>LR989983.1:13804524-15122024 GCA_905147175.2 Nymphalis urticae
TTGTTTATGAATAGTAAAGTAGAATTGTTCACGGGGCATAATTCAGAAGCTACTATCGGCTTACTTTTTAATGATTAGAAGGCAAGGAAAAAACGCATAGTTCTTTTGAGATTGCCCGCCATTCCCGAAATCAGCCTGAAAGACAGGAAATCCATCCGTCATTTTGATTTATTTTGTATTGTGATTTAATATCTACTTATTAACGGTACATATAATTAATGAATAAGACTTACGTCTATAGTTACAAATGTAAACACCGAAGATAAGAAATCTCAATAAGGGTAAGACAAAAGGCGAACGGGTTCGTGTGACGCACTAAGAGATAGCTCGAGAGAGACACGCGTAAGATTTATTTTAATTACAAACAAATTTGCTAGAAATTTAAATAGAATAGAATTACTTTTGTGTTTGAAGTCACCTTCAATATAAAATATCTAATACCATAACAATACATATAAAATGACCGCTTTCCCCTCCAATTCGCTCACGTTATAATTTTAAAATTCGCTTAATACCAATTTTCATACGGTACAAAAGTGAAGGATTTTCATACAATCTTGCTCACTACACTACACTAAATTGTCAAAAATCCTTCCTTAGTAGGAATCCGTATGCTAATTTTCATGGTGTAATCTTATCATATGTCATTCTGTTTGTCAGTATATATATGGATTTATACTATTAGATAAATTACAAGAAAATTAATTATTCTAAAAATCAAACCACGAACCACGATCGTCCATTATAATAGCGTATAAATTTATGAATCATTTTAAGTTTATAAATCATCTCCTGCTTAGCGACTAATCGCTTAGTAGGAAGCTTAGGAAGCTTACACGTGTTAGATAAAATTCCGCTACTAGTGTGTGCACGAAAAAAGAGCGATACAACGTGGTGGAATAATCTCCAAGCGTTCTCATGTGAAGGACTCCTTTGCCCAATATATTAAACAATTACAGCCTTTAATTAAAAAAAGACGTATACTGGCAACTTTGATGTCTCAATCTTTTACAAATTTGAAATCTCAACTATACATACATATTATAATATTTGTAATGTCCGTCTTCCTTCATTTCCTTAAGACATCAGTACTCGAAAATATTAGAATGACATAATAATTTCCACATTTTGTTCTCACATTAATATAAACGGTAACAGCCTGTAAACATCCCACTGCTGGGCTAAGGCCTCTTCTCCCTTTTTGAGGAGAAGGTTTTGGAGCTTATTCCACCACGCTGCTCCAATGCGGATTGGTGAAATACACATGTGGCAGAATTTCAGTGAAATTAGACACATGCAGGTTTCCTCACGATGTTTTCCTTCACCGAAAAGCACGAGATGAATTATAATAACAAATTAAGCACATGAAAAACTTCAGTGGTGCTTGCCCGGGTTTGAACCCACGATCATCGGTTAAGATTCACGCGGTCTTACCACTGGGCCATCTCAGCTTCATTAATATAAATATAAATGTTTATATTAATATAAACATTATTAGTTAAATGGAACAATTACCGGTTAGGGTACTTATGATTCGAAAGTTGTTAATCTAGGCTAGAATCTAGAACTAAAATTAGTGGGAGTAGAGTTCAAAGACCTTAGTTTCTATGAAACTAAGCCTTATAAATAATAATAAATAATAATAATTTATGATGGAATGATAGTTTTAGGGCTATCTCTGTGTAATGATTACACGAGTGCGTTTGGTTGCGCTTACCTTGATTTTGTAAAATGTACTGTTTTCATAATATTATAATAACAAGGAAAGCCTCACGAGACGTTTTTTTTATCTAAATACATTTTATTAATTGTATATCTTTATCTAGTGATAATTTTTATATTTTATATATTTTTGTATACATGTTTGTATATCAGAAACATATTAAACATATTTCTTTATTGCACTCCTATTTACTACTTTCTTTTCTGCACTTTCTAAAGTTGTCTAGTAAAGCATTCCGTTAAAATTAGGCCCGCTTTACAATATATATATAGCTTATTCCAACCACAAAGGAGTAAAGACAAATAAACAACTTTGACCTATGATATTCACTATGGATTCGGGAAAAAATGGCGTTTTCAATGTTCACAAAGTTGGAACTTTGGACGTTGAATTAAAGTGGTTATAACTAGTTAACTGGAATAGTGTTGTATTATAAATAAAGATAAATCAATCAAGAACTGTTTGTAGTGCGTAACACAGCAGAACTATTAGCAATCGCACGGTATATGTAAATTTAAGGTTTGTCTATCTTTACTCCTTCTTCGATTGGAATAGGGTATAGATTTTATTTTGCAATAAGGTATTAAATAATAAATTTAAACATTTACATCTATTAATAAAAACTCCAGGCGAAAGTACTGAAACACATTTTGAGGGTCTTTTAAGGTAGCATACGTATGCGCTAAGAAATATTTTTTCCCTTTTAAATAATAGTAAGCCGACATTAGCCGAAAGACTGACCGACACCGTCATCTTAGCAGCGAATGTTGATAAGATTTAACCGGATAAAATCCATACCTTTATTACGAACAATATTCCTAATCTTATTAATGTAATAATTATTATCAATGATAAGATAACATCATTTTTAACGCCTTTAGCAAGGACTGTATCGAGGACAATATTCGCTACCTGGATACCAAGCTCGGGGGGAACAGTAAATAATACCATGTGCTTTAAAACCATGTGTTTTACTGGTGGTAGGGATTTTTGCAAACTCGTCTGGGTAGGAACCACCCCCATCAGATGTTATATTTCAAAATAGCAGTACTTTGTATTGTTGTGTTCCGGTTTGAAGGGTGAGTGAGCCAGTGTAATTACAGGCACAAGGGACATAACATATTAATTCCCAAGATTGGTGGCGCATTAGCGATGTAAGTGATGATTAACATTTCTTACAATGTCAATGTCTATGAGCGTTGGTGGTTATTCTATAAAGATATTTGTTTATTAAAAAAAATATTAAGGGCAAGCTATACATACCTAAACATTTAAGCGACACCGACAGTTTTTTCTGTTTAATTCTCTATTGGTTAGTGGGTGTTAGGAAAAAGAATCCTGTAAAAAAAAGGAACAATATAAAAATATAGGTCAATGAACAGGAAACGGTGTTTCTTGCATTTGGAAGAGTGCCAGCGAATAGCAAATAAAGTACTCGATGTGCAGTGCTATCTGAGGTCATGGTAAACAATTAGACTTGACCTTAACACAATTGCTATGTGATATTTCAACAACAAAAAACTATTAACATAATAAATTAAGTTCGGCTTTGTTGTTAACATACTTCATGTAACATTTTTTAAGGAAATAAATCTAAATTACTATTATATTTATTATAAAAACTAAATGTTATTACAAGTTCTTATAATTAATATGTTTTTGTTATTTTAAATATTTACTATTTTCTCCCGTGTATTGTTGTACTTAATAGACATACGTACCCTAATTCGTTTTCAATACCCCTGATAACCTGTATGCAAAATCCCATGATGATTGAGTTCTTAAGACGTAAAAGTATTTATTACTTTCAATTCAACTCACTCAAATTCAAACTCACTTTATTTAAGAGTAGATTGCTCTCAAAGTGTTCCTTTAAGTGTTCCAAAAATGTTATTTAAACATGTTTTATTAAGAAAATTCAGTCCGTCGGGAAACTTATAAACGACTTTTATCATCAACACTCCATATCTGACGGACGTCAAGATAAGTCTGACTTGATCAAACATAAGAAAATAGGAATCGAAATGTAAACAAAGGTGCGGTATACGTAATTTCATCAGTAAGAACTAGGTTCTTATCTAGACCTGGAATAAAACTTACTAGAATAGAAGACTCGGATTATCATTTGAATTTATACTGGGAAATACCTGATAAATCTAAAAAATAATCAATTAACAAAAGCTACAATAAGTCTGCGTCCGATTTTTATTAAAATAATTACTCTTTCTTACTGATTTGAATTGATAATTAGAATGTTATATTTTTTATATTACTTTTATAGTGGTTAGATGAATCTTAGTTTTATAAGCAGACAAATCTGTCTACATTGATACCAAAAGGGCTACTAAAAAAAGGGCTACCTAGCATACCTAAAATATAACTGTAATTTCATTTTACACTCATAAAATAATCAAATTTTGATAACACGATAAACCAAAACCAAATTGAATTTAATCAATATATATTCCATATCTTATCTGTTACAGTAATTAAATAAAAACATTTAGATACAATCGATATTTTTTTTACTATAGCATGACTTTGAAATATCTTCGGTAAATCTTAATTCATTTAAGCATATATTCGTCACATCATTTTAATATTTAATTAATTTGTTTAATCTTTTAGTAGATAGATGACATTAGTTGCAAATTTAAAACAATATAATAATAAGTCCTAAGTCGAGGAACGTTCTCATAGAAGACGCAATGAGAAGTTCGTTTCACTACGTGGAATCCGTAGAGTTAAACTCCTTATGTAAATAAATTTTAAGAAACTACGATATCCAATGTATTAAAGTTTGGTGTTTTAAAGTTACTTGCAATTTTCAGCTCCATCGGTTGAGTAGAACTAGATTATACTTACTCTATAATGTTGAATAAGAAAAAAAAAAAACAAAGCGTAAAGAAAAACGGCTAATCATAGCATAAGGGAAAATAACCATTTTCTAAAAAATTGATCAATATCAATCTTTCGGTATTTAGTCAGATTTCTAAACCTGATACGTTTCAGAAACTTAATATTCATCATTCAAATATCTTGGCTTGCAAGATATTAGCTCAAAAGCAAGAAACTGTTCTTAACAATATCAATGTGTACAATAAATATCAAATATTTTTTTTACATAACTGCTATCGTTTAAATTTATGTTATAAAATATAAAAGCAAAACTTAGTTCTCAAAACTTAAATATATAAAAAAAACTAATTTAACTTCTTGATACGACACTAGGACTAGACATAGGATTATATATTAATATCATTATAAATAAACGTTGGTTAGCGGTTGAACAGTTACACAATGGTTTGTTCTCTTCTTTCAAATGTCAAATTAGTGATGACAAGAAGGGAGAAAACGTTGTTGTTTTCACACGCAATACAACATGTATTAATCATACTGGTGTATATTATGTGACTGCTGGTATATTATGTACATATCTGATAATACTAAGTCGAATGAACCCTCTGTTTATTTGCTACTTATATCGTAACATCGCTATTTGTTATCAGATAGAATAGTTTTATATAAAGTCGACCTCTCAGTTCAGTAGCTCGTTGTGATAACGTTTGAAGCGTCAATTATTATGTAATCTACGAATATCTACTTACATGTAAGGCTAAATAATATTGCAATCGCAACAATAATTACGGTAAATGGTCGTTGTGTAAAGTTGATAATGATGTCCTGGCTGATTTTGGCCGCGGCGTATTTTCAAAGGAAGACTAACCATCTGCGTAGGGCATATAATGAATAAGTGTATGCGCAAACACTAGTGCAATAACTATTAATTCACTCTTCACTTTCTCCACTTCTACTGGTGGTAGGGCTTAGCGCCAGCACGTCTGGGTAGGTACCTCACACTGATCAGATATTCTTCCGCAAAAGAGCAGTACTTGGTTTTGTTGTGTTTCGGTTTGAAGGGTGAGTGAGCCAGTGTAATTACAGGCACAAAGGACATGATATTTAAGTTCCCAAGGTTGGTGGTGCATTGGCGATTTAAGCGACGTACAATGCCAATGTCTATAGGCCACTTACCGTCGGGTTGGTGACCACTTACCATCGGGTGGCCCATATACTCGTCCACCTACGTATTGCTATAAGAAAAAAAAAACTAAAAATTCGATGCTGAAATGCTGACACGAGGAAGAGTTCAGGTACAGAACTAACAGAGGCACTAACCACTAACTAACTGAACTAATAACCTTTCTTTGATATTCAGGATTTCAAAATTTACCCTTAAGCTAATTAAATCTAATTTAACAACTAGGTCAACGAGGCCGTTTATAACATATCATTTATACTAAACCCAGGCGTTTGGTCCGTTTGAAGGGTGATAATTAGAAGTAAAATAGTCACCATATCTTAGCCCCATTGTCTGTTTTGTATGATGGTGGTAGTTCCATTAAGTTGCTCATTTGATTGACTTTTCTCTATGTGAAATAGAAAAGGTAATGTCATGTTAATAGTAAATTATATTTTCTTATTTAAGCCAAACTTAGAAATTCATCAATTATAAAAACCGCTAAAGTAAGTTTAGTCCAAATAGAAGCGTAATAATATCAGAAGTCACCGCAAAATTCAATCAATTTTGGATTAGATTAGAACTATTCTAAGATTTCTTTTCTAAGAATTAAAAAGTCACTATACAGGATATAGTATACTTCAAAATATCTGTATGTCTGGCAAAATTAAGACACACTGTTAATACTTTTTTTTACTTGGTGGGTGTTTACTTGGTGACAGGGCTTTGTGCAGGCCGTCTCGGTGGGTACCACCCACTCAGCAGTTATTCTGCCGCTAAGTAGCAATATTTAGTATAGTTGCGTTCTGATTTGAAAGGTGTGTGAGCCAGTGTAACTAAAGCTACAAGGGACATAACATCTCAGTTCCCAAGGTTGGTGACGCTTTGGCGATGCAAGGAATGGTTATTATTTCTTACCTCGCCGATGTCTATGGGCGCTGATGTCTACTTACCATCAGGTGTCCAATTTGCACGTCCGCATAACTATAACGTAAAAAAAATATATATGGATCACCATGGTCACCATTGCCCATATACATTGGTACTGTAAGAAATATTAACTATTACTTACATCGTCAATGTGCCACGAACCTTGGGGATTAAGTTGTATTGTCCCTCGAGCCTATGGTTAAACTCGCTCACTCACCCATCAAACCGGAACAAAACGAAGCTGTTGCGGTCGATGTGATGCGTGGGTGGTACCTGCTCAGACGGGCTTGCATAAAGCTCTATTACCACGTAAAACCTACAAGAAAAAGTCCTATGTCTGTTACAGTATAGTTCTAGCCTTTGTGCCTCGTCTTCAATGTACATAGTTTCTACCTTGTCTTAAATGTACATATATTAAGTAAGGGACTGCCTCGTTGGTCTAGTGGCTTGATGTAATGCCGCAGACCCGAAGGTCCTGGGTTCAATTCCCAGGTCGGGCTAGTAAAAAGTTATTAGGTTTTTCTGTCAGTAAATTCTGAGTACCAGCCCGAAGTCTGGAAGGAAAGCACGTAAAGCCGTTGGTCCTGCGACTGAACTCTTTTCGGTCGTGCCGGATTGCCGTCCCATCGGATTATGAGAGTTAGGGAATAGAGAGTGCACCTGTGTTTGCGCACACACTTGTGCACTATAATATCTCCTGCGCAGTTGGCTCATCTCTCTTGAGATTGAAGACATTATTGTGTAATTGAGTTCTATGATTGCTTGTAAATTATAGCATGAGCTTATATATATGAACTTGTAATTCCATAAAAACAATGTAATTTTACGCAATATTATTCACTCATAAAAACATTTTAAATGTGAAAGTAAGATTATTTTATGCTTCAACGCCTTAACTGATTGTGAAATTGCATGGATATATAATCTCAATAATGATAATAATAGTATATAACTTAGAACATTAAACAAATAGTTCAAAATCTACGCCGAAAAGACAAAATTTTCAGTTAGAATCTTTGACGTTAGCTAAAATGTGATGATGTCTAGTTGGTTTATTTATTTGAAAAGGTTGAATTTTATATTACTTGATAGGATTTTAGGACGGACAAACGAGCCACCTGATGTTAAGTGGTCACCGCAGCCCATAGATATTACATCTCGAGAACTAAGATATTATGTCCCTTGTAGATACTGGCTCACTCACCCTTCAAAACGGAACGCAACAATACTAAGTATTGCTGCTTATCGGTGGATATCTGATGAATGGGTGGTACCTTCCCAGATAGGCTAGCACAAAGCCTACCACTTATTAGTAAATATATAATTATAGCGAAAGATTTCGTATTTGTGTCTATTATTAATTGTGGTCTTAACACATTTTAAAATGTAATATAGATCGATTGAAATGGTAAATAAAATAATATTTTTATTCATTTACTATTAAATAGACATAATTTTTTTGTATATTTTTATTTATGTTATCTTAGACATTTTTTTTATAATTTAACACACATTTCATGCTTAGTACGACTACGAATGCGACATATGCAAATATAATATATATGTATTGTTATACATATAGTAGTGTTAATGTTTATTTATAATCGTGTTATTAAGCGACATCTATTGGTAAAACTTAAAACCTCGCTACCATAATATAAGGTTGCTACATAATTTTGTCAGTGCAACTTGATAGTACGAAACTTCTAGCGACCTCTATTGTCAGGCGGGCTTACTAAATATCGGTTTATGCGTTTCTTATGTTTAACACGTTGTAAGCCATTAATTTTTTTGTAAAAAGTATCCAAAAAGACCGCTTGTTGTGATGTTTTCTTTCACCGCCGAGCACGGGATGAATTATAAACACAAATTAAGCACATGAAGATTCAGTGGTGCAGAGTTTGAGCTAGGACTCATCGAATAAGATTCTCGTCTTCGAACCACTGGGACATCACGGCTCAGTTACTTTACTTTTATTGCAAAACCTTTATTGAACTTTTTAATGATTGATATTTAAGTTTTATGGCATATGCATTATACGTGCCATAGAAAAGAGGTCACAATTGCTTTATTTTATTTAAACGAAAACAGCTATTACACTTAAAAATTAATACAGACAACTGAATGTATTTTTTTTAATTACTTTAAAATTTTACTATAAATATTAAGTCTCTTTCTATTTAAACAAACCTGTACATTACTTTGCGAGTGTGGCTGATAGTAAACTTAACTTACTTTAAATCAGAACGCTAAAACGATGCAGTGAATGAATGTGTATATATATATATATATAAAACAAAAAATCCAAGATTAATTTAGCATCACCCCAAAATAATGCAATTTTTTTATTATCATAACAATGTAAAAATAAAATAATTTTTACACTTAGCGGATTTAACATAAAACAGATTTTAAAACTCTGCTATACTTATATAAGAAATAAAATAAATGAATTATATCCTCACCTGTATCGGATACTTTGCTTCCGTAAGATTAAAACATCAACAAAATTAATCATAAGCATTGCAATATTTAAAAGGCTGTAAAACCAAGGAATAAACTCCGGCTGTGTTAATAAATGTCAGTTGAAATTTGTTTTATTTTTAAATAAAACGCGTTTGTAATTTGTTACATAAACACAAACGATTGTAATTAATTTCTTACATATCCCACGTTACATCGATTTTATTTTATTACTTCGATTACTAGAATACTTGAAACATTTAATTATAGATTTCATGAGCTTACGTCTTTTATATAGTAGGAATGGTTTCGTGGAATCGTCTACCATTATAACGGTTAAAGGAGAATAATAATGAGTCGTATTAATCGAACAGTGAATGCAAGTTTGCGTGCAGGCTTTGTATATTTTCAATTTAGAATTACAGTTGGAACTTTCTCATTGTAAAACTTGCAAATTCATATAAATTGAATTATTTCTATTTCTGCCCCCTGTGGCGAGCACTGTCATGCTACATGGAGCAAGAGATAGATAATGTCTATTCTGGTGGTATTAAGAATCTCACGTGGAAAGGAATCCGTTTGGACATTCCTCATGAATCTTTAAAAAGGTTTATTTCTGTAAGAGTACCTGTTCACATACTATGATATGGATGAGTGAGACGAGTGTTTGGGTATACGTGTTTGCGTTGCGCGTTTTCCTAAGCCAATACTGAGCTTTCTTGTGTAGCTTGGAGCTACGTTTTGAGTGTGAATTGTATTTGATTATTTTATTCTATTTTATTTAGTTAAATAAATCATTTTTTATTTTATCGAATAAAATGCCAGCGTTATAAATTTAGAAAAACATTATCTTATTGCATGTTAAAAAAATAATGTCACAAAATATATATCAATTATAGGCTAACGTAACATTCCAAAAAAAACTATTTACGAAAACCAAAAAGAACATCTTTAACTTAAATAACATAACAAATAACAGAATTTTGATATAAATATAAACTAATAAATAGTAAATAATTAAATTAAAAGCATTCCAAAAAAATTATAAAGCATTACAATATCAAAAATGATTAAAGAACCAAAACTAATATTTCTTTTAAAATACAGTAACAAATTAGAAAAACTAAAAACTTATTAAAAATTATTAAAAATACAAATAGAAAATATTTCAGATTCTTAAAATAAAAAGTGTACTATTTAAATTATTTATATTCATATAGAAACACTGTCTTGTTTATTTCGAATATTTTTTTAAAACGGTTGTTAGCTAATATGGGATAAGTGAAAAATATAATTAACAACATTACAGTATTAATCACGTTTATCCTAAAAACATACAATTACATTTCAACGCTTCAAAAGTTATTATTTAACAAAAAAAAAAAGCTAGATCAGTGATACGTAAGAACTATCGTCAGCAAACGGATTGACGTAATGAATTTATTATAGAAGGTTTAAATGTAAACATCCGCACAAAAAAAAGTATTCTAGCCGAAAACAAATTTTAGATGATAAACATTCCTACAATTATTTCTTTATATATTATTGGCAATCTTGATTTTATATAATACTAGTGTTCGCCCTCGGCTTTGACCGCATTAGGTAAGGGGAGATATTAGTGTTTGAGAAAGGGGTTGGTATAAAGAATATCCTTCTTCGGTGTTCAAACTTGCTTCATACCAAATTCCTCATCGGTTGAGTGCTAGACAGACAAATTTTGCATTTATAATATAAGTATAGATAGACTATATAATATGCGATAGGAATTAAAAAAAATAAATTAAGTGGATTAAACGACGATGGAGGTTTCAAATCCGGGCGAGTACATACCAACTAAATTAGTACATGCCATTGATATATATGGTTTATGCTGAATGTTAATGATAATTAAAACTGCGATAGGCGGTGAGAGGAAACATTTGTGGGGTCAGCACGTATCTGGTGTAACCGAACTCCTCGACAAGGGAACATTTTACCCATCATTGGGACGTTCACGAGTTCTTACTTTATTTATCGTAAGTATCGTTCAGAACAATGAAAAATTCTTCATAAATCCGCTACTAATAATTGATTAGGTGACTGTCTGCTACAAAAAAAATTATATATAGCGAGAAAGTAAATGTCAAAGTAAAAATGTTTTTGAAATATAAAATAATTACATTGAATATCAAAGTTCGATTCGGAGTAAAGAAATAATATAGATTTTAAAAATTAAAAGTGAATGATACGTACAATACGTTTTATTCCTTACAAAGGTCATCTGTAACGTGTATTTTTTGTTACGGGAGAATATTTTATTTATATACACTATGTACGTAATCGCTAGAAATGTATGCCTCAGCTTGTTCACGCCTAAATACTATCACACTTGTCCCGGCGTTACTCGTATATATTAAATGCCTTCTATAATGCCGGTAGGACTATTATATAAAAGCATAATCGAAACTCAGCGAAGAAATCGGTTGTGAAATGTCAGATCAAACGATGTAATAATTATAACAATTTAAAAATTTTAATATCGACTACCTTTTGTTTTTTATTAATTTTTTATTTTATGGTTATTCAACCTTTTTTGTAATCGTGTTTGGGAATGGTTCTCCTGTAATCGGTTGTGCATAGTTAGTTTTAAGTTGATGTAAAGCGTGTTTTGAATGTGTGTTGTGTACAACTGTTGGATCTCCAAATAAATAAATAATCAGTGTAAGGATACACTCATCAAAATAGTATATTACCATAAGTCGGTTGTCAACATTTTACGAGTGAGTAACGAAGTGAGTCCTTACAGAATAGCACTGTATTTGTAAAATTTTATCGAACTTCGGATTGTTTTAAAACCAGTCTGACATTAGTAATGATGTGAATATGTTTTGGACAGTTAATGATTAATTGTATTATACACGTAGGGATTCCGAAAAGACACGTTATACTGAAGCTCTATCATTGTTAATCTCTACACTTGTTTAAGAAAACGTGAATTGTTTTTACTAAGCGGATAAACTGTACAATGTAACAACAAATAAGCAAGTATATTTATCTATACATAATTTTAATGTAAGCAAACGTAGAGCCTCACGAAATACATCAAACTACAGTTCAGCTCCCAAATTTTCCACTGCTAAGAGAGGCAGAGAAATGGAACTACTATCGAAAAGTAGTTTTAGTTTAGTTTATGCGGCTTTACGTGCTTCTTGAAACACTGTCAACATTAAGACTGGACTGTAACTGCATGGCTCAACGGAAAACTCAACACCTCATTTATTATCCTGAACCTGGGTTTGAACCTAGAGCCTTGGGATCTTTGATCATATAAGCTAACAACTAGACCGACGAAGCAGTCTGCGTCTACACATAAAGATGTAATTATCTTAGTATCACCCTCATTTCACTCTTGTTAAAACGGGGCGGACAGCTATGATAATGAATACATTTTAAATGCTAATAATACGAGTAATAATCTTATAAATTGCTTTTAAAAAACATCACTTTTTAACAGTTTTTTTTAGTAACTATTTATACAAAGCTATTCACATTCATGCAATATTAATAGGGTCGTAAAATAAAATCCTATTTATATTTTATATAGAAAAATATTATGAATTAAAAATAGCCTTTTGAATTTCATTTGAATTTAAAATACGCATTTCAACACTTTTAACTCAATTTTGAGTCGGGACTCATTAATGCATTCTGACCTAGATTCAGCGTGTCATGACGCAGCGTTCGTGGCTGAAAATCACTTTTCAGTGAATCTATAAAATTGAATTATTAATTAATGACTTCGTAACATACATTTTTTAATCTTTATTTAATTGAGGCCTAAAACCTAATTATTTATTTATAATATACATAAGATTTATGTGGACATACGTTATAACTAAAAAAATAAACCTATTCAATAAAACTGATAACAGTTTTATATTGTTTTCACCAATAGATGAAGAGATTCATAAGGAAGGCTTAGGTGTATAATTCATTAAGGTTTTGTTTAAATTGGCTGAAATATGACGATAATTATGAGAACTGTACGGGGTGTACCGCGTTAAACAATAGAGTTATATGTTTTACGAACTAAACGTTATAACAACGTAAGGCTTTTCTACCCGGGACAGGTAGATAGTTTATTTCATGTAAATATCGTACTGCTGGGCTAAAGGCCTTCTCCCCCCTATTTTAGGAGAAGGTTTGATGCTTACAGTTGATAAGAAGGTTTTATATGATAATACAGTAGTGCTTACCCGGGTTTGAACTCGCAATCTTCTGTTAAAAATCACGTGTTCTATTCACTAGGATATCTGGCTTTATCAAATCCACCTTACAACGTCCTACCACCAAGTACATTTAATTATAATTGTATTAAAGTTTATTATGTACTAAAGTATTGGTTGGCGCAGTGATTATACACCTGACTCCTCAACTAACGCTTGCACCTTCAAGCCCTGTGAATCTGTTAAGAAATCGGTTAAGTACTTAAAATGATGATTTATTTAACTAAGCCATATTTGCACCGATTTGCACGTTTGCAAATATAAATGTGTGTTATTCTCTCCAATGTGCCGGCAAAAATTTTAAACTTTTCCCTGGAAATCGCTTATTCATGACATTCAGTATCCTTACCATCTTGGCGGTTGGCCAAGTCCCAAAGTTCTGAGCCATTGTGACTTGTGATTCACATTGCCATTTAAACCAGTTATAGATAGTTAAACAGATGTAATCTGGCATAGTGACTGTAGTGAAAATGCTTTAAGAATAGCTCTAGGCTATATATCATTTACCAAGAATTGATACATCTTCTTAAGTATTTATAGAGTATTAAAAAATCTTTAAAATGCGATTTTTACATATAAAACGAGACAGCAGGTTGTAGATAGACACACATAATGTCATAAGTCTCATGGACATACTTCCTTTTGACTTTACTGTTCTATACGTAACTTACTAAATAATGGCCAACATGCGTAGCAAAGTCTCGTTAAAATTTTAATTGTAAACAATTATACGTTACGACTCGCGTGCTATCTACTATGGACGGTATTTTTCTGGAAACCTTCACAAATGTACAAATAACAATGTACAAAGTTAATCTGGTGAACGATGCATAAACGGCATGATTAAAAACCTAGCACTGATATCCTGGTCATGTCTCCAGGTGCATTGATGGCGGACTGCCCAAGATCGGGATTGTTGGCATTCTAAGGGGAAGGCTTTCGTCCAGCAGTGGATGGCAAAAGGCTGAAAAAAATACTGATATCCTCTTGACCGATTGAGATTGCTTTGTATGCGATTAAAGTCTTCTTAATTTTATCTTTGCATCTTTTTTCAATACAAACAAATGTACCACCTGTTAGTAAGTGATCCATTCTGTCAAAAGTGTTTGCAATTTCTTATTACCATTGCCCTAATAATGAAATCTATAATTTTATGTCGCTTGTACTTGTAATAACACTGGCTCTCTTTTCAAATTAGAACAGCAATACAATATACCAACACTATTAATATTTGGCGGTATATTAACCGATTATTAGTGTATCAAATTAAGTACCAGACGATGTAAAATATTAAACGTCCAATGGTTATTTTTATAAAAATAAAAAGTCCAAGCAAGTTTAATCGAGGAGAAAAACAGATTGACATATATTTCTTGATTAAAAGGAATCAGGTTTGAAAATATTTATTTCGTCCGTACATTTGTTGCGAGAAACATTCAAAAGATTCGGGTCAAGTATAAAAGTATGGTCTTAATTCAACGTTTCTTTCAAAAGCGGCTTTGAAATCTTTTCGCTTACAAGTCGGAACTGAAAATAAAGTTTTATTGCAAAACGATCTTTATTTCCTATTTCATAAGATTGTCTAACATTATGTGCCATATATTTATTTACATTAGTTTTTCCGCCAATGCTGTTTATCTTGTTACAGGGAAATTGGTGTATACGTAGTTCTTTTATTGGGGTTTGAAAATAGATCATATAAAAATGTTCATATAGCTACAGCATAGCATATAGCTACGTTTGTAGTTTCGTTTTGAACATTTCTTGTCCATTTAGTTTCTATAAACTGCGTGCCCGACGTTCATATCGGGTCCAACAAAAAGTGATTGAGTTTTTCTGTGAAGTAGTACTTAGTAGAATTAGGAAGTTTCAGCAACTTACTAATTCTACTAAGCCTTACGTGCTTTCTTTCCAAGGCAAGGCCTCTCCACCGCAACAGTTATCTATCATAGGACTACGAAAATGAGAGCACAGAGAGAGTTTTTAATATTTTTTGTTGTTGATATTGTTATTGAAAATTTCGTTGCGACGAATATTTGGCTAAATAAACTAAATAATAATAGCGTGTTTATATTATGAGAATCTGTGATCCAATCACAGACAAGAATTTGAATTAACGTTGATCACGAATGTTCGATTATTTCAGAGATCTCGCTGGAGATCCGATAAAGTTTTGAATAAACGTAATGTTTTAAATTTAAGGTTTCATCGTAATCATTTCAAAAACTAAAACAGTAACTAATTATATCAGACCTTCCTATTATAATCATTGTTTCAAATTCTAAGAAGGCGATTTGGTTGGTATATTTTACGGCACGTAATTTTAACTGTTACGATTTTTAAGGATTCACATTATACTTATCTTCTGTAACGGAATTTCTAATGCGAATTGAATTAGTATTAGCAGTCGATAAAAAAAAATAAAGCCGTAAAAGTGTTTTGAGTAACAATAGATTCTCAGGACGGATTACATTGAGACTGAGTATCATATAACGGTAATTGTCACCAAAAAAATTGTACCTACATACTTATGTTGTTATACCTTTCTGCACATACCTTTACTAGTATGGCTTTGTGTCCCGAGGTGGTACCACTCACCTTTTATACGGCTCTACACTCGTATGTTTTAATACTTGGCAGACAGACTTTTGTATTCCTGATAGAAATTCAAAGAGTTAGATACTGTTGAAATCGTTGTGTTAAGCTTAAATTAATAATTATTTTTGCTACCAACTAATGAAATTGCTTAAAATTTATCCGGTATCAAGTTTCTTAGTTATTTTATTTACTCGATTGTATTATTAAAACAACACTAACACAGTATATGTTATTGTTGTATTATTTTGTTTTATTACAGGCAGCAAACAGTATATTTAAAAGAAATACTAAAATTACTAAAAGACCTATAATGATTTATTTAGTTTAAAATAATGTTTATTATATTTATTTTTAAATAGTATATCGATATATTGATGACGATAACTGTACTATTCTGTACTATACTGGCCTATTCTGTAAGAACAACCTCACCGCAGAAGATGGTCGAAAGTGACAAAAAGTGATATGCGATATCGACCATAATAATGATAACGTTTCAATAATACATGCATCAAAATAGTATATCACCGTAGGTCGGTTGTGAAAATTTTACGGGTGAGTAATGAAATAAGTTTATACATAATACAATGCAATGCATTGTTATAGTGCGTAAGTGTGTATATAAGCACAGGTGGTGTATTTCTTTAGTCTCTTAATCCGATGCAACCCGCCACGACAGGAGAGCGCTCAGGTGCAGGACCAACGGAGTGTTTACAAAAAATACCAACTCAAGCTCCGAGTTGCTACTGATAATTACTTTGAACGAAAAAAAAAACATTCGCTTTATCGTAGTACCCGAAACATACCCGACACAATATCATTATACAAATACATTAAGAATAATTTCTTAACTGAACACGTTCTATGAAAAGTTTGAGATAACTTCTCTTCACAAATTAATAAACTAATTTTATGTTAGCACAGTAACTAGACCGCCTGAATCTTAACTGGTAATTTAAACCCAGGCGAGCACCACTGAATTTTCATGTGCTTAATTTGTGTTTATAATTCACCTCGTGCTCGAGAGTGAAGGAAAACATCGTGAAGAAAGAGGAGGATAAAGGACATTTGAAAATCTTTGGTAAAGATTATAATAATATATTTATATTTATTTATTTCTTGTCCTTCACCCAAAGGTTGTCTGGAAGAGATCGCTCTTTTAGCGATAAGACCGCCTTTTGTACAAAATAGTTTTCGTTTTTTTATAAATTATGTTTAAAACGGTTCTGTTACTATTTTGTTTTACAATAAAGCATATTCTATTCTATTTTATAATATTTAATCCTTACTCTCCTAATTACCTAAAAACTCGTTTCTCTTTCTTAGGCACTGACACTGATTGTCATCTTGATCTGCGGTCAAGAAGTGACAATTGCTTAAAGATGCCAACAGCTCATACTCGCTTTTACAGTGAATCTTTTACTGTTAAAGCTGTGAAGCTATGGAATATGCTTCCCCCGGAAATTCGTCGCTCTGATTCTATTTATATATTTAAACGTCGTGTGAAAACTCACTATCTTTCCTTACAATAAGTAATGTATGTACGTTTATTGAATATGTATTATATATAAAAATGTTATATGTGTGTATGTATATATATTTATATGTATCTATGTATGTACGTATATGCATATATATTTATATGTAACGTATGTAGGTTATATATATTTTACATTAGTATGTATATTATAAGTCATTATTTTCTTTTATCTTGAATATTATTTTATTTTTATTATTTGCACTATCCTGTTTCTGCTTTTGCAAATCCTTTCACCAAAGGTTGTCTGTTAGAGATTGCTTTAGCAATAAGACCGCCTTTGCACGCTCTTATTTTCTTGTCTTTGTTGTAATTGTTCTCTTTATTTGTATGTCCTTTCATTGTGTGTGCAATAAAGTATTAAATAAATAAATAAATTTAATGATTATAATAATAAGGTTAAATATGTATTAGAGTTATTTATAACAAGTCGATGATTAAAGTGGTCTACAGTCACTTATCTTTATGAAACGAATTTCCCATATTACGTCACGGACATAAAATCCTGGATATAAATAGATAGGACCACCGCATGGCAGCCGAGGTCGTTCAACTCGTTCGCAATAACGACACAAAATCTTCGAGGATAGATTCTAATTTAATATTACGTGTTTACTATGGATCTATCGTTCAAATTATATTATTAATATAGCATATAGAATTTTGTAAACTGCTGAAACAACTGAAACATGATACATAAAATGGGTCAATAAATAGAACACGCTTCGATTCTTAGTTTAATACCATTTTATTTAAGTCAATTCTTTTCTTAAAGAAGATAAACCTTTACAGGCTGTTAGACAGTTATTTAACTTGCCTTAATATGATAAGGTTTTAATAAAAATAATGATCAATTTCAATTTTACATTTGCTAATTTATTCCATTAATACATACATATATATAATATTAAAAAAGTAATTGATAGATAAATCATGTTATAATGAAATACAGTAATAGGAGCTTGAATAAAGTTTATTGTGTAAAAAGTGTTATAATAATAACACTTAAAAATAAAATAACATTTAAAATAACATTATTATTTTATTTTTACAAAATATTTACAAAACGTTCGATTTCCGTTCTGGCTATCCGGAACGGTACTCACGTCAATATCAGACGGTGCACGGACCTTTTGAAAGTAGGGCGAACTTAATAATTTAATGCATTCAATAATGACTGCAAATAAAGAGAAAAACAAGTGATTTGGATATTTATACAAAGAAAATCTATATTATCGTAAAATATCAATTTTCGGGATGAAAACTAATCGTACTATCGAACAGCATGACGCTCTCTTATGCCTCTTGTGTGCGCTTGGCGCGTATATTAAATATTTTCTTGATATATATTATTAAAATTTGAAAGAAATATTTTAATAACGAAACTAAATGTTTATCTATGTATTTTCTTTAATTATAATTAACCATTGATTTAGACATTTCACAACTGCCTCTCGTAACGGCGATTTTTTTTTTTAATTTTATTACTCATCTCTTATGTTTTGGGTACTCGATTCATGCATTCCTCTTTCTAACACTATCAATACAATTGGATGTTAGGTGCCAGGTTCCGTTCTTTTGGCTGTAATCGTTGTAAGTTTGCTGCGTTGTCACAACCAATATTTTGACACAGGCACCTGAAATAAAACACCAAACACACACAAACTATTTCCAGTAGTAGCAGTTCATGCTTTATACTGGCCTGTATGCATGTCCGCAATCCACTTATCAATGATTAGAATCTTTGATAAGTGGATTGCATAATAATTCGATAACATTAATGATCCCTATTGTTGTGTTCTGGTTTTATCGATGTAACATAGTCCTTTCGCAATTTGTGTGTGTGTGTGTTCTTGTTTCTCTGCCTATCACATCCAGTCGGGTTCCACTACCTTCTTCACGTCAATCTCAAGGCGGGAGTGAGCCAGTATAATTAAAGTAATAAGTGTCATAACAACTTATAGAAAATTCATGTGCTATGGATTTCAAATACCATACGAAATTGAATAATTTTATCTTAATGATTCAATCCGGACAAACATTCCACGCCTGCTGTTGTCGTTTAATTTTTGCGTGACTAAAAAAATTATTTATAGTATGTGATGCTTTGAAAATTTGACATCATTATATTTGACTTGAAATCAAAAACTTTTAAGTATTTTTCGCTACGTACAGTTGAAGGAAGTAATTAAACTTTTTATTATCAATCATTTTAAACATATGAATAATATTTTATATGCCTCATTAATTCTAACACAAAAAAAAGTAAACAAAAATAAATTAATTAAAACGAGTTTCGATATTGAGGCTGTTAGTGGGGTGTATAAACCTATTGCTGATAATAATCATAACAGTTCTATGAAATAATTACTCGTGTTAAAGGTCATCAGCTTCTACATAACATACTAGCGATCAGACCAGACTTTTCACGGGTCAAATAAGATTATAACACAACTTGTGACGCTTAAAATTTTAAATTTTAATACTATACCTTAAAAAATCTTACTAATATTATAAATATATGTGTATGTAAAATTCTAATTTTCATTCCGTCTAATTTAAATTTGGTATCATCTCATCGATGATTTGGATTTGGTTAAGGTTCACGCGATCTAACCACTGGTCCATCTCGGTGTCTTTTTGAACAAGGTATTTATTTTCTGTCTCATGTATTTTATAAATATTCTTATCGACAAAATAAACCAAAATAAAGTTTCCATCATATACATATATTTAAAAAAAATGTTTTGTATTTGTCAGTCTAAATTATATAGTTTATGCTTGCAATAATGTATATTTTTATTATAACTTACTTCAAAATAGAAACAAAATAAAAATGTAATATTAAAAACATATCAAGCAACAAGCAAGCAAACATAAAAATTATGTAATACAAGGACAAGGACAGATGCTTAGTTTGTGGAGGATAATAGTAAAAAAAAAAACATAGAAAGTTTTTTTTTTGTAATTTGAAATAGACATGTGCGAGATCGCACGACGAATCGACTCGTATTATGTGATGTAAATATATTAATCCGAACCAAGATAATCTGTATCTATACATCGCTGTCTGTACATGGAAGATATTTAATTAAAACTATTATCGGGGGCCTTTATCAACGCAAAAGAACCCAAAACTATGATTGTTAGAATTTTTGTCTCTTTGTCTGTTTATTTGCCTTTGTGCACTTGTGCAGTGCCTTTGTGCACGCTAATCTTAGAAACGGCCTAACGGATTTGGGTACGGTTTTCAATGTATTGTGGCTAGCTTCACTTCAAATTTAGTGCTTGTTTTATTTCAATCGGTTCGTAAATAGTAAAGTTATGTCAATTTAAAGAATCACGTCGAACATTTATTCGATAAAAATGCTTTTAAATAACTGTTCAGATAAATTGGCTGAAAGTTTAGGTACCTATAAATGATAGTCTATAAAAAGATGATGATTGAAAGTTCTTAGGAACAAAACAAAGTTAAAAAGTTTCAGAGATATAGATACTTCCAATGTCAGTTGAGCTCAGATCTATATGATGAATGCTATTAAATAGGGTTTAGCTTATGCTGGCTTACGTCGGTTAACGCGCCCACGCGTAGATGTATCTTTTAAGGTTGACTCACTTTAACCTTTTGTATGGTAATCAAATTTGTTCTAAAATAATGCATTATTTGCGAAGTCGATTTTATGAACGTGGCATTAATTCTTATGAAATATATCGAGATAAGACCATAGAGAGTTTTTAGTACTTTTTAGAGCTTTTACATTTGTCAACAGGTAGTTGTGTTGTTTGAAAATACTCACACATACATAAGTATTTCTTTTCGGTTTGTAAATAACTTTGTAAATTAAAGTTTATAGTTTAGGTAGGTATTTCGTTTCGTTGCCGTATATATTTTTTTTCATGTTCATTTCATTAGGTTTTGTTAAATTTATACTTAGCCGGTTAGTGCGACACAGTGAAGTAAAGTCTTATATATATACACAAAATTGAAAATAGTTACTGTACAAATAGTGACCGCGTGACCGGAATGGTGGCAAGAATGCTAGCAGCATTTCCCCTTTGAATTGCATTTGCGATTCTCTGGGCAAAAATGAATCAGTCAGTCGGTTAGTTGATAATAAGTACTTATTTTAAAAAAAACAGATTCACATTTTCGTTTTAAAAGGACACAATTTCCTGTGAAGCAAAGAAGAAATAAAGCAAAGGAAATAAAAGACAAAGACATTCAAGTATGTCAGAATAGACTAAAGGGAATGATGTTTTTCTGATGGTCAATTGTATGTTGCCCCATCTAAATCTGGGTGCGGCAAAAACCGAATAAATACTAATACCTCACGAAATTAAACTAATAATGTTGTATATACAGAAATATTATATATTATACATAATGTTATACATAATTACTGTGCTCGAACCGTGGTAATAAGACGCCTTGCTGTACGAAATCGTATCGCAGCAATTCTCGCAGCTGTCTATGTTGCGAATTCGCATAGAGCCGAAATGCAGTTTTGTGTTTTGACTATTAAAACGCCTACTGGGTATTCAATGTCATGTTCAATCTGTCGCATCATTTTATTGAAGTCCAAATTGGTCGTACTGGAGTTACGGCTCCACTGAGCAATTTTGTGTGATTTCGTCACTGACAGCTACTATTTAAAATACATTTAGAGATGACCTGATAACTATCATAGCACTGAAAAGTAGTAATCGCTTCAATAATACATGACAAAAATTCAATAAAAAATAATTTAGGTGTATCAAACAACATCTACCGAATTTATTTTTATTTAATTCCGTGGGTTTGACAACATTAGATATGAGAATACAAACTTTTTGTACCACAATAATCCTTGAAAATCACACTCATAAATTGTATGAGCAACAGAATACCCTTATAATATAATTTGTTAATAATTTATTTACTGTTATTATAACAACAACGTAGTGCAGGGTGGAGACAAAAAACTAACTTGCCACTAATGAGTATAGAAACTTTCTTCAGAAGACAAATATTGCGTTCTACGTCTTCCGCTACAGTGGCCAATCAAGAGAGAATAACTCACTGCGCAGGACATATGAATTTTACAAGAGTGTATTAACACGGGTACACTCCATGCCCTCACTTTCATAGACCAACAATCCGACAAGACATTCCATGACCTGGCATGAACAACAGCTTCAGCTTTTTCTTCAGCTTCAGCCGGGGTACCTAAGCGATACATTCTCAACTTCTTATCTCTGGGCTGTTATTAAGAATTTAATAAAGAAAAAGTCTTGTATTCTGCTCGGGGATTTGAACTCTGCACTATAGGATCCACAGCTTCAAGATAACTACTCGACCAATGAAGTAATTAATTATAATATTCTTCCAGACCAGAAGTGAAAGTTACTTTTTTAAAATAATACACAATTAATAATAAGCAAACAAACAAACAACAATACCATCAATTAGTTTAAATGCTAACAAAAACCAACTAAAACGACAACTAGAACTTGACAACGTATTTATATTTTGAAGCAGCCAAAATTCGCGCCTACAGGTAATATTCCTCTTCTGTCACGGAAATGACGCGCTTTTCTTTTTTTTTTTAAATATATTCCAGCACAAAAAATTGATACATTCGGTCGAAGATTGTTAACAATATAATAAATAGCCAAAATGACATTTAAAAAATATGTGTCGTTTCACTCGCTCAATTACCATAATCTCAGTCATAATGAGGAATGAATTATAATTCGTGACCTACATTTTACGACGTGTGCAAAACGTATGTCTTTGTACGACGTTTTTTCGTGCTTTATATGAAATAATGCCTACATTATTCATCACAAACATAATTTATTCATTGCAATGGATTCAAGATTAGGCTAATGTTTTATTTATGTGTGGTGAAAGTTAAAAATGTTTTTTTTTTTCAATCGATCATTAATTTGACTTATTGATTTATGTATATTTTACAGATAATGGATTTACTAATATTAATTACATTAGCAATATAAGGTAAGATGGCGAAATGATTAAACGTGAATTTTAACCTTGTATTTTGAGTTCTTTTTAAAATAGGAAGGAGGACGAGCATATGGGCCATCTGATGGTAAGTGGTCACCAACGCCTTTAGACATTGGTACTGTAAGAAATAATAACCAACGCATACATCGCCAATGCGCCACCAACCTTGGGACCTAAGATTTTATCTCCCTTGTGCCTGTAATTACACTGGCTCACTCACCCTTCAAACCGGAACACAACAATACCAAGTACTGCTGTTTTGCGGTAGAATATCTGATTAATATGTGTTACCTACCCAAACGAGCTTGCACAAAGCCCTACCACCAGTAAAAGTTAAAACCCGGACAAGCAATATTGAATTTTTAAGTGTGCATTTATAACAGTGTTATACGGTGAAAGAAAATATCGTATGGAATTCTGCGTGTGTCAGATGAAAACATTGCACACGTGTATCCACTAATACAACAGCGTAATGGAATAAAGAGGAGGGCTAAAGTTATGGAACATTTGAGACTGTTGCTTTTTAATATCATTCATTCATTCACAACCAAAGGTTGTGGGCTCGATTCTCACCCGGGCCAGACATTTGTGTAAGTGAACACGTCTGTTGGTCCTGAGTGTGGGTGTAATTATCTATACAAGTATGTATTTACAAAAGAAAAGTAGTGTATGTAGTATATCAGTTGTCTGGTTTCCATAATACAAGCTCTGCTTAATTTTGGATCAGATGGCCGTGTGTGTATAATGTCCCAGGATACTAATATTATTATTCAAATTTCGAGCTACTCCTAAAATATCTTATACACAAGCAACTTGATAAGTTAACTCGTTGAATATTCGGTGAAAACTGGAGTATGCATCGATTTTGACCGTATTTTTCGACGTCCTTGTGATAAAAAATTGATAAACTGTGCAAAATATATTATTATCTTATTTATCAACATAGGTTATCTCTGATATAGGCAAGGCTTTATCTGATATTTTGTTAAAATTTCCTTGAACCTTTGTTAATGACGAGCAACAAAGTTATCATCGAGAGTTTTTATTCTATATATCTATACTGATATTACAAACGCCAAAGTAACTTTGTCTGTGTGTAACGTTTTCAAGGCTAAGCCACTGAACCGATTTTTATAAAATTTGGTATGAAGCAAGCTTGAACCCCAAGGACGGACATGAGCTAGTTTCTTACCGAATACCTGCCCCCTTTCTCCTAATTGCAGCCGAAACCGTGGCCGAATATTACTTATTATTATTTTACTATTTTATTGATAGATATATTGATTATTACTTTATAAATTTATTATAAGGAAGTTTTTATATGGAAGTCATCTACTAATGTTAAAATTAAACAGTACCTGTATTTTGAATTGAAAAAAATAAATTGTGTTATTAAAATTATAATGATTATCATGAGGGTCATGGATGGGTTAGTTATGTGTTTATATGGCCCTATTATCTAGTTTTGATATAGGCTGTCTAACTCAATAATTATCATTCATATGTTTTGTTACTCGAAGGTATCTACGATTGAAAATAGATTTATAAAATATTAGTTGTTCGCTAATGAAATGTAACAGCCTGTACATTGTACACTGCTCGGCCTGCTCTCATTATTGAGGAGAAGGTTTTGCGCTTACTCTACTGCTCTGCTCCCATGCGGGTTGGCTTAAACTCCGATTTCTTGCTACAGCTTTGTACTAAATTCCTTAAATTATATCAAATAAGTATCAGATTTTCGTAGAGCTTTCTTAATAATGTTAAGAACGCATCAAAATACCTACTATTAAGATATATTATATATCTCAACTTCGCACGTTGTAAATGAAAAGATTAATAATATTTCCTAGTTATACAACTCATGAGCGAAGCCGGATTTCTGAACGATTACGTGGGCACGTAATCGTTAAGAAATCCGGTGCCCAACTGTTCATACGATATAAGCCTTAAAACTTATCGGTAAATTGCAAAAAAAAACATAGAATTAAACTACATTAAAAATACGCAGAGTGAAAAATATTAAAATCAAGCAACCCGTCCCGACTTCGTCCGGGTCGAACAATTATCTTTTTTACGCCAAAAATATCTTTTATAGGGAAAAAGTTGAAAGACCTTGGGTTATATTATTGCAATTATCTTAGAGATTTCTATGAATGAATGAATTTTTAAAATCGATTTATAGATTTTGAGTTAATCCATTACAAACAAACACATAACAAATCAAATCTATTTTCTTTATAATGTTAGGATAGATTATTCCTTTTATGTATCTCGTCCCTTCTTTATTTCTACGTCTCTCTCGTGAGAGAGGTACCCTACCTCTCGAACGAAATTCTAATATGGTACTCATGTATTAAAAGTAAGCTAATTTTATAAATAAACGAGTACGCTTCTCTTTTTCTTAATATATTACTAAATACTACTATATATATTATTAAATACTACTTAATAATTTACTGATGGTAGGGCTCTGTGCAAGCTCGTCTGGGTATGAACCACCCACTGATCAGATATTCTACCGCAAAACAGCAGTACTTGGTATTGTTGTGTTCCGGTTTGAAGGGTGAGTGAGCCAGTGTAATTACAGGCACAAGGGACATAAAAACTTAGGTTCCAAGGTTGGTGGCGCTTTGACTATGTAAGCGATGGATAACATTTCTTTACAATGCCAATGTCTATGGGCATTGGTGACCACTTACCACCAGGTGGCCTATATGCTCGTCCACCTTCCTATTCTTTATATATATATAATTGTTACCCCCACATTAGTATTAGTTCAGTTTTAGGTCAGTTTTATACACACGTGTATACGATACTACAATGATAATAATAGAGTGGGCGTTGATACCCCATCAATGTTACTAAAATACATTCAATGTACAAGTGCTAACGATTTACAAACGTTACTACGACTATAATTATAATTCTATATTTGATTTCTTTATGATAATTTAATGGAAATTATATACCAGTGCTGAATACAGTAGTTATTATTATATTTTAGTTTTTTTTTAATATAAGTCAGCAGACTTCAGTCAGTTCAAATAAAAAAAATCAGTGGCTTCTCAGAGTTAGCAGTGTTAACATCCCATCGTGTCGGATTGCCGGAAACCAAATATCCATTAAATAAAACTGGGATATACATACATTTTAAGCAAAATTTTTATAAAACTAAAATTAAATATTGGCTTATAGTTTACATTGTATGTTATAAACAATGTTGTACGCACTGTAATTATACTATCAGTATCCATCGTAGATATTGAATCTTTAAAAGGGCAGTTTATACATATATAGCTTTATTCGTGCCGTCATTACGATATATTACAAGCACGAAATATCTATGAAATTATGATTTATATTCATATATCAATACTATCATTAGGTCCCCGACAGGACTTGTGCCTTGTGCCTTGGCCTGTATAACTTAAAAAAAATAAAACATTGTTAAAACATAACTTGAGACATTTGTTTGCAAAAAGTTAATTATGCAATTAGTGAGTCCATAGATAAAAGCCTAGATTTGGGACTTAATCCATCTCTTACTTGTCATTTATTTCCTGTATTGAAATTTACTTGGTAGGGCTTTGTGAAAGTTCGTCTGGGTGGGTAACATATTCATCTGATATATTAGCGCAAAACAGCAATACTTAGTAGTTGTGTATACATGGGACACAACATCTTGTATATAAGGAATGTTTAATAATTTCTTACAGCGCCAATGTCGCTTATAAATTAAAATATGAAAATCGATTTAAAATAGTTTGTGTGAAGACGGCGTAGTAGTTGGCCTGGAAACAGAAAACCTAAAACCGCTTACACTTTGAAACAATGGAAAATAGTGCATAACAATCACTTAAGGTCCTGAGGTTCTTATGTTTAAGATGATAGTGACAAACAATTATATTTTAACCACTCACAATTTTACCATTGCTTTGCAAAATCAAAGATTTATAACAAACTATATATTTTTCTAGACGTCGTTTTTTTTCTTTAAAAGTTTTTTTTTATTATTTAATGTTAGTGATTCCTAAATGAAATATGCTAAATATTTAAAGAGCTAAGAAGAGTTAAAAAAAATCAAAAGAATATGAAAGGGGAAAATAACTTTAACACAAATTAACTTTGAAGTAAATCAAATTGTTTGTTACTTTATCCATTTTATATTATATACACATTTTATATTATATAACCATGTCGCGAAGATACCTATAACTTCCCACCAGTAATTCTGTAAAGTTCCCTACGGTCAAATATTTAAAATTCAATAATAGTTAAGTAGTTAAACTAAATTAAACACTACTCAATACGTGATGGCTGATTTGTTCCATGCGGGCGCATCCGCAAATTTCTTTTATGTGGTTTAACTAAATCAAATCATTGTATTCAGTTTAGCTCAATAGTTTCTTTTTTATAAATCCACGAAGTATATTAAGGACAATACCGATACATACGTAATAAAGCCATCTTACGCCGTGAGTGTTTAATCAATTCGATATGCATATACTTACTATACTTAAACGTATAGTTTAATTAAAATAATGGTAATAATTTGCTGATATCGTTCTTTCTAGTTTTATTAAAAGAATCAAAAGATGAACTATGAAATTCGCTAAATTTCACAAACTTTGGAATAATTGCAAATTATACCTATATGTTCCATTTTGTATGGATATGAAATATTTTACTTGGTGTTGGCTTTGTGCAAGCCCGTCTGGGCAGATCCACCCGCTTATCACATTGCACCGCCAAAGAGCTATACTTACTATTGTGTTGTTTCGGTTTGAAGGGTAAGGGAGCCAGTGGAAAATCTCAGTTCCCAAGCTTGGTCACGCATTGTCGATAAAAGTAATAGTTAATATTTCTTACAACGCCAATGTCAATGGACGATGGTGATCATTTGCTAGTATGCCTTCCTATTTCGTGAAAACAAAAACAATAGTGATCTTTTCAACAATAGGTATGAAATGTAACATAGAGATAGTCTTCGAACGAATTAATGATTTAGGCAAAATTTCTTAGGTTTATAATTTAAAAAAAAACTTTGATAAGAAGAAGTCGCTGGTCGCGAGGAACAGCTAATAAGCTTTTTTAAAATGATAATAAAAATATTTTTGAACCACAAGCACGTGTAAATAAGCACAATAATGTATGATAATATTGTTTCAGGTATGTTCACTGTTGCAATTATATAACGCTGACAGCGCTGGTATGTATGTATGTAAATTACAAGAATTCAGTATTCATACAAGTACTCCTCAAATACTCCTCAAGTACGTATCAGGTAAGGGAATGATCAATAAATTCTAGCAGTTTAATTTAAATTTATTTTATTACTTAAGTTGTTTTTGATTTCATGTGGTCCTATTAACAATAAAACGATTTCAAGAACACTTTTTTTTTATTTAACACGAATACTTTCATTATTGTTGTTAAAGACTGCTAAAATATCTATATAATATATAAATACAAATAATGTCACAAGAAATATTCCAAACCGTGATTTTATTTTACGAGATATCATCTATCTTTAAATTTATTTTGATTATTTTATACGAACAAGGGCTGCAATTCTCAAGATAAACACAGATGTGTAAATAAGGTATTTTCTATGTTGGTATAGACTAAATAATTTAGTCTTTAGCGTGACGAAACGTGTTTTTTTTAACAATAAAATATTATGCAAATCATTCGTTTAAATATGAGTGATCCAGTGTAACTACAGGTACAAGTCCCTTGTTCCATATTAGTTCCTAAGTTAGCATCTCTACGTTATCCTCTTAGTTCCCAAGGTCGGTGAAGCATTGGTGATTTAAATTCTGTCTATTATTTCTTACGGCGTCAATGTCTATGGTCCTTGTACTAACCATCAGGAGACCCATTTGCCCGCTATTTTACAAAAAAGGTGACTCTGTTCTTGGCAGCCTATATAACATAAAAAAATAAAAGTAGTCAGTTAAAAAAAATATTAAAATATTAAAAGCTAATCATCGTTAATGTTCTTGTGACTGCTTTTTTTTTAAATTAAGCTGATTATTCAATCAATTAATTTATTAAATTTAGGAACAGATACTGTTTTATAAAACAAAGAGGTTTTAGTTCCGAATATAGGTTTTTGGCAAGCATTGTTCAAAAACGTTAAAGTTAAGATGTCTATTTAAAACATTATCTATTTGAAATTGTTAAATATTAACAATAGCGTCGTTTTTAAACATGTGGCTCACGAGTTCTTATTGTGTAAATGTAAATCTATACAGCGGCATTGAAAACGGATATGTTTTCTAGATTACAAATTCAAAACAATTTATATGACGTAGTTAAAAAGGCAACAGATGACATTGTTTTTTAAGTTTTCTTAATGGCAATACACGCGTTGACTTGAATTATATTTTTATCTTAATAAACGGCGAACAAAATACTTTATATCAACAGACACAATTTGTACATAATCACAGCCTTTTGTTGCTGTCGATACAAATTCAGATTTTTTTTTATGTTGACAGTACAAGCAAATTCAGGATTCAAAAAAAATGTAGTGTTTTCGTCATGACATATTTTTAATCAAAGGAAACAAACTTATGATGTAATCCAAACCATCTCACGGGCTAAGTGTAAACAACTGGCCTTTATCTTGAGCGTGTTTCTATGTAGATTAAAAACGATTTCTTAGAAAGTCTGTTTCTAAATTATGTTTTTTTTTTTGTCACACTATTAAAACTTCATTATTAACATGTAAAACTAATAATTTGTTTAATATCCTTTTAGATTTAAATATATATAATAAAAATTAATAAAACTAAACAAATACAGTACCTCAGGATCAAAGTAATTTATTAACTGTATTATATATGCAAACTGCCCTAAAACTCAAAAATGTAGGTTAATATAATAAAAAAATATGTCAAATTGTTAATTATGAAATGATTAAGAAAATGACACTAGCCTTTACAACTTTAGGCACTGTGCTCACTTACAAAATTTTGCAGATTTTTTTAAATGTTAAAATTAATAACCATAATGTCGATACAAGTACATAAATTAATATAAAATATTGCATTTCCATCGGATCGAATGAGTAAGGGAAATGCACATGAAATTGCGCAAACAACTCCTACTATACTATCTCCTACGCAGCTGGCTAGGCTTCGTTGGTAATGGCTGCTGTGGCCGAATTCAAAATAGTCGAATAGTTATGTAATTCAGTAATTTTAGTTACGATTATATAACATGTTATTATCCATAGTTGATGGTGTATTGACGGTCTCTGACCAGTTATTACTACCAGTTGTGACTTACTATCACTGGAGCTATTTTCTAGCGGAAAAACTAAGAAGTTATATTAGACAAATTATTAGTACACACGCATCAACGTCGTCGTAAACGTGTCGTGTCACGTGTCGGTTTTCAAACTTTTCTGACTATTTATTAACTGATTTATTTATATTGTCTTTATAAATAATAATAAAAATGGCGAGAATAATTCTTATTTAATTCATACGATAGTTCACTTTACACCTTAAATATTCTTTTAATTTATTCAATGAGGCAGCCGCCAGCCGAACAAATAATCCACCTGATGGAAACTGTTTATCGGAAAGCGATCTAAACACATTAATATGAATTAAAAATCGCTTATTATACTACTAGCATTTAATGTCTACTATATTTAGATGGAAGGTAGAGTCTTATACCTTCCATCTACAGATAGCAAAGACATTCAAAGCTTGTAGCATAATAACCGGTACATTACGTTTGTTGCTCGTCGGACAACTTTCGTTTGCTTAGAACACTGCCTTCATAGCTTTTAATATTCTTGTTTGTTTGAGCTTATTAAATATTTATATATAGAACCTCTTTTAATTTTTAAAGAGATTTAATCCAATGCATTGATTATGCACAAAATAGTGTACCTACTCGAGTATTAGTTTGTAAAGGCCAATGCCTTTTCTCTGTTTTGAGGAGAAGATTTGTAGCTTACTTCGCCACGCTGCTCCAATAGGGTTGGTGGTTACACGTGGCAGGTTTTAATGAGCTAATCCAGGTCACGTAAGTAAGTCCTTTCTTACGTAAAGATTTGGAATGCTTAAACGAAATTATCGTTATAACTTCTTATGGCAAAGTATGGTTTAAGCCTTACGTTCCTAGGGTCTGGCGACAGTGGTGGCGATTCGCCCCCTCTTGAGTTGCTGGGTAACACGAAGAAGCGGCACACTCACGTTTAGGCTGACGCAGGTGCTTAATCCGGATATGGCTGTTTCGGTAATTATTTACACGGGTAGCGATGTGGGAGATATTACTCTCCTGTCACGAGTTGAGTTCTGTTAAGCCACCTAACACGGCGTACCACTCCCTGACGGTACCGCTGGTTTTTAGTGGGTAATCCGGTGCACTAGAGTTTCAGGCGCCGGCGATTCCCTCATATTCTCCCACTTCATGGGGGGTAAACGCGTAAATGCGTTTTTACAGCGAAATAAAAAAAAAGTATGGTTTAATAATCAAATAAGAGCCATTCGTCCTTTTGGATAGATAAGACACTTATCATGATTTCTACCAGCAAGCAGCAATACTTAGTATTGTTGTATTTGAAGGGTGAGTGAGCCAGTGTAACTAAGGCAGTAGCGCATTAGCGAAGTAAGGGATGGATGATATTTCTTAGTGTCAATTTCTCTGAGCAGTGTTAAGGGCTTACCATGACATAACTTAGCCAGTCTACGTAGCGTATGTCGAATAAAAAATTCATTTCTTAAGTAAATCCGAGGTTAACTAAATGGGACATATGTATAATAAATAAGTAATCTAATATATAAGTACATACATAATAACTGTTGCTTTTCTTGCTAAAGCTTACAATTACGATTGAATTTTTATACAATAAATAAGGTGTGATGGTCACTTGTTTTAAAAATCTTTCAATAATTGATAATTCTGTTGCTTATTAAAATATTCTATATTTTAAACACACACTCAAATATTCACCGTTACCGGTCATCTCTATCAGCTTTTTATAGCTTATTAAAATATTCTATATTTTAATAAATTATAATATAAAATATTTCTTACTGTAAATTTAATAAGAAAATCGTAGTGATAATATGTATGTGTACATGAATATGTACTTTCTACGATTTTCTACTTACGTTTCCCGAATGGGAAACGCTACATTTAGGCTGATTCCAATTACCGTTCTATTATAGAAATATCATTCACATACGTTTTATGTAAATAAATAATGATTCAATGAACGCACGTACGGACGCTTAACCGATTTTCTGCGAATTGTTTTGTATATGTTATATCAGATCGCGGAATAAGATGAGATCTGTAATGGAAAGATTTTGTAGATATCTTTTTTCCTCATGTAAAATATACCTGCACAGGTGAAGTAAAAATGCACAAGGGTTTGGGCAAATCTAGGTGCAAATTGTACACTATTATTCTATCTGGCCAATAAGATAGGCGGTAGGTAGGTAGCTTTATGTGCTTCTCGAGGCACGAGATGTAAATCTGCCACCCTTCTAACTCCGGCTTGCCATTGAGTTTTTTATTAGCAAAACGTTATAATTTTAATTGATCTGACCTTGGAATCGAATCTGGTACTCTGAATTTGGAGCCGAACATCTGACCATTACACCAACGAAGCAGTAGAACAAAGAACAACTATTTGTTTTACATAAATTTATATAAAGTAATTTATTATTAACAACAAAAAGAAAACATTCTCTTATATAGGTTTTGTTAGAACCTGTTACGTTTTGACAATAAGCATTATTCAATATCCAGGATTATCTAAGGCTCTTTTTCCTTTAGCAAATAGGATTCGTTTAAAAAAACAGCAACAATGGTCTTAGGCATTTTGGGATCCCGATTAGACGAGGAATCGTAGGCTCGACAGCCATTCAAGTGCCGTGTACTATATGTATAGTACTGGCCATATAGAGTTACAAAACTCTACTAAAAAAAAACAAAGATCAACACCGTTGTCCTATTTAAAATAAGGACAAGCATTATTTTATTATGTCACGAATAAACAAACGGCATTGTAGAGAATTGTTTATATTTTGTTAGTGTGTGTGTGTGTTTTATTGCACATATACACACATAGAAATTTCTTTCCAAATACGTTCTATATTTAAAGTATCCTGTTGATATTTTTCGCTCAATTTTTCAGCTAAAATATGTTATCGAAAGTCTAAGATCCTGACAAATCGTATTCCACGTCGTTATCATGAATATGTCATCGAAATGTTATTTTGCTGTCAATTTAAGTGTCAGAAATTTCTAGGAAACGTGTGTCAATGTATTATGATTAAAAAATAATAATCTCAACACTTTTATCCACAAAATAAAAAATATATTAGAAGAGTTTATTTTGAATGTTTAATGAAATTCAAACGCCAGATGCGACAGCCACCGCAACGCTATCGTAAATACAAACCTGCAGCATCCACAAGGAAATGCGCCTACTTACTTTCCTCCGCATCTAGTTTTACTATCAACGCTTCGAACAGATATAAACACCTCGTTTTATTCAACAAAAGTCATCCTATTGTACTGAGAAATAGAGACTATATTCAAACAAAGGATTTGGATTTAGGGCGCTCTCTCGTAGCGAACTTCGCTGTACGTAGTTTGTGTCGGCAACTCGGGCCTCGGCAGTCGTACGTTAACTGCTGCGTGGGTAAGACGTATCGCACTTGTGTTTCTTGGACAGATATCGTGTTTGTGATAAAGATGACCGGTGACGGTGAAAATTTGAGTGTGTGTTAAGGGGGTGATGCACTTGCGAGTCTTGCTGGATCTGCAGGCAGGCATGAAGGGACAACCGGTCTGGTGAGCGCTCACGTGTATTAGAAAGCATGTTTGAATTAAATGCGTTAAACTCGTTTGTTGTGTGAGAAATTGTTTTCGGATTAACCGTTGTTTTTTTAATCATTTTATTTCGACATGTGTATTGGATATATTATTTTTAAATTTGATTGTGTAATTAATTTTTTATTGTTTCTTACTCGTTTTCTGTAACCATAAAACAACCTATTTTATGCTATAAAGTCAATTAAAAATTCTATATTGAACATGAACCTGATAACAAGGGATTGTTAAGAAATATATTACACTGAAAAATATTCATTCTACTGTAAGAATTATATGTGTAATATGTTGTTCATAACTTCAGGAGCAGTTTTTTCTGAAATTAGTTATTAATAAAACTGAATCACATAATTTCCGAGTAACGTTTCATGGGACGCTATCTGGTGAAGTGCTCACAGAGCTTTTTTAGGAAATGCGAAGTATAACTAGATTGATATATAAATCGTTTTTATTTATTTAGGTAGTGTCTTCAAAGGCATTTGCAGTACATGTTTATGTATTTATCACTAGCTTTTATCCGAAAACTGCCACGCAGACGACAATTTATGCGATATTTTTTTTTTTTTACTGATAATATATTTAGGCATCTTCCTCTAGTTGTCTGTAGCTGTTGTCATGGGGTCTGTGGACAAGGATGATTGAGCTTCTACAAAGAAATATAGTATGTCTCTGGCAGTTGTAATGTAGAGCTTTAAGTACATATATATACATTTATCTATAAGAAACATCATGATAATATATATGTAATAATATAATTATGTTAGAATTATATTATATAACAGAAAACTTATTTCCGTTGCTTTCTCTTCAGTCTATTATAGTAGCAAAATGACTATTATTTTCTTTACTATGGACTATATATATTGTTATTAGTTAAGTTATTATATCCTTTTTTAATTAATCAATGCGCCCTTAATATATATCTGCTAAAAATATTTATTGTTCGAGCAAATTTTTTTAAATAAAAACAAAAATATGCTCATAGCATGTTTAACATTCAATTCATTAATTTCGTTTCGCCGCTTTTATTTTTATTCTTATTTAACTCTGATTTATATGTATATCACTCATTCACGCATCGCGTAAGAAGTACAAAAACATTTTTTATCACTTTCAATATACAAATGCTTGCTTGACAGTATTATTTAATATATAGCAAAATGTATATGTAATATTTATGATGACATTAACAGTAAGTTGAATGCCTTAAATTTATTTAAAAAAAGAATTTTAATTATGTTCAAAAACCAACCGGCCTAAATAAAAACAAAATTAAAATCAATCCTAGTCATAATAATATTATCAAGCACGCAATTTGTTTTTAGTCGTTTTAATAGGTCTTTTAAATTTGTACATGTAATATAAACTATTAATTTAACTCATAGAAAATAACAAGTGACTGAAATATATACATTTTAATTTATTTGTCCTGTTATTAAACGTTTCAGTCTCATTCTGTGAATTTAAAATTAATTTATAAATTACGCGTAACGCTAATACGCTCTAGTTGAAATTATTATTGGAAGTCTTATGAATTTTATGTGGAATATCGCCAACAATTTTAATTAATCATTAGACACTACTTACAGCTTAAATTAAACAAAATGGTGAAAATAAATTTAATTTTGAATACCCATGTCATTCGCTTGGACATGAACCCTATTAATTTTTTCATTTCTCCAGCGGATTACATCATATCCTGAAATAAAATTCTCTTTTATATTAACCAATATAAAAAGTACAAATAGTATTGTTGACTTATTTATTTATTTATTATAAATATACACTGTTGACTTATTATAATTACAGTACATTCCGGTTTAGTAGAATATTTTTTTAAAATAATCTTTGAAAATAAAATTAAACTATAGAGACATTACATTACAAGCCATAGAAAAACATGGCGTCCAAGAGATTCTCACTATTCCCTCTCTGAACTTCTAGACTCGTTTGTGGGCTAAGTAAGTGTCAGAAGTAAAAATGTCTTTATTGTTAAAGACTTATAACTCTACGTCCTATAAATAACATACTAGGAATTGGTTAATTTTACTTTGATATCCGGAGAATTCCTTATTCAGTGATATTGAATTTCATTGATTGCGATATGAGTAAAGTTTGAATTCCGAATTCAAACACAATATTTGTATATGTAACGTTTGCAATTGAAACGCTATTCATGAAGTTTAACTAGTGTCATGTTTATTGCGTATTATATTGCGCGAGCTTTTTTTGAAATGTAAAATATTTGTGTAAAATTTAAATGTCGAATTTAAGTGAAACGTTTCTTTTGGTAACGTTTGAGTAAAAAACATCAAGCGCACGTTTAGCTTCTGTCTCATTATTAAGTCTTTCCCTTTTCGTTTAATAATGTTTTAAAGGCTGTTGGCATATTTCATACCCTTTTTAGTTAGTATGGATAATACTTTAAATTAATAGTTTTATTTAATAACTGATAAGCTTTTTAAAAAAATCATTAGTTAATTAATAGCTACACTCTTAATCACTCCCTCGTGAATATCATAAACGATCTCGAATCAATTTCGTTAGGAATTTTAATTAAATTGACGCCATGTTCTAATTAATAGAAATATGTATGAAACATTTTAAATAGGTCTTGTACATGATAAGCGTTTCGATAAATAATGTATATTTTTCATATTTTTAATTATATTATATATTTGTCCTAATATAAATACGATATATTGTATATTATCAATACATAATAGTTCTTAAATTACTAGATTAGTAACTTTCTTTTGTGATAGTGATAATTAAAAACGCTTTTACAACAGGGCGCCGGAAAACTTAAGAAACGTTTTTGAATGATAATATTTTATAAATAATAATTATAAAATATGTATACATATAATCTATGTACACAAGATGGCGCGCGAGCTTTACCGCAATAATCATTTGCAAACAAATTTAAACAGGCATTGCAACGCATTTCGGCTTTTAACCAGTAATAAAAAAAAAAAAAATAATAATTAACAATAATATCATAAAAATGCATGAATCTTGAATTCAATTGTAATTTAAAGGCAATTAATGATAACGTTCCCGTTTCAAATTGATGCCAGAGGGCGTTTACCTTAAATAAAGAAATGTACCCTTTGACCTTTGAATCTTAATTTAAATTTTATTGACCTTCTTTCAGTCTATTTTAAATGAGCACTTAACTTTGAATTTCGCGGACGTTCGTTTGAAATGCATCACGATGTTTAAGAATATTAAATCACTTTAGATGCGAACTTAATTTATGATGATGATAATGCGACTGAATTCGGCCACTGCAGCAAATCTCGTGAGAGATTAGCCAAATGCGTAGGACATATAATAGTGTACAAGTGTCCGCAAACACAGATGCACTCTCTATTCACTCACTCTCATAATCCGATTGAAATGCAATCCAACACTCAACATCCAGACTCCGGGCTGCTATTGAGAACTTTCAATAGAAAACAGTAATCAATAACTTGTTTATTTGGGGCTGGGGCTTGAGCCCGGTATCTCGGGATCTGCGTCCACTAGTCCAATGAGGCAGTCAGTAATTTATAATACTAAGTGTTTATTTTAAACGATGATTTAAAATTTTTTGAACAACTTTTAAAAATTTTATATTTTTTTTATGATGATAAATCATTATAATTTATGATATGAATTATATGAGGAAAAAAACATTGTAATTTAATATTTTATATTTATTTTATACAATATTTAATTATAGGATAATGATTATATATTTGAATCGGTCCTGGTTGGTGCAGTTATTATGTTACTAAAGTCCTATAAATTATTTTGATCTGTATAAATTTAATTAAGTCATTTATTCTTTTTTATGTATATTAATATGAGTACAAAAAGCTATCACCGGTGGGCATTGACACTTGCTCTAAAAAACTAACTGCCATGGAAAGCACGCGAAGTAACGCCCAATACAATACAAGATAGATTGAAAATGTAATCAGCGAAGTCTTAAAACTATTTAGTATTGCAGACAAAAAATATATAAATGAAAAAATAAAAAAAAATGGGGGTTTTTAAATAATAACATATTATTTCATAATTTTCCTAAATATATAATACAAGGCATAAAATAGGAGATATTGCTATAACTTTTGTATTTTTATTGCTATAAAAACACGAAGTAATATAACAGACCCCTTATATGAAATATATTGGTAAACAAATGAAATAAGCGTGTAACTTAAGGACGTAACTCCTCGCTCACAATATAAAGGAAATATTTACAGACCGAGTAGGAACTCGGTTCAATGTCCTCAAATTTTCCTTAGGCATAATAATTCAGGGCAGGATAAACAAACGCAATTTTGCTAGACGTTATTGGCGCCACGAAGTCAGTCTAAAATTAAAGAAAATTGAACATTTACACGAATTTGTGGGTTCTACTTTATTTGTGGGTTCATTATAAATCAAATTATAGTTTATTCAAATACACTCTTCCAAATGCTTTTTGATCAATCATTTATACTTAAATATTCAATTGAACTTAAAGCTATTCGGTATGTTGATACCGAGAAGGGCCTCGTTACTTATTAAAATATTATTCACTATTTTGTAATATTAAAGAAAACTGAACTTCAGTTATTTCGCATTAAAAATGATCTCATTAAAAACTCAATTATAGGTCTTTATTGATTTTGTTTAAGAGAAAAGAGGTACTGGAAGCTGTAGAAGAATCATTAAACACGCGACACATTACACAATGCTTATTATGATACATCATTTAAGTAAACTTAACTATTACGATAGGCTTCGTATTGTTTGCGTTTATTGCTGTTACTTGTCAAAACGATGAAGTATTCAAAACAGGAATTAGTTGTTCTAGAAACTTCTTATGAATTTAGTGAAATAATGAAAAAAAAACCGTTAATAATTAAAAATTTATTCCTTTCGAAGTTTATAAGATATATTTGCGAATATGTATGTAAATTATTAAATTATGTTGAAGATAAATCTCATAAGTCGGTCTCTCTTCTTAAAATAAATTTCCTAAGTATTCTGAGATTGTGTTTGATGTAACACATACGAATAGACAGTAAAATTCTATTAACCAAATCTACCGGTATTGATACGGAATATCCGTTATGTTTACAATTAAAGTTCTCAAATCTCATCTCTAGTCTTACGTTTTTTATGAAACATGAAACGAGAGAAATTGAACGAATCCTGGAAACCCAATTCGAATATTATATTGAATTAATTGTCACTAATTAACAAAGATAGAACATAACGGTAAATTCGTATAAGAAAACCGAGTCAGTAAAAATTAGCGATGTAGGCGCTATACTAAACTAGATAATAAGGTTGCCATAGAAAATCATGAATCGACGAATTTCTCGAACGAGTTTTGTAGGTCACGACGCGTATGAGATCAATCGATTTAAAGCGGTTAGTTTTACTGTTCGTGACTTTCTTTTTCTCACGGGCGTTGTTTGCATAATAATATGGTAGTTTAAAAAAATACATGGACTTATAATTGAAGTCGTGTATGTTGTATTATGTATGTTATATAATTATATATTATGCTTTATTTATTTTTATTTGATACACCGATCGATACATTGTTTAGTCCACCTGCTTTTGAATTAATTTTCTTTCTGACTCGTTGACATTTGTCTAGACACCTGCCATAAATATAATTAAATTTCTAGCGGGAATATCAAAATAAAAACAGTAAAAGTATTTCCAATAAAAAGAAACATTATTAAAAATATATATAAAATATAAGTAGTACTCAACAGGTTAATTGCATAATTTTTACATAATATTTGCGGTAGTTGACAATTTTGTGAGAAATTAAATTTATTTATCAGTGCGAAATTTTATTGAAATGGTCACACTGTATTTACTTACTATTTATTTATATCATGGAAACCGGATTATTACAAAGGTCATCGCTCCCGTGTGTTTCGGCATCGCAAAATCTTGTTTATTTTTTGCCTGCAGGTAAAATTTCAACGGCAAAAACCTAGATAAAATTGTTGTTGATCCGTAAAAGCCAAGTCATTCGAATGATTCCTTCATTCATTTAATTATAATTTAAATTACTTACACACATTAAAAAATATATTATATTAATTTTTATCATAATATTTGAACATAATTAATATAATAATTTAACGAAAGGGGTCTTCAAATTTGACAATTTAAATCACTTACAATTAAAATTAATATTATTAACACTAGGATTGCAATCATATTATGTAGTATATTTTATGTACTTGATAATTTTGTTTCATAATGAGATGTTTCCAAGCGACAATTGTTCCAAACTTAAACTTCATCTGGTAATCGAATCTCTGGTACTTAAAAAACCGTCAAGTACCCAGCTCGTCAAAAGCTCAGGAGATTTGGAGCCTATTCCCCCTTTCCATCAACGTGAATGTGAACATTGTGGGAGATTTTCTTTCAACACATAATGATTCGCTCGTGGTGGTTTTCTTTACCATCGAACCAGGTCGCAGTGGTCCGTAAACTTAACCAGTTTGGCTACGTCAAAACATAAATGCTATAATTTACTTGCAGCAAAAAAATACGGTTATTACAATTTTAAATAAAAAAGCATTGCTGTTTTTAAAATAAATTGTATGAGACGATTTGAATCAACCAACACGAAATTGGTTAGTAATTCTCTACATCCTTTTAGGCCTATTTTAAAATAAACTCTTCAGCGCATCCAAACAACGTGACGGGAGTTGAAAAGCTCCTTACACTAATAAAATATAACCCTTATGGCTCAGACAGTAACGTTCAAAATATCTGATTTATTAGCTTGGAGTTGCGCGTCGCTTTAATTTCACAGCTGACAATAGAAATAACCACAGATAAATTTAAACCACTTACGTTGTATTTATGGTTCAATTTCCTTTGATTCTTGAATTTAATTCGGCTTTCCGATTGTTTGAAATCTATAAATACTATAAATGTGTTTTACTATAATTTTGTCAGCAATTAGTTGAATTATTTGGTACTTAAATGGGGTGACTGATTCAAAATTGGTAAATTGTTTTTTATATAAATAGCAGACGACCTGACGAACCACCTGTCAATAAGTGGTCGCAGTACATAGAACTGTTTTAAGCTTATTGGTATTGCGTCTATTAATAAATATTAGTGCTATCGTATACATTTAGAATACTCTACACTCGTTTATCGTTTACACTGGCATATCACAATTTTCTATTAAGAATTAAAAGTTAGTTATTTAAGGTTGATTTTTAGGCAATCCTTTATTTTACTAGCATTTGATGCCTTACTTGGATATAAATAATGGAAAAATATATTACGCGATAAAATTGAATTCCAAAGTCAGAATATTACGCCATCTGCGTCCATGAAACGTAAAATATTTTTTTATGTGTATTTCATGTAGCCGTGACTTGAAAAAAACTGGCCATTTGTGCAGTTTTATGAGTGCGCGTGAAGTACCCACCCAGACGGTCAGGTACCAACCCTTAACGTCAGTTAAACTATCTATAGCTCGACATGAACATGTACATGCCTTACTGAATCCGTGTGCATAATTTGTGCTTATAATCACAACCCTTGGTGACGGAAAACATTGTAGGGGAACCTGCATGTGTTCTGAATATTAGAACAGCATCGAGAAATCTTTAAATCTCCAGAAAACCTATCATTGTGGGAGAGGTTTTCGCTTCGATTTATAATTTCAACTTAACATGTTTTGTGCGTTTGAAATATACGAGACTATAATTAATTTACTGTTACACGTTAACGATCACACGACCCATCTTGTTACATAACGTATGTTATAACTATTGAGAGACTATTTGTTATGTTTGGAAGTTTGTTTCGGAGTAATAAAACAAAATCTAAAGTGATTCAGTTAGTTGCAACAACTATAACTTCGAAGCAATAAATTGCTTTGATTCGTATAGTTTTATTTGTGAGAATAATAATGTTATTAATAATTATAAATTAGATAATTTATGTTTATGTACTTGTATGTGATTGACATTTAATTTGAAAGTTTTTCTTACTAATCGTAATCCAACTTTGATTAGATTGGATTCTTTTATTGCTCAATAGATAACAGGATATTATTATTATATTTACTAACTGAGAATACGAATTACAAACGGAGACGTTGTTTTTTTATTTAAATATACTCTGAAATTTGTAATTTAAATAAAAATATTCCTACTAAATATACAGCTCATCTGCTTCCTCGCTCGATATTACTCGCCGAAAGTTAAGTCATTGATCATGTTATCATTTCGGTGGCTGTAGGCATTTGTGCTTAGTTTTCTTTTTTATTTTTATTTACGAGTTCTTTGACCCGGAATGTTGTGTGCCAATTGTCAATCCAAGCAGTTCTACATTGTGTAAATTTCATTTATGAACCGTTACGATAATGTTCAGGAAAAGTTCTCTTGATATGATCTAATCTATACTGACTAGCAAATTTTCTAAACAGCACGAAAATTGAGATATTATTAAATGGAATTGATTTGTATTTAACACTTATGTACTTAGAACATTTTTGGAACCGATAAATAATAACGTATGGAGGATCTTAAAGTAAGCCTGTAAGGCATGTGTTTGTAGTTTTTTTTTCAGGGCAAATATACAAACGTAGTAGAACCGTAGAAGTATTCATTTGAATATTTTAGTTATGATAGTATTTTCTTCGGTGACGGTGAAGACCAAAATGATAATTATCTGCCTTTATATAAAAAGCGATCCACGATTTATGTTCATACATATTTGTTACATTATCACGGTGTATGGATATGAAATTATTAGTGCGATATATCGTCTTGAACTTTGAACTTCCTTTCTAGATATGAGCTATTACGAACGCGCTGTGTTATAACAAGTTGCTTATTATAAGTACTGTGTCTTGTATAGCTATGTAATTATATCTAATTATATTAATATCTATAATATTACATTAATGGCATATTGAATTAAAAAAAAAACGACTAAGAGTCGGGATTTGACTAATGGTTTCATACTAGATTGAACAATTTATTGTTATCGTTATTGCACACTGTAGCAAATACTCAAAACTCCTCAAAAAGAGAAGAGGAGGCCTTTAGCCCAGCAGTGGGACATTCACAGGCTGTTACGGTACGGGTACGGTACACGTTTTCTATGAGAATTTCATTTAGCTAGCTGTTATATTGATAGCTATATATAGCTGTAGAAGACAACGTAGGTTCTATCCAATGATGATGAAGTCCCAAAAACTTGATTTATGTTTACATTTAAAGCGAACTCATAGCAACAGACGAATAGTTACTTCGTTCGTAACCATGCGTGGGAAAAACGCGAAAAGATTTGCTCAAATCGGACCTAAAGATTAGCTTCATATAACAGTATAGATCACACAACAGTGGAAATTCACAGAGGGTCTTATCATTTTAAATAAAGCTCATATTTCTATATTTTGGTTAATTCTGTGCATTATTAATCTGGATTAAAAATAAATAAACAATTTTGATTTGGAACTCGGCCAACCAATCTCATAATGTGACCTAAATAATAACCTAGACTGAAAATGCATCGGGCTATATCTACATATATCATCGGGAATATTTTTTTAGAATATTTGTAGAAAATAGATACTTTTACAAACACCGTTACTACTGATAGTAATCTTTATTAATGTAAAGTATACAATGTTGCCTGTAGACATTGTTACTATTTCATTTATGCTACTTACTGTCTCGTTGGAATATACATTTTTTTCTGAATGTCCACCTTAATAATATTGACGTATTCAGAACTGTTCTATTAACCACTTTACAAATATATACATTAATAACGTACCAGGCGATTATTCCCTTTTTTCTCTAAAACTATCTGTTACAAGAGGTTTTAATAGACATAGGCATATTTAATAATACAACACCAAGAGAACCTTCAGATTATTTTTTTCAAAATATAATCTATAATAATAATAAATAAAAAAATACGTAATCGATAACCGCATATCGCAACTCCTTTGTCGCCCAAGGTCAGTGCGGGATGAGAAGAAAGACAGTTTTTTCGCGAATACCACATCCTAGGCATAGAGTCGAAGGGTGCGCCATCTGCGCAGGGCACTTGTAACGCCCAAGGTCAACTGCGTAGATCCTCTTATTAAGAAATACTAAGATTTTATAAATGACCAGCTTAAACCCTAGTTTATAATAATAAAAAATTTAATCGAGAAACAATGCAGACAAAAACCAAACAAACCGTACAAGGTTAAGGTTATTACGTTAATAATCGGTGTCCAAGTTATTTAGTAGCGAACGTATAAATATTGTTGCAAAAATATTTTTTTCATTTAACGGCTATAACGCTTAAAATTATGACTTCGAGTTATTTTATTTCTAACATAGTTCTCTTGACGTTGGGCATTGAAATTCAGAATCTTAACTATGTATGACTCAACCATAATATATATTATATACCTGGGCGGTCCTTCGATCAGTTCTATTAGTTAGCTAAAACGCGCTATTTTCAGGAAAAACTAAATAGATAAACCTAAAAAGCAAAGCCTTATGTAAATACAAAATGTACAGCAAATCGTCAGAGCAGTTTCCGAGAGAAATATATAATTGAATATTTTATATGGTTAAATATTATTTATTTTATATTACTGAGAAATCCTAAAAATACCTTGTTGATGTTGTGCGTTTTAAACAAAATATTTCGAATAATTATTCACGTATACCTGGTCGAAAATGTGCAGGTACTATATTATGAAAGAGGACCGGATGACTCTGTGTTCATTTGAACCCATTTTTTGCTATGGATGCTATAGATAACCAAATGTTAAAGGTAAAATAGTGTCTCACACCAAGAGCTACATTTAGATTTAATAACAGATTCATCTTCATCCCAGAAGCAATATTTACTTGGTCTACTTTTATATCTTAACAATACCGAAATGCAGATTAGCAGAAAGCTGGTCAATAAAAAAGATAATAAAATCGTTAGTCGTCATACTTCGAAAATGTTCACATGTGTGATTCGGCAAACTAAAAATATTCTTTATGACCATTGCCCACGACTCTTGACTATGAAAATAGTAATTCTGAATACATTTCGGATGCTTTAAATTCCCAGAATGAAAATGACCTTAAACATAAATAAACATTATGTATAATACATTATATATAATAGTGCTTTTTGCAATTTCGGTTTACGGATGAATGAGCCAGTGTAACTACAAACACTCGGGATATAACAACTTAGTTCCTAAGTTGTAAATGAACCAGCCGTTACCTGTCAACTGAGATAGACGTAAATTCAGCCTTAGCCATCATTTATAAAATTAAAAAAAAACTCCTATTCCATAATGTAATCTATCTGTATGCAAAATTCCTTTTCGAACCATTCAATCGTGCAATTCGTGCGTGATCAAAAGTACTCGTTCACTTTAATATGTAAATGTATCAAAATAGTTTTTATACTTTTATGTCGCTGTTAACTTGAAGCCGGTTATATCACACGCGGTTAATGTATTTTTTGCTAGAGCTTTATTTCTAGTATCCAACATCTACTAAAGATAGTTTAATGGCCATTAAATTAGTATGCAAGGATTTCCGCTGACTTTTTTATAGGTTTTACTAACGTTACATAAGATAATGTTGGTTTTAGATTATAATATTGAAAGCTATAAACACGATAAAATGCTAATTAATTCTATACATATATGTATAATCAAAATATTCTAACGAAATGTATATTTATTTATAGTTTATATGGTTTATTTGTAGTAAACATTATTAATATTATATAAGACTATAATGAGCTCAAGCAATTTTGGATAGGTATAAGCACAAATTAAGCATATGAAAATTCAGTGGTGCTTGCCCTTATTCTGTGAATCTTTATTTATTTAGTTTTTATTTTGCGTATCAGATAATACATAAAGGCTGCTTACTATATATTACTTAGTTTTATATATTACTGTTTATATATAGGTATAGATATAGTGTATGTAATATTGTTTCCGTATTAAGTAAAAAATAATGTACAATTTATACCTAAATATTTAGAGAGGAGGAGATAGAGATTTTTTTCAAAATACATCATACATACGCTCCACCTTATACTATATCATCACTTTCCATCAGGTGTGATGACAATCAAGCGCTAGCCTATTATATATTTAAAAAAAAAGACATATCACTCAATACAAATCCTTTAAATTAATTTAAAGACATGGTTTCAACTAGAAAATAATATTAACTGTAACGTACGAAACGTAAGTGAAACACGAAACGTTGCCAGAAAAACTAAGTGATTATAAACAGAGAGAGAGAGAGAAAGAAAATTAAATACATATTATGTATATTAAATTTCCTTAAAGCCACTTCGTTGAATTTGTCATTCACACACCGCTGCTCTTCCGTTTTATAGTTCTAGTTGATAATTTAATTTGCTTTGGATTTCATTATTGAAACGTAAAATTTGTAAAAAAAAATCTTCATCGTCTTTAGATTCCGTGTAAGAAAAAACTCTCAAATCGATTAAGGTTAAAAAAGTAACATTGGTGGGCTAAGGCCTCCTCTTCATTGTTGAGGAGAGGGCTTGGAGCTTACTCCGCCACACTAGGGTTAGTCCAATGTGTTTTAGTGGATACACCGAACCGATTGATATTAAGGAATTTCAATTCTTCAATCAATTATATCATTAAATCAGTCTGCTATAAATAGCGTCGATAGTTAACAATAGCCTGGCTACCTAGCGATGTAAAGGGTACGACTCGAAGCTGACCCCTTGATCTATTGCCATCCCCACTCCAAGCACAAGCTTTAACTTAACTTGTGAAGCATCGCAATATTAGTAACTATTAAATAAGTATTAACTTGAATTACAACAATAAATTACACTTTTACTGTTTAAATATCGAAATAATGGTATTTGTTTTTAATTACTCCTGTTTTGTTTTTGATTGGATATCGAAACGAAACGTATAATTTGTCATAACGATTGTTTGATATACACAAAATTGTACGTACATTCTGTTTCTATTATAAATGTGATTTATTCTATGCTATGCTTGTCACGTCAATAGTTTAAATTTAAAGGGCACGAAGCGCAGCGACTTTGATAATATTATATAATAAAACCTTCTCTTAAGCGTGCCGTTGTATTTGGTTTAAATTTTATGTATATTAATTAAGTAATTTTTCAGTTCGGAAGTACAAAAAAAGTCTTCTTAATTATCATAGATATATTTAATTCGTATATTCGTATATAATTTAATCTGTATTTTAAATCACTAGTATTGACTTACAAATAAAGATTTATTTCGTAATTTCGTAATTTTAATTAATAGTAAAATACTAATTATTATTTCATTATTGGTCGACAAAATCTCGATAATAAAAGCTACACCAAGATAAACATGAACATTGTAGAATGTTAATCTGCACATTGTATAATTTAATATTTTTAATATGCATTAATTATGCATTAGTTTAATATTAGTTGGTATCGTTTTTATTTATCAACAGTGTGCGATTTGTATAATTATTGTATAAATTTGGCTAGCTACCAAATTTATCCCTATCTTTTGCCCCTGAATTTATTTGAAAACAAGAACCTTATCGTATGGTAAACTGTTTGTACAGGTTTATCTTTGTTGAAATATGTACATAAGCATATTTGCTAGATTAGTGATCAAAATCAAACAAAACAATACCACCTTCATACTTACAAGAATTTTAATTATATAAACACCTATGTTCTGCGTCATATGAAATTTTGACAAGATCGTTTCTTAAAAATATTTGATTAGTTTATTGACTTTTAATATTTCGTTTGACATAATAATATAAAATACATATCATAATGTAAAATATATGTCCACAGTGTATTATCCCTTATTCTAATGATTGAAACTTAACTAGTAGCTTCGTTTTTACGAGACGCGCCATTTTTCTCACTAAGAAAATTTTCGATAGTGATAAATAAAATTGTTGGTTGATAAATAACATGTCGATAAGGTGATTGTCTAAATTTTATTCTTACCACGTTGTTTAGCAATTAAATTTTTATATAATTTAACGTTAAACAAGAAGAAAATGACCCGGGGTTTTAACCTAGGACTCAGAAATCTGCAGCCTTATAAGTAAACCACTAGACCAACGAGGTTATAAAAAAACCGCAGTTCTTTTACATTAACATTGAATGTAATTAATGAAATGAGCTTATTTTGTTATTCGTTGACGTATAACGGTCGCATCGCTGGCTGCCACGGTCTCGACCTTCATGCCAAGTATCTGGCTTTAACAAAACGGCTAATTTCTAGAGTCACACGGCGTCTAACTGTTCCTTTAGCACGCCATGTCATCACAAATCGCCAAGCTATTACTGCGAAACACGAAACATCCGAGATTACCATGGAAAGTCGTGCAATTTACTTTAAAATTTTTGTAGAAATTATTTAAACATTACGATATTGCAATGCATTAATACGTTAAGATAATTTGCAATTCAGACATACGGTAAACTTTTCAAGCAAAGATAAACACTAAGATTCCATACCCGACCTCTGTAACCGTGGTCATTCACGAATGCAGGATTTCCCTTACGAAAGATGACAAGGATTTTCTTTTTTTTAAATTTTTATCCCCCCATTTACCGTACGAAATATCTACTACATGGATGAACATGTAGGTGAGTCTCATTCTACACATGCAGGTGTTCTCACGATTTTTTTAAGCACATCGAAACTCATTGATCCACAATCTTCTGCAATTATATTTATTTTGTATTTATAAAAAGAGTGAAATTATATTACGAATTCACTCACACATACTACATATATTACGTTGCTCTAGTATCTATGACATAAATATGTCTTAGTGTGTTCAAATACAGGCAGGTTTCCGCACGATATGAATTGCAAATAGCACTTGAAAAACGGTTATCCTTGAAGTGAATTGAACTTACAACCTTTAGTGATTAACATTTGTTCTATCGTCTTGATCACCTTTATAAATTGTACAATACGGATTGTCTCCACCCAATTGTCAGTTACAATATTTAGTTTTTAAAATCAACACACACTTTTTTTGTAATGTAGGAATGCGAGTGGACAAATGAGCCACCTGGTGGTGGTTGTTTGACACTGCCCATAAATATTGGCGATCATTTTAACCATCCATTACATCGCCAATGCGTGAGATGTTATGTCGTTATACTGCCTCACTCACCCTTCAAACCGAAACGCAACAATATTAGTATTGCTGTGTAGTGGTAGAATATCAGATGAGTGGGTGTTACCTAACCGAGCTATATATAGACTAGTACAAAGCCCTATCACCTTGTAAACACGTAACAAGAGTTGTCTATTTCTGACATCAGTAATTTTCGAAATAAGAGGAGGTGTAATTATACAATCGCTGTACAAAGCCGATAAGTCAGCAATACAATCTTATGTGCTGCCAACTGTTTGCCAACTAGCTCAAAAATAATTGTTATTACTAATAGGTTACTGTTGTGTGTTGAATGCTTTACAATTTCTTTGCAATTACGATTTCCTTCTGATAGATTCTGCCCGTATAAACTTCGCTATCTGAAAATTCATAAAGCATGTCCTTGGTTATATGTAGAGATTAGAGACTTTATCAAAAACAGAATAGCTTGAGAGAATCTTGAATTATTTGGAGCGTTTCCAAGAGTCTAATTGTACTTAAAGTACGAACATTTTAAACGATATTATGGAACATTTAATACATAAACAAGATAACCTAAAAAGACAAATCGGACTATATTTTTAATTCCGAATGATTAAACAAAAAAAAATAGTTTATTCAATTACAAGAATTTTACATTTGTCATTGACTATGTCTTTAATTAAATTTAGTTAATAGTATATAGTTGAACGTACAAAGACTAAATACAAATAATAATAATAATACAATTATTATTATTAGTCTGTTGTTTACTACAATTGAATAATATCAATACGCTGCCAAACGAAGAGAACACACAACAACAGAACAAGACTGACTCATCAATGAAAATTGAACACAGCAATACATATTGACGTTTTAATTCCTGGCTACGAGTACCTAGGTGATAGTCCAGTAGTAGTAGTTAAACATACCGCCTTACGCATTGTCTTCCTTGGTTGTAGGGCTTTATGCAAGCCCGGTACTACCCATTCATCGCATATTGTTGTGTACCGTTTTAAAGGTTGAGCCTATCACAGAAATATACCATCTTTATACCCAAGGTTGGTGGCGCATTTGCATTGTAAGTAATGGTTAATATTTTTCACAGCGTCTATGTCTATGGGCGGTGGTTAATCACGTGACCTATTTGCCAGTCTGGCTACCGATTTTATACAAGAAAAAAAAATAGATAATAGTATACTAGTTATATAGATGTGAATAATTAAACACCGATTTCTCTCTTTCTTTAACGTTTAAAACTAAAATAACACAATAAACTCATTATTTATTAGGAGTGACTTTAATTGATAGACTTTTTTTTAATAAATTCATCAATCACTAAAGATTAATTGACAATCAACGAAGAGGTTTATTAGTAGTTTCTCAAAATTAGCATATATTATTGATATCGCTGTCATAAACCTAGTTTTTGTAATAAATATAAGAACGTATTCAATTACCATCACTTACGACGGAAAAATCGTACCTACATAAAACACTTTCTACTTTAAATCAAATGAAGATATTCGATACGTGTAAGTAACGCACGTGTGAATATATTTGATTAAATCAAGATCTTTTTCCTTCCTTCATTGTATTTTTTTTTCATAAATAAACGCAATAAAGAAATATGACATTTTAAAATTAATTTCGCTATATATATCAAAGATCATCATGACTTATCATCTTTTGTTAGCAAATATAGTTTTTTATGTTTTGGTTAATAATTAGAATCGATTTCAAATCGACTAATCGGATTAATAACAATGATAATACATATGTATTAGAAAGTAGATGCTTTGTAAATAGATCTTATCACGACAAGCTTAACCTTGAATTAAATTATAGTATCGAATGGGCGTTTATTAATCGTTTTAACGAGTTCCATTGGCTCTATAATATTTTAAATCATTTCGACTTTTGAATAGAACGTCACGGTATGTCTTATTGGAATTACTAAACATAACTTCAAATATAACTAATAAGATTTTAAACAGACCTGAAACAATTCCTGTTATTTGAAAAAATAATTAGGTAAGTTTTATTCGTTTTTTTTGTATCGGTTTCATGCATAAACTACTGATTTGACTCATATGATTAAACTTTAATATTATTATAGTTTACAGTATTAGGGCTATAAATAGTATATTTTTTGAGATATAGTTTTTTATGTTAGCTTAGTCGAAGAGAGTATGGACGGAACATGAACGCCTTGCTTGTGCATCATTTTACAGAAGTAACAATGTTAAGGGTTAATCAATTTATGTTTAAGAAATGAGAAAAAATAAACGATAAATTCAGGTCCTTATCAAAGTAAATAACATGCTACTTCATTTTAACTTTATTATTTCTTTTATATTTTATATTTTGTAATAATAAAGTGAGATAAAATTATATATATACAAGTGCGAGGGCGAAATGGGTAGCCTAGTTTGGTCCAAATTTAGATTTATTTTGATCGAAAAGTGGGATACGTCGCGTGTTATATTTCATGTCGTTATCGTGAAAGTTTGCATTTAAGATGTTTTTTACTTGTAATATATAGTTGCGTATTTTGTTCATTTTGAGCTTTAAATAGATTTGTATTTGATTTTTTTTAAATAAATTGACATATTGGGAAAAGGGTATATTTCTTACAGTGAAGGTGGCACTGTAAAAAATATTAACCATTTCTTACATCGCCAATGCGCCCCCAAACTTGGTAACTTCTTAGTGTGTAACATCTTGTTGTCCTTCGTGCTTATTACACTGCCTAACTCAGCCTTCCAACCAGAAAACAACAATACTAAGTATTGCTGTTTGGCGGTAGAATATATATTATGAAAATACAACCACCCGTGTTTTGTGCATAGTAATCTTTAAACGTTACATACATTGTTCAAGTTAAACAAAGTTCAGTTAGCTTACATAATATAAAGTTTATATTTATTATATTGGCTCCGGAAGGAATTTCATCTTATCTTGCTATCTAATGTAATGAGATTATTCCATCGCGCTGCTTCAATGCAGGTTGGTGGACACGCATGTGGAATGCCATATAACTCATGCCGAGCACAATATGAATAATGCAAATATGTGTGCTTAAATCACAAATTCAGTGATGTTTGTCTAGGATTTGAATTAATTTCAATCGAATATTTGAATATTTAATGCAGACAGGATCTTATTATTTATTTATTCATGTTCTTCAAACGATTAGCTTAAATTATTCTTTCATTCGGATGTATACTAGCAATAACTATTGTCAAATTTATAGGTAATTAAGTTCTACGTACGAATAGATAATAAATATTTGTATTATATTTCATTGTTGCTGAATGCTTCGCCGTATTCTAGATAATAGCATTAGGTTCTAAAATAACATCTATTATATATCTAGTCAGAGCCGAGATGGCCCAGTGATAAAAACGCGTGAATGTTGATGCACCAATGAATTTTTATGTGCTTAATTTGTGATTATAATTTATCTGTCTAATTTCACTGAAATTCTGCAACATGTGTATTCCACCAACCCGCATTGGAACAGCGTGGTGGAACAAGCTCCAAACCTCAAAAAGGGAGTGGAGGCCTTAGCCCAGCAGTGGGACATACACACGCTGTTACAATATGTCTAATAAAAAGTTCTCACTTTGTTGTTTGAAATATTTCAATTAAGACAATGAATTAGTTATATTGACCAACAAAATACCAATTAATAGTCAATTAATATATCTAATTGTGAAAGTTTTATGAAGAAGGTTCTGGAATCTGAAGGGCGAACCAGCGGTAAGGCTTCAATAGTCGGATAATGAATCAATGTTGAACACGGTCAAGTATTTTTAGAGAATACTCGTCCGACTAAATAGGATTTCGATAGTTAAGGGGCTTATTATAATATTAATTTTTATGTATGCGTTGTAGAAACAAAACATGTAAGGGCCATCGCATGTTTATTGAAATTTTAATTAGTTCATAATAAATACGTTATTGTTCATGACGAGTGAAATGAAAATAGAGTTATATGCAAAATAAAATAAATGGTTTGAACAAAATGCGGTCTATGCTAATGGATATTTCACACAATTTGTTTAAAAGACATGAAATTGATGAATTGATTAGTGTAAATATACTTACTAATGACATGGAATACAAGCTATTCTGGGTAGATACTACCCATTAGTCAGATATTCTACTGCAAAACAGCAGCACTCGGTATTGTTGTGTTCCGGTTTGAAGGGTGAGTGAGCCAGTGTTAGTGGCATGGCATAGACATAACATCTGAGTTCCCCAGGTTGGTGGCCCATTTGCTCGTCCGCTTACGTATTCTATATAAAAAAATGAATAAAAAATCGCTATTATTAAGCAATTTGTAATTAAGGAGAATTATTAATAAATTTTATTATATCTTTAATAACTATTAAGATTTTTATTCTTAATAAAAGATGTAAGATTTTATACTTTCGCTTACTTCGATTTTTAAAATAAAATGTTGTATATTGAAGTGTAAAATATTACAAAATAATACTGAGGGAATACAACAAGCTTAATGTTAATTGTTGAAATGGTCACCGACATTATATTAATGAAGTATTTGCACAATAACTATTCTACTTAAAGGAACGGTTAAAAACTCAGCACTTGCTGTTTCACAAATTAAAAACAAGATCTTATTAATAAAATAAAATTTATGTGTACATAGTTTTTATTTTTTATTTTATACAAAATATTTTTCATTTAAATAATCTTTGGTTAAGAATTTAGTAAATTATCATTCTGTGAAAGGGCGCCCTTCTAATTCAGCTACCCTTTCGTTACACTATCTAAATATTTGGTCTCTTAATGTAAGGCAGACCCTTGTAGGGTTAGCCTTATATCTAGGACAACTATTACATTGATAAAATTAATATAACCAATGAAAGTATACCTTTATATATATAAAAGAATAACTGACGGTAAAAGCGCTAGTTATAAATAAATATAAATATATATATATATATATATACACATCTTTTCAAAGTGCGACCGTTCTAGTTTCTGTAGGTGCATTTGACGAGCGCAAAATAAATTTGAATTAAATTATAGCTATATGTATTTATTCTTGTTTAACGCATAAACATTTTCGCGAGATAAAACTCAAAAAAAGATTAATTTGTACTGTTAACGCGAAAGCTATATAAATTTTGTGTTTTATTTTTTAAAAAAAGAACGTCAATTTCTTTACCTTTATTCCTTTTCTCCACTCAAACTAAGCGTAAAGCTTGGAGTGTATACGACATTAGCCCGAGGCGGGATCGAATCTACCTTCTTTGACATCGGTAATCCTATTATCCTGTACAAGATTATATAAAAGCCTTCGAGTATACCTCATATACCTCAATATCCTTATAGAATTCTTAAAGGTAATTGTAAATAATTAGCTACTACACTTTAATTAGTAAAAGAAAGTAGGTAACTATTTCGATTCTTATCGCTTTTTTCGATATGGATATTAGATACAATTTCATTGTTAAATTTTTCATTGTTAATTATTATAAATAAATTATGATTCTAAAATGCTGGCTTACTTGAATTTAGTATTTTAATTGATAAACATTTGAGTGGAATTGATAAACTTTGGAAACGACTATAAGTCTCCAGACAAAGAATATTTTTATAATTTTGTTTTTTTCGATTTAACAACACCATGTTATCTATTCACACGCGACCTGTTAAGCGTCGAAGTGGAAACGGACTTTATTTAGTGGAAACTTGTGTAATCTTAAGACAACAGTGAAATACTGTAAAAAAAACAAATTTTGATCGTAAATATTGTTTCAATTGATATAATCGTATATTCTATTGTATTCGATTTACAAGTATTAAATAAGATACGATTTTTTTTTGGAATGTATAATACAGTAAAATATTTTTTTATTTTTCTTAACTGCCAGCAGGTTAATAAAAAAAAGTTTTTAATTTCATGTTGTATTTACTTAACAAAATGACAACTAACTATTGTATCAACAAGTTATAACTGGATGTCGGATAGTAGACTAGAAATTAAGAAACGTCTTAAGTAAAAGTGGATGAACTAATAATAATATAAAAAGTTTTATTCAGTTTAAATTTAATTTTAAAAAACATATGACAAAATAGAAGTAAAAAAGGTGAGTATTACCTTAGTCTTAATAATTTTCATCGATCGATTATAACTTTATCAATTAATAAATTAAAAACTTATCATCAAAATCATTTATAAACAAAGCATATTACTCAATACATGTTTTTTGTTTGTTTGTGGAGTTTTACTCTATTAAGTCGTCACTAGATCGCATTGAAGCACATCAACTGTTCCGTTCAAACGATTGTCACACCAATTTTTACATACCCGCAGCTAGGACAATGTCATTGAGACTGCTCTGTTAGCGTAACAATAAAAAAAAGATTACTATTAACGAGTGGTCGGGTTTGAATTGATTAATTATGATAGAATACTATATTTGACAGTTAAACCTTATTTAGTTAATTAATTAATACTATTGTTATAATAAAAAAATGTTCAAGTCAATTAAATGGGACGAAAAAAAGGCTTATATATTTATTGTAACTGTTCTTTAATTGAATTTATAATGTCTAGCTATCTTTTCATTCACTTGACAGCTGCGAAACTATTTATATGTAGAACATAATTTATTATTTATGTTTTTTACAACGCACAAACCAAGCCTGACGTTAGAGTATTATAACAGTCATTGACATTTAAGTTTAATTGTTATATTTTCATTTTGTTATTTCTTACTAACTTCATTAATTTAAGTTGAGTATAAAGTTAGCAGTATAATTGTTAATTTTATAAGAGTAGTGTCCTGAATTGTTATAGACTTACTATTGTTGTAATTTTTTGTTGTTTTCTGATATCGTTATTTTATGTACGTTGTTACTTCATTACATCTGTATCCCCGTATCTCGCACTGGATTAAAAAATAATCAAAAGATTGAAGCAGGTATTCATGTCTCTTCAATGAATTTGCAAATTAGTGTGTCGTCATTGACGCAGTAATTGGCAATGATCATGCTCAATATTCAGTAATAGCTTCCATCATTGCTACAAAGCGTCCATTTTAATAAGGCCGGAAGACTTCATTAAAGGAGATAAGCATGTTATAACGATCAGACGCCATTTTAATCTAATATCTACGCAGGATTCATATCGGATATTATAAAATAATTTAAGTGTAGGTTTAGGCTTTTTATAAATTGGCAAAGGCTTCAATAAGTACTTCTCGACGAAAGTAAAGTTTTACGTTTTGTTTTATATATTTCGTAATTCAATTATTAAACTATATTTATATCATTTTATTAAAATACAGTGACGCGTTCACATTACTGTGCGTAAGACGTTCTTAAACTTAATATTATTGTCACGTTTTACTAAACAGATTCTAACATTCTCTGTTGTAAAAAGATTGAGTGTATTCTTGTAATCCATTTATAAAACACGTGGACACGTCATTCTGTTTCTTTATTTGACATGGCCATTTTGTTTTCTTTATTCGGTTTAATATAATCTATCGTTATAGAGAAAAAATGTGCCCGAACGAATATTAAATACAGCCTAAAATATAATTTACTTAATATGAATAAAATATAGCTGTCAAAGTTATTGATCAATACGGGATATTTTGTAGGTTTTGTAGGCTTGTTATCACTTATAACACGAATATGTTAGAGTTCTTGAGAAGGGTGATATATGAGAAGTGACATATGTAGAAATAATAGAATGGCTGGTTGATCACTCGACTCCATACGCGTTGTTGAGCAGCTCGGATAAAGGATTAAGAAACAAAAATAATCGATTCAACTGTTACTTTGATATTATTATGGGCTGTTTGAACTCTGTCGTAATAAAACGTTTTAAACCAAATTCTTTTTATCACATATTATCATTTTATCTTTGGTCTTCATAAATTGTATCTATAATTTCATTTTATAATTATATATACAATTTTTAGTATTAATATTTGAGTTTATATAATAAGTATGATCTTTAATGGCTTGATGTAAGGTTGCAGACCCGGAGGTCCTGGGTTTAATTCCCAGGTCGGGCCAATAAAAAGTTATTGGGTTTTTCTATCAGACCATTCTCAGTAGCAGCCCGGAGTCTGGAAGTTGGAAGTGTGTACACTTCCGTGCCTCGGGAAGCACGTAAAGCCGTTGGTCCTGCGCCTGATCTCTTTGCGATCGTGTCGGATTGCTATCCCATCGGATTATGAGAGTTATGGAATTGAAAAGTGCACCTATGTTTGCCCACACACTTGTGCACTATAATATCTCCGTAGTAGCGTAGTTGGCTAATCTCTCTGAAAATTGGCCGCCGTGACCATAATCGCTCTGGAGGACATTATTACTATGAAAAATGTTCGATATTAAATTGTGATCACGGCTTAAGAATCAAATCGTTAACATAACAAATCAATATGGCGTCATCGTTGTTAGATTAATTTAAGCGTATGTGCAATTTATAACATGTTTCATATTATAAATGCGAAAAATGTGTTCACGTGTCAATCCCAACTATGACTATTGAGCTGGATTCTGTTCAACTATACAATTGAAGTTATTTACGTCTTTTTTATAGAATAGGAAGGCGGACGAGCATATGGGCCACCTGATGGTAAGTGGTCACCTATGCCCATATACATTGGCATAAGAAATGTTATCCATCGCTTACATAGCAAATGCGCCACCAACCCTGGAACCTAATATTTTATGTCCCTTGTGCCTGTAATTATACTGGCTCACTCACCCTTCAAACCGGAACACAAAAATACCAAGTACTGCTGTTTTGCGGTAGAATCACACAGCCCTACCACGAGTTTTTAATATTCGTCATGAAATATAATACGTACGTCGCACATACGTCGTTTAATATAATAACCTTAGCGCCTCTGTTCTTCTGAAAGGTCGTATGATTAAGTTCCAATATAAAATATACGCAATAATATATTTCTTTAGTACTTATATTTTTAATTACCAATATGCTGCAAATGTTACTATTGACGCAGCAAAGGAAAAATTATAAATATCATATTATATCAATAAGGTTAAAAAACTAGTTTTCGCTCGTGGCTTCGACCGCGTGTGAGGGGGAGAGGGGTGGGTATTAGGTAAAAAAGCCTGTCCTTTAGGATTCAGGCTTACTTCATAACAAATTCTATCAAAATCGGTTCAGTGGTTTAGCCGTGAAAGCGTAATAGGCAGACAGAGTTACTATCGCATTTATAATATAAATATAGAAAAAAAATCAGTTTCAGATACAACCTTTTTCTATAATCGTAAAAAATATACTTAATTTAAAAAAATAAGTTAGTTAACTAGCGCTGAACTTATAAAATGAAATGTATTTACTAAAGCAACACTTTATACGACTATAATTATATGCTTAAGTAGATATATCATTGTCACTTTTGCTAGAAAATCCGCATTGTATTGCAGACTTTCTTGCCCTTGGTAATAAAACACGCGATATTATTTTTTTATATATTATATTTTATATATAACAAATTGCAACAATTAACTAATAATAAGCACATGCAGGTATTTTTCGCTTCATCGTCAAGCACGAGATAATTAATTATTAACATAAATTTAACACGTGATCATCCATTGATTGGTGCTCACCACCGCCCAAAGACTGAGCCAGTGTCTCTCTATTTACACTGACTCACTCACCCACCACCGAGTAGATATTATCTACATATTCTCTAGCTTATTTTCTAGAGAATAGGTTTGAAAAATAGTTACAAGTAGTTAGTCAACTAAATATCTTTGGAAAAATAATTAAATGAAACTTTTAACACTTTATAATCTTCGGTTACACCAAATTTATAAACTGTGGTCTAAACACAGATTATAAAATCTCGTAGAATGATTATTATTAAATTTACCGGTCTATGGTTACACAATAAGATGAAATTTCAATCTCGTCCGATGTTCGAATCGTTAAGAACTTCTCAACAATAGCGGGAGTAGTTATCGAGCAGACGATCTTGAAGACTCGAAAATTAATTGCTCGTCTGGTAAACTTAAACGTTATGTTCAAATATTATTTAATAGAAGTAAATTTAGTTATTTTTTCATAACCGTTCGTTTTTATAAGACATATTGATATCGCGCTGCTTAGCTGTTATTAAAGGTCTTAATTAAATATTTTTTCCACACACCAGTGTAAAAATAACTTGACATTTGATATGATATCTACTTATACTAAAAATAAACCAGCCGTTTTATTTTAAAAAAAAATTCTTTAAATAGTAACACTGTTCCAATTTTCTCAACTACGTTGTCAGATCTGAAAGTGCCCTATTTCTTTTCATACATCCAAGAAAGACAATATAAGAGTGACATCCGACCTAGCCTTTGTCCCGTATGTTATCTTACTTTCTAACGATTACGTAGTGTTAGGCATAACAACGAGACATATATGCGTCTTCTTCTAACTGTAAGCACTGTTTTCCCATGGAGCCAGATAGTGGCTATAATAAACTTCTATCTCGCTTTATCAATATTATAATTTTAAGTGTTGTGACACGTTTTTGTAGAACTAAATAAACTAAATAAATGGGAAATGCTTTTAAATTGTTTTAATTATATATTGCATATAAGTAGACAAATAATTCTTTGATTTGAAAAAAAATAATCTACAAAACAAATTGAATATTGTAAAAAGACACGGCAAAATAATTATTGTTTATGATTTATTGTATACACAGATAGCACACGATCACACTGACTTCAAAAGTCTACCTTTTTATCATGAAGGAGTGTCAGTTGATATATTTAATTAATTGGATGAAGTTGTTGTAAAAAAACGTCCTTTTCGAAAGCAGTGTCTAGTAAATATTACTTCGATATGTGACATCGAAGTACGTCTTAATAAAACATTTCATAGTCGGGCAAGTTTATTGTTTACTCAATAAGTATAAGATTTGATTTGATTTTCTATCGCAGCATCGACTCTTATCCCTTTAATTATTTTTCAGAACAGAAATTGAATTGAAGAATTGATTTGAAAAAATAGTTTGGTTTAAGCTTATTTATGTTTGTATTATATTTCAAATGTAGAAGTTATACGTGACGTCCTCATTTTTTTTATTATACTATCTATCTGTTTTTAATATGAATAGAGATCTGTATGGGAACCGCACATTCGTTAAACATTCTACCGTCAAACACCAACATTTTGTATTGTTTTGTATCCTTCTCCTTCTTATCCTTATCCTATCCTTAGGCTCATTCAAAAGCTGAAGTAAGGAACATGAGATTAGACCCGATCGCTTTAACCCGGTCTTGCAAAAGTTCAGGTACAGACCAGCTTTAAGTGTTTTCTGAGGCACGGGATTGCTAACATATTTTTGTGAGATCTATAAGAAGTCATGTCCCTTATGGCAATATTTATACTGGCTAACTTACCCTCACACACTTACCCACAAGTCACTCAACGTTCTAACGGAGCACTGCTACAAATCTAAGAAAAAGTTTTTTTTTCTCCAAGCTCAAGGTTAAAAAAAATCCGTAGTTCAAGAACCCCAGTATCACTTAAAATATAAAGGCAGGCATTGCAATATGGCTTCGCCAACGTCATATATATTGGAGTAGATACAATCAATGGGAGTGGTTTCGAATAAATTAGTTGCCTTTGTGATTTAGCTGACACTAAACTTTATTACGCGACGAAATTTATTTATTAATTGTATTTGAATTTAATAATATTGCATCAATAATGAATCAGTAATGACTTACTGATACAATATTCAATCAATAATCAATTCAATCAGTCAATTGATGTATTATGTTTTAGTGAGACTTTTTCATGGTATTTCGTTGGTCCAGTTAATCAAGTATTTAAATTGAAAATTTCTAACTGGCTGAATTTCTGGTTTAATTTAAACTGGGACATTAAAAACTATTTATCAACGGGAAGTTTTATGTTATCTCCCATCTGACGCCGTCAGTTTTGAGAACAGCCAAAAAGTTATGGAGACGAGAGAAAATTTTGCACAAAAAATAGTGTAAAATTTTATGCTTAACATTTTTAATTTTCGAGCTCTTATCTTTATCGAATTTTTTAAAGGTTATTTTTGTAAACATTTTTTTTAAATAACTTTTTTCACCAGCTATAGGAAACCTGAAATATACTACATTATGGTAGTATATAATAGTAAGGTTATGTAAAAATAACTAGTAGGTATGTATCATACACATGCCAATCTTTTTTAGGAAAGTGTTTGAAAGGAAATCTTATCCGATCAACTTAACAAAGCGATTGTAACAGTGAGATGAATCAATACAATAGATCTTAAAACATATTCAAAAGCAAACCTAAGAGTAAGAATGGTATGCTCATTTTTTATGTAGATTATATTATTGGTCTCTTATGAAATATTATTGTTATACATTACTAGGGTTCTACCCCTTGTCAAAGGCAGACATACAGTCTGGTCTTTGTATTTGTTGACTTGGGGAGCAACTGCTAGTTTCCAATTTAGACAATTTTTATTTGGTTTTTTTACTTTGTGGTGGTATACCTTTTGAATTGGCTCTGGGGCTGTAATGAACCCCGAGAAACCTTGTTTTGTAGGATCGTAGCTACTAAAACCCTTGTGATGACGGATCTGGGAAGCTTCAGGATATTCCCGATATACGGCATGCGCAGCCTCTCCAGTGATGAGTGTTTGGTTCGACGGAGCTCTCCTCGGGAATCACTGCCAGTCTAATTTAACACGACACCTTTGTCCTTTGAGTTGTATCGACTGAGATGCCGACAGAGGTTTATGTTTTGCTCCCAAGTAGAAATTGAAATAGGAATTCTTATTTTTTTTTAAATTTAATTATAGAAAAAGTTTCCAATTTTTGTTCACAAGTTAGGTACGCAGCTGAAAACGTCAATACGGACCCTATAATTCCGAAGACTGTTACGTAATGAAACTTTTTGGTACAGTCACCCTTGTTGGGCTCAAGTAATGAAATAACTTTGTTCACTGTTCGTTCTCGGTTCACGGAGTTAACACGATATATTTATTATATTGGTTTTGTTTTTCCGGAAGACTTCGAAATACACATCGATTGACAATAAAGTTTGACTATTTTTTTGTAATAACACAAGTTCGACAAACTCATCGTAATATTTTTCTGTAATAAAATATTTTTTAGTAATAAAACCACGATAGGGATCCCTTCTTTAAATAACACGACTAATACTTAGGAATGAAACGCGAGTCCTAAGCTTACTAAGTATTACAGTTTTTCTTTAAATTTATTTTACTTTTTTTTAACCTGCCTTCTCCCTGTACGGAGGTTTCACCATAGATCATTTGCACGGTTCACTGCTAATCAGAGAAGTAAGACCTTGCTTCTTTAGCATCATCGTCGCGTCGGTCAGTTGCTATGACTGGCAAGCACTGCACGATGGACTACGAAGAGGTAACTGACCAGCACCCCCAAGCTTATCATTACAGATTGCTACTTCTGATCTACTTCCTTTTATACTTAAGAAAATAAATCTTATTGATAGGTCTATGTGCAAGTTCATCTTGACAGATAGGTGCTTACCAGTTATTGGGAATCGTACCATAAAATATCAATACTTTTTCTGTTCTGAAATGCAGCGCGAGAAAGCGCTTACTATTACAGCTTTAAGCTAATAACTATAATAATTAGTATTTACTACTAAATAATTCAAAATATTAGTCCAATTGATAACCTTTAAAAAGGCAAAACAGTTATATTTATTAGACGTTATCATATTGAGGATGCTTTAATGAAATGCTCTACAATCGTTATCTGACCTCTGCATTGCGACGACAACGTGCCACAGATAATATTAATTTAATATATTATTTTAAATAACATTACAGAATTAAATTTCTGAAACATAATTTGTGTATGCTGTGCATGTTATCTGTTTGTTTTAAATATTAAACTGTTTCCGTCGGAAGTGAATAAAAACATGGCGGATATACGTTAATATCAATTACCAACTTAATGAAATTACCCCAGCGTTGTAGATGAATCACGTGGATCTTAATTGAAGATCGCAGGTTTGAATCCTAGTATGAGTTTTTATGCTCTGAATTTGTGTTTGATTATTATTTATTTATTTATTTATTTATTAACTTGCTAGCGATTTTTACACTGGGCAGTCTTACCTACATACAATTATAATACATCCACAGATTATGTAAAATCATTTAATAGCAAACACTTACTTATTACTTTCTATTACTTGCTACAAGAAAAATTTAAAAATGAAACTAAAGTCTATACATTAAACCTTTTCTTTTAATTAATAAATACTTAAAAATTATAAAAGTTTAAATAGTTTAGTGAGACAAACTGCCCGCGTCGAAAGACATTCTGAGAGACAACCCGCATTCCTGTTTCTTAAAAGGACTTCGGCCCGGCAATGAGACATTTAAGGATTTGTTACTTTTTTAATTTGATAAATGTATGGTTATGTCATCATCGTAATCCTAAGTTTACTTTTTTATTCTATGGCTATAGTTCTATTTATTATCTGATCTGATTTAATAGTATTATTAGGTATTACCCGGCATGTGTTGTGATGCCTCTTTAATTTGATTTCGGCCACGACAGCTATTTTCAAGGGCTAGACAACTGCAGTGCGTATAAATAGAACAAAAACACAGGTGCACTCTCTATTAATTCACTCTCATATCCGTTGGGTCGGCAAATCCACCCAACCGTAGTGTAAACACCCGACGGCAGAGGACATCCAATAAAGTCTTTTTATATACATGTTACGATATATATATATATATATTACGAACACCACTGAATTTTCATTTGCCTAGTTTTTATGATTCATCTCGTGCTCGGCGGTGAAGGAAAACATCGTGAGGAATCCTGCATCTGTATAATTTCACTGAAATTCTGCCACATGTGGCATGTTATCCACTACCGTATTGGAACAGTGTGGTAGAATAAGTTCTGAAACTTCTCCTCAAAGATGTCCTCAGTCCAGCAGTGGGACATTCATAGGCTGTTACTTTTACTTTACTATATATATATATACCCGATTTCTACGTCAATTAGTACACGATTGAAGCTAACACGAGCTTGTGATAATAGCTGCGGTAGAATTAAATATGCAAGCGAACCCGTCACAATGGCGCTAATCCCTGACTCGCATAACTAATTAATAAACTTATTTCCTATTCATACTAAGTTTAGGTATGTTGAAGCTGTCCACTGAATATTAATAATTGAATTTAAAAATCGAACACTGTGTTACGTCATCTATGCGATTATACGTAATAAATCTGCAAAGAGTCCGATTTCGCGTCGAAATTACACGATTTTATCCCATAAATATGTCATGATGATAATGCTGTGGGTGGATTTTTATTAGGATGTGTGTTGTAATTTTTATGTGTGTGTGTAATGATGAACAATTGCACATTCGTTGACTGTTTTTGTATGTCTGTATCAATTGTAGTAGAGGATACACAATGGTCTATAAAGTTTCTAATTCAATAAGAAGGATTTAAATATATCCATATAATAATTAAGAACACGCTTCTATCTATGTATACTTATTACCTATATATATTATAGATTTCTTGTTTATTGTCTTCTGGGAAGTTTGTGGTGAGAACCAGGGTTGCAAGCGGAATGTATTTTTTTATGATTAGCAATATATTGCTAATTTTTTTGCACGCTCTGCACGCATGTGCGGAAGCTGTTGGACGGATGGATTGATTTTATTAACATACATACAAATATGTATCTTGTACTCCGCCTCACGTAGTATCGTTAGTTATGTATATAATATTTTTTAAATCTTTTTTTAAATAAGGTAAGCTATCACACCATATTATATCTTCACTGTTTGTCCGAATATTGCGGTGTTATAAGTTATATATCTAGTAATATGCTCCAGATTCACGATCACCTCCCGTCTGAAACTAGGACACAGTGGATTTATAAACTGCGTAAAACCGTAATCAGCGGTATTGCGAAAATGACGCTCAACCCACTCTCATTTAACCATTAATTCGGGTTAATCTCACACCGAGAAATATTATTTGCGATCTAATAATAACCTGCCAGTACATATTAGTTGATAATTAATATCTGTGACTTCATATGCGATTTCGTGATTATATTTTAAATTATTTGTTCTTCATTTCAAAATTAGTATGACCATATATGTTATCTATGGAATCCTATAACAAATTAGCCACATTCTAATAAAAATATACTTATTAAATCATAACACTGCCTTTTACAAAGCATGTTACTTAAAAATGAATTTATATATTTCATACTGATTTTAATATGTTCCATTATCAGTTTTAAAAAGTAATATGTACCTACATATTGCTACCGGGTATACTATCCCATTTTCAAGAGTAGCTTTATGTACAACCAATATGGAGCTAAATCCGTGTTGCATGAATGCTAATTGGCGGATATACGACTACGTCTCAGAATTACTTCGATAAATGCATGTTTCCTAATATATTTTGCATTACATACGCTTGAATGGTACGAGAACTTGGCCGGGATTTGCAATCGAAATATTTTAATATTGTCAAATATTAACTGCTTAATATAGATGGAGTTCCAAATTCTATACCATAACAAATATTTCATTTTTGATAAATTATATCAACTTTTATGATACTTAAATTTTTCTTGAAGTTTTTAAAATACCAATAGCATTGATAAACTGTTTTACAGTTTATCAATGCTATTCCGTAAGAACGCACTTCGTGTCTTACTTGTGACGTGTTGAATAACGACTCAAAGTGATATGCTATTTTGATACGAGTATTCTTTCAATTTTATATATATTAAAGTCAATATCCCATATCACTTTCTGACAGTTGAAGATTGTGTCCTGCGGTGAGTTTCGAGTTTGTTTTCACACACTAGCTCTACGGTTCTGGTTTGCGAATTATTGTAGCCTTGATTTGTTTTTTTTTTTTATTGCATCGGTGTTCCTGGAATTGTATTTATAAAGCCATTTGGATTTGCTTGTTTTTCTCATATTTACTCGTAAGTCGTGCTCAATAATTATAATTAGGAAGCTATGACAGATCTCTTATTTTATTAAAGGTATGTGAATAGCTGACTCATACTTCTCATGCTCTAACGGCATTGTTATTTTATAAGGTCATAATCATGAGTGCTTAGAACAAAGAGCACGTTTAAAGTTGGTTCCTGCATAACCTGAATTAGACACAATATAGTTTTTATTAAAACCTGGGATATCTTCTTATCATTTGCCTGAGATATTTTTAATAAATTTATTTAAACCAAATATCTTATCACATTTATCCGTATATTTTATACTTACGCTGTGAAACAATAAAAAATATTTCTGGGTAATTGTTACGTCCAGGTCTCTTTTCCGCATAGCAGTGATATAATTCTTTTTCTCACTTGCACAATATTGATGCAAGTGAAAAAGAAAATAGAAAGTAGATATGAAAGAGGGAGAAAATCATATTAACCGTATTTGTCTGATAGTATGTCAGCTCAGTGCATTTCGTTTCCACGTGGCCGAACGGGACCGTACATTGAACCACGTCCTTTCCGCTCTGGCGCAGCCATTCGTTACGCTTGTCTCCTTTGTTCGCCATAGAAGTCTCGTTAACTTGTGTGCACATTGACACAAAAGTATAAAATTCTCTGTGTCCAAATTAACCTACATTATTAATAAACGATATCCATACCATTTGCTGCGTTGCTACGTTATTATTATATAAATTTATGTAGTGAATCGCCAAAGCTTTCTTTGGTTACATTAAATAATATCTTTAAAAACATGTTAAATTAGCAAGTACCCGAATAGGTGCAATAGTTTTATAATACTAGTTTCTGCTCGCGAATACTTCTGCTTTTAACTGTAACTAAAAATGTGGTTCCTTTTTTAAATATTCTATAACTTGTATTGCCATATTTATTGGGCAGCTTCCAAATGAGAGTATGAATTGAAATTCACATTGTCGGGCTTCTTGAATTTAATTTTTAAAAACCTGTTTCTCAATATGGGTATATAGAGCTTATTTTTAACTTTGGTCAATTGATCTGCATAATGTATGACAATGTAATCAGAGAAAATAATACGAAAATTCTCATGCAATCACGCTTAGAGAAATGGTGTGTATATCTTTGTGTATATATATGTATGTGTGTGTTGATTATTCATCCTTTGAAACATGATGATATATCTTACTAACTATATAACGAATTGTTAAAGCATTCGTAAATTGAAGGTACAATTGTCAAAAGTTCTAGAAAAATTTCCGCGTGAATTATTGTCGCAAAGCGGAGATTAAACGTTACTTTGCGATCATAAATGATAATAATAATTCATTTGTATTCAACACAATCTGAATCGTATAAAGAAAGTTCAGACGAAACGAAATTTATGACGATAGGTTGAGGAAACTTTGTGTACAAGCCTTACTTATAATGTTCAGTGGAATTAATAGATTACTGAGAGTTTCAACTCTCTTTTGTAGGATTTTCTATGATTTAATCTTTAATCGATCTTGTAATCTTAGTAAAGGGACCGGTAATTATCAACGGTCTAAAATCGGTCTGAAAGATTTATATTTATGTAATTATTACTTTCCATCCAAGGATTCGCCCGTGTTTGAGAGGCAACTGTTAGGTCAGTGTCCTATGTCCTTTTTTGTATCACTGACAACGTGTATACAGAATTTCTGATTAAACGGATATAAGGTACACAATACCATGTCCCTCCCTTGTCAATTTTTTTTTCACTAGAATAACTCGTTTACGCGGTTCCCCCACATGAAGTGTATGTGGGACTCACCGGCGCTGAAACCACCGGAATACCCACTAAAAAACCAGCGGTACTCGGTCTTATCGATGGACGTCACGGGATCGCTTGCGCATACCGTGTCCCTTGTCAAATTGGGTGAAACTATGGTTGCAAAATAGTAGATTATATAATGCAAGTAAACAATGAAACTGATTGTTCTCAAAACAGATCCAGTAACTGTGTTAGGTACCGTTAAAGAATAACAATAGAATCAGGCGTACTGTATTGCTAGTGTTTCTTTTTAACCGACGACGGCGAAACCAAAAACGGTTTTGATGTCAGCAGGCTATGTATGTTCATCTGTTCACACGTATCTCCTAAACGACCACCTACGTTCTGAACATCATTACATGTGTGTTTTGAATTAAAATATACAAGATTACTACTAATAAGATAAATAATTAATAGTTACTTTAGTAGTTAGGTAGATATGTAATTATGATACGCTTCTTTTTTGTTTCGTTCTTTTAACTTTACACTATATTTTTCGTAGTCGGGTGTAGGTTTTAAACTAACTTTTTCGTTTAAATTAAAAAATATAAAAATAAAATGTCACCAAAAACAATATATTTAGACATATATTTGTTCCCTTATTACCTAAACAACTCCCTATTCTATATTTAGCTCAACGAGGCGTGTTTATTACTGTCGGTCATCATTTTAACGAGGAGATTAGCCGACATAACTACTCAGTAAACAAGTGAGAATACAGCCATCAGGTTGATCCCGTGCAAACAATTGCTATTAAGGGTAGGATTATACCTTACCTTAAAACTGAACAATAGATTATAAAAAAAAGTAAAGTAATACCCTGAAAATGTTTCTGCTTTCAGAATAAACCCTCTTATTATTCCAATACAGGTGGAAACATAAGGCAGATTTTTATAAGAGACGTGCAGAAAGCAGGTTCTTTTACGATATTACCGTCACTCTCTAGTTCCACTGTCAAATTTCAGTGGCGCTTGCCCGGTTTGATCCCACAATATTCGGCTAAGATTTACGTATTCTAACCACAGGGCCGTATCTATATATATAGTTTTTATAATATGACCGAATTTATATTTCTATTCAACGATAATGATTTTTTTATAACAATAATTGATGGTGAATTCAAAATGGAACATGTCTTAAAGACATTCAGAATTAAATTAAGTAATACAACAAATTTCGGAAGTCACTCAAGACAATTGATCCCAATACTTTTTTATGCATTTTTTCATAATGTAGATTTGAATTGCACGCTAATGGCTCTCACACATGGACTATTAAACAGTAATATGTCAAAATCATTTCGTTGACTAACAACTTCGATTGTTATTTAGTCAAAGTTATATCATATGCAGTTCTTAAGTGTTTTCGCAGACACGCCAATATACAATGACGTGTATGAATATATGACATTGCAATGATAGATGTGACAAGAAAAATGTTTTAAAAATAGTCTCAGCTCTTTCATTTGCACGTCAAAGAACGTCCGCAAAGTTCTTAAAAAGTAAATATAGGACGGTAGCCAATGGCGTCGCTCGTCAAAAATGTCGCTCTCTGCAATCGTTTGCTTTTAAATGCTATTCGAATTGTATTACTCATTGTATGTGAAAATGAGATAAACTCGAATAATTTCAAAATTGTAACAAAAATACAAGCAAATGTATTGTATGTACTCTGTAACACTAATCCTGGGATATTATTCACACACGGCCATCTGATCCCAAATTAAGTAGAGCTTGTACTACGGAAACCATCTGATATACTACATATACTACTTTTCTTCTTTAAATACATACTTATATAGATCATTACGTCCAGACTGAGGACAAACAGACATATTCATGCACACAAATGTCTGTCCTGTGTGGGAATCGAACGCACATGTCAAGTTCATGTTAGGAAGCTTAAGTGCATATAGTTAGCGTAAATTGTCATCTTCTATAGATTGAAATTTTTAAATAATCTTATCTGAAATCTTTTGATTAAAGATCGAACTATCCATACAGATATTCGTAAATAAGCTTGCCAATAATTGACTGACATTTTTTTTAACAAGATACCTTTGAAAGTCTTATCTTATTAAAGTTTTTGAATTAAAACTTCTTGAAAACGTACTACATCATAGAACTTTGTTTTTAAATCGTAACTTTAGATTGAAAATAAGTAAATCTCGGATTGTATATATTCTATAATTTTTGTTAGAAAATCAAAATAATCGTATTAAATATTGCAACATTCGATACATTATATGTACCGAACAATTTAATAAACTTGTTAGCGACACCGCCTTAACATGGTACAGGATGCGGCCGTTCAACGCGTCCTCTGTCACTCAATTTGTGGGGGACGTACTATTTTCGAAGCGTCTCTCATACTAATGACAGCAATTTGCCCTCCCCCCCAGCGACGAGAATAACTGCGGTATTTGTGTGCGGATCTGTTGCGCTCGTCGGGGTACGAAAAAATGTGATATTGTATTTTATACTTTTCATATTTAAATGAAAACAAAATAGATATTCTTGATGCAGAGAAATCTAATCCATTTTTTTTATTTTTTTTTAGTGTTCAGTACTATCTAAATAAAATTTAAAAATTAACAGTTTTTAATTTAATTGAATGATAAAAAAATATCTCTTAGCTTGGTCCAGAGAGGCATCTGGAGAAATTACATCATTGCAGACTTAGCACAATTACAAAACAAAGGAACTAATTAATTTAGATGCATAAATTCTAATTTTATTTCTTAATATATGTTATTATGCTAATAAAGTTAATACTTTAAACTAGCTGCCCGTTCCGACTTCGTATAAGTAAAATTTCGATTTTATTCCGTGCATTTTTAATCAATAAGGTATAAACATTCGCCAATTGCTATTCGTCCATACGTCCATAAGTATTAAGAGCATATAATAATATATATGCATAAAGCACACGCCTTGCGTATTTTTTCATCCGGCCATTTATTATTATATACATAGGTTCTGTCTACGGCTTCTATGTGTGAGTGGTGGCTCATCGTACATTCGTCTCACATTATGAGACTTTAAAAAGGTGGCCCGTTATTTTTTTTATTATCATAGGTCACCACCGCTCATAGACAGGCACTACAAAACAAAACTCCTTAGCAATAAAAAACCATAGATCATTACAATACGCTCCAATAAGGGACTATGTATACTTTTTTATTTTTATTTATTTTATAAAACGAAGTAAAAATAACTACAATTTAAGTCACGCTTATTGGGGCAGCTAGTATAATATTAATGAGCACATATTCCAAGTGATAATAGCTCAACTATATTAGAGTGGTCATGAATAAATATGAATTGGACTTCAGTCAACATACTCGCTATATATTATTTATGATATTTACTCGTCCGACGCCTAAAAACGTCATTAAATAGAAGAATATTAAATGGAGTAGTAGTAATGAATATTAAAGTATTTTTTTACATAGACATTAAAAAATCATTATTCATTTTCTCTCATTAAATATGATAATATTATTGCTAGGGTATTGATTAATATTTATAAATGTTAACGGATTAACTAAGAAACGTTGTTTAGCGGGTAATAAAACATTTATTTGTCTCTCTCTGTCATCATTGATTTGGCATTCGAAAAAAGAAGACGCAGCTTTTTAATAGATTCCCCTAAATAATGCAAAAAGATTGAGTTTGATTCTCTCAATAAATCTTATTTTGATTTTGACATCAATGATATCGTGAATCAAATAGTATGTTATTATTTTAGCACAAATTGTTCTAAAAGTGTGTTAGTTTATCAATTTATAAACACAAATTTCAAATACATTAATAGTTTTCATACACTACCAGACTGTAACTTTAATATAACAAAATATATTCTATATTTAAAATTTTCTTGTTTTTTTTTTTTAAATTAATATTAGACTAAGGTGAATACTTTTGCCTCTTTTAAGACAAGAAAATTATGTTTTTATTTATAATTCATTTAAATATTTTTGTTATAAAAAATACAGAAGACTGAATTTAGAAAATACTTAATTATTGAATGCTAATCAGCTTGATCTCTGACATTTTAAATTTACACCGTTTCCCTATAAATTACGGAAACAATTATTTCAAAGCCTTGACAACATGGATTTGTGACAAAAAGAGACATGAATTTACGACGAGCTCTGACCATCGTTTGTCTGTACTCAGTGAATCGGAAACATTACGGTACACCCGATGGAGTTGTTATTGAGATATTCGTTCGATACACATTACGTTTACAATATGCCGGAAAGACATCCCTTTGAAAATGTACGTATCTTTATATAATGTTAAAAAATCATTGAAAATCAATGTTTGACCCACCACATAGGTGGTTGACCCATCTTTGAGTTGTATTTTTTGTCACACACATCAATTCAATTGACTACTGGTGGTAGAGCTTTGTGCAAGCTCGTCTGGGTAGGTACCACCCACTCATCAGATATTCTGCCGCAAAACAGCAGTACTTGGTATTGTTGTGTTCCGGTTTGAAGGGTGAGTGAGCCAGTGTAATTACAGGCACAAGGGACATAAGATCGTAGTTCCCAAGGTTGGTGGCGCATTGGCGATTTAAGCGATGGACAACATTTCTTACAATGCCAATGTCTAAGGGCGTTGGTGTCCACTTACCATCAGGTGGCCCATATGCTCGTCCGTCTTCCTTTTCTATAAAAAAAAAAAAAAAATTAAATTTTATAAATTAATACACATGAACATTATTACTAAACCATTTATATAAATGTAGCACTTTTTATTTCTTACTTAAAAACCATAAGGTTTGTGAATGATGATTTGGGAACGAACATGTTGAGTGAAAGGGATACAGTATGCATGCTCTCTCTCTCTCTCTCTCTCTCTCTCTCTCCCTCTCTCTCTCTCTCACGAATGACCTAACATCAGAAAACAAAAATCGTATATGAAGAGTGTTTTGAGTTTTAATTTATTAAAACTGGTTAAAAGTGCACAAAAATAAGTTTCATTACGACCCAATCCTACCTAAACCCATATAATTAGATATACATAGCATTCTTATTCATTGTCGTAACGTTGAAGTGTAAACGGTCTCCTACACTCTGATTTGATGGATAATAAAATATAAGAGCACCATAATACCGAGACTGGCCAAAATAAACGAAAGATCATAAATTTTGATTATCACATTCCATTCCTAAGAGAATCAATAACTTGAACACTTATATTATTTTATTAAGGGAGTATTCTATATAATATATTTCTGTTACTGTTTTCCGGTATAAGAAACAAATCTATATAAATCTTATTGTAATTGAAAACCTATTTAATATATATTGACATTGTAATTTTCGTCTCAAACTTTAGTTTGGATTAAAATTATAAATGGAAATCACCCGCTGTCTTAATTTTTTTGTATGTCCGTGCTAATCTCGGACACGACTGTAAGGACTTTTATTCTATTTTCAAAAATATACAGACTTATTTACGATAAAGGTTACATTGTTATTATATTTATCGATTAAATTTAAAAAAAAACATCCTGAGAGTATATAGCATGCTGCGCAATCACTATACATAGATAAAGTCATATGAAAACAATATATCATTTTGAAAATGTTTTTATCAAATAGTTCTCAAGACATCCTGATATAGTATCACATGTGATACTTTTTAGTGTTACCAGTGCAATTTTATGTAGAGATCATCGGCCTTTTCTTTATTTATAAAACTAATACAGTATTTTTATCGAGTGTACTTCGTGGTATCGCTCGTCAACCATTATTAAAGATCAAAGCGGAAGTAGCATTGTGTTCAGTAACTTCCTACATAACTATTGTGCAATTCACATAACATGTAAATATAGTATCTAGCATTACTATTGTAGTTTTTAAAAGCGCATCCAAGTATATGAACTGGTTTTTTTATTAACTTTTATTCACTATAGAATTTACTTTGGACTCGATAATCGATAGCTTTGTCTTTAAAATCATATATTAATATATATGTTTTAATATAAATTAATCGATACTTAAATTATTTTATTCAAAATCTAATATAATAAATTATGCTTAAGATATATGATTTTTGTCTAATATCATCGTATTAACTATACTTTGATTTGACTAATTACTCAATAAGTCCTCGATGTAAAAAAATCTTATGTAAATAAATGTATATACATTTTATTAAATAAAAAAAAAAACATTTAACAGTCTAATAACATAGAAATTAAAATAAAAACAAAACCACACTTTCTTAAACATTACAAAAAGCAAAAAAACAAAGGCTCTGGCATAAATATTTTGGTAACTACATAAATACATATAAGCTACATACATATATATATATATATATATAGTCAGATATAAGAGAGTATGGGCGAGACCCTCTAATCACGCCAGTATAATGCTAGCTATGATGCACAGTAGACCACCTAACAGGGTCTAGATATTATTAAGGTACCACTACTAAGCTACTACCACCCTAAGTAGACTCCCTGTACTCATGTCGACGGTTTCATCAGGGCCTTTTAGGACAAATTGTATTAAGCCCTTTGAAGTTTTACATCAATTAAGTGGATGCATGATATCTTCATGTCTAGGACATATGTATAAAAAGGTTTTAATACAATATACATTTATAAATAACTTTATAAACTGTTTTATGAAACAGTTCATTTCGACAAAACACACGTAGCTGTGAAATTTATGGCAAGTTGTTTTTTTCCATACCATTTCAGTTTGGGACTGTGTTCATTGTATTATAATTCATCTTTTGTTTAATGTGATTGTACATTGATTGCTAATTATATAATATATTTTTAATAACAATTATTTACATTAAGGCCTTGAATATATGTGAATAAAAATTAAAAATAAACATTGCACAACCATCATGAACGCGTGGAATGGTGGCAAGAATGCTAGCAGCATCTTTTTCCAGCGATTCCGATCCTCTGGGCGATAAATGAACCAGAACTCGTGTCACCAGTAAGCGATAAAATGACGCGTTACATTTTTAATATTTTTTTTGTAAAATCTCTTGTAGGTAATACATTCTCATGCTAATTACATACGATGTGTAAATGCATTATTTAAAACTACTTAAATGTTTTAATTACAATTAATCCATCAGAGTTTATGCCTATTGACCTCTCGTTCTATCCTCAGTTCTCATTAAGGTATTAGTTGGATAGATAAAAATACTTAAACTAATCAAATATACACAAAATAATTTAAAAATATATATATTTGGAATATTGCCTTCATTAAACAACTAAAACTTTTCCAAGCAATGTAGTCGAAAATAACTATTATTTTCATGTATTCTGGTTTAACAATTAATGACGAGCCGTCACTTACGTAGGTAAAATATTAGAGCCAAGTGTACATACGTAACAAACTTTGGCATTAATCGTGCACACGTTTTTGTCTGACAATGAAGAACGTAATATTTTTGTAGAAACAAAATATCATATTGACGACAAAGTTTGCACACGTGAAAGTGAAATATATTCAAATAAAAATATTCTATTCAAATCAAAACAAATATAATTAATTCAAGTAGGTCATTTTACAAGATTAAATTAAATTCTACCTAGAACTGGTAATAAACTAAGCACTTAGTCAATTCCGACATTCAAATTACATAGATAACATATACAATTCAGTTATTATTTATCCTGTACGGAAATAAACGAATATTAACTCTAAGCTTTTTTATCATCTACGTAATCCTTTATACAGTATTACGTATTCTTAAAACGTAATTTAAAATTATTAATGTTTAGAGCTAAAAGCTATTTCAGGAATTTTAGTTATTTTAAATACCAATAACCTAATGCTTAAATAATCAAAAAAATCAGTTCATAAGCAAACCTGTTATAACTTATTTATAAATATATAGATATAGACGAATTCAGAACATACTCTTTTGAGAATCTATTAAAACGGTAAACAAATTGCAAATGTTGCATACCTCGTTAATTTTATCATTTAAAATATTATAAATACTGTATATATACACAGATAATAAAAAAAAGATGTTTTGATAAAAATTCGTTCGGTTATTGCTTGTATATAAAACGATACCATTGTTTTTGTTATATTCACAATCGCATCTCTGTTTTGAAAGAAACAAACAAACTTATTTATTACCACATATTGTATAACTAACTAAATAAGACAATTTAATTTTACGTTTAAAGTTTTATGAAAGAAGTTTCTACTAAGCTGTACCGAATCTATAGCGAAGTCGATAGATAATACTTTTCAACTGATTCCTTCACTTTGAAAATGTAAGCAGAACCAATAAACAATTATATATTATATACATAAAAACAAGAACAAATAAAATATGTGTGTATATGAACAAAAAAAATATGAGAAGAGTTGAGTAAATATTAAAATTAAAAATTTAATTTGCTTCGGCTTTAACGAGCCCAAACAATTTTTATGTCTTCATCGCATCCGCCGCGTTACGAGCTCGTAATGAACGTAAAAGTAATCCGAGAATCTGTATCTACATACATGTATATGTATATGTATGTACATACTTTTCTATTTCTATCTGTTCGTTAGTCTATTCTCAACACACGTTACAATTGAGATGAACTTCAGAGTGTTTTATGGAATTCTTGCAATTTGTGATAATAAAAGAAAAAATATATTCAAATCGGCTTACAACGATGATATTTACTATTTATAGATACTATTTATATAACGAATGACGAATGGGAGATTCGTCAGTTATGGTTTCACCTTTATCTCATTATTTGGGATATAGTTATGTATTACTTCGAATTGCAAGGACCATCAGAAAAATAGTAATCAAAATGGTTTTAACACATGAAAAAAATTAAGTGAACACGACCTTTTTTTTCGTCTTGGTGTATAATCAGGAAGGATTAAACGAAAGGTAAATTGTGAGGTGTAGTCACATGTATTCTAAAAAATTAAAATGAATCTTTCTTTGTAATTTTGTCCTCTTTCCAATCCTAAACCATTCATCCGATTGTGATGAAACTTTGTTGAGTTGTCCTGCGTACGTACGTGAAGGTTCTTGGTCCAAAAAAAAATAAGACTTTTTTTCTGTATGTCTGTATCCAAAAAGTTATTTATAATTACCAAGATAAAAAGTTTTCAATCTCTTTATGTTTTCTTTTTTATTTTATTTTGCGAAAGTGACGGGTGTATTAAAAATAAAATATGTAAAAATCCAAATTAAGAACAAGTTCTACAAATCGTCACTGAGTGAATTGGTGACTAAAATAATACTAGACGGTAATAAATAATGATATTAGAGGAATAAAACATTTTAGAAAGATAAGAAACGTGCCTGACACTAGATTTACCGACTCGACACAAGGGATTTAATCCGATCGAATGAAAGTAACTCGACTAAATTGAACTCGCACTCCATAAAGCGATCGGAACGTTATTTGTGTTAAATCTTATTATCATCGTAATACGATGCATGTACTGTCGCTGTATGCGGTCTACGGTATATATTTAGCGCTTGCGTCGTTGCTATGGATTAAACGATCATCTGTTTATTTATATCTACAGATATATCGACTGTTCAATCATTGATGGTCATTTTCCAATTCTATTCCATTGATATTATTATCGGCTTAATTTCCGGTGGTTATGCTTTGTGTATGCACGTCTGTGTGGGTATTACCCACACATCAAATCTTTCAACGCCAATAGTTTCAATCGAGTTTTGGTGTGTTCCGGTTTTAAGGCGTAGTAAAAAGGATAATTAAATGCACAAATGTCCTAAAGTACTTGGCAGTGATTTTACAAAGTGCCTATGAAGTAAAAGTGATTCCTTACTATCAGGGGGCTTATTAGCTCATCTGCCTTACAAACATAAACAGTTAACTTGTAAAGTCATTACCATCTTCCACAATGTTGATCGTTATACTGCCTGGAATTAAATTTAATATACAATATAATATACATACACGTCTCTTTCGGAGATCTGGAGATATTGTTTATTTAAGAAAAATAAAGGTAGTTTTTTTATAGAATAGGAAGGCGGACGAGCATATAGGTCACCTGATGGTAAGTGGTCACCAAGGCCCTTAGACATTGGTATTGTAAGAAATGTCAACCATCGCTTACATAGCCAATGCGCCATCAACCTTGGGAACTAAGATTTTATGTCACTTGTGCCTGTAATTACACTGGCTCACTCATCCTTCAAACCGAAACACAACAATATAAAGTACTGCTGTTTTGCGGTAGAATATCTGATGAGTGGGTGGTACCTACCCAGACGAGCTTGCACAAAGCTCTACCACCAGTAAACATAAATAAACAACTTTTATATTGAATTGATACGAATTAATGTGTTTTTAACAAAAACATATTCAATTATTTATCATCATATCAGTAGACTTGGTTATTAAAAATTTAACAAATGGACGATGAGATGTTTAGAGGACAGTCATGGTCGCTGCCACCTTGTGTTTAACATTAAAAGCCTGTTACTCACACTCATAAAAATTTTATATCTTATCTCAGTATTCATAGCTATGAAATAGTATTGACGAAACTGATTCTAACATAAAATATTGCATCGTATTTCAATATCAAAAATGTATGAATGCTTAAGTGCAACGTTATTTAATTCGTTTCGTGTTCTCGTTCAATTTGCCATATAAAAATTAATGCTTCAATGGATTTAGATGTTGAAATTCGAAATGCCTGAGCTTGAAATTGCATCGGTTGTAAACGTGATTGAAGTCGAATATATTAAAAAATACTATTAAAAATCAAATCGTACGTTTTGCTTTTAACCTATTTGCTAGTTGTTTTTTCATATTTTTATTTTACATTTGTAGTTAGAATGATAAATGCCATTTGATTGTAAATTGTCATCACTACCCAAAGATATTGACTCTGTTGTAAATAATAACCATTCCTTACACTGTGCCTATAATTACACTGGCTCACTTACCCTTTAAACCGGAACACAACAGTACCAAGTGAGTGGGTGGTACCTACCCAGACGAGCTTGCACGGTACGTCACGATAGTATGCGCAAGCGATCCTGTGGCGTCCCTCGAAAAGACGGTGTGGGTACCGCTGGCTTTTAGTGGTTATTATGGCGCCTTAAGCATCGGAGAGCCCCACATACCCCCCCCCCCGCCCACTTCATGAGGAGGAAACGCATTAATGCGTTATTCCAGCGACCTACCAGTATTTCCTACCTACCAGTAGTTATATGTATAACGATATACCCGACTTATACAGTTAACCTACCCGACTTATACAGTTACCGTACCCGTGCGAAGCTAGCGAGTGACTAATATAAAACGGAAATCGCGAAAACATACTGCTGTAAGATAAAAATAAACAAAATATATTTGAGTCGTCAACCTTAGCCAGTCTTCCGTAAACAGTTATTTATAGTTACCAAAATAAAAAGTCTTCCAAACTCCATTTTAAACGTACTGGAATTACGGAATTCTACCTCCTATTTAAATATATTGGGTAATATCGATAATGTCATATACAGACTGAACTGTGTATATCTATTTTATTTGCAGGAATGTGTTGGGAAATGTATATTCATCTCGTTTTAACAATAACTTTTCGTACTTGAAACGAATCTACCATCTCTCTTTCGTAAAAATAGATTATATAATATTTTGAACTGATGCCAGGTTTAAAGTTCGTTTTGTAACAATATTACGTGTCTTCCTTGGTCACAAATCAAAAGTCATTGTGATATACTTAAGCGTCTATTATTATTTGTTTTCTCGATCGGTAGGGCTGTTAGAACAAACTCGAAATTCACCGCAGAACTCGATCGTGTAACGTTATACTGTGACATACGATATTGACTATAATGAACATAACAATTAAAGGATATACGCGTCAAAATAGCTTAACATCGTAACTCAGTTATTAACATTTCAGTACTGGGATACGTACACTTTGTCAGGGGTAAAGAAAAGGACATAAGGTGCCTAGTCTTATTACTTTATATTTATAAATAACTTGCTAATATGCGAGGCATGCGTTTTAATGCTTCATTATATAGGTTCTAAACCATTATACTAAACAGCTGGTGCAAAAATATACTCCAGGCTCTACCAATTGTCACGACGAACGGTTTATCGGTGACGATGTGCTGTATCGCCATGTATCTGACTTAGAACAATGCGAATAGTATCAATAATGAATAAAAAATACATATATGCCCAAATTTCATGATAACCATCAAATGGTTTTAACGTCTATTGGTCTCCATTTTTATATAAGATTTCATTTCTCTACATAATATATTATCTTATAAAAAATGTCTTCCGCGTTTCCGTAAAAAGAATAATTGTAAATGACATTATATACGTCTTAATGACGCGAAGACATAAATGACATATTGTTCTATGGTATGAGGAAATTTCTCAACGTTATTCTTTGTTTATTCATATGAATTTTGCTTACACAGTGCTCGTTAATGACGTTATATTGTACACTATTCATAGCTAGTACGGTCTTTTATTTATAAAATATTTATTCCATTTTTGAAAACTATTGTTAATTAATTTGGGTCATTTGTATTATTATAATATAGAACTTAATGAGGTAGCAGTTGGATTTCGCATCCAAGATGCTAATGCCTAATCAATGCTTGCCATCTGCGTCATCATTTACGTTAATTACGTCACAAAATAATAAACTCATTAATTAAATGATACTTTATTTTGCATATGACAACTCAGTGAATGGAAGACGCAGATCATATGAGAAAATCGCGTGTTCAAATTTACTGACATATAAGAAATGATTAATTTCAGTTTACAATTCATCTGATGTGCGGAAAACTAAAATAAGGAAACCTGCAAGTTTTGGATAAAATTAATAAATTACATAGTAATTATTCAAACGTGTTCCCCTCCTCTTACGACCCGGGTTCCTTCAAACGAGGCGTGAAGAGGCATCTTGCGGGGGGCAAGGCGAGGGCGGCTAGTGCAAAATCTTCTCCCCGTCTGTACTGGCCGTCGTCGCGTTTGGACTCTACTACCACTTAACATCAGGTGGAGTAGAGTCATTTGCCCTTCCGGCATATATAAAAAAAACTTAAAAGGAGAAAACTTTTATGAACTTTTGATTTGGAATCTTAATATTGATAATATTTGATAGAATTTTCAAATCATAGGTTAATAGGAAAAAAAGAAGAATTTTATTACTCAGTTTCGGTTATAAACAAACGAATTTAGCGCATTACGTTATCAATAAATCAATCGGTCAAAGAAAAACAAAGAAATCGTAAAAGTGCCAATTTTAAATAATGAGAACAGACTACGAAAATGTGTTTAGATAAAAATTATCCAAGGTTTATAAAACTCTTCATAAAACACGAATGATCGTAGATAGCATAAACAGATTTTTTTATAAAACCAATTAAGAACCTACTTAGTTGGGTAATGCAAGTGACTCTTAATCTTATATATTTTATAAGTCTCATAATATGAACCATTATTGTCTCGCTCATACTGAACCATCGTTATATCGGAACGGAACATTTAAACTAGACCCTTATTTACGGTTCCAACTAAATTGCCTAAATAAATAATTGTTAAACTTGTTTAATCATAAATTTATCATTAGAGCATCACCTACCTCATATCCTATGAGTTATCACTTACTCCGTTGGTTGCCTGGAAGAGACCGCTATGTAGCGATAAGGTCGCCAAAATTGTACGCTACTTTTATTTAGGCTGTATCCATGTTTTGTATTTTTTTTCTCTTTGTGGTGTATAATAAAGTATAAAGTAAAGTAAGTAAGTAAATAAAGTCTAGTGGTAATCAATTCGAGGTTATCAACTTTTCTAATTTCAATATAAAATTGCCCACCCGACGGACATTGCCCTACTCTATTTTTATATATTTACCTACTTTTGTATATCAAAGTGTTTTTTTTTGTATTTGGTGTCAGATGGTAATTAAATAAATTCCCGTATATATTTGAACTAAAAAAGAATGGTTACAATATTCGGAAGGGTGACTCAACCATTGTAACTTCAGGCACCAGGTACATAACATCTTAGTGCCCAAGGTTGGTGACATATTGGTGATGTATTTGATGGTCAATATTTCTTAAGGCACCAATGTCTATTGGCGCCATTTTTAATGGCTATAGGTTGACTGGTAATAAAGTTATCTATTATTGAATTACAATACAGAAAATACTATAAAAACCTTTTGATACATAAATTGACGAGCCGGTTGGCGTGGTTTGTAGATACTTGCCTTTCACGCCGAAGGTTGTGGGTTCGATTCCCACCCAGGACAGACATTTGTGTGCATGTACCGAATTAGTGTATATGTTTGTCCTGAGTCTGAGTGTAATTATCTATATAAGTATGTATTTACAAAGATAAATAGTATATGTAGTATATCAGTTGTCTGGTTTCCATAGTACAAACTTTGCTTAGTTTGGGATCAGATGGCCGTGTCTGAATAATGTCCGAGGGTATTATTATAAAAAACATTCATGGTGATCTCGTCAATTGGACCCAAGCCTATTAATTTCAAACAGATCTATATACATCCATTTTTATATATACTTCACATATCAGGATCGATATAATATTTTGTAATATCACAAGCAGAAACTTCGCGTTTCACTACAATTAAATTTCACATGTCAAACGGCATTGTCCGTTAAACACGCTCTGTGAAATACCCTGCGCAAATGTTTATTATTACATTTAGAATGGTAAATATTAACACTTACTTGATACAGTATTTCGATAATCATGTCGTCATTTTGTCATATAGGACGATTATAAAATTTTCCATTTAATGAGTATTCTAAGGAGGAAAGGAGGCGGATAAATGATATTAGTTCAACGTTATATTATTATCCCTAATATCATTGCTTTTATTTATTATTAGTAAGAAAGAAAAATTGATGCTGAATTTATAACTGTTAAAATTTTCTAATTATTCTTTTTTTTTGCTTTATATATTAAATCATATGTCAATGAAAACACTTGTTTTCTCAAAAAATGCTATACTAATATTTAAACTGCATTCTTGATCAAAACTAAAGTAAACATTGCATTACAAAATTATTTGGCTGAGCAATAAAATAGACGTTTTTATATAATATTGTGTTATTTTATCGTAGGACGACGTCCCCTCCCGGAGAACCGTTGGTGCGTGCTCCAGCTGGCAAGCCGCGATGCCCTCCAGCCATCTCGCGGCTGCGAGTGGAAAAAGTAGAAGGCGGTCTAGCTGTCGCTGGAGTGGTAGTTGCTGCCAATTGTCAGATCATTCTTCCTATCTTCGGATTCCTGTTTATGCTCGTTGGATGCGTGCTTACTGGTAAGATAACATTTAAATAATCTAAAAAAAAATTTGGTTCGGCTTTATCTAAGTCTAAGTCATCGTCTGATATTCGATCTTCAATCATAAAATAGGTAGCGTCTGATAAAATCACCGGATCGACATGTATTGATTTTGCTTGCAATTAATTTTGCGAAAATCATTTTAGTATAAAAATAATAATAAAAATAAGATTGTTATCGAGAAATTTACTTTTGTAAAGTCTTCAATACATTCATTTTAATAAACCGAGTAGTGTTGAAAGATCTTAGTTCAGTTAGACACAACATTTTCAAACATATCTCGCATCTAAATGATATTTTTGTTTTGTTTTGAAAGTGTAGTGAACTCAGATATGTTCAAGTGAAGTATAATGGGATCGATCCATATGAAAACCCTTCATCGCTCTTGCTCTGTTTGTATTAGATAATAAACATTACACACATGACGAGCCACAAATGATAATCTATTCCTAATCAACTTTAGGCGTTATTTCTTTAGTTCTAAGGTTCAATTTTGAATGAATAACTATGATGAAAAAGCGTTGTCAAAATTGTTTGTTTGTAAGCAACTAACAGTTCGCTGTTCGTAACCAATCGGCAACGCTTCGAAACGATGATATTTATCTAGCATTCCTATTAGTGTGACAAATTAATAAAACTGTTATAATTTCCCATTTGATAATAATAATTTAGTATTTTCTGCTTACTTTAAAAAATAAAAGTCACCTAGTATCTTATTAAGACAGTCAGATTGCCTTGTTTCAAATTCTTCATTCAATGGTTCGTTTAAAATTGTTATGTAATAAATTATCTAAATTTTAAACACTATATTTAGAAAATCATATTAGATGTATAGCTTATACATCATAGTGAGGTAAGGTGCGGTTAGACATAAACACGAACATGTACTAAATACCAAGAATGAATCGAGAACAATGGATGTATTGAAGAATGTAATCCTCTAATATTTCCGTCTTTTATTCTCATTTAAACAAAAGATTAACGAGAGAAGTGAATTCTTAAGTGAAATTTACTCGCCGCTTTTGTCTACATTTACCACAATTCATTGCGATTAATGTCGTTTTTGTATATTTACCATCTCCTTCAAATCAACTTCAAGAACAATAGAAAGATTTTTATGAATCCTTATTTTTTTTATTCTCTTTTGAGATTCTTATTCAAGTTTCATTTGTAACTCAACGTTATTTCGCCAACGTTCTCTTTATCAGTTTTTTTTTGGAATGCAGTCCACGTACCTTAGAGGATGCAGACATCGAACCTCCTCTATAAAATTTTGTCGGCCAGTCCTTTCCAGTACGTGTTTAGTTATGAAGTAATAATTGTTATTAATTATTATTTAATCGTGTCAGCATTGATTAAGAATGCCGACATTTCTATGTTCCTAATTCAAATCCTATTGATAGTATAAGAACTACACTACAGAACAGATTGGGATAAATATTTAGAATAGCTTATACTCGGGGTATAAGATACACTTAGATGGCGTAGCCGCGAGCGGAAGCTTTTATTTATATATACAGATGACTGGCTAGAGATTAGTATGTTATACCATACAAACTGGCCAATCTTTACTTTATAAATGATGATGCCCTTCGATAGATTTCAACCATTTTCGAGGGACATTTGCCATTAGCATAGAATAGTAAGTGCTCAAATATAAGTTTGATACATCATTACGGAGTCCAGATTTTGAACCAATGGATAAAATCCTTATTTTTAACATAAATGTGTAAAATAAAATATTTAAAATGTTTTTTTTTCTTGCAGCGGCGTCGTATCGCGGTTGCGGTGAAAATGAGGAGCCTGACCACTACGCAGCGAGGATCGCGTTCACGGGCAACTCACGCGTCCTTGGCCCTGTTTGCATTGTCGCTGGCGTTCTTATGACAATAGCTGGTAAGTCCATGTTTGCATAACCATAAAGTTAAGTCTAAACGAACGTGGTATTTATTCTTTACCCCTTAGTGTACTTTGTACATGGGCTTGTAATTCAGAAGCTATTAACACGATTGTTTGCGATTAATATAGTTAGACGTTTTGACGTACTGATATACTAAGACATATTATTTGTATTTTAATATTACAAACACATCTAAGATATAATAATGCTTAATAATGCTAATTCTACAAAGTAATGGTGCAAGCCAATATGTTTAAAAAACTCATTCATACGTTACGGATGATATAGTTATTAAAATCTCTCATTTCATACGCTCATAATGTTTTATACGTATCAGTATAGATAAAAGATACTTCAGCTGAATTATGCAAATTGTTATCACGAAGTCTGCAACTCAAGCTTTATTACGAAACAAAACCGAAACTCAAATAACGGCTGGTATACAACATTCCAAGTCGAAGTACCTTGACTTTCATTCAAATTAATGAAACACGTCTTGTATATAGACAGATTTGAGTCGCTTTATTGTTTCATATAGACTGTTTTTCTCTGTGACATTGAAATATTGTCATCTTGGGTATATTTCGTGAAGAAATACCTTTTCATTTTGTTGACTCGTATCTACTATTTAGAAGCAAATGAAATGATTTAAATAAAGTGAAATTAAATGAAATTTGTATGAAAGGCATAATTGGATAGTTCGTAGAATGATGTCTTGGTAATAAATATTATAATATTAAAATCCAATTTTATTAATTAAATATTGAAGCTTACTTACTGAGAAGAATCAACAAAATAAATTGAACGGTTTTTTATAAAAAAAAAATTAATTGTTTCCAAGTTTAAATATGAGAAATACTCTGAATATGATTGTTTTATTCCCAACTATCATCTATAGACACACTTATCGTAACATTCACGGACTCCGTTTCTTAATATAGTAACGGCTTGGTCGTTTTCTGTGTTTATGTTGTAAAACCGCATACATTGTCCCACGAAGGAGTTACTGACTTTAGGTAGTCGAGTAATATATGTTTCTTTATATAACTATTATAAACAAAACTCGGGATCTCCTAATTAGACCCGTGCGTATTCAAAGGTTGTCGCTAAATATCTTCTAATTTTCCTGTCTGGCTTCATCCGTGTGGTTTCAACAAAGACCTTTTATTTTATCTTATTTTGCTTTTTCTTTTGTCCGGTTTTTGGGTACTTACTGTAATACCTTACTTAATTTATTAAAACTGGTATATGTTCGTTAATATAATACGAGCGTAACTTAGAATTATCGTAAATAGAATTTACTAAGCTATTATCTTCTTTTTCGAAGCTGTACTATAATATTATTAGTCGACTTAAAAATAAGGAGGTTATCCATTAGGCTTTTTTTTCACAAGTAATTCGGTGTTATAAATATTTAAATAACTATAATTTTATATTTGTCTTATATATTAGTTTAGTGCTTAAATATACAACATGCAGGAAAACTTCGGTATAAATTTATTTTTATTAACATGGTCAAGAAATAAATTATACTAAAAATACACATAGTAGTTGATACAGTGAGGGTGTATCTATTTAAAGATAGCGTAGGTGCAACACGCCATATTATATTTTAATATTATGGAAATTTAAATTTAAAAAATTGTAACTTTTGATTATATAATCATCTTGATGGCTAATTGCCGATACGATACAAATGTTGTGACTTCTTAATTTAATACGTTAACCTGTCATTCACGAACTTTTAGTTAGTGAATAACAGTCTTATTTTCTTCTTTATTGTAATGTATTTAAATAAAATATGATGTTGTCCTCCGATTCTGACCACGGCGGCCTCAAGAGAGGTTAGTCAACTGCATAGGACATATTATAACGCAAGAGTTAAGATAATGTGTATGCACTCTATTGTCTCTCTCTCGTAAGTCAATGGGAAAAAGTTCAGTACTTTTCGAGGACCGGGAACTTCCAGTCAGTAGCAGCTTGCTACTGAGAATCTTCGACAGAAAATCCCAAAAAAAAACGATTGGCCCGACCTGGAGTTTATATCTAGCCACAAACCACCAACGAGGCAGCCAATAAAGTATTTATCTTGATTTAATCAAATCAATTGTCGTCACAATCGTCTGAAAATAATAAAAGTCAATAGCTGGCTAACGATATTACATTATCGTCAGCTGAAGGGCTTTAGCTCATTGTCAGTTCTCTTGTAAAACGGACAATGAAGAGACTGAAAGGAAACTATTTTATTCGTTCATTAAAGTATTTTTAGGTTGAACTCAAGTTATTAGATATAATGGATGTGATCTTTTGTGATTTATTGCAACTATTAATTTTCGTCAATGAGACGCCAAATAAATTCATTATACGTTTTATGATATTATTATCGATCAACAGTTAATGATTTAAAGTAAAGGTAATGACTTTCAATGAGATTTATATAAAGTTGAAAATATGTTTTATAGTTTTGTCCAATGCATATATTTCATTCGTATTTTATCAAATGATATCCACTTTTAACAGTTATTTGATGGTGGGATACGTGTAAGCCCATTCGGTACCACCATAATTTATTCTACCACTGAGCATCAATAATTTTTATTGCTGTGTTCCAGTCTGTAGGATAAGTGAGTCAGTATTACAGGCAAGAGATATGACATTATAATCTTGTATGTAAAAAACTCTAATTGACTCACGTAACCTTATACATTTAATAAGATTATAATATATATAATATTTCAGTGTTTATATGTTTAGAATTATTCATTCAACAATGTAAAATGTGTAAATATTTTTGTTATCTCAGGTATTGTTTTGTGTATGTTGATGCGAGCCGCTCAACGCCGACAGCGCAGACTGGCTTTCCATTGTCCCATACATGGGGACTTCTACCCCCTTAGTCCACAGAATAGCAGAAAATACTCACGTAAGTAAAACATAGACCAAATATATTTGAATATTGAGGAAGTACCTAGTCTTTTATTCGGTAGTCATAGCTGCTTAGTGGGTTTACATGTATTCATGACTGAGAGTTGATTCTAACCCATACAGGTGTCCTGAAGATATAGCATAGCAAACTCAGTGTTGTTCACGCGGACTTTCTTAAGCTTTCCCTTTAATTGAGAACTGTATTTTTTTCGAATCTACTTTTTCATTAACCTAACACAGGATTAATGAACAGATAAATTCCAAACTCCAAATACATAATTGTAAAGATTTTTTAATTGCATTTTACAGGTAGCCCCAGTGGTCTATACCGCTGGCTACGTGGTTGGCTTGGTATGATAGAGGAGCGCGAGACGCCACGCTGCCCGCGCTCCACGGAACCCGCCTCGCCAGCACGGGCCGATGCACCGTGCCCACCGCCATTACCTTTCTTAGTACCTAGTGATTCAGTTGTGTGAGTAACCACTAATGAATCTAAATGACTGTCCAAAAATGATTAAATAAGCTAATATGCGATATGATATATTTTATTATTTAAATTATGTTTTATTACTTTTATCTCAAATATGATTTTAATATATTTCATAATTTTTATATGCTTTATATTTTTTATTACAGAGGGATGGCGTCAGTGCTCGGAGCGCCATTAAGTCCAGAGCAGACATTTGGTTCTATCAAATCACTCGCCATTTCAAGGGAGGTCGCCAGTTTTCCACTGTCCCGATCTCCCACTCCACCTCCGTTAAGGTACAACCATTTTATAAAATAATTTTATACCAATGATTTATTGATACCATAGTCCGGAAAATATAAAATAATATAAAACATTCATTCTAATATATTCTTCATTCATTCATTTCTATTTATTTTAGTATGAAATATGATTTAACCAATTCGAGGGATGGAGTAGATCTCCAACTTATTCTATTTTTTAAATTTGTATTTCAATCTATTTAATATTTTTTTATTAAATTTAAACTTTATTTTATTGTCATTGTTTTTAATAAATTGTCAAATTCTTATACTTCATCAATTGTAGGACGTATGGACTTTGTGCGAAATATTATTTATAGATTTCCAGGCGTAGGAGTGAACTGAATCGCTTGCATAATCCATACATCTCTATCATATTATGTTATATACGAATATCCAACTAGATAAAAATACGTTTCGTTGAGAGTTAAATGTTAAAGGTACCCTTCATTGTACCATTATAAATATTAAATTTTTAACAACTTTTTAAGTTGACAGTTTTCAAATATCATATATTCATAGTTTTATACGATTTTTAGACAAGGAAATTTTTTTAAATTATTTTTTTGAAATTTCAGTTATCCACCTTTCAAAGACGAGTCGAAAACTATCGAAAGCATACCAAATTCTGTGCCCCACTCTGACTTTGATTGTGGATCAACGAACTGCAACTACCGTGTAGAATGTAAACTAACGACCACAGACGAAATATGTCACAGTGCTCCAAACCAGAGTATTCACTCAGATAATAAATACACAGATAAACAAAGACCTGTTACTGTGTGCATCGTGATACCAGACGGGAAAGGTTAAATGACATTTAGTAGATAATAAACAGTGTTCAAATTTGTAATGGCTGTTCGTTTTGGTAACTGATTGATTGCTCGTACTTTTTTTAAAAGTGTAGCATATATTTAAAGTGTGTAGGCGACTTTTGGTTGAAAAGGTAGAAGTCGTTCGATGAGACCATTCCATGTGAGGTACGGATGGTTTATTTTTAAATCTGTAATGTGGCTATAACAATTTTCGATTCTGCTCAATCACATTGGTCTTCCTCTATCGCTTATTCTGTATTTTGCAAATTCAACGTGGTAGTGTTTTTTTTTAATTTCTGCACGATCAATATAATAAGAAAACGTCATTGCCAACGCATTTATTTCTAAAGGTTTAATTACTAAATTTTAGCAATAATGATTAACACAATTTATCTCAATATTTTTCTGCACATTATTTTCAATCAACCAATATTATAACTCTTATTAAAGATATATTTAAGACAATGAATAGATTTAATGGCTAACTTAACGTAAAATCGACCCTACCCACTGTTTGTAATACTCATCATAGGTTAAAATCAAACACTTGTCTCTAATTGAGTGTATTTTTGTTTGTTTTTATTTTGACTAATAGTAAAACACCCAGTGCTGCAAAAACACCTGGTCTTCGCTAATGTGATTGAAAACAAGTTGTCTTAAAGATTTTAAGCATTCAAAAAATATTTTGCACTTATTTTCATTAAACTGACGGTCTAGTCTATAGCATCTAATTTATTGTAATAGTAACATTACCGATGGTTTGTCTATTAAACAGTGGTCACGTACGATTTTTGGCTCAGTAGAATAATGTTGTTCCTAATTTGAAAATAAATATTTTAGTACATTTGTTCTTTTATTTAAACATATATAAATTAAATTTAATAAAGTTTTGCTATAGGTCCAATTTCCCGTTATAAACGATTGAAGAATTATTGCCATAAGTTTTAATTGCAATAGACAATTGAAATTATATACTATTTATTTTCTGTAAAATTTTGTCAGGCGTGTGCTCGAAGATGGTCAGTCAGATATTACCAATGTTTGTCTGCTTAGATATTTGTTTATTACCTACAAGAGCAAGGAGTACGTGCGGTAATTAGTAAGCTTAAGCTTAAGCTAAGGATGCGATGATGCTTAATCTGTAGTTACACTTACAAAAACATTCAACATCATCGATTATAATCAATATAAAATTATTTTTGTTTTAATGCGAATTGTGTAAACGTCTCGGATAGCAGCAATTTAGATTGTCTGCATTTTAATTTGTTTAAAGTTTAATACAAAATACAATATTTAAGGGAAACGGGAAATTGTTTCTAACTGGCAACATTTGATTTAGAATATAGATAAAATAATATTACTGTCATATTGTAAGAATAGTTACATGTAAACTGGTATCCTAGTTTTAGACCCGTATTGTGATATTTTCGTTTATTTTATCATTGTTATTAACTCTAAAAACTATAACTGTCATATTCATTATCTATATCTATTATCTATAGTCTATAATGTGTTTTATTTGATTAAAAAATGAATAAATATTTCTCATTTAATTTGGGGAAGGAGCCAAAAATGTTGCCAAATTGCATAATTCACGTCCACTGTAATGTTTTGTATCGTTTTATTCAATAAATATATGCTCACAAAAGACAATGGTGTTAAGAATGTGTGTAGACAATGTAGTTCACGCGTATAATAGATAATTTTAGGTTAGAAATATAAACAATTTTGTTTTGTGATGTTGGCATTTACTGGCCGTGTTATATTGGATATGTGTAATGTAATTTTTTATAATACATAGTTAAGTGCCACGCCTAAGTAATATATTATATACATAATTAATTAAGCTTATTTAATATTGTTATAGCAGTAAGGATGAAGTGAAAATACAAATTTGATTTTAAATTCAGTGTATAATTTATCATAACCTTATTCCATCAATTTTTATAAATTATTGAGTTAATCACAATCATAATTTTTTTACGATTACTAAATATTTTGTATGTTTTATAAAATGCTGGACGGTCCTGCAAATGGGCCACCCGATGGCATGTGGGCACCACCGCCCATAGACATTTGCGCTGCAAGAAATAATAACAATACCTGACATCTCCAGTTCGCCATCAACCTTGGAAACTAAGATATTATGTCCCTAGTGCTTGTAATAACACTAGCTCACTCACCTATCAAACACAAGAATACTATTACTGTTTAACGGTAGAATATCTAATGAGTGGGTGGTACCCAGACAGACTTGCACAACGCCCTACCACCAAATAAAATGTATGTATGACTGCCTAAAACATTATTTGTTTTTAAAATATTTATTTATTTTTACACTTTCTTCATTAAACTTTCATTTTACTGAAATATAGTAAAAAAGGGGTACAATGTTTGCTCATATCTATGAAATCTCTTAATTTTAATCTATTTATACTCACTTATCTCATTCTACGAAACTGCAAGAATTGTTCCGGTTAAGTAAACCAATTGCAACTACCGCACAATGGGCTTTACGTACATTATTTAATGAAGAATGGTTAATATTTTGTTGACGGTATGTTGGCCATTTACCATCAGGTGGCCAAATTGCCATTCCCTCTATACCTACACATATCATATAAAAATTGTATAAAAATATATACATTAATACCAACATACAAAAAATATACAAATAGCATAAATTAAAATACTGCATTATGTATGTATATTGTAACCGGATTCATGCTAGTTAAAAGATATTTTTCATCAGACGCTTGAAGGAATCCTGAGTAGGGCTTTTCTAATAGCATTAGGCAAATAGCTCTTTAGTCGTTCGACTGTCACTGTAAACGAATCTCCCATGAACCCAGAATGATGAAGAAAAGGAGACAGCAACAGGTTTTGACTGGACCACAGAACGTAATAGTGGATATAAAAGCTTGTCGCCATGTCTTGACACAACTTATAGTTCTAAGTGGAAATTTATAATCTATTTTTTTAAATAGACAGATAAAGGCAAGCTTTTATATGATATAAAATTATACAATGTAATAAAATGATTGGTTTTATTTACTTAAAACATTGAATTAAAACTTGTTCATTACAATGAATTCTTACTATTCATTAATTTATTTATTTTGTCGTCTTCGATGCCTTTTAATTTACTAAAATAAAGTTCTTTAATAAAGATACCTTTTAGCAGCTTGACCGACCAAAGTTTTAAGCTTATAGAATGGCATCCCTTTTTTTATGTTTCCCGGGAGGGCAAATGACTCTACTCCACCTGATGGTAAGTGGTAGTAGAGTCCAAACGCGACGACGGCCAGTACAGTCGGGAAGAAGGTTCTGCACTAGCCGCCTTCCCCTTGCCAGCCCGCAAGATGCCTCTTCACGCCTCGTTTGAAGGAACCCGGGTTGTAAGAGGAAGTGTCCATTTTTTGGAAGTGCGACAAAGAAAGGAGTTAAAAGAGTGCTGTTGACCGTTGAACGGTTCCCTCATCAGGAGCCAACAATGAGTACATGTCATGCTAGCACTTAAAAGGGCAATCACAATTGAATGCGTATACAAAATGTCATCTATCTGCTGTTAATTGTCAAGGAGTTCGCTTGCCAGGAGCCTATCTTGAATGCAGAAGTCCTATCATGGTAAAACTTAGAACGAGTCATTATAATTTAATGTGTATAAAAAATTTAGTGTCTATATTATTAACCATAGAGAAGATTCTTCGTATGGCGGCTCTGGTGCCAATCCTTGGTGCAGAATCAGCTCATGCTTACCATAAAATTGCATTGTCATTGAAACTGAACAAACCATGCTTTTTTGTAAAAGACTCGCAAATGGGCTGCATGCTTTTTTGCAAAACTACCGCGCATACCTATTGGCGAATATTTCTTATATTACCCAACTGTTCCATTCCAACCTTAGTACTCAGATGTTATGCCTCTATGTCCGAAGTTACTGGCGTCACTCACCCTTCAAATCAGAACCCAACCATACTAAATATTGCTGTTTGACTGTAGAATATCTGATGAGTGGATGGTACCTTCCGAGCCGGGCTAGCACAAAGCTCTACTACCAAGTAAACCTTCTAAAAATTGTCACTTTTACTAATGACGTAGTACTCGGATTGAGCAATAGATGGCGCTAGATGACTACAGTTTGATCAAGTAATAAAATGTATAACACGAAATAGAATCGACTTTTTTTATATAATTATCTGACAGGTGTGACCGTTATCTATATGACATAGACAATTCTCGATCATTGTTCCCTTAACTTGGTCACGCCGATATTCGTAAAGCTAAAAGTGAACACTATCAAAATAGTTTAAGCAAGTCGTTTCAAAGAAAGGTTGTGTGGGAAGTAAAAAGTCAGAATATCACAAATACTTATAAATATCTGTTGTATATTCAGACGTTTTTTTTTTTTTTTTTTTTTTTATATTACCCGGGAGGGCAAATGACTCTACTCCACCTGATGTTAAGTGGTAGTAGAGTCCAAACGCGAGGACGGCCAGTACAGTCGGGAAGAAGGTTCTGCACTAGCCGCCCTCGCCTTGCCGGCCCGCAAGATGCCTCTTCACGCCTCGTTTGAAGGAACCCGGGTCGTAAGAGGAGGGGAATACGTGTGCTGGTAAGGAATTCCATTTCTTGGAAGTGCGACAAAGAAAGGAGTTGCCAAATTTCTTTGTGCGCGATGGAATTGATGTCACAGTTAGTCGGTGACATCGAGAGCCAGCACGCGTAGACTTGTGAAGGAAGGGGGAAGCAGGAATTAGGGAAAATAATTCCTCGGAACACTCGCCGTGATACAGTCGATAGAAAGCGCTCAGCGCAGCTATCTCTCGACGCAATTGTAAAGGCTCGAGGGTGTTAGTGACCTTTACGTCGCCAATAATGCGGACCGCACGTCGCTGCAACCGGTCCAAGGCCTCAAGTAGGTACTTAGCGGAGCCATCCCAAAGGTGCGAGCAATATTCAACGCAAGACCGTACCTGTGTTTTGTACAGCAGGCACAGTTGTTGAGGCGTGAAAAAACGCCGCACCTTGTTCAGAACTCCGAGTTTCCGTGAGGCTGTTTTTATTACAGCCTCGATGTAATCCCTTGGACTAAGGTCGCAGCGAACGTCCATCCCCAGCATGGCGATTTTGCTTTGTATCACCAGCGGAGTGCCACAGAGGGAGGGAAAAGGGGAAAATGGTGACTTTTTTGCTGTGAGAGCGCATACCTGTGTTTTCTTGGCATTGAACTCAACAAGATTATCTGAGCCCCATTTGGCGATAAGCTCTAACGTCCTATCGAGTTCAATGACAAGATCCTCCCGCCTCTCCCTAATTTCCGCTCGCCCAGCCACTGCGCGTCCGTGGTATCCACCATGCACTGTACTATCGTCTGCATAGCAATGAATGTTCCCGAGAGAGAGCATATCATTGATATGCAAAAGAAACAGAGTGGGAGATAGCACAGATCCCTGGGGGACCCCAGCATTCACTACATAGAATTGTGAAGCGCAACCATCAACTAAAACACGAAGGCTGCGCTTATGTAGGAAGCTGGCAATCCAGGTGCAAAGCTGAGCAGGCAGACCATATGCTGGCAGCTTGGAGAGAAGACTTCTGTGCCAGACCCTGTCGAAAGCCTTGGAGATATCGAGGCTGACAGCCAACGATTCCCCATGTTTGTCGATAGCTTCACCCCAGAGGTGTGTTACGTACGCTAGAAGATCACCTGTAGACCGTTTTGGTCGAAATTCGTACTGACGATCATTAATTAAACAGTGATCTTCTAGGTAATGGATCAGTTGGTTGTTTAGAATCCGTTCCATCACCTTACAAAGTACTGAGGTGATAGCTATTGGCCGATAATTTGCCGGGTCAGACCGATCCCCTTTTTTGGGAACCGCTTGCACATTAGCTCTTCTCCAAGCCTCCGGCACACATCCCGAAGAAAGAGACAGTTGGAACAGGCGCGTTAACACGGGAGACAGCTCCGCCGCGCACTTCTTCAGCACTATGGCTGGTATTCCATCGGGACCGCTAGCTTTCCGTACATCAAGTGATTGCAGCTCCGCACGCACATCACGCTGCCTGATTTTGATGTCAGGCATCGTGTGGCCACAAGAAGGTATTATTGGTGGCAGAGCACTACAATCATCGATGACGGAGTTGTCGGCAAAGAGTTTAGCCAGGAGATCAGCTTTCTCTTGCGGACTGTGAGCTAGCGATCCGTCCGGACTTCTGAGCGGTGGCAGCGAAGGTTGGCAGAAATTGTTTTGCACAGACTTGGTCAGACGCCAGAAGCTACGGGAGCCCCTAGGATGTGAAATAAGGTCATGACCAATCTGTACAATGCGCTGTGCATCCGCTCTCGTGTAAGCCTTCCTACAGGACTTGGAGTTTTTATTGTAGATTGCTTTCAGTGAGTCAATGTTAGATGCCCCGCTAATGCAGCCATTGATCCACTCGCGATATGCCGCCTGCTTAGATGATACAGCGTCGGCACATTCGCGAGTGAACCAACGGTTACGCGCACCCCTACTGTCGAGATCTGAGCTAGGAATGTAGTATTCCATTCCCAACATGATCTCGCCAGCAACAGCAGCGGCACTAGCTGTCGGGTCATTCCCACTGAAGCAACGTTCCTTCCAAGGGACTGACGCATAGTAATCGCGCATACCGTCCCAATCTGCCGACTTGTAGTGCCAAACGCGACGTTTGCATACCGCTGGTGGCGGCAGCTTGGCCTGTGGCACTTTGGTAGATATGAGGCTGTGATCCGAAGAACCAAGTGGAGCTTGAACCACAACCTGATATTCCACCGGGTGAGAAGTCAGCAGAAGGTCCAGTAGAGAAGGCGCTTGCCCATCAATGTCTGGGATCCTGGTGGGCTGATCAACCAGTTGGGTCAAGTCATGTGTGAGAGCAAAAGCATGAGCAGTCCTTCCAGCATGGTCAGTTTTGAGGGATTTCAACCATGATTCATGGTGAGCATTAAAATCCCCCAAAAACACCAATTCCGCGTTAGGGAACTGCTCTTGCGCAGCATCTGCCACCCGACTAAGATGGTCAAAGAGTCGACTTGTCTCCAAGTCACCATTATGGGATCTGTAGAGGCACACGTAGACCCGACTCTGACGAACCAGATCCACACGTACCACCAACATGGAGAAGGAGGGGTCCTCCAAGCAGCGCAGTCGGTGACAGCAAACATCCGTCCTGACGAACAAGCATACTCCGGCTTTCGCTTTGAAGGATTCTTCAAGCATGTAGCCGGGATAATTAAGGTAGCTGGTATCGGCAGGACGGAGTATTTGTGTCTCCGTTAGAAACAACATTGCTGGCCGTGCTGTCTCGAGATGGTGGTGGACAGCGTTGAGGTTAGCGTGGAGTCCGCGGATGTTAGTGAACTCGACCTCAAACAGCGTGGGTATGGTGGGGGTGTGCACCGCTGTACGACCGTTATTCCTGTTTTGATGCGCTACCATATGGGAAAAAAAAAAAAGAATGCAAAAGAGACGTGAAGCGAGCGACGTATTGCCACGATAGGGATGGGCAAAGTGTGGAGGCAAAAACCCCAAGTGGTTGCCAAAAGGGAAACTACACTGACCCGCCGGACGGAAGGGCCCCCGAACCCCCCCGGAAGTAGCCGCCGGGACCCCACCTTCCGGTCACCAACCGGCACGACGGTCCACCCCGAGATTATGCGTGGCCTGGTGGGGCAGCCTCGCGTGCTGGTTAGGCACGCTCGGGCCCCTGTACTATGCCACGGGCGGCCAGCGGAATAGCCGTTTCTTCGGGTCTCCCTGTCCGGCAGGGCAATACAGTTTCCCCTGGCATTGGTTCAGTAGCCGTCTCCACTGGACCAACACCCATCGCGGCAACGTTCGCTCGGGCACTGGCTGTACGCTGGCTGACCTCGAAACGCGGCTGCAAGCCACTTCACGAGATTTTCACCATGCGTACGGTGGTAACAAGCCAGGCGGATGTTTATCATCCTACCACCAGATGATATCCCTTAGTCGCCTCTTACGACACCCATGGGAAAGGGGCAGTGAAATGTATTCTTTCTCCGTCACTGCACGGATAAAGACGTCTAGACATCAAGCTGGCATCGTCTTATATATTTGTCCTTGAACCGACTTTAAAATTAAGGCTTCATCATCATGTTACAAATTATATGAATAGTTTTCACAAATAGCGTTTTACTGATGGTATAAAGTTTTCCTTCAAATATGATTACCAAGTTTCGGACTTGGTTTTACAACCTTCAAGTTAGCATTTTTATATCTGTGTATCAAACTAATATTATAGTGAGGGAAGTTTTGTTTTATTCTTCGGGATTCACGCGAAAACTACTAATCCGAATGGAATTATCATATTATGATATGTTATCATTTAAGGATGGATACGAGCTATAAATTATGTTTCTATGACGTATATTTTTATGTGAAACAAATGTTATAGTTAAGACGTCATATGCCGTGACGGCCAACGACACGATATACTAATGTCGTTATGCCTCTCAGCTACCGCTTTCTCCTCCCTTGTTTATGTGTGACGCGTGTACTATATACTGAGGATATATTATATCAATAACAAAAATATGTGAATTTTACTAACGAAACTATGTTTTTAGATATAATTAATTAACATCAACGTAGTCAGAGTATAAAAATCAATACCTTCCGGCTCTTTCCTAGCGAACACAGCAAATACTGTTACAAAAGAAAAATATTTCACAAATTACCACCGAAAAGTCTGCATCAATATATTTTTCTTTGTCCATCTTTTATAAATTAGTTAAGTACCTTAAAGCTTGGTGATTATAGAATTATTTATCGTTTAAATTAAGTAATCCCTTTCGTTGTTAAATTTATTATAAGTATTATAAATACATATTTATTTATTGTATTTGTTGTAAGCTTAATATTTACTTGTAATTTACAAATTGTTTTGCTTCTACTCACGTACCTCATAATAAGTTCTCTGCCCAAAGGTTGATAAGAAGGCCACTACTGATTTAGTGAAAAGGCCGACTGTTGCACCGGAACATTAATTTTATTTCGCAATCGCGTACATATACATAATAAATAGTTGGCGTAAGGTTACATTGTGAGATTAAGTGGTTTCTTGAGGATACTAAGGGGTAGGGCTCTGTGCAAGCCTGTTTTGACCTACGGGACCTACGACCTGTGGGTACCTAACCCACTCATATAGTCTACCACCAAACAGCAATACTTAGTATTGTTGTGCAACTACAACACATTCCCAAGGTAAATGACGCATTGATGATATATAGGGTGGTTAATATTTTTTATTATGATAATGTCAATATGCAGTGGTAACCACTTACCATCAAGTAGCCCAGAGCCAGTCTATCTACCTTCTTGACATAAAGAACTTGCATGAGTTGAAAGAAATCTGTCCAAAATAATGTATAATATCAACTTATATTTTCATCCATTTCTCATGACTTTCAAATCCTTCTTTTCAATGAAAGAAGAAGTTTTTCCTTAGAAGCATGTTGTTTACGGGCTTATGTAAATTAATTAGTTAAACCACATTTACCGTACATTAAATAAAGATGATATATATTAAAATAACATAACAGAATATAAGCTACCAATATAAGGCATATAAAACTTTTATACTGAGAAAACTTACATTTATAGACGGTGTATTTTAACGGTTTTATATAGATTTGTAGGCCTAATTGCGTTTTTACATGTCGCCGACTGTATGGGTATTCCCGTCGTCCTGGCGCCAATCTTTATGTCGATATCCAACACAAGCCACCCTTTTGTTGTGTATATCGCTGAAATTGTTACTATACATCGTTTTAATGCATAATTAAACAGGATTTTCTCATTATCCTAAACCATATGAGAATTATACGAATGTATAATATATTTGTACACCTACTTGTTGTATATCACGAAGCTATAAAATTGACGATATATCTCATTTTGATTGTACAGACTAGATTTTGTATGACTGTGTATGTATGTTTATTTAACCCTCTTAGATGTGTTGGACGTAATCTCTCTCTGAATCTCTAAATAAATTTATATTGCACATGAATTCCAAATACCATTAATACATAATCCTAAAATATAGAATGTGATGTTGCCTTCTAAAAATAACAGGCGCATAAAAATAAAATTAATATAAATTAAAGATATGACACCAAAAGCACGGACAAAAAAAAGTGTAGAATAGACAAATGATTTAATATTATTTTCGATGACGACGTCTTCCTGACTCATTTCGGTTAAGGCAACCATACTCAACGGAAAACAGCCAACTACGCAGGAGAAATTATGGTCCATACGCTCACAGGCACGACTGCACGAGTGTTCTTTTTTTATAGAATAGGAAGGCAGCCAAAACACAACAATACCAATTGCTGCTGTTTTGTAGTAGAATATCTGATGAGTGGGTGGTATCTACCACTATGGTGGTGGTGTGGTGGTGGAGCTTGCACAAAGCCCTGCCACCAGTTCTTCCAAATACTTCTGTCCAAATTCAGGCTATTATGAGAATTTCATGGCAGACAAAACGCAATAACTTTATGCGCTCAATAAGCCTACGACTATTAATTTCATTTATCACTTTAATATACTTCGTAGGGATTTTATCTGTTTATCACTCATTACTAATTTATCAGCAATCCATTGTATTCAATCGCGAGGACTTGCCTTCAGTTAATTATCATTTAAATACTTGATTTAAAATGTACATATTCTCGACAATAAATCTAAAATTATACAAAATAAATGACCTATTCTGAAAGAAATAAAAGGACAAAAAATGCAATTTAAACATAATAACGATGATTAAACAAAAAATAAATGTCGTGTACAATATGATGATAATGACTTTAAATTCAGAAATTGTACGAAAATGTGTTTTTAAAGTTTATTGCTCTGCGCTATAAAGAAGCATTTATTTAGGTCTGTTTACAGAATGATCTCCTTTATCCCTTACCCCTGAAGTATATCATTTATAATAATCTTTTTAATCGAATTTCTCTTTATTATAATGTAATAAAGATTTCAACGCTTTAATATTTATCGTTATATATTTTACTTTATTACCGGATCTTTTCAAGAAATTGTATAAAACTGAAAAAAAGAACCACGCAAACGCATCTGTTTTATTTTATTAATTGTATTTAAATTATTTAATAAATATATTATAATTGGCTAACACCAAAGTAAAATACCCTTTAAGATACGATATCTTCAACATAAATGTAATGGGCGTGTTTATAAATTAATGATAGTTTTACATTATAAATTGAGAATTTACTTGAATTTTACTAGATATCGTAGTTTGGACTTAATTTTAATTTCGTATTACATCAATTTATTACTATATACTTGCAATTACTTATACGTAGTCACCCTACATAAATAATGTCAATCAAACTGAACGACGACATAAAACCATTACATCGTTGGCCCAGTGTAGAGTCAGCGCAGAGTCCTGAGTTCCCTCAACCCCAAATCCCTAGAGCAGAGCGTTCGGGCGAGTCAGACGCACCACGCCGACCGGCGACTGAAAACTAAAAATAACCGTACTCCGCTCAGTACCGCCGTAACTGTCGCGCGCGACGCCCGCGCAGAACGCGTATCGCAACCATGGCGGAGACAATCGAGGAAACATACGAGACCGCGGTCACCCGCAAGGTGGTCCGCAAGAGCCTCAAGATAGAGGAGGTGAGGACATGACTGTTTTATGTAACCGATGCGACACAAATAGACCGCGCACGCGCCGTTCAACGCCAGCGCACGCACCTGCTCACATAACAGATAACACATTTGACAGTGAACACGGACGTAAACACTAGCGTTATCCTGAACTCGTAGACGCCGACTCTTGCGGATATTAAAGCCCCTTTACGTAAAGTCCGCCCACATTCGAAATAATTTCCTCTTCATAGCTCCTCGCCTGTCCGACGGTGACAGACGCCCGTTTTCCGCCTAATGTACCTATTCCGGGAACGCGGGTCGAAAGCCAGTCGTAAACTTCGATTACGAACGAACTAACCGCGAAGGTTCGAACACCGTACGTCAGTGGAGGAAGTGCGCGCAATGCGCCACTTATAATTTGTGGCGATCTAAATAGAACAGGCGGTTGAATGAAAATTTCCGTACCCACCTTGACGTGTGTGCATCGACCTGTCTCGTGATATGGACAATGACCACGTGTGACCTTGCAAGCAAACACAAACAACACAAACAGCACACGACTCAGAATGAACACCACCACACAATTAGGTACATTATTCACACATTTTCAAACTAAAGATGATCATATCAAAACACGAACCTACACTACCCAAACAAAGCTTCGTTTGCAGTTATGCAATGTCGTGTCTTTTACACATTGCGTCCGTCATAAAAACTGCAGATATTTGTGGAAGATGACATGAGTATTAGATTATGTGAGGTTACATGTAAGGTTAGGGCTTTTAGTTTTTGCTGTCGCGCTATCGTTCATCGTTTATCGTATCGCTCATTCCATCTTGTAACTAACAATGGATGTCAGTTGGGACTGCTGTCCGTTTCCAAAGCGCAAAATCCAATGGAAAAACGCGGCGTGGCATATTTTCGTCTTGGCTCCCATCCTAGTTTATCTGCTACATTACGATGTTTATTCACAATACGAATGTGAACATTAATGTGTGCGTCCGGGGCACTTGTGTTCGGGTCTCGAGAAATCATCGTAATTGCAAATATATTGATGAGAATCGAATAGTCTTCAAGGTGAACATCTGATTAGTTAGAGGAAATGTGTTACGCATTCTTTTCAATGAACCGATGAATATATATTCTAATACGTACTATTTTCTATAAGACAAAGCAGAATACACGAATAAATATTGTTTGAATGTTACATGAAGTTGAAAAAGCATACGATGATGCCAAACCATCAGTTTGTTTAGTTGGCAGTCGTATCCTTGCGCCGGAGTGCGCTTGTCAAGTTGTAAATAAAAAATCAATAAAATGTAATGGACTATAATTTTCAGCTTTACTTTATAGTGGATTAGGATCGTAATTTAACGTATGAATTTCAAAATTATTTTTAACAAAGTATCGCCATACCGTAAATATATTCACTACGTAGTTGTTACAATATGAGGCATGAGTGACTTTTTGCTTCAAACCCCTATTATTATACTGACAAGAAATAATAAAAAAAATCTTAAGAGGAAGATGATCGCAATTTCATTAAAATATAAATTTATCAAAGTAAACAAACCCCCTTGTCGTATGTACAGCTCTATGTAGGAAAACACAGCTCTCAAGGAACTTAAATTGTAAATATCTTTCCTTTTCACGGTTAAATATATATATGATACATTTTTACCAAAATAGATTGCAATGGATTAAATATATCATAAATTGAAAGAGCAATTGTGATTTCAATTGTTTATTTAAAATTCCCTCTCGAGAGAGGAATGTTGCTCTACGTTTTGCCTTTTATTTTACGTTTAGTAATCAATATTAGATTTTAAAAAACTTCGCCACTAGTAAATGGACATTACCGTTCATAGACATTGGACCTAAAAATATTAGCCATTCCTCACTTCGAAAATCGGCCACAATCACCTACCTAGTGCCTGTACACAGGCTCACTCACCTATCAAACTGCACACAACGATACTAAGTATTGCTGTATAGGGTAGAATATCTGATGAGTGGTTGAACCTTACCAGACGGGCGTAGGGGCTTGTGTTGTTATGTCTAGGTACCACCAGAATGGAACGATGATATACAAAAATTTAAGTTAAGAACAATCCCATGTACAAAATCGTAAGTGTAACTTATACATTTTTCGCGATGTATGTATATTATAGTATATTTACAAAACTGCCCAAAGAGGAACGTTATTTTGTCTATGTGTCATGTGTGTAATTATTTTAGCTTTATTTCACCATTACTTTTAAATGCCTGAAAATATTTGGATGTATCACAACAGAGTTGGATATCGTTAGAAACATTAAATCATCCGCCTGTGAGTTACTAAAAAAAAATATATGGTGGCAGTAGGACTCCGTCTTTATAAATAAAAAAAAATGGCTGTCATGTTTTTAAGTTTGTTAATTTAACATTAAACGTTTATATATTATATAAGGGAATGTAGTCTAAGGCCTTTGGCCCTTTACATATTAAAAAAGGAATGATTGTAGTTAATAAATTAATGAGGCTGTTCATTTTTACTTTTTTAATACTTATTTATATCTAGACAATTAAAAACTTATAAAATCACGTAGTAATAACAATATGCATATAAATATTATGTTCAAAGGAGTGAAGAAATTAATATATTATGTTGTAATATGCTCGTATATTTCTGATAACAGTACTTAATTCCATTTCCATGTTTCATAAGATTACTTTAACCCATTTTTATTTTCGACGTAAAATGTAAAAACTCTATAATTGTTTCTTAAATATTGTTTAAACTACAAAGAAATCGATATTTTAACTTTTAAAATCGCATACGCAGCATAAATACGCAGTAGTTTATATATTTTTGTTACTAATAAGAGACAGGAAAAAATATATAAAAAATGTTAACCATTGCTTGTCTTCGACATATTTTGTTTTCTATTTATATGATTTCAAGTAGTTTGTTTGAGTTTTAAATGAGCAACAAATTGTTATCTAATTACAATTTATAATATAATAATATTTAAATTTTTATAATAATATAATTATAATAATATATTTTTATAATAATAATATTTAAATATATAAATATATAATCTTATTTATATATATATATATATATATATATATATATATATATATATATACATTTAAATCAAATTTCAGCTTTTAATATTTCTAATATAATTATGTTTATATAAATACTTAATATAAAAATCGCGCTTAAACCTATTGTCATAATGCGTTTGACCAAAAGATATGAACCAAAAAAATATCGTATTTCATTAGACGCTTAGACGCATCATACACTTTGAAATTGTCATTTCAGTTTATCGAATGTGGTTACTGTAGCGAACAAACGGAAAGAAACATGACGTGTACAATGCATAAAATTTTTATTGCCACAAATCTAGACCATTGACCAAACATTCGACGTGGAGTGTCGAACTAAACTCACTATTAATACACGAGTTTGTATTGAATATGAACTTAAAATAGATGCAACTTTGACATACCCCATATCAACACACTTTTCTCGAAAGGATTTAAGGACTTAACATAGCAATAATGTACATTACCAGACTGTATATGTCCCACTACGTTTTTTACTTTAATTAGCAAGTAAAGTAAATATGTCGCTTAGTTCATCTTAGATTCTTTATTTAACTACTATTTTAATACAAATAAAATAAGCTGTAAGTAAAATAGTCTACTTTTCAACTGAAAAATTTATGAACTAAACAAAATCTTATATTTTATTAGTAGTTGGCGACCGAGCTTCGCTCGAATGTTATAATTAGTCTTAAAACGCTGTTTTCTTTTGTAGAAAAATGACATTTTTCAGGGAAGACATAAATAAATAGTTAAAAGCAAAACTGTATATAAACATATACATAACATAACATATAATAATATCGAAATCATTTAAAGATTAGTCAATTAGACCTATTTTTACTTACGACCTTATGCAAACAGCAACGTCTGGTCTTTTCGTCATTAACAAACAGAAAAAAAATCAATAAATATGTTTTTAAATTCTTGAACATCTCCAATGGTTTACATGACACGAATTTAACTAAACACAAGGCCGGAACTTCCTGTGTTATATATTCTTTATTTCTTTAATATTAACCGAATGATTTATACTTTTAATCGATGTTATGAAACGTATTGCTGAATCTAGAGTCAAAATTGAGTAAATTAAAAAAACGTCACAAGAGAAAGATTTTTTAATATAATTATGAGCCTTCAGTGTGTTGTAATAAAACATTTTTTTGAGAATTTGAAATTATGAATATAAGCTATATTCATAATTTCTCTCTTTCTCCTCCGACCATCAGGATTAAACGCAAGAAATAATAAACACATTTTCAAATATGCTTCTTTAAGTTGTATTTTTGCTTGATGAATGCAATGCAATTATTGATAACTAAAACACTTAACATATGTAACGTTAAAATCAACCGTTAAGCCTCTTTGCTTGCAAATGAACCAAATCACAGCACCGTGTCCTATTTGAACCAATCAAACTCAAACCCACACAAAAAACGTCTCTTAAATTGGTTCAACCGTTTCGGAGAAGTTCAATGACATACACGCATACGGAAGAAATGTATATTTATGTAACAGAAAACTATACTAATATTAAAAATGGGAAAGTAGCTCTGTATGTCTATTACGATTTCACGGTTAAACCACTAAAACCGATTTTGATGAAATTTAGTATCAAGCAGGATTGAACCCCAAGAAAAAACATGGGCTACTATTTATACATAACACTCTCACGCCTCTTCCTTCCCCAAACACGTGGGTGAAGCCGCGGGTGAAAACTAGTTTGTTATAAGCGAAAAGTGATTGCAATCGCCTTCGTTTCTTCTGCGATCTAAAACGCTCTACGAAATTACAGGTTTCAATATCTAATGATGTCGAAACTCTTTTGACAGGCATATGCGTGTTTCTTAAGGCATATAAATTTTCAATCGCTAGTGAACTATGTTACTAGGAAATATAATTATATATTAAAGGCCCTACTAATAAACGTTGTTTTCCTGGTGGTTAGTTTAACAATGTTGTGTCTTCTTCTTTCGAATGTGAAATCTACAATGACAGACAGAGATAAATCAGTGTTTTGCTAAAAAACAGTACAGTAACAGCCTGTCAATGTCTCACTGCTGGGCAAGGCCTCCTCTCCCTTTTGAGGAGAAGGTTTGGAGCTTATTCCACCACGCTTCTCCAATGTGGATTGGTAGAAAACACATGTGGTATAATTTCAATGAAATTAGACACATGCAGGTTTCTTCACGATGTTTACCTTCACCGTCAAGCACGAGATAACGCCAAATTAAACACATGAAAATTCAGTGGTGCTTACCCGAGTTTGAACCCACAATCATCGGTTAAGATTCACGCATTCTAACCACTAGGCTACCTTGGTGTTTAGCTAAACAGACTACTAATGATAATCACAAGTATACACAAGACGAATTGCTATTTTATTAATACAACTAACTGATTATTTTGTCCATATTTTTCTTAATATGATGATCATCGTCGTCGAAGAGCATGTTTTGTGTAATTGATTCTTTTACCATATTTTTAATGTCATCGTCACCGTGAACAATGCTTTATAAAATCGATTCTTTTTTTATATATTGAATATCGTTATCATAATATTAGTTATTAACCAATAAAACATTATTGCAAAGTTCTATATAATTTATATTTTTTAAATTTTCCTCATCATCTTCATTATCAGCTTACTATTTCCATGTTTTCCTTCATACGGATCATTCTTTTATTTTTGAGTCGTTTTGACATCCGCGACTTTAAAGGTGTCGTTGACCCGTCTTTTCGTCGGCCATTTTTAATATCTTTTACAATGACTATGATAATTTCTTATAACCGCTTGACACTTAAAATTATCACACAATTGTATCATGTAACTGTGGGAAAGCTGGTAGGTCAGAATATAGTTAAAAGTACAGTGACGTAACAGCCAATGTAAAGTAAATGTACCACTGCTGGGCTAAGGCCTCCGTTCCGTTTGGGGGGACAGTTAGAAGCTTATTTCACCACGCCATTCCAATGCGGATTGGTGGATAAACATGTGTAAGACTTCCCGCCAAGCATAAGAAGATTTATAAATACAAATTACGCACATGAAAAATGCTTGCCTGGGTTTCAACCCACAATCTTTGGTTAATATTCCGATATTCTATATGCTGAGCTATCTCGGCTCAAAATATAGGTATTAAAAAGATATATAAATAACTAATTATTTCATCAAACATAATGTTTTTCCATAAATACGAATTCGATGTACAAATCGTTATTCAATTAGTTTAGTTGGCAGTATTCCCGTTCTCTCGTACTAGGGTGTGAATTTATCTTGTCTATGAAATAGGTCTTAATATGTAAACCAGGTAAAATATTTGGAATACATTTGTATATATTTAGATGATTTTGTAAGTCATATATTATAGGTTAAGCTTTTAATGTAAATGATATCGATCTATTGATAATGTAATAATTAAGGCTCTCGTTAATCATTTTGTTATTAAATAAGTGCAATTGCAAGGGATTAAAAAACCAATTAAAGGATAACCCAATGCTAAAATATATTGCTTTTTTATTTCTTGAAGCTCATCTTAATTAGAAAGAATGAACACCAATCATTAATAACAACAACAAAAAAAAACAATTTAAGTAAGTAATCATTCTTTATTTACATTAATAGAAGAAACTGTTTATAAAAACATTTTGGTTATATTCTGTTAAAATAAACAGCGTGTTTTGAAACTAAGCCATGTGAAAGTTCCAAGTACGTCATTTTAGTAGTTCTAATGGCGTGAATCTAAAAAACCCAAATTAAATCATAACAAAATAATAATATAACTTCAAATAGAAAACAACAATGCAACATATTGTTTGCATTACCTATAAAATTTATTAGCGAAGTTTCAACTAATACATATTAAAACACTTGTAATTTAAAAAAAACTATTATATTCCTAACAATGATATACCAACATCTCAAACAAAGAACGGTTGTAAAATGTCTTGTCGTTACTCATTTTTGAGTCGACAAAGACTATATATTTATATTCACTTCCTAAAACTTCGTCATCCGTAATGTATTGTGAGAATTTTAAAATCAGAACAACCGTAAAAGGAAATGCGCAGCGGCATCGTACCGCGAATAAGCCGCGCAGAACTCTGCACAACAGTTGCTCGGGACGGTTGCCAAATGTGCGCTTTTGCCTAATTGACGACCGGTTACATCCCGTTTGATCGCACTCCAGCATCGCTATTAACTCGGGAATAAAACACACCTCGTGAATTTAATTATACGTATATCTTTCAAATGAGAACATTGTATTGTTTATATTTTGTCAATCGACCTTGTATGTTACGAAGATCATGTTTTATTGAATGTTTTGTTAGCGATATGTTTATAAAATAAGATGCTTCAATGATGTACAAATATTATGCTCATATCATAATATTATGCAAAAATAAAATTCAAACGGATTACTTGCTTACATTTCAAATATATTTTCTTTTTATCAAAGATCAATCCTTCATCCAATGGAATTTGAAAACAAAGATTTAATTCAATGTTTTTTGGCTAAATGAAAAATTCTTAAAATGTTAAAGTAATAAAAATGCTCAATATTGTTTTAATTTCACTTGCACTTGTTTGGTAGATATGGTATACTTTTTAAAGTCCATTTGGCTAACCACTTCAACTCGGTGTAACTTATATATAAAGCTTACTTGGTAAATTGATATTTGATTTTGTATTTAATTTTGTCTCTTTAGTTTTGTGATCTTTAATAAAATTCACAACAAATTCTACGAACCTTGATCTAATTACTCGCTCGAACTCAATTTGAAAACTGTTTTAAGCGCGATGCAATTTTGCAATGTTAATTAGCGTGCGTTCGTTAACTCGGCATTTTATATACGAGAAAATTCATGGCATCGACTTAAAAGTCGATATGTAATCAATACTGACCTGGTGGGAAATGGTCACATTGGCAACATCAAGCAGCTGGTATCATGGAAGCCAATAATTATGAATGATGAATATGCCATCCAATTTTAATCACGGCCAAGCCATTCCCAAACAAAATAGCCATCTGCGCAGAAGATATGCATATTATAGCACAGTTAGTATGTAAAGTATTACAACTGCGCTTTCTATTTTTTTACTCTCAAAGTATAATAAAACAGCAATCCGAGACTACCAAGGTGTAGATCGCAAGATCAACGCTTCACGTACGTTTCCGACGCTTAGGAGTACTTCGCTACCAACTTCCTAAACAAAGAGTTCCTACTTATAGTTATTTCAATAATTTTTTATAAGTCCAATCTGCAAAATCCCTTTCGCACCTTAAAGAGACAATTTCGGAGTCTAATCCACCAAGCCGCTTAGTTTCAGAAAAAAATATTTCTCACCATGTTTTCAATAGAAGCACACGAGATGAATTCCAAATGAAATAATAAATACATTCAACTGTTGACTCAGATCTACTAGTTTCATCCACTGAAGGTTGGAGGGCATACAATTTTTTGCAGTGTTTATGCTTTTATATAAAACTCATTTATGTCACTGAGTATAAATTATATCTTACACGATACGTTCGTTCTTCTTGTTCATATTTCTTTCGTTTCAATGTAACCAGAAATATGGCAACGAGAATAATAAAAAAAATATATATTAAGAACATTTAATATAACTATGTTTTTTTATATTAAGAAAATTGAATATAACTGAATAAGCAAAGATAAAAAATACACGTATGTGTGTATGATATGTTTGTAAGTGTTTAATTAAAATATGCAGTAATTTTAACTTGACGCGTCCAGAGATAGAGAAACGAAATAAATGACGGATGAAAAGGCAAACAATTTATAACTGTATTTTGCCATACATTCACCCCTTCAAAATGTATTACACTTAACCGTTTTGTTTTACGACATGTCGTTTCGTTGTCGTGACGCTATCGTATAAAAAGCTTATTCGTAGACGATCATGTCAGGTCGCCGGTCGACGTCGATCGGTCAGCGTCTTATCACGGAAGCACAGCGCAACGTTTTTCGCCTCGTCGCGAAAATGGAACAGAGCAGATATAATTAAATGTGTTCAGACAAATCGTTGGCGCGAAGTTACGCGCGAAATCGGTCGGCTATCGCTCTCAAAATCGACGTTTTCATTCTTATATACACTAATATATCATTCGTTATATTATATATTATAAATATGAAGCAAACTGAATAGTGAGCAGACAATGATTTTACGTATATTCCAATTCTTTTTATTACAATTATCTGTTTAAAGATATCTTTTGTATTTAGACATTAAAAAAACTATCAACTATTATATTTTTCTGATTATATCTGTTAACTATTAACACAATATATTAATAATAAATTTATTAATACTATGTCTGTCCTTCAAATGGACCATGATAATGTTGGATAGCCATAAAAAGAAAAAGAGGCTCTCATCTTGAATGTTCTTCAATGTTTAGATTAATATTGAGAGTATTATTTTACCACTTTAATAATAATGTCCTCCAGACCGATTTCGGCCACGGCGGCCAATATCAAGAGAGATTAGCAAACTACGCAGGAGATATTATAGTGCACAAGTGTGTGCGCAAACACAGGTGCACTCTCTATTCCCTAACTCTCATAATCCGATGGGACGGCAATCCGACACGAACGGAAAGAGTTCAGGCGCAGGACCAACGGCTCTACGTGCTTTCCGAGGCACGGGAGTGAACACACTTCCAACTTCCAGACTCCGGGCTGCTACTGAGATTTTTCTGACAGAAAAACCCAATAACATTTCATTGGCTGGACTGGACTGGGAATTGAACCAAGGACCTCCGGTTCTGCGGCCTTCCATCAAGCCACTAGACCAAAGAGGCAGTCTACCACTTTATACGATTGTGTAATATGTATCTGTATATTTGTAATAATCATGTCATCTTATTAATATTATAATTGCGAAAGTAACTCTACCTGTTGATTTCAAAATCAATCATTAATCAAACAATAATAAAAAGTAGGTTAGTCTTTATTATGCATTGACCCGATTTAAATTTAAATGTTTACGTAAATCTTAAGAAATCAAAACCTATTACGTAACATTATAGGACAAGAGAAAGTTGAGATGTCTAGACTAGTTCGAACAATTTTATATTATATATGTAAAACGTATTTATGTATTTTATAATAGCTTTATATTGACCGTGTATATTAAAACACATCAACATATATTCTATTTATAATCTGTGATATAATCCAGAAATACAGCCCTAAGGTCAATTACATACATTATACTTAATATATCTGTCATATGTGTATATTTTACTTCTAATATACAACACATAAACAACATTTTAATTAAATAAATTTCGCGGAAGTACCATACAGTCTTTATTTATAGTTATTTGTTTATATACTCATGACAAAATAAAGTACTCATTATTATATTAAGCTTGATAATGCAACCGCTCAGGAAACATCACTTATGATTTTCCAGAAGCTACTAGTAGGATATTGTCCTCGTGACCGATTTCGGCCACGGCGGCCATTTTCAAAGCCAATTCCGCGGGAAATATTATAGTGCACATCTGCGCTAACGCATATGTTCTCTCTATTCTCTAACTCTCATAATCCGATGGGATAGAAAATTTAATACGACCCGAAAGAGTTAAGGCGCAGAACCAACAGCTGTACGTGCTGTCCGAGGCACGCACAAGTGCGCGTAAACGCAAGTACACTCTATTCTCTAATTCTCATAATCCGATGGGCTAGCAAATCTGACACGACCGGAAAGATTTCTGGCACAGGACTAACTGCTTTATGTGCTTTCCGAGAGTGCAAATACTTTCAACTTCCAGAATGGGATGCTACTGAGATTTATTCTACAGAAAATCTGAAAAACGTTTCAAATCAAAGAATTCTTTATTCAAATATAAGGGCACTTTGAATCGTTATATTACAGCATTGAATTAAATGTTCTACCGCCACTAAACCATGAAGACAAGTCAATAAAAGCAAATGTATTTTATATAAAGTATCCTGCATGATAAGAAGTTTAAGAAGTTATCATGTTTTAAAAAGATCACTCTGTACACACAACTTAAGTGAAACTTATAGCAGTATTCTCTCTCTTTCTCTCTCTCTAGCCAAATATGTATTTTCCGACATTATTGCGTCATAATATTTCATATTATATGAGTAAGGCTTATGTTTATGTCATAGAATTGTTGTCCTCAAAATTAACGTTGGAACTTAAATCTCATTTAACAAAAACGTTATATTTTAATACACGTGTATACTCTGTCAATTATTTTCTTTAAATATTTGAGTCTCGGTTTATTTTCTATTGTATGTACAGATGTTTTCCTTTGATGAATATTAATTAATTACGCACTTCAAAATCCAGACGCTTGTTCAGATTCGAACCACGACCGTCTAGATGTAATCAAACAGACTGAAATTATATTTAGTACAGATTGTAATAGTATTTTTTGAATTTTAGACTAAACATTATGCCCCTGCCACAAGCACACCATGATAGTACCAAGTAATTGAATTGAAAAAGTGTTTATATTTTGCAATATACAGCTATTGAAATGAATGTTTTTATTTATAAGATATTACAGTCACTACTACCATTGGTTTACCATTACTCTCTGATTTTTATGGAGGCTTTTATTATTTTACATTTCTGAAGCGAGGCATATTCTGTTATTAGTAATAAAAATAGAGTAATTTTTTTAGGTTCCGACAAAACAAAATATATTAGTAATTTCCATATAATAATAAATATATAAAGCCCCCAATAGTCAGAGGCCTGATGTTCCAGCCTCATAATATCGTAATAAATCCGGCAATATATTTTATATAAGTACATAAGTCGTGAAGCGGGAGTAAATAAAGAGTGATTCATGTCAAGATGTCAACAACATTTCCACTAATGTTAATAGGTTCTTTGACTCTCGACTTTTTTTTCAATGTCGAACGTTGAAAGTGAATTTCACATACCGTGTAACCGAAATTTTATTACTTTATTAATAGTACGTATTAGAATGGGCCACTCGCACGTATTAGACGATGGGCTCGTAGATTATAATGTAATTATAATTTTCGTATCAGGGTTTAGTCGTCAATATAAATTTATATATCTCTCTCCAGTCATTTATTTTGAAGAGGTCCTTAGGGTGCGGGCTTATATGAATAATTCGCTTCAAATTCTGTTGATGGTCACCCTAGCTGGAGTACAAAAATCAATTAACGATTTACTCTACCTGGCTGACTATCTAGTCGGTGTGCGACCTCTAGGTCTTTTGCCGTCACTGTTGCATGTTACAATAAGCTCTTCTAGGCTCTCTTCCCCACGTTCCCACTGTAACCGTAACCGTAACACCCTGTGAATGTCCCACTGCTGGTCTAAAGGCCTCCTCTCCACTTTTGAGGAGAAGGTTTGGGGCTTATTCCACCACGCTACTCCAATGCGGGTTGGTTGCAGAATTTCAGTGAAATTAGACACATGCAGGTTTCCTCACGATGTTTTTCTTCACCGTAAAGCACGAGATGAATTATAATCACAAATTAAGCACTTGAAAATTCAGTGGTGCTTGCCCGGGATTGAACTCATGCTCATCTGTTAAAATTCACGCGTTCTTACCACTGGGCCATCTCGGCATTTCCCACATGCCCAAAATATTGGAGCAATCGTCGGTAGCGTATTGATAGCGTTTTAATCCCAAGCTGGGAAAAACGTGTTTAACGTTTTATGCGCTTAGCTGTCCAAGTTATTCTCATAATGCACCTCAAGCACTACATTTTAAACGCGTCTACCCTTTCCTTTTCTTTTGCCTTATTGGTCCAAGTTTCTACTCGGTACATAAATATCGGAGCGATTAAGGTACCAGTCGTTATTTTTAAATAATTTTATATTATCTCTTATATTACTTTATAATATAATTATTTATTATATACATATAATTTTTTGTTATGCCATGATGTTTTTTTTTCTGTAAGACTTGAATAATTACAATCTTATCTTGTCAATCAACTTCATGTTCCTTCTGGCTTTCTCGAATTACTTTTTTTTGCCTCAAGGCATTTTAACTTAGAATCATAATAATTAGTTTCAATTGTACATATACACAAAAATAACGAGCTCCTATAACATTATTGTGTTATTTTTAAGTTTAATAATAATAATGGCTACAGTGAATTCACATGTTTCGATTTTAGTTGAGAAAATGTTGCTTACGTTGAAAAAATAATAATATTCAATTAAATGAACTAACAAAATGCAGACAATGGTAACAAATATTGTAAATATTTCGCTCAGTGACCCGACGTATAGAGGTAATTTTGATGAAACCTATTTTGAAATCTTGTGTTGTGGACAAGGTTTGGAGGTTATTCTATCAGACTGCTACAACATGGTTTCACCGCAAAGCACGAGATATATTATAAACCAAAAGGTGCTTTCTTAAGTTTGAACACGCAATCTTCGGTTGAGATACGTATTCTCATATCAGCTTCTATTTAAAAATATATATAGACACGACCTCTGCAAATCCAATCTCTTTTCTTCTTCTTCTTCCTTATCCTACTATCCACTACGTGGGATCGGCATAATATTTTCCTTTCACTTCTCTCTGTCACTCGTCATCTCAGTACTTACCCCTTTCATACACATATCCTTTCTAACGCAATCCAACCACACTTTCCTCTCCAATCTAATGAAAAGAATAATATCATTTCATAAAATTGCCTTTTTATTATTCACTTAACATTTCTATTTACAAATATCTTTGTATCATAATTATATTAACTAAAGACATTTCTCAGATAAAGTATCATATTTAAAGCTCATTACAGAATCAAAATACTAAACGATATTTATTATACGCTTAATTTAATTAGGTATAATAGGACTACAGATGTTTGCTTGTACTTTGTGCTCATTTGTTCATCACATAAAATTATTTTCATTATTACAAAGGAAATCATACGTAAGTTTTGAACGTATTATGATATTATGCAACATAAAACAATGACGATTGTTTACGACGTACTTTTTGTTATGCATTGTACGAAAATGAAAAACGAGAAACGTTCGACGGCGCATGCGCACAGAAATAGAGCTCGACGCGACGCCCGCGCCGCCAATGTCGAGGTGATGTTGCTTGCTTTGTATCTGGGAAGAGATGTATAGTAATTTATGTTTTTTTTTTAAACTTTTGAACTACATTGTATATAATCGTATTGTTTTCGATATTTATAAACAGACGATTCGTAGAATCTATATATTAATAAATGCACATATATAGTTGTCGTAGGTATATTATTTGAGTATTTATATATTACAAAACTGCTGTAACCTAAGAAATAAAAATTAAATAATTCGAAACTGTACACCAGATGTACACTAATTAAGTATAAAAAAATTAACAAACAAAAAATACTTTAACAGTTTTACAAGCATTTGGGCCTCTGTACCTACGTCACTTGTGCCGATTAACGCGATGACATCACATAAGAAGTCTGATGACGTATTTTATCTTCTCTAAAATATTTAATGAAATCTAATAAATAAGCTTAAAATCCAACAGAATTAAATTCAGTCGGACTTGTAGTTGTAGAACCTGTGATTAATGTGTTCAAAAAACAAACCCTTAGTTAAATTGTGTTAAGTGTCGTTTTGCAAATACGACATAGTAACAAACATGCTTTCTTTTTAAAAAAGAAGAAAGGAATATAATAATAGTTAGTACAATACTGTTAATAAGCCGAGATGGCCCAGTGGTAAGACCACGTGAATCTTAACCGATGGTCGTGGGTTCAAACCCGGGCAAGCACCACTGAATTTTCATGTGCTTAATTTGTGATTATAATTCATCTCGTGCTTTACGGTGAAGGAAAACATCGTGAGGAAACCTGCATGTGTCTAATTTCATTGAAATTCGGCCGCATGTGTAGTTCCACCAACCCGCATTGGAGCAGCGTGGTGGAATAAGCTCCAAACCTTCTCCTCAAAAAGAGGAGAGGAGGCCTTTAGCCCAGCAGTGGGACATTCACAGGCTGTTACGGACAATACTGTTATTGAATTTCAACACCACTCTTGATACCCTCACTTATCACGTCCATATCCATTTCACTAATTAGGACATTAATTAACTTATAAGAATTCTGAATTTAATCTACAGCTAATCTAATTATCAGAGAATTTAATTAGGATTAAGAAACCTCCATCATTAATATACTATAAGGTTTTAATAAGATTTAGATGGATTAACACGTGAAAACTTGATACACTTTTGATGAAACCACTTAGATCAGCCATTCTTAAACACTAAGGACCAATATTTCTAGAGCTTCGTTTATAAATACTTTTTAAACTGAATTGATCTCATTATTATCAATACATTTATAAAAAAACTGTGACGAAAAATATTAAATTATTTTTCACTAAAAGATAAGTATAATTTATTATAATGGCGGACAGTCTATAAGTTATATTCGAAAATCGCATCAGTAATTATGACAATAAAACTGCTATTTTTTTTAATTATTCGATAGTGTTGACGTAAACTTCGATTTGTATGGAATTTCGATTTTTATCGCTAGACGGCGCTGTTTTCATTCCATTCAAATCGCAGTAAATATCAAATTATAATCGTTGCCATGCATCTACATATACGAAGCAGCATATTTCCTAAAGAAATTCAAAAACTATTACTTTGAGACTAATCAGAATATTGTATCATTTAATACGCGATATCCAAATAAATTGTATATGCCACCGTGTAAAACAGCTCTCTGCTCAAAGAGTTATGACCATATGATCATGAAAATTTATAATAAGTTGCCTTCTGACGTTAAGGATCTGCCTTATTTAAGATTTAAAAAAAATACATGACTGGTTGATTGACAAATGTTTTTACGCGGTAAAAGAATTCATGCAATAAATATTTGACATTTATTTATTAATTTCATAAATATTATTTAAATGAAGAATTATAATGTAATGTCATTTCTTGTAATTAAGTTAAAATAATTTTAATGTATAATTTAAGTTAAAATATTTGCATGTCATAAATATATTGACTAAACATGTATATTATGTTTAAAGCAAATAAATGGAATTGAACTGAAAAAAAATTAACGCTGTCGAATAAATAAAAAGACTCATTAGGCACACTGTTATATTAATATTAAAGAATTGCAGATACGTACGTCATGGTACCGCGAAAAAAAAAACTATACGTTAAGCAAAATACTGCCCACACATTTATCACTTGTGTGACACGATGTCAACTACAATCTTGACATTTTCCATCACCATTTGAAATGTTGAGACGAACAATATTAACATTTAGTTGGTATGATCCAGTGTATTCGTTAAAATTACGGATTTTAAGAAAACTAGCTCCCCTTAAACGGGGTCATAAGATTTCCTTAAAATGAGTCACATATTCGACTGTGTCTTCGCCTGGGATTGTCACTAAATAAATTTAAAATGTACTTTTATTTTTAACTATAAATGAACTGAAATTGTAATATTGACGAATATTTAAAAAAAAACATGTTTGTGAAGCCGTAGTTAAATTAGTCGATACGAGCGTTCCATATTAAATAAAATGCCTACCCTACCAACACGAGTCACATTAAATTAGTTTAATTTCAATAAGTCACAGAACTCAAATAGCGCGACTAATTCGACAGTCAAGTGACTCGGAGGTCAATGACACATGTGACTAACTGACTTCCTTTAAAGCGATCGAAAGCTAAAATTAAAAAGTTATTCACAGCGAAAAGTCGAGGAATTAGAACAACCTTCGATTGTAACACTTGCCAATAATAAATATTTTATTTTGCTAAAACTAGTACGATGCCCTGTTACTTGTAAATATTTACACTATATCACTTAAGGATATAACGCACCTGTTCGACCGCAGCGCGGAGTTGTAATGCTACGTCCACATCAGAGCAATCAATCAAAATAAATATAAAAAGGTCACAGCGTCTTCCTCTTTGCATTATCAAAGATTTATAACGGATTAAAAATAATTAACAGGTTGTAGGAGCAATACATATCTAAATAAATAAAAGAACTATTTATTAAACAAAGTTCTCTAAATTACTTTGTCTACGTATTAGTTTTTTCAAAATCATAAACAATCCGTTAATACTAAATGCTTATATTTTTTATTTTCAGTTTATTATATTCAGAAAATTATTGCTTTAGTTTGAAACTAAGCTAATGCTAATAACGATATATTATAAAAGCAATCGACAAAACAAAGTATGTACTTAATTATTTACTTAGTTCATGAAAAGCACTTGCATTATATCAATATAAAAAATTAATTTAATTTTTAGAATAATTGCACTACAAGAAATGATGTCAAGTACAAACAAAGAATTACTTAAGATTCTGTAATTATAACCAAGATGATACATTATATTGAACTAGATAGATAGATCTTTATTAAATAACACGGTTGAATCGTTGGAGTTTTACGATGATTGTACTCACTAATCAAAAATTATTGATCTTGTGATAGCCAGGCCAGCTCTTAGAGATCTAAAGCCTCTAGGCATTTTCATAATGTAACTACACCCCCCCCCCCCCCCCATTCCAAAGCGGTTAGCAAAGTTATATTAATTTCTGCTTGGTAGGCTTTCTGCTTTCCTTCAGCCCTTAGGCGAGTGCCTTTTATGCCTAGGAATAAATCCGGTACTAGCTTACAATATTAATATTATCGTTAGCTAACAGCTGGCTACCTCGACTAATGTTTATAACACTTATCTAATTCTTATTCAATACTTATAATATATAGATTTTTGATGGTATTTTTTCGATGGCATAAGCCTTTATTAATAATTTGGGCTTACCTGATATTAATTTACACAGAAAACGATTTGCTTAAAAAATTTCAGGGTGATATTGCAATCACACTAATCACATCATAGGGGTCTATATATAGAAAATATCAACGTAAAACTTTTTAAGGGGTCGTCCATAAATAGAATAACTTTGTGCATACCCGACCGGATACGTACCACACACTCCTTAGATATTCTACTGATAAACAGTAGTACTTCGTATTGTTATGTGATGGTATGAAGGGCGAGCGAGCCAGTATCACTACAGGCACGAGGCACATAATATCTTAGTTCCCAAGGTTGGTGGCGCATTGGTGACGTAAGCCATAGTTAATATTTCTTATATTGCCAATGTCTATGGGCGCTGGTGACCCATTTGCCTGTCCACTTATAACATAAAAAGACAAAATCTACAAGATGAAAGGTACGAATCGATCAAAGTAAGATCGTATATGATTAGAATGCATTAATCATTAAAAGTAAAACCATTGCAACAGCGGACGTTAATAGTGACGTTTGTAAACATTCACTCCTTATAGAGAAGAATTTAGAAGCATCGACCTGATATATACTAAATACAGTTTTAGATCCATTATCCATACTTAAGTGTATTTAGTTCATGGTTGGTGTAAATTTAGCTAAATTTATAATATCTGTTCATTGCAAGTAAGAGATTAATGTTAGTTACATTGCATTATATCTTGTTCGGTTTCAAATTTAATATTGGATAATGAAACCGTATACACAACTAATTTATTTTCAATGTTGTGTCTTCTTCTTTCGTATTATAAATCAATAATGTGAGAAAGGGAGATATCAGTGTTTAATTAAACACGCGCCAAACAAGCAATTCCCTTTAATTACTTATATTCCAATTTACTCATCCTATCATACGTTAAACTAGCACAGAAATTGGTCAGAAAGGAATCTGCAACTTTTACATCGCTATGCTGCCCGTAAACCATTGCGCTATTAACGGTTAAATTGCCATTAGTCAAATTTAAATTAAAAAAAATATATAACCCGTGCGAAATATAAAAATATTTTATATTTCTCTAATGTATGCGTGCGTATTACAATATTTACACACATATAAAACATAATTATATATATTGAGAACAAAGAAATGAAATCCCTTCAAGTACCCATGGTCTAATTTTGTACTTTATTTCCATTCGTCTCCCGGTATCGAGCATGGCCGTCGCGTCGCAGGCGTCGTTACAATTTTATGTTCGACCCACATGTACTGCGATGAATGACTCATGCTGGCCAACGTCTTCTAATGAAATTAAAAAAAAATACTCAATTTAAATTTTAATTTATATCTGTAGGAATATATAATTTTAAAAGATAATTTAGGATTTTTTCCTTAACCTTATTCATTAGTCGTCACCGATCATAGACCTTTGCTTTTATGTGAAAAAAAAAGATCTCGTAATTATCCCACAACTGCCAAGCTATTCTGTGAGAATACATTCAAAACTTACCGTTGAATCCGATCGTGACATTTCCGAGACTAATATGCGACCCTGTCGGAGCGACATTGACTATAATAAAATTATCACATTTAAAGAAAATACGCATTAAAACAGTGTGTCACCGTAAGTCGGGTTTCAATATTGCACAAAGCCAGTTCTTACAGGAAAGCACGGCTGGACCAAAGCATTACTTTGAGCAACCGTCTTCGTCACCAATTATTCTGAAACCAAACATCAAAACTTGGTAGTGCTGTGTTTTGGTTTGCGTGAATGAGCTAGTGTAGTTAGCGGCACAAGGGTCATAACATTATGACGATGTAAAGAATGGTCTATATTTTTTTTAATGTCAATGTTTATGGGCTAAGATTACCATATAACCTAACTTGCTTTATTAAATTAAAAAATTGAAAATCGAAGCGGGTTGGTGAATTATCTATTCACATATATATATACACGGATATATAACATACTAGCTGTGCCAGCGGTTTCACCCGCGTTTTCTTCGTGTATATTAGTATTTATTAGTTTTTGCTGCACCCGGATTTAGATATAGATAGATTAGATAATAGTTTTACTTAAATATCTTTCATGTGCAGACAACGATCAGCTACATTTTTAGTATAGGGGTTCGAAGCTGGTTGGTGAGTACAGATATATTCGTTATTATGGTCCATATTAATAATAATCGGTATATTTGATAGAAAGTTTACTTATTAAAATTCAAATTATAAATATAAATCCCTGATAAACATTTAAGCATAGATTATATAGCTTAACAATAAATACATTATTTATTTACAAATAATACAAAAAAGAAATAAAATAATAAAAGAAAATGTTGTTAAAATTAAAGCATCTTTCACTATGAGAATAAACAGACATTCTAAAATTTTTTTACTTCGAAAATGTTATTACACTTATGTATATAATTTATGTATTATGTATATATTTCACTTATGTATATATTTATTCACTTATGTATACAATTACTATTGAAATAATTATATTAACTGTATTTTAACTCTCAGAAAAAAAATTAGAAAATTAGGGTTACGGTAATTTTTGCACGCAAGTATAGTAATATAAAAGTAATCGTTTAAATGTGTGCCGTTAAATTTTAAGATTTATATATTTACGTATATTTCGAAGGATACTTAAGCTTCACATAAAATCGTTGTCAAAAGATTCGGACGTAAATGAATCATAAATCGCGTTGACGAAACTTTGTAATGATGAACCATTCGGTTATCAAAGAACTATTTATACAATCGCCTGTTTATTTGTAGAGCGATTGCATAACGACAAGGCGCACTAATTATATTATTAACAAATCGTATCTCGTCTCTACGCCTATATGATTGGTGAGAGAGAGATGCGTGAGATATTGGTGATTCTGTTTTCAAAAAATTAACTCTTGGGGTACTTGATATTCCGCTTAATTTCATATATGTGAAAGAGACCGCAATAATTTTCAAGGCACAATACTTTTACGTGGTGTTAGGTCTTTGTGCAGGCTCGTCTGAGTACAACCCACTCACCAGATATTCTACCGCAAAAAAGAATTACTTAGTATCGTTGTGTTTTAAGGGCGAGTGAAACAGTGTATCTACAAGGACGAGGGATATTACATCTTACTTCCCAAAATTGGTGGCACATTGGCAACGTAAGAGATGATTAATATTTCTTACAATGCCAAGGCCTTTGAGCGGTAACTGCCTACCTATTCTGTAAAAAATACAATAGAATAACAAGAAACATTGCGACGAAAGTTTTCTCCATATAGTCTTTATGGGACATTACCAACATCAGTCAATTTCCTAGTAACTGGAAAAATCACGATAAATAATATCATTGTCTTTTTATTAGCCTAATCTAATTTTAACCCAGGACTTCCGAATCAGTATCTTTGTAGAAGCCACTAGACTAACGAAGCATTTAAATAAGTTTATCTAAATAGAAACAAAAGAATAAAGCGCAATACAACGGATAAACAGATTATGGCTCGGATGTGGGTACATCGTAATTTTCTCATTATTACAGCATATATCGGAACGCGGTATTTATTATATTTACAGCTGTTGTTTAGTCAAACTGACAGCTTTCTTTTGCTCTACAGTATTATTATTAGTCTAATCTAATCTCTTACTAAGTTAAATATTTTTTTTGTTATATCTGTGGTAAAAAAAAATCTGATCGTTGTGAAATTTATTCAAATATCTGCAGTCATAATATAAACTGCTTAACAATTAATTATGTTATATTTTTTTTAAAGATAAATTAACAATTGTAATTATTAAATAAAGAGAAACACATAGTATGGAAATTAAGTATACATTCAAAAACAGTTTCACGAGCTCTTTCATTTGTGAGACCTATTATTATAGTAGTAAAATTATAAAATCTCTATATAAGCTGTACAAATTTACTTTCAAATATGAAATTAAATATTTATCATTTATATATTTTAGTATATATACCTGTATACGTCATATGAAATTGCATACAGTATACATCATATGAAATTCTATAAAAGTATGTTTATATTTAATTAATGAGTTTCAATGTGTAACGTTTTAACTTACAACGTAAAAAGCAAAGACCTGAATAAGAAAAAAAACGTTAAAAATAAAACAGAATAAATTCTGTCACGTATAATGACAGTACTGTGTTGCTCGCTTTTTTTCTCGATCATACACTTATTAAAAATATATATAATAATACATTTATTAAAAACAGACTGATCGAGAAAAAGGCATTTGATTGCGATGAAAAAAACGCTATACTGTCTTTTATAACTGATTTAAAACATTTACAATCGTTTAATATGATTTATCTCATCTTGGCAAAGAGTCGTATTCCCATTAATTGCTTCTAACGATGTTGAAACTTTCAATTAACCATTATGTGATGAAGGCATAACACTGACAATCTTCGCTTTATTAATTTGCGATTACAAAACAAAAACAAGTAGCCTGAACACACTATTTACTACACACGTACATGTAAAATATATCGAAATAATGATTTTAACATGATTATGCTATTGGCTTAAGTGACGTTTCTAAATGTAGGTATACAACGTGTAGGTATACAACTTTTTATAGCAATTGTTTTATGAGCTAACAGATTTGTTACAATTAAAAACGCAGTCAAAAACTAGAAATTTTAGGGACTGTTATCAAAGTGGGATAAGATATTCCAATACGGTGATAAAATTATAAAAACAATTCATGATAAAATGTTAGTAGGTAAATTTGCATGTGTCAGGTATAAGCTGTAACCTCATGTGTTGCCGCCAACCCTGACAGAAGTAGTGTGGTAGTATTAGCTCCAAGCGTTCCCTTCAAGGGCTTTAATCAGCGGTTCATTATGGGATGTGAATATTTTAATCTTAATTAAAAATCAAATTCAGAACTTGTTACCGGATGAAATTGTTTCGAAATAATATAATAAATTAACTTTTATTAAGGACGCATATTTTAAAATAACACTATATAAAGATTAAGGGAAATTGATTGGACGATACAGTTGTCTTGACATTTGAACAAGGACACATTAAGCATTTAAGGTTTGAGATAATTTCTTGACGTGATAGATTTCAACAAAATACGCATACAACGTTAGGAATTTTATGTGACTGCACGTTAATCCCATTGAAAACTTTTCGGAGAATTATTTGGCTGTATCTTTTGCGGTCATGGCAATAAAAACAAATTTACGTGTAAAATAAAAACACAGAATTGTGGGAACCATGAGCTGGTTTCGATTTGAGAAAAACAGTTTTTGCTCGACATTCCCGCCAACTTTCTCTTCGTATTACTATTATACTGTATTCTACAATTATACTTCGTTTCAATCGAAGAAATTGAAATCCACTTTAGGTGTAATTTTTAAAATAAAATATAAATGTATGGTTAGTTGGTGAGTTTTAAACGATATTTTAGCGATTTCATCTTAAAGCTATCAATTAATTATAAGGTATGTGTGAGTATTAAATAATAAGTACTATTTATAATAAATTAAAAACGTATATAATCTACTTGTTTCAAATATAAAAATACCGTAGAAACTTTTTTTATACCCAAATATAGACGTAGTATACTAAAAAAATCGACATCATGATAATTAATTATTTATGCGAATTTTTAAGTCTTCTCAGTGGATCGGAGATCTTGTAACATAAACAATATTATATTTGTACGTTCTGGTAATAGCCCGTTGAACGCTGAGAAATAAAATGAATAGCCTAAAAATGAATCACGCAACAGAAACCACGCGCAAACAGCCATGTATAAAAAGAGAAAATAAATAAAGCAAAACGGAAAATGTTTTGAGTATTCAAATTGTTGATTTGATTTTTTAAAAAGACTGATCAACCCGCGGTAAAGTATGCAGGCCTGCATATATTCTACCGCTTAACACCTAGGTAATCATTGTTTTGCTCTGTTCCGGTTTAAAAAGTTAGTGAGTCAGTGTAATTACAACCACAAGGGATTCATTTATACATCATAGACCCCATAGTTAAAAGTGCAGTTACAATGCAATGTTATTTGAATTATTTCTTTATTAAGGATCTCCAACACAACACACTTACGAGTACATAACATCCAGGAATAATATTTTAAAATATGTGTGCTCTTTCAATTAATGGAGACAACAGCAAGCACAAGCATCTTTTAACTTTTATCAGTGCTAGTGTCGTGTGAGGAGTAAAATAATACATTAAATTCATAATTGAAATTGTTATGAAAAGACAAACTCAGGATATAAAACAATTTTATTACGAATTAAATTAAACGCGATTGAAATCGTCACGATTACAGCTAATATAATTCATATAGTTGAATGCATCGGCCAGGACTTATGCAATGATGACTTCGATGCACGCGAATAATTTCAATTAATGCCTATGTTGTAATTACTTTCATGCGTAGCAATGTTACGACATTACTACTAAATACGATGTTGGGCGTGTCAATAGTGATTGATGAGACAGGAGAGGTTATTGGCACCTTCGTTCGCCACGTGCTTTTATTGTAGCTAAATAATATCACTTTCTAATCAAAAGATTTTCCATTGACACTAATAAATGTCAAAACGAAATGTTTTAATGAATTAGCACCTATTAATAAATGTTCTATAATTCAATTTTTTTCTCATTCAACAAAATGAAGAAAGAGAAATTCTGAAGAAAATGTATGAATCAAAATCGATAAAAAGTTGAGATATTGTAGGCTATATAACATAATACATACAAAGTAGAACTCCGTTAATGAATAAAATAGAATATATAATAATAAATAAAAGGGCAATTGATTTATCAACGTATAAGTATTTCTATTTACGAATTTGTACAAAAAAACATATAATTTCCGTACTTAAAAAAAAATCTTAGTAATAATCGATATATAAAAAAATATATTACGTTCCATAGATTATACTTTTTTTGTTTTTATTTATGATCATTTTAAAAGCAAACGAATACGTTGAAAGTAAATGATAAATATCAATACATGAATTGTTTATTTTTGAAGAGCGACTTTGATACGAACCATTTCCTAATTAGTTCGTAATCAGTCTAATAGATGGAGCTACTTACTATTACTTACATTAACCTACATACCGCGTAAACACTACGTCATTTGTGCGCAGCTGTCGGTAAATTAATCACCGAGATTTTTTTATACATTTGAGAGAAGTTTTCGACTTATTGGCATATCAATAAAGTTTAAACATAAATTTTCTTTACTTTCCAATTCATCTATCCATAACCAATTCTCCATATACCAAAATACTCCCAGAGACAACAGATACATAGATAACATAAAAAATACTTTACTGAATTATATAGAAACTAATGAATGTTTTATTATGTAAATACAAGTCGGATTTCTTTAAAACTAATATCATATTGTATACACAATATACATACGAGGTAAATGAAACGAAAACGAACTGCTTAAAAACAGAATTACATACACACATACACAAACAAACATTTACACCCACAGACATACCATCTAAAAACACGGAGCTTTGACTGAGTCTTTTACAAAATGCTGATTTGTGAAACTTTGCTTTCCTAATGCGATTGTTGATACACAGTAATGCACTAAATTTTAGGTCGAAAAAATAATGCCTTGCCAAAATAATATATTTTAATATTACATTTAAAAAAAATACCGCTGGTAACAAAATTCTACAAGTCGTGAACCATCGTTAATCAAAGGGTGGGAAACACAATAACGAAGATTATTTACATGATTAACAAATATGATAATTAAATAGTTTTAAATTTAACACTTCATAGCCCAAAGTTTTTAATTATATGTCATAACATATTAATAGAAATTAATTAAATATTTATATTTCCGATTCCGATGACAAAATCTTTTTCCAATCGTTATCGTGTACCTGCCCATCTGTCACGGGCCTAATCTTTTATCGGCTTAATATTAAAAGGAACAACTTTATACATAATAATACGAACAAATAAATTAACACAAAAAAACACTTTCTCATTTAAAATATCGATAAGGACGATATTGCGAAACAGAGCGCCAGGTTTCTAGAAAAATCTTGAAAATTAATAATATTTAATTATTATGCAACTACTTACAAGCAATAAATTATAAGTTTCTTTACAATAATCAATCCGTCTTTCTTATCTTATCTCCTACAATGATTAGCTTCTTTCTTGATAACCAATTTAAAAACTATTTAAATGGCAAATATTTCGTAATTATATACGCTTTGATGGGTGAGGAGCCACGACGAAAATATTGCAATAATTTTATTGCATCAATTGCGCAAAACATTCATTTTTAAATTTCTATTTTAGTATAACAAAGTTTTGTTTATGATGACTTGGCTAATCCGTTCTTGGCACAGTTTATGAGTACAGTGATTAATTGATACGCAGGAGTAATAAACCGGTGCTATCATCTTATTGTTACCTATGATGTGGGTCAGTCGGTCTTATTATGGTTTAAATATTATATAATTTTATGAACTGATAATTCGTTCTAATTTTTCGTCTTCGTTTGATTAGAGGTTAGTTAATTTTAAATATCACTAAGAATTGCTTCAATGCGGAACGACGGTTTCTGAATTGTCTATGACGTTGTTGACAAACATTCAACAACTCGACGGATAATTCGTGAATTGGGGTGTAAATCAATTTAAGCGTGGTGATTTTTTTTTTATAATTAATTTCGTTCGATAATTTGGAGCATTATGAAAATATCTTCATATTTTCGATAAAGTCATACGCGCAATAGCTTGGTTGAATATTCTCTTAACCTTCTCCTTAATGGAGGACGAGACCTTTGCTTAGCAGAACATTTATGCAAGATACAACAAGACCGTTAGTCTACGACACTTACAACTGTTATTTAGGATCAGTTAAACCATCACTCGTTATACTTTCTATTTCAAGTATGGAGTATTAAAATGGATTATACACACGTTAATATTCTCAACTACCTCGTAATACGTAGCTTTATAAACTAGCCAATAGATCACTAGACTATACAGTGTGAATCGTAACTAATAATATTAATGCGAAAGTGAGTATTTTGATACGCCTTCACGTCTTAACTACTCAACCGAATCGTTATGAAATTTTGCATACACGTTGTCAGGAGTTCATAGAATATAAGGAACCCCCCCTATTTGCGAGGGAAAACTAATATAATATAAGTGAGCTGTTCAGTAAATTGTTCTATAAAAACAGACAGTGTTTTTGTCGCACTTAAGAAAGCTCACCGCTATTAGCTATAAAATGCAGACCCATCTCTTAACACAAACATTAACAAATAAAAAATAAGGAAATACAAAAAAAAAACTAATTTCTGCTTCTCTTTTTGAATTTTGTAAAAACTATATTTTTTTTTTATTTTGTCTTTTTACAAAAATAAAGACAACCTCTTTTAATGTTTATATTATTGAAAGGATTTGTGTTTTTTTTTAATTCCCAAGAATAAGGTAATGTTTACTTATGATCTTAGATTCTAGAAAATACATCTTATTAATATCATATTTAATTCATGTGTTTTACGAAAAACAACTCATAGCTAATACAGTACACTAAGACGTTATCATATGCATATGATAATAATTTAATTCCTATTTGTCGTAAATAGACACGGCGTAGCTTATTGTAACAAATGTTCCCCTGACATCGAAATTAATTTTCACCTTAATGAGAATGCGTTGGTTCTTGGCGTGTCTAATTAGTCTATTTACCGCTACGTGGACGTTCAAATTACAAATCATTCAGTATTACACAGTATATAGTATATCATACAGTATTACAATTGCTTATCAACTTAACTATCACACTTTCGTTTATAATATACTAGCTATCTGTCCCGACTTCACACGAGTTAAATTGTGGTGCTATTATGTGATATACTTCGATGATATATTTCGATAACTTATTGTCATTTTGTAGGTATAACCTCACTGCTGTAGAAATGTTGGGAATTCTGATCAAACATGATATTATATCCTATATTGCATAACTAAATTATACATAAGGCCTTACAATAGTTAAATGAGGTGCAACAAGCGGTGAACTAAATCCGACATTCAAAGAACGTCACTTCTTTTAGTATTTCACAATAAAAACCAATATTTCCAAACGAATGTTTTAATTTCCTATAATAAATACAAAAAAAAACTAATTTCTTCTTCTACAAAGTTTGAATTGTGTAAAAACTGTATATATTTTTTTAATTTGACATTTTACAAAAAAAAAAGATTTGTGTGTATGAAATCTTTTTAATTAACACGTAGATTTATCGCTAAAGCTGCGGTCTCTTTCAGGCAACATTTTGGCAGACAACTGATTATAAAGTAATCAAACTCGTACTGTGCTAATAGACACCACCTTTTTTTAATGTGTCTATTTTATCATCTTAAAAAATAATAGTACAAATTAAAAAGTTTTTTATAACGGCAATTTTAATTAACAGAAAACGCTTGAAACGAATATGATATTAATTTAACAAAAACTAAAACCGTGTGACAAATGTGTACATTAAACTAAAGTTTTCGTTTATTTTTTAATATATTTTTTTTTTTTTTTAAGTTACAATGTCTTATCTATTACAATAATCCATATTATACGATCATTAATATTTCTGCATACATTATATATATAAATATATATAGTTTTCGTCTGTTTCGGTTAGTTTTGGCAGTATTTGTTTGGTAATCGCCCGATTATTTACTCCACGTAGATATAATAAGATACAGGTACCTGAAAAGATATACAACGGTATTATAATGAGTCTACCTTGATATTGTAAACTGAAATAATATGAAAGTTCAATCGGATTAGAAAGTATTGCTTGAAACCTGAAAGAAACAATCAATAAAAACTTTCCTCTTAAAAATATGAACATGAATTTGCAACACACAAACAAAACAGAATATACAGTTTGTTCCAACACTAACGTAAATTAACAAATAGTTTTGAAGTTGAACTAAAATTTAGGCTGATTTTCGGCGATTTTTTATTAAACTAATTTTAGATTAAATAGTAAAAAAATAATAAAAACTATTTATTTATGACTATTGTTGCTGAAACGAAATGTAATCGTGAGCCAGCCACGCCAGCTAGCTATAGCTAATAATATTATTCGGAATGTGTATATTTGATACTGCCAATGTCATTTCAGATTTAACGACGCCCTATCATGATAAAAAAACTATTTCCTTGTTCTTATTTAATTTTATTGCGAAACACTTGTTAACAAATTATTGAGAATAAATATAACTTGTAAACATCTACTCGTGTCGCTTAATCAAAATGTGATTATGACTAATAAATCGTAATTAGTTCGCCTTGGAACTGCTAAAAACAAAATGTCTATTAAATATCCATTTTAATAGATACTATTAACATTTATAAACACACTAATATAACAAGTAGAAGTTAAATAATTAGAGAATGTATGTATCATAGAAACATCACATTATAGTTATGTAGAATAAATAGGTTAGTAAACGCAGCAGCCATAAGTCGAGATGACCCAGTGGTTAGAACGCGTGAATATTAACCGATTATCGTGGGTTCAAACCCGGGCTAGTACCACTGAAGTTTTTCATGTGCTTAATTTGTGATTATAATTCATCTCGTGTTTTTCGGTGAAGGAAAACATCGTGAGGAAACCTGCATGTGTCTAATTTCACTGTAATTCTGCCACATGTGTATTCCACCAGTCCGCATTGGAGCAGCGTGGTGGAATAAGCTCCAAAGCCTTCTCCTCGAAAAGGGAGAAGAGGCCTTAGCCCAGCAGTGGGACATTAACAGGCTGTTACCGGTTTAAACGCAACATCAAAAGGATATTTTTTTGATAAACTATCTTCATGAAGTATAAAAAGAGGACAACCAATATAACAGCTTCAAATCAAATATCTAATTTTTGAGACTTAAAATTATTTTATTGATGTTGAAGAAAACTAAATAAAATATTGTTATTTAAAATTAATAATAATAATAATTAATCGAGTGATTTTAGAATCGGTCTCAACCGGAGCGATTAGTCATCTGGTTAGGACGTAGACTCGTGTCTACGGTGCGGCACCGACCACCATGTATCGGCACGGCGCTGCTGCCGGGAGAGGGCGCGGCATCGTGCAGCAGCACGGTGCCGTGTGCTCCGCAATGTTTTGTTGTTGCTTAGTTCACACGAGTTAATAAAAATGGCTGACAATTTGTCGAATTTTTAATTTCACTAGTGGAAGTACGTAAAGTAGTAGAAAGTAGTAAAATATACTAAAACTGGCGTAAACTTATATTTATATATAGTTATGAATTTTCATTCGAATCGATTAAGCAATTTTTAAGACAAACCTACAGACAACATCATCAACAAAAGTATTAAATGTAAACATTAGAGTTGGTTCAGTGGAAACAACACGTGGATCTTTATCGAGGTTCAAATCCGGGGAAGCATCACTTAGCTTGCAATTTTAGTTTTAGTGGAAGAACGAAACTTGCTACCACTAGTGAAATTAAAAAGTCGACATCTGACCGCGTTTGGGGAGGAGGCATAAGATACTTATGCCCTTTTTATTACCTCAGGGGTAACGTGTATATAAAATTTCACGATAATCAGTGAGTAGTTAAGTTTTGAAATCGTAACAAATAAACAAACAAATCTACTTTAGCATTTATAGTATTAGTAAGAATATCCACTGACTACTGACTACTGTAAAGCTGTTATTCTTTAATTACAAACATACTTGTACTTGTACATATAATTGCTGTAATCCCTCTGACATAAGTATTTTCTTATAACCACTAGAAGGTCCCCTTGCGTGTGCGTATTACACATTTTGTTGAAGAATAAACTCGTTTTTCATACTAACTGTATTGATTTGGTTAACCAATAAATCCTATTTGATTCACACACGCACACACAGACACACACACAGGCACACTGTGTTGTAGGTTCACTTACAATCCAAGTCAACTTTGATTTATCTGACATCCCAAATTTAAATTTAATTTAAATATTAAAAAAAAATGTGTAGCGTTTTTTACGATTAAGTACATAACATTAAAAAAAATTAATAATAAGAATTGTTGTATTTGCATAAAAAGTTGATGAATATATGAAAAACTATGTTTAAATGATAATAAATTATTTTATATAGATATCCCGGACCCGAAGGTCCTACAGTACTATGCCAGAAACCTCCACGCATATGCCAATAACATCTGTTCAAAGTTTTAAAACGGATAAACGATGCGCAGACGCATAGAATATGAACAAATGCTTCTAAATCTAAATATACAAAAATCTCGTACATTTATCACCACGCTGAGATCACAATGAGTACTACTACGGATAATTTTATTAATAATACGTTTAGTGATTTCCGCGGTGTGTGAACAGACAGACATTAGTTTCAATCGTTTTGGCCTCTATATCGATTATCGCCCACTATTATTAAAATATTTTACGTCCATTGTGGCCCTGTTACAGTTTTATTTCAAGTATAGATATAGATAAAATAATTTTTTAATTATTTAACTTATAGAATAAAAGATTTTGAATAAGAGAACTATATAGTATGACTATGACAAATTTATCAAATTTTTGGGTAACAAAAAATATATATAAACATTATAGGTAATGTTTACATACGAATAGAAAACATTGCAAAAGTTTAAAACAAGGGAATTCAAAGGGAAGCCACTACCGTACACCCTGATTATTATAATCCGTATACCGTTAACCCTCGGCTTCGTTCTGAAGTGAAAGGTTGATTAATATTAATGTTACCCAAGAAATTGTTCCTTTTTTAAATAATTATCTGAGACTGTAGTGCGAATAATGAATCAAACTTAAATTAGATTTAAGAAACGCATACACAATATTTTACACGAATGATTTCTTAATTGAAATCCATTGTTTTTTTCTAAATGCCTGGAGATGGATAGCGTTTAAAAAAACAATCAAATAATAATAATATACTTTATTTATGAAAAGTTCTTACTAATATTTAAGCGCGTGTAAATTATATGAAAACCGACAATGTTACCTGTGTTATTATGCTTTCTTTATTTAATGAAAATATTACAATACCATAGTAAAAAATTACATATAGAAACTATTTTAATATTTTTGTTATATCACAATGTTTTTAAATACTACAATTGTTTGATATTCTAAATATTTATTATTCGATGTAGCATTGGTCAGGTCAATGCCGCAGTAACGCATGCATACGCGCTATTTCTACCTCCCAATCCTTCATCTCACATCCACTAATCTTGATTGTGATTGCAGGTAAGTCACCTTGGATGACGTCAAGGAATGGACACGGACATGAAGAGCGTCATGTGAGTTACTATGAACGTGGATATTCCGTATGAATTAGACTAATGAAATTATCATATTATATATGTTACTACTTCATTTAAAATAGATTATAAGCGACTGATCACAGCTTAAAGCCGAGATGGTTCAGTGGTAAGAACGCGTGAATCTTAACCGATGATCATGGGTTCAAACCAGGGCAAGCACCACTGAATTTTCATGTGCTTAATTTGTGATTATAATTTATCTCGTGCTATACGGTAAAGGAAAACGGTGAGGAAACCTGCATGTGTCTAATTTCACTGAAATTCTGACCCATGTGTCACCAACCCGCATTGAAGCAGCGTGGTGGAATAAGCTCCATACCTTCTCCTCAAAAAGGGAGAGGAGGCCTTAGCCCAGCAGTGGGACATTCACAGGCTGTTACGGTTACTGTGATCACAGCTTATCGTGATCAAATAATTCGTGATGTATATCTGTGTCATTATTGACACCCCGATGTCGTATCATTAAAGAGTCGTAATATTAATAAGCCTTTGAGATGATGTAGTATAGAAATCTACGTGAAATTTATGCGTTGTTTTGTTTTATATTTATTTCCATATGCACTGAAAACTTTCTTTGCACAAAACAAGAATCAATTAAATCAAATCTAAACCAAAAAAAAACGAAAGATTTGAATACAACTTTAACATTTATACATAAGTGGTTATTAGTATTTAAACGCAACATATTATTCAGAATTACTTTTTTTTCTTCCAAGATCTAGTTACCGTTTCATTTTCGCCAGGATAAAATAGAGCTGCCTCGGTAACTGTCAGTTTCATAAGAGCTTACTTAAGGCACATCCGTCAAACTTCCAGTTACTTATCGTTTTAACAACCCGTCTGGTGTTCAATAACCCGCAAACCAGCCTTAAGGGAAAAGCCATGTATGGATGGCCTCATGCAATAAGCTGGTCGTATTGTAATATTTGTAAATGTTCGATCCCAAATAAATGGGATAAGGAAAAACAAATGATAATCTAAGAACTAAATCAGTTTTTGAGTATTCTTTTAAATTTTTACATTAAACCTTCATTGTATAATAAACACAATATAAATTTACCACTGAAATGTGGTACGATGGTAGGACATACATGTAAGTAAATATGCCACCATCTGTTAGGTCAACATGCTATGCACATTGAAATTTAACGTGAAATAGGATTTCCAAACGAATTACCGTTTAATCGATTACAAAAAACCGAAATATGGCAGATATGACCCATATTTGTACGTTCTTATAAATTTTCCACTCTATCAGAAAGTTAACAAGATGCAATTTTGTGTTACATGAAACCGTTACTAGGAAATCTTGTAATTTAAATAATTTGCTACATTCGATAGAGGACTTTATTGATAACGAGCTAAAATATAAAATCGTCTGAAAGCCCATGGTAAATGTGGTACAGATTTATCGTGGAGTATTAGGAGAGCCGCGTATTTATATTAAGTGGAGAAGCTGTCGGCTCCTACGCCGACGCCGGTTTTGGACGGCTACATACAAGAAATATGTAATCATAATTTTTTTCATAAAAACGTGATGCAAATATTTGAGATTGACTATCAAATACACATATGAAATCAATGAAATGATTTATGAAATCATTCATTGCTTTTTTCATTGTCCATTTCCTCGTATGTAATTTAAATTTACAAGACAATGAAGTCTATTATCGAATAACAATATGTGGAACATCTTAAAGCTGTAGTTGTAAACCAGTTATCTATTCGTCCCAAACTTAATTTAAGTCTAGTCGATGTGTGAGAAAATCTAATATTTTGCCAAACATAATAAAATTGACTGCCAGGAACCATTTATGTCACAATAAATTTCTCTCAAACTCTTGTGAGAGTAAAGGTAAACTCAGAATGAGTTCGAAAATAATCAAAAGTATCAAACTGATATACGAAGAGACTACAGCGACACTTCACACTTTCGGCTAGATCGTCCAACTAATAATAATCGCGCATGTGAAATGTTTTGGCTGGTGCTTTTTGTTCGCCGCGGTTATTTCAGTTTTCCAGTAGGTTTCTGAACAAGATCAACTGTGGCCGTCTCCGCAGTGCTCCTTTGTAACAAAGTCTATACCAGACCTTATCATTCGCGCTACCTTAGTGCCAGAAATGGATGTGATGTCTAACGACTTGAAAGGATACAAAGAAATCGCGATTTGAAAAATTCAAATGTGTCGGAAACGTTCTATCTGCTAGTGCAGTGAATGTGTGGAGATCTTTTTTAGTTTTGTGTATATAGTGGAAAAGAAATTTTTCAATATGACGGAATTTTTCGGTACCTGGAGCGGCAATAACGAAAATGTTGAAGAGATCGAGGAAACTGTTGAAACATTTACGACAACCACAACGAAGACGAGGAGAAAAACGACTATGCCAGCAGTAAGTCTAAATATCAGATAACGTGATCCAGGCTGCACGCCCTTGATCATGACTGGCGCAGGTATATTTTTGCCACGACCATTTATATAGCACTGCGTTCTGGATTCCGACGATAATTTTCACCTGACTTTGATCTTTAGGAATCCTTTAGCTTTCAAACGGTCAGCTTGAACAGTTCTAATTTAGTTATCGGTATCATTGTTAAGGTGTTTATTTTGGACAAGCGGAGCGTGTTGATGTCACGGGCGCCGACGATCCAGCCGTGATACAAACCAGCGTCTCATCAAGGTGAAGGCAATACGTGGATGTCAACGGGCAACTATTTTATAAATCAAGTGACGCACCGACTCCGAACTCTAAAAATACTAAATTTCAACTGCTGAATTTACTCGTATACAATATTTTTAATTCATGGGAACATTCCAACAATTACAGTATCATGTCGCTTTTTGCTATTAATTGTTTTCGAAGATAATGTAAGATTGCTGTCTTGTAACGTTTTCATCTTGACAACGGCAAGCGTTGAAAAGAATTCAATTTTTTAATTGTCTCAGGACAATTTCTTTGTCTGAGCTGTTTATTTCATCAAAACATGTACAACTGTCCTTCTCCTCAAAAAGGGAGAGAAGGCCTTAGCCCAGCTGTGGGACATTCACAGGCTGTTACTGTACTGTACTGTATGTACAACTGTCTTAGCTATTTAAGCCGAAATTAATTTGCATAGTGGTGAATGTTTTGTAAACGTCCTCTAGACCATTCTTATGAAAAAATAATTTGTATATATGACTCAAACTCGATCCCTTTTTATCATTTTCTCTTAATCAGTTTCTTTGTTTTTAGTTTTATATGAATAAAAAATAATTTGAAACTAAAACAACATCGAAATTTCATCAAGATATTTTTATTTATTTTGAGTAAACCAAAGTATAACATTCAAAATTACAAAAAGCGTATGAGCCTTTTGTTTAGCTCACTAAACATACGAATAAAATTTGCAACACATTTCAGAACTATTTTGAAACGAAATAAAAACGAGCGTTTAAATAAAAATAACATAGTAACTAAAATAGCTTATGATACTAAAATATTTTCAAATGTTGTATTCGCATCCAAATTTATGTTTTGTTTTACCTTCAAAACTAACCTTGCTCTTAAAGATACTGTGGTATATATGATGGTAGAGCTCAATGCGGACCCCTACACCTACAGTTATCATATAAACATCATTTATTCTATACCACACATCAATACTTCATATGGATTCTTCCGTATGAGTGAGTGTATAGATATATGTGTACATACATAACATGATTATGTGTGCAATGATGGTGTAAAGAAAATATTCTTCGTAGTGTGCCAATCTATGCGCGAAGATGACCACTTACTATCAGATACGTCGCTTACTTGTCTGCCGCTCTAAAATAAAAAAAAATAAACAAATGATATGAACATAAACATAACTAAATAGGACGCGAAAAAACAACTATATACATTTTAATATCACGTTCATTAAAATACACTTAACGCCTCATGAAAATGTTAACGTCCCATGAATAGATCTTAAAACGTGTACAATTACTTTGTTTCAAAATAAATATGAAAGAATTTTAATTTCTTTCATTTTCGAAGCAAAATATAAACATGTCACATATGTTTTTTGGCAGGAAGGAATATTATAAGTATGGAGTAAATCTTCAAGGAATTAAATAATGCTAATACCAAAACTATAGTTCCGGATGGCACCACCCACTCGATCTAATCCACGCCAACTAAAACGGACGATGACATAAAACACTCTTTGAAATTATCAATCATTGTAAATTATTCCCAAAATTATTGTTGGCAGAAAGAGAAACACATATTACTGAAGTGAACCTTTGGGCACGGAGCTGAAATTTCAAGGTCAAATATGAGTGCAACCCTAATCTCTCCAAGAGTGTCGCGGACTATTACATTGGTGTTAGAGAGTTACAGTTTGTCTCTCCTACTTGCTTAGTACCACTAGATTTTATTATAATAATTTTATCTAAAATACATATATATACGGTTTTTTTCATAAAAACTGGTAGGTAGATCTTTTGTCACACATTGTCAGATTCAAACCATTACTTATTGATTCGTACGTTGCTAGTTTTAGAATTATACGTTAAACACCAAACATAATAAACTATTCTATACGAGATTATATAAATGATAAGGAATTGTAGCGTCAATATTTGTTGATTTTCATTTAAATCATAAATGATAATCTTGCATGAAGTTAACAAAAAAGACCAACTCTCGAATTTCTTGACACTTCTTCTCGATATAATAATATACGTTCCAAAAGTATTTGTAAGAGGATACTGAAAGTATATTTCGATTTCTATAGATTATAGTTTTTCTCTATACCTTATTTATATTTTAATCTGTTATATTATGTATGTGTGTGTAATTACAATGCAAAGCCGCGATCGTCAACTACTAGCATGCTTATGTTTGATAGTATTGTCTGATACTGAGGCACGATGATGGGAGTCGTGCATTTTAACTTAAGAATCGTGACTATCTTTAAATACTAAATACATAGCTTCCTTCGCATTATTCACGTTCGTGTTTTGATTGTTCTTTGATTATAGGAGTGTATTTATACATATGAATCAACTAGTATACTATAAGAATGTTGGATAAAGTCTGTGATCGTATTTTTTAAAGTATTCAATGCAATCATATACGAATATTTACTTTAGTGATTCTTTGACTTAGCTTAAGGTTGCATATCACGTCGTAACTTCAAATCCTGTGTCCTGTGCCATATATTAGGTTTTTCCGTCAAAACATTTTCGATAGCAGTCCAGATTCAGGAACTTGGCAGTGTTTTATTTTTGCCAATAAAGCCGTTGGTCCTGGTTTGCTTCTGATCATGTCAGATTGTCGTACCATCTGATTATTAGAGTATATTGTCATATATTATATTTCCTAGTTCTTTATTTTGATCAAATTGATTTATATTTTATATAAACTTAAAACTATAGCTTTTTAAAATATTGGTTGCCTTTTTTTAAACGGTTAACATTAAAATATATGAAAATCGCTTTAATGAAACTTGGAAGACCAAATCATACGATAATTTCTCTAATTTCAAATGGTCTTCATAGCATTTCTCATTAAATAGGCTTTCTAACGCAAAAATATTTTTTCAAATCGGACAGCAAACCAATAATAACAACCAAGCAATCGTTTATTATATGACTAAAGACGTAAATAATTAAAAACTTTTTTTTTTCAAATAAACTTTTCTAGTCAAGTATAAACAAATTCTCATAAAATTTAACAATCTTCGTGAATACTGCCTACTGCCTGCCATTATGCCTTTGTATTGATGAACAATAGGCTCACATAATGGTGCAATTGCCTTGTATTAAAAGAGTAGAATCGCTCAGTACAAAGTTTCAACTTTATTGTCCATTCAACGTTTGTTCTCATATGTGCTTATACCTACATACCACAACACAATAAGCCTTTAAGATTATATTCTTTACTTAGTAAATGGATTAACTTCGAGTTAATAAATACAAAGGTATATTTGTTAAGTAGTATTTATTCAATCCATTTAAGTATAAATAATAAAATGTGTAGCCAAGTGCATGAAAAAATTCAGGTCAATTGTTTCGGTAGAAATTCAAATTTAGTTGCAGAATTTGACCCACACATATGGATGTCCTTCTGACCAATTAACACGGCCATTTTCAAACGAGATTATATTATAGTGCACAATATTATGGCTAATCCGAAGCGAACGGAAAGAGATAAGGCGCAGGGCCAACGGCTTTACGTGTTTTCCGGGGCACGGGATTGTACACACTTCCAACTTCCTGAGCATAAGATTATTTTTGGCTGAAAACCTCAATCACTTTTTATCAACCCGACCTGGGGTTTAAACCCGAGATTTCGAGATTTGTGACCTTATATCTAACCACTAGACTAACGAGACAATCACTCATACATAGTAACAGTTTAAATAAAAGCTTGCAAGATATGCTCACGTTTAGTCTCATTTAATGAACATAAACTTACATAGACTTCAATGCCACTAAGTTATATGAAAGTACGATCACGAACTAGCTAATTCAATCTCGCCTTGAAAAAATAGTTACAATTTATCTTTTTTTATTTGATATTTACACTCTCGTGATCTGCTTTGCCTACCCGTCGAATTATAAGAGTGACTATGAATAAAGAGTGCACCTGAATTCAAACACCGAATTACGTTATGTTGTCTATTATCCGAGGACGGAGCATACGGGCCACCTGATGGTAAGTAGTCACCAAACATCTGTGACAATGTCTAAGACATTGGCACTGTAAGAAATGTTGACCATCACTTACATCGCCAATGCGCCACCAATCTTGGGACCTAAGATTTTATGTCGCTTGTGCCTGTAATTACACTGGCTCACTCACCCTTCAAACCGGAACACAACAATATCAAGTACTGCTGTTTTGCGGTAGAATATCTGATGAGTGGGTGGCATCTACCCAGACGAGCTTGCACAAAGCCCTACCACCAGTCTGTCAGTCAGACAATTTTCGAGGTGACAGAAACATTATCATAATCTTCTTCATCATAATGACTTACCCGATATTAGACAGGACTGCCCACGCGTGAGGTGGGAGGCGGCAGATATTAGGTAACCTATGTCCTTTTCTGTACCCCGGAAAACGTTTTTGCAAAATTGCATGATTATCGGTTGAGTAGTTAAGACGAGAAAATGTAACAAACAATCTCACTTTCGCATTTGTAATATTAGTAAGGAATAGTGTTGATTTAAAAGTTTTTTTTCTCACTAATATATCAGGCATGTGTTCCGTTAAAGTTATTGTTCTCATAAATAATTACCCGCGAATATAATTAAATCGAAGGGCTCCGGCTCCAGTGGCCGTGACTCAGGCGATGTTTTCGAGTGAGCTCTATTCACGTACACGCTGACGGCATTACAGTAATACTATATTACTTCCTTTGTTCCATTTAAACGTATAATTCTGGAGTACTTATTTGTATGTGTAAATTTTATTTTATTAGGAATGTCTTCTTGCAAGAAGTATTTATTCCTCTTCATGATTTTTTAAATACAATTAATATTATTAATCTTGGTTCTGTTTTATTAGTCTTGGTCTGTTATGAATAATTTACATGGTAGATTAAGGTGGTAGAACCATAGAAATATCTCATGTCACTTTTGCGAAATTGACACATACAAAAATAAGTGGAACAGAAAATTTACCACAAGGTATTGCTTTGTACTATTATTACAGTTATGTAAGGACTAAATTTTATTTCTTATATATAATAAATCTAGTAAGCACGAAATGGGTTTCAAACGGGACCAATACAATTATTTGTCTTTCTTCTTATTTATTAACAATAAATATATAACTATATATAACTAACCATAAAAACAAATTAAGAAATTCGACATTATTAAAAACCTAGTTCAGCGTTGACCTACCTACGTGTGTTATAAATCAGTTAGAATGCTGCTAAAACTAAAATAATAGTCAAAAAATGCTAAATATGTTCACTTTTAGTAAAACAAAATCCACATTCGGCACATCATGCAAATGTCTTCCGTCATGAACCCACGGCTTCGTCCGCGTGACATTCAGTTTTTACAAATATCATTACTAAAATCAAATTATCACTGACAAATTATATCCTATCATACTTCTGGATATGTAGCGTTCTAATGGTGAAAGAATTATTATATTATCTTTTAGTATTAATATAGATCTTAATAATACAAATATCGAATTAATGCTTTAATAATGTAAATAATAATAAAATTTAAATTTAAATGTAAGCACTTCATTTCATAAAATAAAACGAAAAGCTACCACTATTTGTATATATTATATTGAGAAGAGTCTGCTGGTTGTCGTAGGTAGATATTTTCTTATTAATTTATTATTTTTATTAATCCTGCTGTACTATTACGTAAGAACTCACTTCGTTACTCACTCGTAAGAAAATGAACTTACGGTGATATTCTTTTTTAAGGCGATATCGTTTAAATGTTATGATTATTATAATTAATGTCACTCTATTGGTTGACCGTATTGATTGATCGTATTCTGCGATGAGCTTCGAGTGCTTACAGAATATCTCTACTGCATTAAAAACTTACTCAACTCCTTTTTAATAAGTTTATATAATCTGATGAAATTGTATGCATCGCTCAGTACCTTTTTTTTAATCTGTTTACTAACAAATGTAGAATATATGGCAAAAACTTGACAAGTAGTTGCTCAGTATAACTGTTTTCATGTAGACCACCTACACGTTCTCGATATGTAACATTTTCGCAAGTATAGGTTCCTATTTATCGGCTGCGATCTAAAACTAGATTTGAGGTAGAAAGGCAGAATAAACACAGCGCTATGATTTATTGTATTCGCTTGTTCTACATTTTGAAACAGTGTAACATTTCCTTGACACGTTGTTTTAATAATATGTATTAATTTTTGCCGCAAAACATTGAGCTAAGAATAAAAAATACATGTACACTACCTATCTACCTACACTATCAACCTGGGGAACTAAGATATAATGTCCCTTGTGCCTGTAGCTACACTGGTACACTCAACCTTTAAACCGGAACACAAAAATACTAAGTATTGCTGTTTAGCGGTAGAATATAAATATGATGGGTGGTATCTAGCCAGACTTACTCACATAAAGCTCTACCACCAAGTAAATTTCAAAATCCACAGTACAAAAGATATTAAAGATTCCTCCTTATCTCTGAAACAACGGTCTAGAATTGTGATAAAAATAATTTATAGTTTTAATAATAGTCGAGAAAAACTAAATGGAAATCCTACGTGTTAATTTAAAAAAAAAACGCAATAACGCTGAATTCTCTCTATTGAACGCCAAATCACACTCGATTGTTTTATGAGATCCCTAAAATATACCTCGAAAAATTCTGTCTTAACTGAGCAAAATGTAATGTATATAACGTTGTTCAAAATACCTATGTTTTGCGATTTTTTAACTACAATAATGTTTTTCAAATTTTTTAAATATATGTAATTTGTATTCAGAAGATGTAGGTAAAAATTTTGAACATTTAACATTAAAACTGTGCAATACAAAAACTCATTTTTTCATATTCATTTACAATCAAGGTGTGTAGTTCGCGACATAATATTCATAAAATAGTTGAATCATTCATTGCCACTGAAATAGACTTTAGGTTTTATTAATAGAACTATTCCGAAACATCTGCACCGTTTAATTTCAAAACATATCGATCAAAGCATAAATCATATAAATCTGATTCACGCTTCATCACCCATCGATTAAAAAAACATTTGTAGAAAATCATAATTAAAACAAAAGTTAAATCTTCATCTATTTGGACATACGAATACGGGATATAAGTCAGAGGGGTCGACGCACTGACGCCCTCAAACGACTTTATGTTTATATTTGTGGAGAAACCGAGCTAGAAATACTGTTGAGTCGGGACACACCTCAATTTGCAATACTAACCTACTTAAACATGTCGATTGTCTGACACATGTCTGAAGATCTGCAAGTTCAAAGGTGTAATGTTTTAAACATAATTTACGTGTCCTTAAGCGATCAATGCTTCGTATTACATTTTTTATTATTTCGAACAACCCATAGAGATATACGCTTGATCTTTGCATAAAAATGGACTTTTTTTATTTAAAATGGCTCAGAATGTATACCTTTCATACGTTTCCAATTAAATACACACAATGATGTCTGGATAATGGTATGAGCGGAATATTCTATTTAATAGAGTTTTTTTTTTATTCAACTATTTAGAGTGAACTGGATTTCATTGCACTGAAAAAGATAATGAAAGTCTACAAGTGTCCAATAACTATTATTTTGGATAGATGAATTCAAAAACAATCCTATCTAGAACAGATAATCTTTATTGGAATCGTATGTCGTAAGAGCTTACATGAAGCAGTTTAGTGTGAGTTGTTGAGAGTGGTAATCGCAGCAAAAGCCATATTGTCAGGATTCACACCTGGTCTGACAGATGGTCAGCATCTAGCTCTTCATGCCAAATTATTTTCGACTAAGTATCCACTTAGGACTATAATTGTCATCGTAAGACTTAGATATTTTGCAGTTTCCTTTATACAACCGAGAACAGTTAAACATGTGCATAACGTGCAAGCAATTTTGACGTCTTCGGTTATGCGTTACGGTTTATTTTAGTATGAATGAATTCGTATTTTTGGTTATAGATCAAACAGTTTCGACAGCGCAGACGGGTCTCGATGACAGCCGACGAAAGTGCTAATTGCCTGCGACAACCGAACTAAATACAATACGTTTGCGAGCCAGAATATAGATTTTACAATTTATGTTCGCATTTATGCTTTTAGAAATGCAATGTTCACCAAACGTGAAAATGAAACTTTTATTCACTATAAGACTAAAGAATAATTTCAGGTATTATAATGCGTATCGTTACAGTTCTTACCGTTAGTATTAAACAATTCATATAATCATAGTTTTACATTTTTTTCTATGTGGGCTAAAACTTACCGTCTGGATAATAAAATTTTCTGGTAAAAAACAAGAAGGAATGTGGACTAAGTCCAAAATAGTGTGAAGATGCGCTACTAAAGTATAAACTATCTAAAACAATACCCCATCAACAAACAGTTCAATAGCACTAAGAGTGACTTGTTAAAAAAACAGTAGCTGTTTTATTTTAAAACTGTTATTTTTAAGAAAAAAGAACCTTCAGTGAGGGCATATAAAGTTCGAAATCGCTTAACGCATTCTAATTTAGATACGTCCGTGTTGAATTAGGTGCATTAGCATCTAAAATAGATCGTCCCGCTCCGCCCCGCGGGATAGGTACATTTTTGGAAATCAAATAAAAGCCAGTCTATAAATATCAAATAAAACAAGGTTGAACGGAAATAGGAAACGCGAGGATTAGACAAAATGTTTTGTTTTCGGAAAGGTCGCTTACATGTTTATATATTACGTTTAAGAACAATATGTGACGTCATCGATGCTCGCCTGTAATAAAATATGGGTTTCAGTTGAGTCAATATCTATTTTAATAAACGAAACTACAAATGTGTTGACAACGACCTGAACGGATTTTATTGTAATTTTAACTCAAATAAGGATAGGTTGTTATGAACAATAGCTTATTCGTACAACTAAATATTATATTATTTTTGTATCAGAATCCGTAAAAACATATTCAACATATAATTTTGATAATTTCCATAAATTAAGTTGAAAAAGCAACGAAGAAAGAAAGATTTTTTGTATTCGTAATATTTCTAAAACAACTAAGTTATGAATATATATATTATAATATATTTAGGACTAATAGCTTAGACACACTAAACTACAGTTCTCGATCAACAGTACAACAGTGCGACAAGAGTAGTTTAGTATGTATCTACAAATATATATGCTGTCGAATTTTGAAGAACAACAAATCCTGCATTCACAGTTTTTGTATATCTCTTATAATTTTGGCAGCATTCGCTTCAAAACTATGTAGGCATATGAAGCTATATCTAAAAATATTAAACATATAGTCATACTATATAGTCTATTTCCGTAAAATATTATTAATGACAATAGCAGTTGTCTAGGAACTGGGCATTTGAAATGCATATTTGCTAGTAACCTTGTCAAGTTTGAAAAACTAAATATCATAATAACATGTTCGCAGTACTGTCCTGCAGTAATCAATACAGTTGCTGCAATCATATTTAATTAATTTCCTTAACTCTAATTTCCACGGCACTCATCAGATATTCTACCGCTAAACAGCAATACTTAGTATTGTTGCGTTCCGGTTTGAAGGGCGAGTTAGCCAGTGTAACAACAGTCATAAGTGACATAATATTTTCGTTCCCAAGGTTGGTGGCGCATTGGCGATGTAAGGAATGGTTAATATTTCTTACGTCACCAATGTCTATGGGCGGTGGTGACCACTTAACATCAGGTGGCCCATTTCCAAGTCTTATACCATAAAAAAGTCAACCACCTCGCTTTTAGAATATAACCATCTATTCGAGTTTAAGTGTTATTAAACATATAATATATAAATGAAATTTATTTTCAAGAAACATGCCAGCTACATATTTTCCACGCAATCATGTTTAACTTATTATTCGAAGGTATTTCTTCTGGAAAGTTTAAGGTCAGACCTATTTCTATTAAAAAGATAACGATGGCTGTTAATTTTCCAATACCTACAAACCCTGTATCAAAATGAACGAGTTTCTGTCGTGACTTGTGCTTAATAAAACTCTTAATGTTTTACTTGGTAAATAATCTTTCTCCAGCAAAGATTGACATTGCAAAGTCGGTAATATGTTTATTAAATAGGTACTAACCTAATCTAAATGAAACATACTCGAAAGGGTTACTTGATATTTGCAACTTAGTTGGGCTATAATGTAAGAACAAACTCGAAACGCACCGAAGAAAACGATCGTGAAATAACAGAAAGTGATATGGGACATTGACCATAATAATAATAATATTTCAAGAACACACGCATCAAAATAGCATATCGCCAAGTTGACTATCAAGATTTTACGGATGAGTGAATGAAGAATGAAATGAGTTCTTACAGAAAGGCACTACTGATAATAGAAACGCCTGTTCATTTCAATTTCAATTCCAATATAGAGTAAATTTTTATATTTGTGGTTATGGTTCATTCATTTCGAGCACCATATGTGTATCCACTCAACCACGCTAGAGAAACGTAGTGAAATAAGATTTGAACTTAAGCGAGACATTTGCTTATCAGAAACGTAAAGTTTTATAGGTTTTTAATTTACTTATTATATATATGCTATATATATATATATATATATATATATATATATATATATATATATATTTATATATATATATATATATATATATATATATATATATATAGCATATTATTATTTAGAAAGTTACCGTCTCTTAATATACCACTGCAGAGGAAGTAATTATTTTCCCGGTAGTTAAATATTTCCGCAAATGTCACATGCATGTCTAATCACCTTGTTTTAATAATATATTGTTCTAATTATATATAATGCCCTCCGGACCGATTTCGGCCACGGCGGCCAATCTTAAAAGAAAGCCAACTGCGCAGGACATATTATAGTGCACAAATGTGTGTGCAAACTCAGATGCACTCTATTCCAAGACGGCTTTACAACGGATTCACGTGCTTTCCGAGGCACGGGAGCGTATACACTTATAGAAAAACCATATCTAGTTAACCAACGAGGCAGCCAAAATACATAAGATCATAACATAAGTACATAACGTTATATCATATTGTTTTTTTTTAATTTATTGTCGAGAACATAACTTTTATATATAATATAAGTATATATTGTTATCTATCTAGCATAAAAAGCTACTGTACAAATCATAACCACGAAATGGTTCGATTCGACTCCAGTCACTTTTAACATGTTTTTTATTACTGCTCAAAGGTTCAAATGTTTCATCTGCAAACGGCAATGAAAATATACAAAAAAGAATACGAGACGAATATTTGCGCCGCTTAGCCTTCACCATTTTTCACTCCACACGAGTCTCGACTCAAACCTATATTTCATGTTTTACTGAGATATGACGAATGTGTCAACAAATATAACGTCCCACGAGAAAGCCTATTCCCAGGGAACCAGTGTCAGTTTAACAAGTCTTGCTAGCATCACGAATATTTCCTCCTGGCTTCGAAAGGGTAGAATAAGGTCCTGTATAAAACGTATATATACATAACGTAATACACATAACTCTAATGTTTACCGTGCACACGTCAGTAGTAGTAAGCTCCAAGTTGACATGTTTTTTTCCGACATCTTCAACAATCATCCTCATATAATTTTCACAAAACCTTAATGAATGATACATCTAACGGTAACTTTGGTGAAACCTTATGAAAATCCATTCGGTAGTTTTTGAGGTTATCGCGTTCTGACAGACAGACTCCACGGGATCTTTGTTTTACAAAACTTAGCGGTATTTGTAATAATATTATAAATTGTCACATAATATACCACCACAGGTTACCACTTTTTTATCTTTTATCACTATTTGGTCTACAAAAAACATGTAATGTTTTTATACTAATCAATGCCTCCATTTAAAAAAAAATTAAATATATAAAAATCTATTAATAATTCTTCTCTAATATCTAGGAAATTATTTTAGCTGTACGGTAAATAAGAGGCAAAAAGACGGCTAAGATTTACATTCAATAAATACTAACATTTAATGTAGGAAATACATAATCTGTATAGGTAAAGTAATAAAATTATTTATAAGCAATACGACCAATTTTCATACAGATAGCTTTAGACCAACCGTAAAATATGAGTTTATTGTGATTTAATTACGGAAGAATCATTATTTTGCTTATAATCGTTCTTCCGTATTTAATATATACATATATAAATATTATTATCCGTATTCTATAAATAATATGACGTAAATTTATCTTGTAAAAAATATCTCTAATTAAGACAATACAAATATATATTTAAATGTACGTCTCTTTGCCAAAAGATTAAATTAACATTTCTAATACCAGCCAAAATTTATAGTTGAATAATAAATCAAAACTAAATTAATGACATTAAACTATTTAACATAATTTTAGCAACTAGCAACCCACCCTTCTTGAGATTTACATTTTCTTTCTTCACGAGAGCCTTAATAATACTTTACTTAGCTTTACTTATTTTTACCAATATGTGTATTTTAATGCAATATGTACAACATCAAACGACCTTGAAATTTTACTTTCATTGCGACCAAAGAAGTTTTTGATACCTACAAATATCGACTACATATTTGTATGATACATATATTTTTTTATAAAGCGAGAAAGAAATATCGAAAGTCATACAGATAAATTACTAAATTACAAATGTCATCATTATATTAATATGTTACGTAAAATAAGAAAAAAATATATACGGTGTGTGAAAAACATCAAAATCTTAATAGGCAATTTTATTGCCGCTATCAACATTATTCTATCAATGTCATTGAATACGGCCAAAATGGCCGCCATTTCTTTGATGTCAAATATTTGATATGAATTATCTTTTCGTACCTAGACCTACATTCGGCTAGGAAATGACTCAAATATTTATTATTGTTACTTGTGGGCGTTTTACTCGACCTTGGTTGTGACCGCGTCGGTAAATGTCCACTTCATACTTTATTCATTGTAATGTGTTTATTTTTGAGTCAGCCAGCGCGATATAGGAAAAAAATAACTAAATAATATTTAAAAGTCAATATAATATGAAATGATATATAACTTAAACAAATAATCATTTTAAAAAATCAAAATAACCTTCAGAAGCAAGAATATATATGTAATCTTTACATGGTCACCATTCCAATGAGCTCAAACACGATATTTCTGCTGTAACTTGGTGAAAAATTAGGTATTCCACTGATAGCAGATAATACTGCAGCATTAAGTCGAGCTTATTATTGTAATATCACTAAAGACAAAGGTTAGCAAATTTTGAATTGATCAGAGGAATAACTATTAGTCCAACATTCCTTCAACAACTAGAAATGAGCTAAGTTCTTAAAACAGCTAAAAAGTTTTTCTCTAATCAAAGAACACACTCGCTCAAATCACCTTCCAAGCAAAGAAACTAAATCAAAATCGATTTATCCGTTTTGGAGCTACTTATAACATTCTTCTTCTTTCTTTTGGGGTTAAAATAGTAGATCATTACTTATAATTAATAAATGCGAGTAATATTTACTAGAAATTGTTTAAATAGCTTATTTATAAGTACATGATTACATATAAAAAATAAAAAAATTCAATCATGCACATGATTACTTATTGGTGCGCACGGATTTTAACCCACAATATTTTTACTCATCTTGTGGTTAGAATAGGCTTTAGTATTTAGTACTCATTCGCGCCATTTAAAATAATTACTTGTTTTATTAATATCTTACGTTACTACAATTAAATTTATATATTCGGCGTAAAATTAAATAACTCTAGGTACGTTTTTTATCATCTTTATAATCTGCATTGAGTGAAACTCCTTATTTATTAATATTTATAATATTAATATAATATTTGCTTTATGAGTAAAGTTGAAACTAATTCTTATTGGTAACCACACTGTTTTATATTTGCCCATTTAAATGTTTATAATTTAAAAAAAAACGATGTGTAGGTACTGTATATATTTCGGTTTCAATTCTACGATCTATAATTGTCAAAATGATATAAACGTTCTCATTAAAACTAGTACACTTACCTTTCCAACATTCGCATTAACAACAGTTGTAGTGAGCGAATCCGTACCAAAACTTTATTTTAAGATTGAAGAAGGCGGGGGGGTCGGAAGCGTGACGGAATTATCTCATCGTGTAACTGTATACAGTAACAATTTAGTTTAAAAGGTTAATGTATGTAAAAATATATATCTAGTACGAATATTACAATAATATGATTATAAAAACCTCTCAAAAAAGCTTATATTTAGGCTTACTACTACTAAACTGAATACGACGAAGTTGAGTAGATGAGGATGTCCCAAGAAGACCGGGGAGAAGGTGTTGGCGCTATGTGCGCTTTCTACACCCGTAAGCCAGGGCCAGCAATCATCGAGGCGTCACGGTAGCGTGCGCAATCCCGTGGGGCTTGGGAGGCGCGGGTACTTATATTCCAAACTTCATCTCAATCGGTTGTTGTCAACTGGTATAAAACTCGTTGGTAAGATTTGACCACATACTAACAAGTTAAATTAAATAAAATCTCTTAAAAACTCCACATAAACGTAATATTGCGTCTGTCTGTCGTAAGAAAAACAGTTTTAAAAACGAGTCGCAGCGAAAAGTACTGACGTGTTTAACTTTTTATCTCTTATTTCAAGATTACCTAATATTCCTACTGAAAAAATATAGACGAAAATGTGTAATAACTTTTATTTCCTGGCCTGGAGTTACAACCTAGGACTTGAAGCAATACAGCCGTATAGGTAGAGCCACTAGACCAATGGGTAAATTATGGGTACTTCATGATATATGTATAAGTAAAAAAACCTGTTTAAATACGTATACAAAATGAAGCAATTAATTTAACCGCGAAAGTTACTGTGTCTTTCAAGTTCATGGATCGAATATAAATCAGACTGGAGTTTCTATTACGCAGGACCTAATAAATATTAAAAAGACCAATAGATTGAATCAATGGTCACCACCATCTGAATACTAGTGTTATAAAACACTAACAGCACCTAAAATAATGTATGTATATATCACTTACTAATTCGTTTATCTTATAGTTTTTTTGCAGTCGCAAAACTACTGACAGGAATTTTGTTGCTCGAACCTTTATAAGAGATCCCGACTCGCCTTTCAAATTGGGGAGCAAATTCCACCGTTGTGTCAGGCGATATTTTTAATTCAAAAATTGTTTTAAGTTAAATATTCTACAATTTTGGCCATAAGACTTTTTACCGTAAGTACAATATTTTAAATACGTAAAAAGCGGTAAAGTGACGTTATCAAGTTATTTGCTTAATTATCAACGTCAAGAAATATAAATGAAAACAAAGTTGTATATTTAATTAATTTTAAGACGATGACGATTCGTAAAATTCATTTCGGTAATTTTTTCAACGATTTAATACCGTTATTTTGACCCGATTGGGCAATATAGAGTATATTAAGAACAGAAGACGATAGTTCGAAGTTTAAATATTCATCGAGACGGTGTTATATCCTATATAGCTCATAGAGAACATTTGACGAGAATTTTATGATGGAATGTCACGCATATTACCCTTCTAATGACTTCCTTATTATATTGTTTTTGTTCTCTTTTTCTGGCGTGTATCTCAAAATATATCGCAAAATATTCTACCAATGTGACATATAAAAGAGACGACACATATGATAAATATTGATTAGCGGATGATTATTTAAGCAATGCTGTGTCTTCTTTCAAATGTCAAATCAATAATGACAGAATCAGTGAAATCAAAGTAAGTAAACAACCCTTAAATAACTTTTTAAGGAAGGCCGTAAGTTATTTTAGGTTTTCAAAAGGAATGTAAAGTCATGAGAGAATAAGGACGTAAAATTTTCATTCATCTCATTCAAGCCCTTTATTATATCTGAGTAAAAGGAAGAAATATATATCTTTTTCGGGTATTCTTTAGTTGAATAATAATAAAGAAAAAAGTATTTTTATAGTATATGTAGATTATAGACGGACGAGAATATGGGCCACCTGATAGTAAGTAACCTATATAGGTTTTCTAATTGTTTAAGGAGCTTTAAACATTGTAATCGTTACATTTGCATATTGTTGATATGCGTCTAAACCAGGTTTATAGACTAAATCACCTTTAACAAGCGTTCAGCTCGATAACCACGTAACAAATCGATTCGTGATGCCGATGTTTCAATTAGTGCTATTGTTATCGATTTTACGAGGTTAAATGTAATCGATTTAAGTCATATGATATAATTATCGATTCAAATTTGGAATCTGTGGGAATAAGAAGAAAAAAACATTGAAATTGAATTAAGTAGAGCTGTAGTAGAGCTACGCCTTGGGCAGCTTCCTTCGTTGTAGTATCCATTATATTACGATAGCTGATTACCAAAACATAAACGATATATACGACGATAATAGCACTATGATATAGATAGAATGATTAAAAACTTTAAAGGTTTTTTTTTTGGAAAAAAGTCGAAACATTACAAGCAAGTATACGGAAGTGAATGTAATAAAAAAATGATATTTTATCTACAAACTACCCTATTTTAAAGGTAATTAAATAACGTTTTAGATAATATTTGTTCCAAATTTATATCAGCCTAGGGTCAAAAAAATTACTACCAAGGCCCACTTAAAAGCAAGAAAATTAGGAGCTAAGGTTAGTTTAGGATTTAATATGACTACGTAAAACCTCACTACACTTACGTTACTAACGATGATATTTCATTTAACATTTTTATTATCTCAACATCGATAACTCTCTATATGGTATTGAGTCAAATCGCAAAACTCTTTTGTCGAGAAGACGTTATTTTAGGTTAAAAAAAAAAAAGAAATTGTGTTGCAAAGTTTTTGTCGCATGCTTGACTTTCAAAGATTACATCGTTCGATAACGTTGAACCGGTTCTTCGAAACGGGACGTAAAAGTGAAGTTATGTTAAAAAAAAATCGTAAGACGGAAGCTAGCAAGAAACAAAGATTATAAATTCAACTATGAATAACGTCTGAGTTATCATTAATATAATATAATATGAAGAATATTTTATGGAAATCCTAATTATATATAGCGAAATATAAATTTAATTTATTTGAAATAGGCTCCATACCTTCTCCTTTAAAAGGAAGAGGAGGCCTTATCCCAGCAGTGGGACATTCACAGACTGTTACTGTAACTGTGAAATATAAATTAACTGATTTTAAGGTTATTATTAATTAATATACTTTATTGTATACAAACTTACAGCACAGAAAATAGCTTAGTACTTATGAGTAATTGCGATAGAAAATCTAACAAAGCAATCTGTATAGTAATTTCCCTACTTTGATCAAAATATCGCTTAAATATATACTTTACATCATTTAAAAATAGTCTTCCTTTTAAATTTTTTGTAACTGTTTTTCTAAATATATGTATAACAATTTTCAACCTATACTAATATCATAAATGCGGAAGTAACCTTGTCCGTCTGTGTTAAAGCTAAACCACTGAACCGATGTTGATAAAATTTATTAAGAAGCAAGCTGAAGCCCTGAGAAAGTTTATAGACTACTTATTATATATTTAAAATCTGCCTACCCCCAAACACGCGGTCGAAAACTACATATAAAAATTTCGACAGGATTTTAAGCGGATACCATACCATAAACGTTATACGAGAGCAAGAACGTTTTTTGTATGTATTTCGTTTTATTACTTCAAACAAAGCTTAAAAATATAGAATAATATTTACCGATGTATGTGTGTGTCATAAATACGTGTCTGTCAATCGTTGGGCGCATCCATGCATTTCTGAGAAACCAGTTTTGAGTTCTTGAAAAATTTCATAACAATTGCACAAAAAATTTCATGTCTGTATATTATTTTCGTTTAAAATATGATTGTTAAGATATTGCATCGCAATTAAGTAATTGGCGATTCAATGTGTAATCGATTTGTAATAATAAATTGTTACTCAACAAAAGAAATAAGAAGACAATTATATGTTTGAATGATTGGCGTTACGTGGCGTCGTGCAACTGAAGCTAAGCGTGACAGGTCGCTTACAAATCATTTCTCAAGTTATTTTTTCACAACTCGAATTATTTATTTTTTTATTTTCTACATTTTGTAATCTATACTTATAAAATCGTTTGCCCTGACTGATCATAAACACGCTGCAAAAATTTAATTTAGAAAACTGAAATTTAGAACATTTAAATTTTTGGAAATTTCAACTTTAGACCCTTTAATCACTAGTAACTTTAAATGAATTTCTGTTAGATATTTGTTAAGCTTTGCTCGAGCGCTTATAAGCGCTACAAATACGCTGTTGACATATTGTAACAAAGGCTTCGTTTTATGATTGCTAGGAAACTTTTAAGTTAATTATCTTAATATTGAAGTAAAATACGAGCACACAATATAAAAATACTTGTGTTCAAAAACAATAAGATACTAATACCCTATGTAACGTCAATTTCGTTTAGTACCCAAACTTAAATGAAACATCAAAAAGTGGACGGATGAGTACTTTTACAAAACCAGTTTAATAAGAAATTACCGATGTGAATACGTACTATTAAAACAAAGATGTAACAAAGCTCTTGAAATATTGGTCAGCACAGACCGTTTCAATCTTCGTTAACGTAAAACGCGCGATCTTATTTTGAAAACAATACGGGCCATTATCGTTATATATTAAAGGCTATGGCGGGCTCTTACGCATATTAATTATGCACGGTGAGTGCATCGAATGTACTCACTATGTTTTTTTTAAATTTACCATTGCATGAATAAATCATTACTCAGTCTTGTGTGAATGGGTTATAACTACTAGACTACCTTTCGTAATAAGTTATAAATTAGAAAATTTATACGAAGGTGTGGTATAACCATTAGCCTACTAGACTTTTACTTAAGTTATTCTAACAAAACATTTTGTACCTATTGATTTGTTCCGATTAAAAAAGGAGAGTGAGCCACTCGCACAAAGAATTACTCGTCTCACACGTTTGTCGGCAGTGCGTCATGTCATGTCTGTTACGTATCCTAAATAATATAGCTTAGGAAATGGATCCTTCACGTTTCCACTATTAGGTAACTAGGTACTCTTAGGTAAAATATTGGAGCACGATAGAAAACGCATTACAAAACATTGTTTACAACAATTACGTTCACAAACTTAAAAAAATAAGTAACATACAAACTATCAAATTATAATTACTTATTGTTGCTACTTTAATTACTGTCGTAATCATTGACAATCACAATCGTGGTTAACTGTTTAAATACGATTTTAATTGCATCTGCACCGAAATAACAGAATTCTATTTTTAAACTGACCATTAGCTTACATTACACTTGAACTTACAAATTGATTTAATTTCAAAATACATTTTCGTTCTGTGTTTTGTCCGTTATTATTTGTGTGTATATGTTATCGTTTGTGTATGTAAATTCGAATGCGTATCGAACATGTCTACGGCTTATGACTGTATAATTGTGCAAATAGGGTTACCATTCTAGTCTCTTGTCATTTATCTTTGTGTTGATCAGAAAATATTCTTTTTTTGAAAGTTCAAATTTTGACAATACGATTTTTTTTTCATAAAAGATTATATAAGGATGCGTGGGTTTTATCTATGTTTCTATGTATTTTTACATATGTACTATAATTGTTTATTTCTTTTCGAATATCTTGAAAAAAATGATAATATATATTCGAAATCAATTTCAAACAACGCGTAATAGCGATATGCGAATGAAATTATTAATACATCAGCTTTGTATACAATTAAATTCGATCAAAAACATTGAAAATTATAAAGTTGTTGACGCCACCTAATTAGCACCGAGTGGTAGTCAATTGCCAATTAAATTTATTAAGGACCTTATCCGGAAAGATCCTCTGGATAGATTTTCTGGAAGGATCTCATATTTGCACAGAGGATAATATCTCCCATATTGAGAGTTACTCATAACCAGCAATGAGTCTAGTTATTATTGAGAAATCTTTAAAAAAAAATTGATGACTGAAAAACATATTTGTGTATAAAGGCGAAAGTTCCCATTAACTATCAGGTGACTTATTTGAACATTTGCCTTCCTAAAACAAATTAAAAAAGCATACATTTTGAAAATTAAAAAAATAACTTCCAATCTTCTAACTATATTCAGACTTAATGACTTCTACAAGCAAATTAATAACTGTATTAGTTAATCGCCACCCCTGTATTTACACGCACCATTTATTAGTTCATTTACCTATAACGTAATTGAAGCGTATGATCAAATTCATCATCGTCTCATTAGTAATCATTGAATAATGAGAATGACAGTATTGAATATTCTATTCGTCTTAACTGAATGTAAAAGAAATATTAGCCCCTTTTTATTGAGAGAAACTACGGACTTGTTCTACATTTTTGTTTTTTTTATTATCGGCCAGATCCCTAAATAAAATAGATATTCTACACATTATCTACACGCCAGAAAACTAATTGAATAACTTTAAAGTTTCACTGGGTTTCCATATAAATTAGAATTTACAAGGTTTGGTTAAAATGAAACAAATATATAATATTTAAGTTTTATAAATTTTGTGTTTAAATTAGATTTGAAATAAATCCGAAATATGTACAAATTTTAACGAAAATAACTTTCTTAACACAAAATCTATGATACAATATGTGCGAAATCAATTAAGTATAGAAAGTTGAAGAAACCATGTGAAATCATCGTTTATAACTCCGAACAATAGACAAGTAATAGCAATATCACATAAGACTATGGTGTGCAGTGAAAATTTCTTAACTTTCAAATTTCCGTCGAAAGTAAACACGCGCTTAAACGCTAAACATGACTATAAACGATCACACGTGCACAGAATTTCTACATGATTATCGAAAGTAAGCAAATGTAAACCAGTGTTAAAGTAACTTCATCGAACATCAACTAACGTATATTATGATTGATGGGAAGGGAAACTGAATGTGATTGACGATTCTTAGTTTCCCATTCAGTAATTTATTTTAGTACGCAAAATTTCGTTCGCAAGAGTTTTCCTTATCTTCAGAATGTAATTAATTAAATTAAGTTATCATTAAGTACGTCTTTGCCTTTTCAACCTAAGAAAGAGAAAAAAAAATGCCGTTTTATTGGGAATATAATAAGATATGGATTTTTTTTTATTTATTAAAATAAATATTTAACACGAACCATTTATATTGAAATAAAATTATTCTTTAAACAATTCGCCGGTTTCTAAAAGTCGAATATTTTCTTTTTCTTCTTTATCAATTCTTGCTTTTATGATCGCTAATTCCTTGTCCCTGATAGTTTTTCTTTCGGCTTCCGCTTCCTGCCAAGCAGCTTCTCTTGCTGTATTGATTCTTTGTTTAAATCGCCCATAAATAATTCCCATGAACAACAATGAAAACCTAAGACCTCTAATTAGAGGAGATACGGGAACTGGTGGTCCGTACGGCAAAGACATTATTAGGTAGCAGGTTTTATAAAAGAATACGTATTATATTACAGATTAAACTAAACAATGACTTATATATTACATAAATAAATTTTAGACGTAAAAGATTATTCAATGAAAGTCATTAAAAAATTTAACATGACAAATGACACTTTTGAGTCAATAAAAAAATTAGGTACGTGGCATCAACAAAGAGGTCGTTGAACTTTTGTTACATTTATCCGTTGAATGCATTCTAGCACATCCTTATTCACTAGGTCAAGTGCGAATCGAAACAATAAATATATTTTTTGTTCCGGAATTACATTTATGTCGTTCGGAAGGCCAGTGGCCGAGAGTGCAGCTAAGAATACCGTTTGTCTCTGGTGTGACGACCACCAATTATAGCAGGCTGGCATTTCGCCAGCGGCTGAACTACGATAGCGTGGTCAACAGGAACAATCATTTATCGAATCAATCATTGTGCAGCGTAACTATTTAGAAGCAATAAAACAGTCAGTAAAAAGTGCTCTTTAAATGTTATCAAGCTATGTATAATAAATTTAAGAAATATGGGCCAATTAATAATGATGACAGCTGTTTTTATTTGTATTTCACTACTTAGCCTATAATATAATAAATATAATGTTTAAAAAAAGGGGTATTTAGATATTTTTTATAAAGTATTTATAACACATTCTTAATTTTTATATGTATTATAACAAATTGGCACCACATGAATACGTTCCATATGATATTCGTAAACGAGCTTAGAATTATATTTGGACGTTGTATGACAGATATGATTGACATTTATTAAAAAATCAGAAGCAATTTCCCAGACTTATTAGTATCATTTATTTTTAATCTGTTTTAAATTATTATTATTAGGTTGTATCTCTAAAACAAAGTAATTTGACAGCACTGAAAGTTTTTCTATCTTTTTAAAGATAAGGAAACTCCAAATAATAGAATAAAATAGTAATGTTTTGTTATATTAGTTAATAGTTTGAGATCGTGTAAAACAGAATTAGCACCAATATGTGATTTTTTTTATACAGTAAGTGCCAGTTTCTGAAACGCTAATCAAAGATCTTAGTAATATACATTGGTAACATATTGCGTCATCGGCTGCCACCGACCTATAATGACACAGATAAAAGACAACAGTTAATTTGATTTTGATGAGCGTTTCAGAAACTGGAAATGAGTAGGTAAAACTAATAAGTTTTTAATTTATTAGCAATAATAGGTGTATTGCTTGTTAAAATGCAAAAGTGAATTTGCTTTTTTACAATTTTTCGTCTTAACTACTCAACAGATTATTATGAAGTTTGCATATACACTGTCAGCAGAAAAAAAACTAGCTTAACCTAAGCCCCCCCCCCCCATTCACACATGGGCGACGCTGGCGATTTAGTAGTCTACAAGAAAACTTCAGCTAAAAGAAACAGTTCTCTCTCACGTTCATTATTAAAAAAAATAAGTAATTACTAACACAATAGGTTCAACGACGAAAAATAATTGGAGGAAATATTAATTAATCTTATTTTATTTATAAAAGAAATGGTTCTAGGGTTACCATCTTCAAATTTCAAAATACTGAAATTGAATTTCCTTGTCAATACTAATTGTTAAGGTAATAGGTTTATATAAATGCTGAGTAAAATGTTTTGGCTAAGTACTACTCACTCATCAGTTATTTTTTGCCCTAATACTGTACTGTGTATGTTATCTGTGTAATTCTGTTTGGGTTTGAAGGGTTGGTGAGCCAACACGATCCCATTCATTCTTTCTAACGTCAGATTTTGGAATAACGTATTTATTCCCCTAGCTGGGAACTCATTGACGGTCCCATTGTATCTTCAAAAAATTATGAAATCTCTCAACGTATTGGTCTATTGTAAACATATTTCAATTATTATTTTTTTATAACCTCGAGGGTGCACTTAAGTCTTAAGAAAATATAAGTAGGGAATTATGTTCATCATATTTCTTTTAAGCGTCTGTTCCTCAACTTTAGCGATCGATGTTTTGCCTTACTTGCAATAAATGACTATAATATACTGCTAATAAATAACGGATTAGTTATGGTAAATATTTAAATACAACAAATATATCATTAGCTACTTACGCCTGTAACACTTGACAAGAAAATAATATTTTACCAAGTAGAAAGTTATAATGATCACATAAAACATATAATTATATTATTAGGTATATAAAACTACTTGAAACGTTTCCATTTTTGTTCAAGTTATTGAATGCTTCTTATCACCATGAACGTACTTTATCATTTCTCACATTAGAAATAAGGCGTTATTACGTGTTATTTAAATTAAATATTTCTGCATTTATTAGTACTTACCTATATATTATATATTTATGTACTGCGCTTGCAATTCAATGCGCATTTACTGTTATAGAGAAGTTATATTTACTGTCTGCATTCATATATTATTATTTTGAAATCAAATGTCTAGATCCCACATAAACTTTTATCTAAAGAACTTTAAGGAGACATTGGACGGCAACCATAAGATAGTTTTCATTCAGTTTTATGAATAGAATATTATGAATAGTAATCGATTGGAATTATGAATACGAATATTATATAGGATAGAATAGTATTAGTCACCACACACTATGATGACCGTTATATGTTCCAACGAGTCTGGCATTGAGGACTAATTCACCCACACTTAATACAAAATGTCATCATGATTATTATAAGCGCGTGACCATAAAGACCTTAAAGGCCTGATTTTTTTTTATAATTATTTAATATTTTAGAACGAGTAAGCATTACACACTTAATTGTGTATATTTTTTTCAGTCGCTTTAATGTTTTGCACATGGTGCAAGGGATTTGCGTAAACCCGCCTGAGTATATATCAAAATCACATATTTTACCGCCAAACGCAATACTTAGATTTGTTGTGTTTCGGTTTGAAGGACCAGTGAAACTACAGGTACAAGCAACATAACATCCTAGTATAAAAGTTTGGCGGCGTATTGGCACCAGAAAGCACCAATGTCTATGGGCGTTGGTGTCCACTTACCAGCAAGTGGTCCATTTGCTGGTACCTTAATAGGCTTGCTCACCTACTTATAATAAAAAATTATGTTCTGTCTTCAAAATAAAAGTGTCTGATACAATTATTTATACTAATAAAGTAATTTTTAATATACCAAGTACCTAGTTATTTCATTCTTCATTAATATTGAGAATGTAATCGTTTCTCAGATGTAGTATAACATACTTATACAAATAAAAATATATATCCATTTGTCTGACTTTAAATGACACAAAATATAGAACCTCAATAGATTTCAATGTCTTCTTTATTTAGGACATTCGATTAAGATATCGCGATACACAGTGACATCAATACTAAAATTAAATGTTGTGTATAATATACTCCAATATTTTATATTAATACTTGATATAGATATAAAGGTAATACAAACTTGATAGGTCAATGTTAAAAGTTAATAGTAGAATCAAGAATGTCTAAAGTATTAACAGTTGGCATATTCGATCAATTGATAAAAAGTCGTGAGTAGTATAGTACAATAGTAACAAGTTATTAGGAAGGCGAGGCATGAACCGTATGAAATGGCATATTGCGTAATCTTCCCTTTGTTATGAACAATTTGATACAAAATGTCACGACCTCGTCCTAATATTGATGTTTGGATTGCATCAGCCTCTTCGTCTATCAAAAAAGGGTCAGGCAACTTCCCGGACTTTAAAGATTGAAGACCCCTAGGCACTTTGACATTTGAACCTCAAAATTCCGAAGTGGTTAAATTAAAATTATAATATTATTTTTGGCTGGGTTTTGGGATGGGGCCCCTCGGCTGTCCTAGTCCAGTCCTATGCCTAGTTTTAGTAACTGACAATTGAATAAGCATGACTAAATTCTGACAGGTATTATTTTATGTTTTCACAATTTTCTTGGTAAAAATACAGAAATATTCTGAGCATCAACCTCAGAGTCAAAAATGAGCAAAGCATATGGTCTCACTTATTTAAAAAAACTATGAGCTGCTTTTTCTCTAAACAGAATTAACATACTAGAAGAAGCTGTTATTAATTATTTTCGGTACCGATAATTATTGTTCTTTAAGTTTGATAAGTTTGTTACACAAATATATCATATAGTACTTTTATTCAGCAAAATTGCATTTTTAATATTTAAAACGTTAATATTTTCATGACGATTAAGTCAGGGTTTTATTATTTTCGAATTATTAACCTCAAAATACAAAAAAACCTTTCCATTGTCTCTCAAACGCATACAACAGAAAGCTTAAACTGTTTTGCAGAATTATTTCTTTCTCTTGTTGAGTTGATAGAAATACGCTGTTATCTTTCGGATAATTTTTATTTTATTTTAAAACTTGATAAGAAACCGGTATCGACTCAGTGTTTCTTCTTTCAATGTTAATAAAATTAATCTAGGTGTGTACCCTTCCCTAGCTATTCGCCATCTCTGTTGCACACGACAAACGATATATCTCTATTTCGTTCTGGCGAGTTTCGAATCGACTTTATTTTCCACTTCCAGTTCCAGTCTGTATTTGTCATTTGGTGTACAAGCTTGTTTAATAAAGTTTTCTTCTTACCTATTTTTTATTTAATTAAATGTAAGAATATAATCATATTATTTTAAAACAGTATTGAATACAAGTTAAGTTTGTTCGAATTTCAAACGATTGGATTTTTTTTTATTATCCGTCTACATAAAAAGTAGTGTTATCGATCATTATTTTCGACTCTGGGTGTGGTGTACTGAAACCTGTCAATATGATGTTTTATCTACCTGCATTGTGCTTATGTTAAAGGATAAGTGTTTACTTCGAAGTGTTAAGTGTTGTGTCTTGTGTATTGCAGACGTCGTCAACGACGAAGACGACAACAATGACGACACCGGCCAAATTGTATGGACGCGAGTTGTCCACATACGATGAGGTTGACGTCGACGAACTTCTAGCTAAATTGTCACAGGAAGAGCTTACTATGCTCGCCAAGGAGGTTGACCCAGACGTAAGTTTTTTTAATTATTATTTTTTAAACTTTTATTTTAACATTAATATTTTAAACTTAACACTGCTAAAAAAAACTTAAAAAGTCCATAAAATTTGTGTAAGTTCTCCTATGTCCCAAAACATGTGAGCTGATCTCAAATAAATTTAAAGAAAAAGAAAATATATTTTTTTTGTTTTTTCAATTCCAAATCATTTTAACTATCATACACTGCTGTCTTAAATACAACAATAGTTTGTTCCACACTTAACAACTTCACACGGAGTAGAATTTTTTAGAGAGATAATGTTGAAGGCTGGCCATCATTATAATGGTTACACTAATTGGTTGTTTACATACATTTTATGTATATTAAAGTAGCTGGAAATACCTTGAAAATCTTTAAGTGAAATGAAATCATAGCAAACTATATTCACTTATATTCTCAGTTATTATAAATTTATATTTTTTTATATTACTCAATACATTGTCTTATATAATGCATTGAAGATGAACATAGATAAAAAAAATTAGATAAGTTAATATGTTCCATCAACATATCTTGTTTTTAAATTGCGAAACAGTTAAGAGTTGATTAAAAACAAGTTTAATTTATATAATTAAACTAACTGAAATTGATTAAGATCTATTTTATAATATTTTTTTTTTATTATATTAGTTTGTATAACAATTTTAAAATGTTAATTATAATGCAGCGCACTAATGATTATTGTAGAAGATCCTAATATTTCCATTAATTTTTTACTTGATTTTTAGTTAAAGTTAACAAACAGGGTATTTGGATCAAATTAATTGTGCATTCTTTTATTTATGGGCAATGCAAAATTTGAGAAATTTGGTTGGTAATTGAAGAATCACGCTTCATTACTATACACATCAATTTTCCATATACCATTTCAGCCAACTGAAAATTAATTATAGTGATGAAATATAAAAGTTTTTTTGTTTCTATCTTCATACTTTATATCTTGAATATAGCAGGAATATAGCAAACGCAAATTAAGGAATATTTTACTATAATTGATTGATAATAACACAATTTCAAACATAGGAATGACGAATTGACTGAATAATGTCTCATTTTACTTCAATGTTTATTATAAAATATACAATAAGGAAGTTGTGGAAGCAGATATATATTATAAATAAATCATTAATTGTCTTATATAATAACAAATTTGCATATTAAATAACTTAATATGTGATTTTTTTAGTTTCAGTTTATTAGTCATACAATCCCAGCCATTTTTATATACTTTTAATTAGTTACCTTATACTACTATTCATTATATTTTATGAGTAGTATATGGTAAGTAATTTTGATATCTTGTACCAATAAATCAACTTATTTAATATGTGTATAGTATTACTGGTACAAATACAGTTTTCCTCTTCCAGTAACAGTCAGTAGTTATTAATTATTACATCACAGTCAATACTTTGACATTACATAATTAATTGTATAATGTATTAACAATATAGGTAATATCCAATGCAAATTAACCATGACTGCTTAATTAATATTTCTAACTGCTCTTTGAAATAATGTGAATTTCTATTTATTTACAGCTAAAACGTATGCATACTAACTACAAATTAAATTAAATGTATTAATTACATATAATTCTATTTATGAATTTGTTAACAATTATAGCAGTACCGTAAGATTATGTTCAGCTCTGTCTGAGTGTCAACAACTAATCTACTAGTTTTTTAAACCAAAAAATAATAATACTATGTATTTCTTTTTTTCGAATAGAATGGCAATATAATTACAAGTACAATGGGTATTACATCTTAGGTCTTCCAGTGCACTAAATTGGTTTAAAGTTTAAACAATGCCAGTCAACACTTACCATAAAAAGGTCATAAAATATTTGCTTCCGTCTTATGTATTCAATCTTTTAAAACAAATATTATATTGTAGTGGAGTTACATTTGTTAACATTATCTAGTACTTATACCAGTAATATCTTATTTATATAGGTTTATTATATAATCTAAATTACTAACACTATGTACAACCAAAGTGTAGCATTATCACTTGTTTATTTTAAGTACATGGACAAACCCTATCAAAGATAATAATTAATAATCCTATTTAAAAGATTTACGATTTAATTTTCGAAGAAAGAAAATATTCTTCATTGCAATAATCACTGAGTAAAATTTTGTATAAAATGTATTCTTAAATTTTCGAATGTTCTCAAATGTTCAACAGTTCGTATCCCAACAACGAAGCACCTAAAGTGCTAATAGAATTTAGTATTTGCATTGTGTTCAATGGCTAGTAATGTTGAATCTAACAATGAAACTCAAGACTTGAATGATTTTAATTTTTTATTGTACTATGTAAAATGTTATTTAACTACCACACTTTACATTACACTACACACAAAAATATTTGGAATTTGGAATTTTTATATGGAATACTTTGCTTACCATAAAAGAATGTTTAATTATTTTTGTGTATATTGTATGACAAGTACATTGTTGTTAATTGTTATTATTATGAAATTAATTACATATTGTAGCAACAAAACTGATCCAATTATTTAAAATTGGAATTGTACATTAATCTATTTTTGATCGTTCGTATGCAAATGTAATAACATGTATTATTTAATTTTCCAGGACAACTTTCTCCCTCCCTCGCAGCGAAATAACTACGCGTGCGAGAAGGATCCAACAGGTCCTCTCAATCGGAAGAAATTAATTGAACACATAAACAAACAAGCATTAGAAACTCCAGATCGACCCGAAGTCAAACCATATGTAGCGGGAGTTATACGTGGTAAAAAGGTAAATATATAGAAAATATATTATTAACAGTATTTCGAGTATTAAGATTTAAAAAAAAAATTAAATAAAGAATTTACAAATTAAAGTTGCCAAATTATGGTAAAACAATGTTTTTTTCTTTTTTAATTACGAATTTTTCTTGCTTAACTGGTAAATATTGTATAGATAATGGTTGGCAATCTGTTTCCTTTAAACAATTAGTTACACAAGTTATTGTATCATACATGTCAGTTTTCAAGGCTGGTAACTATTTACACATTTGTGTAAAAAAAAATTTGCTCTGAGAATTGTACTGGCTGAACAATTTTAGTGTAAATTTAATTTTATAAATTGAATAGTTTAAACAATTACAAGCATGCATTATATTTAAATTTACAGGCATCAATTACGAAAAAAAAGAAATATAACTTTTTATTATGGCTAAGATTTTGTTTATCTATATTTTATCTGTACGGCTGAGTTACCGAAATATTTAATTGCAAGATTGATAAAGATACTAAGAGCCAATTCGCTGATCGTTGATCGTGAAAGTTACCGATCATTATACATATAAAATATATATGTTGAATATTGATGATCAATGACTTTTCTCGTTTTACCAGTGGATCCCACCACCGCCGCCAGAGAAAGTTCGAGACGCGGAAGAACAAATTACCATCGACCTCGGCGACGAATACGAACAAGCGCTCGGCACCGCCTCCCAGGAGGAAATCATCGATCTCGCTGGTGAGAACCTGATCACCATATTAATATTCTCGAAGATTCTAGATTCATTTCTTTCTTAGACAATTATTTTGGACGTGTAATATTATTTTCCGATTTTTTTTTATTACGATTGATTAATTGCTCTATTTTCTTTGTAATGACGCTTAGAAAAAAAAATATTTACTTCATATAAAATAAACTATTCCATTAATAACTATTGCACCAGCTGATTGCAGATGAAAACATAACAAAAAAAAATTACCAATCAAAAAGGTATGAATTTTTTTAAAATGTTGATTACATTCCAAAAAGAATTATATTAGGCTTCTAGTTAAAAATGAATCCTCTGTAGATAATATCTTTATATAGAATGACTGATGTTCCATTTTTAAATACTCATGAACATTATTGTACATAAAAATATTTAATGATAAAAATTGGTGTTACAAATGAAGTCTTATCTCCATAAAGATAATCCTTTTAGCCTTACCCCAGTGTGATATCAGTTTGTAATTGGCTGTGTGGGTACAGCTGTGTGGGTACATTCAAAATAATTTATATACATAAATATTCTTATATGCATAACATTGCTATTAATAATAAATGTATAATTATAAAAAGGATTAATAAGATAATATAAATACAATATAACATTTAACACAATTTATAAAGTTCTTAATCAATTTTTTTTTTTCAATTATAAAATAATTCTTAGGAACCAAGCCTGAGAGTTACTTTACTTATTCAATCATTACCAAAATATATAAACACAAGTAATATTAGATTTAAAAAAAATGACATATGTTATACATTTTCTTAAATATATCACTATATATTTAATATACTCAAATGGCAACACTATTGTAAAAAAATACTATCAAATATTCACAGTGCTGTACATGTACATATTACGTCTAATTATCATATCGTATAGCAAACGTCAATATTATCTTTACTGGCTATACCTAAATAGCATTACTTTATTACTTGATCAACTGGTTTAACAAATTAACCGATTTTGATATAAAAATGAAGAATGTGTTCTTAATTTAAAAGTTTTTTAAATGAGTGAAACGAAATTCTAAACTTAAATGCAAACCGATCTTTATATTGCAATATTTTTTTAATCCTGAATCCTGGCAATGACCATGCGCCTGCATCCTTAATATAACATGAATATAATTTAAAGATAAGATACACCATAGATAAGGATAACACTTCAGTAGACACAAATATAAGGAAAAAACAAAACTAAACTCAACAGTCAATTGTTCCAACTATTGACAACACAGATAATTATATAAAACAAAACACTTATATACTGATACTTGTAATTTTACGAGCCTGTTAGCGTGGTTGGTAGATACTTGCCTTTCACGCCGAAGGTTGTGGGCTCGATTCCCACCCAGGACAGATATTAATTTCCATGAACATGTCTGTTTGTTCTGAGTCTGGGTGTAATTATCTATATAAGTATGTATTTACAAATAAAAGTAGTGTATGTAGTATATCAGTTGTATGGTTTCCATCGTACAAGCTGTGCTTAATTCGGAATCAGATCAGTTTGTGAATAATGGCCCAGGATATTATATTATACTGATACCCGATAATTGAAGACGTATGAGGCAGGTGTCATAAAACAAAAAGGATGATTTTTGAATAAGTAACAGTTTTTTTTTTTTACTTGATTACTTATCGTTCGTAGGTCATTCGTTCATTACGTTCATAGCTCTTAAAGTTTTAAAACGTGAGAGTTGAAGGTACCAACATGCGTAGACTTGATGTAACAAATTTCAAAAGCTTACAGATGTGATATAGCACCGTCATCCACTTATGTTTTCGATTACTATTAATAATAGAAGACAGTTTTATTTTTAATATCTAGTTATCTCTGTAATTTATATATAGTTATATGTACAAATAAGATAATGTTTGTACTGAGACTATTCACCGGTGGTAGAGTATTTTGAAGAAATGTTGGTTAGTCATCCGTTATCTTACTGTCTGTCTCTTGTCGAGTGGCTAGCTTATATTTTTTTATTTAGGTTTACCAACAGTTGTTTACACTGAATATAACACTTAATACATTCAAATATATATATATATATTACACATATATATTATATATATATATATATATATATAGAATAGAATAGCGTAACAACTAATTATAGGTAAACACCTCTTGTAATAACACATAAAAAGTAAAAAGTAGCCACAGCAAATTCATTTAACACAAAATATAGATAAACCTTAAACTTAATTACAAAAATAGACATGACGAAAAAAAAAATGTTTAACAAAAATATGTATACATAAAAGTGTCTTATAAAAGTAGTTAATTTTATTAATCAATGTAAGATAAGCCAGTACAAGTTGATTTCAACTTAGTGAGGGGATCATAATGTAGATCGATTTGATCACTGCAAGCATTTATCACTTTACATATTTTAGAACAGGGAGAGTTGGCACCTAACACAGTCTTTCTAAGAGGTGGACAGAGTGGTGTGATAAATGATGTGTCTTATAAAGGTTATAGATACCGAATACCTGAGTTCAAACCCCGGGTCATGAAAATCAAATCGCCGATGAATGTAATTAGGTTGGTGTCGGATTTCCCGTTGAGTCAGGAATTACTTGTGTATAATAATATTCTGAGCAGATGGCTAGTCTCTTGTATATCTAACGACAACAGACAGTATAGCAAATATAAATACTCTATATTGCTGAGTTCTGGTTGCATTTACGGTCAGGTAATTCATTTGTTCATGTCTTTCTAACTTTTTAAATTTAAAAATAGAATACAATTTTTTTGTGCAATATAAAGTGCCAAGTGCAGTGCGTTGAACACATGGAACATGACAAATGTCTCGCTTTTAAAAGTGACAAGCTGTGTGTTTTTCGAGTGCCTAATTAGTTTACATTTTGGTTGCATATAAAAAAATACATAATTATAGTAAATGTCACACGTAATTGAACATAATGTATTCGCTCGGATTACACTAATATTTTCAGGAATTTTTTTCTTTAAATATTGTATATATTAAATTTTATTCACAATATAATAATGTCCTCCAGACCGATTTCGGCCACGGCGGCCAATCTCAAGAGAGATTAGCCAAAGACGCAGGAGATATTGTAGTGCACAAGTGTGTGCGCAAACACAGATGCACTCTCTATTCCCTAACTCGCATAATCCGATGGGACGACAATCTGACACGATTGAAAAAAGTAGGAAGAAGCGCAGGACCAATGGCTTTAAGTGCTTTCCGAGGCACGGGAGTGTACACACTTCCATCTTCCAGAGTTCGGGCTGCTACTGAGATTTTTCCCAATTCCCATATTCCCAAAAAAAACCCAATAAAAAGTTATTGGGTTTTTTTGTTAGAAAAATATATATAGCACCTCCGGATCTGCGGTTTGCGGTTTCTCTAGAAATTGGCCGCCATGACCGAAATCGGTCTGGAGGATTCACAATATACATATAGTTTAAAAAGAGCTTATCTGATATGTAACAATTAAAAACATACATTACATTGAAATAAATCATCCTAATATTAAGATATATTAACCGAGATAATACGTATCTCGTGATATAGAGAGAACTATATCTTGAATTGACTTGAAATTTGCCGCAGTTACTCCTACCCTAACGTAGACGCTCACTAAGAACGGATTTTAGTCATATTCTATCCAAAAAACATTTTACAGGAATTGTAAAAGTCGTTACATTAGTAATTAACTATTACATTTCTTACATGTAATAAATAACAGCCTGGGCTGCTCCTCTACTTTCTGTGGGGGTCTGTTAGACCACATGTGGAAAATTTTCGTCTTCCTTGAGATTTCGTTCGTCGTCGACGAGATCAGTGCTTGCCCGAGTTTTAACCCCTAATTTTTGGTTATGGTTTATCTGATCTAACCTCTTAACTTTGATACTTCCTAACGTTACTAATATTATGAATGCGATAAAAAATTTACTTGTTTGTCTGTTACGCTTTCACGTCTAAACCGTTTAAAATTTCGTATCCGATTAATGCACTACATTCACGAACACATTACATTGTATTCGATTCAAGGATAAAAAAATATATGATCAAGAATTTAAAATGTAAACTGTCAGAAGTGTAAGCCGTTTTATGATATTATTAAAACAGTATTATTAAAATACATTTCTTTGTAATAACATAACGAAAGAATTCGCGACAATTTGGCGAATTTCCAACGTTATCTAATTGATGATCTTCCTTTTGACATTAAGACAATCTTTTTCGGATGAAAACCGAGTAAATCCGTCTTCTTAAACACCTCTGGTATGTGTGATATATTTTTTTCTAGAAACTGGGTTATTTGATCTTAGCGAGAGTAGCGCACTAGATTATTGTAACGGTAATCTTGTGTTACATATTGTCGTTATGAAAGTGATTTCTTGATTTAGTTTTTTGTCATAGCAATTGGAAGGAGTTTTTATTGCTAGACAATGTTCTCTAATCTTATCGTCCCTTAATTTGGGATTAGAATTTTAGTCCAAACTGATTAAGTACGAATTAATTGTAAAATTATTATGCCAGGTGTGTCTCACTGCTGTACAAAGACTTATATATAAACAAATCCTTCCGAAAAGAATCCAGCTCGTCTCGCTACCTCTGTCGAGACCTGAAGCGATATCGTTGGAAATCGGGTACCCATTTGGTTGTAGTTTTGGACTATAGATTTTCTGTCATTCGACAAATATGTCCCGTCCAGTTCCATTTCATTGATGCAGCTTTCCGAGTGACATCGATGTTTCCAGTTTTTAAGCAGAATGCAGTGTTGTTAAGAGCGTAACATTGGAATAATTTACAAAATTTGAAAAAAGAAATGGACATAGCCCTTAAGTGAAAGTTGTTACTTTTTCTAGACGAATGTTTTCGGTTGTTTGAAACGTATATGTGTTTGTCTCTATCTCCCCTAAATAAGAGAGATAGAGACGAGAATAGAATCGAATCGTACCTAAACATAAATCCAACGACCTTGGGTTATTATATAAAATCTAAATCTGTTCTATTAACTTAACTCTGATAATAAATATCGCTTACAAAATGTTTAATATTATATTGTACCTTTGTACGGAATTACCCTTCGACCCTGTGGTAGACTTTAGACCAGTGTTTCCCAATGTGGGGTCAATTTAAAAATCGACTCGACACGCTTTAACTCTTTCGTTATGGGTTATTTAAATGCAATGCTAGATATCGGTGACAAATTTAACAAAAAAGGCAAACTTAAAAAAATGCTGTAAATAATTTTTAGGTATAATTTCATTTGACATTATCAAAATATCAACTGGGTAATTAGAATCGTCAAGTGAACTTCGTCGGGGATTCACCACAATTTCATAGTGATTTCTTCCTAAAACTTATCATTTATATTTCTTAAAGGAACGAAACAATTTTTAAAGGATAAAAATTATGATGAATTTTAGAAATTTTAAATTAAAAGTGCTGGATCTGATACTGGTCAAAAGGCAACTTGTACCACTTACCATAACCAAAATAACAAGCATAATAAATAATAACGCTTATCTGCCTATCTATAACAACTATAGTACTGATAAAACCATTTACAATAATAGGCCAGACATAACAATATTAGATAAACAAAGCGATCCAGTTTATTTCATAGATATAGCAATTTGCAACACCAAATACACCCGATTTATCAATTTAAATTATAACACAATGGAAATTTACAAATACTAAATGGAGCCTATATATTTATCCTCTATAAGATTTATATTGTATTCTCTAAGGCAGTTTAAAAACGCTGAACATCCATAAATCCACCTACACACTTCTACGGAAGGGTACAAAAGGGTAGGTTTTTGGGCTCATATAATCAGATAAAAAACCCGTAGAGTTTCTTTTGCCGGTTCTTCTCAGGTCATTGACGTTAATTTCCGAACTGGTGGTAGATTTTTGACAATAAGCAAGTGTAATGATTCTATATTGAATATTGTTTTTTAAATTTTATAAAGAGAAAGAATGATGTTAAGTATTTCGTAATAATAATAAAAGAAACCTTTGTATTCAATTGCTATACCATTGCTATATTGGTGTTTTTTTTTTCAGCTATTCTTGGCTTCCACTCCATGATGAATCAGGACCAGTACCACGCGTCGCTGTTGAACAAAGGTCAACCCGTCGGCCTCGGTTGGGATGGGATCACTAAAGCTACAAAACCAAAGGTTTTTATATATTTGTATATTATATACAATATAATCATAAATTTTATAAAGCCAATAATTTTAACAGTACAGCAGTACTTGGTATTGTTGTGTTCCGGTTTGAAGGGTGAGTGAGCCAGTGTAATTACAGTGCACGAGGGACATAACATCTTAGTTCCCGAGGTTGGTGGCGCATTGGCGATGTAAGCGATGGTTAACATTTCTTACAATGCCAATGTCTAAGGGCGTTGGTAAACACTTATCAGGTGGCCCATATGACCAGCAGGTCCGCCTTCCTTTTCTATAAAAAAATTAAAAAAAAAAAGTTACTTATAAACGTTGCTTGGCTGTTGTTTGGTCAAATACTGATTTCTCTCTTTCTGTCGTTATTGATTTGACATTCGAAAGAAGAAGACGCAGCATTGTTGAACTAATCACTTGCTAAACAACGTTTGTTACCACCGTTCGTGTTTTATTAAGAGATATTGAAATTAAATTAAAGTTGTTTTATAATTGTGACTCATTGGTATGTTGTAGGTATATCCGATGGACCCTCCTAACGACGTAGATCCGGATAAAACCATCGACAGAGTCAAAGAAAACGACGAGACGTTCCTTGATCTCAATTGGAATAACATTAAGGTAAAGTTGTATTTGAATGATGTTTTTGATTTATGTATTTCCTAACATTTATTCTAAACGCTCATTGGTCACCGATGATATGACGTCATCCCGCCACCGACCAATGATCACTCAGTGTTTCAAAAATTGGAGATAAATAGACTATTTAAAGGCAAATATATGTGCGATTGTATGGAAAAAATAAACGAGTAAATACCACCGTTTGTCGTGAATCTCTGTCGTGATACTCTCCTCTCCCACTCGCACACATACATCTCTTTCTTTTATCCGCAGTGTTCCGTTTTAACAATTATAAGCATACTTTAACGTAATAATTTTACTTTACTTATAATTATAGGTTTTATTTTACTTATAAATGTACTTAGCCTCTTTTAGCATTAGGTCACAGAAATGGAACTGTGTTCGATAATGTATCGTTAAAATTATATATTTATATATAATATTAATATATAATTTTAACATATATATATTTTTTAAATCTTTGGCAGTTTTACAAAATCTTTATAGTTGTACGAACCTTCACTCACCGGATGTCGATCCGATTCCAGAACATAAGCGACGAGAAGTTCGAGAAGCTGTTCGAGGCGCTGAAGACGAACACGCACCTGGAGGTGGTGTCGCTGGTGAACGTGGGCCTCAACGACCGCACGGCGGCGCTGCTGGCCGACGCGCTGCAGGCCAACAGCGCGCTGCGCGTCGTCAACGTCGAGACCAACTTCATCAGCCCCGCCGGCGTCGTGCAGCTCGTGCGCGCGCTGCTCGCCACCACCTGCGTCGAGGAGTTCCGCGCCTCCAACCAGGTATCGTGTCTCGAGCCACACATAGCCTTTTGTGCTCTATGCTCTATAGTTACACGAGTATGGTCGAGAACTAAATGAACACCTCACGTCACCTTGTCATGACTGCCTCACGATTAGTATTAAGGTTTTATAATTTAACCTTCAAAATTTAATAATCTCTAGTGTTTCCAGTCGATACCTTATACAACTTGAAATGATATTGTTCGACAGCGGTCGCAAGTGCTGGGCAACAAGACGGAGATGGAGATCACGCGGCTGGTGGAGCAGAACCCCACGCTGCTGCGACTCGGCCTGCACCTGGAGTACAGCGACGCGCGCCACCGGGTCGCCTCGCACCTGCAGCGCAACATCGACAGAAGTGAGTATCGCTCGACCGGTCGCTCGACTGATCGGTAAACCAGTCGCGCGATCTCTCGTAATCTGTGTTATCGCCGGACTGTTCGCCGAACTTGTTGGTGGAATTTACATCTATCTGGATAAAATTGTCTGAAAGATTTTATTTAACTAGATTTAAAAAAAAATATAAGACTAAAAAAATATCCAGTTATAATAGGTTTGTAAGCTGATCTGGAAAATCATCTTATCATCATAGTTGGAGTAATTCAACTGGAATACTTTTCGGGTTCAGGTCTTTCAGGTCATTACCGCAATGACGCATCTAAGCGTCATTCAGCTTAGTGTTAAATAACTCTTTTATATAGTCATAAAAAAGAAGATTATGAGTAAATATTACTGAACTGTTTTTAAAACAGAATGCTGGTTAATTGATTAATTATGAGATATATTAATGGCGAGTTAATTACGATTAATAAATAATTTATTTCGAAATAATAGGTCGTAAGTTTACTTAACTATCTTACTACGTCATCTATATAAAAATATAACGAAAAACTGAGACGAATATTTTTTATTTTATAATGTTGTTTTTTTTTATTTAAATAAAATTTGAAATAAGTTTTTAAAGGCCATATTTTTTATCGAAAACAAAAAAAAATGGTTTTAGTAGAACTACGCTATTATTTTATTAAACAAAACGCAAGTAATTAATTGGTTAAAATTGATATATTTATTTCAAATATCACAACATGCTTGCAATATCATACCATGGACAATATCAGAACATAAACATCGATATACCATCAACAGTTGCATTATCAATACATTGCGGTCCGGAGGGTCACAGAGGCACCGCGCGTCGTCTCCACACTCGCTAGTAAACACTTTGGCGTTGACCATAGCGTAACCATAGACACCCGTAGATAACGCATAGCGTACATCCTCGCTTATTAACACCTCGACGTTCGATCACCATGCGACATCACTCATCACTTTCGATCGGTCGACGACACAGGACCGACCCTGTCCGTCCACACGAGAGAGTTGATCGCTACGACGTCACAGAACACGGACGTCGCTAATGTTCTCAATCGAAACCCATTCGGCATCAAAGACTCAAGAGTACATAGTGATGGGAGTCGGAATCGATAAATGGTATCGATATTGTCAGATTGCCGTTTGCAAAAGCGAGCGAGCGTGTCACTAAGCTTGCGCCTGCCGCGCGGCCGGCCGCCCGCGGTGGGCGTGGCCAGTAGCCTCCTCAACCTCACGCCGCCCAGCGCCGACACGCTGACGCCCACGAGCGACCGGAGGGTTCTCGATAAGCCGATTATCAAAACCGGATCGTTATCCGATGACAAATCGCTTGCGGGAGCCCAGAATGGAAATTTCGTGATGGCGGCGCCGCCAGATATAAACCCAGAGCCCCACTCGTGAGTAAACACGACTCACACGACACGCGTGACAGACCACCCCCCACCCCCCCCATTACTCCGTGTAAAGACATAGAATACGTGAAATCGTTCAATCGATCGATGAAATAAATGTGAACATATCGTCCGTGTAAATACGAATGAATTGATCCGGAACCGATTGATCGATTTCACGGCCGGCCGCCTGTCGGTGACGGATTGGTGTGTGACGCAATTGTTCCTTAGTCACAGTATTTTATTCCATTACAGTACGGAAAGACCTAACGCTGCGACTTCAGTTCAGATTCTTTAACAACCTGCAAAAAGGGGCGCGTAGCCAATAGAATTTATAAAGGTCAGACCCTGAGAGGGTTCATCGAGTTGGCACGGCAGCGTATAACATACTCCGCTTCGATTAAAGCTTATTTTACAGTGTCGATTTATTTTCATCACTTACAATTAATATATCGATGCAGTTTTATGAATCAATATATATTTACACACACGAAATAATATTTAATATACATACATATATAATATACAGATCGATCGATAAACACACAGTGTAAAACTGCATCTATAGACTTTAATAAAATGTCACTTTTTTAATTATTTCTTGTAGTTGAGATATTTTATCTATAATTTAACATTCTTTTAATTTTTCCAAATTTTAATACATTTAACACTTCGCGATTTAAATTACTCAGAGAGAAATAATCATGCGTTATAATATTTTAATCGAAAACAATTTAATTTTTAGCAGAGAGGGGAGCGTAGAACCGAATGATAATATGTAGAATCGCCGCCAATAATCGGTAAAATCAAGTTTTATTTTGGCGCGAATGCTGTAAAGTCTTTATAAGAACCGTTATTTTTCGAAGCATAACGGTTTCATTTACAACACTTAGGCTTTAGCTATTAAACATCTTTTGCTTAGTGAGCCTTCGAAAATAAAAGGGGTCCGTTTTCAACAGACGTACTATCTGATTCCTAATGTTTGCATTTAAAATAGTTTTCTTTTTTTTTTTAATTTCATCTGAAATTGTATACAACACTATACTAACTTCACGCATGATTGTGTGAACTAACCGAATGCGAGAATGAGTTTTGAGTAATGTCACGATAAGATTTATTATAGCATGAAAATCTTCACTTGTTTTCAAAAATAGAACAGTGCTCGTAAATCCTGTTTGTTTTAAAAAATAATATAAAAATAATTATGATATGAAACCTAAATGCCAGTGATATATACTTCGAAATTTTGTAATCGATTTTTAAATCGATTTTCATTACATTTTTGAATCGATTATTTGATACGATAAGAAGTAAATGTCACTAGTATCTAATGTTTGTATGTGTATAAACCTTGACGATATGTCGATGTGTGTATTGCAGTACGCCAACAACGCCGGAGCCAGAGCGGCGCTTAGAGTACTAAACGACACATGTGGTGAGTAAAATATGTTATAATGTCATAAAATAAACCGTACATTGATGATTTCTAATCGCTCAATTTGGTGTTAACTGTTTTTCTTGATTCTATTTATAAATTTTCAAAAAATCTATAACGGATCGATTTTTAATCTGTAATGTGCGGTTATTATTATGCGGTTACATTTAATGATCATGACTATGACCACCGTTTGTGCTATTAGGATGACGTCATAGTAGAATTACCATTTGAGTTTTAAATCATGTATAAAGTTCCAAATAACTGATTTTTTGTATATAAATACCTTCATCCCTTAATTTTATGTAAATAGTTACCGTATATGTATCCGATGCTAAATACACTTTACAAATCATTCAATGCAAGTAAATAACTATACATACACAACAAATAATTCATATTTTTCCTTCAATACTATCACTGTATTTTATTCCAATAGAAGAAAGAGTAAAGATAAACAAAACTTAGATTTACATAATCTGTGCGAATCGCTAATAACTCAGCTATATTATGCACTACACACAGTTCTTGATACAAATCTTTATTTATATCCACAATTTTACTTCCAAAGTTCCGATACCAACTTCGCCGACATACAAGACGCCATTTTGTCGTGTATTAATGTCATAGATTATCCAAGGTCACCAATCATATCGCGTCAATTGAATGCCAATGTTGTTTTTCTTTACTCCTTCAATTGGAATATAATAAAATAATTATGCAAGCGTCGTCAGCTCTGTTGTATAGTCTCCATTTAAATAGAAATCGCTATTTATAATTTATATCTCATATCAAGCATGATATTATGTCCTACGAGTGTACTTTAAAAATACATTTTCAATCATGAATTAATTGACTAAATATACATAATAATATAAGTCGTTTAGATCAAGAATTATTATTGTTAATAACTATCACTATTGAGAGTATCAGTATTGTTTTATCTTCGTAATTAAAAGTATATAATGTTGAAAGAAAGGAAATTCAATTAAAATACGACACAACGTTATTAATATAAAATGTTACATTAAGGCGATTTAAGAACTAACTAAAATATTACAATCAGTTTTTTTTTCTGGGTAAGAAATTAGAACGCATTGAGAACCAATGCTAGCTTAATTCTTAAGATTGTTTTTTTTTTTAAATCAACGATCATTGTTATTATGTTGCTGCACTTTTGGCTGTATCACGTGAGCTAATAGATGAATATTTTTTTTTCTAAATAATTTATTTATATTCTGAAAGGGGCATCAAATATTTTACTATAATGGTATTATGCTAGAAAACTCAAAAACTACTGTAATAAATTTAAACCCAGTCGCACAAAAACATTTGTTTTTTTTTATTCAGTTTAATTTTCGATCGATTTTTCTAATATTTCTCGACGGCGTTCACCGTCGTAAATTTGTTATTTAGATATTCATTTATTTGAGGAACGAATAATTTTACTATAGATCTTAGAAATTGTTGTATCTCTCGTTATCTGTAAACCATCTTATGTGACGTCATGAACATAAGTCATTTCTGTTTCATAAAATCATTTTATGTATCATAATTAGATCATGTTGCCTTGTCATATTGACGCTATAACGTAAAATTGGAGACAAAATTGCATAATTATATACTGGCAGATTTTAGATAATAAAAAGGTCAAAATCGATCTAAGCAAAGCTATTATAATAAAATTAGTGTCTATATAATATCAATTAATATTCCGAAACACGACATACTTAAAGTTGTGCCATTTTGTCCGCTTGCAACCATTTACGTCAATGTGTCAAGATGACGGGCCTAGTAAATAAAAGTGTGCAATTTTTACGACAAATGTGTAAAAATTTTAGTTATTCTCCTATTCAGGTGGGCGAATCCGGCGCTTGAGCCAGTTCACACGCAGCCGTAGTTACGTGGTGGGCTGGATTCCTTGACCACACGCGCTCGCACTGTCACGCTCTTTGTCACTGTGTAGCACGCCCCTTATTAAAGCCTTCTATAAATATATCTTGTGTTATTCATAAACGAATAAATTTTTTTTTTTAATTGAAGATGTATTCTATTTTTAAATGTTGGGCTTGAATAGTGTTCGATGTACGCTTGAATAGGGTCTCTCCGCAAGTCATCGGGCCGTACTGATTTTCTAATGATATGGTTTTATTCAATTGTACAAGCTCCGATTTCTTCAAACGCCAGTTATATTTTATCACAAGAAAAGTTTATTGACTAATCTGCTATACAAAATAGTCATACTAATGCTTAATTTAGCTGGCGATTCAAAAAATCGATTCTTAATCGAATGGTTTAGTTTAAAATTAAAATATATATAAAAATATTTACTACGAACTTCGTGCTGTTTGTTGTTGGCGCTATATGTGGACTATGACTTGACTATTTGATGGCCCGGTGATAGATGATCGTTAATCAAAAAAAAAAAAAATTAACTTATTGCACATTCACACAATGTCCGTATTTGCAAAATCGTTTTAACGTATCGTCACTATATTCTCACTTACATAACGAAATTTAAACCTGACTGATGACGGACCTGCAAAACGGACCACTGTATGAATGTAGCCTTAATTGGTGCTTGCAACTTTATAAAAATGACAAATTAAATCAATTCACGTATTTGACTTTATATTATATAATTCTTGCCTCTATTAAAAATGATTTTTTGTCTTTTATTGTATTTAAAAAAAAAAACGACTACACAATTACAAAGATATGTTTTGACAGATAATTAAGTGTGCTTGATGAACGAATATTGTGCGATGGCAATATTTTTGATTTTATTTAATAATAAGATCTTCTAATATTAGACAAGTCGATGGCAGGTCCAATCACTAGTTGGAAACTTACATTTTTTTTATAATTAAGAATAAAAATAAATAAAATCATAAATATTGTCTATGTTTGAATGTTTCGTACGTTTACAATATTAATTCTAATTTTAGTGTGCTAATGAAATCGTATTAATTTTTATCATTAAATTGTAATATATGTTATAGACGTGCACATTCCGTTAATACATAACATACTTCTCTAATAAACTTTTTATTATAGATTAAGAAAAATCATGGTCAATGTTTAATCTACAGTTGATTATAATGCCAACGATTAATTAAAAAAATAAATCATAAAATTAATTGTATACTAAAAACTGCCATTTATAAATAAGAGAAGTCATGTTCTGTGTCAATGGATTATAAGTTTAACATTTTCAAAAAAGCACTAGGTTTTTTAATCTGCTATACGCTGTGTTATCTGTGGTCAAGTTCGCTTTCGATTGAAGGCTTGCAACATTTTATCGACTATAACCTTTTGCTTTCTTGAAATAAAATATCTGCTTATCTTTTAAATTGTAACTTATATTCATAGAATCTACTGCGGAACATAATTGTCCATAACATTGTGATATAAACATCATGTGTTTCCATTAAAAAAATATTGCTTTGTTTTTTCATTCTAGTTTCAACTTAAGAGAGATTATTTGTAAATGAATTTTAGATTTTTAATGTATTTTTTTTTTGTTGTACCGATCTATAAAATTTAAAATTATAATAAATGATTAATTTTAATTTTTAATTATAGATTTTATTTATGTCGACATTTTAATGTATGGAGCATTTTGGTCCAACGAAAACTTGGCTAATAGAGTCGCAGTTGTGTAGTTTTGTGACAAAATATAAATAAAGCGATTAAACATAATGTTTTCAATCATTTATATAACCATAGTACTCACATCCTCTGAAGTCCTTCTTAACATCGAATTCGAGAGTTTCTGTACAGTTTTAAGACACTTTTTTTTAACCAATTAATAATATTACAGTATAAATATACATAAATTTTGATTTAAGCATAAATAGAGTTAAATTTTATAAGAATTATTGATACTATACAATTCGAACACAAAATTATATTTATTTAAAGTTATTAATAATAATGTTTGCAAACATTAAATCCAATATTTCTCTAAATGTTCGCCATTAAATCATTGAAACTCCTTTGGAAATTAAACAATCACAACAATAATATATTTTACATGAGCTTCAATGTTTCACGACTTCCAAGTCAAAAGTTCGTCGAGGACAGATTCCATCATCGGGTTACCTCCAAAGCGAGCGACCTGTTTACAGATTATATAATGTCATATCTATTATTACCACGTATGTATTGGTATTATCACGTAATACATTAAGTAATATTGTAAAAAAAGCCGAGATGGCCTAGTGGTTTGAATGCGTGAATCTTAACCGATGATCGTGGGTTCAAACCCGGGCAAGCACCACTGAATTTTCATGTGCTTAATTTGTGTTTATAATTCATCTCGTGCTTGACGGTGAAGGAAAACATCGTGAGGAAACCTGCATGTGTCAAATGTCATTGAAATTATGCCACATGTGTAATCTACCAACACTCATTGGAGCAGCGTGGTGAAATAAGCTCCAAACCTTCTCCGCAAAAAGGAGAGGAGGCCTTAGCCCAGCAGTGGAACATTAACAAGCTGATACTTTTTACTTTACGTAATATATTGCTACTTAAAAGAGTTGAGTAATAAATTTATGGTTGTTTTACTGGTAGGGCTTTTTGCAAGCTCGCCTGGGTAGGTACCACCAACTCATCAAATATTCTACCACAAAACAGCAGTACTTGGTATTGTTGTGTTCCGGTTTAAAGGGTGAGCGAGCCAGTGTCATTACAGGCACAAGGGATATAACATCTTAGTATGTAAGGGATGGTTAAAATTTCTTACAATGCCAATGTCTATGGGAGTTGGTGACCACTTACAATCAGGTGGCCTATATGCTCGTCCGCCTACCTATACGATAAAAAAAACAAACCTCGGCCCTTAATTTCCGGTCGAGCTCCGATAGCACGTCCTCCGTGTACTTCAAACTACCAGCCTTCTCCAGCAGCGACACAAAGTACTTCTTCAAATTAACATCGCGAGTTCTTTGACGAAGAATATCTTTACATTTAATTTAGAAATTATTTATTGGATAATATTTGATAAAACTTGACACTTCATGTGCTTGTGTCAGACAATTTTAAATATCGCTTTGACTTATTGATTCTCATGGCCGATTTCACTCTTAGTGGCTATTCTCGACGTACTACAACGTACATACCAACTCTACAGGACACAACCAGAGAGAGTTGAACCATAGGGTAAACGGTTTAACGTTAATTTCTAGACATCGGGATGCTACAGACCTAAGAACCTAAGACGTCGAGATTTGCAATATTGTAAGCTACAAATAAGACATTTGAGACGATCAACTAGTTTACTTAATAAAGGATACTCATAATTTGTTCGCATGCCGCAGTCTTCATCGCGTGTATGATCATTAATGTGAATTTGCCTTCCGTAATATCCTCGCAGAAACTATCACTTTTACAAACCTTAAAATAATTTTTAATCTTTATATAAATAAACTATGTAATAAATTGCCCCAGTTAAAATTAGCTTTGAATTTACCTGTATGTCTTCAGCTCCAGGCCATTCTTCTAACGCCTATAACAAAGTGGATCATTAAAAAATATGTAAGATATCATAGTTTATCTATCATAGTTTTACTAACAAGAAACGAACATTTTCAACAAACTCATTCATTAACAGTACTTTAGTCTGTTATCATTCAAATTGTACTTACTACTATTTATACATAGCTTATAATATAGCCTATCGTGGGCACAAATCCGGGCAAGCACCACTGAATTTTCATGTACTTTATTTGTGTTTATAATTCATCTCGTGCTTGACGTTGAAGGAAAACATCGCGAGGAAACCTGCATGTGTCTAATTTCATTGAAATGTGTATTCTACCAACCCGCATTGGAGCAGCGTGGTGGAATAATCTCCAAACCTTCTCCTCGAAAGGGAAAGGAGGCCTTAGCCCAGCAGTGGGACATTAACAGCCTATTCCATCCAAAAGAGGAGTATAGATAAATAAACAACTTTGACAATGAATTAACGCGATATCATCTAGAATAATCTATGAAATTCAATGAGGATTCGCTAAAAATGGCGCTTGAAATGTCGGAAAAGTTGTTTTTGAAACTTAGGAAGTAAAATTAATGTGGATATAAAAAGTTAACTGGAATAGTGTTGTTTTATAAGTCAAGAACTGTTTGTAGAACATAATATAGCAGAGCTATTAGAAAATCGCATGGAATATATAAATCTATGGTTAGTTTAATTATACTCCTACTTAGATTGGAATAGGCTATACTGTATTTGTGTATCATTGTCATTATATAGTTTGAGGTGATAGTAGTTGATATAGAAGAATAAGGTATATCTATGGAAAAAAATAGTGACTATCCACTTTACCGCTTCCAGTACACAATGAATTCAATGAAAACAAATTATGAATTGACATAAGCTCACATATAAATAAAAAAAACTCCTAATAAAGTATACCCAGTAAATATAAGAATACTGTCTTGGTGGTCTATATAAATGATTAGCCTTCATTATCCAACTTCTTAATAATTGAAAAAATAAATGTACCTCTTGTTTACTTATATTGCAATAATCATCTCTAATCTGGAAATAGTATGCCAGTAATAGCGCAAAGCGGTTGTAATCTGTCTTGTTTTCGCTTAATGATTGCATCATGCGAACAGACATCAAGAACATTCCACCTGTCTCTAAAAAAAATACCACTTATAAAGGCAAAGAAATTCGATTCGTAGACTATAAATAATTAAGGATTTTTTGTAAGCTATTCAATAAGTAACTGATCTATAATTAATTGTATAGAGTACTAAAATAATTATTATATATATTTTCTTTAAAAACTCCTTTTGTGAACATTGAAAATTCATATGTTCCTTATCTAGTTTGTATATACTAATGTATGTTAAGCACGTTTTTTTTTTATAGAAAATATAGGCGGATGAGCATATGGGCCACCTGATGGTAAGTGGTCACCAAACGCACTTAGACATTGGCACTGTAAGAAATGTTAACCATCGCTTACATCGCCAATGCGCCACCAACCATGGGACCTAAGATTTTATGTCCCTTTTGCCTGTAATTACACTGGCTCACTCACCCTTCAAACCGGAATACAACAATACCAAGTACTGCTGTTTTGCGGTATAATATCTGATGAGTGGGTGGTACCTACCCAGACGAGCTTGCACAAAGCCCTACCACCAGTAAAATTAATTTGAAGTTTATACAATTTTAGTGATTTATAAATGTGATAGTTTGTATATTACATTACGTACAACCGTCACTCAAATGCAAATGTGCCGTTTAAATAAAACAATTTCTGATATACCTTGTTTTACATTCAATCATGTCAATGAATCCACCTTCACGTATTGTTATCTTTAGCACTTTTAGGGGTAGTACACTAGACACAATAGCTACGTAACAGTTATGACGTCTATAGACATTTACTGTCTTAGAACGTGTTGAAATGAAACAGAATGACCTTCATAGCCTTTTTAATAAAAAGGACACATCAAAATTGGTTTATAATGGGCTAGATCACGTCATACCCAAAAAAAGCAATGACATGCAACCAAAAAAGTAATTACACTTCGTCTAATACACTAACATTAAAAAAAAATTAATAAGTACCTACTTAATATACAATGTATTGTTCATTTTCAATTTCAATTTTTGGTTCAATTCAATTGATGGAAATTCTGCAAATATCTCTAAATTTGACCCAAAGGTTGCATCGAATATTTTATTTTTTAAACTATTCAAAAATTCAACCACGAATTACAGAATAGCTTAAATTGTGTACAAAATCATTATCAATAACCTACTTATGTGTTATCACACTATGGTAAAAAGAAAGTGCGAAAATCCTATAGAAGAATATAGCGTCAAAATAATTAAATATTATACTTACTCCGTTCTACCATCCTGCGATATTGCTCCTCAGTCGGACACACAAAATGGTCTCGCCAGTATATTTCCATACCCTGACCATGACACGCTTCTAGAAAACTTTTCGCGACTAATTTGTCTCCCTGTTAATAAAAATGAAGGTATTATACTTTTTTAATAATTTACGAATTCAGACGAGCAAATATGCCTAATCTCACTTTAAGAAACAAAAACCACTATACATCAATGTGCCACTATTCAGGAATTGGGATGTATGATGTTATATGCACTGAAAGCTTTGTTGTCACACTGTTCCACTTACTACACCCCGCCAGGCACTCGTACAAAAACAACCGTCTTGATCTTCTTCTCTGTCAGAATTTTAAATTTCTTTCAATTTTTAAATCACAAAACTATTATATTTATATGGCGCATATGGGTCACCTGATGGTAAGTGGTCACCAATTTTTTTTTTTTCGCTGGAAAAACGCGTTTACGCTTTGCCCCCACATGAAGTGGGGGGGTATGCATGCACTTGAAGCAGCGCAAAGGGCCAAAGTGTGCGTGCGAGCATCTCCAGCACGCACAGTTTGGCCGAGCTCCACCCGACTAGGAGGCGACCGGCTTCAGACAGCATTTTCGCTACTGTAATGGGGCATGTCATCCGGACCATCCCCATAAAACCGGGACCACGCTGCATATCCCCACACCTAACCGCCTCTGGGGAGCAGTCCCCTGCGCGTGCTATTGCGGCAACCACCTTTTCTTTTGTGACGGAGTCATCGAGACCCGTCACCTTGAGGTCCACCTGCTTCACAGGCCGCACAACGTTGGCAACTCCGTCCAGCACAGTGCGGAGCTTCTGGGCTAGCTTCTCCGCCTGCTCTGTCTGTGCCTTCGGGAGTTCCAAGACCCTGGCTCCCGTTGCCGACCTTGTGACCTTGAGTCCACCGCAAATCCCTAGATCCTGGAGCTTGACGCCCTGCTCGGCCCGCTCCAGGATGTGGGCGTAAGTCACGCCTTTGTCCTGCGCCTCCGGCTGCAGTGTGACGATTACTGCAGCCGTTCGAGGAGCTGCCAGCTTAGGTTTGACCACTTGTGGTGCCTTGGACACTGTCAATGCGGCTTTTTAACCACTGTGGACCAGGACGTCTCCTGGACCACTTGTGGCGGAATCCTCTCCGGCACAATCGTATCGCTTGATGGGTTTACGATCGATGCCTGCGTGGCGGCTGGAGTCACCCGTTTAGGTGCGGGTGCGGATTTCGGCGGCGGGGCCAGGTGTACCGCCTGTGCGTAGGTCGGTGCTGGATTCTGCACCTCAGTCGCCCTTTTGTCCGCCGCTAGGGATAGACGAAGGATCTTTGCAGGGAGGAGACGCTCCTCAATTCCTGCTAACCGAGCGTTAAGCATAACCCCGATTGAGGAAATAATCGAGGCTTTGAGCTCCTCCACAACTTGCGAGTCCTTTAAAGTGCTAGCTGACCCACTTGCCCTTGTCACCGTGGTCTTCATCTCGTTAAACTCACGACGGTGGGCCTTCAGTTCTGACTTAAGGCCCTCTACTTCCTTACAGAGGCGGCTATTGTCGGCGCGAAGCCGACGGGTTTCCTCCGCCTCGGTTCTTGAAGCCAGAGCATCAACAATGCTCTGGAGAGAAGAAGCCGATTGCTTCAACTTCTTGATGAAGCCACCCTTCAAGTTGCTGGACTTCTGGGCAACCTCCAGAATAAGTGCTGCATTGCGGCCAGCCACCGCACGCAGCTCTTCCGCACCCATCTTAGTGGGATCCTCTACTTGAGCCTCTGATGAAGTAGATTCTTCGGAGTCCAACACTATTTTAGGCAAATCTTTTTTGAATGCCCGACTTCGAAGCGAGCGCTCAAAAGCCTCCTCCCTTGCCTCGGCGGCATTTGCCCTCAGTTCGGCCTTAGCCTGAGCGAGGCCACTACCACGCCCCTTAGCCGACGTATTGCCGCGAATAGAAGAATTGCTCTTCGCAGCCAATCTCGATTCCGTCTCCTTATCTGAGTCGGAATTAAAAATTGATAGGCCATAAGGCCGCTTTCGTCTAACCAAGGCATCGGACGACACCTCAGTGTCGACGTCCATTGCCGAAGACAACAAACAAAAGTTGAAAACGAACGACCAAACAAAAAAAACAACCAACTATAACAAAAAACAAGGTCTATTAAGACCTAATTCAATACAACCAATCATTACGCGAAACAAAAGTCCATATAGCAAGCAAGAATGTCCAGATGTGTCGCATTAGAGATAACAAAACCAGTTTACAATGCCAGATGTCGTTTAAATTCCTCAATTCGAACAATCCTATCGCACTAAGAAACACAAACTCGCTCAACGACGTCCGAACGGCAACTCTCAAGTGGTCACCAATGCCCATAGACATTCGCATTATGAGAAATGTTAATCATCGCTAACATTTGTCAGTACAGATATGCGTCACCAATGCGTCACCAACCTTGGGAACTAAGATGTTATGTTCTTTGTGGATATTACAGGAAAGACCAATCCTACAGTATTTTAGTCATTTTTTTTCAGCCTTTTGCCGTCCACTGCTGGACGAAAGCCTCCCCCATAGAACGCCAACCATCCCGATCTTGGACAGTCCGCATCCATCCCGTACCTGCCACCTTTTTTAAATCGTCGGTCTATCTTGTCACAGGGCGTCCTACACTACGTTTGCCTAAGCGTGGTCTCCACTACAACACGTGTCGGCTCCATCGGCCATCAATGCGCCTGGAGACATGACCAGCCCACTTCCACTTCAGCGAGCTAATTCTACGCGCGATGTCGGTGACTTTAGTTCTCTGGCGAATATCCTCATTTCAGATTCTATCTGACAGTGAAACCCCAAGCATCGCGCGTTTCATTGCTCGCTGAGCGACCTTAAATTTGTGAACCAGTCCTACTGTGAGTGTCCACGTTTCGGCACCGTAAGTCATTACAGGCACTGATTAAAGATGTCTTAAGCGACTGTGGGATCGACGATTCAAAAATATGACGCAATTTCCCAAATGCCGCCCAGCCCAAACGTATTCTTCTTTTAGCCTCCTTCTCAAAGTTGTGCCGGCCAAGTTGTATAATAATAATAATAATCATGTATTCTCAGACAACAAAAGTCCATACAATTGAGATACAAAAAAAAATTTACAAATTTCTTACACTATTATTGTTAGTAACAAGAATTAAGAACTAAGTTAGACTACACAATTAAATTATTTCTGATTGCGATCGCGATACACGGCACGCCAGTACTTAACAATGGGATTTTCAGGGCACTCAGAGCATATCCTTAAAATTTCATTCCCAGAATTTCTAGTGCGGTACCAAAATGCCGCAATCCGCGACCTAACAATCGCAAAATAGTCTGGCGTCGGCAAACATGGCTGACGCACTGCACTACCTAGGCAATTACATCAGAATGCGATACGCGTTGTTATACTGCACTCTGATGCTACTACATGCACTTTTTGTGCCGTTGCACCACAGCTGACACGTGAAAAACGCTGACAATACGCTCGAAACAGCGTCAGCTTTGTCTCAGGACTACATCGCCCGAACCGACGTGCAATCATATTACACCGAACAGCCAAAGCCCTTCGTTCACGCTTTATATCGAGGTTGTCACGTAGATCCGAAGTAAGAATATGCCCCAAGTCAGTCTCTACTCTCGCTATCGGTACACCATACAAAGAAACTAGCGGTAACCTCTCCGGGCCCCCGCCCGAGCGGAACACCATCATTTGCGTCTTTTTTACATTATACATGAGGCCATGCTCACTTGCGTACTAATCTCCTCAGTCCTCTAATTGAGGGACTCAGAAGAACCATGTCATCAGCGTAACTGAGATTATTAACGCACGTTGTGCCTATGTGGCATCCAAGCCTTGTACGTCTAAGTTCCTCAATCAGGTCATTAATATAAACGTTAAAGAGATCCGGAGAGGTCATCCCACCTTGTCGCACGCCGCACTCCAGCACATAATCACTAGAATCGGTGTTACCCCATTTCACAAAGTTAGTTTGGTTCTCGTACCAGTATCTCAATAGATTCACCGTCTTAGGTGGTACATTAGAAAGTTTTAGTTTCTGCCATAGACGCTCATAGTTAACTAAGTCAAGGCACGGCTTAGGTCTAAGAAGCAAGCATAAACCGAAGTTCCCCTGTGTGTGTAGTAGTTAACCGTAGATTTGAGGCTGAAGACGGCAGCATCCGTTGAGAGTCCTGGCCGAAAACCAAACTGCGCATCACTTAACTTTATGTTATGACGAATACTGGGATGTAGTAGTAGTAGTATTATAGTTTGGCCCAGGTAGATATATTCCTGCACAACTTCAAGTGGAGAGCCATTTACGACCATTGGTCCCGGGGATACAATATGTATCCCCGGGACCGGGTTTGCCATAATTTTGGTCTTATCAATGTTCATCCCGAGACCTACTCGTCTTGAAGAATCGCTCAGGTTGTTTAGCATCTCTTCCAAATCCTGCAGAGTCACCGCCATGATGACAATGTTGTCGGCAAATCGCAGATGTGTATCGTGTTGGACATTTATATTAATGCCGCGTCCGTTTCAATCGAGCGTCTTGAAGACGTCCTCCAATGCATTGGTAAAAAGCTTCGGTGAGATTACATCTCCCAATTTTACCCCGCGATGCAATTGGATTGGTCTTGTGCTTTGATCCTGTTCTTGGACGGTCATGGTTGCGGCTTCGTACAAATACTTCAACACCTGGACATACCGACAGTCAATTAGGCATCTCTGCATGGATTCCAGAATAGCCTAGGTCTCGATGGTATCGAAGGCCTTTTCGTAGTCCACAAACGCTAGGTATAGAGGCTGATTATATTCCTCGGTCTTCTGTATTATTTGCTTAAGTGTGTGTATGTGGTCTACGGTACTGAAGACTTTTCGAAACCCAGCCTGCTCAACGGGTTGGAGGTCATCGAATTTTCGGGCAAGACGATTCTTGATCACCCTCGAAAACATGGCTTAACAGTGAAATGGGGCGATAGTTCTTCAAAAGAGCTTTATCACCCTCCTTGAAAAACAGAACCACCACACTTCTGCTCCATGTCTTTGGTGTAATACCATTATGGAGGACGGAATTGAAGATGTTAGCCAGCTCTCTCAGAACTGGTGTGCCTCCTGCTTTAAGAAGCTCTGAGGTAATTCCGTCATCGCCTGGAGCCTTGTTGTTTCCAAGTTGTCCGAGAGCAATCCTAATCTCGTCCATATCATAATACCATTATGGAGGACGGAATTGAAGATGTTAGCCAGCTCTCTCAGAACTGGTGTGCCTCCTGCTTTAAGAAGCTCTGAGGTAATTCCGTCATCTCCTGGAGCCTTGTTGTTTCCAAGTTGTCCGAGAGCAATCCTAATCTCGTCCATATCGATGTCGGGAAGATCGTCTGATTGGTGGCGTGTCAGTCTGGCTCGTGGGTCATCCGCACTGTGGGACTCAGGTGGAGGTACTCGTGATGAGTATAAATCGCCATAGTACTTTTCGACTTCAGCTGGAATCGCTGGTTTTGAGGTAACGGTTGTACCTTGTGTGGTTCTGAGTATGGTCAGGTGACAACAGGAGGTATGTGACTTTGCAAGAACCTTTGAGCCCCTATTGAGTGCTATGGCATCTTCAATATTCCGGGTATTCGCTCGTCTTGTGTCACGCTTTATTAGTTTTTTAACCTTCCTGTTAAGTGCCTGACACTGATGGCGTCATATTCTGCTGTTCTCATCTCCTCGTCATCTCGTTCAGAGTCCCGCCTGAGAGCTTCGACTTACGTCCATTGCTTTTTTGTCGAAAGTAATTTTGGCCTACTTCGTGGATGTCACCCACCAGACTATTGGTGGCGTCGTCGGCCCTGCCTGGTTTCCAACATGGCAAATCGGTTTGTAGTTCCAGCTGGAAGCTTTCGAAACCAGCTTCGACCTAGGGAGAGTTGGTCTAAGAGTCGACTTCATTAACCGCAATCGTTCGATTTTAGTGTTAATATTCAGGGTGCCTCTTACCAGGCGGTGATCACTTCCAGCGCTTACCCTGTTGATCACAGAGACATCCTTGAATATTTTGCGCTTATTGGTTAAAATGAAGTCGATCTCATTCATCGCTAAGTTATCGGGGCTTCGCCAGGTCCACTTCCTTTGGGGCTTTTTCTGGAAAAATGAATTCATCAGAAATAATCCCTGAGCCTCAAGGAAGTTTACCAGCATTTGCCCCCGATGATGAGTTTACCAGCATTTGCCCCCGATGATGAGTACAAGAAGAATCCCCAAATTTCCGATTTTCTTTTCGCCGATTTTTCCTACCCTCGATTCACCATCTTCTTGTACTCCCACTTTGGCATTGAAGTCACCCATAACAATTGTGTAGAAGGTACTGGTACGAGACATAGCTTTCACTATGTCTTCGTGGCTTCCACCTATTCATCAGTGTATGTAGACGTTGGGGCATACACTTGTATAACCTTCAAGGCATACCTCTCGGTTATCTTTAAAACAAGGTATGCCACCCTCGCCGACACACTGCCAACCTCCACAACATTGCTTCTGAGTGACTTGTGGATCAAAAAGCCGACACCACCTTGGGATGGTTGGTGTCCTTCTCGGAAGAAGAGCAAGTGACCGGAATCTAGTGTCATCGTGTCCTCGCCCTGTCTTCGGATTTCTGATAGACCTACTATATCCCAGTTAATACGACTTAACTCTACTTCCAATTCTGTCAGATGTTCGTCCATCCGTAGAGAGCGTCCACTATACGTGGCCAGAAACAGTCGCCGTTTGTGGTACCCTGCCGTAGCCCCGGGATTCTTAGCACCTCCCATCGCACCGTTACCATGGCCGGTACCGTGACCATGAAAAGTGTGATTACCGGGAATAGGGGGCCGTGAATTTGTGTTATCGCTCATAGTCTTATTTGCCTTAGTCACCACGCTTGGCAGGCGGGTTGGTGACCGCAGTGGCTGGGATCTTTCACTTTCAGTATTTGCATTTTCGGATTCCAGCATTTATGTGGTTATACCGCCACGATTTCGGTCGCCAGAGCCTCGTTCGTTTATTAGCAGGATGTACCACGAGCAGGTGAGGTTGACGGTAGGGAGCCTAGGTTTTTGTCGACCCACCTTACATCCCATTTTAGTCATATAAGATCTAATTATTTTTTTACCTTTGGACATAAGGTCGCGGCTTTTTCCATTCCAGTAAATATTACATGGACTGCAGAATTAATTGCTCGTGAAATTCCATAGACATTATGAGCTGCTGGCAAACCACGTCGTACTCTTGCATCATCTTGAATATCATCGATCCTTAAAAATTAAGACAAATGTATTATTAATGAAAGCAAACCGACACGACCGGGTAGATATACGGCGCAGAACCAAAAGCTTAACGTGCTTTTCATCATAATCGTGCTAGGTATTACAGAGCTCTTCCATCTTTGTAACCATAGATAGTAATATTAAGACACTTACAATAATGTTCCCACGTGGATCGAGTTGACTGTATCTACGATGGCTTTCATCTTCTCGTATGGTATTTGTAGCCAATGATTAAAAGCCATAGCGCTTTTAACTCGTATTTGTTTACCACGTATTTGTAAGAGATACGTGTATGGATCTAGAAGTTCCTTAAAAATATGAAGATTCACTTTAAGCAATTGTTTTGTAACAATAGATTATTAATTTAAACATAAGGCGAACATATTAATATTTGTTTTTAATTTTTTATGCATTAAAGTTATTAAACAGAATCTCTGAGATATCCCCTTGGTCACATTACATAATACAAAGGAACGCCCTTTGACGATGGTCATTTTCAACAGAGACAAGATAACTTCCAACCATAATATTCTAATGCACGAACTGTGTGAGGCGAGCACTCTATTCTCATACTGCCATACTTCGATACACTTACCCACAAAGAGTAATTAAGGAAGACTACATCAATTCTAGCTGTATCGATAGTGATTATGCTACTTGTATTATGTGCCTTGTCGAAAACACAGCATCGCATTATGAAGAAGCAGTGTCGACTCACCTTTATTGTTGTACTTACTCTCGTGTGTCCTAAGCCGAATCCATAGATGTACATCCTCTACCTTATTTGAAATATCTATGGTCTGTCACCGCAAGGCGGGAACCGGCCTGTCAAAGTCATTGCGTGTGTTACTCGCCGCCAAGTTGTGTACGATTTGAAATTTTTAATAAGTTTTAAGTTCTAAGATGAACGAAAACGAGCCGAACGTAGTGATTAATAACGAAGACGGGTCGGACTCAGATTCGTCTGAAAGTTCTTCTCTGACGGAGAGTGAGAGGCCCTCTTTTAAAAGAAGAGATTCTAAAGAGGGCCCTCGCTTGGAAGCACTTATCAATCAGGTAGGATTTTTATCTAACATCTATATGCAGAGTCTCGGCGACTCTCATAATAACCAAACACAGGTGTCAAATAATCAGTGTTCCAACGAGTCATTTTTAACTCTTCCTCAGGCTGCAGACACGTTTCTTAATTTAGGCCAGGTAGCGATTGATATTGATGCAACGAAGTTAATAAAACCAGCTCTTCCAGAAAGAGTTGACAAAATAAAGTTACTACAAAATTTTGGCTTACCAACCTGGCGTAATGTTAGATACTCTAAGTCATTACAATCTTTTGCTGCCACACCTGGCTTTACTAGCTTAGTAATAAATGATGAATTGTGCCACCTCAGTAAAACAAAGGATTATTTAGTAGGCACTGAGAATGTTATGGCTGCCTTATCAAATGCAATGTTTGAGAGTAATGATTTACTTCGTAGTGGTTTACAGTCAGTAGTTGACTGGGCTTTTAAATCCCCGGAAGAATTAAAAGCATCAACTCTTTTAGAAAAGATTGCCTCTGCTGTTGGTAAAGGTACATCATTTTTTTAAAAACTCTGAGGAGATACTACAAATTGTATGTAAATGTACAAAATGTATGTATGTAAGGTAAGCGGGCTGAGTGTATAGAAACTAGAAGGGAGAGGCTAATAAAAGAAGTACCTAACAAGTGCATACAGCTTGCACTTAGAAATATTCCTCCTTCAGAAACTTGTTTATTTGATCAAGTTAAATTAAATACCTTAATTCAGAATTTTGGTGGCCCGCAACAATGGTTGAATTCTCTTGTGTTAACAGAAAAAAAATCAACAAGATCATTTAAGAGGAAGAACCCTTCTCACTCAGCCCCAAACTCATTTCCTAGCTCAGTCCCAAAGAAACCTAGATATGAGACTCCTCGGAGGAACTCTAATTTTCAAGGTAATGAGTATAAGACCAGAGGCAAAGGTAAAGGTAGAGGTAAAAAATCCTTTCGTACCTTTGATCAACCGAGACTGTGACATCAAGCAGGGGTTCCGAGGGGGCAATTAAGAGATTTCAGGAAAAGGTGGGAGGAGCTCGGAGCAACACCTTTTATTCTGAAAGTAATATCGGGGTCTCGGATACCCTTTGTTCAAAGACCACCCTTAGTATACCCTACGCCAGTAGTAGCTCAAAGTTATGCTACAAAACCGTCTGTACAAATGACCTTACAAATCGAGGAGTTAAAGAACTTGGAATTTTAGAAAGACCAGTTTCTTTGACTCCCGGTTTCTTCTCCCGGGTATTTCTAGTAAAGAAAAGCGATGGTGGCTTCAGACCCATCTTCGACTTACGCCAGCTAAACAGATTTGTGAAAACAAAACATTTTCATCTTATCAGCCATTCTACCATACCAGATTTCCTTCAACCAGGCGATTGGTTGGTAAAAGCCGACATATCACAGGCTTACTTCCATCTTCCTATTACTGCCTCCTACAGACCATTTCTGCGCCTGTTTTACAAACAGGAAATGCTTCAAATGACCTCACTGCCCTTCGGCCTAGCATCAGCACCCCGGCTTTTCTCAGCCGTCACTTGCTGGGTCGCGGAGACTCTACGCAAGAGAGGGATGCGAGTTGTGGTGTACCTAGACGATTTTCTCTTGGTACATCAGAACCCCTCCAAGTTGGCATCACAGGACGCGGAGGCTGTGGAGCTTTTGGAGTCCCTAGGATGGAAAATCAATTACATGAAGTCAACGTTGACTCCAGTGAGGTCCCTGGACTTTCTAGGCATAAATTGGGACACAGAGCGGAATATCATGTCTCTTCCGACCAGGAAGCAGGCATCAATTTCTACTGCCTTAACAAACCTGTTAACCAAGAAAGCTTGCAATCTACGACAACTACAATGCCTGCTAGGGCAGTTGAACTTTGCATGCTTCGTGATACCGAGGGGAAGACTTCACTGTCGGCACCTACAGATCTTTTTAAGACAATTCCCTCACAACCTGCCAAAAACAAAGTTATTCTTCCCGCGGAGGGCGATGACGGATTTACAGTGGTGGCTGGGAGCCGTTTATCTAACAACCACCATTCACTCGATACCCGTATGCCATTTTCTGACCACCGACGCTTCAGACATCGGTTGGGGTGCGGTCCTGGACAGGATGACAATGTCAGGTTCCTGGGCACCTCAGCAGAAATAGTGGCATTGCAACAAAAAAGAGATGTTCGCAGTGCTGTCTGCAGTGAGAGGTCACACGAGGAGTCTCAGAAACTCGCATGTTCTTTTACAGACGGACAACAAAACGATCATTGCGTACATTCGCAAGGAAGGAGGGACTCACTCGATAGGTCTCCTGTCTCTAACATTTCAACTCTTGACTCTTCTAGACAAATGGAACATAGTTCTGTCAGCACAGTATCTTCCAGGCAGGTACAACTCCATAGCAGACAGAATGTCAAGGAGACGTCCAGTACCGGAGTGGCATCTACTACCTCTAGCTATCTCAAAAATTTTCAGAAGATGGGGCAAACCAGACGTAAACCTTTTTGCTTCAAAAAGGTCGGCTATAGTACCAAATTACGTAACTCTCGATTCACGAGACTGTTCCGCGATGTTCGTAGACGCTTTTTCAAGAGACTGGGATTATCGAATGGGATGGATATTTCCTCCCCCAAACCTAATACCAAGGGTACTTTCTCATCTGAACAGGACGAGAGGCACCTACCTACTAGTAACCCCGAATTGGGATCAACCCTTTTGGAGGGCAGATCTTCAGGCACGAGCTCTGGACGAGCCCATGACAGTGCCCAACTTACGCAAGTTTTTGGTGGACCTGACCACAGGGCGTCTACCTCCACAGATAGACCAGCTAGTTCTGAAGGTTTGGAAAATTGGGGGTGGGCAGACAAAATAGCCACATGGTCTCAGGCCGAAAAAGACCTCATTAAAAGAAGTTGGCGTCGATCTACTCTCGACACATATGAACCAGCTATAAAGAGATGGATAGCTTGGTGTAATGCTAGTGGATTAGACCCGAAATCACCTAGACCAGAAGACGTAGCTCAATTTCTTGCGGATACTTTTTTAAAGGAAGGTTTAGCATATGGTACAATGTTGGTTCATAAATCAGCAGTGGCAACATTTTGTGGACAATGTAGTACTATATCTTCTAACTTTATGGTGAAACAAGTTTTGAAGGCTATCAACAATTCTAAACCACCATCATTTAAACCGCCTATTTGGGATGCTAAACAAATGATAGCATGGTTAAAAAATGACCCCAAGGCTGACTCATTATTCGAAATTGACAGAAAAACTGCAACAATTTTACTTTTAACATCAGGGCGTAGATTACATGATTTGACATTATTAAGATTATCTAAACATCACTTCATCGACAGGGGCAAGAGATTTGTTTTTGGCCTGTATTCGGAGCTAAGACTGATAATGGATCCAGACGCCAGTCTGGTTGGAGACTTCTACCCAATCAGGAAATTAATTTATGTCCAGTTCGATGGATACGTCTCTTAATTCAAGCAACTGAAAGTAGACGGACAGAAGATATAGATCATCTGTTTATCACAATAAGAGGTATTCCAAAACCAGCTTCTAGGACTGTGATAGGAGGATGGGTGCGGTCTATTCTAAAGGATGCAGGAATTGATGCCTCACCTGGTTCATGTCGATCAGCAGTAGCTTCTCTAGCTTGGCTAGAAAATAGACCTGTAGAAGAAATTTTAGAAAGAGGTAACTGGAAGGCCATTGATACCCTAAGAAAGCATTATTGCCGAGAGATTGATATACAGGAACGCAAATTTGACTATAATTTGTTTGATAACTTTAAAATAATTTAATGTGATGACTTTATTGTGATTAGATTGATCTCATAAATACTGTATATTAAGAGAATAGGATTAGTTTGTTAATAATTAATATTTATAATTATTTTCAATTATTTAAGAGTTTATTAAGTTTTTTGTTATTTTGTTTATATTGTGCTTCGGAGGCCTATTATGTTATATTTTATACTTCTGTTTTTTATTTCTAATTGCAGTATAATATTCAGTTATTTTGTTATTTTATGCTGCATTTTGTTAAACCCATTCTGGTTTTTATAATAGTGTATAAAATATTTTCTTTTATATATGTCAAATTTCAGAATAATAGGTATAGAAATAAGACCTTTTCTGTTTGGTCAATTTAATTTCAATTGCAGGAGAAGAGCAATTATTTATTCATTTTTATAATAGAAGTTATTTTCTAAATAATAAAGAATTTTAGACTGATCTTAAGTTTGTTAAATTTTTTATTCTTAGGTTATTAAATTAAATTTTTTATTCTTAGTTCTAAGGTTTAATTCAACATTAAGTCTAATTCAACATTGCGTGTGTTTGTTTGTCACCAGCAGATATCAAACACGTCGTCTTCATAATGCGATGCTGTGTTTTCGACAAGGCACATAATATAAACGTTTTACATAACAATAAAACGGTTATTATGTGCCGAAAGAAAACACAGCATCGCAGGAATGCTCTTCCTGGTGAATACTCCAATGACTTTGACAGGCCGGTTCCCGCCTTGCGGTGACAGACCATAGATATTTCAAATAAGGTAGAGGATGTACATCTATGGATTCGGCTTAGGACACACGAGAGTAAGTACAACAATAAAGGTGAGTCGACACTGCTTCTTCATAATGTGATTGTTTTCTTTCGGCACATAATAACCGTTTTATTGTTATGTAAAACGTTTATATTAAGGTTGGACTGAGAACATCGCTGTTCTTTTATGGCTTTTTTAGAAGGACTATTAAGGATTATATTACTCGTTTAGTGGAATACTTTCTTTATAAAAAGGCTATGTACTTCTGATTAGCCTAAAGATTGACTGATAGGGAATGCCTTCTGGCAACAAATCCGCTTTTTGTACCATCTTCAATAATATGGTGATGTTTTTTAAGCAAATATACAAAAGGACTCATGCCAACATCGAAGTATATTTAGTCCTTCTGGTCTAAGTCGTGAAGATGATTACAGATGTTCCCAATAGTTCCACGAGAATGGTATAATAAAATAGAGTACCCATATTTCCGTTCTCGAGGAACAAAACACGTGCATTTATATAATAACTCTGTCTCGTGTCAAGAAAATGTAAGTAATAGGCAGATGCCGCGACGCTAACTATAAAACGAGCGTAATATACTTTTGTATCAATTTGATTATTTAAATCTTAGTTAGAGTAATAGTTCAATAACCTATATAAGATATGAAAGCTCTAACTCCAGAGAGATTGATTGGATTGTTGTGTTTTTCGCCGAGAGAATCGTATTTGTGCTTAAAAATGATAAAGTTTAGCAACTATCGTTACAATCTATATCGTTATTATAAAAATATATATTTAATAAAAAAAAAGTTAAACTGATGCGTGACTAATGAAAAAAATCGATACTAATATCATAGTTGGTTTTCAATTAAAAAGAAAGAACAATTAAAAATATCAGCTTACTTTTTCCATAAACAATTCTCCATGTTCCTCACATTTCTTTTGTACTGCCATTATTATATTGTCTGTGGTGTGGATCAGTTCGATGATGATGATGATATAAAATGATTAAGTTGATTTCACTTTTATATAAACTCTAAATCATATAATAAAAACATTTACATATTAAATTGTACTAGCAATGCGCCCCAACTTTAATTATTATTATGTGTTGAATTATATATTTTAAATATATGACGTAGAGCTTCTTACTCGCATAAAACAACATATATATTTATTGTGTTATGTAGATAAATTCTGGCGCCATATATTTTGCGGCAATTGATTTCTCCACCCACACTGAATGCCTGGACTATGTATTGAGCTTAAACTTTTTTTTTAAATGCTCAAATCTACTATTTCAAAATTAAAAGTTTATTCATGATATTGTTATGATATCTGTACTGACAATCTTACTAATATGAATATGAAAGGGTGTATATTTGTTATTATGTCACATAATAAAGTAAAATTGGAACAGAGATAGCTTACATGCTAACTTAACATATAATATGCTCAGCAATCCAAACGATGACGACCAAAAGGTGACGAAAGGATTGAGTTAAAAGTTGGGTTATTTTTTTAACTTGAAAGTTACAATGGATTTAATTTTATATATAGTATATATATAACTATGTTGTCAAAGAATTATATGTTGTTGAACAAGTTGAGGATAACTTTCCCGTGAAGTCATAATCTTCAACAGCATTCTTTCATTCTTAGTAATTTTCATTATTTTCCAACTACGTTGACAAAATGTATCTTACCATACTCTACATTATGTAATAATTGAAGGTAAATACGATCAGTAGTTAACCCGAATAAAACAAACAAACGAAATTTATATCTTAATGAGTATGATTAATAAATATGTACTGTCTTCAGAGTTATATATTTTATGTATTTTCAGATATTAATGAGTAATAAAATGAAAACGTTCAGAGATTTATCCTCATAAAAATAACATTATATATACTTTGACATAAATTTAAAAAGTTACATTATGTACAAACCTATAGACACGTTCTAACCGAATATTTTTATTATAATGAAAGTTAAGTAGTACCTAAGCAATAATGCGTTCTGTGCGTTGTATTCAGCGCCGGCCCTGGTAGAGCGTGGGAAGCGATCACACTAGGCGCCGGATAGTAAGGGGCGCGAAAATGTCAAAAACAATAGGCATGATGACTGATTTTGAAATAACCTTCTATAATGTAGGTACACGTCTACTTTTACTGAAAATAATTTTATTTCAGTAATAAACTAACTGCTTACGCAAATAATTGCATTTTCATTTACCTATTTTGATTTTCGCTCGAAAACACCCGCAGGTGTCAAGGCGCCTGACGTGACGTCACGCCTCAGAAAACGACAGTAAACGTTGTATTGTGTCTATACTCAACGAAGAAAGGCAGAAATATTGCGTATTTCCCAATGTTAAAAATGAATTCCAAAGTTTAGCAACGTGCAATACGATGCACAATAAATTTTGAAACGCGTAAACACAACAACTGTTCAAGAGAGACGGTTATAAATAAAAAGGTGTGAAGTCATTCGCTCTGATTAGCGTTCCCGATTGCAGAATTTTATACTTATTTTATTTTATTAAAAATCTTAATAATCCCAATGTGTATATTAAAACGGGATCATTTTTTAGAATCCTTTTAAAATAGTTTCTTCTCTAAAATCATTTATTTTTTAATTATTAAACAGTAAAAAATAAATCTTCGAACAGAAATCGCAACGACTTATTTTATTCAATATAACTCTGCTTGGTATGTCTACTGCGCGAACTAAACATTGAAATATGTTTATATAGTGTAAAAGGAAACATAAAAAAAGTAAAATAACATGGTCCCACAGCGGGTATAACGCCATCTCTTGGAGAAATTCTATCACATATCCACCAATCCGCATTGGAGCCACATGGTGGAACAGGCGTCAAACCTACTGAAGAGGTAACCTTCAATTAATTACCTTCCTTAATTTACTCCCAAGACCTTCGCATTGGGAGTAAATTATCGGTCTAAGCGCGTTTAGGTGTTATTTTAGGTTAAACTTATTATAACAAAATAGCTTTAACGCATACGCTGAGCTTCTTTTATACAATTTGTCTTTTTAAAATGGGCTATACCCTAACTTTTTTCCTCTTTATTTTAGTAAATAATATGCTATATTTTATGTATTTGAATTATTTCAATTAAAGATAAATTTAATACATAAAAGCTATGTTTGCCAATCGAGTAGTTCATCAAGAGCTGCTATCAAGGCCGGGTTACCTCCAATTTGATAACCGAAATATACTTCAAATAATTTTTATAAGTTTTATTGAATTCAAAATTTCACATGGTTGTTATAGAGAATGGCCGGTGTAGCCAAAATCGGTAAGAAGGACATCATAATCATAATATTTAACAGTTAGTCAGAAGGCTATATATGAGTCCCTACATTATATATTGTCGTATATCTCTTTCATAACTAATACATATGTATATAGTGTATTGATAGATAAATAAGACTAAATAAATACAACTACAACCAAGGTGTTCTTTTTTAATATTATTTACATAATCACGTCTCTCTTGTACTGCAAACTGCCTTCTCTATTAGTGACAAGCAATGCTTCTTTACATTAAGATTGCGAGTCCGTTGACGCAGAGTATTAGCTCAGGTTTCTATTATCCGTTAACGACGGTGAATTAATCTAATTATTAAATGTACTTTGTGCAAGTTCGTCAGGGTAAGTACCATCTCATCAGATATTCTAATACTTGTGTTCCGGTTTGTAGGATGAGTTAGCCAGTGTAATTACAGGGACATAACGTCTTAGTTCCCAAGGTTGGTAGCGCATTGGCGATGAAAGCGATGTTTAACATTTCTTACAATGCGAATAGACATTGGCTTAGGTGCCTACTTACCATCACGTAGCCCATATGCTTATCCGCCTACTTTTCTATAAAAAGAAACTGTTAGTTTGCGTGGCGCACGAAAGTAAAATTACTAGTCGGTTTTTTTTTCAACATCTTCAAAAATCATCGTCATATTTTACCATCGCCAATTATACCTATATCTAAACTATCCTCGTAAATCATTTCGCCCATTATTGGAAAAATAATAAAAAATATATAATTCCAATTGAGTTTATCGCGTTCGGACAGACAGAAACGGCGGGACAACTTTGTTTTATAATAGACAATGATAGACTTTTTCAATTTGTTTTTAATATACAGGCTAGCGCTTGACTGTTATCACACCTGATGGAAAGTGAAGATATAGTCTAAGGTGATGATAGAAGATGCCTATTCTTTCTTGACTTGAAGGTTTTCATATTGTAGGTGGTGGGGAAAACGTCGGGAAAAGGTCGGGAGGGTATTCCAGATCTTAGCGGTGCGTATCAGAAACGAGTAAGCAAATCGTTTCTTATGTGTCTATCTAAAACCATGGGCATTTTCAAATCGATCCATTGAAATTAGCGCGTATGAATAAAATAATAATCAAAATATGTTGCTTTATATTATAATATATTGTGTAAAAGTAAAATAAAACCTGACATTTTTAATACAATGTAGGTACTTTCATTCTTTCGCCTTTTCTTAATTTTTCGCCCTGTATATTTTTAGTAGCTTTAATTAAATGGTAAATGTAAAAAAAAACTTTGCCATAATATTTAAAAAAAGAAACAATAATTGGTGCGTTACAGCTTTATTTAATTTTGTCCTTGCTATATTTTCAGAACATATTCAAACAGTAATAACGAGTACATTTTTGCTACCTTCTATATTCAAAATATTCAATAATAATTTAAGCAGATAAAACTAGTAACGTACGTAATATTTCTTATATATAATCACACAGTTTATATAGAATCAAATGATATCGATTTCAGACTTTATAATGTGTATTGTATGATAAAATTTTGCTCGTATTATACCAACTAGTAAAGGACAATGGTGCTATTTCCTAAGTGTATTTAACACTTGGAAATAGCAAGTTTACCTTGTCTTCATTTGATAAGTACGTATAATATTGCAACTATTTTTGATATAACGTATGAGAGTTTACTTAATAAAACTTTTTTTTATTTTAGATATAAATGTTGATCAACAGTCTCTCATCACATCGTGACAATTTAAGCTGAACTTTTTTTTACTAGTAGTTTCGTATCCAAGGAGTTTTACATTTCCTCCACATTCTGTTTTTTTTTATAATTCGATAAAAAGCATCGACATTCCTTCTCATATTGACCTCTTAAATTAGTTGTGATGCTTCCTGGCACCAGGCACCGTAATTGTGGGTGGTCCATATTGTATGACATCAGAGGCGTTGGCACAGTCTGTCGTCTTAAAAATTGCTGAAGCAGTAAACTTTGCAGATATTCGTCACCAAGGAGTCAAAGTCAAGATAAAGCAACCCATCTAATTGCCTCCACTGGTGACAAGCCTGAAGACATTTTGCTTTTGGGAGCTGAGGTAGTGCATTATGTCCATCTTACAATTTTTAAAAACCTCTTTATTTGACAACTCTCTGTATCCTATGTGTGTTCATTATGATGCGATGTACAAAAATAATCAAGAGAATGACATGTTATATAATGCAATTATAGAATACGTAACCACAGTTAGGAATCATATTTAAAACTCGTTTGACAATGAATTCTTGGACGAGAGACACTTCAAATTTTACTGTAATTAGATTTTCAACAATAAATATTTTTCAGGTAATGAATACACAATAAAAGCAACATGATTTGCAATTAATATTATATTATTCTAATATTCTAAGAGTTGTGTTACAATAACAACTTGGCTACCTACACTCCTAATTACTAAAACCAGACTGCTATGTGTGGATTAGCCTTAGCTGTATTTAACAAAGCATACAAAAAAGTTGTAATAATGCTTTGTTTAGAATTTTAGACCAATAAAATAAATTACAAGCGTTTATTTAGCTAATATAGTGTAAGTAAATCAATACTTGCTACTGAATTCAGCTGACTAAACAATCTAGTTACTCATAAAGTTATTATTTTAAATTAAACTTATTTGGATTTAATTTACAAATTTATTGTCATTAATTGGAAGACGTTTTCGCAGTCATTGCCTTGCATCCATTTCATCATCGATGTTAGAACGTATCAAATGTTTAAAAAGTAAATAATTTGTCTATGATCTCATCCCAATATCTTTCTCAAGATAATTGACAGTCCGCCACAAGGCTAATTGTAAGGTCTATGTTAGTTACCTCAGTGACAATTTTATACGTAAATAATTGAATAACAAAGACTTAAGAAAAATAGTAACAATAATACATATAGAATGAAACATCAGGGCAGTGTATACAGATGAAACATTTCATGAATATTATGTTAATCATTGCGACACTTACACCATAAAAAAGTCAGATAAATTTTTCTTCTATCATTATTTATTTATGGGGAGTTCCCTAAGCGAAAGCGATTAAGGAGCGAACTTTTTGGACCAAATGTGATGATTTTTGTTGAAAATGTCAATGAAACGATATAAATTTTAAAACTAGTCGTCATTCTTGAAAAAAAAAATTATACAAATATTAAAAACTACAGACAAATTTTATCAAGTTTTACCAAATTAAATCAATTAAAATTGTATCAGCTTACGATACAACAAAAAAAATGTCAGTGTCTCTTTGTGACTAGTACGAGATTTTTTATTTATTCGATAGCGTTAACGTTAACTGCGATTTGTATGGAATTTCAATAATTTCACTAGACGGCGCTATATTTACATTATATTCCATACAAATCGTAGTTAGCCACTAGACATACTGATGTGGTCTCAATATCCATTTTTGTAATGACTTGTGATATTCTGTTATTAGTTAAATAACGTAATTTAAAAAAAATCATATGTAATATATTGGTTCAAATCAAAAGGTGCGTTAGGAATATGTTGAACTAGTTACTAAACGTAGTAATTATCTGTGGGTATCGGTTCAACTTAATGTATTTATTTAAGCTTACGTCAGAAACGTGTTAGTAGGGTTTACGTCTGCGCCTGATGCCCTTACAGTAATAGATAGTAGATAGAGATATATAAGATTATAGACGTTGTATGATAATAATGCAAATAACAGATGGCAGTGTACGCATTTCATAATACAATTTTTTTTATCCTTTTTGAAAAAACAAGCATCATACAGCATTGCTATACTTACTTAACTGATCTAAATTATTTTCAATGTTTATTACGGATAAAAAATTATCGACGTTCATGAGAATATAGATGACGTATATTATAATAATAATCAATAACAATCAAAAATGGCAGTTATTCGTTTGTGTTTGAATTGACATTTCTGAAATAACTAATATAATATTAAAAGTTATTAAAAAGTTAATTAATCTACTCTACTCTACTTCACTTTCCGTAATTACAAAATTTATGAAAAAAGTCAAATAATATAATATTATAATTCATTCATAAATAAATATTTTTAATTAATATGAAAATACTGGCAGCCAGAATTACACACATTATCAACTAATATTTATGATTTACTAAAAAGCTTGATAATAAAAGGTCTATGATTCGTATTCCTTTTGATAATATAAAAATTATTTAAATACATGCGAATAATAATATAAAATACCTACTAGCACTAAGGCTAAAGTGCTTGGAAAGCTAGACATAAAATACTGGTTTGACGAATGTTAAATATAAGTATCCTACAGAATTTTATTTCTCTTATAACTGCTACTGAAAGTTCCTGCACAGAAATCCCAATAACATGCATCCCCAGCCAACAAGCTTGACCAAGGTCTTTGAAAATTGTATACAAGTATAATATTTATTATTACACGTATAAATAAAAATACATGTATTATTAAGCCATAGAGTTCTGCAGAATAATACAGATTAAGAAAATTAGTTAGTTTTTTCTTAAGCCATTTTTTTTATAAAACCTATAGGTGAACGAGCTGGAACGAATGGAAAGTCACCTTACATTGGCGTAAGAAATATCAACTATACCTTACATCGCCAATGCGCCACAAACTTTGGGAACGAATATGTCATGTCCCTTGTGTCTAGTTTCACTGGCCCAGTACCACTTCAAACCGAAGCACATCAATGAGTCGGTTAAATGGTTCAGATAAGGCTTGTGTGTTGTATAGGAGCTTTTGTTGAATAACTCGGTATTTAATCCTGCTAATATTTTGCCAATTAAGATATGTAATTTGTTCCATACTTATACTTTAATAAATAGTTAAATTTATCGATTTCTAGAACTTTTTAATCGATTTTATAATGTTGTCAGCATTAGATTTTGTATTCGATTTTGAGTTGTCCTTTTAATTCTATATGTGATTTGAACACGGAATCACGCTGACAGCGACTCGGTTAAATTCGAAATCAAATCAAAAAATCAAGTCAATTTGATAAAAAAAAAGAAAAATAATTATTGTCTTTTTTAATAATAAAAAAAAACTTGCTGTAACCAAAACATTGATCAAGTCCTTATATTTGCACTTATTTACATTAGCTATAAATTCAAGTACTGATTATTTAAAAAAAAATACATTTAAACAACAAATCGAAGCGGAATGAAAAAAGCTCATAATAACACAATAAAATAAAAAAGCAAAGGCAGTTTCGATAAACTATGACTAATCTATACTAAGTACTGTCTTAACATTATACTGCAAAATAGAAAATACAAAGAGATGAAAGAAAAGTTGAGGAGTAACGAGGTTTTTTTTTAAACAGATTATAAATAATTATTGTAACTATAACATTATTGTCATTCAGTTTTATGTTAGATGGCTACAATATATTTCTACAATCTAAGGTAACTTACTAGCTTATACAGGGTGACTGGTGAATTAGTATCAATACTTAAGGACGTGATATTTGACGACCATATATGACCAAAAAAAAATACATATAACATAAATATTAATAAACTTCTAAGTAAAGTTAACCAAAAGTTATGTAATTAATTACGCGTCATGTGGACGCCCTAGCTGCGCTGACGACACAACACCGTTATGTACATTTAGTTATCGCGCGGTACTTTCCCTACGTCCAAACGCCGCCGCGTGTTAACAGGGTAGCAGGCTACCTTTGATAAACAAGCATGATCCAATCCCCCTTCATACTTTAAACCTGGCTTAGAACAGGCAAAAATACCAAAATATTTCACTCGTTTAAGCAACAAATTTGTTGACTAGGTAAATGATATGAACTTGGGACAAAAATTAACTGTTTACCTATCTTGGTATTTCCGGCGTATTTAAAAATTGAATCATACTTATTTACAACGATTGTCAATCATTTAATTACCTATTTACCTACATAACTACACTAACCTTAACAAATGTTCAAAGTGAGCTCCTGCTCGTGTGATACACAGTTCGGCACGTTTACGCATATTGTCTTTCACACGCTTTAACACGAATGGGTCACTTTACTACTCACAGTACTCACATTATTCTGCATTTGTGTATTGATAAGCCATACCTAATTACTAATTACGGGTCACACTCACACACGAAACATTAGGTATACGCGTAAGATCGATCGCTAGGGGCGCGCGCGCGGGAAGATGGACGAACCTTACGGCGGCGCTCGCCCGACTAACCTACTAACCTACTAATACTAATAAGCCGCGGGGCAGGGGTTGCGGGGGGGCAAACACTACGCCGCACGCGCCGCGGAAATATGTCCACACTTTATTTATTTAAAGTAAAATTTTTGTAAATTTGGTCAAAAATTAAGTACCTATTTTTTTTACATAATTCGAATGAGAATCATGTACCGATTATGCTCCTAAAATATTGATCCTAATTCACCAGTCACCCTGTATAATAATAAAAGCGTAAATTATTTATTTAAATATGTAACGATACGTTTATATCCATAAATTACATCACACGAATGACGGCTATAGTTTCTGGTGGCTCACCAGTTGGCGCCACTAGCGAGTAAGGTCCTATCGCTATCGTTAAAAAAGTATTTATTAATTTCATTTTAAATAGTTTATAATAACCAAATATAAATATCATTCAGTGACATTTGACATCTCGTGCGATAGCTCTCGTTAACGGCCCACCTTTTAAATTTATTGTTAGAAATAAATTAAAATTATAGTTGTATTCAATAAATTAATACATTTAATCAATTAATTATTTAATTTAGTGTAATTTCTACTCATCATCATTAAACACTTCAAAATTTAAATCTATATGGATGGACCATATTGATCTCATATGTGTCATCTCTTTCCATTACATAACATTGGCGTAGATACACGCCAGAAAAAGAAAGAAAAAAAACACGCCATATTAAATTCATTATATTTGTACCCGTGCCTTCCCACCCTCACTTTACTAATATGACGTCACTCAATAACACCGGCCTTTTTAAATAAAGTATAATTTCAGTAATAGTGTTAAAAATATATAACATCACTTGGCTCCAATTTTGTCATTCCGTCACTGGACTCTCTTTGTGTGACACAATTTATGGATCTTTAAGTGCGAGTGATATGATTATTGCTCACTCGCTCTATCCATGTTTGTATAACTTTAAAATCAAGCGTACTTCATGCTTCAGTTCAGATACTGGGATGTGGTTTATAATACTATTAAAACTTATTTTAAATGTACTTCAAGACTTGTTTGTGTATAATACTTATTATTTTTATGAAGGAAATATTTTAAACAATTGCCAAATAACATATAAGCCAACCATGACTAGGACTATTGCTGCGAACTTCATATTTAATATGACAACACTCAAAATTATCATTTTATTCATAATATTTTAATAATTTTCATTAATATCATTTACGTTAAAACTCTATCGTACTAAATTCTTTAACAACCCAAGGCAACGAATAATAATTCGAAAAACGAATCAAAGCTCACGTCGCTATTGGCTGACATCGTTGTAAGCCTTTTCCAATCGAAGGAATAAAGATAAACAAATCTTAGATTTACATATTAAATGCGATTTGCTAAAAGCAGACTATATTATGCATACAAACAGTTCTCGATTGATATATATTTATACACTTTTTCACTTAGACACTTATATCCACTTTAATTTTACTTCCAAAATTCCGATAACAAGATGGCCGACATTCAAGACGCCATTTTGTCGTATATTAATGTCATAGATTATTCAAGGTCACCAATCATATCGCCTCAATTGAATGTCAAAGTTGTTTATTTATCCTCACTCCTTCAATTGAAATAGGTTATAGTCACTAACATCAAAAATAAATAACCAAAATTAAGCAAAAATTATTTCATAAGTACAAGAAAACAATTAAGTAACTATCTACATTAATAATAATTATGTTTGTTGTATATATATGAATAAATTAGCAATTATATCGCTAAGAATTCGAGGTTTAAAATATTTAAAAAAAAACTTTGGTAAGGTTTAAAACAAACCAATTATAAAAAAGAAACTGTTTAAAATTTCCTATTTAAACGAAAACAAAAAATTTAATGTAAAAAAATAAATTAATCACAGATTAAATTGACTTTTTTACAGAAAATAAAAATGTTTCAAAACTTAAATATAAAATAAAATCTTACGTCTTAAAATATAAATTAATACAATAAAAAATAATTTGTTACAATCTCCTGAATTGTAACAACACAATAACCTTGAAAAGGATAATAAGTTTCCCTTTGAAGCAGAAAACCTACTTTTAGTCTTTCTCTTAATATCTAGAGACAGTTTTTATTGAAAGACAATGTATGCTCATATTAAAGTAAAACCGTTTTAAAATTGTGTATGTTTATCTGCAACAAACGTTAACTCAGAAACATAAATAATGAAAATATAAATATATTAATTTTCAACTTATTCTTCATTGAGGGCAGGTTTCTTGTCCCGTCGCCAGCTGAGGAGTTCGTCTAACAGCTCTTCCAAATGCGGATTACCACCCAGACGTTTGACCTGGAAAATGAACGCAAAAAGTGTCAGGATGTGTCGTATTTTTGTTTTGTAAGGGACGTATTTTCCTTGATCAAATAAAAGGCTGCAAACCCCGAGGTCCTGAGTTTAATTCCCTGGTTGGGCTAACAAAAATTTATTGGGTTTTACTGTCGATATAGATTCGCAGAGTCTAGAAGTGATTGGTCTTGCGCCTGAACTCTTTGCAGTCGTGTCAGAGAATAAATGAAGAGCGCAATTCTGTTTGCAGACTCTTTTATGCAGTATAACACGTTTTTCTATGAGGACTTGTGTAACTAGTCAGGTATAAGCATTTTTCCAGCAGCAGCAGTAGCAGTAGCAGCAGTAGCATTTTTGTAGCAGTGTAGTATAGAAATGCATTATTTCAACAAAAATCACTGTCTTCCAATATTTGGTGAAAGACAGAGCAAAAATTGTCGCTAACTTGTAAATAGGTCACAATGTGCAGTAATAGTTAAAAGGGCAGTATGAAGCTGACTGACACGACGGTCTCTTTCACATATTACGCTGTAGCATAACACACACATATGTGCACATATACATAGCACAATCTATGTAAGCTACATTCAGACCAATATATTCTAAAAACAGTAACGAGAAAAGTTCACAATAAAGTAAAGTAACAGCCTGTGAGTGTCCCACTGCTGGGCTAAGGCCTCCTATCCTTTTTGAGGGGAAGGTTTGGAGCTTATTCCTCCACGCTGCTCCAATGCGGGTTGGTAGAATACACATGTGGCACAATTTCAATGAAATTAGACACATGCAGGTTTCCTCACGGTGTTTTCCTTCGTCGTCAAGCACGAGATGAATTATAATCACAAATTAAGCACATGAATATTCAGTGGTGCTTGCCCGGGTTTGAACCCACGATCATCGGTTAAGATTCACGCGGTCTTACCACTGGGCCATCTCGGCTTTTTTTTCCGATGCTCGCAATCTCTAAATATGAATTGAATATAACTTACCTCGGCTCTGGCCTCGTTGTCGAGCTCCTGTAGACGATCCCGCGTGTATTGGAAACTTCCGAACCTTTCCAGGAGGGAGATGCAGTAACGCTTCACTTCTACGTCTCTTGTACGTTGCCTGAGAATATCTGAGAATGCTAAGGATATTTTTTTTTACGTTTTATTCATGCAAATAATTAAAATTAAGTGTCTGTATGTTGCTATATTTTTCAATAACCGCCTTTTTTATATAATTATGGAAATTTACAATTTACCAAATCAAAACTAAAACTATTTTGTTTGTCTATTTTTCCGAGGTAATCTTCGAAATGGGTGTACCGGTGTTACGAAGATTACTAATTGAATGATTATAGGGGTGTTCTAAAAGGTTATGAATTCAACATATTTCAGTTTTCAGTTTTGTTTTTTGGGATTACGCACATGCACGCACTTGCACGCACACGCACGCACACTTATCACTTAATATAAAGGATACGAAGTACTTGGTTGTCGCCTTTCTGATTTTGTATCGCGTGTATGACGGGAAAACTGAATTTACCCTCCGTAAGGTCTTCGCAATAGCTCTTGTTCTCGGAGTACTGGAACAAGCATAATTACACATTTCGATAAAAATTTCTCAAAATTCGCAAACCAAGTAGCCAAGTGGTTAGGAAACGTGAATCTTAACCGAGGATTACAGTTTATAGTTTTAAACTTAAATAATATTTCATTCATGTACTTAGGTTTTATTAATTCTGTGCCTTAGCAATCCATTAATTTGCTGAATAATTTCAAAAATAATATATTTATTCGTACTAAAACTGCATAAGCTTAAAATCGCCAACCAACAATATTACGCAAATATATAAAACATATGATATATAATACAGCCAACATATGTTCATTGTTGCAATTCTAATTACCAAAAGTAAGGGTTATTGATATGATTTTCTATTATTTTATATAAAATTGGTAGGCGGACAGTCAAATGGGCCACCAGGTAAATATTCATCACCGCCAATAGATTTGGCACCATTGGCGCTGTAAGAAATATTACCAATCCCTTACATCGCCAATGCGCCACCAACCTTGGGAACTAAGATGTCGCCCTTTATACTGGAACACAACAATACCAATTGCTGTTTAGTGGTAAGATACCTCGGGCTCGGCGGTAATGTAAAACATCGTGAGAAAACCTGTAGTATTGGAGCAGCGTGGAGGAGTAAGCTCCAAGCTTTGTCCTCTAGAACTTAGTCCAGTGGGATATTCACAGGATATTACTAACTTAGAATTTTGCATACTATGGAGCATGAAACATTGAAACCAGACTCTATTGTTAGTTTAATTAGGAAAGTCTCAAGTTGTCGATACTAGTAACAGCCTGTAAATGTTCCACTGCTGGTCTAAGGCCTCCTCTCCCTTTTTGAGAAGGTTTGGAGCTTATTCCACCACGCTGCTCCAATGCGAGTTGATGGAATACACATGTGGCAGAATTTCGATGATGCACGAGATGAATTATAATCACAAATTAAGCACATGAAAAACTTCAGTGGTGCCTGCCCGGGTTTGAACCCCACGACCACCGGTTAAGATTCACGCGTTCTTACCACTGGGCCATCTCGCCTCTAAGTCGATACCACTTTAATGCAAATAAGAGAAACGGTTTCTTATTGAATTGTCAAATTATGATAATATTAGTCAATACTTGCCTCTTGTAAGCACAAATTGCAATAATCGTCTCTTATTTGGAAATATAGACCGAGGATCGAAGACAGTTTGCTGAAATCTGATTTGTTATCGCTAAAGAGCTGCATTAAGCGAATCGCCAACATGAAAAGGCCGCCCGTCTCTGGAAAGACAATCATATTTGAACTTAATAACACATACATAACATTAAATATTAAAATTATAAAAAATGAGATACAAAAAAATATGGTAAATAACACGTCATGCTAATGGTGCATCCACACATGCGCTGGCATTTCGGTCTTTAAATGTAGTCGTGCTTTTTAACTGCTCACCGTTTGCGGCAACAATTTAGTTTTTTTTGATTAATAAGGATCGCTATACAGGGTGACTGGTGAATTAGTATCAATACTTAAGGACGTGATATTTGACGACCATATATGACCAAAAAAAAATACATATAACATAAATATTAATAAACTTCTAAGTAAAGTTAACCAAAAGTTATGTAATTAATTACGCGTCATGTGGGCACCCTAGCTGCGCTGACGACACAACACAGTTAGGTACATTTAGTTATCGCGCGGTACTTTACCTACGTCCAAACGCCGCCGCGTGTTAACAGGGTAGCAGGCTACCTTTGATAAACAAGCATGATCCAATCCCCCTTCATACTTTAAACCTGGCTTAGAACAGGCAAAAATATCAAAATATTTCACTCGTTTAAGCAACAAATTTGTTGACTAGGTAAATGATATGAACTTGGGACAAAAATTAACTGTTTACCTATCTTGGTATTTCCGGCGTATTTAAAAATGGAATCATACTTATTTACAACGATTGTCAATCATTTAACTACCTATTTACCTACATAACTACACTAACCTTAACAAATGTTCAAAGTGAGCTCCTGCTCGTGTGATACACAGTTCGGCACGTTTACGCATATTGTCTTTCACACGCTTTAACACGAATGGGTCACTTTACTACTCACAGTACTCACATTATTTTGCATTTGTGTATTGATAAGCCATACCTAATTACTAATTACGGGTCACACTCACACACGAAACATTAGGTATACGCGTAAGATCGATCGCTAGGGGCGCGCGCGCGGGAAGATGGACGAACCTTACGGCGGCGCTCGCCCGACTAACCTACTAACCTACTAATACTAATAAGCCGCGGGGCAGGGGTTGCGGGTGGCAAACACGACGCCGCACGCGCCGCGGAAATATGTCCACACTTTATTTATTTAAAGTAAATTTTTTGTAAATTTGGTCAAAAATTGAGTACCTATTTTTTTTACATAATTCGAATGAGAATCATGTACCGATTATGCTCCTAAAATATTGATACTAATTCACCAGTCACCCTGTATAAGGCTGGGACGCTATCGAATTATAAATTGTTTGCAGGACACACGCGTCACATTTGTGTGGATACGTCATAATGTTGCCAGATTTATCTCATCTTATTAAAAGGTACAAAAGTATGAATTTTTCTCAATGTTTAAATGACAAGTTTCTAATTAATTACCCATTTTTATATATAATAAGAAGTCGTACTGGCAAATGCTATATATACATTGGCACTGTATGAAACATTAAACATTCCTTATATTGCCAATAGGCCACCAAAGAAAACTACACCAAACAAAGCACAACAACACTAAGTATTGCTGTTTAGCCGTAGAATAATAGAATTCCATATTTTAATTTATAACAAAAAACTGAAAAGAATTAAAAAAAAACAATTATTACAAGTCATACTTTTCATAGTCATCTCCTTATACTCCTCTTCAGTTGGACATTGGAAATTATCCCTCCAGTATATCTCTATGCCTTGACCTCGGTGCAACTCCAGCAACTGTTCTGTGTACACTGCGGTAGCCTGAAATCACATACAAACATACACATATATAACACCTTAAATAGCGGCATGGCTTTTTTTTTATAGAAAAGGAAGGTGGACGAGCATATGGGCCACCTGATGGTAAGTGGTCACCAAAAGCCCTTAGACATTGACACTGTCAGAAATGTTAACCATCGCTTACATCGCCAATGCGCCACCAACCTTGGGACCTAAGATCTTATGTCCCTTGTGCCTGTAATTACACTGGCTCACTCACCCTTCAAAACTGAACACAACAATACCAAGTACGGCTGTTTTGCGGTAGAATATCTGATAAGTGGGTGGTACCTACCCAGACGAGCTTGCACAAAGCCCTACCACCAGTAAAAGGCATAGGCATGGCATAGGCATAGGCATATTATAAATTAAAATATAGAAAATAAAAATGAAAATTCTTTTTTTTCAATCAAATTAATCACACAGTATCGTGTCTTAAAGGTGTCGAAAAACATAAACATTTTGATGACTGAATTAAAATATTTGTATATTATTTAGACATTATAAATATAAGTCAGTTCTGTGTGAACGTTTTCGTGATAATTATTTGGTCAAACATAATCATATATCTATATCTATCTATTATGTGAAGTTTCGCCATTAGAAACAAATAATATATAATAATAATAATAAAAGACGTCGCATTTTGATCACGTAACTGAATGAAGTCCTGAAACTGCAAGATTGTATCACAATCTTGCAATTGTGTGCCCTACTTTTTATCTTCGAGGTAAATTACTCGGTTTTACTCTTACAAATATCAAAAATATTAAATGAGTAATTCTTGTATCCATAAAAAAAAATCGTGTATCTCGGAAACGGTTCTAACGATACAGCTCAAACTTTGTATTTAGATAAGGTTTTGCTTTTTAAGTTATTTGTATGTGTATTTCCTAAAAAAAAATATAACTAATTATTACTACAGATAATTAATATGATATCACAAGATAATCTTTTTATTACTTAATTCAATAAAAATTAACTGCGATTAATGTGGTCTGCCAGAAAATACACGGTTTAATGGTGTGTGTGTGTGTGTGTGTGTGTGTGTGTGTGTGTGTGTGTGTGTGTGTAACAAATTCTTCCAAAATACTTTATGTGAAAAAAATATGATTACATCTACTATATGTATAATTGTGGAGTTTTATTTTCGGAAACTGCTTACGATTCCTTTATGTCCCATATTGTATCTGTGTGAGATTGCTTCACCCAACGCCCATCTTATGTTCTATTAAGAAATGTATTTGTGTTCTTACTTTTATCGTTGTGTGTGTGAATAGTTTTTAAATGTTTGTCGTAATTATACATTTGTTTTTATTTTAGTTATTTAGGCGGGAAACGATCGATGACACATAGACTTTAATATACAATGATGACGTATGTCTAAATCCACACTCAAACGAAACAAAATTCTTATCAGTCTACAAGTTGTTAAATTATATTTTTTGTGAGTATATTCTTATATATATCAATTTATTAATGCGACATAATAATATTGTTCATAAATAAAGATTCCTTTTGTATTAGATAAGAGACCAAAATCTTGCAATATACGTCTACATTCCATTACAATGGCAGGAGGAAAGAGATAAATAAATCTTCGATAAACATAACCCATTACTGGTGGTAGAGCTTTGTGCAAGCTCGTCTGGGTAGGTACCACCCACTCATCAGATATTCTACCGCAAAACAGCAGTCCTTGATATTCTTGTGTTCCGGTTTGATGGGTGAGTGAGCCAGTGTAATTACAGGCACAAGGGACATAAGATCTTAGTTCCCAAGGTTGGTGACGCATTGGCGACGTAAGCGATGGTTAACATTTCTTACAATGCCAATGTCTGAGGGCGTTGGCGACCACTTACCATCGGGTGGCCCATATGTTCGTCCGCCTTCCTATTCTATAAAAATATATATATATATTCTTAACAACAAAAATTAAACTTAGTTAATGCCCAAGCTTCTAAAAAATTCGCTGCTTATAAAATTTTATGCATTTTTTTAAGTATCGTATTAATTATGAATAAGTATTGTATTAATTATGAATTGTTTTAACTTTTAATGCAAAAAAATGATAAATATGTACATATTTAATATACCTAATTAACAATATATATTATTGTTGAAGGTTTTTCATTTAATTTAAAAAGAATAATATAATTATTTTTTTATGATGCAATTACTGCTACTACTGCTAACGCATACAAAAGTTATGACTGTTTGTACAAATTTAATATTTTTAAAATTCCTTTCTAATTTGCAAGATTATTAGCTAGTGCTTTAGATCAATTATTTCACAAATTGAAAACTTTTATTTGAGAAAAATTAAACCACATTGACACATTATCGATTATATAATCGGAGAACATAAAATTAAACTTATCAGAACGATAATCTTTTACGAATAATAAAAAAAATCTACAATGTGCGCTTATGTTTTCATTTGTTTCTAATTCGTAGATAAAGAATAATAATATATAAGGTTGCATTACCATCGGATGTCCAAGTTGCAAGGTCTTTTCAAGGGCGATGATTATGACGTAATTAGCTGCATTAATAGTGCTCGCTATACCATAAATGGAATGCGCCACTGGTATGCCTCGACGTAGAATGGAATTATCTTGTATGTCGTCCAATCTGGTACAAAAAAAAGACATATTAAAAATAAATAAATGACTATAAATTTATGACGTCATCAACGTACTAACGCAGTAATCACGTATTTGCAATATGTATTTATATGTCATTGACTTAATTTTTATTTTAGTATAAATATTTTAATTTTTTTTTGTTTTTACTCTTTTTAAAAAAATATCAGTCTCGGCTTTATCATTTTTTGTCGTACATGACGCAGAACCATGATAAATAATACCCTTAACGGGATCTTAGGTTGGGAGTAATATAATAAAAAATTCGAGAATAATTATTCATCCGTTACGTTTTAACAACTATGCTACTGTAACGATTTTAAACTTATGTAATAAAACAGGCTTTTGCCGCGAACGAGCTTGCCTGTAATCGTCTTACTGCTGAACTTTCTCTACTCTTGAGAAGAAAGTTTTTGAAAACATTCCACTACACATTTGGTACAATTTATTAAACGCCAAGAGTCTACGAATATGTGGGCGGAGACTGCTTCGTTGAGGTGGTGGCAGGTAGCTATCGCCGTCTAGTGGCTTGATGTAAGGCCGCAGACTCGGAGGTCCTGGGTTCAATTCCCAGGTCGGGCCATTAAAACGTTATTGGGTTTTTCTGTCAGAAAATTCTCAGTAGCAGCCCGGAGTCTGGAAGTGTATACATTCCCGTGCCTCGGAAAGCACGTAAAGCCGTTGGTCCTGCGCCTGAACTCTTTCCGGTCGTGTCGGATTGCCGTCCCATCGGATTATGAGAGTTAAGGAATAGGGAGTGCACCTGTGTTTGCGCACACACTTGTGCACTATAATATCTCCTGCGTAGTTGGCTAATCTCTCTTGAGATTGGCCGCCGTGGCCGAAATCGAGCTAAATTAGGTCATGTTGGTCTTATATTTTTTTTTAATACCATTTTATTAGCACCAAGTTAGGAACCGTGGCTCTAGTGACTAGATATATATATATGTGTACATTGCCGTGCCTTTTTAAAGAACAACCGCTTTCTTTATTTTCTTAGCCTTATAACAATAGTTTATGATTAAAGTTGGCAATATAAACTGTTTCTAGTACGTCATTTCAAATAAGCTCATTCCTAAATATAAAAATATATTTCATTGGTGGTAGGGCTTTGTACAAGCTCTTCTGAATGGGTACCACCCACTCATCAGATATTCTACCGCAAAACAGCAGTACTTGGTATTGTTGTGTTCTGGTTTGCAGGGTGAGTGAGCCAGGGTAATTACAGGCACAAGGGACATAACATCTTAGTTCCCAAGGTTGGTGGCGCATTGGCAATGTAGGGGATGGTTAACATTTCTAAAAATGTCTATGGACGCCCTACCTACAATATATAAAAAAAAACTTCTTGCATATTTGTACTTAGTTAAATGTTATATTGTTTCGTTATTTTGTAACAATTTCATCATTAAAACATAAAATTATTACTAGTCCATTAAATCTGCAATAAAATAGGTATTGAACACATAGTGTTTCAATGTATTTTAAATACTTTTTTTTTAAATTATTACAAGAACATGAAATTCATGCTTGTGACGTAAATTGTCAAAAGGCTGTTACTTATGTAATAATATTATATATAAAAACGTTCCGAGGAACACGCTGCAACTTCAGATATAAAATGTTTTTATATTGGTATAGTAGTTTTTCATACAAACATTACCCAAAAATATTTGCAATTTTTTAGCATACATAAGATAATTGTTGCTACATTAAAACACGTAAAATTATTGTGGTCAAGCCGAGATGGCCCAGTGGTAAGAACGCTTGAATCTTAACCGATGATCGTGGGTTCAAACCCGGGCAAGCATCACTGAATTTTCATTTGCTTATTTTTTGTTTATAATTAATCTCGTGCTTGTCGGTGAAGGAAAACATTGTGAGGAAACCTGTATCTGTCTAATTTCACAGAAATTCTGCTACATGTGTATTCCACCAGATCGCATTGGAGCAGTGTGTTGGAATAAGCTCCAAACCTGATCCTCAAAGAAAAAGAAGAGGAGATCTTAGGACAGCAGTGGGACATTCACAGGCTGTTACTCTATTGTGAACTTTTCTCGATACTGTTTTTAGAATATATTGATCTGAATGTAGCTTACATTGATTTTGCTATGTATATGTGAAAGAGATCTTATGCTACAGCGTAATATGTGAAAGAGACCGTCGTGTCAGTCAGCTTCATACTGCCCTTTTAACTATTACTGCAGATAGTGACCTATTTACAAGTTAGCGACAATTTTTGCTCTGTCTTTCACCAAATATTGTGATTTTTGGTGAAATAGCGTAACGGGAAAAATGCTTATATCACTTCCCTAGATCTGACTTTAATATAACAGCAACAGAAGAATAATTTTCTGTTAGCGCGATAAAAATAATTAAAAAAAAAAAAAAACTTTAACTTAATTCTCGTGCAAAACTGATAAATCCAGTAATATCGAAGTCACATCCTGTTTCAATACATATTAAACAGTTTGTCGATAAAAACTGTTGGTATCCTTTTCCGAAAGAGCCATTACATGAACATTTTAATATAATTTTAAAAGGCAAGGGTTTTCATAAATAGTTCAACAAATTACATAAGAAAGTATGAGTACTACTCGAATGGATGCATAATTGCTTATAAATTCCAAAGCACTTGGAAGCGTAAAATCTACAAATTAATAAAAACGAAGTCCTCCCTCTTGTTTGTTAAGCGTCAATTAAACGAATGATCGTAAACAATTAATCATTTAGGGTGTTATTTATAAACGCAGCGGGTGATTAGTTAAACAATGCTTTGACTCTTTCTTTCGCATGTCAAATCAATAATGACAGAGAGAGCAAATCGGTGTAACAAAGCACCGCTAAGCAACGTTTTTAAGTAAGACCATTAAGGCGTAACTGAAACAAGACTATCATTCCAAATTTGAAATCACTTAAAATGGAATGCGTGACAGTAGACGCACATATGTCAGCTGACACATACGACCTCTTTACGATGTTTTCCTTCCCTCCGAGCAATAAATAAATTAAAAATACAAATTCAAGCACACGATAACCTATTGGTGCTAGCACGGGTTTGAACAGGCAATCTTCGGTTAAGATTAAGTGTTAAATACCGGACGATCTCGGCTATATCATACATACTATATCACATTAGGTATTATTATATGAAAAGAAAAGTAATAAGTACGATCTTTTACACATTTTTATTTCTAATAATAATAATAATGTCCTCCAGACCGATTTCGGCCACGGCGGCCAATCTCAAGAGAGATTAGCCAACTACGCAGGAGATATAATAGTGCACAAGTGTGTGCGCAAACAGAGGTACAACCTCTATTCCCTAACTCTCATAATCTGACGGGAAGGTAATCCGACACGACCAGAAAGAATTCAGGCGCAACCAACGGCTTTACGTGCTTTCCGAGGCACGGGAATGTACACACGCTTCCAACTTCTAGACTCCGGGCTATCGGCTATAATCCGATTAACTTATTTATTGGCCCGACCTGGGGTTGAACCCATGACCTCCACTGGACCAACGAGGCAGTCATATTCCTAAATATTACCATTTTAAAATAAAACTTTGGCAATGATTAGACTTAATTCATATATATTTTTTTACTAGTTAATGAATGTATATGAATGTATATATAATGTTATTCCAACAACATATTATAACTATATTTTTATGTAATATTGAAATAATTTATTATACTATTTAAAATTTTAAATATATGTACATAACTCTTATTACTGTTTATAATCATTTAACAAAGGTCAATTATGTTCACAGATAAATTATTATAATGATAATGGAATAATAATTTTTGTTTTAATGCATAATTAATGTAAATATAAAATTAAACAGAATTTTATTCCATTTATTTACAAGCTGTACATTATATAAAAGATAATAATTTAATTTAATTAATATATAAATGATAAATTTTACTATTTTTATTTATTTATTATACATGTATTATACTTTTCATGAAAAATTAAGTACATATGCATATGGCATCAAAAATAAAAAAATATTTAAGATTTAATTGTCTAAGTTTTTTCTTAAATAAATTATGATAAGATAAAGCATGACTCTAACGGTGTATAGAAGATAGAAGACATTTTATTACAAGCTACAGTATATTAAATTAAATATACTAACATTTTATTAATATCAATATCTTAAATAATTTAAATATTTACCTATACATAGTAAATACGTAATTCACTAATAAATATATTACAATAAAAATAATATACTCACAATAAGCTTGAGTTGTGTAGCATCTGCACTATCTCTCCAATTGCACGGAGTTTCTCATCGCTCACCCTCAGCCAATAGTTAAATGCCAGTGTAAGTTTAGAACGTATCTGCTTCCCCGGTACTTGTTGGATGTATGTGAATGGCATCAGGAGTTTCTTTAGAAACATTTAAGTTAACTTGATAAATAAGTGTGTCATAAACCAAATAACATTTAATGTTATATAGTTTTAAAAAAAAACGAATTTATATTATAATTGTAGTGAAATAGAACTTACAAAATATCGTCTAACATTAAAATTAAAACAAAAAAAATGCATTTTTTTAATCAGAAATGACTTTCAACTTTATCATAAAATCAGTTTAAGGTACATATATCTAATTAATCAGTTGCAAAACAAATTCTTAAAAAATTGAGTTAATTTATGTTATTTTATTTCGGCGCAAAGTTTCTATATTAAAAAATAAATATAAACGTGACGATAAAAACATAAAATGTCATGTTATAACCAAACTCACCTCATCCTGATTTTTGTCACCACTTTTTGTTGTAATTTGCGACATTTTATCAGTGAATAAATTATTTGCCTTATAACAAAACTTAATATTAACGAAATACTGTCCAAAAATCGATTCCCACTGCAGTGGAACAGAAAATGACGTCTGACGTCTGTCGAGTGTTGAATGCGAGTTTCCACTTACGAGTTGCCACTTACTATAAAATTATAATAAAATATTTGACAAATGACATTAACATTTATCATTTAGGCTTAAACAAATATTGATTGACAGGAATGACTATTGTTTGAGCTTAACAATAATTAATATAAATACTACCTAATTACTAGAAAACTATAGGTTGGATAGTATTGGTTGATTTACTTTGTCTCTTATTCAATTCGCAGTTATGTGTATTGTGGTGCTAGTTGTATTGCACATGAGTTTAATACTGCGTTTATTTAATTACAATAAGGAATAGGAGTAAAACAGCTATAGGATTTTACCGAAATAACGTATATTCTAACCGATATATAAATAAAATAATTTATCCACCTTTAATTCTCATACTTTTAAAAGCAATCAAAAGTCATTATAAATAATAAGTTATTGTTCTTCATAGAAAATAAGTGTTGAAATTATAGCGGAAGATGTGATATTAATTATATCATTTTCAATTTTTTATTACTAACTTCATTTTTAAAAAGATGACTCAAATATTTTTACTATGACCAGTCTAAGCAATATTGTAGTATCAATCATTATCAATAAAATTTTGCTTCCTAATTATAATACAATTAAATATATGATAATAAAACCTATTTCTGGTTTGGTGAAATATATTTTAAAAGAGATTTTATAAATATAATAAAAACACTTATGATACAATATAATATATATACAATATAATAACATGTTTTGAATAAAGTTCTTATTATTTTTGCTGTTATTCTTAATAATGTTAGTAATTATTTGAATGAATTAGACCTTATTCACATTTTGTAATTCATTTTCATAATAATAAAAATCGATTAAAGTAACTCACGCTTGGTAAGTGGTAGCACTGTCAATATACTGTCATTCAAGTTCTGTTATTGATTTGTTGATGATTTTAATATTTTGAAAATTATTTTGTATTAATATCAGTTAATTTAACAGCTATTTATAAAAATGAAAAACATAAATAATTAGGACAATCGAAATATGGAAATGGTGAAATATTAACTGATTATGTCGGCACGTAAATATATTTTATCCGCTCGAGAGAGAAATATTAATAAAATTATTGGTTATTTGCCACAAATATCTCAACAAAGGGCTAGTTATCGTTCTGGTCAAGAACTACCTGCACTGTCCGCGAATTCTAGTAATTTCGTGAACAGGAATCTTTCGTATTCATATAATATACCTCATTATGCGGATGATAGCTTAGAGAGAGCCAGTACACCGTTTTCAGATTTTTTCTCGGAAAGTGAAACAGGTAAAACACGTACCTGTATGTTTTTTTTTGCGATAACAAACACAAAATATTCCTTAAGCCTAACTCAGATATTCAATTAGCTACCAATTTTTATTGTTTTTTTTTTTCACAATTTTCAAGAATTAATTATTCTTAATTAAATAAATCAAAATAAAGAAATAGCAAAAGGCCTGACTCAAACGGTTCTCATAGATTATGCGAACAATATGTGATGTCATATATATGTTCTCAATAGGATAAGAATAGCCTATTATTTATATATGTATACAAAAATATAAGAAAATTTTTATGTGTGGTCATGAGCGACCTCTCCCTTGAGTTTGTTTTTTTCATGTTATTGGTCAATGGACAAGCAAATGGGCCACCTGAGGTAAATGGTCACCATGGCCCATAGACATTGGCGATGCAATAAATATTAACCATTCCTTACATTGCCAATGAGCCAACAACCTTGCAAACTAAGATGTTATGATGGCTCTTGTGCTTGTACTTACTTACTTACTAAGTACTTACTAAGTATTACTGTTTAGCGGTAGAATATTTGATGAGTGGGTGGTACCTAACCAGAAGGGCTTGCACTAAGCCCTACCTAGTAAATATAAAAAAAAAATCGTTTATGATAGCCTTAGTATATCACAAATGATTTGAGTCTATACAGGTGGAATGTCCATATTATATTTTGTGAAATGCATTAAAAAACAAAAAATTGTAGTTATTGGTTCTCTTTTGCAATATACAAAAAATAAGCTGACCAAAATAAAATGATTTATGTTATGACTCCAGATTTTCATAGTGAAGAAAGTGACAGTAGCTCTGGTTCAGCACTGAGAAGGAACACAGCTGAGGCAACCAAGAGTTTGGCCGAAGAGTGGGAGCGGATTGAAAGGACTTTATATGATGAGGAAGGGGAAAAGAGTTCTAGAGCAAATATTCTTGAAGAGTGCCGGCAATGGAGACAGCTGCACCCACAACTCAGGTAAATCTCTATGTAAAATATTGTCTGTGCTAATATTACTTTTTTTTAGAGTTTTATTATTTAATTTTCGCTTATAATTGATTGTTCTGTAAATAAAAAATATTATTTTAACTCGAAAGTTATATTATGATCATTCTACCAAAACTATTTATTTGAAATCATATTACACTTATTCAATCTAGTTCTAATGTATGTGGCAGAAAGTATAAGCTCTGTGAAGCATGTATACTCTATTCCAATGGAAGTAGGAAAAAAGGTAAATAAACAACTTTGGCCTTGAATTGACATGACATTTGAGTTAGACTAGTGAGGAGAAAATGATTGAATGAGTGGGTTAATTAATGCATGAATGATAAAGTATGGAACAATATATTGTATTAATTTTAAGTGTAATTTTATAAAAATTTTAATAGATATTATGTGGATTGCAGGTAAAATAAAAATAAAATTAAATATTAAACAAAAATTTAGATTCAGTTTCTAAGCTCTCAACATTTATGTATTACATTTTATATAAAAAAATTTGTTGGTTCAAATGTCGTATCAAGGATTCTATATAATTTATTAATTGTTTTCGTCCTCTTTCATTACAATGCACTTATTAGTTTAAAAAAAGGCAGTTATTTTTAATCACAGATACACTCATTTTTATTTATTTGAATAGATTTTATTTTCTGTTTAATCTAGATTATATTCCCAACATAAAAAAAAAGAAACATTAATTTATGTTTTAATAATAAAGTATAATTTTCAAGAAATGTGACGTATTTTTTAATACATCTAAGACTAAGACTTCGATTAAATTATATTTTGAATATCTTTTAAAGAAAACTCTTATTTTATATTTTATCCAAAATGACTATAAACTTTAAATAAACAAGATTGAAATATATTCTTTAGCATTCAAATTTTTGAAAAATATTTATGTAATTAAAATTAACAACTTACCTTAAATTTTAAATTGAAATAATAATGTTCAATTAGCTTACTCCGTGTTGAAGGCAAAACAAAAGTCAGTTGGCAGAAGCAAAAGGCCCTAAATACTAAATCAGTTTCAATCACAGTCCGTTTAAACAAAGCCAGGTTCTAAAAAAACCCTTTGATAATTACCAGTGCACATGATATGAAAGATCAGCGTCGATCAGATGTTTTACTTTTGTATTTTTTTTAAAACATTACGTTTATTATTGGTATGCATAAAAGTAATCTATAGTTTGAGATTTTTTTTTTTCTTAGAATTAAATAATTCTTTTAAAATTATTATTTTTACTTTATATAATAATAACATCTTTATCGATGTTAGGTAAATTTCTACAAATATTTCATATTCCATACAAATCAATCAGCAAATACTTATCGATTTTTAAAAATCTAAAATTTGTGACAAAACTTGAATAAAGTATTTTTATCTGTATAAATTCATTCTTTCTCCATTCGTTTAGCGAACGTCCTTGGTCGAGACCTTAATATTAATTGTCAGTTCATCGAAAATGGCGTCATTAATGTCGGCAAAACTGTTTTCGGAACTTTGGAAGTCAAATTAAAGTGGATTTAAGTAGTTAGTGAAATATTGCTGTATTAGAAATAAAGATATATTAATCAAGAACTGTTTATAGTGCATGAAATAGCGGAGCTATCAGCAAATCACTTGGAATATTTAAAATAATGGTTTGTTTTTATTGTTCCCTACTTCCATTGGAATAGAGTATACATGCATTTTTGAGTGGAAGAGAAAAAAACAAAACAATATTATGAAAACTTACACTAATTACTTACTAATAAAATCTACTTTGAAAATTACTTTTTTTTAATAAATTTATTGATTTTTTCTGTACATACCTATGGTTACTATATTATAAAAGAAAAATCCTACTCAACTTTGAGTTACAGTGGTAAAAATATCATAAATGTTGGTAAGCCTCTCTAAACACCACTCATAAACATCTAAACACGCGGTAGCGTGTCAAGCCGAGTTCAAGCTAACAGAACTGGCGAGCAGCACCATGTGTAATATTACAAGAACCATTTGAAGCCACTTTTGACCCCCTCATAACTCAAAAACTATTTCACATAAACATGTCAAATTTGGCTCATATATTGAGACTTGCGAGATACAAGTCTTCAAGATTGACAAGTCAAGTCAAGATTTTATCCGTCCGGCGGGTCAGTGCTCTTTCTCTTTTGGCAACCACTTTGGGAAACACGCCTCCACACTTTGCCCATCCCTATCTAAACTCATTGCCGATAACTCCGTCATCGATGATTGTAGTGCGCTGCCACCAGTAATACCTTCATGTAGCCACACGATGCCTGACATCAAAATCAAGCAGCGTGATGTGCGTGCAGAGCTGCAATCACTTGATGTACGGAAAGCTAGCGGTCCCGATGGAATACCAGCCATAGTGCTGAAGAAGTGCGCGGCGGAGCTGTCTCCCGTGTTAACGCGCCTGTTCCAAATTTCTTTTTCTTCGGGATGTGTGCCGGAGGCTTAGAGAAGAGCTAATGTGCAAGCGGTTCCCAAAAAAGGGGATCGGTCTGACCCGGCAAATTATCGGCCAATAGATATCACATCAGTACTTTGTAAGGTGATGGAACGGATTCTAAACAACCAACTGATCCATTACCTAGAAGATCACTGTTTAATTAATGATCGTCAGTACGGATTTCGACCAAAACGGTCTACAGGTGATCTTCTAGCGTACGTAACACACCTCTGGGGTGAAGCTATCGACAAGCATGGGGAATCGTTGGCTGTCAGCCTCGATATCTCCACGGCTTTCGATAGGGTCTGGCACAGAAGTCTTCTCTCCAAGCTGCCGGCATACGGTCTGCTTGCTCAGCTTTGCACCTGGATTGCCAGCTTCCTACCCAAGCGCAGCCTTCGTGTTTTAGTTGATGGTTGCGCTTCACAATTCTATGTAGTGAATGCTGGGGTACCCCAGGGATCTGTGCTATCTCCCACACTCTTTCTTTTGCATATCAATGATAGCTCATCGCTTAATGGGGCTCTGATAATCTTGTTGAGTTTAATGCCAAGAAAACACAGGTATGCGCACTCACAGCGAAAAAGTCACCATTTTCCCCTCTTCCCTCCCTCTGTGGTACTCCGCTGGTGATACAAAGCAAAATCGCCATACTGGGGATGGACGTTCGCTGCGACCTTAGTCCAAGGGATTACATCGAGGCTGTAATAAAAACAGCTTCACGGAAACTCGGAGTTCTGAACAAGGTGCGGCGTTTTTTCACGCCACAACAACTGTGCCTGTTGTACAAAACACAGGTACGGTCTTGCGTTGAATATTGCTCGCACCTTTGGGATGACTCCGCTAAGTACCTTCTCGAGACCTTGGATCGGTTGCAGCGACATGCGGTCCGCATTATTGGCGACGTAAAGGTCACTAACACCCTCGAGCCTTTACAATTGCGTCGAGAGATAGCAGCGCTGAGCGCTTTCTATCGACTGTATCACGGCGAGTGCTCTGAGAAATTATTCTCTCTTATTCCTGCTTCCCCCTTCAAAAGTCTACGTGTGCTGGCTCTCGATGTCACCGCTTAATTGTGGCATCAATTCCATCGCGTACAAAGAAATTTGGCAACTCCTTTCTTTGTCCCACTTCCAAAAAATGGAATTCCTTAACAGCTCATGTGTTCCCCTCCTCTTACAACCCGGGTTCCTTAAAACGAGGCGTGAAGAGGCATCTCGCGGGTCGGCAAGGCGAAGGCGGCTAGTGCAAAACCTTCTTCCCGACTGTACTGGCCGTCGTCGCGTTTGGACTCTACTACCACTTACCATGAGGTGGAGTAGAGTCATTTGCCCTTCCGGTAAATATAAAAAAAAATACATATGTGTTCCAAATTTCATAAACACACCTCGAATCAACCAACCGGACCAACAATCAACCCGGATTAGATTAACGTCCGAAAATCGACATTTTTATCACAGACTAACCTATAGATCAAAACTATAACCCAGTTCCAGATCCGGACCTAGAAAGTTAAAATTTGGCATCCAGATAGGTAGTTGGGATAATAAATCAGAAACTAGTAAATTTTTATCATTTTATTATAATTTTTTAATTAATTGATTATATTAGGGATACTTACTTATAACGCCTATAAGAATAACCAATCAAAATTGATGACAGCCGGTATTTCTGTTATAATTTTAAGGTCTTCACGTGAATATATAACGAGTTCAATATCACCTTTAATTTTTTTTTAATCCAAACTCATCTGTTTTAATACTGATATAATCAATATAATCATCATGGTATATACATCAAAGCGTAGTGTCGCACATTTGGGCACTACTAACGTCCTCGCCTGGACACGAACGCGAGTGTAACTTGTACGCCGGCCGCATAATCACGTCGTTTAAGAACTTACTTTTACCACGCACTCTATCTGATGTAATAATTCAGCTTATCTCGTATTTAATTTCATCCTTTGTAATTATAACTATATTTTTACTACAGTTTTTGTCATTCAATAGTTTATATATCGTTATACACGTTTGTATATAATTTTTAAAGTATATATCTAAAACGTGTTACAGAATCGTCGGTAAAGCTATACCGCTACCGGAGAAAAGGCTCTATCGACAAACGGAACACGAAGAGGTCATCGCTATGCATTACAGCGATTATGAACAGTTCAGTGAAAGCGAGGAGAGATTATCGCAGAGTAGCACAGACGTCACCCCACAGAACTCGCCACGTGTGTCTGTCACGGATGACGTGTACGAGCCAAAATTATCAAGAGAAAAAGTGTCCTTCAAATTTGAAGAAAGTTCCGATCTACCAGATGCCTTCTGCTCGCTATTACATATAACACCGATACAAATTCGTAGCCCGTCGCACAGAAAGCGACCAAATCCTTCAATACTCCGTTCAGATCTAGCGTCTTCGAGATGGATGAGAAATGCAAGGCCGGGCTCGTCGATCCACTACGAAAGGAACAGTGCCAAGTCATTTGTTTCTCTTGATACAAGGAACTATAATAGTATTGTCACAGATAACAGTAAAATATTAAATGCCAGGGTTCTGACAGCAAGACATAGGGAATTAGCTAAATTAGAACCTCTCTACACACCTGACTATCCCCCAAATGAAGGATCCAAAATTTGTAATGGTATACAAAGTCATTTTAATGTCAGGAAAGTATCCCTTCCGCCACTACTATTGGAAGAAGAGAAGAAAAAAGTATCTATTAGTTCAGCAAAGAAGTTACGCTCGAGGAAAATTTCAAAAGGCTATTTAGATAAATTTAAACTTGGCTAGATACAAATTGTCAGAGCCTTAAAAATATTTAAAAAAAAACATATCTGATGAGAAGAACTATATTACTAGCTTGTTGTTATCAATGTGACAGATTTTAAATTGACAATTTTATCACGATTTTTTTACACATAGTAGGTATTTATGTATTATCAGTAAGACTAAACAAATTATATGTGATGTTAATTTATTGTACATCTGTGCTTGTAACATAGTAGAAAATGAAAATATATAAACGATATTATTTTTTAAATGTATTTTTAATCATAACATAAGTTTCTATTATTTAAAATATTTAAGCCTTTATAAAAATAATTAACATGGGTGGATAAAAATAAATAAAAACCACACTTTCAAATACAAATACAGAATTTATTTTGATATTTACATTATTTGCATTTTATTAACAATCAACATCAACAATATTAAATAATTTGTTTTTGTGTTGTGATTACATTTCGAACAGTCGGGGTAATATTACATTTCCCGAGTTGTGCAGTCGTTTCGCTTTTTAGTGCACACAGCAACATTTCCTGCTACAAAATTATGACAAGCCAATATTTACTCTATTATAATAAATCGTAAGAGCTATATTTCCACAAATTTTGGCAGTTTGTATGGGAAGTGTTGCTATCGTACAAGTGTCAAGGCTTATGTAATATTACGTGAAAATGGCAACACACAAAATTCGACTCGCTAATCAGGTCTCTATTTACACTGTCGCTATAAAATCGATATTAGTTCTTCTCGCTTCGATTTTACAGTATCAGCTATTGGACTAAATGATGATACAAGTTTCCGCTTAATATAAAAATATGTAAAAAATAAATAAATAATTAAAATTGTTTAATTCAACGAGACCCTTAATGCTTCGAATGGAAACTTGTATAATCTTTCTTAAGCGTCTCGTTTTGAATCCAACCGCAAATATGGTGATATTAAATTCATAAATGGGCATCTAGAAGCGGTGAAAAATGGAATTACGATTTGAAAAATTTGAGCAACTGCGAAGAAAGCTGTGAGCTTGAATTCATGGGCTGCCATGAATGCAATAACAGTTTTATTAATTACAACATAATTATACAACAGGTCGCTATGAATTAGAGTCGACATATATTCAAGGCTATTAAATTATATCTTTACATATGAGCTAAGAGGTGAACATATTTCAAACAACAATATGGCAACCCGCAACATGAATGGCGGCATCGATGCCAATATCTGGTCAAATTAATGGACAATTGCTTTGTCTTGGCACTGGCGCTAACAGAATAAAAATGACATTAGACATAGATAAAGCATTTTAATATAGTATATCTTAGAATCTAAACTTCATAAGTCATTAAATGTAAGCTTATGTATCATGGATCATAAATTTCAGGAAGTCTAGATATTACCTTGGACGCCTAATATCAAGTGTCAGTGCCAACTCAACAAAAAAAAAAAAAAACTTAGCATTTGACCGTCTTTACGACATAGCGATCTCCTTACTATTTTTAATCTTCTCATTTACATAATATAAATTTAAATTGTTTTAATAGTTACCTCACAGCCATCATTATATATTGATTCTACTTTAATTAAGACAGGACTATGCGTATAACAACACGACAAGATGGCATCAGCTTACAAAAAGGGTCTAGCGTATATCCGTAATATAGAGCGTTAAGATTTCTTTTAATACGTATATATAATACATAAAAATTTATTATTCTGTTCTAAAAACGTTAACAACCTCAAGCTATTAGCAATAGTCAACAATGTTGTTAATTCTAGGAGTTTATTACACACAGAACATGGTACTACCTAGTTGCGAATAGGCATTTAGTGTTTAATATAATATCGACTTAATTTTCGCGAGAAGTCATTAAACCGAAACAATACAGGAACTAACACACCGCCGATATAGTTCATTATATAAGACGTTACTACTATAATTTTCGTCTGTACACGAATGCTTTGTGCGTGTGCACGGTACAGTGTGTGTTTATTTACGTATTATTTTAAATAATAAAGAGTCGCTACTCGAATTCGAAATTCAATACTAAACCTTTAAAGATCCGATTTGTACAAGATTGTCGCATTATAAATCTACTCGTGTACTGTAACAAACTATTTTAACAACTTTGGCCGCTATTTTGGACCTCTACAGAATTATCTATTATATATTTTTATCTATTTTTTAAACCGGTAAACGTCGATATACAAGGCATCTATTGATATGGTGTTTAGTTAAGTTTTTTTTTTTATACATTACGGTAATTATTATATTATTAAGAAAACTGAAAATTGACTACCGTTTTGAAGTATGTTACAAATCGGATCGTATTATGTAAGTAATCGTTATAATTTTTGACGCAACGACGCACCATCACATTAATATCGTATTCGGCGACGAGAAACATGCACAGAGCATAAAAATTTATTACGTACGATAACATTAGACCACATGCAACCACACGCAGAAGGACTCAGCTATATTCTCTCTTGTTAAGGCGATTATACAATTAGACACTATTTAAATTGCACACTGATCCACCTCTATAAACTTTTAATTGCGATAAATATTTGTAATGCTGTATAAAAATATTAAAGGAAAAATCATCATTTAGTATTACCCTTAGATGTAACATTAATAATTAATTCAAAATACCTATTAGCGTGTATTTTACATTTTTACAATGAGACATCCGAATTCTAAACCTAACTAGCATACAGTGACAGAAGGCTAATTTCCAACAAACTACACACGACAGTATCGAATATAAAGTTTAAAGCAGCCGTAGCCATCTATTTTTAATGCAAAGGTGTATTTTGAAAAGTTCTTACGTAACATACAAAATTACATTCGACTATTTACAAAGAGCTAGTAATGTTAAATAGAGTTAGCAGCTGAGTTGGCGGCGGCACTCTAGCCATTTTTTGGCGTCTACAGGCTCTCAGTGGCATGCATGGTTACTACTCCGATGATAGCTAAATTCTTTTATATTTATTATCGTTTGACTCGAGGCGGCTGTTTGAATCCCTCTCGTAATTTGGGTCACTCAATCGAACCGTTCGTATTGCTATACAGAAATACAACAATAAATAGATAAGAACATTTTTTTGGACAGACCGATTACTTCGATTTAAATATACTTATCGTGCACAACCATCTCATTTTTTTTTTCATAATTTTATGATCGTTAAAGATATCTTGCGTCAACTATCTAGGTACAATAATTTTTCGAATTTACTAACTATACCTTGCCGAATTTTTCTTGTGTCGTTAGTTTATCATGTGAAAGTGCAAATACGAATAAACACTTCACGATTTAAATTTTAATTGAAAAATATCAATCTCGAACGATGTAAAGACACGGATTATTAAAATTACTTTTTAAATATTATTATATTACGCCAAAAGCATTACGATTATAATTTCGTTACGTCATTGCATATATCATTATCCGATCAAGCCTAACTTTAGACATTACGTTTGCCAAAGATCTTCATTCAACTTCACTTCACTTAGCCAATTATCTTTATTCCTACTTTTCATACCATACTATTCTTTATACCGTAACATTTATTCCAAGATTAAAAAAAAAAAACGCCGCAGTATTCGTAGGAAGTCGTTATTTTTTACAATAATATCCTTTCACATTTTACCGCAACATGAAAGTATTTGCACTAATCGTGATTTAAATTAAACACTTGGACTTTTAGAAATTTACACAAAATATGGCAGTGCAATTGTTATAATACTCAATTCCGCTACGAATTGCGTTTAGCGTTATAATTCGTTTGGACCGAGCTGTTTAAACGACACTGACGTTACGTGTTTGACTATCCTATGTATAAATAAGGCCGGTTACGCCTATCCTATTATAAATGATCCTATTCTATTAATCTAATGCCGCAAACGATGGGTGAAAATGTGCTTAAATATGAAATTCGGCTTAATGGAATATATTGACGAAAACAATCTGTCAAATTTCACCTTATGTTATTAGGCGTAGGGTTCGCACAAACATATCGTTTACATTTTTATTAATTCTATTGTAAATACAGTCGGCCAATAAATATTCGATCGATTTTCGAAGTTATGAGCAAACTAATGCTATCAAATTAAGAAGTCGTTTCAAAATTTGATCTTTAAACTTATTGTTCGATTTGTATCTACATTGAATTTAATACAGAATTTCAATGGCATATTTTAGTATGCACGAACCCTCGACTATATATATACAGGATGTTTGACAAATGATAATTTTATTTAACATTCAAAAATTACACTATTATTTGAGGTATTTAATTCGTTAACGACTAATATAATGCGGTGTCGACCAGCGTGAATAAAACGCGTTTAGCTCGTTGCGGTGTCTATTTAACTATATTCCTATTTATAATAATTATATTAATCGCAATCTTCATCAAACATCTTGTAATTGTGATTTAGTAATAAATTATTGCATTAAGTTCGATCACTAAATGATTCTATATGTACGATTCTAACCACGGTGATGCGAATTTGACTAATTTAGTAAATTCTAAGAAAGGAACTTCAAGTAACTGCCCGTTGTTTAGTAATTCTTTATTTCGAATTTTTTTTAGTGCAGTTATTTAAAGTTTTATCTTATCTAATACAATAAACTATCAAGAGTCCACAATCGTCAAAGCACCCGGAGTTAATTCTAATTACATCGCAGACTTCAAAAGCCATATTAATAACAACGTCTTTTTCAAAATAATATTACACATTTACAGCAAAATTACACTTTGCACTCAGCTCTCCACGTACATCCCATTGGATCAGAACATTCTCGCAATTGCAATGGTAGTAATATATAATTTTTCATATAATATGTATCAGTTCATTTAATTATTGTGCAGCGCCGCAAACCACGTCCACTTTGACAATCCCCCGCCCTATTTGAGGAAATAAAAAACGAAAAAAACCAAATACTTAAAAAAAATATTTATTAAAAAAAAATAAACAAAAAAAAAATAACTAAAATAATGGTGAAGCTTAATAATTGGTAAATGTCAATATTTTCTGTGCACAAGTCATAGACACGATACATAGAAAATAAAGCGTTCACCAACAATCTACACTATGAATACAATAATAATAATAATAAGAGAAACTAAATAATATGAAAAAGAAGACAATGAGCAATGGAACTGTATGCAGACTTCTACCATACCGTGCATTATAAAAAGCGATAAAGCCTTAAAAACTCTAAAAAACGGTGAATTCAATGGGAATTCAATGATAATTCATAAAGGTGTTAAAATAAAATATAATAATGTATAAGTATATATGTAAAGTGAGAAAGTCAACACATCAATCAGTCGATGAGTATTTTAAATGCTTAATATATTTCTACGTAATATCAATTAAAAATAACCTTAATAGTGATTATGAAAAGTAATCTACTTGATAAGGAATGGACAAATCTAAACGAAGCAAAATTTATATATGCAAGTATGTACCTTATATTTATACTTTGTCCTGATATATTTTAGGCGTTCGTGCAATTAAAAGTTTAAAAGGTTCTCTTACATTGAGCATTTGATTACATAGTCCTTTTTGTATTCGATTATAGTTGTTTAAAATCACCGTATGCCTACCCTCAGTTCGGAAAGTGTAATAGTGTGCAGTGCCTTTATCGATGGACATGTACACGGTCAGAGCCATTCGTTACGATACGACTGTTAGCTAAAATCACTGACATGACAAGATCTATCACGACTACCGAAAAATTGAAAACTTTTCTAATACTATCGCTCTGACTGCCCTGTAGATGTCCAACGATAAGTATCGTGTATCCATTCGATAGAATCCTGTGTAATTTGTACAGACAGTCCCGGTATTATAGGGAAATTAATCCCTGAACACAGTTTCGAGAAGCGACACGGATCTTCTAGAATCTTCTATTAAGTGCTCGAAGTGAGTGAAATTTTGCAGTGCAGTGTCCGAAAGGAAATGCCGTCCAAAATAAAAATTAAAAAAAAAACTCAAACCCGGTATTGACGACACAGACAAATCAAATTGGGTGAAATAGGAGAGAAAGTGGAAGAGAAAAGAATAACAAACAGTTCGCAAGTGAAAAAGAAAAGAAAGAGGTCGAAATAAAAATAAAAACTTAAGGTATCGCTGGATAACTAAAATCTGGTAATATCGACGACGTCCGGGAGAGGTGGGCGGTCGAGGAGGTCGGGGCGGGAGGGTAGGATTGTCCTCGGGCGAGGGTCGCCAGGCCCCTAGATGTAGGAGTAGGGCCCGTCGGTGAGGGCGCTGCACAGCAATAGTCAGGACGCGTCGTCCTTGCCCGCCGCGCGCCGGCTCGACCGGTACTCTACGCCCGGGTCGAACTGCATCAGCACGAACACCTATGAAGATATACTCATTTTAACCCTCTTCTACTTTTCTACTATACTTATACACAAGAACGAAGAAACGAATACAGTTTATTTAATAAGAACATTATTACATTCTTATAACGAGAGTAAACTGAAAATAAACACCAAAATTTAAATTCAATTCTACTAACAATTATTATAATTAATAATTAATTATTTTATCGCAATCGAATCGAAGTGTTATCGTTACCATTTATCCGTTTTGGTATTCTTTAATTCAATTATTGACTATTGGCATGAAAGTTAACAATTTGGTTTAGTTTTTAAAAACGGTATATGTTAACATCATATCTGGTTAATTCCGATACGAAAAATATAGAACATTCAAGTTGGATTGGTATTGAATCGGGAACTGGAATATATTAATAGAATTGGTCCACAACAAATTCTCACATATGTTTTCTGATTAGATCAGTTACAAGACTCATAACACAAGCAGAACAATAGTTATTTTTTGTATCGCTATATTCACCTGATCCGTCGGCAGCAAGCAAAAGTCATCAGGTGGGTTAGTGATGACATATCGCTTGCTGCTCGCGTCGCACGAGGACGACGTGTCCCTAAAGCGGTATAGTCCGATACACAGCATGCCGTACGTCCGCAGCGCCGCCACGAACAGGTCGCCGTACTTGCCGGCCTCGCCGAACTGCGCCAGCGGGCCGTCGTACAGCGATATCTGACCGACTCGACACCGATCTCTGAGGGAGCAGAAATATTTACGTCAGGAAACTTACACTTCTGACTTGGTTCGCGTTTTCTGTGAGTTGTTTAAACAATATATAGTGTATGTATGTATATATTTTGGGTATGGTGTGTTCTCCTGTAATCGGTTGTGCATAGTTAGCACAACGAAAACATAGTTAAAAAGCCGAGATGGCCCAGTGGTAAGAACGCGTGAATCTCAACCGATGACCGTGGGTTCAAACCCGGGTAAGCACCACTGAATTTTCATGTGCTTAATTTGTGATTATAATTCATCTCGTGCTTTACGGTGAAGGAAAACATCGTGAGGAAACCTGCATGTGTCTAATTTCACTGAAATTCTGCCACATGTGTATTCCACCAACCCGCATTGGAGCAGCGTGGTGGAATAAGCTCCAAACCTTCTCTTCAAAAAGGGAGAAGAGGCCTTTAGCCCAGCAGTGGGACATTCATAGGCTGTTACGGAACGGTAGTTACTTTAAGTTAATATAAAGCGTGTTTTGAATGTGTGTTATGTACAACTGTTCGAGATTCAAATAAATAGTGTTGAGTTCAAACTGAGGACGGTTTAACTAACAAATTGTCACTTTATTGGAATCGAATCGGAACGTAATCGTTGCCGTCTTTCCGTTTCCCTATTATTTATTTTAATTATCTAAGTAGTACTGACATCACTGATATTACGGTATACGGAAACGTCATATCGGTTTGGTTCCGATTCGAATAGAATCGGAATATACAATAGCGGAAATTGGATAGGAATTGAATCGGGAATGTTAAACGTTATAAATTAGTTGAATTGTCTCCATGACTTGTTAGAAGAAATGTATAGAAATATATCATTTAAATAATCTTCCTTCGATAATAATGTACTTTTACAGTTCACCGATTATAAAATACATTTTATAAACGATTATTTAATAGTTTATGTGTGTTAATTAAACTATAATTTTAACCTGTTCGCCAAACTCTCGGGCGTGGAGTACCCTCCGCGGAGACCAGCTCCCTCTGCGAGGATCAACTCCAATTCGGGCGTGGCACCACCAGTGATCAGTGATCGAATCAATGTTAAGGCGTTCTGATTAAAATACGTCTGTAAAACAAGGAGTACTATATTATGAACATTTTTTTTTAAAGAAAATTGTATTGTCTTATTTAAGATATAATTATTACTGTTAATATTTGTCGTTAAAAATACTCACAGTGGACATTAGAGAGTCCAGCACGCTGACAGCGAATGCAGTGCCGCAGGCAAATGGTTGCGTCAGGTACAGCTCCGTGTCCGGATCGTCGTCATCGTCTTGGTCGAGGAACTGTACGTTGCTGTCGTTCACCAGCTCTGGTCGATGGTATAAGAAGTTAATGCCATTCGATATGATCGATTATGGAAGGTCACTTACATTTTTTTATCGTGATACTATGTGATTAGTCTCACCCAAAGGCGATAACACTAAACCAAAGACTCATGTTGTGGCTTTAATGGCATGGAGTTCTCTAACCGGAACATAGCAAAACAGGTTACCGATGATTGTTCGCACAAAGGCGTAAAGGTCGACGTCGGTGCGAGCTCACCCGTGATCATGGGCACGTTGGCGCCGTAGACGGAGCCGCGGCGCTGCAGCAGCACGGGCGCGGGCGCGGCGCCGGGCGGCGGCGGCGCGCCGTTGGCCGCGGCGCCCGCGCTCAGCACGCCGATCGTGTCGTCGAACGTCATCGCCTTGATGTTCAGCGAAGCCAAGATAGCTTCCTTGTCGGCCAGCGTCGGGTCATCGTTCGATGGCACCTTCGCTGACAGTATGCAGCACATATCGCACAGGTTCACGTTCACTGCGCGCAAGTCGGCCCGGCTTAGCGGTGAACCCTGGAACGGACGTGTCGTGTCGGATCGTGCTGTCGTTATTTTAATGTCATTGGCCTAGTATACTATTGCTAAAAACTATTTTTTACTACATTAGTATAAAAAACAATACCGTTATTATAATATTTATAAAACAATCATCACTTTGTCTAACTTACATTCAAAACAGAAATCTTCGGTAGATTCTGCAACATCTTCCACTCTCTTCTGATATAATCGACGCTGCCCACGATTACGACGTGTTTCAGCTCGTGGTAATGGAAGTTCGAGGCGCGCAGCGGCATCACGAGGTTCCTGAGTCCTATTAGAGGCGAGTCCGGGTCCGCGAACAAGCACACTACCACGTGACCATTTAACACTGTCATCGCCGCTTGATTCCTGTCCTGTTAATCAATAAGTCTGTTTTATTTTGTTATCAATTATTATAAAATCATAATAGATTATAATAAAAATACTTCGAATACTAATTTATTTTTTCATTAATTATCTATTATCTTTGTCAAGTACCAATTATTGTTCATTGCATTTAGTGTTACATTTTATCACACAACAATATAATTTTATGTATAAATTATAGTTCTGTGGAAGGTTCCAACGTAATGGACAGTCTATTTTAGTATGAATCATATAAATAATACATACTAATATACAATCTTCTAAATTTCTCGCTGGACTCCAATGGAACATTCCAGTGGAGTCATATTTCATTTCAGTCTTTTCGAAGTCGAAATCCTTCGACTGGTCGTCTGCTAGGCCGGCAGGCAGACTAACACCATTGCTATTTTGATTGCCGCCACTACTTCTGCTCGTTGGCCTGAATTAAGAAAAATAAAATGGCATTTATATTTGTGGCCGGAATATCAGTCAGTCGTGCGTCACTTTACACGGTGCAATAATGAATAAAAATATATATTTTTTATTCTTGTGCATGTTTTAAAAACTTACTTATTGAATTATTCGGTGATTTTGTTTAGTGGGCGTTTTAGCGTTTGATTTAATTATTAGGAAAGTTTAAAATAAAATACTAGAATTAATTCTCCAAGCATTTTCTTAACAGAGTAAATTGCTAAAACTATGTATAGGCACAAGTTTTTACTGGCATAAATTTCCGTTTAAAATTCAAATGAATTTGCTTCGAGTATTATAGGATTTAAAAAAAAAACGTAAATTATCAAACAATATTATTTGGCAAATAATATAATAATTGCACAGTGCTCATTTAACTACTCTACACTATTCAAGTTTGTAAACGAAAATCAAACATCGAGTATCGGTACTATAACGTCATTCTACAAACAGCGAATAATTACGTGCCGTGCGGTCCGGTAATGTGAATCGAAACACATCGAAAAAAAAAAAAAATCATTCCAAATGTACTACATAAAACGAAAACTACGTACTACGCATAGCTTCATTCTACAAGACTCAACGAATAATGACGTCATGTAGACACAAAACTACTAATATAATATCAGAAAATAACTAAGTGATATATAATTTTATAAAAATTACATGAGTTTTTTCACTTCGTAGGCTAGATGGTAGGCTTGGTAATTGGTATCTTGGTCTTGCGTATTCCTGCAAACAGGGCCAGAGTTTTCGTCTCCAATTTTATAAGGAGTCGTAAAAGTGCAACACAGTTAGGACAAATCATTAGACAGAGATATACATAAATAATTGTGCCGTGCATACAAAGTGCACTTCGTGCTAAGTAATAGCAGACATCAAATGCTTGTAAAAAGCAGCAATTAATTTGACATAAACAAATTTTTACAGGGTTTTTGATTAGTGACTAATGTGTTATTTGAGTCTTTATTTTTAATTAAATGTATGTCGTTAAATCTACTTATTATTTCAAGTAAATTTTACACAACTGTTGTATTCCTTATTTGTACCTATATAAATAAAAAAAAAAACAATAATAATACCTCCTTTGAGTTAAATTAATCATAATCCATCTAATTTGTGACGTTTCTTCCTATATGAAATGTTAGATTATTATAAACTATGTAGGTATTTAATTTTTACCTCTGTGGATCCTGAAAATTTGCTATATAATTGGTAATAAGCTAGAGTATAAAACACAGTATATTTTTTTAAACAGTAGTAAGAAACTCCTTAAATTATGAGATTTTTACAATATTTAGCAGAATCGAAGATTAATAATCTTGAGATTACAATAATAAGTGTTGTTTTAAATTCCTTTCATTAATTTCAATTTAAGACGTAAAGCAAAACTGAAAAACATATATCTTTATATATAAATATAGTGAAGCTAGTTCGAATAAATGACTTACGTGTCCGGCGGTGCTCGATTGACATTGGGTTTGACCTTGTTGACTTGCCTCGTGGTCGTTGTGTTCATCAGCTGGTTCGCCATCGGAGACAACAGGGTCGTTGGAGCCGCACTCCGATGATTCCGGTTTATGACTGAAAATATATTTCAGTTCATTTCCGTTTAGTTTATCATTTCTCTTTCCATGAGTTAATCCGAAATTAGGTCGAGTAGGATAGTAGTAGTTTTGATTCGTCATTACTAGTTGGTTACAAGTAAATATATTAATAATAACATCAGTGCAAGTTTCGAACTCAGTAACGTTATAATCAGACAGTCTAGTCAGGTTTATATCATAATTTCCTAAATAGTATTGTAAGGGCATTTGGCACAGACCCTATTCATACAGCCTTCTGGCGTAATGTCAAAAAGATCGAATCAATAACATTATGATGAACCCATAGACAATTACTTCATTCTTTAGACATATTCCTAGCAACCATTCAAATAATGTACAAACATTATCAATTGCATTACAATAAAATCAACGTAGAGTAAGTCCACGCGCATTAGATATTAGTGTAAGCCGGATGATATTCCTTGAGATTTTTATTTATCGAAAAATAAATATTTTTATACTGTACACTTATATAAATATATATGTACTCACGACTAATATCTTCTCCCCTCTCCCTAGCGATTTCACCTTGAACAATAATTCAAAAAGGAAAAATTATTATCGAATCATTAAGGTAATTCAATTAATTTTCATTATGAAATTTATTTATAGAACATAAATTACAAAATTCTAAAACAAGAAGCTTTATAACAGATCATTCAATAGAGATGATAAAAAAAAAAACATTTAGATGCAATGCCATGACACAGATCCGCAAGCCTGGCGTTAGGATACAAACCAGAAATGAATAGATCCGCTTTAGAGTTAACCAAGAAGCACAGATCAATGATTTTTCTTACTTCAGTCTATATTCGCCACGTGAAAAGAAAATGTGAAGCAAAACAAAGTTATTGTCAGGTTGTGTCAATATCAGGTCTTCGTTTGTTACGTGAAACCTAAACTTTGTCAATGGGAGGATATCGCTCGCACGAGCGTGAGTTAGTCTATGGGGTCATGCTTAGTGAAAGCAAGTTTAGACCTTCCAATGGCTTCCATAAGCCATCTGGTGCTCGCTATGAAAAGGCGTGGTGAAGCATCTAAGTGCAACTCTTTAGCCTATGGGTAAGCATCTGGCTGTAAATGTGTTGGCCGATGAGAAAGTATAAGGAAAATAAAATAAAAATCACTCAGTCCCTTGAGCCTGAGATGTACCTCGAACATGGACCTTCTTGGGCAACTCTGGCGGCGTGAAGGTGGGGGGAGGATGGTGGTCATCTGCAAAACATCAGCACAAGTTCGCATTCCGATACACCACTCAATCGATAAAACAACCTACAAATGTACTTGTTAAACAAAGTTGTATGACGAACTTTAATGAGATACGAGTACATTTATATTAAAAAAATGACAATCGGTTTCACCTCGACGGCAAATACAAACTACATGATTTAATATTTATACATATTTGTATACTTCATTGATATAATTCAAACGATAAAATTCTTACAATTAAAAATATTTGTATTGATTAAAAAATGTTTATATTGATTTAACGAAGAAACTCATTAGCTTTGTGAAGTTTTTTTTTTTAAGAAAGGTGAAACTGATTTTTAAAATACAAATTTACAGTGAAGAAAACATCGATATTTATTCATTTAAATTTAGAATAGACAACACTCAAAACATTCACATGCAACACGCTACATCTAAAGTAACAGATAACAATAAAACATTTATTAGACATGCTTGTGTGACTCTATAACTACACTACTATTAAAAAACTTTTGTATTTTAGACTGATTAATTTAAAAATGCAATCATGACTAATGTTAGTGGGAATGGAATGAGAATCAAAGAGATGACATTTGGGGTATTTTGAGCCTTCTAGTATTCTAATATTTAATATGAATCGAGCTCTAAGAATGATTTTTTTAGATCTTACACGATGTAAAGTAGCGTATACCATATTTTCGACGAAATTTGAGGCACTGATTAACCACTGCAAGGTCCTTTTATCTCTATCGAGGCGGGGCCATCTAATATTAATAAAACGTTCCCTACGCAATATGATGACAATTAAAATTTCACTTTAATAATTATAAGCACGTTTAAAAACTATAACGTTACAACATCCATTTCGGAAGGACTATTTCGATGCAGAAATTATAAGGATCAAATATACACCTAAGTACATTTTCATATTGATACGATAAAATTTAACATTAACAAGACCAAAATAACATGACATCACATATTTCTCTCTATGTTTACGGCTAATAGAGAGGCGAAACATCTAACTGCTGTATAAAATGCACATAGATAACGTATACAAGACAATGATAACAGGACACGATATTGCTATAATTGTTGGTGCGTGCGAGTTGCGACCACCGACACCATCGCATCGTAACACCACATTGACATATACATTGAAACGTATACACAATAGTTACGTACTTGCCCGGCCAACCATCTGGACGGCTCGTACGCCTTTCCTGAATGTAGCCACTGAATTGAGAAACAAATGTTTATTGCTCACTTATTAAATTACATTTAATCCTGTTTAGTTTAGGACATCTGGACAGGAGATTAAGGCAAATAAAATTAAATTATATATATTATGTATATATGCAGACAGAGATGCAAAGCTTTTCATTTTGTCTTATTTATTAGGTGGCTAAAATATGAAACAGACTTTTGGTAACCAATTCCCAAATCAATCACTTTTATGTAGCAATCTTAGCATCATGATGTTATCAAAAATTATGTTATCATTTGTATTAATAATTTAGTATTGGTTATTGGTATCCAAAAGAACATCGATAGCGTTCCCCTTGAAACCTATTATTTGTTTACTGTCAAGCAATATCGCAGTTAAGTTTGTGTGGTAGCATTGCTTTCTTCTATTTGCGTGTTTCGCTCCCTGGTGAAATAGCATACTTTAGCCCAATTTTATAATAATTTTGAGCGCTTGTTAGTTAATGCAATAAAACTAGTATTGTGAGGTACGGTAATTTGCACAGTTCAATGCTCCGTACCGTCGACATTTCGATATGTATTAACACTTTGTTTCACCATCCCCGTCTGCATCATCATCATTCCGACATCTGGAAAAATGCAAACACTGACACATACGAAGGCTGTATCGCTGGTTCCTGTTCGGCTGATTGGGGATTTGATGTTAGAACTAGAAGAATCAAATTTTTAATCTCCAAATTTCGGACAGTTTGGATTTTTGAGAATCGTGTAATAAGAGATTTTCAATTTGACTCTACTAGGCTCGCAGATGATATCATAATGAGTAGCGACCGTATCTCTCGACCGAGCGTTAGTCACTGCTATTAGCAAAGACAAGCCGGGACTGTCGTATGAAGCCTTTATATCGTTTAAAAGCTCACTCCCCATGATAATTTTAGCGTCTTTGTTTCACTCTGATTTTTCTGAGACATGCTTTCATGGATTTGCGTTATAGACGTAGTGTTTAAACTAAGTGTTCGGGAATAAATGAAAGTGCAAGTTGCTTTGCGAAATTCAACTCTACTTCAGTTTCATGCATATGCCGGGATGGGCTCTGAAGTGCATCATATCAATTTATATCTACGCCTTATCTCGAACCAGCTGAATCTAAATTGTGCACCAGAAAATCATTGCAAAAAAGTGAAAAACTTAATTTTTGTTTTGCGTTTGTGGTGTTTCTATAATATTGAATGATGCACTGGTAAATTGAATCAATCAGAACAATTCAGTACATAGTGAGAGATTTCTCAAGAGGCATAGAAGATGATATAGTGTCAGAGTGCTTTATTTTATTTGGCATATGGCATATCCATTCACGAGCGAGCAGACAAACACAATGATCGCTAATATAGGGTGTAACGAGCACGGATCAAGAACGCTTTGCAGCCGATCCAGTCTGTGAGGTACGGACGCAACACCACTAAAGCAACTCAAAATTATATAGACAGGAAAATAAATTGAAAAACGTCAATCTGTATGCTTATGTGTGGTGCAAGTTACCTATGTCGGCTCCAACCTTCCGCTGGTGCGCGGTCACTAAAATTTTAGCCGAATATTGAATTAATGTCTTACAAGTAAAGGATAAATTGTGTGACGTATAGATGCTGTGTACAAATTCCTGGAGTATAATAATACGTGACATACATACAAATCAATTAGAATAAAAGTGAAAAATTAATGTGTTCGTTAAAACACAGCAAGCGATATTACGTTTCCAGAAAGAATGTCACAGAATTTCATTATTCATATACATCAACATTTTTTTTTATGTATAATTAACATCATTATATTTGTCGTTGTCATAAAACAGAATGACTTTATCTAAGAAAGCAAGGATCTTACAATTTTTGCATTTGCACTTCTTGATGAGAGTTTCGTCTTTGATGTCTTCGTGACACGCCTTGCAATAGAACCAAGCTCTGAAATTACAAAATTTAAGAAATTAACAAGTAATATATATTCGAAATGGATTTCAAATTCGGCAATCAGATCATACCTTTTAACTTCGTCCGCGGATTGGGCGATAAAAAAGCCTTGAGTATTAGCATGTATCTTCACGTTTCTTGGGTTTATCGAGATCTTGCTATCCGTACCTTCTTCGCCTTTGATTTCGATCGCCAGCAACAGGAGTTTCAACTTTGTGAAGCATAATCTGCGAGAAATCAATTCCATTATTGATTATATATTTTAACGTTAATAATATGGTAATCTTTTTTTTTATATCTTACTAAGCATTTTTGTTGGATAATATTTAGCAATTATATTTTTATATTATTTCTTTTAAGAGTTAGGTTTATATACATGTGTTATAATAATTACTGTACACTTACAAGTAGATACCGGATGTTAATTTTATTTACAGTACATTTTTATTTATATATTATTTAAGTCATCGTTGTTAAAGTAAAAGCAGGTAGCATTAAATACTAAATGAAATTAATGGATTTGTAGGATCCTATAGGTCTTACTCGCTCGCTTGTGGAAAGCTCATTCCAGTGAAGGATGTCGACAGAGTTTCCGTGTACATCTCGCACCCCGTACCCTGCAGATAATCGTTCTGCCAAGCTTGCGTGTCGGGGGACTGCAATCAACCAATACGGAGACGCTGAAGCTCGTGCCGAGTTAGTCATAGCCAATCACAGATGTGTTAATTACTAATATGCCCGCCGCTTTTGTAGATCAAAATTTTACATTGGACAAATATTTTACAATATTAGTATTTTCTACCTAAGTCCTATAGTTACTAATCTATTTATTGTCATACAATCAAGTTATTTTGTGCTAATTTGGGAACTTGGGAATATTGACCTAAGAACAGATCGTAAGCAAAACGATACGAAAAGCTGTGTAGTTGTGTATTGGTTGACGGTTAGTGACGTCATTTGGCGGCATTGTGGAATGGAAATTGAACTGGTATAAAAGTTCAATTCGTAACGTTGACTCGGCAGTTCGCAAGCGTTCTCTTTCACTTACTCCGCTGCGTGCCTGAACTGCATTCCAATAAAAGATGAACTGAGTGTCTCCGTGTACATCTCCATGCCGGTACCTCTTTTGTAGTCATAACTCCATTTAGCCTTTCGTTGGGACTGCGAAAATTCCGCATACGATTCGTTACGGCATATTATAAGATAAAATAACATATTTTTTGACTGATTTCGGTCATGGTAGCCATTTTCAAAATACACTAGCGCGGGTTACTCCACAGGAGATATTGCACAAGTATGAACAAACACAGATGCGCTCTCTATTCCCTCACTCATCGGCTATCCAAAAGTAATAAAAAGGATTGAGGCACATGATCAACGACTTTCTTACTCTATATCGTTAATCCTCGGGGTATTGAAACCAAGGAGCCTTATAATCACCTTATAATACACAGCCTTATAATACACAGTAGTTTTGCAGTAAGAATCCCCCTCCTGAGTCTTCGAATTGTATTCGTCGAGGCTTTAATTGTTTCAGGTGAGATTAAATCAGACGAGTAAAAAGTTCAATGAACTAACCGTTTTAAAACTTCTCATAGCGAACAGGTTTGCCATCATGGTGGAGAAACCGGGCGCTAGACAGCTCTGCGCGATGAAACCTAACTTTAATTCCGCCAAACAGATGACGTCATCACCTTGCTTCCAATCCCACGACGGAATGTTCAGAAGGTAGGCCTAAAACAAGTTTGAAAAAAATATACAAATTTTAATAATATTTTTCATAATGTTATTCCATTTTTTTAGTTTGGACATCTTGGATTATTTGATGTTTTTCTTCATTCCTTCCCTTATGTTTGATAAGATAAGTCACATGTATAAGCAGAATGTGTTTCTGGCACATGTGTATCCACAACCCGCATGGGAGCAACGTGGTGGAATTAACTTCAAAATTATTTCCTGAAAAAGTTGAGATGGCAAGCACAGCATTTTCAAGCTGTTTCTTTACTTAACTGTACGTGTTATAATTAAAAATATGTATTTTCCTTAATTCAATTCAAATACCTTATTATGATACTGCATCAGTTGGATTATAACCCTGATGTCATCCGAATAGTTTTTAATGGAAATGACCCTCATGATGTTCGCAGCATCCTCCGCATCGGGATCTTGGCAATACTTGTTGGCTAATACTAAACATGCGTCAGCTTCGTGCACCTAAATAAAATTATTAATATTATAATATTTATAAAATATGATAGTTTACATGAATGCAGTATAATTATTTATATTATATAATAGATCTTAAAACTTAAATGTCATTTACCATTGTGTAGGAGATTGATTTGAAGAAATAATACTTAACACGTTGATTTACAAATAGGTAATAAAACTTTTGTAACTTCATGAAGCTATCGTGAAAATAATGTGAAAGTTACTTACCCAGTTTCATAATTAATTAAAAAAAATGAATATACTGTTAACTTTCTTAAATGATACAACAATTAGAAACATCATTAAGTTATAATTATCTACATACTGACACAAGCGAAGGATAAGTTATACGATATGGAAGAACTAGCGTCGGGTTACAAATAAAAATAACGAATGCGTTTGATTAACGTTTTCATAAATCGATCTCGCATTAGTTACTTTATTATAAGAAGCAGATGGTTTTGTAAATGTCATGCAACTTACTAAAGCATTTAACCAAGCCATGCATCTAGACTTACCGTAAACACTCGACAATATCGACAATCGACATTTGTACTTCAATCTACTAAAAGCCAATTTTGAAAAGGAAACTCTTTCGTCGGCAACCATTAATGCCAATTTGTTAATGATTTTATTAATTTTGCACTGTTCGTAAACTTGTATAGTACAAGGTAATATCGATTGTTTAGAGTACATTTAGTGGCCAAACTCGCACACAACACCCAGTTTAGGTACAAACAGACACAAAATATGGCCGGGCCGGAGCGTGACCACGGCGAGGGAAAGACGCGCGCCGGGAACGACTCCAGACGAGCTCGTGCGGGACACCCACACATATATTAACAACATTAGCGATAGCCACACAAACAGCCTTAAGTCATGGCATTAGAAGGGAATTTAACATCACTCGAACGATAGAACGTCTTCTCGTATAATAGGTTTGAACGAGCATCGTCCTACGTCTATAGAAAAGACAGTCTGCACAGCATCCGACACCACGCCCAAAATATCACATTGTCGTTTGTGCAGTACTACTTACTTTTACTCTCTGTAGATCGATTGGGTTCATAATGGTGCCTTGAAAGAATTCCACAGTGGTAAAGTGTCTCTTGAACAGGCCTTCGAGCTCCAGGTCGGGCGGTTTCCTGCCAGCAACGCTTAGTTAACTTTACGGACAAGATTTAGGCCAGTCCGCCGCCTGTCGCAGGCCGACGTTCCCATGCAACTCTAGTTACCATAATATGCAGTAGTGGGGTAGGACGGGAGCACCCCCTACTGGCCGATGAGGCACCCCAGTCCCACCGTGCAAGCAATGATTGCATTAAAAGAACCACAAGATAAAATTACCAAAGTGATAAATCCTACTGTGACTATGAATCAGCACCTTTACAGAAGAAAAACTCCGTAAAATGCACATAAATGAATAAAAATATTGGTTCGATTAGACGCGTATCAATGATAAATAAGTAGGGCCGTGCGTTATCTAATTGCCTGCGCTATTCGGTCTTAGTCTAACCTTGACTCGCTCAAGGTCGACGGCATTCATCATTGTACCCTGAAAAAACTCGACGGTGGTGTAGTGACGCTTCAGGAGACCTTCCAGCTCTAAGTCAGGCTCCTTTCTGAAAGCGTCGTTTGACCATACATGTTTCACCACCATAACTGTCTTAAGCTGCCGTTCAATAATATTTTAATATCATGTATACCATAGTTTTGTGCTCATCTTAGACTTAGATAATCAGACAGTATTATTATTATGTCTCGGCTTAAAGTTTTTACTAATATATATATATATATATATATAAATAGTTATATTACCTGTGTAAAAAAACAACCTCTACGTCCACATCTTCTCGGTCTTCATGTAGGAAGTCTTTTAAGAAATGGCTCACGGATTCGTACGTTATATGTCCACATACGACAATATGCCTGAAATCGTACAAATATATTAAAGTACAAATAACAATTGTCATTCAAATTCATCTATTATGATAATTATGAGTAAAGGAAAGAAGCAGTCGAAGCTGTATTGTTTAACTTAGCCTTTATTATTTACTTTAAGTTATGTAACTGATAGTTTCAATAAATAATAGCGAAAGAAAAACAAAAACTGAAAGATTTGAAGCTATTAATTAATCAAATCATAATTTTTAGAAGTATATGTAAAAAGCAAGTTTCACAAAAGCTATAGGTCAAAGAAAAAGAAAGAAAGAAGTACAGCAATTTCTAGTTTTTATTATTCAACACTCGAAACCTCATCAAATACATTATTTATTAAAAGTTAACGACGTTTTCACAGTGTTAAATAATAACACGAGTGACACAAGCGTGATACGACTACAAGAAACTATAACAAGGCCTTCGTTTGATTTTACTTCATATTATGCCAAATCGTCAGCAAAACTGTATAATTTCATTTAACTCACCAAATAAAGACCTTCTTTATTAGTAACCTCCATAATTTACAATCAGCTTTGTTCATTAATTTGTGATTGAATTAATTAATAAAGTTTTACTTATAGCAATCAATTAGTCAAAGGTAACAACAACAAGCGATTATCACAAATAAATGAACAATCTCAGTTTCGTTCAGGATTTTGTAGCTATCTACCGCACTAATCACAAAGTCAACAATATTATGACGGCAACAAATGATTTTTTTTTTTTCAAAATGATAATCACTACATCAACAGTCCCAAAGCGAACTCGCGTAAGGTAGGATTTTATATGATACGAGTAAATATTAATGTTTATTAAAATTTTATCGAAATCCGTTTTAAAGAGTCGATACAATTGTGACTTCAAGGTGAATGTCCTCAAATTATATCTATAGACAATAATAAGAATATAGCACATCATATCGAGCAATTTACCGAATATGTAAATAATATTTATGATTAGGCTTAAGAAACTACATTCTCAATTGTCTTTAGATAAATATTGATTGTTGGTAAGTAAAAAAGGCGGAACGAGTACTTAAAAGCTTGCCTCTCAGTACGGTTTACTATTAATCATTATTGTATATATTGCGTTGTTTAAAAATATTTTGTAATCATGACTCAATTCTTTATAAGTTCGATAAAAAAGGGTCAGGCACGGCATGAGATTTGGGTGTGGGTGTGGGAAGATAGTAAAATGTATAGACAATGATGGAGGTTGGTGAGTTAGAATATATACAAAAAGATATAGACAGTGGAGCAACCGTTAAAACTGGACAAACACGGAAGATAATTAAGTATTTATAAGGAAAATAAAAAAGATCAAATACAAGACGGCAAGAACTAAACACAACATGCAATCTATTAATTCATCTAAGGTGTGGCAAAGGAACTGAAGTCATTTTGATCATAAAACGTAACAATCTACTTGTTATGGCTGCATAAATTCGCAAACAATCTTTAAATATTTATAATTTAAATCTTGTATGAATGATTCGTGTATTTTTATTTCTATTATGATGTCAATCATGACTGATGGTATGTCGAGAACTAAACTAATTTGGCGTTAAAAATGTCCTCAATGCACACAGCCTTGCCACGCTCTATGAATTTATATGTTAATAATACATAACACTAAATAACCGAGGGATCGATTCAAAAAGTACATTACAATTACAAAACATGAAAGAGGGCCAACATTACGAGTACAGTACATTTACATTAGACGTGCAGGCAGGGAAGTAGAGAAGGAAGCGAGCGGTTGACACTCACTAGGTCAAGGGCTTCGGATCGTATCAACAGCCCCCCGCGGGCTGAGGGCCCGGGGCTCTGCTCGGCGCGCTGAAGCGCACGACGCGAGGAGCTGTCGACTGGTACACGACAACTCCAACAACACACTACTGTACCACTCAACATTTATCTCGACGTAACTAAGCTTTACGATTACCATAAACATTCCTCATTACGTACGTACGGTATACTAACAGAAAATAATAATGATACCTATATGACGAGCGTTTACACTAGCCACTATCTGCTTTTTACTATTCAACTGAATCAATACCAATTCACAGATAATTTACAATCAATATCGACTCAAAAACAAAGAAACTCGCGGGACTCGCATCCCGCCAAAGATAAAGTGAGAACACAGAAGCGTGCTAAGAGAGGAAAAGGAAGATATAGATTTACAACACGGAACACATTCAACGGAACGGATTGAAGACAGCGGCTCACCTGCGTCCCCGCTCATTCTTGAGGGTGCCGCCATACTTGGGTCTAGTGCCGATTAAGTCAATTATCTCTGGGATACAACTGGCAAATATCGCCTAAACGCCGACAGACAAAACAAGACATTCACATTCAAGTCAAGTGAGTAGTGAGCGGCGCGGAAGTGAGCCGCCAGCGCGCGCGGTGCGGGCGGCTCGCTTCGACGCGGCGGCGGAGCAGCGCGGCGCGGACGGCGGGGCGCGGCGCGGCGATCAGTCGGTCGGAGCGCAGAGCGCGGCGGCCTCGGCGGGCCGCGGGGGGGGCGCGCGGGCGCACGAGCGCGGGCACTGGCTGTGTGTGATCTCGGGACTCGTGGCGAGGTGCCGGAGCTAGCGCTACAGCGTGGCGACAGGCATCGTGTGCAAGCGAACAAACCAAACACTACTTCATCGACAGCATTACAAAACTTTACATCGGCTCTCTCCAGATCTAGTCTCGTTAGAAGGATTAAAAAGCTCAATGATATCTCGAGTGTATTTTACGAAAAAAGGCATGTAGTAGTGCGTCGGTCGACCGCGCGCCTGTCTCTCGTGTACGGGGAGAGGGGCGCGGCCGCCGGGAGCTAACTCTTCGAGCATGCGCCACGGCACCGAGAGACCGATTCTAGTGAAGGATTAATAAATTTCATTAGCAAACTCCGCATTCAATCAACCAAGTCAGATCGAAACCGTGAGAGGAAGCCTGTGGAGCGGGGGCGTGAGAGCAGGGTACCTGCGGCGGACGTCCTTGTTGTACCGGCCGCCGTATTTGTTCCGCTGCGCCGCCAGCTCCGTGATCTCGGGGATCCAGCTGGCGAACACAGCCTACGATACACAGCAAACACCGTGAGGTGAGCGATTGCCCCCCCGCGCGCCCGCCCCCCCGGCCCCGGCCCGCGGCCGTGAACCCTCGCGCTCGCACAAGGCTGTGTGGCTTGAGTGTCGTCTGTCTGCGTGTGGCTGTGGCGTGGTGTGGACGGGTGCGGGACTTGGGTGCCGTGCCGAGCTACGCTAGCGGGAGCTACATGACGGCAAGCCGTGACGGGACTCGTGACCGGGGACATGCAAGGCCTGGATACATACGCTAACTATCGATGAACAGAACTTAAAAAGAAATCGGTATCGCCGGTTACTAAACTAAGACGATGGGCATTCGGTATAGACGCATGGTAGTGCGCGCACACGGGCCGGCCGTCCCGGGCAGTCGCAGGGATGGTCTCGCTCCGGCCTCACTTACGAACGCGAGGCGCTGAGTGACGTAGGAGCGAGACCTACCCTCGGCCCGCCCGCGTGGCTGACGGGTGTGCGCGAGTAGATAACACAATACATCTGACGGCACTGAGCAAGCTTTTGTAGAGGTGATGATTCCACATCGTCTCGGAGAGTTCGAGCGATTCAGACCGGACACGGCAGACGCGACGAGCGGCTACCGAAACGCGCGTGCCACAGAGTGAGTCGCTTTCGCTCTCGATTCAATTTATACATCAAATTGATACCTTTTTCCATGTTCACGCTTCAGCTCGCCACTGTACTTGGACCTACTTCCTACCAGCTCTATAATTTCAGGAATGCTACTAGCGAACATTGCCTGCAACAGACCATGGTGTCGATCGAACATCGAGTCTGCGCGCGGACACCATCGTGTGCTGCACGACAATGTCCACCTCGAGTCTCGGTAAAACTATGGTGACGTATAATAAATGTAGCCGATAGCGGAGCGAAAATAAAATAAAAGGAACGTGTGTGTCTACCGGTGATGTGAGCAACTGAACACAGCCAGGCACAGGTGCGCATGCAGAGATCGCGAGGTGGGAGGGGAGGGACGCGCGCGGCGCGGGGCACACGGCGCGCGGCTAGGCGCCTCCACTCCGACTACTGCGAGCCGAGGCTCGTCTCGTACCACTGTCCCCGGTGGGTGACTCGTGATTCGTGACCCCGTGTGCGCGTACGCACGTGTACGGCACGCATGTCCGATATTAAAGCTTGACAGTTGAGAGATCCTCTGGCGGCACTTTGGTGGTAATCACATAACAAAGCAAAAGAAAAAAAGAAAACATTCATGCAATTAAAATATCGGTCGAAGTGAAGCTCGTCTCGATAGATGCTCCTTTGAAAGCGGGAAGTTAGAAGGTTGCACATTTAACGGCGACCACCGATAAGACGGGCTGTTGCGGCCTCGTCTCTCGGCCGAGTTACTTGACATGCTCTAGTGAGTGCACTAATCAGGCTTACGGTCATTCAACGAGCTGTGCGTTAAACCAGTAAGTATAGATCTCTACCAAGTCCCATGTGAGCTATTATGGTAATCTTATGAAAGAATCATTATATTTCCTTTTGCTTTGTTATTCAGAAGGGCTGAATGCAAGGAATCGCAAGCGTAGCGCGGTACGATATATAAACCTTGTCTCGTCCTAGGATTCGAAACATTTACCATCGGAAGGCTTAAACAACTTTTGACTTGCACCTCCTTGCAATATTTAACTTAAAGAAATTTTGTGAATTCAAATTTAATTAGAATATATATTTAACTGTTAGTAAATAAACAAAGGGAATGAAACTTACCAAGCCGACGAGGAGAAAAAAAACCAAAAATGTTCTGCCAAGTACAGTGTGGCAGAACACATCACCGTAACCTACAGTGGACATTGTGACTATTAGAAAGTACACACACGTCCAGTAAGACAATGATTGTGCATTGTCGAAGTCTAATGGATCGCCAGAGTTTTCCAACTGTAACAAAAAAAAATACCCTCTTGCTTTTAATTATATAAAAGTGATAAGTGCGTGTTATTATAAAGATTTTAAGATTTATCATCATATTGTATTTGGTCACGTAATATCACCCTGAAAAGATATCACTAAGACTTGTTTTGGAACAGCATACATATATTTTAAGGGCCAAAACATGAGTAACATCCATCGGCCAAGCGAACGAAAACGCTGGCACAACATGCTGACTCAAATTATTCATATCTGATCTAAAACATTATATTATTATACGATAAATGAACTTACTAAATGAATAATGCCGGCTGCTGTGAGCCATACTGATATAAAGATAGAAACTAATTGCGCCAAACGAATTGAGCTCGATGTCTTTAATATATTGAGGTACTGCAAAATATCGGGCACGGTCATTAAGCGTAGAGCTCGGAGAAACCTTAGCCCTGAAATAAAAGTTGATGATTTAGAACGGAACGGAATCCTGGCATTTGATAAAAAAAAAAAAAAACAAATGACAAATTTCCATTTTACAAGCATGTTTTTCATCTGCATTCAAACAAATAGTTTTATAAAATAATAACAAAAATTAATTTGACAAAAAACCATCAGATAAATTTAAATTTTATAAAATGCTGTTTTACTAACAATTGATTTAATATTTATAATGGTAACCGGTTAGAACATACATATTAATGTATATATTTTTTAATTATACTTTGTAATTAAAACATTTGAAAATTGTTTGTCAAATATTTTTTTGTCAAATATTAGGGAAACGTATAAAATAAAACCAAAAAATATATTATTTATTGATAATCCAGAACTTCCTCAATAATGTCACATAATATTTTATTCCTTACAAAGTCAGAAGGAATTCAGATAATCATTATGATGAAATATTTAAATTCCAAAAATCACTGAATAAACCATTCGATATGAATGAATTAGACACATAAATGCGAAATTAACTATGTCTGTGATTTACATAATATATGACTCGAAATATACGTATTTCTTGTTAAACAAGATAAAATAAACATCTTACCTATCCACGTTCTATCCAGGTATATTGATACAAAGGATGGGGGTATCGTGAAATAATCTACAAATGAATACATCTCGAGCATGAACCATAGTTTGTCACTAGCTGCTATAAACTGAAAAAGAAAAACATGTATTAGACTCTTTATATAAATAGGCAAGGAAAAAATAGTGGCTTTCTTTCTTGCTTTTATCAACCAATTCTCTTTTTATTTGTTGTTTGGTGGCTGTTCTCTAATAAAGGAGCTTCAGCGTAATTAATATATAAATAAAAAACGAGTGTAAACAATAATTGATTTTTATATGGTATAGGTAGAACGAACAAATGGTATGCCTAATGGTAAGTGGTCACCATCGCCCATAGACATTGGCGATGTATGAAATATTCTTATATCGCCTTATAATAAAAAGATGAACTAATTGACGAACAATTTTCTTTTTATTTGTCGAGTTGATATTTGTTGGTGTTTGGATTTTGTGAGTTGCTCATTCCTTGACCTTTTGTTCGATTGAATAAGTAAATATTCTTTTGATTATTTAGGTACAATTGACTGCCGCATATCCTTAATCACAGGCAATAAATATAGAAGTACCTATTGATTTTGAACACGTGCTTTTGATGTTTAACTTAAAAAAGAATTAACAACAAAATACAAAATGCGATTTAACCAAGTCTTTTGTACTGTTCTACAGCAAAAGCAAGTTAAACGTAACTGCATTGTCATCGGAAATCAAATAGAGGATGCGGTATTCCGATCCTATTGTGAACGGATTCCATATATTGAGAAAATCAATCGCTTCCGTGAAGGATGTATCTTGTTAACGAGTAATGAAAACTATTACTAACGATGTGATATCTTTTTGTATCAAAATGGCGATCGTGAAAATTTATGCACCACGATTACTTTCCCACTTACTCGTATAAAAAAGTAGACCATAAAAAATATGTTAAAGGCAAGGTCGATCTGCTGGGTAATATTGTCGCTCCATTTCTGGCATCGCTCCACCTCCTCACTAGAAAAAAAAAGTTCGATTGCATCAAGAACAAAGTGAATCGGAAACATAAACACATAAGCTTCTAATACAGACATCAGCTGCATGGTTCGTTGGATACTAGTCAAGACCAGTATAGGAGCCGTTACACACGAAGCATCGGTAGCTGAACCATTTGATCACAACATCAACTAATATACGACACTAACTATACATTGCAATTCGATGGCTTAACTAACGTTTAGCTTTCAATTTACACAGTGTAATACGGTATAATTATTATAATACACATAAAGCGTTACTATTCAGTGCACATATATATACAAGCATACAAGTATAATAATATAAATAGACTTTAGTTCTCGTCGATAAATCTTAGCATATCTTGACTAATATCAACAGAAGCCTGATACAGAAGCTAACATTTACTATATCCAGCCAAACATTTGATCACATTGATTTATTGGGACTCACGTATTCCTTATGAATTCAGCATTATAAGATACGTAATAATTAATATTTTAGCTACAATTTGCAACTAATCTAGCATTAGGAATGTTGATTACCTGGACGCGTCGATGAAGTAGATGATGAGCGATGCTATACTCAGAATGAACACCAACACTACCTGAAACAAGATATAAAACAAATTATAGTAAAAGTGGTAAAGATCTGGTAAATAGAAGAGGAAGACTTGAGTTGAGCTCAGAGTTGAGTTTCAGCAAATTATTCCACTTTTATTAATTATGTAAATCATCTGTCTGCTGTGTTCTCCTGGATTGATCAGCATAACTAAAACTTGATGGTGCTGGTGCGAATTTGACTGCGTGATTATCGTTTATGATAAGCGATCAATTTGTACCGTGATATTTCATCTCGAAAATATGAATGATTGTTATCTTAATTGTATAATATTAATATCTTACAATATATGTTTAATAGTATGATGATTTATATAAAATGTAAACGAAAACGTTTGAGATTTTTGTAATCATTACTAGTTTATGTTAAGTTTGAAAAATGATTCACACTCAAAAAAATTAGCGATAAAACCAAAAAAAAATTGGGGTAATTACGAGGGAACCAGGTATTAGAAATACGTATTGTAATATATTCGTTACAATCCTTTAATATCATTCTGCTGAGCAAAAATCGACTCTCTTAAAAGAAGAAATGGAACTTATTCTATTACGATGCTCTAGTGCGAGTTGGTGGTTATCGTGTGGCAGAATTTCATCAGATACATCTAGGTTTCCTCATGATATTTTCCTTCCACGAACTTGAGTTGAATATTAAGCACACATTAAAAGTTTATCGGTCCAAACAGCAGGCACATTAATTAAATATGACTCAAATTTGACTCACGGGACAGGGAATGGTTACGCACATAAAAAATCTGAGCTGCATGAATGAATTTGTAATAATAATGTTGCATAAATTGAAGTCGATATTTTATATTTTGCAATATGATTCACCGACCTTATTGTCATTATTTTATGGATATAATTATTCCTGAATATCTGTGGTTTCATAAATTATTAAAACTTAATGTTCCTTCAATAGTGGCAATTCACAATTTAAATAAACAAAGTCTAAGCCTGTTTTTGATGTTTTAGTAACAGCAAGTTTTTAAAGTTTTCAACCAGTTGATATTTCATTAGATGTAAAAAACATCTTTATAAAAAAGAAGCAATACATTGCAATTTAAAGTAATCCATATAAAAAGCAAGGAAAATTTGAGATTATTTTTATCTGGCAACATTCTTATATGTTTATCAAATGTGCAAAAAAATATGTGATTACTATATCTTTTCAATTAAAGGACACGGAATCATTGCTATCTCTTTCTGACGTTTGGAATTTGGGGTAACAACGATATAATTCTGGAGAGTTAATCGAAAATTCCAAAAATTATATGTACTTATATGTACAGATTATTGATCGTTTTTATAAATTATTTTGAGAATGGTACATGTATTCTTTTATCCAAGCCTGCCTCTACCTATCTTGTCATTACCTGGCTTCAACTATGCGTTAAGAATGATGTTCCTTAGTCCTATCTATAGTTAAGTAATACAGGCATTCGCTATGGAAATAAGTATTAAAACCCGGCTTGAAAAAATATTATTTTCTCAAATAAGCTGAGAAAAATAGATCTATTCTATGATAAGAAACTCATATATGATAACTAGTTGTCTCCCGCATCTTCACCCCCGCGCGAGTATGACTGAGATTCGAAGTCAATTTCTACAGGATAGGAATTAACCCCTTGTCCGCATCATTTAACCTGTATACTTGTTGTGTGTTATTTATACACATCAATTATAAGATAACATTATTTTCAATTAAGTTAATCAAATGTATTAATTAAAGCTCGTTGGTGTATACGTACAACAATACGTTTAAATATTAACACATAATGAGCTAAATAATATATATAATAAATATATAACTGCCTCGTTGGTCTAGTGACTTGATGTAAGGCCACAGACCCGGAGGTCCTGGGTGCAATTCCCAGGTCAGGCCAATAAAAAGTAAGTGGGTTTTTGTGTCCGAAAATTCTCAGTAGCAGCCCGGAGTATGAGAGTTGGAAGTGTGTTTACTCTCGTGCCTCGGAAAGCACGTAAAGCTGTTGGTCCTGCGCCTGAACTCTTTCCGGTCGTGTCGGATTGCCGTCCCATCGGATTATGAGAGGTAATAGAGATTGCACCTGTGTTTGCGCACACACTTGTGCACTATAATATCTCCTGCGTAGTTGGCTAATCTTTCTTGAAATTGGCCACCGTGGCCAAAATCGGTCTGGAAGACATCATTATATGTATATAACAAATACATACTTTTGACCTTAACGAAGAACGATTGACAAACAGAGAAGACTGTTTGTCTTTGTCTATTTATGTATAGATTCTTTGAATTTTACAACGTTTATATTGGGAGACATAGGTATATTTTTCTTCCTCCATTGCCAATGTCATATAGTGTAAATTAGACCAACAAGGTTTAATAGGTTTAATAATAAATTGCTATTGCGTTAGCACTTTAGTATTCTGACACATTTTATGACTTCATAAGTGATAATTAATATTCATAAAGCCATTTATTATTCGCTGTGTGTACCTGTAATGTGATCATGATATCATCCGATGATGGTGGTTGAAGCAATATTCTAATTTTGTTTTAAAGCTGCAGTCGTATTATGAGAAAAATGGTCGTTTTTTATATATTTAAATGTGATTTTTTTTTTATGAAAAAGTGAAAACTGGATAAAAGAAGAAGCATTGTAACCTGATCACCTCTAAGCCACATTTATAGGTAAAGAAGTAAATATATATGTAGTTACACTAGCTCACCCATCCTTCAAACCAGAACAATAGAACAAATTGTGGTTTGGCGGCAGCGTGATCTACGCAAACACAGTGAACCCTCGATTCAGGGAAAATAATAAAATTTAAACATAATAGTATTTCAATAGATATTAACCGTGACGTCACTTAAATCAAATTATTTTTATTCAAATAAACTTTGAAATTTTTATTCAAATGAACTGTGAAATTAAAGGGCCTTGTGTACAAGTGCATCATCCGACCAGTCTTATTGTACGGCAGCGAGACGTGGCCAGCTCTCGCGAGACATGTTCAGCAACTTCACGTCGTGGAAATGAAGATGCTGCGGTGGATGTGTGGCGTTACGCGACTAGATCGTATTCGTAACGAGCACATCCGTGGTAGCCTTGGCGTGTGCGATGTAGCGGACAAGTTGCAGGAAAGCCGTCTCCGTTGGTTTGGCCACATTAGCCGCAGACCGCCAGACTATGTTGGGAACCGATGCCTGGACTTTGTTGTCGAAGGCCCCAGATCCCGCGGCAGGCCCAAGAAGCGCTGGCTCGATGTTGTGAGGGACGATTTGAGAGAGCACGATCTCACTAAAGACGACGCTTTAGATCGGGCAAAGTGGAGGCAAAGATGTAGGAAAGCGGACCCTGGCAGTACTAAGCCGGGAAAACGCTAGGAAGAAGAAGAAGAAACTTTCACAAATATTTAGATGAATGAATGTGGATTCTACGGAGAAGAAGAAGGTGCAAGAAACTCTGTAATAAAAGCCGATATCGGATGTATTTATTACTTTATTACAAAACATTATTGTAAGATTATTTTCAAATCGTTTTGATTGCTAGTATAAAAACTGAAAATCTTACAAGTTATTGAATAATTTTGACATAAATTGTCGGGTTGAATGTATTTTTAATTACATTAAAAAAACTCGCAGCCGTGCCAATGTTATAGATTTAATCACAAACGAGGTCATGGCACTAATGACGACCGAGTGACGATAAAATCAATCAGTCTGTGTCAATCACTTTTGACCAGGGAGCGATATTTTTATTTAAAAAAAAAAAATGAACGAAATCTCAAATTTCGAACAGCAGCACCCAATTAAGTCAATAGACAGTTCAAAAAACGTTGTATAGCGGGTGAATAGTCATCGATTTCTCTCTTTCTGTCATAAGCAATTTTTTATTCAAAGAAGAAGACAAAGCATTGAGTAACTATACAAAGTTTTGAGGTTAATTAGATTTATTTATACGAATAAATTAATTTAGTTATTTAATTAATATTTTAATTGTATTTTTATTATAACAATGACAACTTACAATTTAAATTTTTTTTAGAAAAATACTTATATTTTTTTGTTATGTTTAATTTATGAATCTGTAAGTGCTATGTACACTTGTAATTGACGTGCGTATTAAATATATTATTATTGTTTTATAAGTTAATTTGAAAATCCCTTATATGTATGTTGTATGCTATTCAAATAAATAATTTTATACAGCAAAGCTTGCCAGAGTTTAAAATCAATTATCGTGGCAATCGGACAAACGGTTTCGAAGTATATTCATCTTAAATTAAATCCATTTGTAACTATCGCATTAATATCGCTAATCGTATGTTCCCAGCCTTATTTAGTAGTTATTAAGATCCTCCGTAATCTTAGAGCAAAGTAGGTGTTGTATCTTTGTTCCTTATGACTAATGCATATAAAACGCAGTTAGCTTTGATTACATACATATATTTAAATTTATTCATTGCAGCAATGACAATATTAAGATTTAATATTTATTTTGATTAGAATATATTATAAATAATAATAAACACGCATTTGTTTTTGTTTAGTACGAGTGATGAAACAATAATGTTAAATCTTACTTTGGAATTGAACATTGCTATTCGAAGAATAGGCCAAAAATTGTAAAAAAATTATTCAAAGTAAAAATAATAATTATAATGCCCTTATATTCACACGGCCATCTGATTCCAAACTGAGTAGAGCTTGTACTATGGAAACCAGACAACTGATATACTACGTATCCTACTTCTCTTTTGTAAATACATACTTATATAGATAATTACACCCAGACTCAAGACAAACAGACATGTTCATGCACACAAATGTCTGTCCTGGGTGAGAATCGACCCCACAACCTTCGGCATGAAGACATCTACCAAACACGCCAACCGGCCCATCAAAATTGTTGTATATAAACTGTAACTTTCGTCAGACAGACAAACATATTTTGCATTTATAATATTAGTATATAGCTAAACTACAACTACATTTATAATATAAGTATGTTCGATAAAAGAAAATTCAAAACCAATCAACAGTTACCCCTAAAAAAATATACAACCGAAGTTGGTTTCATTCATAAAAACTACAATTGAGCATTCATTGTGCCAACTTAAAATGTCTGGGGAGAAAAAAAGTTAGCAACTGCACCCACTTAGCCAAGAGCCGCCCACTTGGCAAGCCTCCGATACCATCTTAGCTAATGGCCGCAAAAACTCTGTTCTCCATATTTTCGTTTGCAATAAATCAAGTACTCACGACGACAAATTGAGAAAAAACTTTTTGATTTACTGCCGCTAAAAATTTCATTTATACGCTTGAAATTACATAGAGCCAATATTCATGATTTTAGGGTTTATTGGGTACGAAGTTATTTCAATTACATTCTGGTTGTTTTTCGCTTTCAGTAATTATATATGAAGAGAAAGAAATGCAGCAGAATTCGTTTCCTGAGCACCGTTTAAATATTTATTTATTTAATGATAATATTATAAAGGCAAAATTTAACTAACAAAACAATGATATTTTTGGTTACTCTATAAGGAATAGCAATAATAGGAATAGAAGCCGAGATGGTCCAGTGAAGCCGAGATGGCCCAGTGGTAAGAACGCGTGAATCTTAGTCGATGATCGTGGGTTCAAACCCGGGCAAGCACAACTGAATTCACTGAAGGTGAAGGAAAACATCGTGAGGAAACCTGCATGTGTCTAATTTCACTGAAATTCTGTCACATGTGTATTCCACCAACCCGCACTGGAACAGCGTGGTGGAATAAGCTCCAAACCTTCTCCTCAAAAAAGGAGAGGAGGCCTCTAAGCCAGCAGTGGGACATTCACAGGCTGTTACGGAGATAAGGAATAGCATAAACACGACACTTATGAAACTTTTTCTGTAACGTCTGAACAAAGTCAAATTAACAAATTGCGCTTTAATGTAACTGATCACTCGATTCGGTCGTTAGCAGTCGATACCGCAATAAACGACCAATAACCGCACAGTCATGTAAGTAAAGCAAACTTTGACAAGTGTTTCAGAAATTGGAGTTGAATCTTTTAGTAACAAAATCTTTTAGTTCCAAAACATCTGGTTAATTTGGGAGATGTTTATGAGGAAATGGCATTTCATACAAAACCTTTCAACAAATTGCTTATATAACCAAAATATTGTACCAATTCCAAAAGAGATAAGAGAATGTCGAGTCATGCTTTTACAATCTCTCTACACCATTCTTGATTTCATACACTTTACAATAGACTAGCAGAATTTTATGTATTTTTTAATTAAATACCTTTGTTATATACACGAAATTTATTAAGATTTTTAATAGATCTACATTGGATAAGTTCCGTTTGTTTGTAAAGCCAGCTTATATGTTTCAAATATTTTAGATATATTATTGTATCAACGTAGTCGGAGAAAATTTTGTCGGTCGAGCACTTTCCAAGCGAATGTTGCCAAATTATTAAAGATACACAATACAACAGGTACAACCATAAACCACATTTCAGTTCAATTTATTTTACTTTATAATTCATTGTATATCACAAAGAATAAAAAACATGGATACAATCTTATTATGAGTAGCATAAGACTTTTCCGACCTGACGCTACGCAGCGATCTTTTCCAGGCAACCAACGGTGTAAAGAATAATGGTGTATGCAATAATAATAAATAAAATAACATAAATCTATAACAAGAACAAAGTAATATATAAATGTCAATATAAATAGAATATACACAATCATTAATTAATAAATTATATTATCAATACATATTAAAATTACAAGTAATTAAAAATACGATAGTACCTACTATAAAAATTAGTTACTGTTTGTTTTTTCTGTCTTAAAAAAATTGTATTCACAATAAGACCGATTTTATCATTAAGGCTATTTATCTACAGACTGGTATGAAATTATGAAATTGCATATTTTGTTTGTAGGCAGATGTAACAACAAAACACCATATATTTTATAAAATTTTCCATGCAGGTCCTTATAAAATAAATTTATCCATGCAAACAAATGCACAATTGACACATAATTTAAAACTGGTTAATATACATATATAAATAAACAGTAGCTCGCCTTGTTTGTTAATAGATTCCTTATCACGTTTCACTTAGATAATGAACAATACATTCAATTTACAAAAGAGCTTACCCGACTGTGATATTACACTTTTGCAAATACATCTAAAGAAATAATGTGATCTTGAGCAGACTTCACTTATTTCCATTAGATTTAATCGTTTCGTTCGTGGAGAACTTTTATTAGATTAATTCGCGTACACACGCATCGAAGAATCCAATTATCTTGATCCAATTATGCAGAGGCGCATACTGGCATCTTACAAGGCCGTAGCCTTGACTTGAAGGGTTGATTTGTCATCAAATTGGTGTAAACATAAGCCTTTCAATTTACCATCTCTTTATTTTCTTAATCCTCTATAATTTGTAATTGAGTGGTGCTGATGCAATTTCTAATTTATTAGACATAAGACTCGATTAAGAATTTTTTTTTTTTTACAGATCTGCAGTGCTATTCTATCTATATATCTGAGAGTACCTAAAATCTCTCCTTACAAAACTTCTATTATATGAATATAGCTTATTACGTCTATGGAAAAATTCTCGACAGCTTATTATTGGTATACACATGTCATAGTACATTTTTTTAGGTTTGAATGCAAGAAAAAAAAACATAAGTCATAAGCTCGAAGCTTTATCTCGATTACCGGTACCTTTAGCTCTATTTATTTATCCCAGTGTATTTATTATAAATTTTTAGTGCGACATAATTTTCAAATATTCCATCTTTTTAAGTATAAAAAACAAAACAAGAATAAGTTTGTAATGTAAATATTTTTTTAAGAACTAAAGAGAGAAAATTAAATTGTTTTACCTAGATTTGAATTCGCGATATAGTATAAACAGTCATATGATCTAAATACAATAATTTAAATCAGAACACTTAAAGATACGATAAAAAACTGCATTTTTATTTCAATATAAAACATAAATAAATTTCTGAAAGTAATAAAATTAACTTTAGCTGTTGACATAAAACTTTATGCAAAATATTTTAAATGGCAAAAACAGCTTTCAACTAATGGCGGTTTAAGAGTTAAGATGCGTTATAACTGCAATAAATTGTTGTTTCTGAACACGGAATAACATTTTCACGGGCAATTAAATAAATACTCGCACTTTTATTTCATTGCAGTTTCAGGTATTTGAATTAAGCTTAACGAGGAATTATGGAATGTATTCAAGTCCATATTGTCACAAGTTAATAGTTTTTACCATTTAATGTTAAAACTCGACTGAAAAAAAGTATAATTTTGATGACGATATTTCATTTATAATGTAACTGAACTGTTGGGTTAGTGGCTTGCTTATATAACTGAGATTGTTAATTTATTATTAATGAAAATAGGTCGGCGACAAGCAAATAGGCCACCTGGTGGTTATTGATCGCCGTCTATAGATATTGGCACTTTAAGAAATATTAACCATCCCTCACATCGCCAATGCGCCAAGCACCTTGGGAACTAAGATTCTTGGGACATTTCTACCAAAAATTTCTACCGAAAAATCACTATCGCAACCGTGTCGAAACGTTATCGTTGCCGTTTAGCCTTTTTCCTATTTTTCACAACGATACAGTTGCGGTTTGGTCGAGTAGAATCGAGGATCCTAACAGTTATAAATTAGTAGAATTGGTCCCCAGTTACGATTCAACTGAGGTTTATTTTTGTGAGGAATACAATCACGAACGTTTGTGACCGTTATAAATTAATAAATTTTCCCTAAGTTCAATCTTATGTGGTGGCATTTTATTTGTCGAATCATGTTTTTCGTATTGTTAAAAACATTTCCTATCAGCAAATCTTAGGAAGTGCATAAGATCATATAATATATGCATGAATATAACTCGCGTTCGCGTTTACATTACCTGTCCGAACACGATAGTATTGATGACGCGTTTGCACAAAATAACTCAAACAGCATAAATATGTTTCTAGTCACTCGTCAGTTTTTAGTTATATATGAATTAAAAAAAAAAATCTTCGTTGCCCGTTCACACGACTCGGCATTGTCGTACACTGTGGGTACGACACAATGTTCCTACTTATATAATATTATCATCTTTCGAGATGATTTACTATACAAATTTAAAGCTAACGTAATAGTCAGTAAAAGTTCCGAGATTTACTTTGATTCATTTTAAATAAAAATCAATTATAATACTTATGTATGTGTATTATAAAATATATATTTTAAGTGGCATTGTAGTGCCGAAATCGGCTTAAAAATCACCAATTTGTGAGTGATTATTTTCGTTTACGAGAATGGACGATAAAACGCGGAATCGTAATAAAATTTTATCGAAATATAAATTCGCATTTGAATAAACAACGATGCAAATTAAAGGTAAAATTATAGATCATTGAATATTCATTTTTATTACATACGAAATAAAACAAATATTAGAGTTGTTATCTTGTTATTAAATATGAACATTTTTATGACTTTTTAAATATAAACACGTTGTGGCGCTTAGTAATTTTATAAACATTTTTATATTTAGAACTAAATCATGTTATGTTTTGTTTTTGGATTTTTGTATAAGTTGAACTAGTGTTTAAAATTAATCTCGTGCTCGGCGGAAGGAAAACATCGTGAGGAATCCTGCATGCGGAAGTTGAAAATCTGCGACATACAGCCTTGGCCAAAAGTATTAGGCACCCCAATTTTTGCCTTAAAATAATGAATAAAAACAATCTCTTAGTTCTAAACATATTTATTACTGTTTAATTATTACAAAAGGAATATAAAAAACTTAAAACCTAGTTGGTCCACCCTTGGATTTGATTACAGCACTGATTCTGTCGGGCATACTGCGTACAAGATCAGTACCAATCCGCAACGGAGCAGTGTGGTGAGTTAAGCTCCAAGCCTTGTCAAAAAGCCTTAGCTCAGCATTGGGACGATTAGGCAGCTACTACTAAACTAGCTGATGCTATTTATGTTATGATTAATATTGTCAGGAAATGTTACTGTAACAATTTAATTAAAATATTACGTGATATTCAGTTTAGCCGTTGGTTTGTTACAGCTGTATGCGTAAGCGGTCACGCGGCGTCTCAAAATGACGACGAGAGAGCGGAGAGAACTGCTAGTTGAGTGAGGGGGAGTAGTCTGGCACTAAGCCAGGATTCCCACAAGCCCCCAACGCTTTCAGAGGGAGGGATGAAAAAAGTGATATTCACTGTGGGCGTCACGGTAGCATGCGTAAGCGATCGCATGGCGTCCCAATGGAAAAACAGCGGTTCACTCGACCGCTACTTTAAGTGTAGTATGTCAATCAGCCATAAGTCCTACACGCCCCGCCCCTTATGCGAAGGGGATGCGTAAGGGCATAATCTAATAAAAAATAAATAAAGAACGTGACATTAACAAATGAGATTATAAAATTACAATATTTTATAAGATTTATATTTATTGAACCCTTAGAAATTATGACTTATGAATATTTAATAACATCAAACTATTATTGTCTAGCGTTCGAAGCATTTCAATAATACAAATATTAGCTTAAGCGCATGTAGGTTTTCCTATTTCCTTGACCTTTCCACCCTATTAGTGGGTTAATGGTGTCGGTGCTTCGCCTTGTTTGTCCCACTTTCTGTTATTGGTTTAAAACGAATCAAAGAAATGTATATTTATTAAATTACACGATAAAAATAAATTGTATATTACATTACATTATTCAAATAGGCACACACACACACACACACACACACTTGTAGCCTTCCTAGTGGGTGTATGTGTGTTTTTTTCATAGTGAAAATGATAACGAAATGCTTTGATTTTTTAGGTACTCGGAGTAAAATGCTATGTAATTGTAATTATAAGTATATTACGTCCATCGTCTAACTTGAGTACAAATGATTCTATCGACTTATAGGCATATTATTATTATTATACCGAGCCGATATTGCCGAGTGGTTAGAACCTGTGAATCTTACTTGAAGTTTGCGGATTCGAATACAGGCAAGCACAACTGAATTTGTGCTTATTTTTTGTTAACAGTCATCTCGTGCTCCGCGTTGAAGTAAAACATCGAGGAAACCTGTACGTGTCGAAAACAAAACAAAACAGGGCAAAACTGTCAAATGTGCATCCAGCAACCTGCATTGAAGTAGCGTGTTGGAAATTCAAAAATCTTCATCTCATCTTCATCAATTGATACCCTTATTTATACCTTTTACTGAATTCTATCCACAAAAAATATTGTAATAATAAGCGTTTTGACAAAAATTTATCACTATAACGTATCAAATATTCTAGATATAAATTCTACGTCGAACATCAAACATGTTGAAATTTTAAATTCGACTATGAACTAAAGTCAAGGACCGAGAGGTAAATGCATCGCAAACTAAGGGGGGACACGCGGGAGGCAGGAGGGAGGAGGAGGGCTACCCACTAGAGGTGGATGATAATTTCTACTTTGGGGATTATGCAGCTATCAATACGATCTTCGTTCTGCAAATGAAAGCTATTTAAGCGATTTAAAGCGTGAACTTTCATTTCATTAAGAAATTATTTACAGAAATAAAAATACTAAACAGATTTTTAACGATGTTAGTAAACAATAGATTTTTCTAAAAAAAATTAACCTATTTAATATAAAAGGTACTAACATTAATTTGTTGCCTCTATTTGAACAGGATCAGTAATTATTTTGTAGACTATACTTTCACAACAGGATCCCAGAAATCGTAACAAAATTTCCTATTCCTCTTGTGCCTGTAATAACACTGGCTCACGTACCGTTCGACTAAAACAAAGCAATACAGAGTATTGATGTTTCGCTGTGAAGCCATTGATGAGTGAGCGGTGCCCATACATACGGGACAGCACGGGACAGCAGCAAGCTTTACCACCAGTAGGCTACTTCTTTAGACATTGCTTTATATATTATTATTTTAATTTAAAAATGATTAAGAACAAGTGTTATGTAAAAGTTTGTTGAGGTTTAAGCTATCTGCGTACAAAATTACATCAAATTCACTTGACTGGTTTATCCGTGCAGAGGTAACAGATAGACGTACATACAAACGGAGTTAATTCCGCATTTATTAGTATAGATTTAAAATATATATGAACGGTATTAAAGAGCTTAATTCGACTTGAGTGCATTGATAATGTTAGTATTTTCAACACGAAATAAGCGTGAAATATTTTCTAGTAATGAGTTCGATAATAGCAGAGGCTAGAGAATCGTTGAGTAATTGCTGCTAGCTATAACAGATATGGTCGAAGCTTTATACATATACAAAGATGCACAATAATATATTCCCATCTCTTCAGAACACTTTAAAAATAAACGTTAAAATAATCAAATAAAAAAATCTCATTATTTTTTTATAGCCAAGTACATTTACACTCGGGGTATTTATTCCAAAGCGAGTTCGTATTCATTATAATTCATAACTTATATAGTATAGTGTGGTGCCACCCTCGTCTGGAAACCTATTTGGAAGGCATCCAAGTGTTTGGCGCTTCGATCAAGCCAATATTTACGGCTCCACGGGCTTTTATAAACAAAATTTATTCAAGTTAATATTACTCGACAAAAAATATACGAGTACTATATTCTTTTCATATAAGTATACTCATTATTTTGTATTGGAATTGCTTTTAACAATTTATATACATTAAGATTGCGGCATTTTGAATCGTCGTTGGATATCCTGTTATTATATTGGAATTATTATTACACGTAAATTATAACCGAGGATTCTGAGTTTAAAATAATAACCGCTCAACACATACGTGACGTGACGTGGCTTCAGAAACGTTTCACGCAAAAGTTTCATAAAGGTACGATCCCAAAAAATACTACTTTCAAATTTCAATCAAAAGTACTACAAAACAAAGAAATTACGACAATTTTAATTCGATATTCGTGAGTTTTAAAATAAACACGAAGTTTCTTACGTTTAGCTTTCACGTTGCAACAGCGCTTGTACAAAGAACCAGTTCATTGTATTTGAACAATGCGGGCGGATTGCTTCCGCTGTCTGAAAACGCCATTTACATTATAATTAAGCTCAAGCAGAAAGGGTTTGTGATATAGCTTGCAATTATGTTGAGTTATGAAGTACACCTGACCGAATTTCGGCAACGGTATAGCGGCCCATCTCATTGCCTAGCCAACGGCCATTTGTTCACTATATTTTCTGATATTAATATTATAGTGCACAAATGTAATCTATTTTTATACTTCGATGGATCCGATACTATTGATTTTATGTGCTTTCTAAGGTTTTGCCCACTTTCTTACTTCGGAAGTTTGCTTAGAATTTGTTGACAGATATACCCACTAATTTTTATGGCTCCGACTGCTCACTGTCCTAACCACAAGCTTGTACTGACTTGTAATATTTATTAATTGACCCATGATCATTTAATGATACCCAGGGGTATAGGAAGGTTCTTTTTTGTCTTTGTTTTTGCATAATCTAGATCATAATTGCTTAAGCAAAAAATACGAAGTATTTTGAATTAATATTAGATTTGTTTTGATATTGATTATTTTTGTAAAACGAAGCACAGTTCAACATGGTCGATAATTAATCTTACAAATAAAAAGATTTCAATATTTCTAATACATATAAATCTACTAAAAATGATGGGCTTCAAAATAAAGTATGTTTTTAGAAGGAAGTTTACTTGGCTGAAGAAAACCGATGAATTAAAAACAATTTAAAAACCGTAACTGAAGATATTATGTCCCTTGTACCTGTAATTACTCTGACTTTTAACACACCCTGTAAATCAACATAGCAAAAATTGCTTTAACTGCAAAAAAAACTGAAGTGGGTATTTATCCACCCATACGGGAATGTGTATATTATATAGATTATATTAGTGTTATTATCAAACCAATTATTTTGATATATTAAAGCCAATCCCCCAAAATATGATCACCATACAAGTCACTGAACAGAACAATAATTGATTTGATAAATTGTACGATTTATTGCAATTGGCACACGTCACAAACACAACGTGCGATGCATTCAAATAGAAAAATACCTTTGAACATTTCATTTCAGTAATTTACGTTCGTGTATTTTTACTTCGATCCGAGTTCACGATGCATTCGAGCGTGACATTATTTAATGCTTATTGTATTGGAGATTTATTATTATCAACGAAATAACTTTACAGATTATTGAATATTTTTAAATCATCAAAAATATTGTTTTGCAGCAGAGGAACCTGTAAGCTAAAGATAATGAAATTGATTAAAATTTCTGTGCCAAGCTGACCATTTACCATTTGGTGGCCTATTTGTCTGTCTACCTACAAATCAGTTCATGCACGTTTGAAAGTGTATAAAACATTTTTCCAGAAGTTCCGTGTCTTAAGCCAGAAATTTAGCGAACATAAAATTGTATTCTATATTACACAACTACACACAGTTAGTAATTCTTTTGTGGGACAATGTAAACGCAATTACAATAGGATTTCAAAAAATGTTCAGATTTTTTCAATTGTAATATATTTAATATTGAGTATAGACTAAAACTGTTAGGGATAAAATAATCTATCTAATTTTTCGGTTCTTTTTGACAACCAATTCGTAAGTGTAATATTAGATATATTTTGCTTTACCCCTCTACTGATCTTAAAAATACAGACAGACAGAAAAAATACATATTTTTTTTATTTAATAAATTATACATTTTCTGTTTATGTTCACTGTATAATACTGTACTGGTAGGGCTTTGTGCTAGCTCTTTTGGGTAGGTACCATCCACTCATCAGATATTCTACCGCAAAACAGCAGTACTTGGTATTTTTGTGTTCCGGTTTGAAGGGTGAGTGAGCCAGTTTAATTACAGGCACAAGGGACATAAAATCTTAGGTCCCAAGGTTGGTGGCGCATTGGCGATGTAAGCGATAATTAACATTTCTTACAGTGCCAATGTCTAAGGGCGTTGGTGACCACTTACCATCAGGTGGCCCATATGCTCGTATACTTTCCTATTCTATAAAATAAAATAAAAACCTTCGTTGTCAACACTTATATATACGCTTAAACTATTACAATTAAAAAAGAAAAAAAAGTAGGTCCGTAGCAAATATATTTGCCTAAAAATAACAATGGATAGTGAACAAAAAAACTAAAGAAGACAAGGTATTTATGTAAAAGCAAGAATTGTCACCTGACGCAATAAATATCTGTAATGGGTATCATTTGTTTATTACAAATGAAATTAATATAAGATTAATTTTGAATATGAAATGGCCAGAAAAAAAAACATTAAAAGATTCGAATTTTAAATTATCAACCAATTAATATCACTTCGTGTGCGCTCGTTACGATACATATACATTAACATCAGGTGTATATTTCATTCAAAAACTATAATAAAACGATTCAAGGGAAACAGCTATAATAGTTGTGTGGCCTATTTACATATTTCGTTTGCAAAAGAAAGTTTCCTTGAAATGTAATATCTAGATAGACGATAAGGTTCATTTTCGCCTATCAATTATGGAAGCGATGTCGCACGCTGTGACATGACGGTATATTTAGCCGGGATAAATATAGTATACACTCAGATGGTTTGTGGACATAGAACAGTTGCCTTTGAACGAAGTTAAATTATCAAACGTTTATGACCAGTGACCGATGTAAGCTTTAATAAATTATTACCTAAAATGGTATAACATAGAGTTGTTATAACGTCAAAATTTTTCAATCAAGATATGATTTGGAGTTGTTACAACATACTTTTTTCTAAAATACATCATATTTCGAAAATAGTTGTTCATTTTAGTGTAATTCCAATAATTTTCTCGTACAAAAATGGTTAGTTATTCAGGAACAGTAAACTGTTTATATATTCAATTTATTATCTTCATCCACGAGGTCAAGAACAAATCCGTGACATTCGTATTTGTAATCCGTTCCACCTTTAACCCAAATTTAACATTTAGTTGAAGAAGAACGTAAATACTGCGCGTATGAAAAAAACGTAAAAGACATGTAAAAAATGTAGTCCATTGACAGTTTTCAACTCAATGTCTTTTGTCTTGCTAAGATGCAAAAGATATTTAAGTACCCAGTTACCTTTTATATGCATGGATTTTGCATCGCGAAGAATTCTGTTAATGTATGACGATTGAACTAGCAGTTTCTCGCAGTTTTGTCATCAATATCGTTTATATTATTAATAGTATCAGTATTATGATAAACAAAAATGATCTTCCAAAAACTGTGGCTTCTCTCTTTCTTATACATAATTTCTAACTAAAGACTTCATTGAAGTATGTAAAATTATTGTTCGAAAACAATTATTATACAGATTATCTTTACAGAAAAATTGCTATTAAATTTAACACGTAATTTCGATTACTTAACAGACTAAAATCGATTTTTACAATTAATAAATTATGGCTTACATTTTATTTATCTAAAATATCAAAAAGCATAAATAATCGAGTCGAATCAATGCCCATAATCTCAAGAAAATTTAAATCCATAGCGAATAAAATGTTTCCCAGTCATATCTTAAGTGCTCTAATAAACTTCTTTGCCAGCACTAAAAAAATCGTCCGAATTTCTTTGCCAACATCTCAAATAAAAAGTATAGAAACGGCAAGTATCTTTTTTTCATTGGCTTAGCGGAAGGTTTAATTACTTTCCTCACTGCTAAGTATACTTCAAACCGAATGTTTAGAAATCTGAAAGGGTCTTCATTTTACTTTTAATATCCAAGTACAAAATATTTACTTAATTTTGCTTGTGATAAGTTGGAGTTCATAGTGTACATGATATGTGATTGTAATCTAATTAGTAAATAGACTGAACTGAAAATATATTTTTTTTAAAAACGACAACTATTTATGCTAACAAGGATTCAATTTTTTTTTCTTTATTCTTATCTTATAATATGACGAAGGAAAATTTTAAATTTTATGTATTGTAAATATGAGTACTTCTAATAACTCCTTATTCATATTGAAGACAATCTCTATGGCAGTCATCATATAATAATATATGTGACGATGTTGGTCCTTGACTGATTTCGGCCACGGCAGATATATTCAAGAAAAACAAGTAAACTTCGCAGGTTATACGAGTATTATAGTGCACAAGTATGTGCGCAGACCCGTGTGGACTCTCTACTCCCTCACTCTCATAATCCGATGGGACAGCAAATATGACATGATCGGTGAAATATCATATGAAGGGCCAACGGTTTTACGTGTTTTCCTAGGCACAAGAGTGTAAGCACTCCTAACATCCAGATTCAGGACTCTTACTGAAATTTTACAGACATAAAGACCCAAATAACTTTTTATTGTCCGGGGTTTGAAACCAGGACCTCGAGATCCTTATAAGCCAGCCATTGTATCAACGAGGCTGTCAATAACAAAAGTACGTCGCGTAAGTAAGCTGACATACATATGACATACAGACAATGTTTCCTTTCTAAGCTCAAAAGACTTAGAACGTTTACAAAGTCAACGACCCCAGGACTTGTGACCTGAAGAATATTTTACAAGAAACGTCATCGTATCACAAAGGGATTACTCTTATGTCGTTTACATCAATAAATAACAAAGTTCTTGGCCTATTTCTCGTAGTTTCCTTTGTGCGGTTAAAGTTATTTTATGAATACTATTTATAAAAAAAAAAAAACATTTCAAAATAAGAACGAGAACAGAAAACTTTATAAAAAGATACGGAAGTATCTATACAAAACGAATAACATTTGAAAAACAACTTGCGACTATTTTATACAGTAGATTCATTCAATAAGAACAAAATCAAAACTCACCGTAGAAATGATAGTAAAATAGCTAAAAGTGATATGCGATATTGACTATTATAATTAAAACATTTAAAGGGATACGCATCAAAATAGCTTATCACCGTGAATCGTTTTTCGACATTTCGTTAGTAAAGCACCATGCGAGTTCTTAAAAAACAGCACTACGTTTTTTTTTAAATATGTCATATGATAGTAGACAAAGCAAATAGTGTCATAAAACACTGGGTCTAGACTAGGTGAGTGACATTGGATCGATAGAATAACCGTGGGTGTGGGTGGGTGAACCATTACACTTATATAGCGAATAAATAAACATTTTTAGCGCACCATTTAACACTAAGTGTATCAAATCGCTCCATTAAAACATGTGACGTTTTGTTAAAATAACACCTTTCCATCGAATCCATTAGTGTTCTATTCATTGGGCTAACTTGCCTATAAAGAAGATGATATTTTTTATTTATTTATAATAGCCTGACCAATAAGCCATCTGATGGCACGTGCCACCCATTAACAATGGAGTTGTAAAATATATTTACTATTTCTCACATCGTCAATGTGCCACCAACCTTGGGAACTAATGTTATGTCGTCGAGTGAAAGAACACTAGCATACTCACCTTACAAACCAGTACACAACAGTACTAAGTATTACTGTTTAGCGGTAGAATAAGTAATTAGTGATGGTGGACAAAACCCTACCACCAAGAAATATTTAAAAAGTAATAATACCAAATTATATCATCAAATAATTCATTTTAACAATTAAGCTATTTCATATTTTTATTCAAAGAATAAAAAATAATACTGTGAAACTTAAGAGTTAATTACAAATGTTATTGTATTTATTGTCATTATATTTAAGATTTAAGAGAGAGAATTAAAAGAGACAATACGATCTCGAAAAGCTAAGAATAATTTAATACCACAATAACACTCAGAACAACACAGTATAGAATACAAAATTACATTCCATGTGTAACTTGGAATCGTGTCTTAGTTTCAGCGTTGTATGTACAAAGGAATACAATACGAGTCTCCAGAGAACTGTTCCATTTTTACGTGCATGTATATTTTAAAAGCTGTATGTAACGATTTCCCGGTCAGTCAACTTGAATATCGTTTACAATATTAAACAAAATGTTGATACTATAAATATTTCTTTGATACCACGTTGGCCCGATTTTATTTTATTTTTTTTTTATAGAAAAGGAAGGCGGACGAGCATACGGGCCACCTAATGGTAAGTGGGCACCAAACGCCCTTAGACATTGGCACTGTAAGAAATGTTAACCATCGCTTACATCGCCAATGCGCCACCAACCTTGGGACCTAAGATTTTATGTCCCTTGTACCTGTAATTACACTGGCTCACTCACCCTTCAAACCGGAACACAACAATACCAAGTCCTGCTGTTTTGCGGTAGAATATTTGATGAGTGGGTGGTACCTACCCAGACGAGCTTGCACAAAGCCCTACCACCAGTAACCTTTACGAACCAGTAGTAACCAGATTATACATTAAAAGCGGGCGAGCTAAGTTTTCATGAGCTTAGTTTGTGTAAAGGAAGTCTTAAGGAAATCTGCATCTGACGGATGATATTATCCCATTTCCACAAAGACTGGAGCAGCGTCTTGGATTTAGTTTCAATCTTCTTGAGAGAGTTGGTCTTCGCTAAGCAGCGGGATATTTACGTGCTATAATTTACTTTACTATTATATTTTGAATTGTTGTTTAATCTTTGAATGTTTTATTTTATGTTCTATTTAATTATTGGGTTAAGGTTTGTTTGCAATGATTTAATATAAAGAGCTTTCTGTATCATACAATTAGAGTATATTTTAGAATGCATAAAGTTCTAGTTGAATAAATGTTATGAAGTATACTTTTTCAAGGTAGCCATGAAACATTTGTAAAGCAATTGAAAACGACATCTGGTTGATTTTTTAAATGAAGAATGGTCTCATTTAGTACGAAAGTTTTTCAGTGAAGGGTTTGCTAGGTGCGTTGTCAGCTTTCCTTAATGAGGATGCCCGGTTTATTAAAATGTGAAGCTACACTTTGAAAATACAGTAATTTTACGAGTGTCGTATTATTATGGAGAAGTATCAGCTAGCACATGTGGAAATGTTTTAATTCAAACGATCTTACAAACATTCATGACATAATATATTTTTTAATTTGGTTATTTAATTACGACTTTTGTCACAATAAAGTTATATTTATGATTAAAATAGTTGTAGTTCTGGGTACATTTATAATGATCTGTACGTACAATTAACACAATAACACCGACAACATTATAGAAAAAAATACTGTTATTATGTCAATTTTATTATTATCATTTCGTTTAAATAATTAAAATGAACTGTTTATTTATTCAATGAAATAATTTAATCCTTTGATTTTTCATTCACTTGTAAAGCTGCCTGGTTGTTCAAGATATAAGGGCACTGCTCTACCTCGGTACCCCGACATCCTCTCTAATTGGATTTAAACATCCAAATTTTTAAGCCGTTTCCAAAAACATACATAAAAAATACATGCCTTGAAGTCAGTAAGATAAAAAAGTACCTTCGTGTGATTTGATCTATCCTTCTCCTATTTTTAGGTTAGTTTTCAATGTAAATAATTCATATGTCAATAATTGATATGTATATGCCCTTATATACAATATTCTTTTACTTTTATTCAAGATACTGATGTAATGTATGTAACTGAATCGAATTAAAAGTGGATGGTATTTTTTGGTCATTACCAAAAACATTGTATGGATGACGATTTAATTATTGGATGAAATTCTGTATTACATATATAACCTCCAACCCGCAATAGCATAAGGTTAACGCCTATTGCCCAAAACAACGTCATGGCCTGTCTGCTTGACTCTCTGTTTGTGTGGCATATAACCAACATACACAAACAGACTCACAGACAAACAGACAGACAGTATGTATCCTTGTTTTGTATTCTTTTTTTCCTTGTGGTGTACAATAAAGTATAAAGTAAAGTAAATAAAGGTATAGTACATAAATGAATTATGAACCCTATTACGAAATATTTGAATGAAAATTCATTTAATTGTTAAAATATAAACAAGTCACACTATAAACTGGAATATAATGGAAAATAAACAACTATAAGAATCCAAAAATTAAATCTACAAATAATAACATACTATAAAAACGACAGCGTTTTAACTAGCAGCAGTTTACGCCACACGGTCCATTAGTTAGGACTATTGTCGAATACATTTCTAAAAATACCTAAATTACCTATAAATTTATTACATAATATATCTTAGTTTTTATATAAAGCAAAATTATTGGTGTTAGGGCTTTGTGCAGCTCGTCTGGGTAGGAACCACCCACTCATCAGATATTCTACCCCTACATAGTATTGTTTGTTCTGGTTTGAAGGGTGAGTGAGCCAGCGTAATTACAGACACGATAAAGGGAAGATTAAAGATTAAGGGACCTTAATCTTAGTTCCCAAGGTTGGTGGCGCATTGGCGTTGTAAGTGATGGTCAACATTTCTTATAATGCTAATGTCTAAGGGCGTTGGTGACCACTTACCATCAGGTGGCCCATATGCTCGTCCGCCTATCTATTCTATAAAAAAAAAGATAGTTGTAACTATAATTTAACGTTGCACTGCAATGACGCACCGACTGACCTGCCACTCAGCTGATAATGAAACCTTAACGATAATTTATATTTAGTGGCACTAGGGCTATTATGTAATAGCAAACTTAAAATTCACTACAGAAAACGGTCGTGAAATGTCATAAAGTGATATGCGACATTGACCATTAAAATAATAACATTTCAAGAATACACGCATCAAAATAGTTTATCACTGTAAGTCGGTTGTCAACATTTCATGGATGAATAATGAAGTGAGTTATTTCAGAATAGCACTGCAGTTTATATATATTTATATAATAAAATAATTGTAAACTAAGATTTAAAAAACAAAGATAAAATATAATATAAAATTCATTAAAATAATAAGATAACATTAAGTAGATAAGTAATAGATTTCTATTTTCGTACCACAAGGGAGTTATTTATTGCAGGCAATCGTTTCAATACAGCCCTACCCTGAATCAATACCAATGGGGTTATATTAAGTATGGAAAAACACGCAAAATGTCGACTGCCGTCTATTTTACGGGCTTGTTGCCAATGATTGATTAGTAAAATGTTTACTTGACTACCATCCATTTAAAACGCTGCGGTGAGAGATTGACGATGTATGTATCGAATATACGAACGTTTCCAAAATGAATTTCGTATTTTTATAAAGCTAAGACCACATATGTTAAAACTAGCATCAGTTTACGCCACGTCCATTAGTTAGGGCTATTGTCGAATATACTTCTAAAAATACTTTTATTTCTACGTGAAAATAATTATTAACATGCATTCAATATATATATATCTCACCTATAACTTTATTACTTATATAAAGCAATTGAAAATCTTATATAAACCAATTTATATATTAGAAGTATTCTACCGTTGGTGGATTTTTGTGCAGTTTCGTTTTGACGGGTAGCACTCATTCAAACTCGATCGAAAATATGCCAATCCGACGGATTTTTTTTTTTCATATTTATGAATGTTAAGTAATTACCAGAATAACGTTTTTAAATAAATCTTTCTCTGTATTTGAAATTCAAAGTTTAGTGAAGTTCAAAGTGAAAATAATTAGGCGTCAATCTCATTGAATAAACCAAATCAATGGCAGTTCTATTGAGTTTCATTGCTTACATTTACATGAATCAACAATTCTTTATTCTTGAGGGGGATCTATACCTATATGAAGCTGAGATTGTTTCAGCACGCTCATAGGATTTACTAGTGCGATTTAAAACATTTCTTGCTTTATATAGGTTAATTTGTTAAGTACAGTTATCACTATACATTATATAACAAAGTCCCGCGTCTGTATGTCATACGGTTTTCACAGATGGACGGTTTGATCTTTGAAGAAAGTTTAAGTATATAATTTATTGATGTTTTGTGAACATCGGCTGAAATATGTTAAAGATGTCGGAAAAAATCATGCCTATTGGGAGATATACTGACGTGCCACGTATACTTTTAAGGTTTAATGTATTATTATATAAACTTTCTATGTAGATCAAGTTTTGCCTGTACGAAGCCAGGAGCTAGTAAACTAGATAACATCACGCTACGATCTAAAGGCGTGGAGCAGTAAATTTGAACTTGAAACAGTCGCAAGGTTAATAAAGCCGTCATATTTTAATTTCAATATTATTTATTTATTTATTATGACAATCATCTGATTTTAGTCGTTTCAGTCAAACATTAATATTTCTAGAAGCCCAAATAATGTTGACATTTCACGGTTTAATACTCTACGTACAAAATTAATTTAAAAATATGCGAAGTAGTTTTAAATTTTTTTTTTTTGTTTTTTATTATATAAATCCAAATTCTTCATAGCTCTAAGTATTGGAAGCGGAAATTAATCACCTGTAACGTTTAGATAATGTTTCGTATTCGGATGGAAAAGTAAGATGTGACAGGCAAGAACAAAATGTCTAAAGCTCCTGTGCATCCCCCTGGTATGAAATGACTAAAGTTTATCTGTATTATCAAAGCTAGGTCTAATATTTTTACTTTTTGCCTTATTAATTTAAAAAAAAAGTTTTGAAATTAATTTAAAAAAAAACCCACATTAAATAATCTGTTGTCATCGCGTTCATTAATCGGATGGTATGATGAAGTAATTTCACAGATAGTTAAGCAATTCATCAATATGCCACCGGGAATATGGCATCATTACGTCGAAAAGCATATGACGATGGGTTGAAATTATAGTAGGTATTTATAATTGCAATATTTCATTCCGTAGTAGCGGTTAAGCGTTATTTCTATCGTTTACAAACATTTTAATTATACACTGTGGTATACAGTTTCATGGTTTTTCATATTGGTTGTCAATTATGTTTTCTGAACTGTTCCTAGGGTTTATTTTTAAATACATTTTTCTCCGCAGACTTTTGAATCTGTGCCCTTTATGAGTTTCCTTTCACCGTCTATGAGCCGCTTAGTACGGGATATAAGATATCATGTCCCCTGTAATCCGACTTCACATTGGCAGCCAATTATGTTTTCTGAACTGCTCCTAGGGTTTAATAGTATATACATTTTTCTCCGCAGACTTTTGAATCTGTGCCCTTTATGAGTTTCCTTTCACCGTCTATGAGCCGCTTAGTACGGGATATAAGATATCATGTCCCCTGTAATCCGACTTCATATTGGCAGCCAATTATGTTTTCTGAACTGCTCCTAGGGTTTAATAGTATATACATTTTTCCCCGCAGACTTTTGAATCTGTGCCATTTATGAGTTTCCTTTCACCGTCTATGAGCCGCTAAGTACGGGGTATAAGATATCATGTCCCTTGTAATCTATTGAAATCGGAACATAGCAATGTATTGCTGTTTGGCGGTAGAATAAATGGCGAATGAGTGATTGCTAACCAAACGCGACTGTATGAAACGTTCACTGGACCGATTCTTAGATTTATTGAAAATATTTTTCTGTTCGCAGACTTTTGCCTCCGTGCCTTTTGCTGTATGTTAAGAGGGTACTTGATAATTATCTTAATAACTAATACAAGATAATGGCCAAAGGTCGTAAAGTTCCGTCAACGATACATCGTATCGAATTTACGGTTAAGAATTTGGATTAAAAGTCGCATCCGACGTTTTTGGTCAGCTCGTTAACCAAACTCGCTTTTAAGGCTCATAAAAAACATAGACTTGCATAATAAACATATAGTTATATCAATCAAATCAAATATAAAAACAAATCAAATCAAAGTTAAAGTATGAAATTGTAATTTTTTAATATAATTTGCTAAGTACATGGATGTTTAAATTAATTATGAAAATTCAGTGAAAAAATTTGTTTTACCGCCTTCACCGGATGGTGTAACGAAGTAATTTCAAAGAGTATTAAGCCATTCATTCATCAATACGCCACTGGGAATATTGTATCTTCATTAAATATCACACAGTGTTGCTTTAAAAAAGTTTTTTTTTTAAAAACATAATCTTAAAATAAAATGATTTATTTTATTGCCTTTAAATGAAATAAAATCTATCGACGATTAATATTTATAACCCCTTAAAAATATTATATACATTTATATTATTGGTAAGCGGACCGGCAAATGGGCCACTCGATGGCAAGTGGTCCCCAACGCCCGTAAACATTGGCAATGTAATGTTATCGCTTACATCACCAATGCGCCACTAACCTTGGAAACTAAGATTTTATGTCCCTGGTGCCTGTAATTACACACTCTTCAAACCCGAAGACAACAATACCAAGTACGGCTGTTTTGCGGTAGAATATCTGATGAGTGGGTGGTACCCAGACGAGCTTGCACAAAGCCATACCACCGGTGAAAAATACAGATATATTTAGCTGTAGTTAAAATAAAAGATACTACATTAATTTTTTGACACTTATATTGTAAAAATATTGTAAAAATAGTAATTTATTTTTATAAAACGTAGGCGTACTGGATAAGTCACGTGTTAGAAGTAATATATGATTATAATTCAAAACAAAACATTTTATAAATATTACGCATAACGTAAGTGGACGCATGGGGACAGCTGATATGGCGGTCGGCCAAAGAAGTATCTAATGCCAAGCTTACAAATTTGACGTAACAAGCGATCACACCTCTCACTCTTTCTAACGTTGTTTCATTCACACTGGTGATTCCAATGCCGATGTCAATGTGATTTTTACAAATAAGTTTTTGTCTGTAGAATTTGTTAAAGGATTTTTTTTTATTACATTTTTATTAACAATTTTTAACGTTAATGGATCATTATAATAAAATAAAATAAAAATTCAAGAGAATTATTTTTTACATATTTTAGTAAAGTATAATAGGAAATTAACTAATGAGCTATTTGTTAGTATGATAATTACAATGATTCACTTACCATTCAAAGCTAAACAGCATTACAAACTAATGCTCTATGGCGGTAGAATAACCGGTGACTAGGTACCTATATAAAATACCCTTATTTGGAATGTATAATTGTTCTTAAACGAACAAAAGATTTAAAAAAAGAACAACGCTAATGGAAGCTTCTAGATCGTCTAAATGGGAGTTAACAAAAGAAAATACAACTAAATGAATCCCAGTTACATAAGACGCTCATTCTAAAAATCCAGTATCGTAATGCCACTCTAAGTCCGGACAAGCAAAAAGTCTACACTCTTACGTAACTACATACGTATATCCAAGGCGAAATCTACGCTTGGAAAAAGCTTAAACGTTTCACCCCTTTGTACCGTATTTCTTAGGCCATAAACAAGGACGGGAAGCGAGCGCGGTAGCGGGGAATTATCGAGATAATTAGCCCTATGTGAAACCGTTCGGAACTGCATTAGAGGAAAATAAGTGACGCGATAAATTGCACTTTATAATTAAGTGAACATGGTTTATTTTTCAGTACGGTGCTACTGTACTTACGTTAGATATTTTTAAATTTGGTAAATACATTGGTTTCGTTTACATCTCAAGATAATTGCGGGAAAATGACGATGAAGTGCGATGTTTATTTATCATTATGTAATAAATTTCTTACATGTAATGTAACCGACTTTTGTCCAGCGGTTGGGCAAAAGCTTCCTTTTCAGTTACTTTCCTATTTAAGTATTACATATATACATACATAATATAGTACACCTCCTTTACTGTCTCCTGCGGGCAGGATTGCCATAGTCAAGACTATCTAGTGTCGTTAGTATGTATAGATTAATTCTAATAACGACACAATGTGTATTTTATGTATCTGTGTTTATATTGATTTATATTATAGATAACATATGTTTATCTTACGAGCCTTCGATGAGAACAATTAACAATATAAAAACTTAAAACCCGCTCAAGTGTGTAGGTCTCAAGCACTAAGGGCTTCTCGTAACATTCATAGGTTTGATCCAATTATTGTTATTATGATAGCATTTACTCGTATTCTTTGAAATTTTCAACTGGCTAGTACAGTTCTAAAGGTTACTGGATGTAGATGTAGGTACCACCCACTCATCAGATATTCTACCGCCAAACAGCAATATTCAGTATTATTGTGTTCCGGTATGAAGGGTGAGTTACTATTAACGCAGGACACGAGAATAATATTATTATTTTTATAACATCTACTAAAGAAAAAAAAGTACGAATTATATATATCTGTAAGGCAGCGCATTAAAGTAATACCGTAACGAAATGATCAAAATCCATTCCCGTATTGGTAAGTTACCCGCTGATCCCCTGTTATCGCTTCAGCTTATGGTACGGTTACATCGTTACAACGTTCCTGCGAACCGCACAAGTGGTGGCAATCGATAGGACTCCTCCCATTGACCTATTTAGAGATTAGGTTCGTTTGAGCCCTGTCTTGTATTTTTGCTTACAACCGATGAGTATTACGGGGAGGTTTGCGATGAAAACTTGCTTTGTGAAATATATTTTGTATTTCTCGTGTTATTATTTTCAATTTATATTGTCTCGTGCCTTGAGTTTTAATGCCGTTAGAAAAATGCTGTTTTATAAAAGTGTACTTACGGCAATATTGCTCGTCGCATCGATTAAAATATTTATGTTTTTATATTTATTATTTGACTGTGTCATGCACTACAAAACTAATTTAACGTAATTTAAAGTGTGTAAAGTATTTTCCGCGATTGTAAATAAATTGTTGAAATAAAATCTTTACCGTTTTTTACAATTATTTTTTTATATTTTGTGCCTTAAAATTCGTAATACTATTATAATAATAATGCAATTATATAATTATATATTTCTTAATGTAAATGTGTTTCTTAAATTAAAAATATGAAGGTGATGTAATTCAGTGGGTCACTGAATTACATCGCCTTCGTCTATTATCGACTATTCCTATCAGCAAAACCATTTATCATTTTATATAATTGATTAAGATCATGTTATAAAATGTGTAAATTGATAGATCTCTTTATTTTATTTTTCATTATGTCTTATGTGTAATTAAGTGGTTTTAAATATTAGTATTAATTTTCAATTTATAATATATAAAATCTGTAAAGTATTATTATTGTAATTTTTGTCTTTTTACTATTTATTGTTTTGTATTTATGATCCCCGTTTGGTCGAAATAAATGATTTTATTATTATTATATACTAATATCAAAATAAATAAAATTATAAATATTATTTTACCAATTTTTTCTTATTAATAGTAATGCCGGTAGAACGGACGCTCAGGTCAAATTGAGCTGGTAACTGGCCACCTCTAATTCAGAGATATTTTTAAAGACGTATTTTTTTTAATGTAAATAATTACCAACAATGTCATCTAAAATTCCATGTCCCTGTAATACCACTTCTGTTTTCATGTGGTTTAAAATCAAGTATACAGTATGATGACAAATGTATGTTTAAAATATTTGTTTAAACAACTTAATGAATTAAATGATATATTCTCCGTATCCTTCCATTCCCAAATAGTATTATTGGGCATGATGATTTGTATATTGACACGAGGCATGAAATTTTTTGTCATGACCAACCCAATGATGTCACATAGGAAACTCAATACATTTTTTATCACTTAAATAATCTAGGGTCGAAAGGCGTCTATTCAATTTCTGCACTCGCATTCCTGATAGCTTGCAACAGTTAGATTCATTCGACAGCTGAATCCAATATACATAACATTTTTAAATACTAGCCTTATGTAGCCCGATATTCAAGTTACATAAAGACTTTAAATAGGTCACAGAAACGATGGTTTTATATTTTAAAATGAATAAAAGGTCGATATGTGCACTGCCTTCGATTTAAAACCATTCGGATGATATAATATATTTTTAGGATTGGATCATTGAGGTGTAACGCCGTTATGAGTTATATACAGTGGCGTAGCTAGATAGACAAGGGCCTCGGCGCATAAGGAAAGAATCGGGCCCTCATCCTCTCTTTCCGCGTAGCTTAAACTTATATTACATTTACAGTAATAAGTACAATTGTATAACTAAAAAGTTGATGGGTGGAATTGTCGAATTGATCTCACGACTGTCAAGCACGTCCAATTTGTCGCGGGCGTACTCATTCAAACTACCAAATAACTGCAATAACGATAACACATGCTTATCGAAAGCCGAGATGGCCCAGTGGTAAGAACGCGTGAATCTTAACCGATGATCGTGGGTTCAAACCCGGGCAAGCACCACTGAATTTTCATGTGCTTAATTTGTGATTATAATTCATCTCGTGCTTTACGGTGAAGGAAAACATCGTGAGGAAACCTGCATGTGTCTAATTTCACTGAAATTCTGCCACATGTGAATTCCACCAACCCGCATTGGAGCAGCGTGGTGGAATAAGCTCCAAACCTTCTCCTCAAAATGGAGGAGAGGAGGCCTATAGCCCAGCAGTGGGACTTTCACAGGCTGTTACATGCTTATCGAGGACGCTTGGCGCATGTGCTAAAAATCTTAAATTAGAGTTCTATAATTGTTGATGTTCATTTCAAAACATAAAATAAAATTTATGCTCCTCTCTTTTCAAAGCCGAAGTTAGAGGGCCCCCTGAGCTCCGGGGCCCTGGTGCACTGCACCACCTGGCTCTACGATAGCTACGCCACTGTTTATATATGTATACGAATTAAATACTAAGGCGAGATGTTTTAGGTAAAGCTATTCTGTAAGAATCTCAAATAAGAATGACTATAATAATGAATTTTAACCTTTATCCTCCTGCTTTCCTATAAACGCTTGGCGCGTGTGCTAAAAATCTTAAATTAGAGTTCTGTAATTGTTGATGTTCATTTAAAAACAAAAAATAAAATGTATGCTCCTCTCTATTCGAAGCGGAAGTTAGAGGGCCTCCTTAGGTCCGGGGCCCTGGTGCACTGCACCACCTGGCCGTACGGCCTACGGCCTTACATACGTAGTAAGTTCTTACAGAGTACCGCTCCAGTTCTGTCAATTTATTAAAAATGCTATTAAGTTTATTAACAAACGTTGTTTTGGTTTTAGTTACCATAGGCCAAAATTACGTCACAATAACCCATTAAGATTATTCTGTTAAAAGATTTTTGCTGGATAAAATGAATGTTTTGGTTTCGATACTAACCCTAACGATTTTAATGAAAAATGATGGATGGAAGCTTATAAATAAAAGTTCTAGGTAAGTTTTACTGGCACGTTTTAAAGAAAAACTTGGGTAACAATATTTTATGGCTTAAGTAGCATAAACGGCTGGCATAAATTTCAGACAATATCTACTAATATAAATATTATAAACGCGGAAGTGTGTTTGTTTTTTTACCCTTTCACGTTTTTACTAATCAATTATCATAGAAAGTAAGCCCCAGCCTAGGGCGGCAAATCTTGGTGGGATTTTATGTTAGAGGGGACAAACTAGCAGGAGGCTCACCTGATGGAAAGTGACTACCAACGCCCATGGAAATCTGCAACACCTGAGGAATGAGTACGCTAGTTTCTTGAAGGTTTTTATGTCATATCGGTTCGGAAAAGTCGCTGGCGATAGCTGGTTTCACAGATTGGTTGTGCGATGCAAGAAATCTTTTTCGCAGAAGCACCCTCTGCCAACTTTTAAACAAATCACCTTTCGAATTCAATCATTAAAAGATTCAGGCAGTAGGGGGTGGCAATCTGTCTAGGCCAATCAATACAATATTTCGTTGTCGTAACACTGACCAAGCGAAGTCACGGATAAACGAAGTAGCCGGTTTTGTGCATGAATTTATATTCTCTGTAGCAAAGAAAAAAAAAAGTTCTTCGTAAAATGTCACATAAATACTCCTCTTGAAATTAAAATGTTTCAAAACCGCGTTGGAAACATCTTCAATGCGCTATTTTGTGTTTAAGCTAAGAATTTAAGTGTGTTCAGCGTTCACCAACTTGTGCTTCATTTTGACTATCTAACGCTTTGGAAGCATTTAAGATGAGCTAGTTTTGAATATTTCTAAAGAACTCACCGGATTTCACTACGGTTTTGTATTTAGACTTGTTCGTGGGCTAAATATGAACTTCTTTTGATCGTACACATGTACCTCTGCACCGTTTTTTTATCATGCGTCGTATGATTATATTTTTTTTATTGTTGCTTTTTCTATTTATAACTACGAAGGCTGTATAGGTCGAATTTATTTGTTTATTTAATTTTATTGCACAACAGATAAATAACATAAGCGTAATAGGAAACAATCAAACAACAAATGGTGCGCAGAGGCGGTCTTATCGCTTATACCGTTTGTATACTAGTATACATAATACTAGTATTGTATACTAGTAATATATAAAAAATAGTTATTGCTATCTGCCAACGTAACATGAAAGTAAGAATAATTTTAGGCGCAGCCTAGAAATAATTCATTACGTAATGTGAATAAGATGTGTAGAATAATAATTATGCTTTATGAGTGGCATAAAGCATAATTATTATTCTACGTGTCGTTTGCTCGAAAAAAATCCGTGATATATTTTTATAGTACAGGTTGGCGGACGAGCATATGGGCCACCTGATGGTAAGTGTCACCAACGCAACGCAGACATTGGTATTGTAAGAAATGTTAACCATCGCTTACATCGCCAATGCGCCAGCAACCTTGGGAACTAAGATGTTATGTCCTTTGTGCCTGTAATTACACTGGCTCACTCACCCTTCAAATCGGAACACAACAATATCAAGTACTGCTGTTTTGTTGAGTGGGTGGTACCAACCGAGACGAGCTTGCACAAAGCCCTACCACCAGCTATTATGTTATTAATAAATTCAAAGCTTTGAATTACTGTTAATAAATGTTTTTGTTTATTTGTAATTACGTTCGGTTCACCAGGAAAAATACGATTCAAAGTTGCATGTAAGAACCTACTTGAATAAATTTCACTTTCATTTTAAATTCTTAATTAAATCAACAGATATTGTAATAAATTTATTGCAATAATAATAATAAATATTTTCTTAAAATTTTGTTAAAACTGTTATGCTAACCGTCCAAGAGTTTGCAATGAAACAATTATAGACAAACAAAAAATAATTATGAAGATGTCAAAAATTAAAAGACGACGCGGTGATCGTCCTGTAAGAAAATAATTAAAAAGTTTAAAAAATTATAGACTCGGGATAATGTTAGGATACTAACAGGTTTCGGACGTGTATTACTTATCCTGTGACTTCAATGTTACTACTTCGGTATAATATACAGTACAGTAACAGCCTGTTAATTTTCCACTGCTGGTCTAAGGCCTCCTCTCCCTTTTGAGGAGAAGTTTTTGGAGCTTAGTCCACCACGCTGCTCCAATGCGGGTTGGTAGAATGCACAAGTAGCATAATTTCAATGAAATTAGACACATGCAGGATTCCTAATGAAGTATTCCTTTACCGTCAAGCACGAGATGAATGATAAACACAAATTAAGCACAATAAAATTTAGTGATGCTTGCCCGCTTTCGAACCCACGATCATCGGTTAAGATTCAAGTGTTCTAACCACTAGGTCATCTGTGTATAATATGTCATAAGCCTAATAATAATGCGAATAACTATTTCATGATACGTTCGATAAAATTATAAAATATTCGTAACCAGTCCGTTCAATTTTTATTAAAGGTTGAAACCAATAAATCAATCATACTATAAATCGGAAAGAAATAAACTATCTAATATTACCTCGGGTAAAATAAGTTAAGTCCCAGTTCTCGATATAGCCTTCGGAAAAATCGGGATCCGAGCGACGTCTACGGAAATAAACAGGTCTACTTCGAAAGGTCAAATCCGGAGCGAGCGTTCGATTCGCAAAATAGCACCTTAAATAAATATTTAACTCGATATTCCGTTTTAGGAATCGTTCCGGATGTTTCTGGAATATACCGAAAGGTTATTCGTCTGGGGCGTTCGGATTTAGATGACACTCTCTTTGGGTCAATTGGATGATTGTCGTTTTGGGGGCAAGGGTTGCTTAAATAGAATCGCTCTTCGTTTGACATTCTTTGATGTTTATTCTGAGCTAAATTAAATTAACGGCGTCGGAAGCATTTTTAACAAAAAAAATCTTAAATTATTATAAACAGGAACTTTTAAAAGAAGATTTATAATATGTCATGTCATCGTTTTTCGAATCTCATAATTTGGAAATAATATATTCTTTTATAAATATTGTTATATTTAATTATTATACATTAATAATTTATTTAAATTTCGAATAAAAAAAAAATCAAATAATTATGATTATAACATGAATATTGTAATTACGTTTGTTTAAAACATTATTATTTAGTTTAAAATGTGTATTCGTTAATATAAGAGTACATAAAAGTTACACACATATCGAACTCGCTTACTAAGTATTTTAAATATTCATTTTCAAGGGAAGCATAATCGCTAAACAGAAATGAATAGTTTCTTACTATTTCAATCAATAAATTGATATACATTCAATGTAAATATAATGTATAACAGAATATAACGTTTCTGAATGTTCTAGAAATATTGATTACATAAAGTAACAGATCTATGTAACGAATAGTTTCACTGAAAACCAATTCATAATTTATTTAAATCACTTTTTTTTTTAATTGGCCTAGTTTTGTGATATAGATACCGTTCCATTGAACAGTTACGATGAAACGAACGAATTAGTTTATAAGTATAGTAGTTAATAAAATGTTTAGTATAAATTACTATATACATATTTATCACATCATTCTAAAACACAGTCCTTCCACCGCGTCTGTCTGTGTGAACGCGATAATGCAACAACTGCCGAACTGATTCTCATACAGTTTTTACCCTTGGACTAAGTGATTCACGAGGAAGGTTTCGGTGTATGATTCATTAAGATTTCATGTGAAATATCTGTAATATGATGACCGTTGAAGATGTCGGAAAAAAACGTTCGCCGAATAAAACAATAAAGTTATAACAACGTGTTAATATACAAACTTTTTATGTAGTTATTCTACCAGATAATATTTAGAATTTCACCAACAAATTAATTAAATAAAAATGTTAACTATCATATTTTTATAATTTATTATTATTAAGAAATAATATAATTATTTTATGGAAAACATTTAAGGTTAACTTTAGAACTAAGACATTGATTTATAGAAGAAAGTTAATTCGTATTTTCGTATACGTTCGACGCATCTTTACCTTTGATCGAAGCGTTTTGATCACGCAATATTTTGTCAAAGGTTACAATAGAAAATAAACCTTATAATAATTGTTCATAAGACTAAAATATTATACATTATTTTCAATATATTAAAGGTATAAATAATAAGGATAAATATATATCGTAAGTTTCACGAACTTCTTTATTACATTGATTCTGAAAAGATTAACGAAATTCTTTTGCGTTCCAAAACTGGGAAAAATTTATTGTAATGTAAAAAGTTATGACTATATATAAGCTAACGTTGTACGTACAATATAGCTAAAATGGAAAATCGCTATCTGTGTCGTTGCCAGATCTGTTCTAAAAAATATCTATAAAAAGTAACGTTACTTATACTTACAAATACAGCCCCAGACTTCCTCGGCCAACAGGCACCGATCGAACCGAGGAGACCAGCCAAAATTAATATAATTTTACTCTAACCGCTTCGGAATGGGGGGTGAGGCATCTAAAAGTCTGTATGCATAGTCGCATAGCTACCATTTAGTTTCAATAAATTACGAACAACGGTTTATGGGCCGCCTAGCGATTTGAGTGTACCTTGTTTGATAATAACTCCTTACACTATTGTCGTCCCATTCCTAACAAACGTTTTTTTTACTCTGTATTTAAGGGGATTATTAGGATTATTAAAAAAAAATCTCGTATTTTTTGGTATGAAACTATCTACGAATGCGAATTATTTGTGTCATATAAAAGTTTTACTGCTCCATTCTATCCTTTCAATCCCATCAAGCGTATTGTAATGGATCACTTGTCCTACATTGAGTTGAACAACTTCTTTTATTATCTGTGCCAGCTCGTCTGCCAAAAACTTAGGGTATGCAATGACATTTAATTTCTACTCATTTATCATTATAAAACAAGCTCATTGTAAAGATAAAAATGTAATATTCAATTCGAAATTAGCATCAATAAATAATTATAATTTATAATTAGATTATTTAATATTGATTTTAAATTTATTTACACCATAAGCTGAAGGCGAATGACAATCGAATAACTTCTAAGAAACTGTCAAACCTTTTTAATATAAGAAATATGCGAGTTTCACTTACATTCAAATAAGCTACTAAGCAAATAACTTAATTAAAATTGAAATCGCTTAGTACAAAACATATACAAATATCGCATTTACTGTACAGATTTTTTTTTAAATTATTTAATATAACTAACACACTGAATTTACAAATATTTATCGCATGTATTCGCTTTAATTTTATAAAAAAGTCACTGCTGGGAAAATAACTCCTCTGTTCTGAAGTAGAAAGTTTCAGGGCTTCCTTTGTTAGGCTGTTGGCTTTGTTGGCCCAGTGCGGGATGGCGGAAACATGTGGGGAGAATTTCATCCCAAACTCACAGGTTTCGGACACGATAGTTTTCCTAAACACCGAATACGATATAAATTAAAAACACAAATTAAGCCAATGAAGAATCGTACTTGTCTGTTTGAATCGACTATGAGATGTTGTGATTATTGAAATAAGCAATTTTATGAAATATTTAATTTTATAACAATAAATAATATAACCTATAGTATTCCATTACAATCTATAAAACATTAAGTAGAATAATAAATAATCTATGAGATTCCAATTCAATTATTATATTAAAATAATTATTCGATAAACATAATATTTACAACGATTAAGAACAGTCATAAAAAAGCTCTAACGCTTAATTTTCTCGAAATCGACTATTTATAAACATTTCACCATACAGCAACACCGTTTCAATGGGAGAAAGCGAACGTACTTGAACTAGACACATAGATAACGAAATAAGGTCATGGACCATTACTCGCTGCGTGCTGACGTCGCTGGATCTTGTTAACAAAGCGGTCGATGTAAGTAAGGCGTGGCTAAATTCTCGGCCGATTCTTTTGTGATCGTAGTATACGGGATACGTGAATTGCGGTTGTATTGACTAAAATGCGTAATTGTGTGCGCGTAAACCCTAAACGTTGACTTGCGCCTTTGTCAATATTAGCGTCTTAGTGGGGTAAGGTACTTTAAATTGCAACCATGTAGTTTTTTGATAGTCTAATTTCAAAATGGCGGCTATTTTATTTTATTACACAATGCGTTTGTGATTAATTAACTTACTCGTTTATTACCTACAACATAAGTAATGTTCGAAAAGTTTTTGTATATATATTTTTTCAGCCACCTTACAGATTTTACCGCGCCATTGTTTTTTTTTTATATCAAAGTTTGAAATAGCGGAAAATTACAATTATTGTACGGACATAGATTAACATAAAGCTGTAAAATTAAGGCTTTTTTCACTAAGCCCTGGATTACTTGCACGTTATATCGAGATAATATTAATTTATTACATGGATTTAATAAAGAAGTTAATCGCTAATGCAGGAATAATATATTGACAATTGAATATACCAAAAAATACAAAAATATAAAACTATATATACATTTGTCATCTATATATTTGTCGAGAAACATAGGAACCATAGAATCGTTTCTTAATGGAGTTTTAAAGTATTTTGTAAATATATTATATAAGCCTGACATTTGTGATATTTATTTACACAATTACTTGGTTAACCGATATTAATCTCAGCACCAGTTATGTTTTATTGAATATTTTAAATGTTTTATTTATATCGTAAATATAAATTACTAAAATTAATTAATAATTCTCAATATAGATTTTTTTTAAGCTTGTATCAAATCCTTTAATCTTCTATTTTGTATATAGTTATATCAATAATGATTTTTTTTAATAATTACGTAAGTTTTAATAATAATAATAACGAACTATCTTCTAATGTGTCCTATCATAAGGAGTAGTGCAGGAAATACTATTGTGTGCACGAGAACAGGTGCACTTTCTAAGCCCTCACTGTCGTAGTCCGAAGGGACAGTAAGCCGACAATGTTGTAGAGACATCAGGTGCAAGACACGCCTTACGACTACCATAACTCCGAGTTCTTACTCATAATTTTTTAAAAGAAAAAACCAATAACTTTTGCTTTCTCATCCTCAACATCGAGATGAGTCGTAGCTATTTTTTTTGTATCACATAGCTTTGTATTACAAAAACCAGCCATGTTTATTTAAAAGTTTTTTTCCTTGTTTTAAATATCATATCTTACTTCTGTTTTATATTCATATCATATTCGATTTGTTTTGTCATTTTTATATATAAGTGTACTCTTAAATTCATACGAATTGTTTTTTATTTCATAGCGTGACGTTCAGCAAATAAGGTTGTAAATACAATTATTATTGTCCCGACCCGTTTCTGCAGCCTAATTAACTACCTCTAGTATAACGATCACGCGAGTAAATTTTAATTTATAATATGTACTTTCGTTAGATAATATTTCTTTTGCATTAATCTTCTTTGCTAAAAAATGGGGAGATATTTTTTGTGCCTAACTGAAAAAACGATAAAATATGAGAGAAAATTGATGTGACAGACGCGAACTACATGTTTTTTTCCAAAATATTAGGAATTGTAAGTAATTTTAAACAGGGACCAACATAAATGAATTGTCAATGTGTTCGTAATAGTCGAATTAAAAATTAATATTAGTAAGTTATAATATAATTACTAATATTAATGTTTAATCCTGTTTTGCATTGGACATTCGATAATCCTACTCTAAAAATCTATATATAAATAGGCAGTGATAAAGCTTTCACTACTATTTTCTGATAACGTTATCGATAAAAGAGAAATTGGGAATAAAAGTTAAAAAAACATGCAAATTCATATACGAGAGTACTTGATTATATTTTTCTCAAATATTCAATAATGATTATCGTCGAATTTCAACCACAGGTCGAGTACTAGTATTAAAAATATGTTGGAAAATTTGTTTCGACTCGTGCGACTGTCTTCCCGTGAAATGATGAATGAAACCCGTGAAATTAACCCGAAGTCTTCCACTTTGGGTTAATTTCACGGGTCAGAAATCGATTCAGCAAATTATCGATTATGTTCAGTGGTATAAGAGACTTCTTTTGAAAAATGAGACAAATGAAGATCTTATCTTATAATTTTTTTTATCGATTATATATATTATACGATACATTATTTTGGCTCATAAATCCATTAAGCCGTATCCAATCAAAACAATGGAACAAAGATGTACAGCATGGAATAATTTGTCATGAAATCCTTAAAAATAGCTCTACATATAAAAATACTTATCATAATCGATATAATTACATGTAACGATTGTAACAATTACAATGTACATACAAATCTTTTACAAATTAATAAATAATGTATATTATCAGTTTAATAATTTGTTAAACATTTTGTGGTTAATAGAACGATAAAAAATCGTTATTAATACAATTCATCGAAATCAGCATTGTATAATACCATTCGATATCAATTAGTTGAATGTTAAAAGCTACTGACGTTTGTAAAATATATCTTAAAATATCCCTTACTATATCTTTACTTTCATATACAATTAAAAATAAGTAATATTTATTAAACAGCATTTATATAGTAAAGTGCTAAATGTATTGTAGATAAAAATATGTTAACAAAAATGTACCATACATTAGGTACATAATCTTAGAAGAGAAATGCTGCAACAGTAACATACATTGATAATAAGCTGGGCTACCCTCAATCGTGTATGACGTCACTGAGAAATTCTGAAAATTGGGTCGAAGTTTACCAGTTACAATGCCCTTCATATTGCTTACATAATGGAAGGAGACAATAAAATAAAACGAACAAATAAATCGTATGATTAATCAATAACGAATAAATTACTTAATACAATAATTGATTGAACGTTAATTACTAAATCCAAATTATACTAATGTAATCATTTAGCTAAAAATTAGAAAATGATCTCGTGAACACAAAAATGTTTTCATCCGAAATATAAAGTGGGTCAGGCTTAGGTCACTGCCATTATTACAAGTGCGTATTGAGTGGGTAGGTCGAAGACGGCTTACGGGGGATACGGGGATATTTAGGATCGAATAATAGGTACAAAACCTGAACATTGAGAATATCAAATCACATTATAAGAATACTTGTTTATTCAATAAAGGATCACCATTAGACCAATATTTTTATTTTAACCGCAAGTCGTTTCGAACGCAGTGTCCCCTTAAAATACATTCGAGGTACCGATTACAATAAATGATTAATGGTTTTGATAAAATCATGATCGATGATGAATGGTAGTTGATGAATGGAAGCGTTTTGTATTAAATACAATATTGACTGGTGCAAATAAATAGTAAGAAGATGGTACTCACCAGTATTCGTCCGGTGGTGGTCTGGCCGGAGATGAGTTCGCCGGCCCAATCCTTGGCCTCGGTCATGAAGGTGCCCTCGAACTCCTGTTTGCCCTGGCGCGCCGCTTTCTGCTCCTTCTGCTTCGGGTCGTTCGGCGACAGCTCGGGCTCCTTGCGGCAGCAGACGAAAGCGCAAGCGCGCCATAACAGCACCACCATGAGCCCAGCGGCGAACGTGAAGATCGACGATAGCAGGAAGCACCACCATTTTCGGACACTGAGGCAGTCATATTCAGAGCTCGACGTGGTTGTCGCCTCTTCCTCGGACGAAGCCATTCCCCGAGGGCGCGAGGCATCCAGACAGGCGCGCCATGCACGTGCAGAGACGCGCGCGCTCGCACGCCAGCCCGCGCGCGACTAAGCGCCGAGCTACGAGGCTGATTGCCGAGTGGGCGCCGCGCCGTTCGATGCCGCGCGATCGATCCGCGCCTGCGCGCCCGCTACCGTCCGCTCATCCTGACCCGCGAACTGCGACCTTCTCTTCTTTTCTCTTCTAAATCCGTCACGCCACCGCTTCTTCCACCTTCGACGATGCTTCCAAATCTCCTTGCCTCGCGTGCCACGGCTCTTGAGTAAACCCACCTACTTCACAAGTCTCTCGGCTATGAAAGCCCCGAAATACGTATATTTGTTTCGGATATTTATTTAATGATTTGACACTTTTAGGGGTGGATTTAAGACAAAGCTATATTTCCACACTGTTCTCGAATAACTGTGATCGTTTCAGTATTTCTCTGATGTCTTCTATAGGCTGTCACACTTATAAATCAGTCGTAACGGACATTTCTGCTTCACGGACTCGCGCGGACTAAGACTGCGAAGATTTTTGTTGTCGTTACACTGTTTCACTTCCGACTGAACTAAGTTCGAAGTATGGACTGCTCGTTGCTATACTCACTTCGGTGTTGCCGCTCGAAAATAACGTTGACTTGTTGTGACGTCGGATATATTTTGTAGGGAATGCGGAGGTTTTGGAGAGGTCAATGATTTCAGTTTTACTTGATACGATGCCGCCCTCTGCTTGCGTCACTATAAGCTACGAAAACCGTAGACGTCTACGTTAAAGCTACTGTACGCAATCTCGATACAGATAGAATATTAATCCGTTAGATTCATTAATTATTTAATGATTTAGGTTAGAATTTTTTATTTCGTCCAAATACATTGAATATTTATTTTAAACTTCTAACTACATAAAAGTAATCTTATATAATAAAAGTGGATTGCGATTATTAAGAGCTCAGAAATATTATTATTCTGTACGAAATCTTTGTCGACAGATTACCCGGATAAAGATTTTCTACAAACTTATATTATGTAAAATAAAATTTAAAAGCTAGATAGAATGAGACGGTAGGTTTTTGTCTTTGTTTTCCATCGTCAGACTAGCATGAATGCAAACTAGATATTTAGACGGTCTACTAAATTCTTCACTTACAATTAAGTTAAGTCATAGGATCGATATGTATAGAAACTTGCAGATATTATTGCCAATATCGAATAGTCAAAAAATATAATTATCTTTATTCGATCGTGGTTTGTAAAAATGATTTAAATAAATTACTAATTCAGAACATATGCTAATACTCAATAAATTGTGTTGAAATTTGTTTATCAATTGTTTTCTACAATTATCCAAAACGACTCGCGCGTCTTCTTTTTTACTTTTACGGTAACAAGCTGTTGCGAACGTTTTGAAGCAAGAAAAAAACTGAAAACCAATCTGCCTATAAAGTATCTCTATAGATCATAAGACTTAAATGATTATATTATAATGACTTGATTTAATAAAGCTCATATTCTTTAGTCAATTCGGAGCGCAGTTTCGAATCAATGTGATAAAAATGCGCGAACGCATAGAATACGAACAAGAACGAGCATTAATTTTTTGTGTACTTATGACGGCTTTATTCATTTTAAATTATCTTTAAAATGCCAAACAATTAAATATCCAACTTCTTTATCTATTTTTATATCAATTTTTTTGGGACTGTGATAATATTCTATACTGTTCTACAAAATAAGGAAATCAATGTTCCAGAAATTGTTATGTCAAGCCTATCGAAATATTTAAATTTGATTGGCTTGATATCACAAATACTCATTTATATATTCATCAATAAGTATGTATGTAGGTTGGTGTAGGTATTTATTTATAAAAATATAAAATAATTTATGGCACATACAACTTAATGTTTTGTATGTATTATTTATTATCATAAAAAACAAAAACTGCGTAATATAAAAAACGCTTATAATTGTAATATGATTTTTTTTTCCAAATGATTAATGACTTTCTAACAATAAAAAGAAAATAATTGTAGTCATGATCTTCATGAAAATAATTGAAATGATAAAGCAATTTGGCTATGCACTTCAGTTTATTTCAATAAAAAAAAATTAACAAAAAAACCTTAAACTAAATCTTAAAACTACATAATATTACTCAAATCTTATACTCCGTAATTAAATTCACAAAAAAAATTCTTATAATATACTTCACTTCAAACTTTAATGAATGACAAAATACATACATTTCATTAGTTTAGTAGCCTTTACTTCAATAAATGCCAAAAATATATGATATCATTCCAATAAGATTATTCTTTGACAACATTATTTTTTAAATTAGCTTAATTTAATATAATGGCAACATTTTTTTAAGTTTACATTTAATATCTTACTAAAATGACTGATAGATTGCAAAGAACTCGCTAAGAACATGAATTGATTATTATTCGTTCAATGAGGAATACTACTACTGGAAATGTTGTCTATAGTAAGCATTCATTTGATAAAAAAAAAATAACGGTTCCATATTGTTTGACAAATTACGATTTTAAAAGATATTCAGGTGACAAGCACTGAATTCACAAATGTGCTGAATATTAAAATTTAATATATATTTTTTTATGTTTAGAACATAATAACCTAACAAATATAATTATTAAATTTGTTAAATGTTTTTTTTTATATGAAAATTCGTCAGATAGCTTTTTGATTTTGTTTGAAAAAAATATGAGTAATCATTTTTTTATTTGTAAAATGATGGACCCATTATAAAATATTTATAGGATTATTGTATTTTTGCAATAAATTAATTGCACAAATTAATTATATTGATACTTGGTGATAGGGCTTTGTGCAAGCCTGTATGCCTGGTGCCACCCGCATTTTCTACCAGAACAAACAGCAAGACTTAGTATTCTAGTATACATGTGCAAAATAATTAACTTAAGCATTAATTACTATCAGGAACCATCTCCCCGATCCATTTCAAATATGGCGGGTTTCCATTTTTGATTGGGAGCGAAATAACTTCACATACTTCATAAGGATGATTTGAACGCACAAATTCAGTAAGCTTGTCGACGAGTGATGTCCTTGTCTTTATCATCAGCAAAGCCTAAAAAGATAAAACATACATACATACATACATATACATAATAATTTAACAATATAATTGTCCTAGAGTTAGAATGATGAGAGATGTGATTGAGGAAATAGAGAACCTGTATACCTCTAATACAGTTTGCTTGTGATTATAATATGTCTCTGCCATTGTCTATTTCCTTTTAGAGTGTATTTATGGTGACTTATGTTAATCTATATTCTTTCATAAGCAATTTTGAATGTTTTGTTTTGCTACAGGATAAAATTAAATGTAAAGCTGGCACTGGTATAATAATCAGTAGTTACACTCATTTTCTATTATCTATCTCATTAATAAAATACATAGTCCATTAAATCACAGTAGAATAGATATTCAAAATTTTAAAAGGTTGAATTAACTTTTTTATCTGCAGAGCTTGTACTATGGAAACCAGACAACTGATATACTACTTTTTTTTTCATGGTTTTGTAACTTAATTTGTCTTTGTTTCTTTTTGGTGAATAAAGTTATTATTATTCTACTTTTCTTTTGTAAATACATACATATATAGATAATTACACCCAAACTCAGGACAAACAGACAAGTTCATACCCACAACCATCAGCTTGAAACATAAGGCATAAGGCATATAGCATAGTCGTGTTTATAGTTGGCATCATTATACAGAAAGGTTTTCTTCTTTCTGTCTCTCTGAAGACAAAATATTTTTGAGGATGCTTGTTCTAATGCGCTGACACTAAACCAACAATGTTACTTAATGTGACATATGCTATTTACTTGGTGGTAGGGCTTTGTGAAAGTCTGTTTAGGTAAGTACCACCCACTCATTAGATAGTTTAGTGCCGACAGCAATACTTAGTATTGTTGTGTTCTGGTTTGAAGATTGAGTGAGCCACAGGCACTAGGGACATAACATCTTAGTTCCTAAGGTTGGTGGCGCATTGATGGTTTAAGAAACGGTTAATATTCCGTACAACGCCGATGTCTATGGGTAATGGTGACCATTTATCCGCCTACTTATTTTAGATATAAAAAGAAGCTTTATATAATTTTTTGCAAGAATTTAAATAAATTTGTAAGAATTTGTGTAATTCTTATTTCTGTATTAAATATGTTCCAGCTAATATTTTTTTTGTTTAAATGTTATATAACTTAAATCTCAATGAATTATATGCATAATAACCTCATTATCTTCATTAATTTCATTCTTCCATTCATAGATTGATGTTACTTGAGGAACAATATTGACACATGCAGCTAGTTTGTTCTTAACAAGCCCATGACCAATCGTTTTTCCGACATCTGTGTTTGGAACAGTCACATAAGCTACCGAGTATTTATCTGTAAAATACAAAACATAATAAGATTTTTTTTTCTTTAGATTAAATTGATTTGAAAATAAAATGTATATCATTGAGTAAGAAATTTACCATGACGGTACTAAAATTATGGTTATTAATTACAATATACATATTAAAAATACAGCATAATTTTAGTCTACACTGTCTAAAAATAATTCAAATTTATAAGAAGTTCTTCGTACATCTCACCTGCATCGATGCTGCCAGAGGACATATTTAATTGTGCGATGACAAAACAGGGTCTTAATACAGACAAATAAAAAGCCAATAAATGTCTTCGGTTCACCAACATGAGCATTTTATACTCCGTTTCAGTTATGAATTTTGTTCATTTGATTATTTATTCTTATTTGCTATTTTTGACATCTGACATTGACATTTGACAGCTTTTCATGGAGACATTAAATATCACTTCTGCCAATAAACAATTTAAAGAATATGTGTTGGTTTTAAGAATATATTTTGGTTTGTAGACCTTTGTATTGCATTAAAAGTACCGGAAAAAACCCCCGAAATAGAAAATTTTCGTTGAAGTCAACGCTGTTTTCATAGACAATGCGATTTTTAAATTCGCCGTCTAACTATTTAAGAAAAATGACCTTATTAAAAAAAGTGCAAATTTTACAGTACAAACATTTAAAGATTTTAATTTTGCTAAAATTCATTTTTCGCCCTATGTTTGATTTTTACATATAAGTGTTATATATCATTTTAAGGTATTTAGATCATGATTAAGATTGTGTGTATATTTTAATTAATTAAATAAAATGAAGGCATTTCTAACAAGAAGTGACGTTTGTCTACATAATTGCAAAAATATTGTACCAAGTATTTCCTTAAAAATTAAGCACAGTTCGAGGAAAATAGTCGTATTGAAGCAAATTATTTAAATTAAAAAGGCGATTTAAAGCGCCGCTGCAAAAAAAATATGATAAAATAACAATCAATAGCAAATCTATGTCTTTAATCTCACAATAATGGGATCAGTCAGTTCAAACTTAAGTGTATGTTTAAGTAAAAATAGAATAAGTGTATTCAGGATGATTAAGTTTACTGGAGGTAAGGCTCTGTGCAAGCTCGACTGGGTAGGTACCATCCACTCATCAGATATTCTACCTTAAAACAGCAGTACTTAGTATTGTTGTGTTCCGGTTTGAAGGGTAAGAGAGCCAATGTAATTGTAGCCAATAAAAGCCAATGTAATGTAAACACGCACAAGGGGCATAAAATCTTTAAAACGACCTCCAGTTAATATTCAACTGCAGAGTTTTGGAGTTTTTACTGCTCTTATCAGTATAATAGATACACCGAACTTATTTAAAAAAAAATGTCTTACACATATTTGAAATAATATGTATTTGGAGACCCATATTTTTTATATGAACCTCTCGATCTCGACCAACAATATTATGTCAAATCAATGCCGAGGTTGTTAATTTATCTTTATTCCTTTTTTGATTGGAATAGAATCTAAATATAATTAGAGTAAATAAAACAATTTAATACGTAAATATTGAAACAAGCTAGTAAAAAAAAGTGTCAATACTTATTACTTAAATTTTTAATTAAACGAATTTGAGTTTAATTCTAGTAGGTAAATAAATATATTATATTATTATACAGTAATGTAAAGAATACTTTTAATATAAATAAAAAAATTACACATATATCGAGATAACTTTATTAATATTAATTCGTACGAAATAATTTACAAGAGCAACACGCGGGAACTTTAAAATAGGCTTTTGCAGGCCGTTGGTCTCTATCAATGTAATACATTTCTTTATAGGTCCACTTTTGTACGCACTTAGCTTCGTAATTTGGTGCTGGTCTAAGTTTCTGAGAGCACCTTGAATTTGAAGTCCTGAAATGAGAAATAAGAAAGTTTCCTGTGACTGAAAAAATAAAAAAAATATTGTATTGAGAAAGTTACTAAATTATTCATTTTAAAAAATATATTAAAATCCGAAGCGAGTATGACTTGATCACAGCACATACTATGCCTTTGGTCTCACGCGTGGCAATCAGTTTGTGACTATTAAAGTGACATACATGCAAACGGATAAAGCCGCTTGGTAGCGCTTTTTGTTGTAGCGTGCTTTAGAAAAACTATTATTTTAGACTTATTATTATAAAAATAAGATATTACTATATGCTACTTCTGGATAAAATAACTTTCAAATTGTGAAAGAATTATTAAAATCAATTCGGTAGTTTCAGATTTTATTGATTACAAATAAACAATTATTTTTATATAAATTATATAAATAAAAAATGTAATTTAATAATATACCAAGAATTGACATGAACATACACATTAGTCGATGTACATGATTACAACAGTACGTTGTAGTTGCTGTTAATTTTGTAATTATATTCGAAGCTTATTTTTCTTTTTAAATTAACTCAAGGCAAGGGAAGCACGTCAAGAAATTATAATGAAAATGATAAAAAAAAGTTATACATACTTGCAAATTACAGAACGATATTTTTGAACTGGACGGACATAGTCATTCAATATGTATTCCCACGTATTGTTTCTATTTTCAGCAATTAGAGGACGTGTTTCCTGTAACGTATAAATCATTTAAATGAAAAATTCAGGCCAAAACTACCAAAGTTTTTCAGCATAGTTTTTTTATTGATTTGAAGATTTGAAAAACATTTAAAATTTTGTGAATTTAATTTTTTTTAAAATGTTTTATTTTTTTAAATTTAGACAGTAGTATTTCTAACTACTTAATACTGCTTTTTAAGTTATCAGCCCATAGGTACCTATGACTATCCAAGGGAAAACCATAATTGTTAATATGTAGCTATTTATATATTGCAATATGATATTATCTAAGAGATACCTAATATACTACATAATGAACGGAAAAAATCAAATTTAATAAAAATAATAGAAATTATTATTTTCATCGAATTCTCATGTTGTACTATTCATTGAGTACCAAAAGTGATGTGCAGGTACCTGAACAAACGATTCACAAAGTTTTATTTCGTCATCGATTTCATCAAAATAATCTTCATCTTCACCTTCAACTTCATCTGAATCGAAAAATCTTGCGTATATTTTGGGTGTTTCCCACGATTCCTGGAATATAATTTTATATTAAATAAAACAAATTTATTGCTAATATTTAACGAAACAAATAAAAAGGTATGGTTTAAAATGCTTATTTATTATGATATTATGTCATTAACCATAGCTGTTAATATAATTAATTACAATATATAAGCACAGTCATCCTAGGAATATGTCCTAATCCATAAACGAAGTAATTGTCTATTAAACGAAATGGGGAAATTCGTGGACGAAATTTGTTTGACATTATGACCTTTTTTACTTTTCAATGTTAATTTTCCTACAATACTCCTTATGAGTTAATTTTAATAAATTTTATTATGATTTCTTAACCTAAGCGCGGCAAGATGTTTCGTCGCAGCCTCTAGTTAGTTTCTCAAATCAAACATCCACACAAAAGCTTAAACTAGTTTTAAATATAAGTACTTAATAATATAACCTATAATATATTATTTACCGACTCTGTTAGAAAAACTAACTTATGTTCGCTGATGTCATCTTCACTGTCACTAGTAAATATGGTATTGTTGTTCTTAAGCTGAAAAAATAAAACGTTTGAAAATCCAAACAACGAAGACAAGAAGTTGTTGTATATATATAAATATAATATGCTTAAAAATCTGGAAATTTCCAACTTATAATATAAATATATATATAGTTGAAATTCAAATTCAAATTATTTTTTTGCAAAGTTGCAGGATCATTCTTGATATTACAATTGTTAAAATCTTGCCACAACAACCATAAGATGGTATAAAAAGGGTTTGAACTCGTAATAGCTTATAAAAGTTTTATAGGGATTAGAATTAATAAAAGATTTAGAAATTATAAAAGTTTTCTAGAATACATACTTCTTGTATCAGTTTCCTTGCTAATAAAGTTGGATAGTTGGCGACTGTTTCACAAATCCCAATTTTTTTACAAGATTGACTGACCAAGGGCGGCGGTAGTTCTGAAAATTTAAAATAGTAAATATATTTATGGTTATTTGTTTCTTTTAATATTTTGCTTGATAGAATTGTATTTTTTTTTGTTTAAAGAACGGTATGTGCGTCCAAATAATAATATTTATTAATTTATTATAAGTATACAATTTTTTTTATAAAGTTACAAGTAACTTTATCATTTAATTGACTACTAAAATTTGTCTGCTCGTATATTCACAGCATTACACCAAATTACTGTAAAAGGCTACAACATTACCAATTTGTATTAAAAACAATTTCTCAACGATTATGTTATACGTGCTCGATAATAATAATAAAAAAAACTTACTATCTCCAACCGTTACCTCTGTCATCAGATACTAAAAAAAAAAAATACAAATCCAATTTTAAATTTACTTCACTTTGTTTATCTGTAATTGCTAATTTGAAAGAAGAAATGTTAAATAAACAATGTACTTACACAGATAAAAAACACAGCAAGAGAATTATAGTGTATTTGAACCATGTTTACTTGAGACTAGCTAGCAAGTTAGTGTGAATTTAATATAATAAATATATTTTAATATAGCAAATTTTATGTTATCTCGTGTTGACCGCGATTTAATTAATATTATTCTGGATTTCCTGTACGACGTTGTATGTTTATCCTCAACCACGGGCTCGATTCGAATTCGCATTATGTACTTATGTATAGGTTAACATACTTTTTTATCAGTAGAGCTGCAGGGTAATTCTGTCAGAACAAAATCGAAACTCACCGCAAAAAACGGTTATGAAACGTCAGAAAGTGATAATATGCGACATTGACTATAATAATCATAGCATTTCAAGAATACACGCATCAAAATAGTATATCTTAAGTCGGTTGTCAACACTTTACGGATGAGTAAGTCACTCGAAACTCACCGCAGAACGTTATCGAGAAATAAAAAGAACATATTAGTAAATAAAAATAAATGTTTGCATGTTTGCCCTCTGCTTTCTTAAACTATTCATCCGATTGTGATGAAACTTTGGTGAAGTGTTATGTATGTATGTATAAATATCCCATTAATGGTATTTCATTAACATAAGAAATAGCTTATGCAAACTGGTGGAAAATAGTAATTAATGAGTTTTTTGCATTTGTTTTTTATGTTATAGGCAGGCGGACGTGCAAATGGGACACCTGATGGTAAGTGGTTACCACCGCACATAGACACTGGCTATATAAAAAATAATAACCATTCCTTACATTGCCAATGCACCACCAACCTTGGGAACTGAGATGTTATGTCCCTTGTGCCTGTAGTTACAGTGGCTCTTTACACCGGAAGCAACAATACTAAGTATTGCTGCTTAGTGGCAGACTATCTGATGAGTGTGTGGTACCCACCCAGACGGGCCTACATAAAGTCCTACCACCATATAAAGCATATTCTTCTCGATACGATCTAAATTCTGGTGATAGTTACTGTAATTTGTCGATTCAAAAGACCCTTTATGAACGTACTTAAATAAATAATAATTTTATGTTTCATTTCTTTCTAAGTTACATTATGTAATACTGACTGTAAAATTGTAACAATTAAAGGATACACGTATCAAAAACAAATCATCACAACATTTCACGAGTGATATATGAAGTGAGTCTTTATACAGAATAATTCTGTAGTTCTATCGATATCTGACTGGAATATAAAGAGGTATTATATAAGTAAGTAAGTAGTTCCTTCAAACGAGGCGTGAAGAGGCATCTTGTGGGCCGGCAAGGCGGGGGTGGCTAGTGCTGAACATTCTTCCTGACTGTACTGGCCGTCGCTTCTGACCCCACTACCATTTACCACCAGGTAAAGTGGAGTCATTTGCTTTCCCGGTTACATTACGTACATTTATATGTAGTTTAAATTATAATATAAATATACATAAATAATAAAAATGTAATAGATTTTTACAATATACAATAAATGATTAGAATAATAAAAAGAAATTGACGCTGAGTTAACTGACATTACACATACGTAGCCTTGGCCAAAGTGAGTCAACAGTATATAATAAGTATATTGTGTATTTCAGTTTGACAATAGGCACAAGGGACATAACATCTTAGTTCTCACGATTAATGCAAGGGATGGTTAACATTTCTTATATTGTTAATTTCAATGGGTAATAGGGACCACTTATGATCAAGTGCCTTACTTGCTAGTCTGCCTACCTATTCATATGCATAAAATAATGAAATGTAAATTGTCAAATTCAATCTTGAACTTGTACTCTCATCTCGCCTAAATAATTTATATCTTAAGTTATCAATTCATTATCTGCGTACATACTCAAAGTGATAGAGCCTATTTAAATAAAGCTTTATCAGTAGGCGTAGAAGAAAGGTAGGAAGTGTCTTATTGAAGCTCGCCTGTATGCATCCTTGCGTGTGTGCGTATGTTTGTTGTCATGTTCGCTTTTTAAAATTAATACTTTTTATACATAACTAAAACTTACTGGGACAGTTTATATTATGGACTGTATTCAACTTACGCTAAAACCCTAAACGCTCCTGCAAATATGTACTTAATGTCCTACAAGCCTTCCAAAACAAAAGCACTGTGCAGCAGATAACCAACCATTAACATGTGAAAATAAAACTTAGAATTAATTTTCAAAAATATCCTTTTTATTACAAATCTAATTAATAGCAACAATAAAAGGAAAACTTATATAATACAACGATTTCAAATTATTACTTATTAGACGATGTTGCCATTTTCACTCGCCACTAGCACTCAGATACGATGCCTATTTGAACTGAAGATGGCAACATTACACAAGGACTTTTTAAAATATACCAACATTGTAGTAAATTTAAATCTATGTCTTTTTTTTATAAAGTCAACGGTATACATTTTCATATTAACAAACTACGCGTGAATATTAACCGATAATCGTGGGTTCAAACCCGGGCATGTTGATTGACACTGAATGAAGGACCACTGAATTTTCATGTTAAGCCATGAAAATACAGTGGTCAAATTTGTGATTATAATTCTTCTCGTGCTTTACGGTGAAGAAAAACATCGTGAGGAAACCTGCATGTGTCTAATTTTACTGAAATTCTGCCACATTTGTATTCCACCAACCCGCAATGGAGCAGCGTGGTGGAATAAGCTCCAAACCTTCTCCTCAAAAAGAGGAGAGGCCTTTAGCCCAGCAGTGCGACATTCACAGGCTGTTACGGTTACGGTTTACGGTATGGAATTATAATTTAAATTTACGATTAACTTTGTGTACCTTTAAGTGCACAGGCTAAATCAACATGCACGTTGTAATAACATAATATTTAATAGAACACATAATTGCTTAATGTATCCTTGTATAAACAACCTTTATAAGTACAATTACTAATTAATAAACGACTAAAGTAACTTAGTCAAAACTTGTTTTAAGTCTTTCTGTGGCTTACAGGCCAGCGGGGATTTCTCTAAAGTTCGATTAGGTCTGGGCTAAGTCGGCTAAATTTATATTTTCTTTATAAGTGTACCCTCTGTAAAGCCACAGGTCAAATACTTTAATTCAATAGCAGCTCGTAAAAAATGCCCGTATTGAGATTCCGATTTGTAAAAGCTTGAAAGAGAACTTGGATTGCACAATCTTCCATAGGGCAGCCAAGATATCCCTGCCCTGTTTACTGTGGATGGCTTCAAATATCTCATTTCTTAAGAAAATCTATTTTCATATTCTGTATCGGCGGAATATTTATTTATTTTATTAAAGTACAGGAACAGCAAATTGGTATTTTAAATTGATTGACTGCTAACCTTCTTTTTTCTAGGTCGAAGTAAACCATTCTTCGGTAACCAATATTTTGGGTACACTTGAGTGAGTAGTCTGTACTAAATGGCCCAGGAGGACAGTCGTCTTTTCTGAAAAAAAAATACGTCACTTTTAATTTTCCCACATTTACATTTAATCTTCCAGAATCATTCTTTTTAATGAAATAGGTAGGCAGACTTTTAAATGGCGACATGATGCTAAGTGGTCACCACCCTCCTGACACCACTTGTGATCTAAGATGTTAAGTTTCTTGTGATTGTAATTACAATGGTTTACTCACCCTTCGAATTGGAACACAAGAATAATAATAATATTTGATGAGTGGGTGGTGCCCACCTAGACGGGCTTGCACAAAGCCCTACCACCAAGTATCGCAGTATCACCACCAAGATTCCCCAGCATTAGGATATATTTACTGGATGTTACTTTAGTTCTTATACTTACATAGATTATAAATTTAATAATTAATTTTAAAACTTACTTGCATCTCTCTACTAAGAATCCTTGGAACGCTTGCGAATTCCCGTTCAGTATGTAATGCCAGGTTCCTTTACTGTCCTTTGCCGCTCGTCGGTAATAAATCTGGATATATACATGTTTAGTTAGTCATGTAAATTTCATTTCAGTAACATGCATTGCTTTAGGCTCAATAATAGATTTATTGTTTACATAACTTAAGTTAGATTCTAAATATTAAAATGCTCTAAAACGACTCGTCAAGAATTGTTTAAACTGTTCAAACGATGGCAATTCTTCCGTGTCAACACTACCAGTTACATTCATTTCCCATGCTTTTCTACTCTCAATATCCAATTGCAAAGAGAGAATATGAACAACTATAACATCCCACGAACTAATATCTATACCTAAGTTAGTCAATGCAGTTAAGCAATCTGTAGAAGTGTCTAGCAATTCCCTTAATGCGCTAGCTGATTCTGCTTGCATGTTCTTTTGATTTAATAATTTACTAAGGATACAATTTGACAAATATTTCTTATTATTGTATCGCGATTCAAGCTGTGACCAACATCTATCGTAATTAACCTCAGATATCGGAACGTGTCTAAGTAATTGCTCAGCCTCGCCAGTGATACAGCTTTTGAGGTAGTGTAATTACTGAACCTTATCTAAAGAATCCTTTTTATCTACCAGACAAAAATAAATCCCGAAAAGTCGACCACTCTGTATATATACCTGAAAACGTAGGTATCGTTATTCTTGGTAACTTAACATTATTTCCATTACTAATCGACTCAGAAGTATTTGACGTATTAAACCTTTCAGCTTCATACTTTAACAAATCAAATTTTAATTGACATTTCATATCTATATATACATTTTCAGCATTATCATAAATTTTATTTTTTACATACAAAGTTGAATCTACATCTATGTCATCATAATCTTTTATGATATCAGTATGTGTTGAAGTAAATTGTGACCACAAAGCTTCGAAATGTTCTAACATTACTTCCACATACTGTTGAGTAACCTTGTCCTTAGAAATATTTTTATAATTATTTTGAGCATTTAATAGTCTTTTATAAACATCTGCTTGAACTCTAATAAGCGACGCTAACGACATCTTTTACAGCAAAATTAACAAGAAGAGTTATACAAACTTCAATCCAATTACAAATTAATAATCCAATTTAAATTAAAACACAATATTCTTTAAACATACACATTAACACAAGTCGGTTTTTAGAATACTTTCTTTTAAAACATTACAAGTCCCATAAAATAATTCGGCAAATTTTCTTCTTTTTTACAATAACATTTATGTGAAATCAGACATAGGTTCCCCGTCTCAACAGTGTTTTGCCTTATTATTTAACAAGTCTAAACTACAATATTTTTATTATCTATCAATCCTTTTTGTGTCTACCAAGTAATGTTTTTATATTAATATAATGTTCAAATTTTCATTTATTCTCTTTTATAGTTACTTCCTTTTAAATGTTATTTAGATAATAGTTTACTCACGGTTTTCCAGTATCACTCACTATAACACCCTTTTTTTTCCATGTAGTAAATAAGTTTCTTCTAGCCGCTGAATAGCGCTTCTTAAAGCGGCTGCAATTTTTGAATTGCTTTGTTGTCGTCCTGCTGACTTCACAACTTTCCCTTCTTAACACCAACTCTTGTAGATTATCTTGTGTCTGCTTCACAACGATAACCAAAATATCGATAGGACTGGAGTGGTACCCGTATTAGACCAGAGGGCACCTCTGCTAGTATCTTCTTCGCCAGTAGTAATCCGGCTCGAAGGACCAATGATTACGCCGAACTAATATCGGGGGATCAAACGCTAAATGAAACTAGGGAAGAGCTTTCCACTGTTCACACTATAATTTATTTTGTCTGATCAATTTAACAAAATCACTTTTACATTATGTATATTCAGTAGCGAATCTAGACAGCGCGATTCAGGAAACTGACAGATATTATTTCGTATGAAATAATTTACAAGAGCAACACGCGGGAACTTTAAAATAGGCTTTTGCAGGCCGTTGTTCTCTATCAATGTAATACATTTCTTTAAAGGTCCACTTTTGTACGCACTTAGCTTCGTAATTTGGTGCTGGTCTAAGTTTCTGAGAGCACCTTGAATTTGAAGCCCTGAAATGAAAAATAAGAAAGTTTCCTGTGACTGAAAAAATAAAAAAATTAATGTATTGAGAAAGTTACTAATTCATTTAAAAAAATATATTATATATATATATATATATATATATATATATATATATATATATATATATATATATATATATATATATATATATATATATACTATGCCTTTGGTCTCACGCGTGGATATCAGTTTGTGACTATTAAAGTGACATACATGCAAACGGATAAAGCCGCTTGGTAGCGCTTTTTGTTGTAGCTTGCTTTAGAAAAACTATTATTTTAGACTTATTATTATAAAAATAAGATATTACTATATGCTACTTCTGGATAAAATAACTTTCAAATTGTGAAAGAATTATTAAAATCAGTTCGGTAGTTTCAGATTTTATTGATTACAAATAAACAAATATTTTTATATTAATTATATAAATAAAAAATATAATTCAATAATATACCAAGAATTGACATGAATATACACATTAGTCGATGTACATGATTACAACAGTACGTTGTAGTTGCTGTTAATTTTGTAATTATATTAGAAGCTTATTTTTCTTGTTAAATTAACCCAAGGCAAAAGAAGCACGTCAAGAAATTATAATGAAAATGATAAAAAAAAAGTTATACATACTTGCAAATTACAGAACGATATTTTTGAACTGGACGGACATAGTCATTCAATATGTATTCCCACGTATTGTTTCTATTTTCAGCAATTAGAGGACGTGTTTCCTGTAATGTATAAATCATTTAAATGAAAAATTCAGGCCAAAACTACCAAAGTTTTTCAGCATAGTTTTTTTATTGATTTGAAGATTTGAAAAACATTTAAAATTTTGTGAATTTAATTTTTTTTAAAATGTTTTATTTTTTTTAATTTAGACAGTAGTATTTCTAACTACTTAATACTGCTTTTTAAGTTATCAGCCAATAGGTACCTATGACTATCCAAGGGAAGACCATAATTGTTAATATGTAGCTATTTATATATTGCAATATGATATTATCTAAGAGATACCTAATATACTACATAATGAACGGAAAAAATCACATTTAATAAAATAATAGAAATTATTATTTTCATCGGATTCTCATGTTATACTATTCATTGAGTACCAAAAGTGATGAGCAGGTACCTGAACAAACGATTCACAGAGTTTTATTTCGTCATCGATTTCATCAAAATAATCTTCATCTTCACCCTCAACTTCATCTGAATCGAAAAATCTTGCGTCCATTTTGGGTGTTTCCCACGATTCCTGGAATATAATTTTATATTAAGTAAAACAAATTTATTGCTAATATTTAACGAAACAAATAAAAAGGTATGTTTTTGGTTTAAAATGCTTATTTATTATAATATTATGTCATTAACCATAGCTGTTAATATAATTAATTACAATATATAAGCACAGTCATCCTAGGAATATGTCCTAATCCATAAACGAAGTAATTGTCTATTAAACGAAATGGGGATATTCGTGGACGAAATTTGTATTATGTATACTCCTTATGAGTTAATTTTAATAAATTTTATTATGATTTCTTAACCTAAGCGCGGCAAGATGTTTCGTTGCAGCCTCTACTTAGTTTCTCAAATCAAACATCCACACAAAAGCTTAAACTAGTTTTTAATATAAGTACTTAATAATATAACCTATAATATATTATTTACCGAAATTGTTCGATAAACGAAGTTAGGTTTGCTGATGTCATCTTCACTGTCACTAGTAAATATGGTATTGTTGTTCTTAAGCTGAAAAAATAAAACGTTTGAAAATCCAAACAACGAAGACAAGAAGTTGTTGTATATATATAAATATAATATGCTTAAAAATCTGGAAATTTCCAACTTATAATATAAATATGTATATAGTTAAAATTCAAATTCAAATTATTTTTTTGCAAAGTTGCAGGATCATTCTTGATATTACAATTGTTAAAATCTTGCCACAACAACCATAAGATGGTATAAAAAGGGTTTGAACTCGTAATAGCTTATAAAAGTTTTATAGGGATTAGAATTAATAAAAGATTTAGAAATTATAAAAGTTTTCTAGAATACATACTTCTTGTATCAGTTTCCTTGCTAATAAAGTTGGATAGTTGGCGACTGTTTCACAAATCCCAATTTTTTTACAAGATTGACTGACCAAGGGTGGCGGTAGTTCTGAAAATTTAAAATAGTAAATATATTTATGGTTATTTGTTTCTTTTAATATTTTGCTTGATGGAATTGTATTTTTTTTTGTTTAAAGAACGGTATGTGCGTCCAAATAATAATATTTATTTATTTAATTATAAGTATACAATTTTTTTTATAAAGTTACAAGTAACTTTATCATTTAATTGACTACTAAAATTTGTCTGCTCGTATATTCACAGCATTACACCAAATTACTGTAAAAGGCTACAACATTACCAATTTGTATTAAAAACAATTTCTCAACGATTATGTTATACGTGCTCGATAATAATAATAAAAAAAACTTACTATCTCCAACCGTTACCTCTGTCATCAGATACTAAAAAAAAAAAATACAAATCCAATTTTAAATTTACTTCACTTTGTTTATCTGTAATTGCTAATTTGAAAGAAGAAATGTTAAATAAACAATGTACTTACACAGATAAAAAACACAGCAAGAGAATTATAGTGTATTTGAACCATGTTTACTTGAGACTAGTTAGCAATTTAGTGTGAATTTAATATAATAAATATACTTTAATATAGCTTTATGTTATCTTGTGTTGACCGCGATTTAATTAATATTATTCTGGATTTCCTGTACGACGTTGTATGTTTATCCTCAACCACGGGCTCGATTTGAATTCGCATTATGTACTTATGTATAGGTTAACATACTTTTTTATCAGTAGAGCTGCAGGGTAATTCTGTCAGAACAAAATCGAAACTCACCGCAAAAAACGGTTATGAAACGTCAGAAAGTGATAATATGCGACGTTGACTATAATAATCATAGCATTTAAAGAATACACGCATCAAAATAGTATATCATAAGTCGGTTGTCAACACTTTACGGATGAGTAAGTCACTCGAAACTCACCGCAGAACGTTATCGAGAAATATAAAGAACATCTTAGTAAATAAAAATAAATGTTTGCATGTTTGCCCTCTGCTTTCTTAAACTATTCATCCGATTGTGATGAAACTTTGGTGAAGTGTTATGTATGTATGTATAAATATCCCATTAATCGTATTTCATTAACATAAAAAGTAGCTTATGCAAACTGGTGGAAAATAGTAATTAATTTAAGAGTTTTTTGTATTTGCCACAACCCATAGACACTGGCTATGTAAAAAATAATAACCATTCCTTACATTGCCAATGCACCACCAACCTTGGGAACTGAGATGTTATGTCCCTTGTACCTGTAGTTACAGTGGCTCACTCACCCTTCACATCGGAAGCAACAATATTGAGTATTGCTGCTTAGTGGCAGACTATCTGATGAGTGTGTGGTACCCACCCAGACGAGCCTACATAAAGCTCTACCACCATACAAAGCATATTGACGATTCAAAATTCAAAAGAGCCTTTAATATTTAACGTACTTAAATAAAGAATAATTTTATGTTTCATTTTTTTCTAAGTTACATTATGTAATACTGACTGTAAAATTGTAACAATTAAAGGATACACTTATCAAAAACAAATCATCACAACAAGTTTTCAACATTTCACGAGTGATATATGAAGTGTCTTTATACAGAATAACTCTGAAGTTCTATCGATATCTGACTGGAATATAAAGAGGTATTATATAAATCAGTGAAGTAAGTAGTTCCTTCTAACGAGGCGTGAAGAGGCATCTTGCGGGCTGGCAAGGCGGGGGCGGCTAGTGCTGAACATTATTTCCGAGTGTACTGGCCGTCATTGCTTTTGGACTCCACTACCACTTACCAGCAGTTAGAGTGGAGTTTTTTTGCTTTCTCGGTTTAACAATATATATAAAATATTTTTTTATATATACATAAAAAATCAATAAAAATGTGATAGATTTGTACAACATACAATTAAATGATAAGAATAATAAAAAAAAATTGACGGGACTAACCTAACCTAAAGCGGACTGGACCATACATTCAAAAGTAATAGAAAAAATTAAATGTATGAATTAGGCAAGATGTCGGGCAAACACATTAATAATAATAATAAATTACATTAGCCGAAATTACGAGGTTTTACCCAAAATTGGGACAGCTACGAAAGATATTGAAAATGTTTGCTATTGCCTTTCATTTTTCTTTTCTCTGGTACAACAAACTTAAGGTTTAATTAATATTAATTAAAGATTGTAAAATTTATCTCAACAATGTAGACTACATTGAGAACATTACTTTGAGAAAACTAATAATTAATATTAATTTTATATTAAGTATTTTGTCAAGTTTGTGTGACTCCTTAATTTTTTTTTATTCGAGTTCCTTGATAAACTACAAATATGGGAAAAATAGGTGGTGATTAATTCCAAATACCATAGTCCATAGTCATTAAATACTTTCGTTAAAGGCGTTATTTCAATGTGAGATACATTATACCATTATCACTATTGATGGTTCTAAGATATTTTTTTTAAGTTAGTTTGTTTCAAACAATGATAGAGGTAAAGGCCCGATTGTCGTATCGGGGCTTGATCCTGGATGGATGATGGTTCGAGCAGCACCTTGGTCAAACTGAGCCTGAAGCTTATAACCGCAACTGCCGCCACATCCATCTCCACTTGAGTCGCTTGGTAGCGAGAAGAGGCGGTACGGGATAGCGAGGTGGAGATATCACCCTCCTGACATACTCAGGGCAGGCACTCCCTCCTTATATGAGTGAGGCAGGAAACAGATATCACTCTTATGGTGGTTCATCTCAAATGTTCACAATTAATCAAATTTTGAGGAAAAAATACCGTAAATGTGTTTTTGCCGCAATATATTACGTAGATAAATGTTCTGACGTAAACCTATTTTAAAAATGAAAAGATAAATAAAATTAATTTCAAATCAATCTTGAACTTGTACTCTCATCTCGCCTAAATAATTTATAAGTTATAGCTAATGTTCACAGTTGAGATGGCCCAGTGGTAAGAACGCGTGAATCCTAACCGATGATCGTGGGTTTAAACCCGGGCACGAACCACTGAATTTTCATGTGCTTAATTTGTGATTATAATTCATCTCGTGCTTTACGGTGAAGGAAAACACCGTGAGGAAACCTGCATGTGTCTAATTTCATTGAAATTCTGCCACATGTGTATTCCACCAACCCGCATTGGAGCAGCGTGGTGGAATAAGCTCCAAAAAACCTTCTCCTCAAAAAGGGAGAGGAGGCCTTTAGCCCAGCAGTGGGACATTTACAGGCTGTTACGGATGTTACGGAGCTAATGTTTTGCATTATTTGTAAAATGGATATCTTAAGTAATTCATTATCTGCGTACCTAGACAAAGTGACAGAGCCTTTTTTAATAAAGCTTTATCAGTAGGCGTAGAAGAAAGGTAGGAAGTATCTTATTGAAGCTCGCCTGCATGCATCCTTGCGTGTGTGCGTGTGTTTGATGTCGTGTTCGCTTTATAAAATTAATAAATGTAATGTTCACTTTTTATACATAACTAAAACTTACTGGGACAGTTTATATTATGGACTGTATTCAACTTACGCTAAAACCCTAAACGCTCCTGCAAATATATACTTAATGTCCTACAAGCCTTCCAAAACAAAAGCACTGTACAGCAGATAACCAACCATTATATAACCATTATGTAACAGCAGATAACCAACATGTGAAAATAAAACTTAGAATTAATTTTCAAAAATATCTTTTTTATTACAAATTTATTTAATAGCAACAATAAAAGGAAAACTTATATAATACAACGATTTTCAAAAAGCACTCAGTTACGAGTGCCTATTGGAAGATGGCAACATTACACAAGGACTTTTGTAAAGTAGACCAACATTGTAGTAAATTTAAATCTATGTTTTTTTTTTATTATGAAGCCAACGGTACACAATTAAAAAAACTCTATAGAATTATAAATTAAACTTATGATTAACATTGAGTCCCTTTAAGTGCACAGGCTAAATCAACATGCACGTTGTAATAATATAATATTTAATAGAACACATAATTGCTTAATGTATCATTGTATAAACAACCTTTATAAGTACAATTACTAATTAATAAACGACTAAAGTAACTTAGTCAAAAACTTGTTTAAGTCTTCCTGTGGCTTACAGGCCAGCGGGGATTTCTCTAAAGTTCGATTAGGTCTGGGCTAAGTCGGCTAAATTTAGATTTTCTTTATAAGTGTACCCTCTGTAAAGAAACAGGTCAAAGTAAAAATACTCTAACTCAATAGCACCTCGCAAAAATGCCCGCATAGAGATTCCGATTTGTAAAAGCTTGAAAGAGAACTTGGATTGCACAATCTTCCATAGGGCAGCCAAGATATCCCTGCCCTGTTTACTGTGGATGGCTTCAAATATCTCATTTCTCAAGAAAATCTATTTTCATATTCTGTTTCGGCGGAATATTTATTTATTTTATTAAAGTACAGGAACAGCAAATTGGTATTTTAAATTGATTGACTGCTAACCTTCTTTTTTCTAGGTCTAAGTAAACCATTTTTCGGTAACCAATATTTTGGGTACACTTGAGTGAGTAGTCTGTACTAAATGGCCCAGGAGGACAACCATCTTTTCTGAAAAAAATACGTCACTTTTAATTTTCCCACATTCAAATTTAATCTTCCAGAATCTTTCTTTTTAATGAAATAGGTAGGCAGACTTTCAAATGGCGACATGATGCTAAGTGGTCACCACCCTCCTGACACCACTTGTGATCTAAGATGTTAAGTTTCTTGTGATTGTAATTACAATGGTTCACTCACCCTTCGAATTGGAACACAAGAATAATAATAATATTTGATGAGTGGGTGGTGCCCACCTAGACGGGCTTGCAAAAAGCCCTACCACCAAGTATCGCAGTATCACCACCAAGATTCCCCAGCATTAGGATATATTTACTGGATGTTACTTTAGTTCTTATACTTACATAGATTATAAATTTAATAATTAATTTTAAAACTTACTTGCATCTCTCTACTAAGAATCCTTGGAACGCTTGCGAATTCCCGTTCAGTATGTAATACCACGTTCCATTACTGTCCTTTGCCGCTCGTGGGTAATAAATCTGGAGATATACATCTTTAGTTAGTCATGTAATTTTCCTTTTTTGAATTTTTTATCTTCTTTCCTTTGTATAGTCTCATATTGAGTAACGATTTTTATTTGTAAGTAGTTAAATGCTACAAACGCAGTCATTTCAAGTTTTAAATAAATATAAAATAAAAATAGCCTGCAAAAATTCTAATCCCTTATGGGGTAATTGAAGACAAGTGAATAAAGATGTCATGAAACAAAAATATGATTTCAAATAATTGGCATTTTTATGTATTTGAGTTAATTACATATTTACGTACATTGTACATAGGCCATTCATCCATGACGCTTAGCTTAAAGCTATAAAGTGATAGCTGGTACTATGGTGTATAGTGACTTTGAATATTGGTCAATATAACAAACTCAAAAGACATAAAAATGTGATATACACCTTCGTCCACTTTTGTTATCAATTATCTTTTGAAATATACAATTATCTTATCTTTTTGATGTAGGGCTTGCAAGCTCGTATGGATAGGTACCACCACCAGATATTCTTCCGCTAAATAGCAATACTTAGTATTGTTGCATTCTGGTTTGAAGGGTGAGGGAGCTAGTGTAACTAAATGCACAAGGAATGGTTAATATTTCTTACATCGCCAATGTCTATGGGCGCTGGCGACCACTTACCATCATGTGACCCATTTGCCTGTCCACCTGCCTATGACATAAAAAAAAATATTATTCCCAATGCTTACCTCTTCTTTGAACGAGCATATGTTTTCGTAATCACCATTGTCCGCTTGTAAGTTCTCAATCGTAAACTTTGTGATGTTCTTCGTTTTCAGCTGAAACATATTCTCAATTTGTAAATGACATTATGTATGTATAATTGTATATAGCTATAAAAAGATTAAGGGTCCTACCCTTCATTTAATTAGTGTATATAGTTAATTAAAATGAACTAGGACAAATGGGTAAGTAATTGCTAATTTGCATTAAGCGAATATCAATTGAAGTATTAAGGAAAAAAGATTAATCAGGACCTAATTAGTTAATTTTTGAAGGATATATTATAAATGAATACATTATATATAAAATATTATCTCTAATTAATCGCAATTTAATCAAGTATAGAAGTTATTAAAATTATAAGTCTTATTACCTATTTTTTGATGCGTATACTAGTAGAGAATTATTTGAATTTCAGTTAAATGAAATATATGGAAAAATATGTTTTGCGTCAGATACATTATCTCTATCGTTACATATGGAATCGTTGATAAAATATAACCTTGGACTCGCATCGTGCAATACAAAATTTAATTTCCAACACATTATTGCACTACAACAGTGCTTTTATAACGAAGCTTTCGGACTGCTTATTTGTGGTGGTAGTGTCCTTTTTATATTTTTGAAAAAAAAAATAACTACAGATAGCTCTATGCACTACAAACGATTTGTTAAAAAATTAAAAATTATAAAGTGTATATACCCGTATAATATTAACTTTCATTAGAACAACTTTTCAAATTATGAAACAAAAATAGACTGTTAAGTTTTTTTTTTTATAAAGAATAGGAAGGCGGACGAGCATTTGTGCCACCTGATGGTAAGTGGTCACCAACGCCTTTAGACATTGGCTAATTGGCTAACCTTGGGAACTAAGATGTTATGTCCCTTGTGCCTGTAATTACACTGGCTCACTCACCCTTCAAACCGGAACACAACAATACCAAGTACTGCAGTTATGCGGTAGAATATCTGATGAGTGGGTGGTACCTACCCAGACAAGCTTGCACAAAGCCCTACCACCAGTGAGAAGTTTAAATTTATATATCTCAAAAAAAAATTATAATAAAAAAATAAATACATAACAATAATAAAAACATGTGTACTTTATGATGGGTATATATTAATACATTTTTAATAAAATGTTTTTGGTACAATACCTGTTCCAATAACGAAGTTACAACTTCCATGGGATAGTTTTGTACATTTTTACAAATTTCATAATGTTCACAATCGCTGCTGATTTTTGGAGGCTCGAGTATTGTGTCGAATTCTATTTCATTCCAAGGTAAAAATGTTAGTCCTGAAAAATCATAATAACTTAAGATATTCGTAACTTATATAGCGATATAAATTAAAAAATGTGACTAATATTCCTATTTATCTCTTCAGTTAAGCGTTAAGATTGCGTTAGGAGTGGGAACGAGTATAGCCCAAGGGTTTCATTCTATATTTTTATTTTACCAATCGGATGTTATTTTTACTGACTACCAAAAAGTAGGTTTCTACATTTTATAAATTTGCTATCTTTCTTTAGGATTGGTTTAAATTTTTTGAGACCCAATAAACATAGCAAAGGGCTTAAAAATTATGCCCACCCATCCAGAATACTACTAAATGTAAAGCGTAAGTACAACAAACCTTTACAAGTATTTTAAAAGTTTTTTTTTTAATTATTTTTTAAATTTTAGTGTTTTACTGATCTTACAAATATATTTCTTAATCTTTTCTGTATTATAAATATAATTAAACATGGAATGGTTTAAATTTCATTAGTTTTAGATATGAATAATAATTGAATAACATGAAGCGCTTACCATTATATACCATAGTCCTCGCTCGAGCCGACTGCAGTAAAACCTTAAATTAAATCAAAATAATTAATAGAATAAAATACGTTACCAGTTATTTTTAGAAACAAAAACTCTTAATCATTTATGTCAAGTAATTTCACAGCGATATGATTGCAAAAACAATTTAAAAATGTCAATATTTGAAATTTTCCTTAACTATTTAATGAAAACTTTTTATTAATTAATTTAAATTAATTTACCGTGATAATGAAGATGATACAACTTTGTTTCCTAGCCATCCTATTTGTATCCACCGAAGGAAACTTTCTGGGTTATCTATATAACTTTGTTGTTAACAAATCGGAAATTTTTGTGTTAACTACACGAGCTCGTGATAAAGAATTTTTAATATATATGAAGTAGTCAACGAAATTGGTATAGTATTTCGTAGGTAATTTTTGGTGATTTGTGAAGAATTAAGAAATATGTCATAAAAATTTTTACAACTATTTAAGTTAAAACGCACCCTTCGCGCAAAATTCAAAGCTTTAAGTGTCCCAAACTTTTCCAACACACTCAATATATACATATTAACCATGACGTCACGACAGGTTTATGGTTACATTTTCCCTTAGTATTAAGCAACTATTACGCAATACAGACCGATTAAACATAATATGGACAATAAAATTAATTGGATTAATTATTTTATGCGAAAAATGCGATTATCTACAATGCAACGAGCAATGAGCGATGTTATTATTTTAATAATTAATTCCTTAAATAGAATTGATCTGACGTCATAATGAAATACACGAAATTTATAAAATTCAATCCAGCGATAAATATTGCATAACTTTTAGTTTTTTAAGACAGAGAGTAGGGTTTTTTTAAGCTGTATATGAAGCTGAGATAGCCCAGTGGTAAAAACACGGGAGCCTTAACCGAAGATTGTGGGAAGATTGTGGTGTCAAACGCAAGAAAGCATGGCTAGATTTTTATGAGCTTAATTTAAAACTACCATCAAAAAATACACACCAAACCGCATGAAGCAGCGTGGTGGAACAAGGTCCACACCTTCTTCACAAAATGGGATTCTGTACCGGCAAACGTGTTCCCCTATTCTTACAACTTGGGTTCCTTCAAACGAGGCGTGAAGAAGCATCTTGCGGGCCGATGCTTCTTCACGCCTCGTCATGGTGAGGGCGACTAATGCAAATCATTCTTCTTGACTGTACTGGCCATCATCATCTTAGGACTCTACTAACACTTGCCTTCAGATGGAGTGGAGTCCTCAAAAAAATCTCAAAAGAAATATAGACCTTAGCCTAACTGTGGAAGATTTATAATGCAATATTAACGCTTATTTATTTTAATATTTCTCAATTTTGCGCAATATTTTAAGCAATAACAACAATAATGTGTAACTAAGTGATAATTATAATATATTATATTGGTATACCAAATTACAAATTACACCCAGATTACTATTGCAACAGTTATGTAAAGTATATATATTTTAATACTTGCTACGACGATTTAGTAAATAAAAAGATACAAATATGGTTGTAGTTGTCATTACAAGAGCTGAGTACTTCATCCAGAAATATAAAAATAAAATTGTTAATTATATCTGCGTTCCGTTTTCATTTTAAACACATTTAAAATGTATAACACCTGGTCTTTTAGCTCCACGCTACTGCATGCCACCAGTAATACTACCTGATAGGAGGGCTGGTTAATTTTTCGTCCAGATTATAGCGAGTGCTATGCAAAGAGGGAAAAGTTTCGGAAAAATCGCCGCCGAAAGGTGGTTCCATAGATTCGTCGTGCACGGCAGGAAATGCCTTAAATCTTGCGCTGTTATGAATTTCCATACATAGACGTGGTAAGGACGGTATTTACAATTCTGACGCGATATCCGGTGGTAAAATTCAGCAACCGAAACTAATCCAAACAGTATTCCTAGAGCTTTCCCCGTGATAGATGCGATATAAGATACGTAGAGCTTGTTTTGAGAGTGGGGACGACAATCGCCCAAGGGGTCAGGATGGAGCCTGTCTTTTACATCGTACCTGACCCGTTAAGCGTTGCGCTATTGACGTTTTTAATTTGGGAAACAATAACATCGCATACCCAGGGAAATAAAAGCGTAATATGAATTTATTAAATTTACAGGGAAACAAAAGCAATGTGGTATTGATAACTTTTTACTTTTTGATCGTACGATCTTGTGTTATATATCATAAATTAGTAAAAAAAAATTTATCCCTTTCTTATCAACGTTGTTTAGCGGGTGATTAGTCAAACAATGCTGTGTCTTCTTCTTTAGAATGTCAAATCAATAATGACAGAAAGAGAGAAATCAAAGTTTAAAGAGATATACTTTAAATAACGTTTGTAAGTATGGCGGCTAAGTTTTACAATCGTTTTCCTTAAATAAAGAAGGCGAATGCTCAAATGTAATTGTTTATTCTCCGATAATAATCGTTTTCCAAATAATTATTAATGATAACGTCTTTTACGACGTTTTATATAGTGAAAAAATGTTTTATCCTATGAAAAAAGGTTTTATATTAAGAAAAAATATTAATGGTTATTATTTCTTACATCGCCAATGTCTATGGGCGGTGGTGACCACTCACCATCAGGTGTTGCATGTCGTCCGATGGTAAGTGGTCTGTAAGAAACATTTACCATTCTCACACTTACCCTTATAACAGGAACACAACAGTACTAACGATAAGTAAAGATGTTTGGCGGTAGAATATCTGATGAGTGGGTGGTACCTCCCAGACGAGCTTAGCACCAGTAAACAATAAAGCAAACGTACATATATGTAACAGCCTGTGTAAGTCCCACTGCTGGGCTATAGGCCTCCTCTCCTCTTTTTTTGAGGAGAAGGTTTGGAGCTTATTCCACCACGCTGCTCCAATGCGGGTTGGTGGAATTCACATGTGGCAGAATTTCAGTGAAATTAGACACATGCAGGTTTCCTCACGATGTTTTCCTTCACCGTAAAGCACGAGATGAATTATAATCACAAATTAAGCACATGAAAATTCAGTGGTGCTTGCCCGGGTTTGAACTTACCACTGGGCCATCTCGGCTTTTTTCAAAAAAAAAAAAAAAGCCGAGATGGCCAAAAAAAAAAAAAACATATTATTAGTAACAAATTATTTATGAAGTTAAATTAAATTTTCGCGAAACACACAGCACTAGAGAGAAGGTTTGGTAGTCTAAAATCGTACCAAAATCACTTAGCACAAAAATTTCATCTGGTAATAAATAAAGAGGCTTTTAAAACGCTAACAGTCAAGAAGAAGAGTGAAGAAACACTGAGAGAAGAAGAAATTGTGCCACAATGTCCAAATTCAACACTTAAACCTAAATAAAATAATTATTTATATTTAACTCATACAAGAAAAAAACAAATAATAAACATTTCTTAAATAATGCAAAAACATGTTTCTTACTTTACCTTAATTATGGTTAATAACAAATTAATTATGGGAGTATGAATCATACTCATACAATTCATTCATATTAATTAAGCTTATTGGCCTCAGAGTTCATTCCATTAAATATTATGGATAATGGTTGAGATTTTTCGTAGGTAGCCTGGGTTTAGAAATGGATAGTTGCACTTCTGCTGTTCGGAAAGCACTTAAGACCAATGGCATTTGCTCAGATCCTGTTTCTTTCAGGTCGTGTATATTTTTTACAGTTAATAGGCAAGGGTTTGACTGTTGAATTGCCTGGTCTTAAGCATCGACACGGTTTAGGATGTAGCACACCTGCTCAGAAGGAGCCCGTTTAATCTGGATTTGAAAACACCAACCCATCAGGAAATATGAACTCGGGCAAAGCAATACAGAGTTTCACAGTGAGAATTCGGAATGTAGATTCAAAGATACTTCGTATGTAGGCGGTGAAGTTCCGCTGTGTACCTATGGCGCTTTGGTAGTGTTTGCCTGACCGTTCGATAGTAAAAGGGGGCAGGAGGTATCAGTTTGTGTTGTGAGAATTTGCCGTCCCATCAGATTATGAAACTGTTTGCACACTTGTCCATATTCTCGTGGATAGTTTGGAACTTTCTCACATATGATATATGATACAGGAAAATGTCTAATAAGCTTACACAACTTAGCAACAGTAGTTAACTTAGTTTCAATATATATATATATATATAATTTCAAGCAGATATTTACTGTTGCTAAGTTGTGTAAGCTTATTAGACATTTTCCTGTATCGAATACAATTAAAAGTTGGATTTAAGGAAATCTGTAACTGTTTATAAATTCAGAGTATCCAGTAACTTTTCAGGAAATATATATTCTTCAAAAAGGTCTATACTTTCTAAGAAATAATATCAGATTCCATTGTATATGATCTCTTAATTATAGTATTTTTCGTGAAAAAGAACATTGCTATCCTTGTCAAGTCCACAAATGAGAAAGAGATGGCAATATTTTTTTTAGTAATTCGTTATGATGAAAAACTTACACGCTCATTAAAATAACGTTCATCCAAATAATATAAATATATACTAAAGGCGCGGATCATTTCCTGTTGAAATATGATTATTTGAAAAAAAAAATCACATCTTTATAAATACTAAGCTCTTTTGTAGCTACTAATATCCATAAAACCGTGATATATCTTGTGAATGCTTTTATTAATCGTTGTTATTACTTTGTACAAGCTCGTCTGATTCTATTCACCTAATAGTTATATTTCGCTAAACAGCTATTCATTATCATATTAACGTATTCCGATTTGAAGGATGAGTAAGAGTTCAAGTTATAATATCTTATGGTATGGGCTTCTGGTGTTAGGGCTTTGTGCAAGCTCGTCTGGGTAGGTACCACCCACTCATCAGATATTCTACCGCAAAACAGCAGTACTTGGTATTGTTGTGTTCCGGTTTGAAGGGTGAGTGAGCCAGTGTAATTACAGGTACATGGGACATAAAATCTTAGGTCCCAAGGTTGGTGGCGCATTGGCGATGTAAGCGATGTTTAACATTTCTTACAGTGCCAATGTCTAAGGGCGTTTGGTGACCACTTACCATCAGGTGGCCCATATGCCTCCGCCTACCTATTCTATAAAAAATAATGGTGTTGCTTGAAGCACATATTATATCTAACAGTTTTAATGTCTATAGGTACACCCATTGATATCATTTTTAGATGATCATTCCATTCGCACAGTTAATCGGTAATTGCTAACATATATGAACAATATATATAATTTCAAATACTATTTACAATAAGTTATTGCCTATTATAAATAATCTTATAGCTTTCATTGTTGACAGGGTTTCAGGACGTTTCATTTTCCGCCCAGAGAATTCGAATTAGAACCGGATTCAACGAAGAAATGCTGCTAGCATCTTGCCACTGTTCCTCGCAGTCATTATTTCTTAAGTAGCTATTATTACATTTAATTTGTATTTGAGTTCTAAATGTAAATTAATCTTCTATAAATATATGATCTATTCATTCATTTATACTATAGTTGGACTGTTATCATTAAGGAAAAAAATACTTCTTGTTTGCGTAAATTAGAATTCAATGACGGTTCAATCGTTTGTTTTTGTTGTACAGTCTCTGTGGTTATATATAGGTTCCTGAATAACAAAAATGCCACATAAATAATAGAATACATAGCTATTTACGGATGCCGAATCTTTATAGCATATATTTCGTAATACACAATAATTTAATTTTTATATCGTCTTTCAGATAGAAGTAACAATACTTTTGGTTTATTCAAATTAATTTTCTTTAGAAATCTAAAAATTAGCCTTTAACAAAATATTATAGAATTCAGCGAAAGTTATAATTCGTTTTTCATTCATTAGTTTATTCAGAGCATACACGAACTCCAATTGTAAAATAAAATGAGTGTGTAATGATGAGAAGCACAAATCTATAAATACAAAATCCTTCACCGCGTCTGTCAATTGAACGCGATAACCTCAAAAACTACCAAACGGATGACTGGTTTTTATGATTAGGTGTTTACGGATCACATGGTTTTCATCAATGGACGGAGTGATTCATGAGAAATGTTTAAGTGTATAATTCATTAAGGTTTTGCGTAAATTAGCTGAAACAGGACAAAGATTTTTGAAGATGTCGGAGATAAATTTGCTGAATGGGAAATTTACTGGCGTTCGCCGAGTAAATCTATAGTTATTTTTATGTAGATAATTTATTCTACCCGCGCGAAGCCAGAGACAGTTCATAATAAGAAAAATAAGTTTTGTGTGTCTTTTTCCGATTACCATTTCAGTTTTTAGTTGCAGGACGAACATAGCCTATATAATAGTTATGTATGTTGAATAGATTTTGAGATATAGTTTTATATCTACGAGTCGACCATCGAAAATGAAATCAATGAAGTCGATCCAGTTTTTGAATTGTTTTTGAAGCGAACGCTGCCAGCTAAAAATAATTGTAAATTTATTTAAAAAAACGCGCGAAAAAATACACGGTGGCCATATATGATATATTGAATTACGATAATATTTAATAAGTTTTCCAATCAAGTATTATATTATATATTTTCCAAACGGCATATTATAGAAACTATGACGATAATGTTATATCATATCAAGCAGGATTTCCCTGTTTCTAACGTAATATTTTATTGTGACGACTGTGCTGAATGCAGGGACGCATTGACTACGCCTTTAGCTCCTAGACAAATACTACGAGAATTACGTTGTTAATTTAATTAAACACATGCTTCAAGTTGTTTTGCGTGTACCTTCTAATCGTCTAGTAGTCAAAATTGAATCATTGAATAAATTTTCATATTTCGAAAGTTTTTTTATTGATAACAAATAATGCTAGCCAAACGCTACGAAACAAAAAACGAAAATCATTTGACAACTAGAGGAGAAAGATGTACTGAACTGTGTTATCTATGTCTATAATATAAATATTTATCATACATAAATGAATCAGATTTTATAAAAACCTCGAATTGATCATATTAAAAATAAAACACCAATTCATAAAAATTGAACTAAATTACTCACTCAATTACTCATTCATATTTAAATAACAAAATTGAATAATTTTAACAAGACGCGCCAATTATTAATAATTAAGCTAACCTTTCTGTCCACCGACAAAATTGCTGTTGAGGTTATTGTGTTCTTAACAACGCTGTTGTAGAGGTAAAATGGTAGTATATAGTAAAAAGATTATCAATTTCTACATGTTGTTTAAACCACTTCATTGTTGTTAAGCATTAGATTATAACTTCAGAAATCTAGGTGCCCGATCCTGTGCTCTCTTTATTACATCAGAAAAATTTATTACGCTTCGCTGTCAAGATTTTTTTATAGCAAACCTTGGTTAGGTAGTAAAGCTGCGTCTAAAGTTTTAAGGCATACCTACTTTTGGATTATAAGAGTACGACCAGAGGTGCACCTGTATAGTCGTACTCCTTAATTATAATATCTCCTTCACAGATTGCCTAGTCTTAGTATGTTAGAATATTATCACATCATCATGGTCCAAAAGATTCAATAAGATGGAAATAAACAGGAATTGAAATAATGACTCGCTTATCAATATGTCGCAGCGTCAGTCTTATGACTGCTAGGGTGCGGTCGTTGCCATGATGATGTCGGATTTGGAGTGACAGTTAAAACAGAAAAAAGATGGTTGGAGAATTCGAACTGGAGGATGAACGGGGGTCAGGATAGAAAGACAGAGCGAGCGGTAAAAAACACCACTTGGCATCGAGCTCACCACGTTACCAATCCGAATAATTCCGTAAACTTAATTTGCAATCTGTATACGTCGTATAATAATAATAAGCTCCAAACCTTCTCCTCAAAAAGAGGAGAGGAGGCCTTTAGCCCAGCAGTGGGACATTCACAGGCTTTTAGGGTACGTTGTCGATAAAAAGGACTATCATATCAAGTGCCAAATTTTGTATCTTCACCATGGCCGAACAATCAGATAACGAGTCGTCAAATCAACTCCCGATAAATATATTTTGGCTAATGTTATGTATATACATAAAATCATAAAAGATTTTTGTGACGTATATACTTGTAACTTCTATTACCCAAATGCATAGGGTTAGCAACTTTTTTTGGGATAATTTTACGTCCAAAAACATTCAATTGCAAAGTTTGAAATAATCATTAAATGATATTACTAAGCCAATAATTTCGGTAATAAAATGAGCGTTTCCATGCCATTTCAAATAAAAAATATAAATTGGATATGAAAAAAATCCTGATTAATGATTTTCGACGTAACTTCTATTATGTCTATATTAGGAAATTAGTGGATGTGTGACTCAAATCGCAAAAGTGCTGATATGTAGGACAGGAAACATGAGTAATTATATTAATTTCATGTATTATCATTGTTTGAAATATATTAGACCTGTTTTCCGTAACCAAAAAATAAATCACTTAAGTAATTAATTTTACTCTAGATTATTAATTACAATTTTTTAAAGGAGAGTATATAATATGAAATATCGTTTAGGTATCTATACTAATATTTAAAATGCGAAAACTTTAACCACGTCCTGAAGACTGGTGTGACGTGGACGTGTGTCCACGTCACACCAGTCTGTTACACTTTCAAGGCTAAACCACTAAACCGATTTCAATGAAATTCGTCATGAATCAAGCTTGAACCGCAAGGACTGATACTTTTTTTACCTAATACCCGCTCTTCCCGAAAAGACGTGGGCGAAGCCGCGAGCGACTACTAGTATCTTATAACTTGGTTACTACAAGTTACATGATCGAAGTTTAAACTTAAGCAAACATTCTCACATTACCATTGCAGATCTAAATATACGATATATGATTTGAAGCTATATCAAGTTTAATAATAATGTCCTCCAGACCGATTTCGGCCACGGCGGCCAATCTCAAGAGAGATTAGCCAACTACGCAGGAGATATTATAGTGCACAACTGTGTGCGCAAACACAGGTGCACTCTCTATTCCTTAACTCTCATAATCCGATGGGACGGCAATCCGACACGACCGCAAAGAGTTCAGGCGCAGGACCAACGGCTTTACGTGCTTTCCGAGGCACGGGAGTGAACACACTTCCAACTTCCAGACTCCGGGCTACTACTGAGAATTTTCTGACAGAAAAACCCAATAACGTTTTATTGGCCCGACCTGAGAATTGAACCCAGGACCTCCGAGTCTGCGGCCTTACATCAAGCCACTAGACCAACGAGGCAGTCATATAATATACATCAAGTTTATATATAAGATGGCCCACTGGTGAAAACATTTGAATTTTAAAAGAAGATTGCGGGTTCAAACTACTGAATTTCCATGTCATAAATATGTAAAGATATAAAATACTTTAGATATCGAATGAATGATACATAGGGGACATTTAAAAAATCCGTTAAGAGATTGTTTACTGTAACGTAATGCCACATAGAGCCACGCTATATAATGCCACGCTACATATCACTACGCCACATGCCAAGACGAGACAAGCCAAGCCAAGCCAAGCCAAGCCAAGCCAAACCAAGCCAAACCAAGCCAAACCAAGCCAAGCCAAGCCATGCCATGCCATGCCACGACAGTTAAAACCAGGACTGTCCACCAAGTCCGCCTGTAACCATTACTGGCTTTACATTCGAGTGACAACAGAACTTAATACCCGATCGGCTCATTTCGAAACGTCATTCGTTTTTGTACAAAAATGTTGCTATGGCAACCAAAATAACGGAGGAGTTCATGTGACCACGACAACGGAAAAATAACAGTTGTAAATTGAAAAAGCATTAAGACAGAAATATACATTCGATTTTTGATATATTGTTATCATTATTGCCTTCCCGTTTCAATATAATTATTAAATATTGTCACCAATTATATACTATAGTTATGTGTTATCAATGTCACTGACTCAGACTTGATGACATCATTTCTACGAATCGCTCCTTGATATTGTTAATCGTAACCTTCGCGAAACAATTTGAATTTTAACAAATAACACAGAAATATTATAACTCTGGATTAATAGTAAAGATAATATACATATATATCACATAATATACATATATAAATGTTAGATCATAATTTTAAAATCATAATCATTTTAGATGCACACAATTGAATTTTGTTATCTTGCAACGTATATGAGATTCAACAAGTTGATATTATTAAGTCTGTTTTTTCTTGTTTCCTAATAGATTATCATTAGAATACTATCTATAAACTTTCGCGATGAATTTTACTCGGTAAACCAGATCGTGGTCACGACAAGTGCAATTCTATGAAAACAATTAAAAATTAATTATTGAAAGGCTATGATCAAGGTTACCACGGTTCAAACCGGAATATCATGTTAAAAATTTATCATGAAAATAATCATCTGATTCCGGCATTAGTAGTATTAGTAGTAGCCTGAAATCTTTCCGGTCGTGTCGAATTGCCGTTCCTTGAATCTATGATTGCGTACACATTTATTCGCTATAATATGTCCTGCGAGGTTGGCTAATCTCTCTTGAGATTGGCCGCTGTGGCCGAAACAATTCATCAAATTATTACTAGTAACTTTTATTTCGTTTAAAGCTGAAGAATATGATACTAAGAATATTTATTAACCTATACTGGTAATATATATTTTTATAGTATAGGTAGGCGGACGAGCATATGGGCCACCTGGTGGTAAGTGGACACCAACGCCCATAGACATTGACATTGTAAGAAATGTTAAACAATACCAACAATACCAAGTACTGCTTTTTTGCGTAATTATAATCTCATCTCTTTTTTATAATTTTTTGTGACGTGAAGTGTGGGTTCAATATTAAATTTGTCTATTTCTGTTTCTCAATTCAGCCCTGCATTTACGCATTCTTACAGTAATGATATTTGTTCATTGGGAGTTCTGTATTTATTATTTTTCCTTAAGTAATATCCGTTGCAAAGTGATAGTGTAATTGTTTTATACATAAAAATAAACAGCACGTTCGAAATTTAAAGTTCAAATAATTATACACATATTTTGACAAAATTGTAATGTTACACAAAAACTGTTTCTAAAATATTTCTAAACGAAAATTGTTCATGATCATAAAAAAAAATTAGAAAATTGAGCTTATTCGGTATATATAATAAAACTTATAAGTTCTGTAAGAGGAGAAAGTATCATAAAAAAATTATGTCTTCATGATAATGATTCACGTTTCGTAATGTTCTATTATCACCAGGCAAAACAATTGCACTTATATGGTAAAGTGTATGTATATTAATCGCAAGAGGAAATTAATATGAATCATTGTGACGTAATTATTAGTTATTCTATTTTTTTATTAAATAAAAGTAAGAGATAAAAAAAAAATCGGACGTCACGTCGTACCTATGTATGTGTGTACAATATATTTGGCAATACTGTGACAAAACTGTTTTTTTAATAAGGAAACTTAAACCGTTATTCAAAGACTATCTACGGTATCAGTTGTTTAAACGAGTTATTTTAAAATATATTTTACTACCTCCTCGCCCAGGCTTCGCAGGGGACTTATGACCTACATAAACCAATATACCGTAATACATATAACTCTATTGGTTTATGTGGGAAACGCCAACAAAATTCCGAGTCAGCATGATCTTCAACAATCATCTTTAAATTTAGCCCGTTTACGCAAAATCTTAATGAATTATACGAATAAACCTTTCTCATGAATCACTCCGTTCATTAGTGAAAATTGTATGTTGTTTTTGAGTTTATTTCTTCCAGACAAACAGACGTGGCGGGGCTTTTTTATAATATGTAGACATAATATTAGTAGATACTTAGGGAATAATTAACGATCCCATATATATATTAAAGTTACTTACTATATTAAACTTAATATAACCACTAGTTCTCTTTCATTTGCCTTAAACGAAAACGAGCCTTAAGTTTTTTCGGACACACGTGCTGTTCTCATCAAATCATTGTCATAAGAGCAAGTAAATTATTTCGGGGCAAAAATATTGCAGATGTGTTCGAGGTAGGACACCTACAACATAGTCTGCCGTAATAAAGAAGGTGACGGGCGGATATACAGCTTATGACTGTACGATGGAGGAAAAAGTATGTTGTCCCGGTCAAGAGCAGCGAGGACACTAAAAACACTTTACTGGTGGTAGAGCTTTGTGCAAGCTCGTCTGGGTAGGTACCACCCACTGATCAGATATTCTACCGCAAAACAGCAGTACTTGGTATTGTTGTGCGCACCTGTGTACGTTAATGCGCCACCTATCTTGAGGACTAAGGTGTCATGACTCATGTCTGTAGTAACATTGGCTCACTGACCCATCAAATTGGAACCAATACTTTTTGGTCATAGAATAGTCGATTATTGGTCGGTAACTACCAAGATGAACTTGCACAAACAGCTATCATAATGAGTCTAACACGTAACTGATGAAAAATGAGAATTCTACGAGCTTCTATTCTTAATTAAGTCACTCATATTAGTGCTATAAACAGCGATGAAAAATTTAAGTAACATTGTGTACAAAGTTAGTTTAACGTATGAATTATTCTTTTGAATCGTCAGATGATGAACGAATGAATGAATTATTATAATATTAATAACACATCTTTTGACGTATTAAAACGACCAATTTATGCTCATAATCATAGTGTACTTTGGCTTATGACATTCATGAGTAATTCGCTCGTTGATCTAGTTGCAATATTATTCTTCGAATCTCAGGGCGGGACATTACAATTTGTTCTTTTTTTTTATAGAAAAGGAAGGTGGACGAGCATATGGGCCACCTGATGGTAAGTGGTCACCAACGCCCTTAGACATTGGCATTGTAATGTTGCCATCGCTTAAATCGCCAATGCGCCACCAACCTTGGGAACTACGATCTTATGTCCCTTGTGCCTGTAATTACACTGGCTCACTTACCCTTCAAACTGGAACACAACAATACCAAGTACTGCTGTTTTGCGGTAGAATATCTGATCAGTGGGTGGTACCTACCCATACGAGCTTGCACAAAGCTCTACCACCAGTAAAGTGTTTTTAGTGTCCTCGCTGCTCTTGACCGGGACAACATACTTTTTTTTCTGTTTTCGTGTTAAAAACCTCCTGTCCCTTTTTGAGGAGAAGGTTTGGAGCTTATCCCACCACGTCGCTCCAATGCTGGTTGGTGGAATACACATGTGGCAGAATCTCAGTGAAATTAGAAATCAGGTTTCTTCACGATGTTTTCCTTCACCGTCAAGCACGAGATGAATTATAATGATTAAAGTAACAGCCTGTTAATGTCCCACTGCTGGGCTAAGGCCTCCTCTCCCTTTTGAGGAGAAGGTTTGGAACTTATTCTACCACGCTGCTCCAATGCGGGTTGGTAGAATACACATGTGGCATAATTTCAATGAAACTAGGCGCATGCAGGTTTCCTTACGATGTTTTCCTTCACCGTCAAGCACGAGATGAATTATAAACATATATAATGATTAAGCCATAGACAATTTACTACTTATTTTTTTACATATTCCTGACATTACGTTAAGATTACTCACATTATAATAAATGAAACATAACACACACAAACACACGTTTATGTGTGTTATGTTTCTGTAGTATATTCGTTCTGATGTTATTTTAACTTTGTAAATAAAAAAAAACGCACGCTTGTCTTAATCCGCCATTTTGTTTGTCGGCTCTCGTATAGCAAGGTAAGGTCGTCATGGGCGGGACTTGTGATTTTATAAAACTGTTGTTTGAGTTGTATTTTTGAGAGTAATGAAAATTGTCAATTACTTAAATTTGTATGGTTTTATTTTTATATTTTTATAAAGATCAGTTCGGGGTTTTTATAAAACTCATTTCACATCTGGTTGCTAAATCCAATATATTCATTTTAAATTGAAATAATTGTGTAACATTTTGATAAATGAACGTAATGTATATACTATTTTATAAACTCCCTAATCGAGGATGATACGATATTGTAATTATGAAACTATATATTATATTATCATTATGCTTAAAATGTATTTATAATTAAAAAAAATCTAACATTGACATTAACTAATACTATAATAACACATCTTATATTAAATAATACAACAATAGGTGTATAATATAATTATAGAATAGTCTTATTTTTTACACAACTTTCACTACACAAGAGCAACAACTTGGCACTTGGAAGGGTCTTTCGACGACTTCCTTTTGGTCATTTAAGGCTATCATCCGCCGTAACATGTATTTCTGGACACATCGCGCCTCGTAGCCATTTTGGAAATACGCCACCGATGAGCAAGGCGAATCTCTTGTTCTGTAAAAATAAAATACATTTGTATGAATGTCATACAGACAACATATGTCACCTCAAAATACATTTCACATCAGTGCTGTGCCATTCTGTTAATCTGACAGAAAAGTGAGATAGAGTATTGGGCTTAGCGAGCACAACGATAAAACGCAAACGATTTGAAACTGCCGAAATATACAACATAATAAAGACATCTGTACAAGTGCACGCAGTAGCGATTTCGTTCAGTGACTGATTTTTAAGATTTAAAATTTAAGTAGCGCTTTGAAATCGCACGATTTTTTTTTGTCTCTTATATATTAATACCGTACTAACAAGAAATACGCACAGCGGATAAACGCTTTCGGTCTACCAAGATCAATATCGATCATAGCAAATATTTAAAAAACAAATCTAGGCTCGATTTAATAACCAAAGGGTAAAAGTCCTCAAAATACGAGCAACATTTCCCATAGAGTCCCAGTTCCAGTAGGGAAATATAATTTACATTAAATGTAGATATGAAATAAAATTACAACAGGGCTTTTTTAAGGTAAATCATAAGAGCAATTACTTATAAATCAAAATTAATATTAAGTTTGTTCAATTATGTACAGGCGTCATAACATTTTGTTATAACAATGTTAAATAATGGTGGTAGGGCTTTGTGCAAGTTCATCTGGGTAGGTACCACCCACTCATCAGATATTCTACCGCAAAACAGCAGTACTTGGTTTTGTTGTGTTTTGGTTTGAAGGGTGAGTGAGCCAGTGTAATTACAGGTACTAGATATAAAATCTTAGGTCCCAAGGTTGGTGGCCCATTGGCGATGTAAGCGATAGCTAACATTTCTTACAGTGCCAATGTCTAAGGGCGTTTGGTGACCACTTACCATCAGGTGGCCCATATGCTCGTCCGCCTTCCTATTCTATAAAATAAAATAAAAAATGTCATTTTACAAGATTGATAAATAAACTAACGCTTTCACAAGCCGGATTAGCAATAATGTATTTATACATTTTCATAGCCGCCTTTTCTAATTAAATATATACGATCAAATGTAATTGTTCACATATAAATCAGGGATCATTTCCATGCTTTTTCATCATGTGTATAATTTTCGTCGAACAATATAACTTGTAGTTAAATAAATAGGTAGATAGACACACTTATTGTTAGAGCTTTGAGAGAGGCAGTGTAACTACAGACAAGGGACGCAATACCTTAGTTCCCAAGGTTGGTGCCGCATTGGCGGTGTAAAGGATTGTTTATATATATTTAATTATTTATATTTTAATTGATAAAATTATGTTTTAGGTTATAATTTAAACTTACTGGCATATTTCTACTCGAAACGTTTGCTGTGGCTTTTGCTTATCGTTCATAATGAGAAACCATTCTTTATTAGCATCCTGCGCGGCTCGTGGGGCGTATAGCTGTAAAAATAAATATTATACAAAATTAATATATTTATTCGTCTTATATTTCAATGGCAGGCCTGCTTGGTTAGTAGCCCTCAGTTTAAATGTAGTATAGCTACGTTTAGATAAGACTGAGCATCCGATTCGTGTGCATCCTGACTGTGAAATGTATGCGGCATACGTTTCAACTCGGATGCATCTTATCTACAAGGGATGTAACCTATTAGTTTCCACTGTTGGCGGTGCATTGACGGAGTAAGGAATTGTATATATGGTGACCACCTCTTTTGCTTTCCCTTCTGTTATCTTATTATTATTAAAAAGAACATATGAACATTGAAGATACCCTTTCTACTGAATTACAGAGCTCAATTATTTCTTCCTCAGGTCCAATTCTCTCAGCTATCTGTGGTATGTCCAGAACGTCTTTGTTGAATTTGCTGATGTTGCGTTTTTCAATCTGTAACGTTATAATGTCAAATTAAGATAAAACAAACTAAAATATCATTCTGGTGATTGATCTGAATTTATTTTAAGTTCTTGAATTTTAAGTTTCTTAAAGTATTTTTTGAAAGTAAAATAATAATAATAATAACTATATTCGACGACTATATCACTCGTCAACGACTGATAGTATAAAAATGAATGGTAGACATCCGAAAGTAGATGACTTTATAGTGAGTATGGTAGTAGTAGTTAGTATAATAGTATTATATAGTAGTAGTAGTAAGTATAGTTACTAGTTTTTAACACGCCTATTTGGAACCACACTTTTTTTAACTACAAATTCTTTAGTGGATATTTATGGTATTATTTGTAAAAAAAATCTAAAATAATACTTTCAGAAAAACTATGAGAAGATCTTTTTACTAACATAATTTTATTCTTCCATATTGTCTGAAGCTTTATTAACATATGATGATAATTACGTATAATTCATGCAATAATGCTAACTTACTTCTTGAGCCAAATTCTTCACCAAATCTTCTGGGTAGTTGGGTATGTCTTCACAGATGCCGATTTTCTTGCACTCATCGGGAATTACCAAATTGTTCCCAGCCCGAGACGTTAATCCTGGGAAAACGAAACCCAACTCCACTGAAAAATAATTATTTAAATATTATGTATATGTGATACCTAAAGAAGTCCACGTTACAGCTGACTATGGTTACTATGGGTTAGACGCGTCAAAACTACGCCGTAAAAATGTATGTAAAACCGGATTATATAATAATGAAGTACATAAATAATATCTTTAACATAAGATTAATTATCATTAACATAAGGTTATAATAATTATTTTAGTATCGCTGATTTAATAATGGTATGGAAATAATTCTTCTATTTAATTATGAAGGACGCGAAACAATGAATCGTTAATGTTTATGATGGCAATACGGTGATTTATTGCGCATGCTTTGTAAATAATTATACTCGTATGTACGACTAAACTAAACTACACTTTTTTTCTAAGTACACATAGCGTTATATGTTCTTCTGCAAGTTCATTTGTAGCTACCACCAAACAAACAGTATAAATTTGTTTAACTTTATTGACCCCAAGCAATTGCATGGTATTTACTTTTTCTAAGAGCATCCATCCTTTGTAGAAGCCATAAAAACAAACAGCAAACATTTATTTTACTTAATTAAACCCAAGCAATTGCATTGTATAAAATGCGAACTTAACGCCTTTTAGTAATAGTCTGCTTGTCAACTATTATGCGGCTGTGATCTGGTTTTAATGATTGGACCAGTTTATTTACAGGGACGAGAGACATAACTACATAGTTCATATGGTAATCGATTCGAATGAAATGATTATAAAATATTAAACAGTAATACCAATTACTGTTTGATGTTACAATTGGATGAGACGTGCCTTATAAGCATTGGAAATACAATTTTATAAAATGACGTCTTCTTGACTGCACAAGTGTGGGGACAAATACAGTTCTCTATACCCTCAGTCTTATTATCCGATGGGACGGCAAATCCGACACGACCGGAAAGAGTTCAGGTGCAGGATTAATGGTTTAACGTGCTTTCCGAGGCACGGAAGTGTAGATACTTCCATCTTTCAGCCTCAGGTCTGTTACTGATATTTTTAAATGGAAAAAACCAATCACTTTCTACAGGCACGACCTGAGATTTTATAACCGGTTGTCATGCAAGCTGGTTACTAGACAAAGGATACAGTTCAATATATATAAATGTGTTGCTTGTTCTAGAGATTTAATATCAATTATCATTTAGAAATAGGAGGAACAATAATCAAATAAAGTTAGAGGTTCTATTATTTAGTATATTATGACGTATCTCTCCACAACCATACTATGAACAGCTGCATCTTTATAAGCACCCAAAATATACTAATATTTTGCTGATATTTAAAGCGACTGTCTCCATAACCAGAAGCCAACTATTAAAACGCACTTGATAGAATATTTTACAAAGCAGCTTTGGATTGGAAACACGTTCAACGTTTCGATACGAACCTCTTTTAGTGACAAAAGGCTTCACAAATCTATTCAAGATTTTGTACGAACCATTCGGTTTGTGATTGGCAGACCTCTCGCCCTCCGACACTGATCGACTTTCAGCTACCTCAGCGCCATTCGATGCCTGAAACTGATAAAAAATATATTAAAATAGAGAATGTAAAGTGTAACTGTGAAACCCTGCTGTAAAACTGCTCCGCAAATCTCCTCATAATTAGACTGTTTGGAGGTTACGAGTACGCTACTCCACAGCGATTTTATTTCATACATTCCGTTTTCCTCAATATGTTTTCATACAAAAACTCATGCTTACAAAACAATTGGTAGGTAAGTCGTGTTAAACTATAAACTTGGTTATATAGCTGATAATTCTATATTTTTAAGCTCCTACAGAAGTGACATGATCACTATGTGACCAAACTCCTAAAAAAAATCTATTTTTTTTTAATCTTTTTAAAAATATTTATCATAGGGTAAATACATAAATTGTTTTCTTATCTAAATAAATATGAGTAGGTTTTTGTATGTTTTATGATATTTTAATATACCGTCTTAAAATAAAGTTTGCGTAAAACTGCTGCACATATTTTATTTTTGACATGATTTCATTATTTTACATTCTTGTACTCGGTTTGTATATTCGGTACAATTTTACAATAGATTTGTTGAATTGCATTATTTTTTCTTTATTTGCATATAAAATTATATACATTACAAGGTTTTTCATAATATTAAAAATGTCAAAATGAATTAAAAAACCTAGCTAAAGATAATTTAAGCTACATATACAGGCGAACACATCTTCACAAGATTTTTTCTAGTTTTTTTTTTTTTTCATTTTCATAGGAAAAAATTAAGAATTTTTGTGTCTTATTCTTCGTTACTATTTAAATCTGTTTAGTTCATTATTTTTAATTTAAAACAAAAAATGATAAAATACTATATAATTATTGGCTAACGATTTACTGACATTTCAAACTTTAATGCTATTTTAAATAAATACAAATGCGGTTTTATTACATTGAAACGCGTGCGAAATAAATCAATTATTACGACTTATATTAATGTTATATCGGGTTATCAGTTCTCGTTTGTTAAAATAGATGGCGGTACTGATATCGCGCAGTAAATGTGTCATTTTATTAAAGCGTGTAAAAGATGAAATCAGTGATACTATCGAATGATGCTATAACAAACAGATACTTAATTACTTGGTTATTGGACACAACTTTGTGGTATGGCTTTGTGCAAACCCGCCTGGGTAAGTACCACCCACTCATCAAAATATACTCTACCACCTAATAGCATAGTATTATAGTGTTCCGATTTGAAGGGTGAGAGGGCCTGTGTAACAACAGGCTTGTCCCTTAACATCTTAGTTCTCAAAATGGATGACGCGTTGACGATGTGTCAGGAGGTAACTATTTCCTACAATGCCTATGGGAGGTTATGACCATTAACTATCAGTTACATTTGCGAGTCTACCTACATATTAATACTATCGGGATATCATTATAGTGGAGTGTTTATACATATATCTCAAGGTGTAAATCTGAATTACAACATCTCATTAATGTTAATGAATGAACACAACTGAGTTATTATGTCCCATGTTCCTAAAATTACACTGGCGCACTCAATAGTTAAACCAAAATACACAGCAAATAAAAAATTGATGATGATAATTATGAATTCAAGTTAATGTATAACTACTTCATGACTCAGAGCAATTTACTAATAATATTTGAAGTTAACGATTATTACACCAAGAATTTATATTATATTTAATTTCGAAGAAGTATCTTAAACGATCAAAATGGTGCTATCCAGGTACACTTAATAACCATGTTAGGTAATATTTTGTTTTATATTTATTACAGGTCGAAATCTCACTGTGTTTTTTAACGACTAGTCCTTAATCATAATCCATAAATAATGTTTTGTCCAATAGATGGCGTTGATTGAATATATCACGTTTCTGAATCGCACGGTCTATATATTTGTTAATGGGTAAGTAGTGAACTCCTATCTCATAGGAAACACCTTCAACATGGATGTCTGTGGTGTCAGAGAATTGGGATAACTCAAATTTTAAGGTGGGGTCTAGTGCATTTCTAACTAAATCTAATTCCACTATACACTGGTTCACTCACCCTTCAAACCGGAATACAACAATTCTGAGTCTTGCTGTTTACGGTAGATTATATGATGAGTGGATGGTACCTCCACTAAGTAAAATTCTGCTGAGCATATTTTCTAAACTAAATTACATATTATCGGATTAAAAAACACTACCATACATTATAATCCCACACGTGTGAAAGAAATGGTAATATTTTTAGTTTTTGATGCATTTAATGAGATAAATAAAATGAAATCTAGCCGAGAAATTTACTATACCGTGTAGCAGATGAAACCGAGCGGAAAAACTAGATGTATTTTTTGTGTATTCTATTAGCATGCCCAATGATTATTAACACGAACAAGTCGTTGCACGTTACATATAAAAAGAAAGAAAGTCACTTTTACTTTCATATAGCAACACATTTAAAACCGGTCAAGGAAATTATATCGATATGACATATATAACTATTTATAAACCAAATTACGTGATAATTATTATGGTAATTATATATTTTACAATTTAAATAGAATATGATTATTTGATAATTTAAATTAGTTATTAATGAGTTAGTAACCAAATTATTTGAATTCAATGCCGTAACGTGCTAATGATTTTTTTCGTTCTATGTTATAATTAGTGTCAGTTGTATGGATGTTACCGTAGGAAAAAATTCGAGGATTTAGCTAACACTCGTTTTATAATAACAAATATTTTTATTATAAAACTCTCCTATTTCTAGCGTGCTCGGAAGATATCGTTGTCTCAGGACAAAGTCAAAGTAAAGTTTTATTGAAATGATTATATTGATCAACGAATATCAAATCGTGTAAACTCGCTTTTAGTGATAAGGAAATGTCTTGTTCGTATCTTCTTAATTATTGTATTAATTCTGTGTCCAAGGTTCAATGATGTTTAATAAAGTAACTATAAATTCATTCATTCATTACTGTGCTAGTTATGTACTTAATATAATAAATAGATAGATAGAGTAATTCAATTTGAAATTATTTATCAGAAATTTATGCGATTAAATGAGTCTAAATTATTTTATATGTACTTTATTCAAGGCTTAGAAATAACTGAATCATCGCTTTGAAATATTACAATTAAAGCATTTTGTTAGTTGTATATTTCCTGCTTTAAAATGTAGTTTTCATCGAGATGAAATTAACAACAATTTTTTACACACTTGGTCAATGGACGTTGTCAATGCACCACCAACCTTGGGAACTTAGATGTCCCTTGTGGTCGTGATTAAATTGACTCATCCTTCGAACTCAAATACAAACATACCTAACAGTTACTTTTTAATAAAAAAAAATTATGCGTATAAAATATATTAACAGCTATTTTAATTGTGTGACAAACGGACATAAAAATAACTAAGGGGTAAATAGGAGTTTAGTGTATAAGGTTATAAATAATATCCTGGAACATTAATCACACACGGCCATCTGATCCCAAGCTAAGTAAAGCTTGTACTATGTAAACCAGACAACTGATATAAATATACTACTTTTCTTTTGTAAATACATACTTATATAAATAATTACACCAGACTCAAGACAAACAGACATTTTCATGCACACAAATGTCTATCCTGGGTGGGAATCGAACCCACAACCTTCGACGTGAAAGGCAAGTACCAACCACGCCAACCGGCCCGTCGATAAATATTGAATTCATATTATTTACTCGTACATTGACTAGGTTATAGATTTTTTTATATGGCGAGTTTGCTAAGTCATAACAGTAATTATAATGTTTGTGCAGCTAACTTACCTAAACATTATTAAGTTTTATTTATAGACTACATACTGATTTCGTTCGGGTAAACAAACGGTGAGTGTAAAAAGTAAAAATAATGTATCAAACTGTACGAATACTTTTTGCACTGTCCGGAATCTCTCCTTTTCCTTATTTATTGTTTTCCAAACCGAAATATTCTTATTAATAAGATATTTTCATTTGGTATTATTGAGGAAAGAAGAATTAACAATGTTTTTTTGTTCAATATGTATTGTATATTGTATTGTACGAATACTTTTTAGTGTTTAATCGTATTTATATATTATTTAATATTGTTTTCTTTGTATATATGTATGTATATATAAAAAGTCAAAGTGTAAATAAACCACTGAGGTTAAGCGATACTTCAACTCGGTAAAAGTTATAGTGTGACTTATTGAGCGATAAGAATTCGTATTAATCATTTCATTTAAACAAATGTAAATATAAGATTACTATCACAATAATGATATAAAGTAAAATATTGAATTATCAAATACATGAAAGTGATATTTCAAAGTATTTCAAAATATTTTCAACCAATAACGTTAAAATATCAGGAAATAGAGCACTCTATATATGGATTTCCGCTTAAACACAAGGTCTTGTCGTATATTTATCATTTGTTTAAATTAAACGCATAGTATTTGCATTGTACGTTTCTATTTATCAAACTCAAACATACCGGAGAAACCAAAAGAATGCACAGGAGAATCCAGGCCATCACGTCTGAATTATTGATTGACTAACATCGTTTATTCCACTATACAGCGTGTTTCTTATTTATATACATTTTTCAATCGTCACTTGTTTACGTCACTTTAAATATGCGGTTTATTAACGCCGACACACACACTTATACCAGCGTCTGAATGACAACTGGCAAAGACCGCTGACTCGCTAAATTGTATGCTATTAACTGACCGCTTTACAGAGACCTGTATTTTTGATTGTGATAAGTTCTTTATGGCCCTGGCATTTGTGCGCGGGAGGGGAGGTATGGCTCAGTTATAATTGGATAGTATGATATAAGTGTTTCCCATTCACGTATAAAGTTGAATACGTAATGGGAAAAATAATGGAATTCTATATACGATATCATTAATACTTTTATGTGAAGAAACATTGTTTTTGTGTTTTATTCGTTAAAGAAAGTTGTCTTTCTGTCCTCGGTTTTAACTCGTATCAAATGAGATGCGGCGGATTTTACGTTAATTAATAGCAATAAGGAATTTCTCTTAATTAAACCTACGAAGCGATAATAGCAACTTTAATAATTCAAAATATTCAATAAAATTGTACCTTGATTAAAATACATTTTTAATGCAGATTGCAAGCGTATTTGGGTTTCTGATTGCCTTGCATACATAATGCATTTAAAAAGATTACTATAGGATTTTAATTTTTATGTTTTTAGTTAGTACCCTGTCCTTCAGACTGGAAATTTATTACGAAGCTTTGCGGTTACGTACCCATTAAAACTATTGAAGCTTCAAATATATTTATTTTATTAACACTTTTAAAATTTAAATTTGTGGTAGGGCTTTGTGTAAGCCAGTCTCGGTAGGTACCACCCACTCATCACAATATTTTTAAATTCTAATCAGCAATACGTTTTGTTGTGTTTCGGTTTGAAGGGTGAGTGAGCCAGTGTAACTGCAGCACAAGGTACCCACAACACAAATATCCATGGTGTGATTAAAGAATCGTTTATATTTTACTTAAACTTAGTAATTTATATGCAATGGTGTTATTTATGTAACAGTTATAAGACGTCTGTCTGCTTTCCTTTTCGAAATCACGCTTGAGAAAGAGATAGATAGATAAACGTGTACCAAAGAATCGGCATCAATATGTGAAACAAATAAAATATTACTCATGGAATGTGACAACATAAATGAATCGGACTCAAAACTTTTCAACATACTTCAAAATATTTTTAGTTTTTTATTTTACACCTAACCCAAATTATTCAGAAATATAATATGCCAGTAAATACACCTAAAAAAATTGTGCTGAAATCTTAGCTATCATAAAATTCTCCTAGTATGCTGCCAGCAACACCAGCTACGGACCAGCTCTGGAGCTCTCTGGGCACTGGATTAGGGAAATAATAATAATCAGACAGACATTTTTCAGAATTTTTAATTTCCTAAATCATTTTAATAATTTTAACTATTAATAGTATAAAATATATAATTTTCTAAAGTAGTGTTATAGATTAGGAAGAAATGTCCTTTACCCCGCTCTATATAAAATAGGAAGGAGGTCGGACAGATGGGCCACCTGATAAGAAATAGTCACCATCGTCCATAGATATTTGCGCTGGATAAATATTAACCATTCCTTACATCGTCAATGCGCCACCAACCTTGGGAACTAAGGTGTCATGACTCATGTCTGTAACAATGGCTCACTGACCCATCATATCGGAATCAATACTTTTTGGTGATAGAATAGTCGATTATTGGTCGGTAACTACCAAGATGGATTTGCACAAAAAGCTATCGTAATGAGTCTAACACGTAATTGGTGAAAAATGAGAATTCTACGATCTTCTATTCTTAATTAAGTCACTCATATTAGTAGTATAAGCATCGATGAAATATTTAAGTAACATTGTGTACAAAGTTAGTTTAACGTATGAATTATTCTTTTGAATCGTCAGATGATGAACGAATGAATGAATTAATATAACACATCTTTGACGTATTGAAACGACCAATTTATGGTCATAATCATTGTGTACTTTGGCTTATGACTCTATTTATGACTTTCTTTATGACTGTTGATCTAGTTGTAATATTATTCTTCGAATCGCAGGGCGGGACATTACAATTTGTTCTGTTTTCGTGTTAAGAAACCTCCTGTCCCTTTTTGAGGAGAAGGTTTGGAGCTTATCCCACTTGTTGCTGCAATGCTGGTTGGTGGAATACACATGTGGCAGAATCTCAGTGAAATTAGACATTAGGTTTCTTCACGATGTTTTCCTTCACCGTCAAGCACGAGATGAATTATAAAGATTAAGCCATAGAGACTTTATTACTTTATTTTTTTTCATATTCCTGACATTATGTTACAATTATTCGTTCTGATGTTATTTTAACTTTAAATATAAAAAAAAACGCACGCTTGTCTTAATCCGCAATTTTGTTTGTCGGCTCTCGTATAGCAAGTTAATGTCGTCATTGGTGGGACTTGTGATTTTATAAAACTGTTGTTTTAGTTGTATTTTTAAGTGTAATGAAAATTGTTATTTACTTCAATTTGTATGGTTTTATTTTTATATTTTTATAAAGATCAGTTCGGTGTTTTTATAAAACTCATTTCACTTCTGGTTGCTAAATCCAATATATTCATTTTAAATTGAAATAATTGTGTAACATTTTGATAAATGAACGTAATGTATATACTATTTTATAAACTCCCGAATCGAGGATGATACGATATTATAATTATGAAACTATATATTATATTATTATTATTATGCTTAAAATGTATTTATAATTAAAACAAATTCTAATTGACATTACCAAATACTATAATAACATATATGAAATAATACAACAATAAGTATATAATAGAATTATAGAATAGTCTTATTTGTTACAGAACTTTCACTGCACAAGAACAACAACTGGGCACTTGGAAAGGTATTTGGACGACTTCATGTTGGTCATTTAAGGCTATCATCTGCCGTAACATGTATTTCTGGACACATCGCCCCTCGTAGCCGTTTTGGATATACGCCACCGATGAGCAAGGAGAATCTTTTGTTCTGTAAAAATAAAATGCCTTTGTATGAATGTTATACAGACAAAATATATTTCCATATTATAGTGCTGTGCCATTCTGTTAAACTGACAGAAAAGTGAGATAGAGTATTGGGCTTAGCGCGCACAACGATAAAACGCAAACGATTTAAAACTGCCGAAAAATACAACATAATAAAGACATCTGTACAAGTGCACGCAGTATCGATTTTGTTCAGTGACTGATTTTTAAAACGTAATTTGTTAGACTAGTAGCGCTTTGAAATCGCACGATATTTTTGTCTCTTATATATTAGTACCGGTGTACCAACAAGAAATCAGCAACCACGCACGCACAGCGGATAAATTCGTTCGCTCTACCAAGACCAATATCGATCATAACAAATATTTTAGAAACAAATTTAGGCTTGATGTAATGATGATATGACCAAAGGGTAAAGTTCTCAAAAAGCAACATTTAAAATAGAGCCCCAGTTCCAGTAGGGAAATATAATTTACACAAAATGTGAATATAAAATTAAATTACATTAGGGCTTTTTTAAGGTAAATCATAAGAGAAATTATTTATAAATCAAAATTAATATTAAATTTGTTCAATTACGTACAGGCGCCAAAAACATTTATGTCTTAAATAATTGTCATTTTACAATATTGATAAATAAACTAACGCTTTCACAGGCCGCTACCAATACGGAGTGTGTACTCTAAGGAAGCGGATTAGCAATAATGTATTTATACATTTTCATAGCCAACCTTTTCTAATTAAATATCTACGATCAAATGTAATTTTAATCAAAAGTAATTGTTCACATATAAATCAGTGATCATTATCATGCTTTTTATCACGTGTATAATTTTCGTCGAACAATATAACTTGTAGTTGGTGCCGCATTGGCAATGTAAGGTATTTATTTATATATATTGAATTATTTATATTTTAATTGATTAAATTAGGATATATATAGGTTATAATTACAACTTACTTGCATAATTCTATTCGAAACGTTTGCTGTGGCTTTTGCTTATCGTTCATAATGACGAACCAGTCTTTATTAGCATTCTGCGCGGCTCGTGGGGCGTATAGCTGTAAAAATAAATATTATACAAGATTAATACATTTATTCGTGTTATATTTCAATGGCAGGCCTGCTTGGGTTAGTAGCCCTCAGTTTAAATTTAGTATAGGTACGTTTAAATAAGACTCAGCATCCGACTCATCTGCATCCTGACTGTGAAATATATGCGGCATACGTTTCAACTCAGGACTTGGGTGCATTTTAAGTACGAAGGATGTAACCTATTAGTTTCCACTATTGGCGGTCCATTGATGGAGTAAGGAATGGTATATATGGTGACCACTATACATCATGTACCTCTTTTGCTTTCCCTTCTGATATCTTATTATTATTAAAAAGAACATATGAACATAGAAGATACCCTTTCTTCAGAATTACAAAGTTCAGTTGTTTCTTCCCCAGATCCAATTCTCCCAGCTATCTGTGGTGTGTTCAGAACGTCTTTGTTGAATTTACTGATGTTACTTTTTTCAATCTGTAACGTTATAATGTCAAATTAAGATAAAACGAACTAAAATATCATTCCGGTGATTGAACTCAATTTATTTAAAGTTCTTGAATTTTAAGTTTCTTAAAGTATTTTTGTGAATAAAATTACTGCGAAGTTTTGCAAATGTCAATTAAATATATAATAATAAAAATGGCTATATTCGACGACTATATTACTCGTCATCGACTAATAGTATAAAAATGTATGGAATAAATCTGAATCATTTAGACTTTATAGTTAGTATGGTAGTGGTATTATAGTAGTAGTTAGTATAATAGTATAATATAGTAGTAGTAGTAAGTATAGTTACTAGTTTTTAAAACGCCTTTTTGGAACCACATTAAAAAAATATACAAATAATTACTTTTATTGGTATTTATGGTATTATTTGTAAAATTTTTGTAAAATATCGTCACTTTCAGAAAAACTACGATAAACACTTTTTAATTACATATGATTTTTTCTTCCATGTCTGAAGCTTTATTGAAATATGATGATAATATACGTTTAATTCATGAAATAATGCTAACTTACTTCTTGAATCAAATTCTTCACCAAATCTTCTGGGTAATTGGGTATGTCTTCACAGATGCCGATTTTCTTGCACTCTTCGGGAATTACCAAATTGTTCCCAGCCCGTGACGTTAATCCTGGGAAACAAAACCCAACTCCACTAAATAAATATTATTTAAATATTATGTATATGTGATACCTAAAGAAGTCCACGTTACAGCTGACTATGGTTACTATGGGTTAGACGCGTCAGAACTACGTCGTAACAATGTATGTAAAACCGGATTATATAATAATGAAGTATATAAATAATATCTTTAACATACGATTAATTATCATTAACATAAGGCTATAATAATTATTTTAGTATCGCTGATGTAATGATGGTATGGGAATAATTCTTCTATGTAATCATGAAGGACGCGAAACAATGAATCGTTAATGTTTATGATGGCAACACGGTGATTTATTGCGCATGCTTTGTAAATAATTATACTCGTATGTACGACTAAACTAAACTACACTTTTTTTCTAAGTACACATAGCCTTATATGTTCTTCTGCAAGTTCATTTGTATGTACCACGAAACAAACAGCATAAATTTGTTTAACTTTATTGACCCCAAACAATTGCATGGTACTTACTTTTTCTAAGTGCATAGATTTATATAGTTTTTGCAGGTACCACCACCTTTTGTAGAAGCCATAAAAACAATCAGCAAACATTTATTTTACTTAATTATACCCAAGCAATTGCATGAAATAAAATGCGGACTTAACGCCATTGAGTAAATGTCTGCTTATCAACTATTATGCGGCTGTGTTCTGGTTTTAATGATTGGACCAGTTTATTCACAGGGACGAGAGACATAACTACATAGTTCATATGGTAATCGATTCGAATGATATGATTATAAAATGTTGAACAGTAATACTAATTACTGTTTGATGTTACAATTGGATGAGACGTGCCTTATAAGCATTGGAAATATAATTTTATAAAATGACGTCTTCTTGACTGCACAAGTGTGGGGACAAATACAGTTCTCTATTCCCTCAGTCTTATAATCCTATGGGACGGCAAATCCGACACGACCGGAAAGAGTTCAGGTGCAGGTTTAATGGTTTTACGTGCTTTTAGAGGCACGGAAGTGTAGATACTTCCATCTTTCAGCCTCAGGGCTGTTACTGATATTTTTAAATGGAAAAAACCAATCACTTTTTACAAGCACGACCTGAGATTTTATACGGTTGTTATGTAAGCTAGTAACTAGACGATACAGTTCAATATATATAAATGTGTTGCTTATTCTAGAGATTTAAAATCAATTATCATTTAGAAAAAGGAGGAACAATAATATTAACTAGTAAAGATAACAGTCCAATAAAGTTAGAGGTTCTACTATTTAGTATATTATGACGTATCTCTCCAAAAGCATACTATAAACAGTTGAATCTTTATAAGCACCCAAAATATATTAATATTTTGCTGGTATTTAAAGCGACCGTCTCCATAATCAGAAGCCAACTATTAATACGCAATTGATAGAATATTTTGCAAAGCAGCTTTGGATTGAATACGAAAGTCTTTTAGTGACAAAAGGCTTTACAAATCTATTCAAGATTTTGTACGAACCATTCGGTTTGTCGTTGGCAGACCTCTTAGCGCCATTCGATCCCTGAAACTGATAAAAAATATTAAAATAGAGAATGTAAAGTGTAACTGTGAAACCCTGCTGTAAAACTGCTCCGCAAATCTCCTCATAATTAGACTGTTTGGAGGTTACGAGTACGCTACTCCACAGCGATTTTATTTCATACATTCCGGTTTCCTCAATATGTTTTCACACATATCAACACGTGCTTACAAAACAATTGGTAGGTAAGTCGTGAATAAACTCGATTATATAGCTGATAATTCTGTATTTTTAAGTTCCTACAGGAGTGACATAATCACTATGTGGCCAAACTCCTAAAAAAAAAATCTATTTTTTTTTAAATCTATTTAAAAATATTAACCATAGAATAAATACTTAAATTGTTTTCTTATCTAAATAAATACGAGTACGTTGTTGTATGTTTTATGATATTTTAATATACTGTTAGAAAAATAAAGTTTGTGAAAAACTGCTGCACATATTTTCTTTTTGACATGATTTCATTATTTCACACACACGTTGTCTGTTTGTCTGTTCGGTACAAATTCTACAATTGATTCGTTGAATTGCATTCTTGTTTCAGACGTGTCATTTTTTTTGTTTATTACATTACAAGGATTTTCACAGTATTAAAAAAGTCAAAAATGAATTAAAAATCATAAAAGATAATTTAAGCTACATATACAGGCAAACACATCTTCACAAGATTTTTTCTAGTTTTTTTTTAAAAGAGTCATAATACATATGAAAATGATTTTTGATAATGAGTTACGTAAAAACTAAACTTATCATGACAAAAAACGATACTCCGAAAAAAATAGGATATTTTGTGTCTTTTATTCTTCGTAACTATTTGAATGGATGTGTTAAGTCCGTTATTTCTATTATATAACAAAAAATGAAAAAATACTATATAATTATGGGCTTAGGATTTACTAACATTTCATACTTTACCGCTATTTTAAATAAATACAAATGCGGTTTTATTACACTGAAACGTGTGCGAAATAAATCAATTTTTTTTTTATAGAACAGGAAGGCGGACGAGCACATGGGCCACCTGATGGTAAGTGGTCACCAAACGCCCTTGGACATAGGTACTGTAAGAAATGTTAACCATCGCTTACATCGCCAATGCGCCACCAACCTTGGGACCTAAGATTTTATGTCCCTTGTGCCTGTAATTACCCTGGCTCACTCACCCTTCAAACCGGAACACAACAATACCAAGTACTGCTGTTTTGCGGTAGAATATCTGATGAGTGGGTGGTACCTACCCAGACGAGCTTGCACAAAGATCTACCACCAGTTACGATTTATATTAATGTTATATCGGGTTATCAGATAATCAGACGATGTGTTAGGAAGTAACTATTTCCTACAATGCCTATGGGAGGTTATGACCATTAACGATCAGTTACATTTGCCAGTCTACCTACTTATTGTAAATAAAATAAAGCAGCAATATTCATATACGTAAACAGCGAACACAATAAATGAGAAGACCATACTAATTATATTTAAATATTTATCATTGCCAATTAATAAATTAGACAAAATGTTAAAAAACGGGATCATAAGGCACGTTGCTCATACAAGATTATATATATAGATTTAAAAAAAAAACTGTTGTTTTAAGAAGGATATATTATTCACCTTCTATAAATTGTATAATAATATACTTATAGCCTTACCACAAGAGGAATAAAGACAGATAGCTTTGTCAACGAATTGACGCGATATCATTATAATCTGTGATATTCACTATGGATTCGCGAAAAAATTGCTTTTTAAATTTAAATTAATTGGTTTAATTAAAGTAGTTATACCTAGTTACCTGGAATAGTGTTGTATTATAAACAAAGGTGAATTAATCTAAAAAAATTTGAGTTCTTATACGGCTGAGCTATTAGAAAATCAAGGGAAATATGTAAGGTAAGGTTTGTTTATGTTTATTCCTTCTTCGATTGGGATAGGGTGTACCAATGTTATTAAAATCATTTCAAGAGGTAAGTGTAACTGAGTTTCGTGTTGGTTCTTTTTGGTGGTAGCTTTACCATCGGTTCGTAATGTCGACTCTACTATATTTAATTTGATATTGAAAATCTCAATTCGATAGTGCTCGTAAGTCTACTTAACAGAAAAATTGATTGCTAGCTATGTTTTGCGGATATACCCGCAGTAGCGTTATTTACTATACATGACTATGCATATAAAATTACCTGGTGGTAAGGCTGAGTACAAACCAGTCTCTACCCACTCATCAATTATACAATTGTTAATAATCAACCATTTGTATTGCCGTGTTCCAGTTTGAAGAATTAATGAGCCAGTTTATTTACAGGCACAACAAACATATCAACTATATATATTTCGAATGTATATTAGACAGTATATATCTACTACTACTAATACTATCGGGATATCATTATAGTGGAGTGTTTATATATCTCAAGGTGTAAATATGAATCACAACATCTCATTTATGTTAATGAATGAACACAACTGAGTTATTATGTCCCATGTATGTGAAATTACACTGGCTCACTCATTCGTTAAACCAAAATACATAGACAGCAAATAAAGAATTGACGTATGAGAATTATGAATTCAAGATAATGTATGACTCAGAGTAATTTACGAATGATATTTGAAGTTAACGATTATTATACCGATAACTTATTTAAAATTCACACGTGCTTACAATTAATTGACGTGTTGTAATATTTAATTTCGAAGAAGTATCTTCAACGATCAAAATGGTGCTATCATGATCAGCTACACTTAATAACCATGTTAGGTAATATTTTGTTTTATATTTACTACAGTTTGAAATCTTACTGTGTTTTTTAACGACTAATCTCCGTAATCATAATCTATAAATAATGTTTTATTTGTATTAATTGCGTTTTTGGAGCCTGTACCAATAGATGGCGTTGATTGAATATATCACGTTTCTGAATCGCAGTCTATATATTTGTTAATGGTTAATAGTCTATAAATTGTAATTCAAATAATTTGGTTACTAACCCATTAATAACTGCAGACTAGGTAGTCTGGAAAAATGATTGTTTTTCTCTTTACCCTGCTGATCACGTACTATACATTTATAAACCAAATTACGTGCTAATTATTATTGTAATTATATATTTTACAATTTAAATAAAATATTATTTGATAATTTAAAGCAGTTATTAATGAGTTAGTAACCAAATTATTTGAATTCAAAGCCGTAACGTGCTAATGATTTTTTTCGTTCTATGTTATAATTAGTGTCTGTTGTATGGATGTTACCGTAGGAAAAAAATCGAGGATTTAGCTAACACTCGTTTTATAATAACAAATATTTTTATTATAAAACTCTCCTATTTCTAGCATGCTCGGAAGATATCGTTGTCTCAGGGCAAAGTCAAAGTAAAGTTTTATTGAAATGATTATATTGATTGACTCGCTTTTAGTGATAAGGAAATTTCTTGTTCGTATCTTCTTAATTATTGTATTAATTCTGTGTCCAAGGTTCAATGATGTTTAATAAAGTAACTATAAATTCATTCATTCATTACTGTGCTAGTTATATACTTAATATAATAAATAAATTTAGTAATTCAATTTCAAAGTTATTTATCAGAAATTTATGCAATTAAATGAGTAAAGTATTTTGTATGTACTTTATTCAAAACTTAGAAACGTCTGAATCATCACTTTCTTCTTTTTTTTGTGCCTCTCCACTACTGGAGGTTGGCCGTCAGCTCAGCAAATTTTTCGCGTTCTCGCGCTAAGCGAAATAGTTTTTCTACGCTGGCGATCTTCGTCCATTCGCGGATGTTGCGCAACCAGGACTTTTTTCTTCTTCCAGCGCGTCGTTTGCCCTCTACTTTGCCCATCATTATAATTTGTAGCAGTTGGTATCGCTCGTGTCTCAAGACGTGGCCCAAATTTTTTTAATTTTTTTTTATTTTATATTTTCCGGGAGGGCAAATGACTCTACTCCACCTGATGTTAAGTGGTAGTAGAGTCCAAACGGGGAGAAGGGGGAAGCAGGAATTAGGGAGAATAATTCTTCGGAACACTCGCCGTGATACAGTCGATAGAAAGCGCTCAGCGCTGCTATCTCTCGACGCGATTGTAAAGGTTCGAGGGTGTTAGTGACCTTTACGTCGCCAATAATGCGAACTGCACGTATAATAATAAATACTCGGTTTTTCTCTTCTTGACGGTTTGCAGTAGATTCCGGCTACTGTCGACGCGCTGGAATACTCTCACGTTCGAAACTTTCTGTGTCCAGCTAATACGGAGCATTCTGCGGTAACACCACATCTCAAAAGCTTCTAGACGTTTCTAGGGTGTCAGCTCGCAGAGTACATGCCTCACTACCGTATAACACTACTGGCCAGACATAGCAGTGGAGTATTCTTAGTCTGAGCTTTATAGATAGCTTACAGCTGCACAAAACCTTCTCCAACCTTTTAAGGCTTGCTCGGGCAATTTCAATCCGGGTCTGAATTTCTTGCCCACAGTCCCATTCTTTATTTACCCAAGCACCGAAGTATTTGTGCATACGCACCCGCTCTAGGTATTTACCTTCCACCTGAATTTTCAGCTTTAGATTTTTATCTCCCGATGCAACCAGAAACTTGGTCTTGCTAATATTCATGCTCAACCCTGTCTTCACACTGCACTCGTTAACCCTGTTCACCAATGTCTGTATGTCCTTTTCTGAAGAGGCTATAAGCACGGTATCATCGGCGTATCGTAGGTTATTCACGACTTTACCGTTAATCTTGACGCCTACCTCTAACCCCTCCAGAGCTTCAGATATTACAGCTTCCGAGTATATGTTAAAAAGCAGGGGAGACAATATACACCCCTGACGGACACCACGGCGAATTTCAACTTGATCGGTCTCTGAATGCTCAACTCTCACAGTTGCTCTTTGGTTCCAATACAAGTTCTTAATAACTCGTAAGTCCTTGCCATCTAGACCTACATTCTATCATCTCTATTAAACGTTCCATAAGTATGTCACGTCTTACGCGATCGAACGCCTTCTCATAATCAATGAAGCTTGTTAAACAAAAATCTTCTTATTTATAAGATATTTTCATTTGGAATTATTGAGGAAAGAAGAATTAACAAAGTTTATTTGTTCAATATGTATTGTATATTGTATTGTACAATATAATATGTACGAATACTTTTTAGTATTTAATCGTATTTATATATTATTTAATATTGTTTTCATTGTATATATATATATATATAATATATATATATATATATATATATATATATATATATATATATATATATATATATATTTATATATAAAAAGTCAAAGTGTAAATAAACCACTGAGGTTAAGCAATACTTCAACTCGGTTAAAGTTATAATGTGACTTATTGAGCGATAAGAATTCGTATTAATCATTTCATTTAAACAAATGAAAATATAAGATTACTATCACAATACTGACAAAGTAAAATATTGAAATTTTAAATATATGACAGTGATATTTCAAAGTATTTCAAAATATTTTCAATCAATAACGTTAAAATATCAGAAAATAGAGCACTCTATACATGGATTTCCGCTTAAACACAAGGTCTAGTCGTATATTTATCATTTGTTTAAATTAAACGCAAAATATTTGCGTTGTACGTTTCTATTTATGAAACTTAAACATACCGGAAAAACCAAAATAATGCACAGGAGAATCCAGGCCATCACGTCTGAATTATTGATTGACTAAAATCGTCTGTTCTACTATACAGCGTGTTTCTTATTTATATACATTTTTCAGTCGTCACTTGTTTACGTCTCTTTGCGTATCAAATATGCGGTTTATTAACGCCGACACACACACTTATGACAATTGGCATGACCGCTGACTCGCTAAATTGTATGCTATTAACTGACCGCTTTACCTGTATTTTTGATTGTGATAAGTTCTTTATGGCCCTTGATATTTGTGCGCGGGAGCGGTAGGTATGGCTCAGTTATAATTGGATAATGGAATGGAACTATTGAAGCTACAAATATATTTATTTTATTAACACTTATACAATTTAAATTTGTGGTAGGGCTTTGTGTAAGCCAGTCTCGGTGGGTACCACCCACTTATCACAATATATTTAAATTCTAAACAGCAATACGTATTGTTGTGTTCCGGTTTTAAGGGTGAGTGAGCCAGTGTAACTGCAGCACAGGGTACATAGCATCTTAGTTCCCAAGGTTGGTGGCGCATTGACGATGTAAGGAATGGTAAATATTTTTCCAGCGCCAATGTCTATGGGGATGGTGACTATTTCTCGTCAGGTGGCCCATCTGTCCGACCACCATTATATTTCATATAGAGTTAAAACGGTTCCTTTTATAAGATTATCTACCCTGTGAAGGACATTTCTTCCTAATCTGTAACACTACTTTAGAAAATTATATTTTTTGCATAATTTACACTATTAATAGTTAAAATTATTAATATGATTTAGGAAATTAAAAAGTCTAAAAAATGCCTGTCTGATTTTTATTTTTTCCCTAATCTAGTGTCCAAAGAGCTTCAGAGCTGGTCCGTACCTAGTGATGCTGGTATACTTGGAGAATTTGATGTTAGCTAATAGTTTTGTAATGTAGATAAGTCATGTTTAGTAGCCTTATTTATATATTTGTCAGATATCCAATCCCATCACATTATAATATCATACATCTTGTCTCCTTTGGAAATGGCCGCTGTGACGTAAATAAGTCAAGAGTCATCATCATGAATTTATGATAGTCTTTGAATTAGTAAACTCAAAAAGTAAGTAGCGTCTCTAGCTTGACAAATTCGTTCTCTCTTCTTGAGAAGAAAGGTTAGAGTTTATTCCATAACGTTATATATACAAAACAAGTGAAAGACCGAGCTTGAGCCCATAATTTCCGGCTAATATTCATATGCTCTAGCCTTACACTAGGCTATTACAGCTCTAAAAGAGAAATATGTTTTTTTTTATAATGCACGTCAAAGTATCCTCGACGCATTCAAGTCAATAACTTGTATTATATTCATAGAAAGAAAGTCACTTTTACTTCGAAATGACCTTACATTTGTAACCGGTTAAGAAAATTGAAAATATTTTTCAAAATTCGAATTCAAAATATAAATATTTTTTCATAGTATTATAGTATAGTAGGCTCTCTTATTTTTCGGGCGTATACTTTATTAGTGGTTTCAACTACAACGTCATTTTATTTGAATATTTATTTCGTTTGAAAACTGAATACAATTAATTATGTGATACATACATGATGCCATAAAAAAAACACAATAATTAATTGTTCCTACAAGATAGTAAGCACAGCATGCAAAAATATAAAAGTAACTTTAACTCACTATTAAAGATTTAATGATTTATTTTCTTAGAAAATAAAATTTCATACAAAGGTACTCAGGTCCGTCTTGAAATACATTAATAAAGTAAAATATTATCTTTTGCATTAGCGTTTTTTGTGGCTTGTTTCAAGTTTTTGCTCATTCCTACTCTAGTTCTATTTCGTCCGTACATTGATCCATGTTAGTAGTATCGTTTTATCGTTCAATGGCACGCGTTTAACTGCGCAAACTGGTTTGAACAAGTGAGAACGAAATGATAGTTGAGATGAGTGTCTTATAGTCTCACCGCGTAAAAGTGAAAGCATAGTGATTCAGTCCGTTATTATAATATATACAATATTATAATTAGATTAACAGACAAAATAATAATAAATATATCCTAAATGGATTTGCTTTTAACAAAATTCAAATTTTTCTCTTTAAATTTTAGTCTACATAAAATTGACGCTTAGTTCAACAGTGTTGAATACTTAATTGATTTCAAGGAATATTATAACTACCGAGATGTTGTTTTTTTTTTAAATAAGCAAATATAAGTAAACTAAGTAACATATTCGTAACATGTACCAACATTTAAGATTGTCAGTCAACAAATACTTGCGCGGCTTTGGAATAATTTTCGACGGCTTCTTGCAAATTTATTTTAAGCTTTGTAATCAAGGAAAACATCGTGAGGAAACCCTCATTGTATGTTACAATGATTTATGGGTACAATAAAGAGTCAATAAAGGCTGTACATAAGAGTTAAAATTACATATTAATTACAAATTTAATATTTTTAAACCACAAAAATCCTTTAAAAATAATTGAAAATAATTTTATTACTCAGTAAATACTTAATATTATTAGGTATTGCATTTTATTGTAGTTAATTTTTTTAAATTAATTCGCTCTATTTGTTAAACAAAAATAGGAATTTAATTTAATATAATAAGGAATTATATATAATATATATATTATTAAATATATATTACATAAAATCGCCCGTCACTGGTATAAAGCGAAATTGTTAATTTTTTACTTGATTCGACAGGCTTTAATCTAGTTCAAAGTGTGAAATAAAATATTATATATGTAACAATATTATAATGTCATAGAGAAAATTAATTTATTGAACCAGAAAGCATAAAGGTACGATTTACGCGTAACTCTAGCAAATATCAAATTAATTATACAATTAACAGTAAATTAGTCATCAAACTAATTCCACAATTAAGATAAAGTAATAATGTATTTCCGGATAGTCCTAAATATAAATATAATTAGTATTCATATTCTTTATAAATATAGTCTCAGTAAATTCTTTATAAGAACTGTTGTTCGATTACCTTGAACCTTTAACTTAACAGCTGTCAGAAGGCCATACTCTACTAAAACGTACATAAGATGTATCGTACTAATACTATGGATATGACTGTTAAGTTGCTCTTTTCCTGTGTCACGGATATCTTAGCTATAGATAACCTGCTTATAAAAGTTACTTAGTAGCTGCTTTAAGGCGAAGTCTAGTAATCTTCCCAACAACCGAAGACGCTGTAAAGGCTAGTATGGCCAATAATCACACAACTAGAAAAAAATAATTAGCAGCGGTTTAGTTAAACATCGATTTGTCTCTTTCTGTCATCATTGATTTGGCATTTGAAAGAAGATAAATAATAATTGTTTAACGAATAGCTAAAGCCGCAATTTTTTTAAGTTTTTTATGATGACTGCGTTACACATTTTCATTAATAATTTTCGAAAAAAAAAATCTCTGCTAAAAATGTAATAACTAATGAAAGAAACTCTAATTTCTCATCATGATATAATAATTAAAAAGTATTTTTAATCTTAACTATAATATATTAGGAACGAACAAAACATGCGACGGTTTCCAAAAGCTTTTTACTTTAGTATTTTTTGTGGTATTTTTTCGGTGGAAAGAAAAATGGGATGTTATGTTCTCTTAGTGGCCATATATTGAACTGCCTTTTTGGTTCTGTGACGAACTTTTTAAGCTGCAGGTCCCGAGGTCCTGTCCTATAATCCGAAAAAATATAAAGCTGGTTTTTCTGTCAGGGTCTTCTCAGTTGAACTCCGGTAAGGGAGTTAGCAGTATTAAGCCTCAGAAAATATGTAAAAGCAAAGGTTCTGCACCTGACCTCTTTTCAAATTGAGGGAAAAGTGGCATCTATGTTAAGTACAATATTGCGCAGATGGCTAAAATTGTGATTGGCTCCAAACCTTCTCCTCAAAAGGAGATGTGATCCAGACCAGCAGTGGGACTTGGCACTGCCTGTGCTGTACTTTATGGAAACATACCTAATTGAAAACAAGTACTAGCATAAGCATTTAAGCATTCTACGATTATAGCAATTATCTATTGTATATATACGATAACGTACATCCTTTATCATAAACGAGTAAAAATAATTCACAATTCTTTGTTATTTTACGTCATTTATACTAATCACCAGGTGACGACGCAAAATTACTACGTATATGGCTTCCTGCTGTAAATAGACTTTAATGTCATTTTGTGTTACAATAATTTTATCCAATTGGAATGAAATGAATGAATTTTAAATGAAAACAGTTAAAATGCTATTTAATAATATTGAATTGAATTCATGTTGTTGGTATTATTATCAATGTTGTTTCTGTAATTAATTTAATAAAACAATAGTATAAGTATTATTAAATTTATTAAAATAAGGACAAAATTATTATTTATAATTACTATTAAACATGATATAATAAATAATTCTAAACCTAACAATAATGTTGTAAGAAAACTTTTTCCTATGCCAACATAGTATTGATATATGGATTATTAGTATTTCTTTTACAGGATTATAATTAACTAATTATAAGTCTTATATTTATGAGGCCCTCAAGCTTAATGGAGGGAGGATATACGCAAAGTGAATGGCAGTGGAAATTGAGAGCGAAAGATCGAGCTCAGTGGCGTGCAGTGGACAAGAACAAGATGATGTTGTCTTATGTCCAGCAGTGGATGAGAAGAAGACTATGTTGTACACCAATTTATTTATTAGTGGAAGGGCTCTGTGTAGCCTTTGTTTGTGTGAATACAATTTGCTCACCATCAAATAAGAATACCTTTTATGTCTGTTTTCATACAGAGAGTGATTCAGTCTAATTACTGTTTGAGGGCTTGTCATCTTAAAGCCCATGGTTAGCCGATTATTCACTATCTAAAATGCATTTAATTTAGCATTTTCTATGAGGTGACCCATTTGCATTATCCCTACTAATATTATAAATGTGAATGTGTGTTTGCTTGTTACGCTTTCACATCTTAATCTATCATATCTAACCCCTTACACGCGAACAAAGTCACAGGCAGGATCTAGTTTAAAATAAATAATAAAAAAATATCTTTATATAGAATTCTATGTCAGAACTTACTTGTATGTACTTAGTATCTTTTGTTCATTGCGTGACATCACACTCACAATACGTGTCAATGACCTTTTCATTGGAACACGAGCTACTTGCCTCATCTTCATACATCTATATTATAATTCCATTTTCCAAACCAAACAATAATAAGATTCAATAAGACATATTATTTTATACCCTATATTATTTAAATTTAATTGTATTTAATATGGACCATCTCGGCTTTAACTATAATCAAAATAAAAAGCATATTATAAGTCTATAAGTGACTGTTATATATTTCGACTACATGATGAGTAAAGACAAATAAACAACTTAAACATTGAATTGACGCGTTATCATTGGTCAAGATCTTGAGTAATCTATGATATTGATTATGGATTCGCGAAGCGAATGTCGAAACTTTGGAAGTAAAATTAAAGTGGAAAATCTTAAAAATATAACTAGCTAGTAAGTGTTGTATCATAAAGAATGATGTTATATTATTCAAGAACTATTTGTAGTGCATAATATAGCCGAGCTATTAGCAAATCGCATGGAATATGTAAATGTAAGGTTAGCTAATATTTACTCCTACGTCGATTGTTATACGCTATATATAAAAATGTACAAGTATCATATTATTATACAAGTATATAAATGCAATTCTATGTAAATAATTCTAACGAGGCACGAAATATTGAATATGTGTAACATTTAACAGAAATGTCACCAATCCATAAGCGTTAAATATTTCTGTAATTTGTGTTAGTTCAAGTGCTTTTTATTATCCAATAAAATTTAATTACTAAGCATAAAGTGTTTTATTTAAGCTATTATTGGAATGTTGGCATTCATATGACGCCTTTTTAATATCAGTCATTAAGTCTTATTTAAGACAGGAGGAAATAATATACACACACATAAATTTAACTATGCATAGTAACTATTTATTTTTCATCATGTATCTGTGTCGTCGTTTTTTTTTAATATATACTTTTTTATCCATATACATGTAATAAAGTGTGAATACAATACAATACAATAAAATAAAAGCCGAGATGGCCTAGTGGTAAGAACGCGTGAATCTTAACCGATGATCGCGGGTTCAAACCGGGCAAGCACCACTGAATTTTCATGTGCTTAATTTGGGATAATAATTCATCTCGTGCTTTACGGTGAAGGAAAACATCGTGAGGAAACCTGCATGTGTCTAATTTCACTGAAATTCTGCCACATGTGTATTCCACCAACCCGCACTGGAGCAGCGTGGTGGAATAAGCTCCAAACCTTCTCCTCAAAAAGGGAGAGGAGGCGTTTAGCCCAACAGTGGGACATTCACAGGCTGTTACGGTTACATGTAATAAAGCCTTTAACGGTATATACAAAATTTAAATGATCTCCACAAATGTGTTAGTGTTATTATTTAATTTTGTTCTTGTTTACCAGTAAGGTAGTGTTTTAGGTCCTATGCTATTCCTGATATGTATAAATGATTTGCAATGTAAAACAATACTCGGAGCTATTCTATCACACGCGAATGATATATCTCTGTTGTTCACGAATGATTCTTAGAAAATATTGTCGTTACGTCATAGGTCAAGTTATTAAAAGCATGATAAATAGAATATACATATAAACACAATACCGATTGAATTTATATTTGGATTTATATTTTTAGATTATTGTAGAAACATTTATTTAAAGATTATAAATTATTTAGTACTCCTATTAAACGACAATGCCCGATTCTAACCCACCACAATTCGTTGTGTATAACTAATGTAAATTAATGTACAAAAGGTATGAAAATAAGAACTTCTAATAAAAAATAGTGATTCTGTAAAAAATATGTAAAAAAAGGTAGTGAAAAAAATTTTTATTTGACTCCTGTTTCACTTACCTGCAAACGAAAGTTCAGTAAGAGTTTTGTTCCTAAAAATATTATGTATAGATTTGAATAAATGTTTCAAATGTATCCACTTAACATATATACATCTAGTAATATGCTAATAATAACGATTTTTTGTAATAGTATATGAATATATATATTTTTTCTAATCGCGTCACCTAAGCGTAATTGAGGGATATTAATTATTATTGTAATTTTGCATGCATGATCTACAAATCTTAAATAAAAAGTATTCTCATATCTTCCGTCCGTTTTGTCTGTCAATTTTTTCTGAGACAACGTTGACTTAATAAGTACAAATATCTCAAAAAATATACATTAGAATATATACACACTAACTATATAGTCAGCGTGCGTCCACTTTCACATTATGAGAGGTTACAGGTTCAACAATTACGTGAAAGTTCAATCAGATAAGTAATGTGAAACAGTTTTTTTTTGCGCTGGAAAAATGCATTTACGCGTTCTCCCACAAGAAGCACCTGGAACTACACTGCACCGGTTTACCCACTAAAAACCCAGCGGTGTCGTCACCGTCGGGGACGTCATGGGATCGCTTGCGCGTACTATTGTGACGCCCCGACGGGTAAACACAGACTTACTCGTGCCGCTTTATATCTTTATATTATGCAGTAGATACACATGTGGCGTGGCAGATTTTTATCTTACACATGCAGGTTTCCTCACTATACTCACGACCACTGATTACGAGATAAATTATTATGACCACAAGTTAAGCATATGAAAATTCAGCGAAGTTTTCCCGGGTTTGAACCCGAAGTCTTCGATTAAAATTCGCGCGTATAACCACTGGGTCATCTTTACATAATACAGGAAAAATAAACACAAATAAACAGACGAGGCGATATGTTAACTAAGTATATGTATAGTTTATTATAATTATTATTATAAGAAATATATTACAAAAAGTTTATTAAACTTTGATATCTTAAATACAATTCTCATAGCCTGTTTATAGACCGCTTAAGTATTATTTATATGATTATTATGCAATTTACGTTCGTAAGAATATAAATATATAAATTAAAATATAACAATCGAAGGAGGAAGCTCTTTCAAAATTAGAATCGATATTGATTATCAAAATGCGTCCGCTGACATTAATTTCACATTTATTACACAACAAATAATCTGCTACTAGAGAACTCTCCTCCTCGTCATCATTATCATCACCAACATCTATACATAATATATTCCATTCCAATACAAAGTGCACCACCGTTTGAAAATCGAACCGTGAAAGGAGTTCAAGCTCACAAACACTTGTGGTAATTTAGTATTAGAATTACTAATGTGTAGTATGTACTATGTTCATTATGGAAACTTAAAAAAAAAACTCTGAAATGGTTTTTTGATCAAACTTTGCGCTAACGAAACAGAATATAACATGTCAAGGCCAGCTGTAATAATCAAATAATGAATTAATGTATGCAAAAAGCGACTTTAATTTCGGCACTATCATATCGTCGTGACAGGCGTTTAAGACAAAGTTCTTTGTTTATTCAGAGTCCGGCTCGAAGGACCAGTTAACCTCGATATGTGAAAGTATGCGAAATACGAACTTTATTTACTTTACAAATTTGTCTCTTGGTGCTGCCATACTGCAGTTATAAAATGTTTTAAAACTTTTATTTATTAACAAATATTAACCGTTCCTTTCTTCAACATTGTGCCACAAGCTTTGGGAACTAAAATGTTATGTCCCTTGCACTATGTATTGCCGGTGAGTGGGTGGTACCTAGACAGATATATACACCTAGACGGCTTACACAAAGCCTTTTTTATAGTCTAGGTTGGCGGACGAGCATATGGGCCACCTGATAGTACGTGGTCTCCAACGCCCATAGATATTGGCATTGTAAGAAATGTGCCAATGTGCCACCTGCCTTTGGAACTAAGATGTTATGTCCCTTGTGCTTGTAGTTACACTGGTTCACTCACCCTTCAAACCGGAACCCAACTTTACCAAGTTGCGGTAGAATATATGATGAGTGGGTGATACCTACCCAGACGAGCTTGCACAAAGCCCTACCACCAGTAGATTTTTGAGAACATTTTGTAACAGCAGTGTGGAAGCACCTTTTGAGAAGATTGAAATTGTATTTTGTTAATCACTGTATATGTACATTTATTTATAACTTTTGTAAGTTGCAATATCGTATCCGTATCTGACCATTTAACCAAAACCTGTATTTTTAAATGTATAAGGTTTAATGGTCCTTGATTGGATATTGGAAGTAAGATATATATTAAAACATGAACGAACACGTAGTATTGCTATGTTCCGGTTGGAATTGTGAGTCACCCAATGTAACTTTAGGCATAAGGGACATAACATCTTAGATGCCAAGGTTGGTGTCTTATTGGTTATGTAAGGAATGTTTAATATTTCTTTCATCGCCAATGATAGACATGGGCGGTGGTGACCACTTAACATCATGTGGGCCACCTGATGTTAACCTGATTTTCCCACCTACCACCCTGTAAAGTACCTTGTAAAGTTGGAGGTGAAGCTGAAACAAAAAGTGGTGCATGAAATTTGTGTATCCAATTCGAATTCAAATAGCGAATCATTTCTTTAGTGCACCGTGAAATTAAGCAAAAAATTGTAATTTTATATAATATTAAGGATATTATTCACCCATGTGATACACGGGCCGATATACATTATAGATTATTATCGTTACTCCGCTCATATTTAAAATTATCACGGTATCGCAAAATATGCCTTCGAAATGAATTATTATTTTAAGCATACGGTTACGTATTGGTAGAAATACAATAATTTCATAACATGATTTAGATGAGAGAGAAATTTCAAGGTAAAATAGTGCAATATGTCTGATATAACGTTACACATTTAAACGAAAATTCTGTCACGTATGATGACTATTAAAGTAACCTATTAGTTACCATGTTTTTTCATTTTCACACAGATAAATAATTTAAAGTGACGATTTTCCTGTTCATATCCGTAGTACCAGTAACGGCATGTTAATGTCCCACTGCTGGGCAAAGGCCTCCTCTCCCTTTTTGAGGAGAAGGTTTTGGAGCTTATTTCACCACGCTGCTCCAATGCGGGTTGGTGTAACACATGTGGCACAATTTCAGTGAAACTAGACACATGCAGGTTTCCTCACGATGTTTTCCTTCACCGTTAAGCACGAGATGAATTATAATCACAAATTAAGCACATGAAAATTCAGTGGTGCTTGCCCGAGTTTGAATCCACGATCATCGGTTAAGATTCACGCGCTCTTACCACTAGGCCATCTCGGCTTATGTCTCGGCCTGTTCATATGTATGTAAATAATTACTAAAGCATTTTGCAACATGCAGACGTTCTGTCGTCTGTAACTCTTTTAAATTCTGAACGCTTTCCGGTTTTTTCCCTAACACGATGAATTGTCAATGTGTGTGTACTTCTATGTATGTAACTGTAATTTACGTTTGAAACAATGACTAATCTGGCTTTGTAATAATTACTCATAAAAATAGTTTAAATTTCACAAACAGAAGATGTCATTGTTTTGCGCATTTATAACTTCATTTATATTTAAAAAAAAACATCAATAATTGAACCAACGTTGTCATCAAATCCTATTTAATAATATAAGAATTGCTATTTTATCATAGTCGTTAATGACCTTAGATGTTAAAAAGAGCCAAAAAATTAAAAATATAGTTAAACATTTTTTTCTTTCTCCAAAGCTTTGCGTTCGTATTTTTTGACTTTCCTTTTTTATTAAACGCGTCTTTGTAATCGTGAAAACTGACAACGAGGTGAGCAATAAGGATAATGGATTAAAGCATCCCGACCTTTATTTTAACGTTTGTAACACAATATTCTGTGTTTTGATGCACTTTTCATTATAATTCCGCAAACAATCTTAATTATCACAGAAATATCGCGTTACATTTATATAATAGTTATGTAGTGATAATTTTATACATAAACTAAGGGTCATTGAACCTGTTTGATAAAAACAACGTCGATTCATCTGTTTGGTTTGTTACAAAACGCAATATTCGCTTAGGTGTTTTTTCTTATTTGTTTCTGAACTTTCATACTAATTATATTATTAAATTGAATACATAAAGTGATAATAAATTGAAATTTGGCTTATGTTTATATAATTACTCATCCTTTGTAACACAGATTGAAATCGTTTCACATTTCAACATTAATTTTTCCATATCTAATTAATTTATTATCAATTGAAATTGACAGTCGTAATTTTAATTCGTTATATATAAAAGATATTTAATATCACGTGTTTTAATATTTTTCTCTCTTATTATATGTGTATATGAATAAAAATTATTAATTTGTATTTGGAATGTTGTTATCATTAACATATCTACTACTAGATTTTTTGAATATTATACATATGACACATTACATTTGTATTTTGTTGGATATATAAATAATAAAATAATAATATAAGATACGAGGATGTATGGCCATACATATAGCGATTTTGGTATTTTCATCAATAAATCAAGCGTTTGTAACCAGAAAGTATTCGGTGACGTAGAACTGAACAACACAGATTATTGGTCATCAAAGTCGTTCAATTTTGTTTATTTTTTGTTGATTGAGATGTAATGTAATCTATTTCGATTTCAAACAAAAACACGAAGTTTTGGTAAAGTTGATTTATTATTAAAATTAAAAGGTTTAAAATGATAGTATCTGTGTGATAAATTTATATAAATAACGTTTATTGAAACGTGAAGTAGCCTGATAGATTTTTTTTATAAAATAGTTAGTAGGACGGCCAAGTGGACCACCTGATTATAAGTGGCCACCACCCATACATGTCATGTACATAACGTCAATGTACTCAGGAACTAGGAATTTATATCCCTCATGCCTGTGGTTAAACTGGTTTACTTACACTTTAAACTGGAACACAACAATTCGAGTTGGTGACATATGTTATGAGTAGGTGGTACCCAGATGGGCATTGTGTAAGCCCATCTGGGTACCACCTACCCTAAGTGACTCTATTGCTGAGTTTAATACGTGCCTTATATAATATTGTATCCGTAACAGCCTCTGAATGTCCCACTGCTGGGCTAAAGGCTTCCTCTCCCTTTTTGAGGAGAAGGTTTGGAGCTTATTCCACCACGCTGCTCCAATGCGGGTTGGTGGAATACACATGTGGCAGAATTTCAGTGAAATTAGACACATGTAGGTTTCCTCACGATGTTTTCCTTCACCGTAAAGCACGAGATGAATTATATATATATATAGGCCTCTGCATCTATGACAGATGATTCAAGCAGCACGAAGGCACTTGCGTTCATGACTAAAGAGTCCAATGCGAGAGAGGATCCTTCGGCCGCACTCCCGACAAGTGTATGCGCCCCCAGGTGGGCAGGGGTTTGAAGCCCGCTCATGACGCCTAATCACAAATTAAGCACATGAAAATTCAGTGGTGCTTGCCTGGGTTTGAACCCTCATCATCATCATCATCGGTTAAGAATCACGCGTTCTTACCACTGGGCCATCTCGGCTCTAATATTGTATCATACATATTTTATTTATCTTGATTCATTTGCATTATCTTGTATTAAAAACAATAGTGAGCGGTCATTCGACTAACCGTTGTAAATATGACGTCACAGATGCACCTTCAACTGTTTTTTGTTCTGTTTTTCAACTGGTAGGCATTAATGGGTTTGGTGTGGTAACTGGTCACCTTCACTTAGTCATTTTCTTTGTATTATCGGACTTTTAGGAATATGTCAAATATTTAAAAAGTAGTACATTGTGTGAGGTCTCATCCCGATATTCTTGATGAGATAGTATTGACAGTCCGACACAAGGCTACGTGTGAGTCAGGTCTATGTTAACACAGTGACAATCAAAACGTAAATAAGGTGTAGATGAATAAACACAGATTAAAGACTAGAAGTAACAATAATATACGTACGAAGTATAAACCATTCCCTGTACCATCAATAAGTATCATAGGGTGTAAGATGTAATCCATCCATAATCTTATCCGTGCAGTGACGGAGAAAGAATACATTTCACTGCCCCTTTCCATGATATCATCTGGTGGTAGGATGATAAACATCCGCCTAGCTTGTTACCACCGTACGCATGGTGAAAATCTCGTGAAGTGGCTTGCAGCCGCGTTTCGAGGTCAGCCAGCGTACAGCCAGTGCCCGAGCGAGCATTGCCGCGATGGGTATTGGTCCAGTGGAGACGGCTGCTGAACCAATGCCGGGGGAAACACGCCTCCACACTTTGCCCATCCCTATCGTGGCAATGCGTTGCTCGCTTCACGTCTCTTTACGAGGCGTGAAGAGGCATCTTGCGGGCCGGCAAGGCGAGGGCGGCTAGTGCAGAATCTTCTTCCAGACTGTACTGGCCGTCCTCGCGTTTGGACTCTACTACCACTTAACATCAGGTGGAGTAGAGTCATTTGCCCACCCGGCAAATATAAAAAAAAAAAAATCCCTAGTGCCTGTAATTATAATTTTAAAAAAATGATGACATTTTTTTTTATAGAATAGGAAGGCGGACGAGGAGCATATGGGCTACCTGATGGTAAGTGGTCACCAAACGCCCTTAGACATTGGCACTGTAAGAAATGTTGTTGATGGTTATATCGCTTACATCGCCAATGCGCCACCAACCTTGGGACCTAAGATTTTATGTCCCTTGTGCCTGTAATTACACTGGCTCACTCACCCTTCAAACCGGAACACAACAATACCAAGTACTACTGTTTTGCGGTAGAATATCTGATGAGTGGGTGGTACCAACCCAGACGAGCTTGCACAAAGCCCTACCACCAGTAAACATTTAGAAACAGGAATAAAAAAATTAAGTAAATTATGTAATGAATTTATTTGATACACTTAATATGACTAGTCGATAGCATGCAAACTATTTGTATAAGTTAATATTAAATTACTGTGACGTCATCAAAATCAAAATCGAAGTCTAAATAGTTGACTTTGTTTGAAATTTCATAACGAAACTAACTATTGCATTTATTGCCTTTCCGTGTATTATATCCAATTTAATCTTCTAAAATTTCAAGATTCAAGAGTACTTAATAAGACTTAGATTTTGATTTTTTGAAGTTAATGAATTGATGAAATCTATGAGAATAAAATATTTTAATAAATGCTATGGCAAGTGAAATGAAAAAATGAACAATCACAAAAACTAGAAAAAATAAATATTCTAAGTGTTATTATAGTTAAATATTCTAATCTATAGCGATATTTGTCACTTGCAACATTGTATATGTTTTCCGTAGCTCATAACTAATAGAACAAATCTTAATAAATGTTGCTGGAATAAGTTTAAGGTCACAAAAAAACAAATGACGAAATATTATATTACAATTCAAGGAATATGAAAAACGTAGTCCCTAAAATTTACTTAAATATAATATTAAATAAAAGTAACGGCCTATTTACAACCTGTATGAATTAGATGAGACAAAAAAAAACAATTTGGATAAATGCAAGCAAAGAAATGCATTTCCATCTATATAACACATACATAAAAGATTTAGCAAAAATTATTGCACAAATACAAGACATAACTTTTTGAAAAACAAGCCTCTACAGTATTCTTCTAGAACGGATACAATTGAACCCTGATGAATTCTTCTTATCTTAGTTCTTAGGTTTGCCGAATCTGGTTTTGAAATCTAGTTCCTTATAGTGACAGGAGCAGCACACCGGCAGTTCCGCTTTGATCATCTCTGTTTCATTGTGTCCCTTGGAGACCAAAACCTGCCATACATTGACTTTTTGGCTGCAGAATGTGACAAATTCTTGCAAAGGTGAAAGGTTTTTAAAGCAAGGTGCATTCAGATTTCTGAAATGAGAAAATGTAAATTAATAAATAAAATAGTAAAGTCACAGCCCGTCTGTCTTCTGCTCTCGAGGAGAAGTCTTGGAGTTTGATGATATTGACGTTCTCCTAATCAATTTTGGTCACGATGCCCATTCTTAACAGAGAATGTGGACTATTCTCTGTTAAGAATGGGCGCCGGATATATTATACCACTCGAGTGAGTGCGCAAAGGTGCACTCTTTAATCATTATTAGTAAGTAGGGTTATGAGAAGTCAGATTTGAAATAGTCTTATTTTTGATAGCCCGTCACGTTATGGCCACTCTATACCAACGTGGATGAAGCAGGGACGTTTATAACGAGCGATACCGCGTGGAACAGGTAGTATTAGGCAAATATATAAATAATAAACCCAAGGAATGGTCAATGGTAGCATTTATCGAAAACCTTTCTGTTATTGCAATTTTATAATTGTAATGTAATTTCATAACTTACAAGCATCTCTCAAGACGTACACGTTGAACGAAATCTTGACCGGGAGCTTGGATCACTGTGCGCCAAGGTTGATCTCTCTTCTCTTTTACTTTGTAGAGGGGTTCGTACTATTAGATAAAATAAAACCAATTTGAATACTAAAATATAATTTAAACATATGTCACATTTTTTTATCACTTCGGACTACTACTGAGAATTTTTTAAGGGAAAAACGCAATGTTTTTATTATTATTCTGAGCCAGGGCTTGAACCCAGGTTCTCGAGATCTGCAGATTTATAATGTTGTTATAAAATTATAAGTATGTGTAGAATATCAAATGTAAACACTGATGTACATATGCAAAATATACAACAACAGTATTCTTAAGAAAAACCTGTTCGTGACCTTGGACAATACAATTTCCGTATGGCATTTATCTGCATTATTATTACAATAGTATATTTTATTATCTAATAACTAAATCATATATGCAATTGCGAAAAACTGCCATTTGGTAAAATTTAAGATTTCAATTCCTGAAAGTCGAGGCAAAATAATTACGATAGTAATTAAATGGATTATTTATTAATATTAAAATAACTTAATTCATCAAAAATTCAAAATTTCTATTTTGAATTTTTTGGAAAAAACACATTAATTTTATACTTCGAAGATACAAAGCTTTTGTTTGATCAATCATTTGAGCCTTCCTAATTTATTGGCATAAACTTTATTCACTATAAAATATGTAAAACTAAATTGATCGCTAAGCCAAATTCAACATTTAACCGGTTCAACGTAAATTAAATGGAAAAGCAGGGTTATAAAAAAATTGTAAATGGTAGAAAAAACTAGAAATAAAACTTACGGTCACTTCACTCTCGCAGTTGTCTGTGCTATCGGGGTCGCCTTGTCGGTTCTTAAGTTCAACTACCATAGTGGGTTGAGGTAACATTTTCTGTAAGGATGAATAATTTGATATTTAATATTGCGAATTCATTCAAAAGGAATATCATTAAAATTTTAAATTTAAATCATTAATCATAATACATTTTTGAGACGGTTACACGAAGGTTAGTGGAATGAATTTTGTTATATCTGAAATATCATGCCATTGCTATTCTAGTATTTTTCGTTTTTGTTTCAAGAAAATCATGAGACGATGTATCGATACTTTTATGATATAAAATGTTTTTCAAGCGATCTTTATCATTTCATGCACTGTGCACGATGAACAATAATGATAGTCTGGGTTGAATGTATGACTTTTATACGCATTACATTCACCTCATCAGCTTCATTGGGTTGAGGATTAGGAGTATGGCAGCTCTTGTCATCTGCTCCTCTGCGATGTCTACGAATGGCGCTCTAAGTAATTTATTACAAGTTTTTTTAAGACATGTTTTTTAATCCAACGTTGTATTATTAGATTGTACTACTACGATGCTCTTTTTTTAGTTATTTATTACAAACAAGTTAAGTAAATTCAATTAGTAAGGAAATTTTAATACAAGGTTTTGTTTCAAATTAATTAGAATTGTCTCTTCCCTTTTGTGTTAACACTAAAGAGAAACCAAATCCACAGAGTAAAAAGACGGTAGAATTTTATCTGCTGGGAACCACATAACAGTTCATAAAAAAAAAACTTACGTAATCCTTGAACATTGCGTTGAATTTTTCTTCTGGGTAATCTTTTGGTTTCACTGTACAATACGTGAGGTCCTTGCAGGAGTCTGGGATTTCTTCATCTTGATTAATTGGTTCCGGATATTGAATCGATGATTCATCCATTGCTGAAATTTTACTTCTATTATTTCAAAACAACTCACTTATCAATACGGTTCATCATCTAATTTGATTCGAGAAACGGAGTAGCTACAGAGGTAGTAGATACTTCTCCGTAGAATAAGCATTTCGGATCATTGCTCACTTTACCGTCTACTCATTTCACTACGTCGCTTTATCTTATAGAATATATTTTGTATTGTTGACTGGCTGTTGTGTGAACAACTACGGGGACATATCTTAGTTGCCAGGGTTGGTGGAGCTTTAGGGATTTCTTTCTTGACAACTTATCATGGTGACTATTACGTTTGCTCATATTATGCCTTTATAGGGTGAATTAAACAAAGATGTACAAAATTTATTTTCTTTAATAATTAACTCTTAACCATGAGGTATTATTATGCTTAAAATCTGGTACGATTATTTTTTGTCACATCTTGAAATGTTTTTATGGTTTTATTTGTATGATGTAATCAGTAAAATTATAAAAAGTTTGTAACTTACGATGCTTAGCGATCGCTGCATATGTTGGTTGTAGACTAGCGATGACCTGTAAACCAGATAATTTATATAAATATAGTCAGAGTTCAATATTAATAAAACACAGTTTTCCTTATTATGTAAATCGTAGATTTCAAGCTACCAATGACTTATAAATCTTATGCGATTCTGTAATATGAATTTTAATATTTATTTAACGAAATATGAATAAATTACACCTATAGCCACTTGTTCAGTGGTTCTATGTTATTTTGTAAGTGTATATTTTTGCTAACATTTCTTCATTAAGTGATATTTCTGTCGCCCTTTTTGATGTAAAAAGATACCGTCGCAATATTTAAAAATAAAACATGAAGGTCTTTTTAAGGAAACACATTTAAAACCTATGTTTTATGAGATTATTAAAGATCGTGATTAATAAAATTACGCTCATAATTACTGCATATGTATCATGCATCTGTTCTCCGTATCCGCTCCAGTAAACATTGTATCGAAGATACTCATTCACTTCGATAGTTAATTCTAACTAATATTATAAACGCGATAGTGAGGATGTTTGTTGCGTTCACATATTATTGCCATGGAGTGCCAGCTTAGAATAGTACTTCCTCAATTTCATCCCGTGGGTGTCGTAAGCGGCGACTAAGGGACGGGGAAAAAAGGGGATAGGCAGCAGCGTTCCACCCGTAAACAACTTACCCCCCTATTGCGCTCGCCAACACGCCTGCTCAGCGCGGCGAGTATGGACAAACCGTCCTATATGGTAGATGCGCCTAAAAGAAGCTTTGGACCTGGAGCTTTGGCGCACCTTGGGAGAGGCCTATGTTCAGCAGTGGACTATGATTGGTTGTTGATTGATTGATTTGATTGTTCACGTATTAACTACTCAAACAATCATGAAATTTTGTATTCACGTTGTCAGGTATAGGATATAAGGTACCCCCTTATTTAAGACCCCCACCCCACCCCTCTCCAATCACAAGCGATTTCGTTTCCCTTTACGATTAGTTTAATTACGAATAGTATAGTAGAATATTATGTATCGATATTTAAACATCAATCAGAATTGCTATATTCTTTTAAAGAAGCATTTTATACTGATATTCAAAATTCGTAACCTTAGTAGGCGTATGGAAGCTTCTCAATAAAGTCTCGTAACATGTAAGAGCTTACTTGAATAACGAACATTTTTTATTTTTATTTTAGAACATCCTAGTTTGACTGCCCAAAAAGGGCTTGAAATTCTTCTCTGATCAACTTTTTGAAGTAGGTTTAAATCTCGGTGTAAATCTCAGTTACATTTAAAATCTATTCTAGTATTCCAACATTTATGATCATAAGCACTTTTATTTTATATGCATCAGATGTTCCTTCAAATTTGAACAATAGGCAGTAATTATTGATCAAGTTGATACATTATTTTGAACATAAAACATACTAATAATCAATACTACTTAAGTCGTACATAATATTATAGCTCATATGTGTGTGTAAGGTTTTATTATTTTATGCTTATGCTTAATGTGAGAATTATTGTAATTGAATCTTTTCTATGAATACAATAATTAAGCTAAGCAAAACACTTCAATTATACACGCGATTTTATTGATAATTCAATGTAATCGATTATTTAACTGCCAATAAATACATAATAACTATGTAATTTTATATATTATTAAAAAGACAGTTTTAGTATTTAAATTATATTTTTTATTATATTATTTCGATACTAACAACTGTTGTCTATAGTCATTGGACCATATTGTTCATTATAAATGTACAAATTACGGCAACGCAAAACGGCAGTAAATTTATTGAAAGTTTCCTTTTTAAAACATTTATGAAAATAATTGAATTAAAATAATTATGATAAATCAAATAAGTAATTAACATATAATATGAATTGCTTTACTAACACACGATGTGAGTGTGTTATGTTTAAATTGAATACGAACAATTCAAATAAAATTTCATTACGGTTAGACCAATTCCAAAGTTGGTCAACTTATGATACCTTTTATTTACCTACCTTGAAGTCAACTTCACTAATGTTTTGATATTAAACCTACTACAAACTGCAATTCTGAGACCTGCGTTAAAGTAAACTGGTAATAAATAGTGACTTTCTATAGTAACTTTTCCTATAACTTGATATTAAATAGGTTAAGTTGAAACGTCTTGGTACCCGGTACGTGCAGCTTTAATTAGGAAAGAAATTGAAGTTTAAGAGATACCGATAAATAATATTTGAGCAATGAGTTAATTATGGGCCAAGATGGTCCAGTGGTAAGACCGCGTGAATCTTAACCGATGATCGTGGGTTCAAACCCGAACAAGCACCACTGATTTTTCATGTGCTTAATTTGTGATTATAATTCATCTCGTGCTTTACGGTGAAGGAAAACATCGAGAGGAAACCTGCATGTGTCTAATTTCACTGAAATTCTGCCACATGCGTATTCCACCAACCCGCATTGGAGCAGCGTGGTGGAATAAGCTCCAAACCTTCTCCTCAAAAAGAGTAGAGGAGGCCTTTAGCCCAGCAATGGGACATTTACAGGCTGTTACGGAGTTAATTAAAATGATAAGTACTAAATATGTTTTTAAGATCGAAGACTTAAAAATCGAAGGAACGGAAAATTTGTTTAAAAGAAAAAGTTAATAACAGAATTACTAGCTCGAGGAATAGCGCCGTGTGGATTTACATTCATTTTCTCAACGAGAATCGTTACAGATTTCTCTTTTATGCATTTGAATTAATTTCTCTGATAGTCACTTTATAATCATTGAACATTTTTTTAATTACTCTTCAATTTAAAGTACATCTGTAACTGTAGTAATGTTATAGAATGTACACGACCTTAATTTTTTAAAGCGAATCCTTTACTTTTTATGTTTTAAAGCTTATAAAAAAAACTTCGGCTCCACTCTTTATATGAAAATTTTATAAAGTCAAATAATTTTTTAAGTCTTTGTTTAGTCGTCAGTCAAAAGGTTAACTGGATCAAGTATTTTTTTATCTGAATAGGTTTGATCTTAAGCATAATTTAATAGACCAAGCTTACTAGAAGCTTTTAAAAAAAGAGATAATAAAACTAGCACTGATAATCTGTTTTAGCTACATACATACACAAAACTTGTTTAGAGTAGGGCTTCATACAGGCAAGAATTTCATTTTAGAATAACTAACTATTAACAATTACATATTCGACGCTATGAAGAATTCAATAATTAACTAAATTTATTGTTGACTTATTTCAATAAGTAAATAAATAAACTTACAACAAAAGCGAAAGCGATCGCCCACATCTTGAAAATTTGTATTCACTTAAATCGTAATGAACTGTTCGACACTTGAACTCGTTATGACAAAACGTGCGGCCGATGCAGGCTTAAAATACTAACTGGGACCAGAGGAGCCGGTGAATGAGATAGCTTCCAAGTGCGTGCTTACGGCGGGATGTCGTTCACAGAGACGCGCAGTACGCTAGAAAACGCTAGTAGAACGCTTGTTTTTTTATATAAAATAATTGAACTAATATGGAATTACTAATTTTATTAGGTGTACAAATAAGTTTACGCCGTTTGACAAAAAATGGTTTTACCCGTAAATTTTGGTTGAAATGTTCAAATGTAAATCGTCTTACCGCAAGATTGTACATTTAGCAACACTGTAATTTTGTAGTATTAGCGAATTTGTATCAGAATTACATACTTTTCTTCGCGTAGAAAGGTATAGTTTTGAGCCAAATAAGCGTCATTTGCAGGAATTTTTGATCTACTTCTTTAATTTGAAGAAATCTACAGCAGAAGCGCATCTTTTGCTCGTAGAAGTAAATGTTAAGTCTGCTATAAGTGAAAGAAGTTGTTGCTTTGTGAGTGCTTCCAAAAGTTTAAGGAAGGTGAGTTTAGTGGTCGAAGACAAAGAAGGCAGCGGACGGCTGCAAGTAAATGAAGATAAGGAATTTGAGGCATTACTGGAAAAAAAAACGCAAGAAGAACTTTCAGTAACATTAGGAGTGACTCAACAAGCAATTTCACATCGCTTAAAATCCATTGGAAAATCATGGAATAATCCAAAAGCAAGGGACTTGGGTCCCATATGAACTGAAGTCGATTCTTTACGTGAGAAATCCTACTTGCCAGGAATAAACATAGGGGTTTTTGCATGGTATAGACACTAATGATGAAAAATGGATCCACTATGATAGCCTAAAGAAAAGGAAATCATGTGGAAATGCTTAAAAGTCGACAGCCAAGCCGAAAATTCATAGAAAAAACTATTGTTGTGTATTTGATGGGGCCAGCTTGGTGTCTTGTATCATGAGTTGTTCAAACCGAACGAAATCATCACCGAAGTTTATTGACAAACATATCATATTACCAAACGTATCAGCAAAAACACGAGAAGTTGATTTTACTACATGACAACACTCGGCCACATGTTACAGATCCGGTGAAAATCTATCTGGAAAACCCTTAAATGGAAATTTTTACTCCACCCGCCGTATTCACCAGACATCGCCCCTTTCGAGTACCACTTGTTTCGATCGATGGCGCATGGCTTATCTGAGCAGCACTACGCATCATATGAATATACCAAAAATTCGATCGAGTCGTTGATAGCCTCGAAAGACGAAGCGTTCTTCCGATGCGGTGTCCGTATACTGCCAGTAAGATAGGGAAAAGTAGTGACTAGTAATAGACAATACTTTGAATAAGCCATGAGTTTTCGTTCTTTCATGAGAAAAACCCAATTTTTAATAAAAAACGGCGAAAACTTAATTGTACACCTATATATTTTACTGTATGTAGATAAATAACATAGAAGAAATTGTCGATTGAAAAATATGAGAGAAATTTATATAAAATTCAATCAAACAAAATCAAAATAGTAATAATCGTCATTAAACAAGTAATGTGTTAATAGTTATGAGTAAACCAAATACGTAAATAATAATAATGGCAATAACAAAGACAGTTATCAAAACTCTGGGTCAGTAGCACTGGGACAGTAATCAAAAAGTCTGGGTAGGTACCACCCACTCGTCAAATATTCAACCGCAAAACAGCAGTACTTGGTTTGTTATTGTTGTGTTCCGGTTTGAAGGGTGAGTAAGCCAGTGTAATTACAGGCAGAAGGGACATAACATCTTAGTACCCGAGGTTGGTGGCTGACATCTCTTACAATACCAATGTCTATGGGCGATGGTGACCACTTACCATCAGGTGGCCCATAAGCTCGTCCGCCAACCAGTACTATAAAAAATAAAAACTTACAAAAAGCGGTCCTGAATCCTGATAGTCTCAGCTGGCTGGCTGGACTATTTGTTTCCACGCGCCAGTGTGTTAGCCGTCGCGGTGTAATCTCAAATATTTATGTGATTAATGAATATGTTAATATACATTTATAAATGTAAGTATTATATTGTTTGACGGTTATTTGTATGGAGGCTTTGATACAGATAATTATGATGAGCCTTCGATCACCTGATATAACAATAACACATACATTAAATATGATCTACAAAAATAAAGATTTTATGATAGCAATTGATTAAAAAAAAATTAAATAATTTATCAAATGATACCTAATTAGTATTAATTTGAATACTAAATAAAGATACAAGATTAGATATAAGATTTGGATACCCATTTATGGTAAATAGTGCCATCATGACACACGGACATCATCATCAATAAATATCTGTTATTCTACGCATCATCTCTGTAATCTAGTACCTATAGAATAATGTGCCTGATCACTGGCCTCGTTGGTTTTCAAATGTCGTTTTTATGCCAATTTAATTTATAAATAGTTTTACGTTTTAAACTACCAGTGTGCGTCGCGCTCAATATTTTCATGGTGTATAGTCAAAGCAGGTAAGATGGTGTGACGTAGGTACTATCGGGACACAAGAGGAAAACCCAGTTAGGGAAACAGGTACATTGTCACTGGTATTGTTATTATTACGTATACGACGATCACAAAACAGGACAATCGTAATACTTGCATAATTTGTCAGTTATGAAATACCTACATCACTCTCGGAAACTCCCAAGATTATATTATTAATTAATTATTGAAAACATATTCGAAAATTGTCTATAATTTCTTGCTTTCGGACATTTCAGTACGTTTGGTACAAACACATTGATTTAGAATTTTAATGTTAGGCTTCATGGTAAGTAAGTGACAGCCTGTGAATGTCCCAATGCTGGGCTAAGGCCTCCTTATTCCACGCTGCTTCAATGCGGGTTCGTGGAATACACATATGGCAGAATTTCAGTGAAATTTCATATGCAGGTATTTTCACGATGCTTTCCTTCACCGCCAAGCACGAGATGAATTATAAACAAATTAAGCACATGAAAATTCAGCGGTTCTTGCCCGGGTTTAAACCATTAAGCCATCTCAGCTCTTTTTCCTTTTTTAAATAGTCTTCATATTATTACCAAATTAATTTATTGTTAGGTATTTGAATATTTTTGTAAACCTTTGTTTAATTTTTTGTCTGATTTTTTTTTATTTTATTAACTTATTTCCATGTTTTTATTTGTCTGTTATAAAATTTTGTTAACCACTTATTAAAAGAGCAAGTTTTGTCTCCTGTAGTTGAAAACATTTTAATTAAATCTTAGCGCCATTTTTAACTCGTTTAATTTGTCTTGTTAGAAATTCTTATATATGAAGATAAGGCGTTATATTTAATTTACAAAGTTTTATTTTTTGTACCTGTACCCCAGTGGCCAACATGCGTAAGTCTGGCAGCCGCCCACCTGGACAGCCATAAGCAACGCTGCGGACTGTAACTATTACTCATTTGTTAAAAACATTCAAAGAGTAAGAGTAGTTCAAAGAGTAATAATAATAATAAAATAACGTTTCAAGAATACATCCGTCAAAATACTATATCACCATAAGTCGGTTGTCAACATTTCACGGGTGAGTAATGAAGTGAGTTCTTGTAGTAAATCACTTCATTGCACAACTGCTTGTGTGTAAATGTACAAAAAAGGTGAAGTCTATTTTCTGTTATTTTTGAAGTAGTCTTTTTAGAAGTGAAAACTTCTTTAAGTGAGTGAATCCATTTTCAAAAGATCTAAGAATCAAAATCATTAAGAATCAATCTAAGAATCAAACTGTAATATAAAATTTAAAAAAAAAACATTCCTCTTCTTTTAAACGGTACATTTAGATGATTCAACTTATAAACACTAATTATCCAGATCTATATCTTTGAGACAAAAAAATTGAGGAAGGAAAACGAATTGTAGCTTAATCATATAGTAATTATCGCTACTTTATACGTGGCCTTACCTAACAAAGTTTTTAATAGTGGTATATATAAAAGGTATTATTTCATAATATAATATTATGTATTACCAATATACATAATATTATTTGAATAGTACTATTTATATTAACATTGTCATAAGCATTTTTTTCGGTATTAAATTAAAATTGAAGCCGAGATGGCCTAGTTATTAGAACGCGTGAATCTTAACCGATGATCGTGGGTTCAAACCCGGGCAAGCACCACTGAATTTTCATGTTCTTAATTTGTATTTACAAACAAACAAAATCTCATAATCTACCTCTGGAGTTCCTCAAAATATGGTCAAACATTTTGAGTTATTTAGAACAATTCAATCATCCTTATATAACATGCACAATCCACACGAGTAAACAACCATTCAGAGTCATTTAAGGCAACAGTAACAGCCTGTTAATGTCCCACTGCTAAGCTAAGTACTCCTCTCTTTTTTTGAGAATAAGTTTTGAAGCTTCTTCCACCATGCTGCTCCAATGCGGTTTGTTAGAATACACATGTGGCAGAATTTCAGTGGAATTAGACACATACTCGTTTCTTCACGATGTTTTCCTTCACCAAAAAGCACGAGATGAATTATAATCACAAATAGCGCACATGAAAAACTTCAGCGGTGCTTGCCTGGGTTTGAACTCACGATCATGGCTTAAGATTCACGTGCTGATTTTTATGTAATGATAAATATTTATTATCTCGTTGTGCTTGATTCGTCGTCTCACAATCTACCGGGAAAGAGCTTGCGAAATATGTGAGAATCTAACTCGATTGAAACTACAAATGCATAATAATGAAGTCTCAGTTCCGCAAAAAAAAAGATTTTATAGTTGACTGTTTAACTGTCTTATATTTATTTTATTTATTTATTTATTAGATCACCAACAAAGTACACAATGATACACGATAGCACACAGTTCGTAAAATAAATAATAAATGAAGTGGTACCTCAATTACAGGTGATAACTGCATGAACAGTAAGGCAACATATACATTAAAACACAAAAAAAAAGCTAATAAAAGACTAATCAAAATTTCAAGTTACAAAACAAAAAAAAAACAAAACAATTAATAAAAAATTAATAAACTTTTATTATTATATTTGTCTTATTGACAAACAAGTTGTTAATTTTTCTACCTGTCAATAGGTTGATAATTTTTCTGATAGTATCAGTGTCGAAGTCTATCTTATTTATACAGGTACGTTCACATGCGGAATATAATGAAGAATATAAGTATATTATAATAAATTGACTTCATATGTGTAATTGCTAGACTCTTAGTCCCTGAAACTAAGAGATCAAATTAATTGGGCTTTAATCTTAAAAGTCATTGTATTAAAAACATAAAAGTTATCTAAAACACCTATATGTTAAAAAAGTAGCCATTTTTCATGTGAAAATCTAATGTTTATTGATTCATCATAAGCAATCATATATATTATTACAATCATTATTATACATATGTATATCCATTGTTAAAATGTACTGTATTATTGCTAAAAGAAGATATGTGTCAGAAGTCAGTGTATAAAACTTGGTATAAGTCGTAAATGCATTATCATTCGGGGATCCCCAAGGCAGTGTTTTTAGTCCATATTTGTTTTTAACGATATAAACAAATGATGCATTGTTTTTACTAACAAGAAGTGGAACGCCTTGAGCCAAATTATAAAGTCTGGATTATCTAAGACTTCTGTTTGGCCTAAGTTTAATATTTTTATGTTAAATACTGCCAAAACTAACTAGATCTAGTAAGAACTAGATCTTTTTTTCAATAAATCAAATAAAAAGGGTAATCACTTTAGTTTTACTTTCGATGAAAACTTAACCGACATTTGTAATGCCATTTCTTCATGAATCTTTAATGAATCATAGATTATTTAAGATATCTAACAACGATATAATGTCGATACCATGATAAAGTTGTTTATTTCTTTTTACTAGTGTGAACGTCTTCTGTGGAGTAGGCCATACGTCATTAACCGTAAGAAGGTTAAACCTTTATACATGTCCTATTTTTTTTTTATAGATCAGGAAGGTGAACGAGCATATGGGCCACCTGATGGTAAGTGGTCACCAAACGCTCTTAGACATTGGCTCTGCAAGAAATGTTACCCATCGCTTACATCGCCAATGCGCCACCAACCTTGGGAACTTATTTGTTATGTCCCTTGTGCCTGTAATAATCAATGTACAAAAGTTTTCATTACTGAAATAAAGTTGAGAAAAGAAGAAAAAAATAGTTACTCTTACTTCAATCAGGAAAACGATGTTTTGCTTACCGAAAATCTACGTCACTTAAACAAAGTGTTAATTTGTTACATATATATATTAAGCGTCAAAAATTCGTAGTTCAAGTGTCAAAAATAATTGTGGTTTAAGTATTAATAATTAGATTTCATTATGATATAGTATCCTATATTTCCTTATTTCACTTCTTATATTAACATAGAAAATCTAATTAGCTTGTGTTATTTTTAATATAAATTTCCGCAATTAATGCACTTACGCACATAACGTGATTAATGCAATACCCCGTTGCAAATATTTACGTCACGTTTTTTCTAATGAATGGGAATTAAACGACTGAAAACTGTTTTATTGTCCTTCTTAATGTGCTTTGTTTGTGATAAAATAACAACGTATTCTACGTTGTTTTTAACGAACACTTTGTTTTATATTTCAACTGCTTTACGTAAAGATAAGTTATTTTTTACAATATAGGTATTCTATTTTACCGTATTGGTATATACGACCCGAACTTCTTGGAAATATTTATCAATTCATTCTTACTATAAACATAACATATAGCTGAAGTCATTAATACAATGGTATTAAAATATTTCTCACTTTTATTTAAATAACAGTTTTTATTTTTTAATTAAGATTGTAAACATAAGAATGTTTAAGGAATTTTATTTATATGCAATCAAACGTTAACTAATAAATAAATTACGAAAACAATAATCACTGAGAAAATCAACATCATGACATGACAGAAAAACTATACGGAAATGATTCCATAACAGTTGTATTTTGTTAATTAAAGAACAGTAACGAAATGTTTACATGCTTACAAATCAAGGAGTATTGGTGGAGACGTAAAAAATCCCTCTTGCATCACCAGGGTTATAACAGCCAGCTATAGTCGTTTCATTTTCTTCACATAAACCTTCCGCGAAGGCCTTGTATGAAGGACAGGAGCGAGCCAAATACAATTCCGGGTTATGAACGGTTTTCGCCCAATATTTGACGCAGGCTTTGTGATAGCATTTTATTGTTTCTTCGAGATTGTCACCTAAAAAAAGTATAACAACATAATTAAAAAAAAAATAATACCATCTTACTTAAACTGAATTAAACTTTTACATTTGTTGACTAACAAGTTTAAGGTTTACGTTAAAATTTGATGATTTCGTGGGTTCTGAGATAAATAAATTTGCTCTTAAGCAAAACTTATAGTTATAAGCTATCAAATAAATCAACTGAAAACTACAGACCATATTCCTCTTGATCAAAAAGTGAATGTTAGAAGATACATATGTAAAATGTACAAGTACAAATACAAAAAAGCTTGATTGCACCTTAAAAACAAATAGCCCATCGAGATAAAATTTACCAAAGTACAAGATCCTTTCCAGATACCTTAAGGTAGAGGTTTTAAAGTTGAATATATTGGTGTGGAGATATACAAGAGTACACAAAAATAAATTAAAACATATATAATATTTTAGTATATGAATTTAAAAAAATAACACTGATGTGCAAAAGTCTCTTCCCTCTTACGGAGAAGGTTTGAAGGCTATATCTGTTATAAGGTTTGTTATCCTGATTGATACAAATATGATATAATTTTATCTGTTATGCCTTACCGCGGAACACAAAGTGAATTATACAAACAATTAATTAGGTACATAAAAAACTGGACCTGGCGAAGCCCCGATAGCGTAACAATGAATGAGATCGACTTCATTCTATCCAATAAGCGCCAAATATTCAGGGATGTCTCCGTGATCAACAGGGTCAACACTGGAAGTGATCACCGCCTGGTAAGAGGCACCCTGAATATTAACACTAAAATCGAACGATCGCGGCTAATGAAGTCGACTCTTAGACCAACCTTGCCCCAGGTCGAAGCTGGTTGCGAAAGCTTCCAGCTGGAACTACAGAACCGATTCGCCATGTTGGAAACCGAGCAGGACATTGACGACGCCACCAACAGTCTGGTACGTGTCATTCGCGAGGTGGGTCAAAATCACTTTCGACAAAGGAGCAATGGACGTAAGTCGAAGCTCTCAGGCGAGACTCTGGACGAGATGACGAGAAGACGTGAACAACAGAATATGACGCCATCTGAGTGTCAGGCACTTAACAGGAAGGTAAAAAAACTAATAAGGCGTGACACAAGACGAGCGCAAACCCGAAATATTGAAGATGCTATAGCACTCAATAGGGGCTCAAAGGTTCTTGCAAAGTCGCATACCTCCTGTTGTCACCTGACAAAACTCAGAACAACACAAGGCACAACCGTCACCTCAAAACCAGAGATTCTAGCTGAAGTCGAAAAGTTCTATAGCAATTTATACTCATCACGAGTACCTCCACCTGAGTCCCACAGCGCGGATGACCCAAGAGCCAGACTGACACGCCATCTATCTGACGAGCTTCCCGACATCGACTTGGGCGAGATTAGGATTGCTCTCGAACAACTTGGAAACAACAAGGCTCCAGGGGAGGACGGAATTACCTCAGAATTACTTAAAGCGGGAGGAACACCAGTTCTGAGAGAGCTGGTAAAGATCTTTAATTCCGTCCTCCAAAATGGTATTACACCAAAGGCATGGAGCAGAGGTGTGGTGGTGCTGTTTTTTAAGAAGGGTGATAAAGCTCTTCTGAAAAACTACCGCCCCATTTCACTTTTAAGTCACGTATATAAGTTGTTCTCGAGGGTAATCACGAATCGTCTCGCCCAAAAATTCGATGACTTCCAACCCGTTGAACAGGCTGGGTTTCGAAAAGGCTTCAGTACCGTAGACCACATACTCACACTTAGGCAAATGATACAGAAGACCGAGGAATATAATCAGCCTCTATGCCTAGCGTTTGTGGACTACGAAAAAGCCTTCGATACCATCGAGACCTGGGCTGTTCTGGAATCGATGCAGAGATGCCTAATAGACTTTCGGTATGTCCAGGTGTTGAAGTGTTTGTACGAAGCCGCAACCATGACCGTCCAAGTACAAGATCAGAGCACAAGACCAATCCAATTGCATCGCGGGGTAAGACAGGGGGATGTAATCTCCCCGAAACTTTTTACCAATGCATTGGAGGACGTCTTCAAGACGCTCGATTGGAACGGACGCGGCATTAATATAAATGGCCTACACATTACACATCTGCGATTTGCTGACGACATTGTCATCATGGCGGAAACTCTGCAAGATTTGGAAGAGATGCTAAACAGCCTAAGCGATTCTTCAAGACAGGTGGGTCTGCGGATGAACTTAGAAAAAACCAAAATTATGATCAACCAACATATATCCCCGAGACCGGTTGTCGTAAATGGCTCTCCACTCGAGGTTGTGCAGGAATACATCTACCTGGGCCAAACTATACAACTTGGCCGGCACAATTTTGAGAAGGAGGTCAAAAGAAGAATACGTTTGGGCTGGGCAGCATTCGGGAGGTTGCGTCATATTTTTGAATCGTCGATCCCACAGTCACTTAAGACCAGGGTATATAATCAGTGCGTCCTGCCTGTTATGACTTACGGCGCCGAAACGTGGACACTCACTGTAGGACTGGTCCACAAGTTCAAGGTCGCTCAGCGAGCTATGGAACGTGCGATGCTTGGGGTTTCTCTGGCAGATAGAATCCGAAATGAGGACATTCGCCAGAGAACTAAAGTCACCGACATCGCGCGTAGAATTAGCACGCTGAAGTGGAAGTGGGCTGGTCATGTCTCCAGACGCATCGATGGCCGATGGAGCCGACACATGTTGGAGTGGAGACCACGCTTAGGCAAACGTAGTGTAGGACGCCCTGCGGCAAGATGGACCGACGATTTGAAAAAGGTGGCAGGTACGGGATGGATGCGGGCTGCCCAAAATCGGGATGGTTGGCGTTCTATGGGGGAGGCTTTCGTCCAGCAGTGGACGGCGGTAAGCTGATATATATATAAAAAACTCAGAGCTGTCTGCCTAGATATAAACGTGCGAAAATTTTCAGTAAACCGTTGTTTAGAAGTTGGCACAACTTTCGCGCCTATGACTTGCAATCACTTTCCGGTCGTATCGTATTTACCGTCCCATAATATTATAGTAAACAAATAGAAAGTGCACTTGTATTTGCGCTATAATTGGTCCCGTTCAGTCGCAGTGCGTATTATCAGATATACATTATCAAATTATAATCTTAAAAAATTGGTCTACCTTCATCACAATCTGGCTGAATTTTTCCTTCGTAATTGAAAAAGAAATCCGTATCCGCTATCGTTCTTGTCGTACCCAAGTACCCAGCATTGCAGTGGTACACTTCAACGTACTTTCCAACGCCTGATCGTATATGGTCCTCAACATGACTCCTAGAAAAACATGGGCCAGCAGGATCTAAGCCTGTGATTCGCCATAGCTTTTCGTTTGTTATATTCGTGAATGTTTCACCAGCGTACCCAATAATATGGCTTCCCAAACTGTGACCTATACAGTGAACATTGTCTGGTCGGACATTTTTACCACAAAAATCGGCTAAAAACTTTCCCAAAGAGGTTCCAATATAGTACGCGTATTTTACAGAACGTGAGTAGCTTTGAAATTTATCTTTGTTTTCGTAAGTGTAAGCTGAATGGTCTATTATTATAAGATAAATATTAGGTACAGTTTTGTAGGTTTGCCTGATTAACTCTTCAAGAACTCTTTTTATCTGGCTTTTGTAACCAGGAACGAATACAATGACCCGTCTACTGTTATCTAGTTCAACAGACTTTCGCAATAAATCAGCTGCATTGTCAATTCTGCTGCTAATATTTATGTTGTTGACGAAGTCATAAAAATAAACACGTGTTTCACTTACATCGAGATTTAAGGATCTATTATGGTTACCTGAAAGAAATTAAAAACAAAAATGTAAATATTTCAAAAATTATGAAAAGCAAAAATATATACAAACCTTGAGTGTATACGAAGCATTGTAATAAGTCGAATTGGTTTTTTTTTTAATTAATATATCTATGTACTAATTCCAAATGGTGTTATATTTTTTTTATATACGTTTTAGTTACACTTATTATGTTATTAAACTTTGTAATACAAAAGCACACGAGCAAATGATCCACCTGAAGGTAGGTCACCTTTAACTTAATTCAAAGACTCAGTGGGCTCCAACCATAGACCTTAAGATATTAAGCCTCGTGTCCTTGCTTGATTACATTCGTTAACTCACCATTTAAATTGAAATGCAGCAGTACAATTTATTGCTATTTGATGGTAGGATAATTTAATAAGCGATATCCATTCAGACGAGCTGCATGAAATCCAAGCGACTTTAAGCTAGACTTCAAATTGTTATTCAAACAAAAACAAATGAGCTGTATGACTTTGCCTATTTCAAATCGAACAACAACATCGAATTAAAAAATAAACAATTCTAAAAACAAATGAATAACTTGTAAAGAATTTGTCTTCAATTACTCACACTTAATATTCTTTGAATAAAGTATACGAAAGCGATCTTCTATCGAATCGGCGTTTGTAACCGTAATAAATAAAACAAAAGCTAGTACATAGTTATACGTCACGCGTATCATGACTGAGATGATGTATAATATTGAAGACAAAACATTATTTTAAATAAATAAAAGTATGCTATTCGGGTATATTCACAATAATTGGAAGATATCGTAGTTGGTTAGCAGGCTTATAGTCTACCGTTATTTTTTTTAATGTTTGGTAAAAAAAATATTAACCATATTCACAAATTACGTATTTATGTAGTGTATGTGTTCACGTACTTTTGTTTTACATATCTTGAAAGGAACTTATATTTTCCATTCGAAGCCAATTTCATTTTACCCTTTCTAGCATACTCAAAGAACTCCTGATTAAGATAGTTTTACTTGGTGATAGGGCTTTATTTATGCTGTGTAGGTATAACTGACTCATCCGATACTCTACCGCCAAATAGCAATACTTGGCGTATAAAGTATTGTTGTGTTTCGGTTTGAACGGTGAGTCAGCCAGTGTAAATACAGGAATAAGGGACATAACATCTTCGTTCCCAAAGTCCCACCAGCATTGGCGATGTAAGGGATAGTTAATATTTTTTACAAGACTATGGGCGATGGTGATGACTTACCATCAGGTGGTCCATTTGTCATTCTATCTATTTATACCATAAAGAAAAACGTTATTGACTCTTTTGAATACTCTAATAAAAAACGAATTATTTCTTGAATTACTAATTGTTTGATGTTGATAAGTTTCATCCTTGCACTGCGGTCTTATAGGCACTGGATCAATGAGACAGTCAACCACTATACAATATAAGGAAAAATGATACATATTTTAATAAATCCAGTTAATGCGTAACGTGCATTCAATCGTCGTCGAAAAATATATCGGGTTAATTAGATAAGGGACTTAAGCTGCGTTGATATAATTTCTTAATAATAATATTTATAAGACTGGTGATTATGAAGTTCTCTTTTTAATTTTATTTCTCTTCTCTGCCCATAGTAGATTTATTGTCATCCTAAATAGTTACTATGACAAAAAGTTATAAATTCAGTTCTAATTTTAAACTGTTGAACATCGCGTTACTGTTTTTTAAGTGAAAATTTCTATTGGTGCGTTGCGCTGGTTTATCGTAGAGAATACTCGTGGCTTCGCGTCATTGATATGCTAATGTTAATATAATGAAGTCGAAAGTACAAATAATTTAAGTATTCTGGATATGAATGAGGATAATAATGATTGAAATTTATGTAAATACTAACAGAATATACAAAAAATATAAGTGTATTTTAACTAATATTTATTTAAATTAATCCTTAATTAAATACTTGGAATGACAATAGATGTGGAAATTAGACAAATATATATTTAACAGTTTCAAGAAAAATAATTTGTATGAATTCTATGATATTTTTGGTAACTTTAACTAAATTATGTTTTTTAAATCGGATTTCTCTTTATTTCATTTCAACGGAGAAATAAGATGTAATGTGTAATATAAGCTTGTTAAGTGTATTTCTTGTGGGGGAACATAATAAAATAAAATAAAATGTGGTACAAAGCCTTATTTGTTACCTATTTCACTACTAAGTCAGCTTCTATATCTAATTTTCATCTGTTTGAGAAACATTGTGTATATAGAGACATATAGTCGAATAGTATCCATAAAAATGTCAAAAAATATTCTGTATGTGAACGCAGCTCTATAAACGAATTTGCGAATAAATAAAAATGATAACTACGAACTGTATGCGAACTATGACACAAATGTGACCTAAAAATAGATAGCGCATGGGTCGCTAATAAAACTGTGACATACACTTGACGTCATAATATGTTCAAATGGGATATTAATTTTCATTAATTAGAGCAAATAAGGATAACATTTATTCATGAATTTACCTTATTTACATCGGATAAGGTCTATTTTTTAACCTGACCAAACCAAAAAAAGGATATGTATATTATGTATGACAACGCATAATGGTTTACAGATTAGTTTAATTAGTAAAATTAGTTCGATGATTATGTTTACATTGGATAGGCTATATTTTGAAATTTATGAAAATACAAACAAATTTTAATTGATTTTTCGCATATGAAGTGCTGAAAGGATTCTGTTAAAACTTGGCACAGATAATGAACACAGAATAAACAAATATTATAGCTTAAAATCATTTAACTAAGCTAATTAATGAACACATCAAAAAGGAAGATCATGGTATAATAGCAGGATAAAAAATTGAGAGAGTGCGCAAGTAAAAATATCTGGGGACATGGCTTAATGACACCTGGAGCTGTGAATAGGAGGTAAAGACTCGCATCGAAATAGCTCGAAGTGCCTTCTGCACGTTAAAAAAAGTACTCTGCAATTGCAGACTTAAGATCCCAGTGCGCATACCACTCCTACATTGTTACATCTGGTCTATACTTCTTTACGGATGCGAGGCGTGGACAATTAAAGAAGACCTCAAAAAACGTATTGAAGATTTCGAGATGTGGGCATATAGACGTATGTTGGCCATAAGTTGAACTCAAAAGGTCTCGAACGTGGAAGTTCTGCGACGCGTCAACCAAAAACGGCAACTTTTGGAGACTGTCAAGAAGAGAAAAATTGCATATCTCGGACTCGTGCTTAGGCATGAAAGATGAACTTTTGGAACTCATTATGATGGGAAAAGTTGCCGGAAGAAGAGCTGTTGGGCGCAGAAAAAAATCTTGGCTGTGCAACATCCGAGAATGGACGGGAATTGCGAGTGCTGCCGATCTCTTTCTCGCTCGCGAAGAACAAGAAGGAGTATTCAAAGCGAAGAAGAAGAAGAAAGTAGTCAAGACAAAATAACAAAAACGCAACAATATTATTCCCATAATGTATAGTACGTTAGTTATGTTAAATGTTTTAGAAAAAATCCTGACCAACAAATAATTACATACTTTTAATACACTCGTATACTCAGATGATTATATATATGTGTGTCTGTTTAATTATAATTATTTATTTGCATTTGATTTATTTTTATATTTACACGATATAAGGTGCCTTTAAAAATTAAATAGCAATTTGGACAATAAACATATTGCTAATTATTAACAAAATAAAAAATATGTCGACACGTAACGTCTGGCAAATGTGAAACATGTGTGGCAAAAATTAATGATTATTAAACTCCTTTATTACTAAATAAATAAATATAATGTAATATAAAATAATGATTTATATGGGCACGAAATATGGAGTATACTATAGTGTACGCGTCCAGTGGTTTGAGCACCTGAATCTTAACCGAAGATTGTGAATTTTACCGTATTTCAACCGTATATTCCTCAAAGGATGATCAAGCTAAAGGAGATGGATTAAAAGTGAAAACCTCTTTTATCTCTATTTTTATGGCTATTGGCTTAATAACTGATCAGTAGGTGCTAGGTACTGAAAAAGCCTGAGTTACCATTGGTATATTTCATTTTCGAAAAGGCAAAACTTGGTAAGTTTTTTTAGTAATCTTACTCTCTATAAGACCTCAAAAATGTGTCGATTGTTGGCTGGTTGATTGAAATATTATTGACACAAACCGTAAGGAGATTCGGATTATCGCCTTAAGCATAAACATAAATATAAATATAAGCATGTGGCAACAAATCCTGTAAGTATATATAATTAAAAATAAAACCCCTAAATAGATTTCAGCTATGTAGGTTAAATGTCGGAGTATTGCAAAGCACTTTACCAGATCACACTTCTACAGTGCCTTAAGCAATCACTTGTAGAATATCTATTTATATTATATATAATACAGCTTAAGATATAAGGACTTGGAATACCATAAGGATAAAAAAACCATAGTAAAATAGATAAAAAAAAACCAAATACACAATTCAGCAACAGTATTTCACGAAATATTCTGTACCAGTTTCATTATATGTATAACTGTATAATGTGTATATGTTGTAAAAAAATATTTTGTCTTCTAGCTTTACCAATTGGTTATTTGGAAACACATTTCTGTGCAAACCCGTTATTGCTAGGACAATGGGCGTTGTGACAATCATAAGTGGTTGGATACACTTTTGCGTAAACACGACGTTACCAAATATTCTCATAACGAGATGACATGTTTTGACAGAATAATACTATGTATTATTAGTCCGGTCAAAATAAACAGCTTAATTGTCTATAATTCGCATAGAGCTGGCATTGGAACATGTGTTCAGTATACTATTGCAAATAAGATATTTCATATTCTATTCATATTTTCTGAACAACTAGGCCCCTCCCTTTCTAGTACATGCCAAGGTTATTCATTATTAACTGGACGTCTTATATATACGGCCTATAAACATCGCGAGTAAACCTGCATGTGTATAATTTTACTGAAATGCATATGTATTCCACCAACCCACATTAGAGCAGCGTGGTGGAATGAGCTCCAAACCTTCTCCTCAAAAAGGGAGAGGAGGCCTTTAGCCCAGCAGTGGGACACTCACATGCTGTTACGGTTACGGTACGGTATCTCAGAATTGGTGGTTCTTAGGATAATTGCATGAGGCAACAATGCTTGTTTTGATATTATTAGTAAGAGTTACAAAGGATAATGAGACTAGGAGCGAAATCAAAGATCATGACAGATTTTGAAGCTGTCTAACAATCTGGACGATCACAGAGATCATAGATAATAAATATAAAAATCACAGAGACCATACATTTATTTTACATACATTCATTTATTATTAATAAAGTATTATTTAGATAAAACATTAAGTAACGGCATATGAGGCTAGTGATGTGAAAGTTGAGATTCGATTCTGACCCCTTGGCTTGAATCGACTCGCAACAAAAGCTTACTTAATTAGAGAGGAAAATCCCACTAATATAATAAATGTGAAAGTCTGTTTGTAACTAAATCACGCAAAAACGGTTAGACATAATTGAATAAAATCTGAATAAATATAGGTAATACCCTGAATTAAAACATTGGCTAATCCGTCCACCCCCCATTACACGCAGGACGCTTGTATTTCCAAACACATTGAGATAGCAAATATTCTTTTTTTTTTAAATAAAACAAACATTTAAATTTTAATACTATAATTTTAATAAATAATAAAGCAGGATTATTTTATTTAGAACATTTTTCATTTACATATTTGAATTTATACTATAATTATAATTTTTAATTAGGATCATTTTTTATATTATATGAAATAATATAAAATATTTATATTAATAGAGTATTATTATAGCATACTATAATATTCCAAAAATTAAAAAGAGACTGTTTTTCATGAAATTTTAAAATTACATAAAACTCAACTGCTTAAGAGCCTAAATGTTGTTATTATGTCAAAGCAGCGAAATAAGTCGACGTTAAATAATTTAGCAATCCTCATTTACTTATGTGTTCTCTTAAAATTTGACTTTATTGTGTTGCAACAAGACTAATTTTACAGTGACACGATTAAAGAAATTTTCCGCGTATGCTATGCACTGTTTCCATTTAAAATTGTCAACGTTATTACAATTTGTCATGTTATAACATAGTTAGGGATCTTAGTGTTAAAATGTATCTATTAGATCATAGATTTGAAATTTTACCGCTAAACAGTACTTTCGTTCCGGTTTCAAGCGCGAGTGAGCCAGTGTAATGGAGACAACTTCTTAGTTCCCAGTATTGAATAGTTAATATTTAGTAAAGCACCAATATTTATGGATGGTACGACTATTGATGGCCCATTTATTTTTATACTTAATAGCACTGTAATGTCACACTGATGAGTAAGGACCTCCTCTCCATTTAAGGAGAGTGGGAGCAGTTGGTAGCTAGTCCGGCTTTGAACCAAGCGATATTTTTCTACTCTATTCTTCCCGGCTCTTATCAAACAATAATAAATAGAAAATATTTAAAGTTTCTGCTGTATCACAATTTCACGTTTTAATTTATTTATACAGAACTTCTATAAGGCATTTATTTTCGTACTTAACTTTTAACAGATTTACCGCTAACAATCCTTTGTTATAAACATTATTTCGTAATACAAGACATGAGATATAAACATATAATGGTAATTAACATGTTTTAATTACGTTAAGAATAAGTTCGAAAAATAATACGTTTTCTATCTTTAATGCTCATCTAATTGGGCTATTGAAATAAAAAGGTATGTATGTATGTTAACGGCTATGTGAATATTCGGTTGAATAAGACACATAGCACACATAGATATTTGATTTATTTATAGAAATTCTAAGTTAAATAAAATGAGACGAAATGGTCGTGCTAAGAACAAAATCCGAGCTAACACCACTGAATTTTCATGTGCATAATTTATGTTTATAATACAACCCGTGCTCAGCGGTAAAAGAACGCACGCATTGGAGCAGTGTGTTGGTATGAGCTCCAAACCTTCCCCTAAAAAGAAGATTATCCCTGGCCCAGCAGTGGGATATTCCCAGGCTGTTACTTTTTACTTTAATGCAATATTCTTTACACGTCCATCTTGTCAGTCAAATTAGAAGCTACCACCAGCTTAGAATATGGACAAAATTTCTTTTTATCAGAATATTTCTAATTTAATTCAATTCTATATTTTAATAAAACGTACACTAAGTACGTTTTTTAAATAAGCAGTTTTTTTTAACATTCATAATATAGTTTTAGTGACGTTTATTATCTAAAAGATTAAAAAAGATAATGTTGCAACGAACGCAAGTGGGTAAAATCACGAGTTGAAAATTGGACGTAATGCGGTACAATTTGAATAGTTACAGTAAAAGTAATGTATGGAAATGTGAAAATATGAAGCGCATATTTTTAGTTTGCTGTTTAACATTACTTCCCGTGATTTAATTTGGTTTAATAATACATACAATTTGTTACATAAGGTACGATTTCTGAATTTTCAAAAACCAAATGAGACAGTCAGTGTTTATCGAAACTGGCTCCAAGAATTACGCATTTTTTCGATATTACTTGTTTCGATCTGTTTATTCAACTTCAAAAATTCATATAAGTAATCTTGTATATCTATGTATACAAGTCACGGGTCTTGTATACAGTTATAGCCTGTGAATGTCCCATCGCTGGGCCTTAGCCCAAAAGGGATAGGAGGCTAAGGCCCTTTTTAAGGAGAAGGTTCGGAGCTTCTTCCACCACGCTGCTCCAATGTGTATTGGTGGAATACACATGTGGCGGAATTTCAATGAAATTAGACACATGCAGGTTTCCTCACGATGTTTTCCTTCATCGAAAAGCACGAGATGAATTATAATCACAAGTTAAGCACATGAAAAACTTCAGTAGTGCTTGCCCGGGTTTGAACCCACGATCATCGGTTAAGATTTACGTGTTCTAACCACTAGGCAATCTCGGCTTACTTGTATAAAGTAAGATAATTAATCTAGCATTTGCACTGATTATTCATTAAATTAATCTTCATACTACAGTTATATCTTCGTTTTTAATCAAGTTATATAAACCAACATCATGATACAATTACGAAAAGCGATCTCCTACCCAGCCTAGCTAGATAACCAGCCTACATAATAGTAATACATAATCATCACATAAATTAACGCCTTCTTCGTAATTTATTGCACGTTCTTTCAAATGAATTGCTTGAAACCATTGAAATTATTACTATTAAATTATGCCCTACCACCAGTAAGTAACATTACTGGTGGTAGGGCTTTGTGCAAACTCGTCTGGGTAGGTATCACCCACTCATCTGATATTCTACCGCAAAACAGCAGTACTTGGTATTGTTGTGTTCCGGTTTGAAGGGTGAGTGAGCCAGAGTGATTACAGTCACAAGGTCCCAAGGTTGGTGGCGCATTGGCGATGGTTAACATTTCTTACAGTGCCAATGTCTAAGGGCGTTTGGTGACCACTACCATCAGGTGGCCCAAATGCTCGTCCGCCTTCCTATTTTATAAAAAAAAAATTAAAACTCCAAATTATTATAAGGCACTTGATTATTCCGGAATCTAAAAAAAAAATGTTTTAACCAGTTGATGCAGAATTCTGACACAATAGTATAAAATATTTTCTTTATATTGTGAGACTGACTGATGCCCGGCTTAAAATTTGTTTGCAAACCATTACCCCATATGACTTGCGCTAAATTATTCCCCGTGCTCAAGTGTATAGCTAATTGCTATGCCGAGTGATTGAATGTTATATATGTATATTTGTTTATTCTTGGCTAGCATCACTATTCTCAGATTGTAAGCCCTGTTTTATATAAAATTATATATCATATTAAATATTATATATCATATTAAAAATATTATATATCTTATTTTTGTAAAAAAAAAACACTTTCACAAGAATACAGATGTCCGTATCTACTTTGCTGCCATCGATATGTCTTTCGTCTTATCTATCTTTCAATTCATTATTTACGTGTAAGTTATTTCAGAGGTATCCAGCATCGAATTCACACTAGATGAAACTATAGACAATTTACGACTTTTTTGTTTCGATATAGTTCTAACAAAGCCTAATAAGCAACAAGTATAAATAACTTGTGCGTGTAGTCTCCATCTTCATTGCTTCTCCGTGAGAGCCTTACACGAACTTGGAATAGAACATTTCTGAAGCAAAGGTATCTGCTTAATCAATACGGACGGATAGCAAAATGGTGAATTACCTTTATTGTTAGTGGAGCGCTTTTCTTAAAACCAACTCCATGAAGCTGTTAGTGTAGGTTAACAGTGCATTCACGAGTCACGACATTTGTCGCAGATTACATAAATAGACAAACAGATTATTTAGTGTTTAAGTATCGAATTCTATAACCAGTATTTTATTAGTTTTTTTTTTTACGACCAGAATTCAAATTTATAGCATAGACAGAGAAGATTTTTTAACATAGATTAATATGGAATGATGTCATTTTTTTATTATTGTATGTCAACGAATTAATTTACATCTGCTATTTCAAAATAGGAAATCGTTTAAGTTTTTTATTTTTTCCTTTTTTTTAATCTGTGACGTTCTATTATTTTGGCGCTACATAAAAATAATACACATATTTACAAAATATATATTATTAGTTAGTCATAATAAAAAAATGATATTTTTTTATTATTTATACTTATAAAAACTGGTAGACGGGCAAGTGGCCTCTCTGATGGTAAATGGTCACCATCGCCCATATACATTGTGACTGTAAGATATAATAAGCATCCCTTACTTCACAAATGCGTCATCAACCTTGGGAATTAAGAGCCTGTAGTAGCTGGCTCACTATTGTTGTTTGATTATAGAAAAAGCGATGAGTCAGGAGTACCTACCCCGACGAGCTTGCACATAGCCCTATCAAAAAATGATACTGAATAAAATATACATATAAGCAAATCTGGTTTTAATTAATAAATACCATATTACGATGTGCAAACATTATTTAAAAAATACAGATAATGTACCTCATAATGGGATCAAGGTAAACAAGGTAAAAAAACAAACTAATTCAAATTAGATCAAAATTTATAAAATGTATTGTATGAGTTGCTGGTATTAAAAATAATGCTGATAATATTCAACTACACTGTGATCTGATTAAACTATTATAATAATATGTAATCGGCGACATTTTGTATTGTTCAACTTTTAAAAAGAGATAAAAAATAATAAAATTAAATCTCTCTTTATATGATTAACCCAATTATTTCATTAATATTGTTTTCGTTATTTTTTATAGCCGAATATATATTGCTAAGAGCAATTGTGGTCTTCAATAAATTGTTTAGTTAACCTCTTAACCTCTAAAACACTCTCCACAAGAAATAAGCTAGAAGATATTAACTACTTACATAATAACAGATTTCCTACAACATTTAGTGCACCCAATCAACTCTTGCGCATACTCGGATTTAGAAAAGGATGCTATTCGTTTACGATAACGAATTGATTTAAATGTGGAACGTTTGTGAAACCCCCTTAAGGATAGTAATTTGTAAAACCCGAGCAATACTTTGAAGATAATTATGCAATAATTAATAACATGTTTGAATGTACAGAAATGTTGTAAAGGAAAAAGTTTAAGTAATGTTATTAGTAATTGGATATATATTTAGTTCGTGTTTTAATTACTTGGCGGTAGGGCTTTGTGCAAGCTCATTTGGTTAGGTACTATTCACTAAAATATAAAAAATACAAAGTTCAGTAATATTTAATAAAAATTCGTATAACATTCAATATTATTACAATTTGATTGAGTTTTACGATATAATCATAAAATCGTTCGTCCTGATTGACTATCACAGCCAAAACTGGGACTGTACACTTTACTTGTGAATGGAAAGGTAGCATTGACGGAACTCGGGACGGGCGTCATGTATGTGTATAAAATGTATAGTTTTTTATTGTGAGCGATTGAAATACAACATGTCTAAATGATGTTGCCACATTATTTTGTTTATTTTAGAAGACATTCGATGACATTATATATAAAATATAATTTTGGCCGAATGGTCAGCCGACAAATGTTCTAAAGCCTTATCAGCGCATACACCGCGCTGGTAGTCGTTGGGCTTTAGTTTTGTAGTTAATTTAATTTTGTATGGTTAAAACCCAAATCTCGACGCATAATCCGCAAAGTTAACGTCCCAGAAAAACCAAGCTCTTGCGCAAGACGCGGAAAAGACGAGGGTTTGTCATAGGATTTCTCGCACACTGTCCCAATTGGGAACAACATTCACTAACGATTTTGCGTTTCTTTGATGTATAGGCACTGCTTTATCAACCACCAACTCGGTTGCTTCAAATTTATACATTAAACGACAGATTGTGGTCTCTGCAGTTCGGCCGCGAATTCCATAAATTAGATTGAATGCCAGGGGAACAGAGCACTGATTTTGATGATAGATTTCAACATTTACAGCGTTTTAAGTGTTTAGTCTTCCATAATGAAAGATCAAGACTAATTAAGTATGCTTGTCGAATTTGACAGCTGTCACTTTACCAAGATGGCTGCTATACGTTGTCAAATTTAGTACGTCTCTTTTGAAAACCCTATATATGGGCAGTTACAGTCAGATACTACCATTTGTCCCATTTGTTTGTTTGCCTTCCTATCGTATATTTGCGAAGAATATTCATAAAATAATGTTTACAATATTATATTGAATAGTCAAGTAAAATAATAAGAGAAGCAGAGGAATCAAGAATAATAATTGAAGCATTATCTTCATAGTAAAAACCAAAATAATCAAAAATAATTACATAATAAAATTATTACATAATTTAACTTACATAATTTTAATTATTTCGTTTCATAATTAAATAAAAAGGATAATTATTTACTATGGATATTTAATTATTATAACAAAAATTCATTTGAAACATTAAACTTTAATATTAATTTAAAATGTCTATCAAAACGCTTCTATAAAAAAACGGTTACACAAAATGATATTAACATTATAAGAATTACGTCTTAAACTTTCCCTCGGTTATCTTATAAATATAATATGAATTATAGCATTATTTAGCATAATTATAATAAGAAGCGAGATGCAATGACGTTTGGCTTAAAAAAACGCTATTACCGGTTTTTTTCTTTATTATATTATAATACAGAATATTTACATTTAATTCGATTAAAAGTGATTCAAGTGCATTTGAATATATATAATAAAACTTTATATTGAGATAGATTTTGTGATATGTAATATCACGTCATATCAATAATCAAAATAATCAAATCAAATATCAAATAATCGTCAAGCGAAGCGATAAAGGCGTAGCTCGGAACGTTTAATTTAACTTTTTAATAAAGATAGCTGGCAAGAAACTTATGGTTAGTACCATTCTAAGTTTAGAAATCCCTTTATTAATAGTTGGTAAGAAAATAATAATCAATTTTCTATTATAGATGTATTTATGAAATCAATCGCAAATTAAACTTATTAAAACTTAGACATTCAGTCTCAAAATTTTCCTTACTCTTATGATTTTTTTAAATTTATTTTTGCTCTGCTCTGATATAAGTGGATACGTGTGTGATTTTTTTTATTATTATACATGTAACAATAAATGTATTTTTTTTGAAGTATACCTAATGTTTTTTTTTTCTTTAATATTATTAGCGAGCAAACGAGCAGGCGATAATGCGTCTCCGTAAACACAAAGAGTCAATAGGGGGCCATACGTACCACCCATAGCGTACAGTCCTCCTAAAGAAAATTCCAAATAATAAGAACTCGAAAATTGCTTATTTTCTATTTCTATTTATTATCTAGGCTTGTTAAAAAAATCGCAGGATTATATGAAACAAACAACGAATTACATATAAAGGTATATTATCTACTAAATAATTTAGTTTTATCTCCAGTAAATTATACCGCCCCTCGGTATTCTCAATAAAACATTGACGCAATACGCTTATCCCTACCGGCAGTTTAAAAAAATGTAAATAAAAAATCATGCAGTTTTAAAATTGATAGGAGTTTAAAAAGACAGAAATCGAAAATTAAATCTATCATTATTTTCATATACGTAAGCATGTTTTTTGTTATATATTAAAATTTAAATTAATGTAAATTAATGTGGGTGTTCTTTGAGGATGTTATTTGACGTGCAGATTCTCTTGCACTTACGCTAATTTGATAAGAATTACTATATTTCTATAAAGATAGCATAGCAGTAATGATTTATGACCAACATGAATAACACAACAACCCGCTGGGTCATCGTGATGTCCTCCTGATAGATGGCGGCCAATATTAGAAAATTAACCATCTGCGCAGAAAATATTGTAGTGCACAAATGTGTGCACAAACACAAATAATCTCAACTCCTTGATTCTCATAATCCAACAAGACGGAATTCCGATAGCCGGATAGAATTAACGCAGAACTTAACGGTCTTCCCGAGGTATGAGTGTCCACAAAACATCCTGATCATTTTTCAACAGAAAAAATTATAACCTTTAACGATCCGACCCGGGGATTAAATCCTTAAGTTCAGTGGCCTTATAAACTAGCTACTAGATCAATAAGGCCGTTAATATACGTTGTCTATGAAGTCCTTATAGTAATATATTTTTTTCGATTTCTTGCCCAATTTAATGTTTTTTCGAACTTTACAATAAATACTTCGATTAATTCATCGATGTCCTACTTCAAGTTTGATAATACGATATTATGCGATAATTCTCATTGCAAAAAGAGCGGGGATTGCCATTTAAATAAAAAGAAAAAACCGTACGACCGACCGGTGAGAGTGACAGCAACCGCTCGACGACGCACGCGCACAATCGCGCGCGAGAAAGTTTACGTAATATAAATTTGGCGCCAATACTATCTGCCATTTTGAAAATATTAAAAAAATAAAATTATCGATACTTTTTTAAGCTTAACTTATTTTAATTCATTGTGTTTGTGAAGATTTTTAGTGAACTGGGTGTAAAGTGACTTTCGCCGTAACACATACAGGATGACAAACACGCGTAACATCAAGGTATTTGATTTATATTCAACTAACGTTCGAGTGTCTATGACTAATATTTAAGAAGCAATACTTTATTTAAGAAGCAATAAATACAATTTTAATAAAATAAGGAAGTAAATTCTGAAAATACATAAGTGTTTTCAAGGAAAGTTTTTAAGTTATTTAAACTAAGCCTCGAGTTAAGAAAGTTAAAAAAAAAAAACATATAAATCCCATGGCGTGTTATTCACCGGCATCAACAATAGCGTCAATAATTTTCTCATTGTAGTATGTGTATTTTTCCTTAATAAATCTGTCATAGTAGAAACTCGCTAAATTTCATCGTTCCAATAAATAAGCAATCAATGAAGATTTCTTCGTGTTATTTGAGATGTATTCATTCATATATTTTGTTACCGAGATGTCAATATATCTTATACTTGACTTGACTGCCTCGTTGGTCTAGTGGCTTGATGTAAGGCCGCAGACCCGGCGGTCCTGGGTTCAATTCCCAGGTCGGGCCAATAAAAAAGTTATTAGGTTTTTCTGTCAGAAAATACTCAGTAGCAGCCCGGAGTCTGGAAGCTGGAAGTATGTTGTACACTCTCGTGCCTCGGAAAGCACGTAAAGCTATTGGTCCTGCGCCTGAACTCTTTCCGGTCGGATTCGTGTCGGATTGCCGTCCCATCGGTTAGGGAATAGAGAGTGCTCCCGTGTTTGCGCACACTCTTGTGCACTATAATATCTCCTAGGTAGTTTACTAATCTCTCTTGAGATTGACCGCCGTGGCCGAAATCGGTCTGGAGTTCATTATTATATCTATACAGTAACAGCCTATGTCCCACTGCTGGGCTAAGGCCTCCTCTCAATTTTGAGGAGAAGGTTTGCAGCTTATTCCACCACGCGGCTCCAATGCGGGTTGGTAGAATACACATGTGCCAGAATTTCAGTGAAATTAGACACATGCAGACAATTAGACACATGCCTCACGATGTTTTCCTTCACCGTAAAGCACGAGATGAATTATAATCACAAATTAAGCACATGAAAATTCAGAAGGCTTGAACCCCCGATCATCGGTTAAGATTCACGCGTTCTCACCACTAGGCCATCTCGGCTATAATATATCTATATATAACTATATTTTAAGTTATATGGTTTTATTTTATATTGACAAACACATAGTTAACTCTTGTTTTTTAAAGTAAAGTAAGCCTGCAACCATTCCACTATTGGCCTTTCTTCTTGAGGAGAAGGTTTGCACCTTATTCCACCACGCTAATCATGAAAATTCAGCTTGCCCGAGTATGAATCCGTAATCTTAGCCCGTAATCTTAACATCGTACGGTTCTCAAGCTACTAATAAAACCGGATCTGTAATACAAAAACTATTTGCCAAGTTACACTTTATATTTCTGAATGATGACCAACTTAGTAAATAATATTTATAAATAAGAATAATACAGATAAATAGTCATGTTGATCCCGTGGTTAGATGCGAATGAACCGATGTTTCCGAGATCAAACCCGGGCAAACACCACTAAATTTTCATTTGCTTAATTTGTATTTATAATTCATCTCGTGCTCGGTGCTAAGGAAATCTTCGTGACTAATCCTACATTATAAGCCAAGTCCCTAGCCCACTGATGGGAGATTTACAGGCTACTTTACTTTTTATAGTTAAATAAAATATTATTTAGTGGCAACATTTCTAAGTAATCCAGATTGGATTACAGCTTTATAGTAAATATCAGGCAGTTGGCGAGCGACTGATCAATAGTACTCTTCTATTGATAAGCTTCAGAGCCAGATCGAAGGTCTAATGTACGGATCTGTGGATTGTTCGTACATCTGTAACAAGTTACCTTTTTCCTTGCGTTTTATAGCATGTGATGATTTTAAGAAACACACTAGTAGCAACCTAAAGTTAGTCTAACCAGCGACTTTTTATTTAGTTATCGAATATATATTCAATTTATCGTTCTTGTAATTGCATAATTGATTTTACCTAATAACCTTTTAGATGACCTCTTGAGGTTATGTAATATGCAACAATTTATCAAACATGTACAGAAATATCAAGAGAATGTGGTATCGTTTTGAAGGATAAAATTGAATGTCTATTTGCCTATATAATCAGTAAAATAACTACTACTAATCTGTACTTTCAATTTTAAAATATTATCTTAATACAATTGAAGCGTTTAATGCGTTTAATATTTATTTAATACATATAATATTTGTATAAAGTTCCCAATGGAACTATGACTTAATGATTTTTTTTGTTTGATAGTCTGAGAGCCAATTCTACTAACAAATTGTTACTTTATGGCAATTGAATCGAAGCGTGATCGTTTCCGTTTTTTTCGTTTTCCTTTTCTTTAATTTAATTATCGACTATTGCCATAAAGGTTAACGATAACATTTTGATTTTGAAATAACGGTATATGTTAACATGTTATCGGTTCGGTTCCGATTCGAATAAATACAGATGATTCAAAGTTGGATCGGAATTGAATCGGGAACGTATCTTAATCGTTATAAATTAGTTGAATTCAGCCGCTGTTTGTCTATAGCAAGATTATATAAAAAAGCATTGCCATTATTACCCCTTATTTATCTAATATGGCAGTGTATGAAAACAGCATTTGTTTAATTAAAATTTAAAACGGATGAAACCGCAAGCGCTGCCAGTGTTTGTCTAATTTATTATCAGTGTTGCAAATTATATTACGATAATCTGTATCGTTCGTTCCTTTTTCAAATTATAGGATTTATTTTATAGTAATCGAACAATTAACTCTACGTAAGTGTGCGTAATATTATATCTACACATGTGTTATACTGTCGATGTTCTTGTATTAACACATCGCTTTGGGTTACTTTCACATTTCACTCATTCGTCTAGAAGGTTTTAGAAACACATTGAAGTCTTAACGACTATAATACTTTTAATATATTTCACAAAAATCTTTCCCTAGCCGCCTTTTTAGAAATAAAAAGAAACATAAATAATTGAGGAAAAAAAGAATATTATATTGGTGGAATATTTTTGTGCCATTTTGTTATTTAATATAAGTTAATTAAATACAAAAATATAAGTATATTTAATTTATTTAATATATAACTTTATTATATTAAAAGCCATTCTTGAATTTCATACAGGTAAATAAATATCCAATTCAATGTAAGAGAAAAAACTGAGTTTATTGCCGATAGAGTCTACATTCCGTAAAAAGAAACGGGTGAATAAAGATATTTTTTTTTGTAATCGAAATGTCAAAATTGTTGCCAAATGGGCCTAAATATATGCCAATATTTTAAAATTCTTTCTGTAAGACAAATTTTAAAATATGTTTAGAAACGATCTTCAATAATGCTTGTTCCAATCTTAGTCTATGTACATCTGTAATTTAAGTTAAGTAATATCTAAACCGTTTCGACAAATGACGGGCCGGTTGGCTTGATTGGTAGAACTTGCCTTTCACACCGATGGTTGTGGGTTCGGTTCACACCCAGGATAGATATTTGTGTGCATGAACATCTCTGTTTGTCCTGAGTCTGGGTGTAACTATCTATATAAGTATGTATTTACAAAAGAAAAGTTATATGTAGTATACCAGTTGTCTGGTTTCCATAGTACAAGGTCAGCTTAGTTTGTGATATATGTAGCCGTGTGTGAATAATGTGCCAGGATCCTAAATATTTATATATATTTTAATAATTTCAGTGCTAAAAATCTTCTACTAAATTGTTTGCATATGATTATAATTAATGTAAAAAAAAAAACATTCTTCCAAGACGTTCGTAAAGCTAGAGATAGTATATATGTATGAGGAACTAATATTAAGGTATTAATGTACATTCACGTTTGACACAGTTTGTAATTTTTTTTATGATTTATGCAATCCGTCTTGGTGAATGGTGATTACAAAATAATCTTCATTTTGCATTTAATCGTCTCCCTCTCAAATGTGTATATTGTTCTAAAACAGTCTGTAATCAACAAACATACAAAACAATTTCCAGTCAGACCTCACAATATAACTGGTGTCATTTTAGACATATCTCCAAATTCATCTCATGCTCGTCGGATGAAATTTCGCAACATGTATCATCAACCAGCTTTAGAGGTGAATCTTGGAATAAGCTCCAGGCGAGAGACTTTTCCCAGTACTAGGTCTACCTACCTGGTACCTTATCGGTCGTCCGTGAGTTTGAATTCGATATTGATCTACGATGTTTCTGATTTTTTGCAAAAACTTTTTATTCTAATTCTTGATAACATTCAAAATTTTTAAACATACATTTTCCAAAAGCCAGAAGACGAATATATTAAATTGGTCATATTTTTTTTAATATAAGTATTACGTATATAATTTTACTGAAATCTATCCCATGTGAATCTAACTTTATTAAAATGAAAAGTAAAATAGCAGCTTTTAAATGTCCCTCTGTTGGGCTAAAGCCTCCTCTCTATTTGAGGAGAAGGTTTGGAGCTTATTCCACCTCGGAGCTCCACAGGTGGTACATATTTCCCCACGATATTTTCACGATTAAGTGAATTATTAACACAAATTAAGCATATAAAACCCGCAATTATCATAAAACCAAATCAATTTCTTAATTGTAATAAAAATCTAACCAATTTCTTAATTGTTATAAAAATAAATTACTTAGCAAATTATTATTAATATTATGTTTCGATTGCCATAAAGTTGGTTCATACGATTTATTTTTTTCAACGTTGCAAAGTTTAAAGTCACAAATAAAAAGCGTCGTTATTAAGACGACGAACCGGTGTGAACTGGTTCTATATAGTCACTTCGTAAACCTCATTCCTTGTCGTATGCCAGGTTACCTCGGCCATCGACTTGTAACGTAACCGTACGTCGAACGAAAGTGAATCCGTTTTGCTTTCTGAATATCACTGTTTGTGTAACAACAAATTATCAACATTTGTCATAATATATATTGACGTGTTATTATTATCGATAGAAAGTTACACGTCACTAACTCACCAGTGCTCTATGATATTATGTAGAACTAACAGAGTTTTTATATACAGCTAGTTTAAGTCCTGTGGCCTCGGATGCATACATTTTAGTTAATTACGGATTCCTCATTCGGTACCCATCGGGTACCTTTCTTAAGTGGTAAATAGTTTTATCCGTGCAGTGACGGAGAAAGAATACATTTCACTGCCCCTTTCCCATGGGTGTCGTAAGAGGCGACTAAGGGATATCATCTGGTGGTAGGATGATAAACATCCGCCTGGCTTGTTACCACCGTACGCATGGTGAAAATCTCGTGAAGTGGCTTGCAGCCGCGTTTCGAGGTCAGCCAGCGTACAGCCAGTGCCCGAGCGAGCATTGCCGCGATGGGTGTTGGTCCAGTGGAGACGGCGGCTGAACCAATGCCGGGGGAAACACGCCTCCACACTTTGCCCATCCCTATCGTGGCAATACGTCGCTCGCTTCACGTCTCTTTACGAGGCGTGAAGAGGCATTTTGCGGGCCGGCAAGGCGAGGGCGGCTAGTGCAGAATCTTCTTCCAGACTGTACTGGCCGTCCTCGCGTTTGGACTCTACTACCACTTAACATCAGGTGGAGTAGAGTCATTTGCCCACCCGGCAAATATAAAAAAAAAAAAAAAAAGTGGTTTAATGTTATACATTCGATTTCTATCGTCGTAGCTATAAAAACGAATATGTCTAACCATCTATTGAACACAAGATTCTGCGTGACGCGCAGATTCAGATTTATCATCCACTCACTTAGTATGCGAATAGAATATTGTCAAATAATGCGTAATTAAATCATAATATTATATGATATATTACATATACGAAAGGCGGAAAAGACAACTGTAAAATATATCGACCACTAAACCAAGACTATGAAATATCATAAGTCTCTTGTAATACAATTTGTTCGGTAATGTTAATGGCTGATATTTTAAACTCTTACAAAGAGAAAGAAATTAAATTAAAAAAAAAACTTTTTAAATGTTCTTCCTTTTTTATATTTTAGGAAAGTCGATAAACTAGCAAAATACCAACGTTATTAATCAAATGTTGCTTAAATTTAAAATAATTGTTATATTTATGCATCAATAAATTTACAATTTTATAATCATTAAGTATTTGAAGCGTCAATAGCGGAATTGTTATTAGTTTAAAAAAAAGTATTTCCTTCCTTTTTATTTATGTTAAATCATCTGTATTATAGTGTTGCTATAAACAAAAAAATATGATTACAGTTTAGTTAAATCAAATAAACACGTCAATGTAACAGATAAATTTAATATTTATATTAAAACAAAAACAAATATAACGTTGTATCTAAAAAAGGTTATTATGTCGGCTCATTCTACTTCCGAGACATAATCTCGTAATGGACAAACATAATGAGGACGAGCTTATGTAAGAGTAGGTATACAACTTCGTCATGATAGACAACTGTTACGTGTCCAAAAAGGTAAAACGGAACTAAACAACGATGTTCGCGGTAAATGAGGTGACGACTGCGATCTGTCGAATAAAATTTTTACACTAACACTTTTGTTATAGCGAAAAAGAGTCTCCATTTTTTTTGCCAATACATTTTATTGACAAAAAAAAGTGTCAAATTGTAAACAAATGTCGTGTTTCACTTGAAGTATTTTAAAACGAATCCAGATGACTTTTTAAAGGATACATATTTGACTATAAAATTGGTAAGGGATATTTAAAATCTACTTGTCCATTCCTATGATTTTTATTCAATTGATTTGACGAAAACGAAATTTGAATCAAAAATAAATCACTTGCGAGCAATTTTAAAACATAAAATTCGCTAAATATTATTGCTATAATGTGTAACGTCGGATAATTTCTTTACGAGACTGGTCTTACTTTAAGAAAGTGGTAATTAATGATCGTTCGTGGAACAGGGCTCGGGCAGGCAACCAGATGAAATTGAATGCCGAGTAAAACTCGAAGTTCATTTATCGTGAAACCAAATGTTAAGTTAATTGAGGAATTACAATTACTATCCGTATTCTCGTATTATTATTAATTTTTTTTTTCTTCAAAATCATTCTTAGATAATATTAATAGATATTATAACCGTATGTGATAATACTTATAATAGAAATAACTTGATAGTAGCACTTTGTGCAAGCCCGTGTAAAGTACCACCCACTCATTAGATATTCTGAGTGAGTGAGCCAGTGTAACAGGCCCAAGGAGATATCATCTTAATTCCTAAGATTGGTGATGCTTTCGCGCTGTAAGATGGTTAAAATTTCTTTCAGTGCCAATATTTATGGTCAGTGGTGACCAATTTCCATCAGGAGGCTCATTTGCCAATCTGCCTACTTATGTAATATTTAAAAAAAAACGACTTATCAGTGTATATCCTGTCCCCGTGACCACAGGCTATTTCGAAATAACGTTGTTTTGGGAATTCCGTGACATAAGCGAACTCTTACCGGATCTGCGTTTTCTGAATATTTACATAACAAATACATTTGCTAATAACATTAATATTATCTATAGAGGCAATGTTCTGGCTACTATAAACACACAGATCATACTTTAATAATGCATAGGTGCTTATGATTTGGAAGAATCAACTTTTTCGTAATGTGGTCCATTAAAAATGATTTGACGAAAATTATATACAGGACGCTGCATCTAACCGTCTTCAACAACTTCACTCAATAAAAAAATAAAAATGGTGCTTTGATAAAGCTTTATTCTTAACTCGCTTCTCGTCCCAACTTCGTACGGGTATTTATACGAATTTCCCATTCCCTCCCTTTCATAGCTAAAATCCTTTCTGAACCACCGGATGGTTATATAATTTTTTTTTTCCAATTTCATCTTTCTAGACTCTAGTAGAGTAGTTTATTCAGTAAGGGAAAGGGAAAAGGAAAACGTTTTGTATACGTAAAAATCTGGTATTATTTATTGTAGCTTATGTTTATTTATTCATTATTTAAATAGGTTTACCGAATAGATTACACATAAACAAAAATTTACAGAACCAGTTGCTTTTTAATTGCAAGTCTACATATTTTATGAATCATAATTAAATGTATGCACGACATCCGTAATTGGCTGTATTACCGCTCTGTAGAATATTATTTTTGTAAAGCTGCTGTTTTTTATGAATAAAAATTTAGGTAGTTTCATAATGATAAGTAGATAACTTTCTAGGGAAAATAATAAAATAAAAACTACTACAAAACGGAGCACACGAAAAAAAAAACAAATGTTGATGTCATCACGTCTCACGCTCGAGTTCTCAGTTAGCCTCGTTACCGTGTAGCGAGCGCTTAAGTGTGTACACATCAAAAAAATATTTGACATTGTCAAAATCAAAAACAGTCTATTTGACTAAAACTGTCAGTGATATTTCTCCTATATTATGAACTTGGAATTAGTAAGATTCGTTATTCGTTGATTTTCATTAATTTCAATTTTACATAATAATCGGTGATAGCTTTACAATTACTCTTAATACAAATCAAGTTAAATATCCTAAATAGATAAGGATTTCTATCTATTATCAGCTGATGTCGATTATCGTACAGACAAATAAATGCATCATTTTAATTGCATTGCATTAGTAACAGTTGAAATCGAAGGCGTAGTACTAATTCGTATTGGACGAACGTCTAAAGGAAATTCTATGTCAATAAACCTGAAGTCAATTGTAAAATCGTCACCCAACCTCTAATCATTTGATCCAGCTAGCGTGCATTTCGCTTGATAAATATATATCGCTTACTTCCGTTAAAAAAATATATTCGCACACAATAAGTATAGCTCTATTAATGATTGTGTTGCTGTAATATTGTTAAGTAATATTGTTTACAGTCCGGTTTTTTTTTTAAGAATAGTAATCATGTTTGTTTGCAAGGAATTACTAATGTTCCTATTTAACCCTCCAGCTAAGCGTAAAATTTTAGCAGTGGGTACGATAATAGCCCAAGCGATCCTAATACCGAATCCGCTTGGCCCAATAAGGCTATACTATTATATTACTATTACGACAATACACAAATATATAACGATTTGTAAAGAAGCACCGCCATATTGCGGGTCAATAAGTTTTGATTTTAAAGGAAAAAAAAACCTTAACATAATAAAAATATTTACATTTACATAAAACTAAATTTAAAACTCATGTTAATTGTTTGTAATAAATAAGACTTATTATACGGGATTATAATTAGTATTCGTTGATGGTCATACAAGATAGATAAATATAATTGTACATGATAATTATATGTACATTTTTTTGGTTGATAAAAAGGATTAACCGCTGAGTTTCTTGCCGGTTCTTCTCGGTTGAATCCCCATCGATTGATGACAAACAGCAATGATTGATGAAAAACAAAATGACAATTTAAATCAGTGATAGCCATGTATTAAAATTATAATTGTAAAATGACGATTCAAAAGTGCATAGTAAAGTACTTGAATAAATTATATTTTCACTTTGTTTCTAATTCTCCATATAATAACAACTAAAAAATATGACTTTGTTTAATTTAAAGTAAATGATGTAACTGTAGTGATATTATTCATTTTTTCTGTTATTCGTGCATGTTGCTATGTGTACGTGTACTATATATAATAATATACATCATCTGTCATCACGACTATTCCGAAAATCGACCTGGGGGGGGGCCAGTTCTACTAATAAATTTTCACTTTATCGCAATCGAATCGAAGCTTGATCGTTGCCGTTTATCCGTTTTCCCATCCTTTAATCCAGTTCACAATTAAGTTTAGTTTTTGACATAACCGATCCGTTCCAATCTGAATAAATATAGTCATTTATTCGTCAGTTGGATTGGAATTGAACCGGGAACGTATCGTAATCGTTATAGATTAGTAGAATTCGGTCCCAGAGTGCCTTGTGCGAGTTTTTTTACGTATTCAATAGCGATGACGTTAACTGCAGTTTGTATGGAATTTCGGTTATTGTCCCTAGACGGCGCTGTTTTCATTCCATACAAATCGTAGTTAACGATAACGCTACCGAATCAATAAAAGAACTGGCACACTGTAAAATGATACCAATCGATAAGAGAATGTCTTTCAATTGTCAACATTCCATTCGTTTCAAAGAGTTATATAAGTGCAATCGCAAAAGAATAAATATGTATATGAGCCGGGATGAGTTAGAACGCGTGATACTTAACCGATGATTGCGGGCTTTAAACCAGGCAAACACGACAGAATTTTCATGTGCTTAATTTGTGTTTAATCATCTCATGCTCGGCGTGCAAGCAAAATATCATGACGAAACCTACTTGTGTCTAATTTCACTTAAATTGTGCTACATATGTATCCATCAAATTGCATTAGTCCAGCGTGTTTACCTAAGTTCCAAACCTTCTCTACAAAGAAAGTGGAGGCATATCCCAGCAGTGGGCTAACAGGCTGTTTCTTTATTTTTTATTTAGAGATTTAGAGAATAATTTGTTAAACTTATTACATTCAAGTGTGTATGCACAGTTCGTTTGGAAGCCCTTTTACAATAATATGTATGTCAGCCCTATCATATCCTTAACATTAAATTACAAACATTCTACTTAATCTACTAATAAAAAAACTCCCAGATCATGCGGAATCCAATACTTACAATATTATAATTACTTGTTTTGGTTATTATGAGATCTTTATCACTGGTTCACGTTTGTCAAGAGGAAATTTTGCTGTTTTATAAATAAATAAAAGTATAAAAAGTATATAAAAAAAAGTATATAAATAATGTAATCAGGATGGATTGTGTGTTTATATTGTGAGCCAGTGGCCCACGCGTTTTACGTGACTTAACCGAAATCTGCGGGTTAAAGACCCCAGTTAGCACTACTGAGTTATCAATGCAAAACATTGTAAGGAAACCTCCATTGTTCAGATGATATTCTGTATGTATATTAACAACCCCATAAAGAGAGGCCTTAGCCAAGCATTACTGGTAGAGCTTTATGCAAGCTCGTCTAGGTAGGTACCATCCACTCATCAGATATTCTACCGCAAAACAGCAGTACTTGGTATTGTTGTGTTCCGGTTTGAAGGGTGAGTAAGCTAGTGCAATTACAGGCACAAGAGACATAACATCTTAGTTCCCAAGGTCGGTGACGCATTGACGATGGAAGTGATGGTTTACATTTCTTACAATACTAATGTCTATGGGCATTGGTGACCACTTTCCATCAGGTGGCCCATATGCTCGTCCTTAATTATGTATTCTAAAAAACATCACAGTGGGATGATTATTTTACTTTCAACATTGATTTTGTAACAAAACCTACTTTTATTTTTTTACAAATTACATAACTCGTTAATTTTATAAAGTTACATAAATATTGATACCGAAGCTACAGGTATTTAACATTAACCTTTTTACATACATTAATGGATAATCAATGAACGGAAAACATTATTATATAAATGCAATAGTAGGAAAATCACGGACATAGTAAACGTGAAACAGATTACCGAAGCATTTACCGAAGTTGGCACACAAAACTCAAGCTATCAATGGTGACTCAAAATAAGTTAACACTGTATAGTATTTATGCTTGACAGCCTGGTTGGTCGAGGCGTGTCGTTGGTTATATGTAAGGCGTCAAACTCGGAGGTCCTGGGTTCAATTCCCAGGTCGGGCCATTAAAAAGTTATGGGATTTTTCTGTCAGAAAATTTGTCAGTTACAGCCCGAAGTCTGGAAGATAGAAGTGTGTACACTCCCGTGCCTCGGAAAGCACGTGAAGCCGTTGGTCCTGCGCCTGAACCCTTTCCGGTTGTTCTTGTATCTGATTGCCGTCCCATCGGATTACGAGAGTTAGGGAATAGAGAGTGCACCTGTTTTTGCGCACACACTTGTGCACTATAATATCTCCTGCGCAGTTGGCTAATCTCTCTTGAGATTGGCCGCCGTGGCCAAAATCGGTTTGGAGGACAGTATTGTTATTATAGTATATGCTATAATTAATCGTTTATAAATAATTAATGTTGTATGAATGAATAATTATACCACACAGTCACAGAAACACTACACGTCGCGACTTCAACCAAGGAAACTTATAAAAAATATATTAGTGCGTTATTAGCGTGACACATAGCGTCCATCTCCATTTTTTTCTAGTCAGGTCGACTATATACAATTAATGATAGATGTCGTAAAATATTTTTGTTCTTTGAAGTAACGAAACGAAGGACGCTTCTTCAAGTTTCTAACTGTGATAAATCTCTATAGTCTAATAGTTCGTTTGTTGTCAATCGGTAGGATATCGTCATTTACAGATTTAACATGAATATTAACCGAATGTGATTTCCCTTCACATAATTAACCCACAAAAACTATTGACAACAGGAAATAATACTCTTAACGTATTTAATGAGTTAAGCCACGAAAAGAAACTTAATGATTATTTCTTTTTAATTTTGCGTAAACTTTTAAATATTAAATCGATGTTACAATAACATAAATAAATTATTATTGTATATTTTATATATTTTACAAACCACCTGATCCTAAACTAAGCAAAGCTTGTACTATGGAAACCAGACATCTGATATACTACATATATTATTTTTCTTTTGTAAATACATATTTATATAGATAATTACACCCAGACTCAGGACAAACAGACATGTTCATGCACACAAATGTCTGTCCTGGGTCGGAATCAAACCCAAAACCTTCGGCGTGAAAGGCAAGCATCTACCAACCACGCCAACCGGCTCATCAAATTTATGTAATTAAAAATTGGAAAAAATCTATGTCTATAATGATATCCATTTTTTGTTTGAGTTATCTCTTTGTAAAAAAAATTACAAATTTGGCACAGATTGGCAATACAATTAATTGATTGTCATTATTTTTTATGATATCTGTAATTGATTTACAATAAAATGTCTTTATAGCTTTACACATATTAATATAAACTTGTGTCATGTTTTAATTTAAAATAAATATTCATACTGGTGTCCTCTAAAAATTCTATATTATAGATATTCTGAACCTAAGAATTACTTAGATTTACAGATTATTTAATTTAACTGTTAAAAAAAAGATAAAAAAGTTGAAGAAATATGAGAACAAAAACCTAACAATAATTAGGACGTGGCACAGATAACTTAAACAATTACATAAAAACCGTTTTATCTTATAATTATTATTATCGCTCGTTCAAAAGCCGCATCGAGGCAAGCGGAAGGCGCGGCGCGCTGCGGTCGCCCCGCGCGCGCTTAACTTTCGCTTTTCACTGCCAAGGCGACTTACAAAATACAACTGAGAAATTTGTTCTTACACATTCATTATTCATGTTTGAATGCAAAATTAACGGTTATTTTTGAGGTTAGTTTAGATAAAAAATAGTTTTTACGTCATAATTGAGTTCTTTATAAGCTTCCAGTTGCTGAATCGTTAGTCAAAGTTAGATTAATTAATTTGATTTTAGAATGACTGAACATTATAATACGTCTCGTTTCTTATACGATAATTTCTTATAATGCACTACTGGTACATAAAATTAAACGCTAACATTATACGCACGCCATGATTTGTATTAGAACGACAGACAATATCTATTAAATAGAGACACACGTTTGACGTCATGCTTAGATAAGCATTCCACTTGCACCTTCATTCAAGTCGCCATCCCAAACACGCGACGCACGTATAGCAGATAAGATACACTCAAATAAATACTTTTTATGCAAAATGGAAGATATTGTTTTCAACTTTGACCATATGATTGCAGTCAGATGTTAAAGGATAAAAAGCGTGATGTATATAATAAAATAAAATAAAATTAAATTGAGGCATTTGAAAACAGCTGTTGGGCATTCAGAAGTAATTAAAAAACTTTTTATTATATTGTTAATTATCAATTGTGGCAGATTTTCGTCAGACAAATACTCAGGTTGTACAAATAAGCTATGATTAAAAAATACAAAATAATCACATGAAATTTAAGCGGTGCTTGCTCGGGTAATCTTCGATTAAGATCACGTGTTCTCATCATTGGACTATATCGACTCTATTGTACACTTATTATGTTACCCTGTTGTAGAATCACAAAAGTTTTTCAATTCCTCTACGAATAGTTTATATCCGAAGAAAAAATTGCCTTCCTTTCAAAGTCGGTTAATAGACATAGTATGATATAGCTCGATCAATGAAACCTTCCTCATTTGGTTGATATATCAACAATTAGGTCATAATTATAATAGATGACTGCGGCTTCAATACATAACGTGTTATATAAACAGATAATTAACGATGCCTTATGTAAGTAAATTATCTTTGTGAATTATAATCACTTTGACACTTTATTGTCATTTTTTTTATATAATTAATCTGTACGTACTTAAAAAAGATAGTTTATTAATAAGATTTTAAATGCAATTGATAATAATTCCATAAGTATAGATTTTTTACAGATTATTTTTGGGCCCGCTAGTACCGTCAGCCACGAAATTGTTCGTCTTTTTTTTGTTTTAGGATGCTATATCTAAGACCCTATTATTTAACCATCTGTATGTCTGTCTGCCAAAGATCTGCGCAATTTTTTAAAACAAATATTTTACCGGTCGAAATCTACACTGACAATTGCTTAATCACGGCTTTGCACGCTATCGTGATAAATGATAGTAGCAATAAAAATATTGACTTAATGGTAGGGTTTCGTGCCCATCTGTGTACCACCGTCTCATCAGATTTTCTACCGGCAAACAGCAATACTTAGTGTTACTGTGTTCCAGTTGAAAGCATGAGTGAGACAGTGTAGCTACGGGCACAAGAGACAACATATTAGTTCGCAAGATTGGTTGTGCTTTGGTGATGTAAGGAATGGTTACTTACGCCAATGTTGGGCGTTGATGATCACTTAATATCTGGTGACTCATCTACCCGTCCACCGATATATGTTTAAAAAAAAGTTTAAATCCAAGGGTACGGACCCCTTAGCGCATAATCTCGTTTACGCACTTGGCCCGTTCGGCTGCATAACTACTTAATGCTGTAAGTTTCGTTTTCGCTAATTGGCTTATGTATGAATAATCTTGTATAAGTAGACTGGCTTACGTGAGAGAAAATTGTAAAATTTAGAATTTGTACTTTTACATGAACGTTTAAATCAAGATAATCATTTTTATATTTACTTTACATAATTTTATTAATTAAATTTAATATATATTATAAGTGTGAAAGTAACCCTGTCCGATTGTCCGATTTTGATGAAATTACATATGAAAGAAGCTTGAATTCTAAGGAAGGACATTATTTATAATAGACGGGCGATACGTTAAACAATACTGTCTTCTTCTTTCAAATGTCAAATTAATAATGACAGAAAGAGAGAAATCAGTGTAGATGTTTCTTAAATTTATGCGCAAGTTGTACGTATATTTTCAAGTAAAATTAAATACAAGAATAATTCGAAAGTGAGACATATATTTTTGTAAAAATAAAATATAAGGTTTTTTTTTCTTTTAAACATGGATGTATTTATCAATACCACAGGCTTTATAGTAAATTTAAAAAATATATATATAAAAAGTTGAGAATCAGCTGTCTAAGCAATCCAAGTTTAGACAATACGATGTACGTACTTGTCTTCACTTGATGTTCGACAATGACTTTCATTTTTACTCGTGGACGTGACCGGATAAGCGAACCGACAAACGACGCGATTTTTTTTTTTTTATTCATTGAATACATTTGTTTGACCGGAACACTATTATATTAGGACTACAGATAAAATATATTTTAGTTTAATAAAAAAAATTAATAATTAATCCTTCTTTGATAATATTTTGTCTATCGACAATTAAAATTTATTTTGTAAAGTGTAATGCGTGTTTATTGCAAGGATTAATAGTATTATTATTACTTCTTTGTAGTATAATTGTTACTTTCATCGAAAATATCGCATGTTGCGTGTCGCACTTACGATTGTTTTATGTAAATAATATGATTCAGTAGCGAAACAATATACAGTAGTATACTGAATCATCTTGTGTGTCTAATTATAATAACGATTGTTATGTCACCATCGCCTTCCTCATTCTAATGGGTAGCTTATGAGACTGAGCCCAAGGTTCTGAGTTTAAATCCAAAGTCAAGCTACTAAAAAGTTATAAGAATTTCGATAGAATAAGAATTCTCAGTAGCACCCCGAAGCCTGTATGCAGGCAATGTTTACATGCCCATGTCTTAAAAAGCCGTTGGTCCTGCACTTGAGCTCTCTCCAATGGTGTAGGATTACTTCGGATTATGAGAGTATCCTTATGTTTGCCGCGATGTAATTCTGTGCTGTTAGCTAGTCTCCTCTGAGAAATCTACAAGGGCAGTGTACACTTTTACACGGAATAATAATTAGAAAAGACATAACGTACATACAATTATTGCTATTTAAATATTACCTTGTGGTAGGACTTTGTGAAGACCCGTCTAGATGGTTACCACCCACTCATCAGATTTCCTGCCGCTAAGCAGCAATACTTAGTATTGTTGCGTTCCGGTTTGAAGGCTGAGTAAGTTATTATAATTACAGGCCACACAACAACAATACAATCACGTCAAAATCAGTGTACGTAGCGTAAGAAGCAAATAAAAATAATTCCTTTTTTTTAAACTGCTACGAATATGTCATACATGCGTAAAGAATAAAGTATTTGCCAACTTAACCATTTCAATTTTTTTTTCCTCAGTTCTGGTTCTGCATGGTTTGCATGGCCACCTCAATGGCAGCACCAGCCCCAATAAAGCTGGACATCATTGACATGGCTGCTATTAGTCGCATGACACCCCAACAGCTGGAACTTCTTGCTGAGGGATTAGCAGCAGAGGAAATAATGAGGTACGATTATGAAATTGTTAAGAATCTGGTCTTCTTAGTCTCCGTGGGTTACATCGTGATGATGGACTATCTTTGGCAAATATTTTTTGTAATCGAATTTATTCGTCGATAGATTAGCGCGTTCGAAAAAACAAGCTTTTCAGCTTCATACATATAAATAATACAATAAAAAAAAATTGGATTATTATTTCCATCTGTCATATTTCTTCTATTATTCAAAGAATTAAGAGTTCCCAAATCCTTTGTAAGTATTTATTTGTAACTCATATAAGTGGGAAAATGTAGAAAATATGACAACAAATTATTATAACTTGCATCAAAAATATAAAATATACAATAAAATGCTGCAAACACAAATGCTGCTTTGGCCACAATAGTATCCTGCGAATTCGACACCGTAATTTATTTAAATATTTCTTATCTTCTTAGAACCAAACGATCTTCTGCTCAAGCACTAACATCTGCTGTAGTTTCGAAGGCTTCGTCCGGATTACAGAGTAAAGTTGGTCTTCTTGGTCAAGCATCAGCTGGTGCAGCATCATTCTTATCTTCTGCTTCGGGAAAATCTGGTCATACTGAACAGGGATACTCGTATGAACCGGTAAAGCTTTCAATATTATTATAGTTATTATTGTAAATAAATTTAAGTCATCTGACATCATTTGCATAAGCAAACAACTAAAGTAAGGCTAATCAAAGCGATTAAAATCGTCTGAAGAGATTGCTAATGAAATTCAAGCAACAATAAAAGTTTGTAAGATTTTATTAAAAAAAAACAACAAATTGAGTTGAACAATTGAGCGACAAATATTTTCAACTAAAATTAAAACGTGCACAGACTAACATATTATGAGACTTAGCAATCATAATACCTACCTACCTAATATAAGTTTCTTATAAGGAAATGTTACCTATATTAATTTATTTCAAACTACCACAAAACTGATCTTTATAAAATATTCACAGCACGGTGAAAAAGTTGACTACTGGGGTTTGAAGAAATCCATCTTTTACACTTTATTCCAAGCTGTAAAAGCCATAACTGGTGGAGTAACTATCCTGAAGGGTCAACTTATCAAAGGTGGTGGCGCGTTGGCATCGACCCTCGGAAAAGTGATATCGTCCAAGGGAGACGTTGTTAGCAACTTTGGCAAGAAGATCGTTAGCTCCGCTGTTTTAAGTGAAAAGAAGCCAGGATGTAAGTAGACGTAAAATTTTCTAATGGTCGTTGTTTCGTTTTTAATTAGTAAGCATGTCTTGCGTAGCTTGCAAAAGTATTTTTAAAAGCGAATCGATAACTAAATCATATTATACTTCCGTTATCTTATAAAATATCCAACGCACATCCAAAACAATTGAGTCTAGAATGCTGAAATTTGGAACATAGGTTTATTTTATATTATGTACAAGCATCCAAAAGATTTTTTGTCAACTTTGAGGAAGACAAGTTGGAGGGAACTTTGTATGAATTTTACATGTACGATTTCGAAACGGACAGCTAGTTTGTTATCTGATAATATAAAACTTATAAATAAATATTGTTACTGTAATTTTTTTGCTTTAGAGGAGCGAGTCCTTGATATACAAGTGTTTTCACACTTATCTTAACCTTAAATATGTTTATGTACAATTTGTGAGAAGATATAAAATGTTATTATTATATTAATTATATTTTGAATGGACACAAAGGATCACTTTAATAGCTTCGTTATAAGAATTTACATAACTCATTCTATAGGCTACGATTATCTATTCAAGATGACATTATGCGCGCTCATGATCCGTTGATGGTTCGTTTTATTTACGACCAAGCGGGTTTCTCAATAAGACTCCTTGACCAGATAAAGAAGTCGTTAAGATGTACATGCTTACAATAAAGGTTCAAATTACGAAGTTTATTTCCAAGTCATAAAAGGATTCTGGTTTGAAAAGGATTCTATGAATATTGCCATTTCCATTATCGCCTAAATAAATCTTTAGTTATTACTATTCCTAGAAAGTTTTGATTGGACAGCCTGTAATTATCCTGTTCTTGGACTAAGGCATCCTCTCTTTTTGAAGAAGTTTTGAGCTTATGCCACCACGTTGCCCCAATGCTGGTCGATGGATACACATATAGCAGTTTTATATTCGTCACATGCCCTCTGCATGCCATTGGTATATGTTAACATATTATCGGTTCGGTGCCGATTCGAATAAATACAGATGTTTCAAAGTTGTATCGGGGTTGAATCGGGAACGTAACGTAATCGTTATAAATTAGTAGAATTCGGCTCCAGGTTTCCTCACTATGTTTTCATTCTGAACCCGCGATTATCGCTTAACATTGACATGCTCTATCATTCACGTTCACTGAGCCATCTCGGCTCTTTAAGTATAAAATATACACAAAATTGCAATGACTTTTTGATATTATAAATTCTTCTATATATTAACTTATTTCCAATTTTTCAACACATATAAATGATTAAATTAATTATAACATACCAATTACAGCAACAGCTGTATATGGACCTCCTCCCACTACTCATCTGGAGTACGGACCCCCAAGCGCTTACGGTGGAACTGCGCCTGCGCATTACGCGCACACGGCGCCAGCCGCACCTACAGGATTTGCTGCACACAAGTATCCTGCACATTTAGACGGTAAGATATATTAACAAATTATAAATAAATAACGTGTTTTATACAAAGAAAGTCATATATTAAAAAAATGATCAAATGAACTTACTATTAGCACAGCAACTCTTACATCCAAACATCCAACACACATAGACACATAATGCGATATATACACATATGAACACATAACTTTCAAGGACACGATGTTTTTTTACCACTATATAAAATACAAAAAACATTGATATATATTCAAAAAAATATCAGAAACTGATTCTGGAAACAGATATTTCCTGGTTCTACACCCATTACAATATAAGACCACAGATATTATTGAAATTTATGAAATATAAATACTGAACGTTATACTACGGGTAGTGCTTTTAATGAACTTCTTAATCACTTACCATAATGAATGATAAAAAAAATTGTTACGATCGAATATTGAATCTTTCAAACATTTTAAATTAATGATAAATTAATAACTATCCTAAATATCATTGAAACGAATAAAAAGAGAAAGTTAACATGTCAGATTTAAGAACATATTTGATTTCAAATTAAAAAAAAAATGTTTTCAGTTGTTTACAACTTCAAATATTAAATACCGTTCCATAATGTAATTCACTACTAACTCTGGGTTCAAAGTTTCTTCTTTTCGTAAGCACTTCATAATGATTCCATCAATAGGCGTAGGTCAAAGTTTAACTCTTCCGAAAACTGAAGATGGTCGGAACTCCGTGACGTAATTTAGAACACATCTTAGAGCGAGAGAGTGGCGAGCATTTAAGTTATATAATCGTAAGAAAATGTTAAAATATCGGTTTTTTATGGGAATATATGATTATAATTATTATGTCATACTCCCGGTTTTAAGCAAAAATATGTTTGTTTTATAATTTCAAGTCAGACATAGTTTTATAACATGTTAATATTAGCTGACAAAGTTGGAGAAGGAATTGTCGGCCTTATATTTTGCACATGCATTCGAAGTGATTGCTGCCAAAATATAGTAATTATTTAAAAAAAAATAATCATTCGTATCAACAATGAACTTTATCCTTAAGAGCCTTTGTCGGCGCTTCTAATCGACTACAAAATATCAAAAATCAATTTGTTGATGCAATAAACCTAAGATATTATGTGCTCCAATTTTAAGGTCGGTATCTGGATATTCAATTTCCAAAATGGCAAATGCCTATAACAACAGGTCGAATATCACACTACCCGTCCGACATAGATAATAATGACGCCAGCACTTGAAACTCCCAGTGTAATCATCGTTTCATTATCATATAAGTTAAATTACAGAAATTACATAAAGTTTAAACCGAACAGTTGAAAAATTATTCAACTTTCCCCGACATTCGTTTTACGAAAACCAAATAAAAATATTCAGTATTTTATGCAACGATTTTAAATTTATCATTAAAGTACGATAACCTTTCCGTTCACATCTCAAGTGCTTAATGAAAATAATGTTAAAACATGAAACTATCGTTAATTCTTGCATTTTTGCTAAAAAAACATGTGCTTACGTACATCCTACTTTTCCTTTTAAGATTGCTTAATAGGATTATAATTGTTAAAGAACACAACATTCTCGCTAACATGATATAACATAACGGCTTCTGACAGTTCGGTGAACTAATTTTGACAGGACGCAATACTGTCATCTCTTTCTAAAGGGTGGAATTAAAAAGGATAGCACGATTTTCCTAACAAATGGAAAATAAACCTTGGGAGGTAGTGCAAAAACATCGAAACGTCACGATTTGTGCAACAGCTATTTTTTGTTTTGTATAGACATATTTGAGGCCGCAGCGTAAATAAATGTTTTACATGAATAAAAGTTACAACGTAACATTTGTTCGGTCCACTTGCCAGTCTGCCTACCAAATACAATAAAAAAATAATACGTTTGGAAATAAATGTTACAATTTTTTAATTGTCAAAGTGCAGCGAATTTCAGCTTTACATAGATGTATAGTGCAATAATATTTTTGATATAATTATAATTTAAATAAAGTCTAACTAGAATTTAAATTAAAAAGTAAGGAATGTTTTCTCAAGAGTTTCCGTTTCCTTTTAAAGATCTAATCATATTTGAAGAGTCCCGACCAAATAGTGACAAAACAAAAACGGACATTTTGCAACGAAGCGTAAAGGATTATGATTGAAATATATTCTAAATTATGTTTTTTTCTGGAACTAATTATGCCACTGGATTGTAAGTTATATAATAATAATAATATTAATATTCTGGGACATTATTCACACACGGCCATTCGATCCCAAACTAAGCAGAGCTGTACTTGTGCTTGTATGGAAACCAGACAACTGATATACTACATATACTTCCCAGGTTGGTTCCCTTGTGCCTGTAATAACATTGATTCAACTACCGTTTCAAAACACAGACCAAACATTACGGGCATTAATAAAACATACCTGCTTAAAGACCCGGTGTTTGAAGCAAGCGAACGTTTTAAAAAATCTACTTAAAAATTCTTATAATGATTAGCATAAGCACTTTCCCTTTCGAATGTAACCGTTGCAAATAACGTCATGTGTCATTTAAAGAAAACCGCTTCACGTCTTACTCATCTTTCGATACAAAATCCAAGATATGATGCTTAATACTTTATTGAGGTTGGCTTGTGCAAGAGTGCATTATAAATTTGTTATGACAGTTCTGTGACAAAATTAATAATCTAGAAGTAAATGCTTGGAGCGTGTTACGAAAGAAATATTAGCACTAGGGCGTAGACAGGGAAGGTAAAAAGTTAATATGTACCAACGTGTTCGTAGTGCTGGGCTTAGAACCTCTCTCTTTATAAAGATAACGTTTAGAACAATTTCCACCACTCTGCTCTATGTGTGTTCGTATATATACATACATCCAACACATGCGGATTTCCTTATCATGTTTTCCTGAAACGCCAAACATGAGCGTTATCTTATTTCCTCCAGGTTAAAATTCTTGTGCTTAAACTACTGAGCCATCTTATTTAAGCATAATTTAAATAGTATCTTAAGATTATTATGGTAAATAATAAAGATATAATGTGCTCCCGTCTTTGTACAGCTTATAAACCATTTCATCATAGACCATTAACATTAGGAGTCTGGTCACGACCCAGATATTAATCATCAATTATATAACCCTTCCTCCTTTCACGATACGTCCAGGAAGACCTACAATGAAACCGATACACCTGCTTAAATCTCGACTGTACCCTTAAGTGAAAGCAGATTATATCACCGAACCAATATTTTCGGTATGTGAATACGGTCAGACGGAAGACATATTTGAGTATATTAAGTGGGTCAAGCGATTTAACAGAAAAGTCAGGTATAATATGATGTGCAACTTGATAACGTCTTCCTAAATTATAACTTTTGATGTTTGATGTTGCCAGGGGTCTGGTTTTAGTTAAACTTTTTGTCAGTCGGATGTTAGCGTTCTTTTTTTAAATGTTAAGTTTTTTCGGCGATTAAATAACACGTGTCCAACTTTGCTGGTAAAATGTCCGACTATCGTAATGGTACGAGTACCAAATCTGGTACTTGTATTTTAGAACCTGGCAACTAAATAAGTATTAAAATTATATGGTAATGTTACACATTACCATATAATTTTAATTTATATATTGGCTTATAGGTTATATTAAATTATAAAATTACACATAATAACTATATAATAATATAAATTACACATAATAATTTTAATAATTTAAGTTTAATTCGGTATTATAATTTTAATTCGAATTGATCTAATTTATAATATGTAAAATATTAGTATTGTAATTTTTGTCTTTTTACTATTTATTATATATTTTGTATTTATGATCCCTGTTTGGTCGAAATAAATATTTTATTATTATTATAACGTCAATATTATTATTTAAATATAGTCAATTTTAAGCCTATATGCCATGCATATTTGTCATTTTATTAGCAAAAACTCAGATATTACAAGTATATTATGTTATTTTAATTACAGACTTGTTACACAAAAACAAACTGCAACGTAAAAATTATAAATACTATGATTGCTTCTGCTATCGCTACTTTCACGCACCTTTTATTACGACCAAGTAATTAGTGTTTGTTATATTTCAATTAAATATTACATCAATGTGTGAACATTCTCTTGTAGTTGTGCAATATTTTGACCTCATAGAGTATAAGCTCGTTCAGACCAGGGAAACATAAGTACGGTAGACACAATAAAGTCATATAACACGAGGAACTAGTCTTGAGATAGATAAACTATATAGTACGCATTAAGGTGCTTGTCTATTGTTTTCGTTGGGATATAGTCGTTGTTAAATTATATTCTTCTTGTTGTAACACTTTTGTTCAGCACGGTTCCGGTTTGGAGGTTAAGTGAGACAGAATAATTAGAGCCACAACGTAACGGCTTAGATCATATGCTTGGCAGCGCATTGGCAAAGTAAAATATAAATATTCAGGGATATTTATATGGAGATTTAATTTTTTTATGTTTTATTAAATTTTTATGATAACTCGATACTCAACTCTTTATTACTACTTTAACCAAATATTTAATCGATAATTTGTATAATAAAATATATTAATACTTTTAGGTCAGATGTTATTGCTACCAGGCAATAAATCGCTTTCAATTTAAAATGGATATTTCTTGATATCTCCTCACGCCTCCACAGAGGCAAGTTCTAGGAGCGGATCCTACTAACGAATCATCACGTTATCGCAATCGCAATATTCTACGAAAACAATGATCAAGTGTGGTTCGACCGAAGTGATCGGAATTGAATCGGGAACGTATCGTTATCGTTGTAAATAAATATAATTCCTATTACGATTCACCTGAGGTTCAGTTTTGTTAGAAATATCATTGTAAGCGTATTGTTAAATTAAATGCCGTTAAAATGTATTAGAATTTACCCCCAGTTTAGTAATCTTGATTTAACATAATATTATATGTATTCTAATCATTCAAACTCAACATTGAATCACATAATATTTCATCATAGTAACGAGGGTGACGCCAACACTTTCCCATTATTTAATAAATTATTCATAGTCATTGTATATTTTGTTATTGTTATTTAGTTTATAATAAAGCAAAGGAAAATATCGTGAGAAAACCGGCATGTTGAAAGAAATTCTGAGACATGTAGGTATTACAAAGATTTAAATATTATATTTAGCGTCAATAGCGCAATGGCTTATGGGCCGCCTAGCGATGTAAAACGCAAACGTCCTCCAACGTCCAATTATATGTTTAAATAGGAATATTACTAAATCCTTAAAAACGGCTATTACTATATTCTCTAAAACGAATAATAATATAGAAGCCACTATTCCTAGTGGCTTCCATATTATTATTCGTTTTGCATAACATTTATGATTTTCAGTTATGTATTTCACCTGTGTACGAAACATAGATGTGTAATCCAAATACAAAGAGCTAGTAGCATTGTAATTTGGTTGAGCATGGTGCTCAACCAAATTACAGTTTGTTAGAGCGAGTCGGCTGCATTCGTCATTCTCCCTCTCGTCCATTTGACATCCCGACATTTGACCAAATAACACCACTAGTAGAACTAACGAATGTTATTGGGTTTTTTACGAAATTATGTATTTAGTAAATTATATATATTTTTATTAAAAATATAATTTATGTAATTTTGTAAATAATACTTAAAACTTAGTATTTGGTACCTGGTAAACACTGAAAGCTACAATACTTTTGCCTTTCTATAATGTGAAAACGTCATAAAAATATATATAATAACTGTCACATATTCTTACTCAATATCCAGTTATTATGTCACAAAAACACACGACAGATAAAAAATAAATTATGACACTGAATTAAAATTCAGCACAAAACAAATACAACTTACAGTCATAAATATTAATAGCTTATTCCAGTGACCCAAAGAGTTACGTATTGATCGCAATATACGTATTGACGAGCTATATGATACGGTCGAGCTGTTCTAAAATAACATTTAAAAACGTATTATTATGATTCGATTTGTAAGGACTTTCATAATAGCTACCGGAAGACATCGTGAAAGGTGTTACGACCAACTTAGACGTCTAGTGTTTGTGACAACGTAAGAACTATAAATTACATTTAACCTATAGGCTATTGGCCTTATTTAAGCAATTATATAACCAGTGGCGTAACTGTAGGGTGGCAGGGCTGGCAAAATGCCCCGGTCAGAGATGCCGCGAGCTCAGATGTAACGTAACATTTCCAACAAAATTTAGTAAAACATAACTTTTATATAAATATTTAAAATCGATAAAAGTCGGACATAGCTAAAGACCATATACAAATTCAAGTTAATTATTAAGATTTCATAGGAAAAGGATCTTAAAACGCATATATTGGTTGTTTAATTTTTTGTCTTTATTAAAAACTTTATTAAAAATTACAACGTGACGATTTTACTGGGACGCCCATACAATGAATTTTCCACGGGCCTCAGATGGTATAGTTACGCTACTGTACATAACCATTGTTTTCAATACGATTCTCAAGTCAATTCGATTATACGTGATTGTCATTATTTGTTTTCGGTTTTGTTTGGGTCAATCTCAAGAGAGATTAGTCAACTGCGCAGGACATATTTAAGTACACAAGTGTGTGCGCAAATACAGGTGCACTCTCTATCCCCTAACTCTCACAATCCTATGGGAAGGCAATCCGACACGAACGGAAAGAGTTCAGAAACAGGACCAACGGCTTTACGTGCTTTCCGAAGCACGGGAGTGTACACACTGAATAATTTCGACGGAAAAATCCAATCACTTTTTATGGGCCCGACCCGGAGACCCGGGACCAGTACCCAGGACTTCGGGGTCTGCGACATTATATCTAGCCATTAGACAAACGAGGTAGTCAAAATGATTGAATTTGAATTCATAATAGATTAACAATACTTTTAAAATATAGTTGAAACTTGAAACAATTTATCATTATCATTATAATTCAATGGAATATTACAGGAGACGACTATAATATATATTTTCTTATTACATTACTTAAAGATATCTATATATTTATGGATATATATATATCAAAATACCATTAGCCATTTCTGAAATTTGAGCTAAATCTTTTGGACGAAGTCACCAAAAATACTTATTTTTGGTATAATCAAACTTTAGTACAACAATAATTATTTTATAAGTACTTAATAATATACTTTACTGTAATAAAGAAGTGCCCGTTTTAAAAGCATCTACCCTTAATATAACGTAATTAATTTACACATATTTTTATGAAATGATAACACACTTAAACTAAATCATATTTTATGACCACATGACATTAATATACACCTTATTAACTAAGTAGTGCTCTAGACACAATACATAAGTATTTTTTATGGCGTCTATAGTCGTATATACACAAAAGTGTTAAAACAATATTACACATCCATTAATTAGTTATCGATAATTTAATAAAATGCTGTTACATCACTATTGGCTTCTCAGCTAAGCTGGATTCTATTTAATAATGACCAATCTATATTACATTAGAAAGGTGCTCATCTATCATTTGAGTTGTGTAACTAACAGACAGCTGACGTAACTCATGTCCGACTAAGACGTTTTTCTGAGACAGGACGGGGTAAATTGAGCGGAGTACATGCCGGTGTGGTTATCCTAACGCCACTGGGAGACACAATACCCAGCGGAAGTCAAAATTCAGCAGGCTATACACCACTCGAACCTCCGCCATCCGTACTTAACACAGTATACTCTGCCATCAAAAACGTTTTCTCAACCAATTCTCCAATACACGAAGATTTCGCGATCGTAGACCAAGTACCGCCGCCGCCACAACCCGTTCCACCTTTCAGGCCCATGGGTTGGGGAGCAGTGAACTCCTACGGAGAACCAGCCATGGCTGATACTTACACGGATTATGATCCTAGTTATCAATATCCTCCATATGATTACGCTTCTTCCAAACTCTCCGTCGCTCCATCCATCCACAAACCTGCACATTCACAAGGCCTGACACCATCGAAAATCAAAAAGATTAATGCAAATTTAGAGAAATTAAACGCGTATATGAATGATAATCAAAGGTCGTCAGACGAACAGCCTAAATTCAATAAAGATTACGCAGAAATGTTGAAAAAAGGTCTCATACCGCTTTTACCAACACAAGTTGTAACTGATAACGAGATCGGTGTACTACCAGCCGAATTCCTACCTGATCCGATGACGTTAACGCCCACCACGACCACGAAAACTACGACCACAGCGCCTCCGACGACTACTTCAAATAATTCAACTGGAACGGAAAGTACTAGAAGGAAAAAAGACACGAAATTTATTCTCCGAGGAAACAGGATTGTTCAAGTGTGACGATTGACTATTGACTGACAGAGGTATGTTCACGACTCGACTCCGACCGACATTAATTTGACTTTAACTCAGAAACTTGACTGGTTTTACTCTTTATTTGACAATTATATCGAAAAATATATAAACAAATATGATAATAAATTCTAGCAATGCCGAAGGGTGTGGGTTCAAAACCTGATGTGACTTTATGCTTCATCTTCTTTTTTTGCAGCCTATTGTTTGTACAAAAAAAAGTCAAAATTCATTATTATTAAAACCCAATTTTACTGACTTATTTCGAATATTCCAGATCACAATTTTATTATTATTAATAATAAAAAATGAGAACGTAATAATTTAATTCGCTGTGTTAATATTTTATTTAATTTTTTCAGAATCACCTCTATTTGGTTCGGTGCTCGACACTGGAAATTTACAGTACCATCATTAGATCCAGCCTAGACAGATGTTTGTTTACTTCGACTTCGAGATCAACTTACAACGGCATGCATATATTACATACTCCTTTTTTCATGAGTTTGGTCAGCAAAGCTTTTCTGTAAGAGACAAATTTAACTGTCGACGATCGATCTTTGAAATGTCGAAAACAATCTTACAATTATTGTAACTGAAAGTGTTCTTATTTTTTGGTTCAAATCAATTAGGATTTGAACCAAAAAATAAGAAAAAATATTACCTATTTATTGGGATTTTTTTATGTATTTAAATTATGTAATATGACTCATTACAATAATGTGGTCTTGTTTTCTAAGAAATAATTTGCTTAAATTATGTATTAATTGTTTATTTTGAATAGCAAAATCAATATCAATTAAAACATTTTTTTTAATCTGTTCGATACATAAAAAACTCGTTAAACTTTATAAGAATTTATAAATGGATGGATTATAATCCATCCTATTTCAACGTAAGCATTTCAAGTGTGCAAACATTCTTTATCATTGCCGTCGAAGTCATCCTGCTGGATACCCACTGAAGGATTCCAAAATCCTCTGCATCATGAACAATTATTATAATCATAAGTCAATACATATTTTATAAACTAAGACCCTCTTATAAGTTCATTAATAACCAATATTATACATACAGTTTCGAATAAATTAATATCAATACACACAAACAAATGGGAACAAAAGATTATTATGAAATGGTAATAGGGTGAATTAAAACGTAGTTTTGAAGCCGAAAAAACGGAATAATTGATAAAATATTTCACCCAATGAATAGTGGTGTTAGATATATAATTAATATTGCCAGATCATTTATTGTTTAACTTTATATATTTCATCATTTAAAACAAAGTGTACCTATATAAATATTTGTATTTCTACATATTTATAACTACATATGTTATAGTTTGGTAGTTCTTATTTTTAAAATAATGAATGCGAAATATAATAATAAGTTTTTCACTTAAATAATTTTAAAATAATGATAAAGGAAAATGTACAACTATTATTTTTACGTAATTTTTTAATTTGGAAGATGGTTAATTTGGTTTTTTACTAATCAAATTGAAAGTGAAGCATTTTATTGTTATTTTGTATTGAATTGTAAACTTTAAACTTACGCGATATTTGCTCACAGACTTGCTTGCCTGTCTATCTGCCGTGGTCACGAGATGACCGACTGTATATATACATAAGGACAATAATGATCTATATTTTATTATCTGTAAAAATTGCTGATTATCTTTCTACTTTTTCTTGTATTGGAATTGTAAAAAAATATCTAAATTTGAAAAAGTAAAACAATAACATGAAATCCGACAGTATTACACTTTTAATATTCTTAATCATTGTAAATTTAGTATGTATTTAGCTCTTAGATTGGTCATTTTGTACATAAATTATGCTCAAATAATAATTTATATTTAATGTATAAGTATTTTAAACTCTTTTGTAAATAAATAATTGGAACGAAAAACTTTTTATTTTTTAAATAAGAGTGAATGATATAAATAAGTAAAATCTCAAATGTTTCTTTTAAAATTGCCGATGACAACTTTGTCGACATTTTTTCTCGAATTCATACTGTGTCATATAGAGTATCAAGACCTCCTCAATTATGACAATTGAATGTCAATTCGTTTTTTTTTTTTTAATACTATGACTGGTATTGGATAATCGCCTTTTAGCACGACACAAAACAAAAAATTAGAAATGAAAATCTTTTATGATACTTATTATTTTCCTTTAGGTTGTTAGTAATTAGATAAAAGTCCAGTAAATAAAGCCATGTTGTACATGAACCCCATTAAACACCAAGTAATATATCATCCGTTGTGATCCCCTTAAAACCTTAAAAAATGAAAAATATTATTCGATTATATTGAATAACCCCTTTTCAACGTAAGCAGTAATAAAAAATGATATATATGAATAAAATACAAAAACAGTTGGTAGCTATGATCATATATTTAATTGTAATTAACAAAATAAGTCACATCAAAATATTTTCATATAAATCAACTTCTACAAGTATTTTTAAAGTATCAAACGCTAAAACAATATTTAAAATATTTTGGGATCAATCAGGCTTGGAACTTATTTTGATACATATTAAAATTCAAAAGAATAAATTGCTTTATTATTTTATTATCAAACTTACAATCAAGATTAGTGTAACAAATGTATTTATGAAGTAGCTGTATGATGGTCAGCAGATATTTTTTAATAATAATCAAATTTACGTCCATTTATATAATACTAGCAAAAATGGCAGATGATATCTTGCTTGTTGTATTATAAAAGACAATTGTCATGGCGATTTTGAATGGCATATATAGAAGTTGGTGTGATTACAGCGCTATCTAGTAACGAGCCCAACTATGTGGGCTGTATAAGAACCTAGTCCGCCTTTCGGGATAGTGAGAGTAGTGACGTCGTTCTTAAAATACATTGTTGGACACGATCACCACCAGGATGAGAGAACCCTAGAATCAGTTTACGTTTAGGCCAAAAGACGTCTGGGTCTTATAGGTCTAAACAAATGACCTTGAGCTGTAGCTACCAATGACGGACCTAGATTCGCTAAGGCAAATTATGTATATACATAGGTGTCAACTTCCATTGGCATTAGTCAATCACTGTTGAAATCTATTAATTTATAACAAATAAGAATTCATTAAAATTTTATATATAAGATGGTGCCATCTATTGACAAGTTATAACACTATAAAGAGACTGTTTAGTTTCTATCACAGTACAAATTCTTGTCTTAACTTGAAGATGGCAGTGACTTCAAGCACTATAAATTGTTTACATTAAAAAAAAAAAATTAAAAAAATAACGGAACTAGGACTTGTCTTTACTAAATGTTATCCCAAATATCAAATCATGGATGGGTCAAATAAAAGTTCAAGAAACTCGCAATGTTCAAATCCCTTTTCTCGGAAAGCACGTAAAAGCATTTTTCCTGTGCCTGATCTCTCCGGTCGTTTTGGATTTCCGTCTCATCGGATTATGAGAGTGAAAGAATAGAAAGTACATCTGCGTTTGCGCACCCACTTGTGCACTAGAATATCTATAGCCTCTTAAATGATTACAATACGTAATCTGTTATTTGTGGAGTCGGTGTTAAAATTTACCTAAGATGTGGATATACGTCGTGAACCTTGCTTGATTGGGCTTTACCGATAACTATGCCTCGCGGGGGCCTCACACACTTGTGCCTTTTTTTTGGAAAAACGTGTCACATATTTGTTAAGCACAATGTCTCGTCCCGAGAGATTTTATCATCGCGCAGAATCGTGTCTTCCACGTATTCATTACGTATATAATATCTTTAAAAAATACTAAAATGATATATTCTTCAAAAACAAGCCGAGGATTCCTTTAGTATTGAATTACTTAATAATCCTATTTAAATATGAAAATATAATGATATATATAAAATCTTAGTTGCTAAGGTAGCGAATCAGCGATGCAAGGAAAAGTTAATATTTCTTACAATGCCAATGTCTATGGGCGGTGGTGACTTACCATCAGGCGGCTCAATTAACCGTATGCCAATCTTTTTTCAATAAAAAAGTAAACCTAGATAAAGCACCTCCCAACCTAACTATTCTATCATTAATATGAGAATAATGAGTATTACCTAAATATATTATAGTTATCTATTGTCTAATTTACTTGCTATGTATAAATTGACGGAAATAAATTTAACAAAACAGTTTCACGTAACCGATCAGACACTTGATTAGATTAACACTTCCTGCTCGCTGCTCGATCGCTTTCCAACCATGGACAGCTGTAATCAGAATGAGTTGTAATGGTTATTGATCATTGAAAATATTAGTTTATGTTTGTGTATGTAAATAAACTGTTTCGTTGGTCTAGTGGCTATATCTATAAGGCTGCAGATCTTGAGGTGCTAGGTTCAAACCCGATGTCAGACCGATAAAAATTATTGTTTATTTCTTTCGAAGATTCTCAGGAGTCTGGAAGATGAAAATGTGTATACTCCCGTACCTCGGAAAACAGATAAAGCCACTTGTCTTAGGCTTGATCTCTATCCAGTCGTGTTGTATTGCTATCGCATTGGATTATGAGAGTGAGCAAATAGAGAGTGCACCTGTGTTTGCAAACACACTTCTGCACTATAATATGTCCTGCGCAGTTGGCTAATCTCTCTTGAGTTTGGCCGCAGTGACCAAAATCGGTCAGGAACATATCATCATCATCACATAAAGTGGAATACAAACACAAAGTATTGCTGGTCAAAGGTAGAACAACAGAATTATATTGTGAGTATGAAATTGTGTAGAATACTTAACTTATAAGTAGGCTAAAATATTACAGTACTAAAGTAATTCTCAAGTGAAATCTTTTGAATATTATTTACTTTGATTTATAGTGAAATATTATCCCAAGAAATTGTCCCTCATCTACCACAAGCAGAAAACGTATACAAAATTTAACAATCTCTTTATATGTTAATGAAGAGTTTTAAACTGTATGAATTTTTATACAATTAACCTAGAAACCCTATATAAGTGGCCTAGTACCCGTAAAAGGATATAAAAGCAACGACAAAATAAAAACCAAGGTGACATACCAAAGCCTTAAGAAATAAAAAAGAAAAAATATCAAATGAAACAAGTGCCAAGAGTACAGATTAAAAAATACTATTAGAACACATTTAAATGCCTGCTACAAGTTTGAGGTACGCGTATTTTATTTACAAACCAATAAAATCTATTTATTTTAAAACCATTTACTACTTAGACATAGTAGATATACATCATGTTCTATTTTTTTTATTTAAAAAAAACCATATTTTTTTCTGTAAAGTAAACAACATTCAAGTATAGCTGGAAAATAGAAAATTTTGTGATTATAATCTGCACTGAGCCGACGAACAGTTGTACGTTACAGTAAAGTAGTAGGATCGAGTTAGGGGGGGGCTTCATAAAAACTACAGATGACCTATTTCATGTCTTATATCAACTTGTCTGTTCTTTACTGGTGACGTAACAACATATTTTTAGTACTAACAGTGACGAGTGTGAAACTTAATTTAATTATTTTTTGGAAATATGATGATACGATAAATATTTTTACGGTTTAAAATTTTGGCGCCAATTTTTAGTTTCAACATGATTAAGGTAATTTTTTTTTGTAATTAAAATAGACCATAATTTTTAAGTTATAATTAACTTTAAGTTTAAATATTAGTTTTAGGCTACTTAGGTAATTTATTATTATAGTACAAATAGACATTTTACGTAACTGTTTAAATTAAGTATTAAAAAATACAATTTATATACCAAAATCGGGTTCGGGTCAATTTAACCTATTTCTCATAAAGAATAATATTCACTTTCATGAGAACATTAAATAAACAATAACAATAATTGCCTAGCGGCGTAACAGTGACATTTATAAAACATATTAGAATATATATATATAGTTACGAAGTATCTAAGTAAGTAGTACGGGTATCTGTGAATAAAATAAAAATTATTACCTCAAAATCGAATTACGTTATATATAATTTAATATAAATAAAATAATACATTATAAATACTGATATTCGTTATTACTTTGTTTGGTTAAGCTGACTAATCTCAATACAGTACTACAATAGCCCGTGTACCTTTTAATGTAAAGCGGAAAATAAACAAAATGTGCATGTCGCGCACACACAAAAAAGCACAGCTAACTAAATTTAATGCTTAGAAATATATATAATCTTAGTTTATATGTTTAAATTATCAAACCTAAGTATTGAATCATAGATATATAAGTTTTTTTTAGCTATCAAAGTTGGTGTATTGCTTCTTAACCAGTCAAGTTTATGATGCGCTTATCTTCGCCGTCGCAGATTACCTTTTTTATTATTAAATTAAAATCAACTGGATAAATTCTTACGTTTTCCAAGTACGAACAGGGAAGTGGCTTTTCTTTTTCATATGTAGTATTTCTGTTCAAGTGTAGAGAGAACAGCCGAACCGGTTCATCTAGATTTCACATCGCATATACACTTCGAGTATTTATCATCTAATTATCTGCTTAAGATAATGTGCCAGTATTTAAAATGAACAACAATTTCAATCGCGAAAATACATGCGCGGAGCGGCGTGGTGAAATAAACTCTAAACCTTGTCCTTAAAAGAGAGGAGGCCTTAGCCCAGCTGTGGGACATTTACAAGCAGTTACAAAATATAATTACTTAGATAAAATTGCGTAGAGTTAGTATTAGTTAATTTTCATGAGAGATAATATTACATAAATTTAATTTTATTTAATTAACATACCTTCGTAAATTAATTGGTAGATAAGTGTAGGTACTGAGTTACTTTCACGTTGTTTGGGGTAAAATCTACATATATATATTCCAAATATAATATATATAACAATAATTGCCTAGCGGTGTAACAGTGGAATATATTCCAAAGCAGTAGTTTACGTTATGATTATTGATTGTCATAAATCTACTACCGGTTCGGAAATAAACAGACCTCAGACGTGAGAAAAACCGTCGAAAGAAACTCAGCGGGTTTTTTTTTTATATCTGATCCTTTACAATAACTAATATACAACAATAGCCGAATTATACTTTTTATTTTATTTGAAATAATCTGGACGCGATCGTGTCATTCCCAAGGTATGCAATCATTTAAACAGTCATTGGTTGTGTTGTTGTAATATCATTTAGAACACAAGCGTTTCTTAACGATTTTCTTAAATTGCACAATTGAATATTTTTGAACGTTTTCTGGGATCCTGTTGTAAAAGCGTATACATTGTCCCATAAAAGACTTATTTATACAGTGGAATAATATACTCTTTAAAAATTACCATTCAATAGTGCTTGTGACAGTATAGTTGAATAAAGTATATTTTTGGACATATTTTTTTTTATTTCAATGCCATTTTGGTCCTGTTTTGTAAACGGTCTTATTTACAAATATAATACTACGGAAGAGCGTGAAAACTATATATTTTGAATTTTTTTTTTACTTTGAATTCTGCCAAATAAGATTGATATAAGTCATCATCAAATTAAAACCTAGATTTCAATTTAAGTTTTCGGTGAAGAACTAAGTAACATATTACATATTACTTAGTTGTTCACGGAATCTTACATCGTAAGAAAGTATTCTAAATTCTTACATTTGTGAAACCAACAAGAGCTGTTTGTTTTTTTTTTTTTTGTTGTATCTGTTGAAAGATCAAAGAAAATAGCAATAACCTCCACTTATAACGTCACAATGTCAGTGCAAATATAAAATAAAACATACATAAATATCACAATTAACCGTCGCGTACCGCACGTGGGTAAAATTTACATAAAAACTTTATAGCCATAATAACCGTAAGCCGGTTACTGGACAGAGAATATATCATGTGAGTAATTTCTCTAGCGGCTCCAGCAATTAGACTGAAGAAAACCGTTAGTGTTCTGCCTTATTTGTTGCACGTAACGCTTCTGAATTTAGTATCGTCGAACAAAAAAATAAGCGATGATTGTTTATAATCAAAATAAAGTATAAGTCTTACAATAAGAGATGTAATTGCCATTGAAAGTTTGCGTACTTATGACCTTTTTATAATTTTCATTTGACTTGCAATGTTTGTTTGTTTCGGTCAAATCTTACAATCTCTATTAGAAAAATTTCCTCATATCTTTCGAAACTTTGTGTTGGTTCAATTCCGATGACCATATATACTTTTGGTAAGCATGACTTGATTCTACACCCAGGACTGACTCCAGACGAAAGAACTCCTTAGGTAGCGGCCAACAGTATAGACAAAATATTTAGTATATGAAAGCTTGTTTTTAAATATGTCTTACTATTTATTTATTTTTATTTATAGTACATATATTATCAGTTGATTTTCCTTTCAAGAAATATTAAGTAATCGAGTTTAGAATTTAGCAGTTGTTGGTGCTGCATCTAAACTCTGTCCAGTTTCAATTTACTGTCCTATCGGATAATGAGTGAGGGTTATAGAGCGCTATTGTTTGTCTATACATATTTTTCACTGTAATATATAATGCGCAGTGCTATTATCAATAATATCCGTTGACGATGATCGCCGCGATCATGACGACGATCACCATTGCCATAATCATTACATTATTTTATTATGGAACCAAGTATAATATACATAATGTCTTGACGTCACATCGGATTTGAAATGTAGGTACATAAGTAAAAATCATGCGTAAGACTCCATAATTGTCACAGTTATTTTAAGCAAATTTTCTTAAATTTTAATTTTTTGTTTTTCTCACAATTAATTTTAATATAAAATGTTAAATTTAAAATCAATTGTGTTAAATATAATGAAGATCTTTGTCGCTTTAATTTTAGGTAATAGCAGTTTTATGTTCGATGGAATATTTATAATAGTTCTGTCATTTACTACTGTCATTAAATAACTATTATAGTCATACTTAAAGAATATACATTAAATTTTCTCTTAAATATAGCCTGTGAATTTTAGTTTCTATATTATTAAAGCATGATTACTTTTTAATATAATAATAATTTGTAATTAATAAAATTCACGCGTCCACGTTTTTTTTCTTACACAGATAAAAAACTCTTTTTATGCAGATAATACAAGGAAGTCGCAAGTGAAAGTGTCCATAGACATCAGTCATAATTATGAAAAAAATATAATTTATGAAAAAAAAATCGAATCACTTATCAATTATGAGATATTATGACGCCAACGCACGCGAATAACGCACGCCGTCAAAACTTTTTATTTCTCATAATTTTTAATACATTTTCAGTATTGAAATACCTGAGTTACGTGATCGTCTCGTGTGTAATTCATACGCAACGACAGACAAGATCATTGACTCGATTTTAATGAAATGCAATAATTAGTAAAGCGAATACATTTGTTTTTAAACAAGAATACATTTGCAACGATAATCTTTCCTGTAGTCATAAAAAACAATATGTATCTACATATTTGTTGGTTTTCTGTATATACAGTCGTTTTACAAATGTTAACAATAATATGTCCTATTCAATAATAGTAATTATTTTAGGCAGACAGACAGATTAATGGATCATTTGATGGTAATTGATCAGCTTCATCCATAGAATCATCAATCCATAGAATGATAAATCATAATTTTTTATAGTATAGATAGATGGACGAGCATATGGGCCAACTGATGGTAAGTGGTCACCAACGCCAATAGACATTGGTATTGTAAGAAAAGTTAACGAACGCTTACGTCGCCAACGCACCACCAACTTTAGAAGCTAATATATTATGTCCCTTGTGCCTGTAATACACTGGCTTACTCACCCTTCAAACTGGAACACAACAATATCGAGTACTGCTGTTTTGTGGTAGAATATCTGATGAGTGGGTGGTACCTACTCAGACAAGCTTGCACAAAGCCCTACCACCAGTACACAAACATAGACAAACAACAACAACTTAGACAATAAACCATAGATTTTAGATGTTATGTCCCTTGGGTCTTGCTCAAATTGGAACACAGTAATATGCAAAAGGTATTGCTGTTGGCAGTAGAATATCTTAATATGACGATAAAGAATGTTTTTAATAGAATAGAGATTTGTATAATCATCGTTTATAGGGGAGCACAAAACTCAAGGTGTGTTTTTTAAGTGAATAATGTAAATTTATTTATTTTTTGTTAGAAGTTGTTTGTCTTCTTTACCTAATGTGTGTCTTAATGAAAAATAAAATAAAAACTTAAATAAATAAATTTTGTATTCAAATTCGATCGTTAAGTTCTATTATTTTTTTTTTCTTTTTCTGGTATCTATGCTTGCTTAGCACAAAATATTCTGCCAATATCAAGTATTATAAGATTCTAATTTTATCGAAGACGTAGAAAATGCAGTGTCCTTTAAGACTTTATAATTTCTAAATAAGATATAAGCTATTTACTTTAATCTTTATTATATATATAAATAGTCGCCAACCCTAAGTGTGACGTTTCACTAAAACCGTGCACTCGCATGATTGAAACGATTATCTGTCAGAATTGTTTATGACTTCGTACGAAAGTGAAATGAGTTAGTGATAATAACCTTGAAAACAATTTGCAATTACACATCTTCTAGTAAATGTTTTTGCGTATACATATTTTCTCAGAAATTTACAGGCTGGACTCTGTTATATAGAAATTAACAAAGTGAAGAGGTTTAATGACGTCGATTCTTGAGTCCTGTTGTCTATTTTTTTGTACCCTGAAAAAAAAACTACTAACATGAAGTCCTTCTAAATAGATAAACCTTCTCTTTTAATGAAACTTCAGCTCACTCCTGCATTGCGGTGTGTATGTGGACGAATTTTATTGATAGGATTATATCATCTACAAAAAGATTTCCTCACGATGTGGTTAAAGAACTCAGATTGGGCTTATTAAAACTAATTTGTGCTTACACACACATTCAAAAAAACTATAGAAAGAACGACATTTAATTATTTATACACAAAATAGGGTTCCAGTTATTTTACTTAAATTAATTTATTAGTTTAACAATAATAACAAAACCAGCTTACAATATCAAATCGTAGGGCTCAATTAGTAGGTACCTACTTTAATGTTTTTTTTTTATAAATTTCAAAAATATCTTCAAACGTGCTTCGAAGATATGCAATTATGATTCCTTATACTGATCAATTTCTAATTCAATCGTCTATAATATCAATTCATTTGTTTATTTTATAATATATATTTCTAATATTCCTTGAATATTTCGGTCACATTACCCACTAATAAACAGGTAATCATGACAAACTGGTTGTGGTAGGCAAGGTGGAGGGCAAAGGATCCCTCAGTCGAACGCCGTGGCCAAGTAACATCTCTTTCTGGTTCCGCTGTACCAACGGCCCTGAAAGGATCTACGAATCGGACGAAATGGAAACAGTTCCATATCATTAGTCGAAGGACAATATCAGGGTACACGATCTTCAGCAATGAATAATGCTATCAAGAAGAAAAATAATATGATTTAATGATTGATAAAGCAAAATATTCTGTAGATTGTTCTATAAACGTTGAAATTGGTATAAATACACATTAATTTTCATGTAAGCGTATTTTTATGAATAGTTATGTAGCGAGATGGCCCAGAAGTTAGAACGCGTGAATCTTAACCTATGATCGTGGGTTCAAACCCGGGCAAGCACCACTGAATTTTCATGTCCTTCATTTGGGATAATAATTCACCTCGTACTTTACGGTGAAGGAAAACATCGTGAGGAAACCTGCATGTGTCTAATTTCACTGAAATTCTACCATATGTGTATTCCACCAACCCGCACTGGAGCAGCGTGGTGGAATAAGCTCCAAACCTACTCCTCAAAAAGGGAGAGGTGGCCTTTAGCCCAGCAGTGGGACATTCACAGGCTGTTACGGACGGATACGGATTATGTAGCAAATGTGTCTAAAAGAGTAACTTCTTAGTTCTATTTAGTAACATGTCCATTCCTCCATAATGAATTTCACATTGAAAAAGTTGCATGAAGCCCTTTTTCCATAACATACTCTACTTATAAATAATCTACTATCGATGATTCAACAATATAGGCCTAGGTTTACCTTTTCTGTTGAACCTGAGAATGCGTTCTCTCTTCTAATAGAAACAACGAAACCGGTTGAAAGCATTTTTCCTGACTTATATAGAATATCTATCGTTTCTCTAGATGGTATTGTGTGAGAATAGACGGTATCTTTCTCTTTTATTTTTTTATATATAAATGTTATTTATACGGACGTTAATTACCGAACATAACAACACACAACCCAGTGACAGCTTATCCCAAGGTCACGCGACCGAAGCCAGATTCGAATTGTAAAAGTTTGAAAAGAGAATATTATTTCAAACCAGTTAATAATGTACCTCTTAACAATGTTCAAGTATATAGGTTTATCAGATTACAAACCAAATATTATATTCAACCATATATCCATTATTTCCAGAGAACCATATTCTTCGTCGCGCTATGGACAGTATCGCATGCAGTCTACATCAGTCGCATGTCACCTATGACTAGGCTGAGATCACCTGTAGCATTCCGGCCTGGCGTTGTACTCCAAAGACCTGCGTATCCACATCCACAGCGCATAGTCCCAGCTGCTTCTAGAAGAGCACCGTATATTATGTACCGGAATACACCACACAGGCAAGTATTATTTTAGTATCTGTATTTATTTTTCATTGAAATAGATTGAGTGAATGAATGAATCGTGAATAGATTGAGTTTTAAATTTGAATATAAAGATTGTTAAAATTTAGGCCAATGAGTAATAGTATTTTAACGCTTCTAGATACGCCATAAAGCATAATATAAGTCCGGCCCCTACACGGAACATTTTCAATCATTGGAAGACGACACGTCTACCGCTGCCTAGCCCAACGGCTGAGTACGAGTTCGTGAGGGCCTCGCCAACGCCTATCATCCATCCTGACGGTACAGGTTGACTGGCTGAAAAGCACTTTTGCACTAATAGCACTGTCTTATACTTTATTAAATTTACGTATATTTTCTTCCTACACCTTCACTTGCTTCAAGTATAAAAACGCTTTATTTAAAGAGTTTTAAATTTATGTCCTTTATGATGACTGATTCATATGATGGTAAGTTCTTTTGCTCGTGGCTTGTGGCTTCTGCGGATGGCTTGGCAACACATACCTGAAATCAATGCACTGGCATAAGGCTATAACTATTGTTATACATATAAAAAATACACAATTTTTTGGGTGAATTTCTAATGCAGATATATGCTAAAACCCAGACGTGTTTACACGTTACTCATAACTTATAAATTATCTTTCTCTTGTGCACGATGCACTTTTGTATCTTTCATTGTCCACAGCAATGATAGCGAATATTGCTCGTCAATTATATATATTTATTTAACGCTAAATATATAATGAGATACTATTTCTTGTAGACAAAATATTGTCTCACTACGACAGCTTAATAATACGTCCAAAAAACTATCAAAATATTATTAAATATTTTCCTTGTGGATTCAAACTTCACAATATTAGAGAGAATTATTATTAAAGAATAGACTAAGCCATGAAAATAGATCGACGAGTGATATTCGAATGTAGCTGTGGGCAAAGACAATTCGGTTCAGAGTTCTTTGAATGTAGGTGCGATCCACACAATACCAGCGCCCAACCTCAGCCTCTCCGACAAACCGATAGTGGTCGCCGAGACAGATGGCACTGCTGCTAACGATGCTTCGGATGCTGTAAGTTTATACCTCGTAACCAACATCACTTCAACGTCAGAGTACGGTGTTAATCTTAAGTTAAGACAATTTTATGAAGAATATATCATTCATTGCTACACCATAAACATTGTATTAGAATTTTGATGTATTTCATAAAGATTTTCGCAAAAAAAATTAAAGCGAAAATTGTAACATTAAGTTTTTTTTTTAAACACTATATTATAAAGATCCGTCAATATAGTCAGAAAAAATCATTTAGAGATTAGACAGATATATAATCCGACAAAAGTGTTTACTCCTAATTTTAAAGTACATAAAATATTCCAGCCAAAACCAAGTTATGAAGTCACGGAAAAGTATTCAGATCAACCGATGTATCAGACTAATGCCAAAATTGAAACACCAATTGGATTTTCCAAAGCATCTGTAAGTACAATTTCTTACCACATATCAAAGGTATCCATGTGTTATCTAACGGATCTTATAATATGTATTTTAATTTAAATACATCTGTAGGTTCTACTCTGTATTTCGTTATCTAAAAACATGATATTAAAATTCGTATAGGTAGAAATCTAGATACACTATGAAATTTGTCCATACTATCACCAAATCATCATCCCATTCCATCATTAAAAATAATTCTACATTGATTATAGAAATACATAAATTAATTTATAAATAAGTTACATAGTGTAGTCAGTCAATAGAGCTATTCTACAAGAATAAAGTCGAACATACCGCAGAACATGATTGTGAAATGTCAGAAATATGCAATTTTGGCTATAATCATTATAACAATTAAAGAGTATACGATTCACAATATACAATAGCGTGTAACTGTAAGTCGATTTTAAAGTTGTTGTTACAGCACTGTGGTACTAGAACAAATAAAATCCATTAAAGGACATCGATGAAAAAACACTGCTCCAATTTTATACATAGTTATGATTCAACTGGATTATTCAAATTTTCAGTCAATGTCAGCAGCCGATCTACAAAACATAGTCAGACATAATGCCGCATTACAACTTGCCTCAGAATATGGTTTTCCAGCAATTCAACTCTCTCAGCCAACCGTAGAACTACCGCAACCTACAATTATTCCGCACCAATTTTCAATGCAGGTATGACATAATTATGATATATTTTTTAATAATTGAGCAGACAATTTATGTATTTGTTTACATTTAACGCATAACAAATATTGAGTAAAAGAAAGGATGTTTTGACGGGGTGGTTTATGAACACATTCAATTAGTTATTTATACCAAGATTTTAAACCGGATAGATTTAAATACAATTATCAGAATGTATTTCTTATTTAAGCTTTTACATTCTAGGGATTTCATGGATTCACAAATCAACAAGATTTTATGCATAGAGGTGCTGAAAATATAATAATACCGCAAAACGCATATTACCAACAGGATCCGATGTTTTTCCATAGGCTTCAAGGTCAATTATTACAGCAGTACCCAGTCGAGTTCATACCATACACGCCAGACACACAACCGCAAGTACAAACACAGATACCGGAAACTCAAACATCACTATTCTTATTACAAAACGAACAAATAACAAAACAAGTTCCATCATCATTTGTCGCCAGTGATAATAATCAAAGGAATGTCGTCCAAAGAGAAACTCAAGAAGGTTCTATCGCGTCAATAGTTCCCCATGCATTTACTGCTAAAAACGTATCTGAGAACTTAATTGAAATTGATGTAACAACTACCGTTATGCCTCAGAATGTTACTTCAGAAACAGTATCTACTGAATTGCAAGCTCCTACGACAACAATTAAAAGCGTCGATATAAATAACGAAGATCAAAGAACAACTCCTATATATTACGCTCAAATAGGTCAAAGCGTAGGTAACGTTATAGCAAATGGCTTCTACTCAGCAATAAATGATGTCAGAGCTGCATCGATAGACGCTGACAATTATCAAAATGAAAATATTACAACCACAACTGTGTCAACAACAACACAACGGGATGCAGAATCTTTATTAGTAAATAAAGAAAATGATACAAAAATTGATGATTTGAAGAATTTATTGGGGTCTCCTTTTGAAAAAACAGCTGAATCCGTTAACGTGGCTTACACTTTGTTCAGGGCTAACGAAAAACAACCAAAAATTAATCAAGATGGCGAAGTTTTCGCTGGACAGCTGGTAGAAGCAAAAATAAGCGAGGATCAAGAATTTAATAAAGAAAAGGCTACTTTAGCCAATCGCCCACCACTTCGACTATACGCTGTAACAGAAAAGAGAGTATCCGAGACTGCTCCACAAAGAACGATAGTAAAAGCTAAAATTCCACCTAAAAGTAAGCTTACATTTGATGATAAAACCGGTGAGCCGGTTTTAAGGATATATGCCAGCTACATTGATAACCCAGTTCAGGTAAATACTCACAAAATAATATATGCGTTGAGGAATCTCATCATATTTATGTCAGAATAAACACTATTTACTGATAATGTTCAGTTAACCCATTCAATGCCAGTGACCCACGTAGTGGGCTCACTGTTGTCGCAATTGCGGGCCCGGGAACCCACGTAGTGGGCTCATTTTAAAAGTAAGTTTTTCTTCGTAAAAATGCCATAATAAAAATCGACAGCAAAATTATATGGCCATTTTAACAAGACCTATTTAGTATACGCTTTGGTTTTTAGTTTTAAACATATTTATTTTTTCAATAAATTTTATCTTCTTGCTAGATACCAACGACCCACGTCGTGGGTTCTCTTGCAGGCGTAGAAAACGTTGAAAGAAATAAAATACAAAATAAAAACTTTGTGAAGTTAGAAATGAAATATAAAAAAATCTACACTCTTGTTTTGTTTGCTTTGGTGCAATATATTTTGTTTTTTCTTAAATATTTAAATCGTTTAGCTTTTGGAATATTTAATTCCAAATTAATAGTTATTAAAAAAAACACACTCTAATTTAAAACCGCCATTTTGTTAATGGATAAAAAGGTACAGTAATTACTGCCGCGACTTGTTATTCGCTCAATGTGTTCAAATTTATAAGATTTCGTGTTATATTATTTAAAAGGCCAATTAGAGATTTTTGTAAAATCAACTTTTTGATGCTAAATATTTATAAATTGGAATTGGCGCGAAGTTAAGAAGGTGTCTTTACATAGAGAGCTGGAATTCTACTAATCTATAACAATAGGCATGATGACAGTATTAAAGAATTAAAAAATAAATGATCAATGATGCAATCGGCCATTTTATTTAAAACACTAATCAGAGCGAATGACGTCACGCCTCGGCATCTACAACCTCTTGAACAGTTGTTGTCTTTACGTTTTTGTAAAGAAAATAAAACATCCAAGATCTATCAATGATGGAACAAGGTTTTGTTAAGGCAAATTCCTCTAATTTGCCCAAGATTTGTTGATGTTAGTAGTTTTTTTCATCAAATAAAGACTTGCATATCTGAATTTTGAAATGTGAAAACTTTCTTGTATACATTTTTATTTATCTTTAGTGTTATCATAGGTTTTTTTCTGTTAGCTTTATAGTATAACTCGCATATGAAGACCTCTTATATTTTTAACAGTAAGAACTTTTAAGACAATATTTTATTTAGCTCCACTAGTACTGAATTTGTGAATTTACATATTTACGAATACTTCAATAAGTCTAAATATATAACAAATCTTTATTAATCTCTGTCTAAATTTGCAATTTCTTCAAATTGTTCTGTAACCATACTTTCTTTTAATTGCTTTTCACATTCTTCAAGAACCATAATCTTACGGTTTTTACTTATTCTTACTATATGGTCGTTCTGCTTCTGTAGATTGTTCTTCGATCTAGTTGGCATTCGAATGTATTTTTACACAGAGAGACCGCACACCACTTGTAAGCTTTGGAATCCATTTTTAACCTTAGGAAATACGCAATACTTTCTGCCTTTCTTCATTTAGTATAGACACAATACAACGTTTACTGTCGTTTACTGAGGCGTGACGTCAGGTACAGGCGCCATGGCGTACATGAGTAGCAGCTGCTACTGAGAATTTTCGACAGAAAAACTCAATAAATTTATTGTACCGACCTAGGATTTGAACCCGGGTCCGCGGCCTTACATGTAACCACTAGAAACACAGATATACAGATAGTTTTCATATTAGCGTAGGTTTAGCAGAAGAATTGTTAAATCTACAGATAGTATATAGAACATGAACAATAAATTTAAATAGAAAAGGCACACCATTGCGAATTAAAGACAGCGGAATTGACTATCATGAATAAGAATGGACTTTGTGTAATTGCATCAAAATAATAATAAATTATTTATTCCTTGACAAGGCGAGTTTTATTAGGAGGTGCAAAAATTGTACAAAAAGACAATGTTCAATGAATTATTTATTATTATTGGCAAACATGATGAAAACTACAAAAAGGTTGAAGACCACTGTCACATGATCGGAGCGAGTGAAATAAATTTTTGTTAACTTACTCATGTTTCATTGAATGCTCGTTTTTACTATCACTAAGCACGGGAACGCCTCTAAAAATACTGCTTATAGCAAAACGATCCGAAAAATATCCTATTTAACTATATTCGAGCGTTTTTTATCACGAATCGTTACCGTATACCAAGAACCCGCGACGTGGGCTCAAGGCTATTATTATATGTATTGCCGAGGACCCTCCTAGAGGGTTCACTAACACAATGTATGACGGCATAGCGTATGAAGATATGAAAAGTGTAGAGGATGCGAATGTGTTAAGTTACCGCTAAATCGCTAATAGCTTCATTATAACAGTCAATCTAATTACAGGCACAGGCAACACGTTAACTGTTAAAGGCTTATTTTTATCAGTCAATAATTATGATGGTATTAGATTGCCTGCCCTTCATGTATAAAATAAAAATAAATATAAATACATAAACACATTATATAACAATTTTGAAGCCTATATTAAAAAATCTTTTATTTCATTTTTGTTTCCAGAAAGAAATATTAACCACAAAATTGACAAATATGAAACGTCCAAAGGAAGTAACAAGAAAGCAAGATAATTTTGACTGGAAAACAGATGCTGTGAAAAGTCTAGAAAAATCGATAAATAGCGATGTCAATCATAGATCGCAATTCGGATTAAAACTAAAATCCAGAAGCGACGACTACATTCCAATATTCGAAGATTATGTAGAGTAAACCAAATAAATAAAATAAGATAAATACAATATCTTTTAAAATGTAATAGGTAATTAAAATAATGCAAAAATAGTGTAATTAATAGGTTAGGTTGCATGTAATTCGCGTATACTGAAATAAGATTCATTACAAGACGCCTCAGTTCTTTTATGAAGCACAAAACTTTTTGGTTTTTCTTAACCAAATTAGGAATACCATTTTTTGATTTCTGAAGTCTTTTTTTTGTTAGGAAGTATGCATTGTAATAAATAAATGATCTACACAAAAACTACTCTGAAAATTTTACCAATCGATTTCTAGTTTTATATTTTTAGGAATGATTTTATTGTTAATTGTAAATATGTTTTAATGATATACTTAAGTTCTTATAAGGTTCTTAACTTATTTCTTGCATTTAGATTTTTATATTACATACACTAATTTATTAATTTATGTTGTTAAATGCCAAATGTACTAAATAAAACTAATTAAATATTTAATAAATTTTTATTTCATTTTATATAACTATCACAAATTAAAAAAGAAAATATTCATCAGAAAACATGTCTTGAGTATGTTATGTTTATTATATTACATTTAAAAATACTAAGTTTTAAAAACTATTTATAGAGTAGATGAGAATTCGGTTTAAATGTCAAAAGGAATAGGATAGAAGTTTAATTAGATAGGTTAAAAAACTTTGGTCATTATTAATTTTTTAATTAAAAAATAATTAAGGGAACAGTATCATTCATCCAACTGCAAATGTGTAATAAAAAAAAAAATTGAATTAGTATGAAGTTATGAATTCATCAACTACTGCGTCTAATTGTTGTCTACTACTAATTAGGTGTCTGAAAGTAGTTTGTTCAGAAATCCATTAAGAAGTCTTAATTTTAAACAAACATTTTATAGTTTTGGAAGACAAAGAATATTCATCCGTCTCAAATTAATAAATAGGTAAAGCACAAACCTTGCAACCAAATTTTTGAAGTTCGATGTTTTGTTCCATTCAAAGTATAGATCAAACGAAAAATTTTTTTAACCATACAATCCAAATTTTAGAAAATATTTAACATTTCTATTGAGAAATATTATACTATTGTATTTCTATGTAAATCTCGTTAACGGTTTAAGTTCGTGATATACTTAATATTATTGTCATTTGGGTTCATGAGTATATATGTAGAAAATATTAAAAAAGTACTTTCTGAAAGAGCAATCGACTTCATGTGTTTGTATTTCGCAGTCACTTTCAAATCATTAGGCCTTATCAACTCAATTATTCACATATAATATTGCAACATTTTTAAAATTTTCCACAATATATAATTATTATTATCTGTATATTGAGATGCATATATAATCATTGTGTTTTATTCTTTACATTTAAGGAGCGAACATTAATTCATGAATTCATATTACATGTCATCTATCGACCAATAACCGTTATCAAGCTAATTAAATCAGTCTAATTTTAATCGACAGATATTCACAGGTAAGTAAGCTCATACTTATTAGCAATTGTATTAATTATTGGCGATGATAAAACAAAACTATTTTTTTTTTTAATAACATATGTGTATTACGTTGTACAGTCAATTTTAAAACAGCTGGATTTAGTAATAATGAACACAACTCATTGAAAGACATAAGATTTCCCTGGTGTGATGTTTTATTCAAAATCAGCGAAACAGCACCCTACCACTCAAATTCAAACAAATTTTATATTCATCCACTGAGTACAACTTAATTTGGCTTTTATACTTAACTATTGTAAATTGACATTTTTGGCATATAGTTATCATTTTGCGGACGGTACTAAGAGTGTAATATATATTATTTACTTAATTTTTAAGTTTGTTCAAAGGAATCCCATACCATTTATGACATTTAATATCAAATACAAAAGGTTAAAGGACTCTGTGGTGTTCAATTTTCGTAGACAGACATAAAGTATAGGAATATTTATTCCATATTGCACACTATATTCAGAATATATCAGCTCAGTGGATGTTTTGCCTAATTATAACTGATTACTTGAATTTTTCAAGCTGGTCCATGAACCACGGACGGCCGGATGCCCGCTGTGTAAGTATATCGCAACCAGTCTCTGTTACTAACAAAGTTTGTTCAAACTGTAACAAAAACAATTTTATATATATATAGACATTAAAAAATAAATTGTCTAAATTATACATATTTCACTAGCCTAGAATATTAAAAAAAGGACTAAGAACACATGAGTAAAATTATATTACATATTTCAAGATATTTTCTAAATAGTATGTGTCTATTGATGGTCGTGACCACTTACCACCAGGCGGCCCATTGCCATATGCCAGCCCAGCTACCCTTTTTACATATACACAAAAAAATACCAACAAAAACATACCTAATATTAGAATGATAAGCCATATATTTAATAATATCAATTAAATACATACATATGTGTGGACAAATGTCATAGAGTTATTAAAAAAAAAACTTACCTGTGCAGATCTTGTCCCATCAGCAGTGACAGCAGTCCAATTATCAGGCCACTGCTCGTCACGCCAGCCACCTTCATTAATCATCGGCTCTATTGTGAAACAATGTCCCGGCTTCATCACACCCACCGCTTTGTTCTCTGTAAATGAATATCTATTGTTGAAACAGTTCCGACGTAATCATTGAAAAAACTACTACTAAGTTTAAATTTTATAATTAATAAAGTAAATTATTAATTAAGATTATATTACTTAAAGAAATAATACAATATTTTTTGTATAGATTTATGTTGAGATATAAAAAAAGGTTTTAAGCTATAAAGCCAAAATCTAATTAAATCATCTCTATTATAAAGATTTTGCTATAACAATTACAATACTACTTGTAATTACTACCAAGTTATATTAAAATAATTCATAATATGTATAGTTAATAGGCAGCGAACATATTCATAAAACACATATAAAAAATAGTCACTCACTTGCATAATGAGGGACATTAGGGGCTGTATGAAACAATCTATGTATTCCATGACCGCAATATGATCTAACTACACTCAGGCGGTTGGCCTGTGCATGTTTCTGTATGACATTCCCAATTTCTCTATACTTCTCTCCTGGTTTTACAATCTCTATTGCCTTCTGTAAGCACTCATATGTTATTTGTACAAGTTTTCTAGTTGATTCCGGAACATCACCAACAAAGAATGTCTCATTTAAATCACCGTGGAAGCCTCTGTGATAAACTGTCACATCTACGTTACATATGTCGCCATTCTATAAAATATATAATAATTATTAATTTATTAGTAATCAAACCAATTAATCAGTACAATTACGTAATTATGTTTGAGTGTAGCAATAAATATGAATTCCCATATTATGTACAATGTATATATCCTTCAGATTCTTAATCAAACATAACACATAATTTTGTTTGATGTAGAGGATAAATAAACATTAATGTAATCAATGTACCTCACATTATAAATATTCATGTAACGATAAAAATAATATTAAAGTGATAACAATGTTTATAATAATTGTCTATAAAATTTTATTATTTATCTATCGAAAGGTTTAAATAATTTATATAATACTTGTACCTCTAAAGGACGTGAATCTGGGATTCCGTGACAAATAACCTCGTTCACTGATGTGCAACAGCTTTTTGGGAAATTGTGATAATTGAGAGGGCTAGGGTAGCACTCTCTTTCAATACAGGCTTCGTGCACAACTCGGTCAATTTCATCAGTTGTCACACCAACATCACACACCCTGTAAATATAATAAATTGGCTATTAATTATATGCTCAGATTACTTTATGATACTGTATTTATGACATAAATTACGAAAAAAGTTTGTCTATGTGTATATTTTACCTATAGTACATAAATAATCAATTTTGTCATTTAGTACATTCATTTTTTTCAATTATAATTTAAAATATAAATCTTACTTGGCAGCTTCATCTAAAACTTCTCTGCCAAGACGGCAAGACACACGCATTCCTTCTATTTCCTCATCATCGAGCACTTTAATTTGCCCAGAACCTTTCGCTGCATTTTCCGATGCCGGGAAACCAGTAGGATCGTCGGCATAATCCGGGCGGCCAATATGAGGCGGCACAGTTCGTTTCGGCCCCAGAGGATAAGGCCTCAGCTTACCAGAAAAGGTATAAGATGGCCAAGGATTGTATTCCACTCCAGGTCCATCTGTACTCTCACCTTCTATAACAAAATCACAATGAAACATTCGACGGCAATTCGTTCAAACATAACCTACAAACACTCACTCGCCAACGAATGTATGATTTTATGCGACTTCCACGACTTCTTGAAACATTCCTGATTGCAAAAGAAAGAACCCTGAATACCCAGTTTAATACATGTTGGGCATTGTAACATAGCAAGTGACTTGCACCCGGGAGTTTCACATAACACACTTGCTTCCATTTTCACATAAACTGATTGTCAGATTTACTTGACAAGTGTCAATTATTAATGTTTGTAAAATAATAGACAATTATATTTGGACAAAATGCCTAAACTTCTTTTAACTGCATCAATACCACACACCGGACGTATATTACAAAATAAAAATTAAACTCCAACTATATTTTCACTTAATCAAGTTAAAATTATTATTTGTAACAATAAAAGGTAGGTTTGCATTTTATTTATGAGATTGATTGACGTATAATATAAAAAAAAATCATCCTTTGTTTTTTTTTTTCGAAATAATATATAGTTAGGTGATTCCTTGATCCATACAACAGCGTTATTAAAAAAGAAGATGTGCGCTAATTTAAAACCACCCGTAGACAAGAGTTTTTTCTCTGTCTACGAAACCACCATAACCACCATTTTGTTAGTGGAGGTAAAGTAATTAATTATTGGCGCGATTTGTTGAATATGTTCAAATGTGTTATTGTGGTTTAGTGTTTAAGAATAATTGAGTGAGTTATTTTCATCAATTGGTATGATTTAGTGTTCTATGTTAAAAAGACCAAGGACCGAAGTTTGTATAAAATCAGTTTCACTCTGGATGCTAAAAATATACTTTTCTTAGTTAATAAGTAGCTAAAAAATTTTTTTTTCTTAGACAGCATTTGTATGACGTAAATTCATTGCTTATTTTTATAGGCAATCTCAATTCGAGGTTTGTGGCTCGACCTATAAATTTCTTCATCAAAATTGATATTTATTAACCTGACGTCAGCAAAATATATACATCTATTAATATATCATAAACATTTTACATTAACTGCTATTTTAATGAATATATTTTAAAGACAAACATACAAGCTGAAGCTTTTATGATTTGAATTTAATTAATTATGATTTAGTATATTTGTTTTGTAATAAATACTATGTAGATACTCACTGTAAAGGCTTTGTCGAAGCTGGCAGAGCAAGCCATCAGGAGAATCGTAGCTCATTATAAAAAGATTTCTTGCCCGGATATATAAATAATTGCAAGTTGGTAACAGATCTCTGACATTCATTACAAGTACAATAGATTTAAGGAACTGAACTTATATTAAAATAAAATGTTTAAAATACACGTGACTGTATATTGACGTTACATTTGACTTTGAAGCGGTCTATTTTTACTGTGTTTATTTTCTTCCAGCCATGCTTGTCCAGCAAATAAAGATTCTATAGTCATGTAAATTTCAAATAAAAAGTTTGATTTATAATCTTAGTAGAAAACTTTATTTATCTGTAGAATGTTTTCAATATTCAACAAAAACCACGTCATACAATATAATTTTATTCAGTGTATTTGAAAAAAAAAGCGCGTGCAGCACCAGACACGTGATAGAAGTGAAACTTCTTAATTCTTCTCTTTCTCTACATCATATTATTATCTTTATTCTCTCTCAAATTGAAATAAGGCACATTTAACGTGACGTATCCTTAAAATTTTACTCTCAATTCTCGTCCAACTATCGATTTTATCGAATCGCCGCCTGAGAAGTTTTATAAAAACAGTCAAGCCCGTTAAATGCCAAAACATTTGCGAAAACTTTGTATAAATAAAGACTAACGTATAGTTTAATATTTGTTAGTTAATTGTATGAATATTAGTAACAAAATAATGCCCAAAAATATGTACATCATTTTAATCTTTAGCTTATAAATATTGTGATTCCATGGTATGGTACCTTGTTATAGTTTTTGCAGTTAAACATTTCTTTTAATTTTTGGTTAAATATTTAAATAATCCTCTTCCCTCTCCCGATCCACGGTCTTCATTCTGCGACATCACGCATTCACAGAAGGAGACCATTTCTGACTAGCACTCCTCGCTTCCGAGCATCGCGTTGATGATGACCGGCAAGGAGAGGTCTCCGCCGACAACCACCACCAGGGAACGCCTCTGGGGCCCCCACGCGGCACACTCCGCTAGGAGTGTTGCGCCATGTCAAATGGCGCAACACTACGCGTTGCAGGAAGGTGACACCTCCAACCGCGCTATCTCGTGCAGGTACTTATCGAAATTTTTCTTAGTTGTTAGACTGTAACAAAAATATTGTTTATGGGATTACCAAGCAATGCCATGTATTCTTCGTTTGAATCTCAAATCAATGATAACGAAAAGTGAGATATCAATATTTAAATAAGCCAACGCTGACCAACGTTTATAAGTATCTAATACAGCAGCTAATGTTTGAAGAGCAAATGGACTATATGAATATGTTACCGATTAACTATAATTTGGTACATTTTGGGTATTTGAAAATGGAGAAAGATTAAATGGGCTACAGAGGATGGGACAGGTTTCCGGGCGGACAATCCCACTCCAAACGTTCGCCGCACTAATTTTCCGGCCGAGACTCTATTAAAGGAAATGCAAAGTCAGATATAAAATTTTACGACATTTTATCATTTCGCGAGTATTACCTTTTGCGGAATGTCGTATTTTGGAAGTTAGATTTGAATGACGATAAAATGTGACGGTTTATTAAATTAACATTTAATAATAGGGATATGTTTTATGTATTTGCTGCTACGGTGATCGTTGAATATATATTTTACTTAAAATAATATTATTATATGATCATCTTCTTCTAATTCGTTTAAGAGCGGGCGTAGTTGGGCGGTGCGGTGCTGTCACGCTTATGATCATCATCAGGGATAAAATGACTAAATGTCAATTCAGGGAATGCGTACATATTTGAACGATTTTTTTACAGGAATACTCATTTTGTAATATATTAATCAAAATATTCAATGTAAATATTGTTGCAGCTTGATAGTGTTTAAAGAATTTTATACAAATATTAATTTTAAATAGGAGTTTTTACTAAAGAAAGTGCCATGCCTTATCTTAATAGGCGAAGGGCGAAGGTATTAAGTAAGTATTAATTTAAAGTAAAGTTTATTATGTTTCAGCAAACGGTGTCGGTGAACGGTGTAAAATAAATTATGGATTTTATGGTGGATTTTTCTTATATATCGTCTATATATATTGCAATTTTCACTGGTAATAATCAACTGACTCATTTGCTTTTATGTTTATTGTCTTATTAGGAAGAACTATATTTTAAATGAAAAAAGAGAGCTATTTCGATTTATTTAATTGTATCGTCTCGTGTTTAGGAGGATCTTGAGGGGCACGCCTCCCAGATGGCCTGGGGCGACCCAGTGTTAGTAAATACTGATTGATGAACGAATAAGATAAAATAAACAACTTATAACCTAGAAAACACGGACAAGTTGTTAATAAACAAAAAAATAATAAATATAATCTGCCTGCTAAATATAATATTCCAAAAGGTGTAGTAAGGATGCCTGAATAGCTAACCTCTGTTTGTTTTGTTTTGTTTTATATTTTATGTGTTGGATAACATAAAATATGTTGAAACTTATCCTCAGTATTTATATTTATTATTATTATTATTTATTTTTATTTTATAAAATAAAGCAATTCTTGCGGACTTATTCTATGTATAGTTAACTAATAACGTTGGACTAGACGTGCCATGTATTACTTTCCTTATCCTTTGAAATATGCAATACAATTTTATAGGCATCTATTCCTTTTTTTCGCTACTACTATTTAAATTTGGTCGACATTTTGAAATGCTGTCTTTGTGACAATCGGTTACAACACCAAAACAATAAAAAAAATATATTTTAATTAATTTACTATTTTTAATATTTTGATTTTGATTAGTCACTATAATTATTTATTTTAGTTATTCCGGCCAACTTTTCTACGTTAATTGTATTATGGCAGAAAGCTCCATCCAAATGCAAATAGAGACTGAAAATTTCAAATTAATCGGATTAAATTAAAGGAATAGAATACGAACAAATCTAAGCATTACGTTTCCTATAAAATTAATGCAAAATATTATTTATAAATTATTATTATAATATGTAAATGTCAGATTAGACATAAATATCTGTAGATTTAAAGTCTGTACTCCGATCTCCGCGTAGCTGTTTAACTGACGAACTAAATAAGCCAACGGGAAATCAGATTTAGAAATCACAGGAGTGGTCGGAATTTTGCTAATTATACCAATGAGCAGCAAAGGATAGGTGGAAAGTTATGATGTTTGTCGTATCGTGTTTGTCGTAATGTGTAGTGTATTTTTCCAATGGCTAAAGGGCACGTGCCCGGAATGGCAGGTTTTGTAGGCGCCTTTCATAGTAGTTACCCATTTTTTGCTTTTTCGATTTGACTTTTCTAAGAACCTACCCAACCAACACCACAAAAATACTATTAAACTATTTCTTATTAGCTATCTATTCCTACCTATTCCTAATTAAACCAATAGTGGATATGAACTGGTAGTATAGTGGATAGAAATTAAGCACTTGTAAATTCAGCGGTGGTTGCCTCGAACCGTTCGGAAAGCGATCTTCGGTTAGGATACACATGGCCTGTTTCCTAAACTGTCATAATTTAAATCTTTGCTAATATTACAAATGAAATGTGTTTGTTCGCTTGTTACGCTCTCACGTCTGAAATACTCAACCGATCATCATGAAATTTTGCATACATGTTGTTAAGGTACAGAAAAAGACATAGACAAAACTAGTCCCATTTTTATTAATCAATCTCATCTCAATATGCAGGTTCATTATATACCGTGGTTCGCATTATATTAACTAAGGATTTTTTGCAAGTTGATAAATAAAATTGTATTAAGTACTAAGTAACCGCGTAGTGCATCGGAATTGCGATTGAACGGGGAAATGCTGCTAGCATTATTACCACCATTTAATAATAATTAATTAAAATATTAGTAGTTCTTGGAAAAAATGGATTGCTGATATACTAATAAAAAAAAATTACGTCAATGATATCACATATCTATTTAGTGTGATTAAAAAAGTGAGCTCTTTAAAACGAATAGTAATGTATGCAATTGGCATTGGCATGGCAAGTTTGATTATAAAATTCCTTCTCGCTCGATGAAGCTTTCTGCACTTAAACCTAATTTGTTCCGATATTATTATATCAATTGAATGTACAAGAGTTTCAACGATTTGAATATCTGCTATGAACAACAAATGTATACCTGTTTTTTGAATCTAAATATAAACAAATTATAAGTGTATGCATTTTTTGCTAAAGGAACAGTAAGATAAAAGTTATAATTAGCTGTGCGTTAACTAGCGTCATCAACTTCTTTGATAAGGAATGTATTAAGCTGACAACTTTAATGTATTGCGTATAGCGTATTCCAATCGAAGAAGGAGTAAAGATAAACAAACCTTAGATTGACATATTCCGTGCAATAATTCTGCTATGTTACAGTAAACAGATCTTGATTAAAATATATTTATTTATAATACAACGCTTGTTACTTAACTACGTTTATCTATTTTAATTTTACTTCCAAATTACCGACAACAACTTCGTATAAATTTAAATCGCCATCTTGTCACGAAGCCATAGATTATTTTAGTTCTCGACCAATGATATCACGTCAATTCAATGACAAAAATGTTTATTTATCTTTAACTCTATGATTTAAAGGGTATGTTAAAATGAGCATTTGTGTGTCAGAGGCAAGATACGAGCTGTGAAAACTATGTGAATAACTGTCGGTTTTCTGTGAACTCCTTTGTGTGTTATGTAGTTACTTTAAGCCAGTTTACAGATTGATGAAGCATCGCTTTGTAGTTCTATGTAGTATCTTTACCATCAAAGTCAAAGTCCTTTTGACTTTGATCAAATTTAAAGTCAAAAATCTTTATTCAATCTTGCGTTACATTTGCTTATTGATTGTCATAAATCTACCACCGGTTCGGAAATAAATACCTCAGACCTGAGAAGAACCGGCGAAAGAAACTCAGTGGGTTTTTTTTATCTCACCTTTATAAGAAGTACAATACATACACAACACTAACCAAATTATGCATAACTTTTTTCTTAAATTTGTAATAACTTGGAGGCGATCGTTTCGTTCCCAGGGTGTGCAATCATTTAAAAAGTCATCGGATGTGTAATATCCTTTAGCACACAAGAGTTCCTTAACGATTCTTTTAAATTTCACAATTGGATATTTTTGAACGTTTTCTGGGATCCTGTTTTAAAAACGTATACATAGTCCCATAAAAGACTTACTAACCCTGTGTAATCTGGTGATAGTGGTTGTAAGTTTATACTTGTTTCTAGTGTCAACAATATGTACGTCTACTACTACTACTAGGAAAAACTTTTATGTTTTTACGTACACACTTAACATTATCAAATATATATTGAGAAGCGACAGTCATTATTTTAATTTCTTTAAATTTACATCTAAGTGAATCTTTTGGGCCCAGGTTATAAATTGCACGAATAGCCCTCTTCTGCAGTACAAAAATCGTATTAATGTCGGCTGCATTACCCCAGAGTTGAATGCCATAAGACATTATACTCTGGAAATAACTAAAATACACTAGGTGAGCCGTATCTACATCAGTCAACATTCTAATTTTTTTTACTGCGAAAGCTGCAGAGCTGAGACTATTTGCCAATTTATTAATGTGGGGGCCCCATTGAAGCTTAGAATCTATAGTGGTACCAAAAAATTCTGTTGCTTCTACAGCATCTAAAGCTTCCCCATTTAAAAGTACATTAGTTTTTACAAATTTCACGTTGGGAGTAGTGAATTTAATACATTTTGTCTTTTTACTGTTTAACAGTAAATTATTAACATTAAATCATTGTACTATTTCAGAGAGAGCATTGTTCACCTGGTCTTATATTGATAAACGTCTTACGTTAAAAATTAAGGAAGTGTCATCAGCAAACAATACTATGTCATGATTGTTATTTAGTAGATGTGGCAAGTCATTTATATAAATGAGGAAGAGAAAGGGACCAAGAATCCTTGAGGATCCACACCAACTGGAGCCCCGGGAGATCTCTTTCCATTTATAGTAACCCTCTGAATCTGATTGCTCAAATACGAAATCAAGAGGCTGAGTGCTGTGTCTTTAATCCCATAGTGACGTAGCTTCCTGATCAACGTTTTATGTTGCACACAATGAAAAGCCTTAGATAAGTCACAAAATATCGCTATGGCATCCTGTGACTCTTCCCAGGCTCTATAAATATTTTTAACGAGCTCGACACCAGCATCGGTTGTCGAGCGAACCCTTGTAAAGCCAAATTGTTTATCGTGGAGCAACTTGTATGTATCAAAAAGCATTTGATGAGCATTATCAAAAATCTTGCTAAGCGTTGGTAGTACAGAAATGGGTCTATAATTGTTGGAGTCTGAAGTACTACCAGATTTGAAAACAGGAATTACCTTACTATGTTTCATTAGGTCAGGAAACACGCCACTAAGAATGATATTATTAAATATAATAACATTATAAGGTGCAATTACATCAATAACCGACTTGACTACATTAACAGAGATACCCCACGGATCGGCCGTTTTCTTAACATCCAATGAGTTAAAAGTTCTTAATATCTTTAACACTTACAGTATTAAAGTTAAAGCAAATGTTACATTTAGTAACATTGTTTTTTTTTCAATCGACGGTAGGCAAATCGAGTAATTTGGTAGTCGAAATTGGACAGTCCGCAAATTTTTTTTCAAAAAGAGTAGCAACATCCCGGTCCGAATTAATTGGCTTATTATCAATGGATTGGTTGGATCAGAGATGCTATTTTTAACTCTTCCAGTTTCGCAATTAATAATAACGTCATTTTTATTTTATTTGATGCGTCTACGATTTTTTTTAATGTGCAACGACTTGGCCATTAAGCACACTCGTTTAAATACTTTAGAGTAAGCACTAACATGGTTAATGAAAGAAAGGGACCGGTTGAAACTTCTTTCATTATAAAGTTCATACAACCTTTGCCTACTCTTATGAATTCCAACAGTCGCCCAATGAGTAAATGTGAGAAAATTCCTGTCTGAATTGAAGTAATATGGATTGAATTATTTTTTATTAATTAAAAAAAAAAAAAAATTATAAAACAGATTAGAATTTTCATGTAATGAAAAATATGAGAGCTTTGCCATAATATTACTTCTGAACTTCTACATTCGTATTGATTGGTATAAACGTTGGTTTTAATTCTTTATTATTATTTTTTATTTTTAAATTAAATGAGACCAACTGTCCACAATGGTCGGAACTTAACATATTTATAATATGTTTATGATGCAGTACACAATTAGTTAATATATTATCAATACATGTAGCAGTGGAATCAGTGATTCTAGTTGTTTTTTTTTTGTTTTTTATAGAATAGGAAGGCGGACGAACATATGGGCCACCTGATGGTAAGTGGTCACCAAACGCCCTTAGACATTGGCACTGTAAGAAATGTTAACCATCGCTTGTATCGCCAATGCGCCACCAACCTAAGAGTTTATGTCTCTTATGCCTGTAATTAAACTGGCCCACTCACCCTTCAATCCGAAACACAACAATACCAAGTACTGCTGTTTTGCGGTAGAATATCTGATGAGTGGGTGGTACCTACCCAGACGAGCTTGCACAAAGCCCTACCACCAGTCATAAGCTAGGAACAAGTTAACAAGGTTATATGAATTTAATAGAGATCTGAACCTAATACTTATACTATAGTTTTCTAATAAATTGATGTTGAAATCACCACAAACAAAGATATATTTATTGGAGCCACATAATTTCAACAATACATTTTCTATTATTTACAATTTTTCTGATACTTTCTCAAATAATTCATATAACCCACTGGGTCTGTATACGGCATACAAAATGACACCCTTAAGCTCTGCACAGGCTATTTTAATAGTCTGCTCAATAGAAAGGCTCACAACATCCGTACGTTCTTTAAATTTGATTTTTTTACTGATGAGTATTAATGAGCCACCACGTATTGCTTTATTTCTACTGAACAGACTAGCTAACTTGTGACCATCAAAATTAAACATAAACTGGTAGTTTAAGAGCCAATGCTCTGTGATACATAAAACATCAATGTCATTAGTGTTAATGAACAACTCAATTTCTAAGTCTTTTCCTAACATTCCTTGAATATTTTGGTGCACCAGGTTTACATATTTATTGTTTAAATAATTTTACAGATTTATTGTTTAAATTATTTAATATTTTTTCCTTTTATTGGCTTAGTATTTAATAAATTTCTATTAGATATAATAATATTTGAGCCAGAGACCATCTCTGTTGTCTTAGAATTTAATTAAAATTATTTGGAACGCATTCCAAACTGATATGTCAAATTATTAGTACACTGCTCGATAGAAGACTCATCATCTGAATGTTGTAGACAAAATAGAGAAATGAAGTTTTACGGGACGTAAAGTAAGCAGGGAATTTACCCTATGATCTTGCATGAAAACTCAAATTTAACTTTTTTACAAAATATAGAGTATATATTTCATATTAACTCAGGATAATTAAAACTAGGTAACTTAATTGTGGTCAGTAAAGTGAAATCCGAGTAAAAGATGGCCCATTAATTCATCAGAATGAAGAATGAAGGGTCTTGAATTTTGACAGGTACATCCTGTACCCAGAGGAAGGGGAAGTTATGGTTGAGACGCAGATGTTACAAGCAGTTCCACTAATCTCTTAGCTTAAGTTCGTTGTATTATTCAAGCTTGTAATTAAATATCGACTTCTTTTTTATTACCTCTTCATTGAATTAAAATTTTTTATAAGTACAATGGAAATAAATTTTTCAGGGGTTGTTTGGAACCCTTTTTAATCTTTTCTAATTGGTGCGAAATGTAGGTGCTAAATAATGATACACATACATCATTTTTTTTATTTCGAGTGGCGAATAAATAATATTGAAATATTTCTTTTTTCGATATTAAGAGCGTTAATACTGGATTAGGCATTTACATGCGCTTATAAAAAGGATTTTGAATCAGGCAATTATTAAAAGTGGCTTAAAATAAAATACTACACAAAAGATTAGTCTCTTATTAATTTCAGTTTTGAAAAAATACTGTAACGTAAACAGTAGGTTGTTTGTAATATCGATTTTTGTAATATGCACAATTTTATGTTATAGGTAGGATCACCACCGCCCATAGATATTCGCGATGTAAGAAATATGTATTAATCATTCCTTAGATCGCCAATGCGCCACCAACCTCGGAAACAAAGATGTTATGTCTCTTGTGCCTGTAACTACACTGGCCCTTTCACCCTTCAAGCCCCCACAACCCTAAAACCCCAACCCTAAAAGCACTTAGTAAACGTTTAACAAAAAACTTATAAATGACAAAAATGTACAAGAGTCTATTTGACTAAATGGGCTTAATATAAATCGTTTATGGTGCTTTATACATTATACATTATTTATACACTACATTACATACATTATATTTATTTATTGTATAAATTCACCAAACTTGGTGTAGCGTCATGGATTGAGCTCCAAACCTTCTCCTAAAAAAGATACCTTAGCCCAGCAGCGGGACAGTTACAAGCTGTTACTATTTTATGTATTAAGATAATTTAAACAGTAGCAACACTTACTAAAAATGGATACATAAGTGTATTTGAAAGAGCTATTATTAGCACGTTTTCACTTTCCATGTGTTAATCTGATCTTATAGAATCACCCCTGCCGGGGATGCGTCAGACGTTCTCGGGTGAGCGTGGAGGGTGGACGTCTCCAACCCTTAGCTTGTAATCGACTTGAGATCGCGAAAAGTTCGATACGCGTGTGTGTGAAATTATACGAATTATTGTAAGTATTTATATAATATATTTTACTTTTTTTATTTTAAAACCGTTATAAAGATAGATTAAGCAATAAATATAAAAAAAATCCTAATGAAAATTCCTTTTTTTTTAAATAATGTCAGTTAAAAACCATTTGCGTCAAAATATAAAAGAAAATATATTTAATTAAAAATATCAAGTAGGCTATATTTCATTTTATTAAAATTTTAATTGAATCCATCTAATATAAATAGGAGGGATTTATCATTCAGTTATTTGTAAGTAAGTCACATCGCGTCGTAATGGCTGAATAGATTAGAACGTAATTTGGTATTAAAATTGAGATGACTTTTTACCGAGGAATCCCTTCTTAGACCAGGAAGTAGGTTTTACAAATGCGAAATTACTTATGTCTGACTGTTTCTTAGCACATTACGGCTAAACTACAAAATTAGTCATTATGAAATTGATTTTAAAGTAAACTAGGGTTCGTATTAACTGTGAACTTATAAATTATAAATTATTGGATAACCTTGAAACTTATTTGGTCACAAAATTCATTTATAAATCGGCAAGCTATATTCGGAGCTTTTATTCGTCATATTTTCTATAACAGTATTTAAACAAAAATACTTCGTATACAGTACTTTTAATATCGATAGATCCTGAAACCCAATCTGAAATATCTAAATATTTATATGAGCATAAAACACATAAATTCTGATGTAATTAAATTAAAAAAAAACCAGCGTAACAATGTTGATAGTATATTTAAGCTTGAACACGTGCAAGGAATATTTTTGACGTTAACAAGCAAAGGATTAAGAAAATCCAAGCATTCGGCTTTGTATGTATATACGAGAAGATTATTAAAGTCAAAGATTTGGTTGTCTTGTCAGTCGGCTGTCGAGAGAAAGGAATATGCTATTTTCAAGACGTCGATAATTAATTATTATGGGATAATACATAAATATATTTTCTTTAAATAATGCCTACCTATATTTTGCTTTTCTGAACACGGGTCAAATTTCAATGGAGTTTTATAATTTAAATAAGAATAAGAGCATGAAATTTAAAGCTCCTGAAATTGTCTGCTACTTATATAAAAATATTATATACTATAACTGCGAAATATCTCCGAAATGCGTTTCATTTTCTGGTGTAAGTTTTATGTATTTAGATGTAGCAATCTTTTCAGTTAGGCATTAAAAAAATTAACTTAATTTTCTGTTTAGATATATATTCTAAATACACTAGCTAATTTTGATCCACCTTAAATATATTTATATTATTTTATGTAAATAAATATTTAAAATTGCCATACTAAGTCAACGCTTATAAAATGAAATACAAGATGAAATTGTAGTTTATTAACTAAATAAAAACGGTTCCGTATCGTATTCAAACCTACTATTACAGATCTTAAGTGGATGAAAAGTTTGCTAGGTTTAACACAAGAGTTTTCTTTCAATTGAAAGCAATTTTATATGTAACTTGGCGACGAGAACTTTCGAAGAGGGCGAAATCCCTTTTCAGACGTAGACGTGGCATTCAATAACTTTGTTATTTGATGAATCATCGAGTTGAGAGTATACTTCATTTCAATGGATCTTATTCGAACGACTTTTTAAAAGGCACAGTTAAAATTTTAACTTTTTAAATACAATAATAAATATGTAGGTAAATAAATTTCGCAATATTTAGCTTAAAGAAAAAATAAGCATTTTTTTCTATAACTATTAACATGGATTTTTTTAAATATTAGAAATCCATCTGGCAACATATAATAAGATGTCACTTTCATCTATAGATGTTCCTTACTCTGAATTGCACCATTAAGGGTATAACGTCATATATTCCGTTGTTTCGTGAAATTATATGTAATAATCAGTCCAAGTTTGTTACATTACACCATTCAAATAAAAAGTATTTTTATATTAGTAGTTTTGTACGGTACATACTCAGTCCGGAACGTAACCCGATGACAAATAAATGTCATCCGTTTGTTTCAATTTAACATAGGTGTTATATTGAGCCTGTAAGGCCTCGGTATTGGACTTTCCTAGGGAGTGGGTGCGAGAAGAGGCGTATGCGATATTTGTTTAGTCAAAAACGTTTCCTTGGATAGTGTTTTGTAGCGTATACAATATCATCTTGATTGACACTGGCTATATATTCCTTTTTATTTTTTATTTTTGTCGTCGTCATACTTAGTTATCTGGTACTTTGTCGTTTGGTACAAAAATAAGGGGTCCTACCTATAGAGATTTTTATCATTGTTATATAGCTGATGGTTCATCAAATAAATTCTATTTAATTTCCCAATATAACCTCGTACTTTTTTAAAATTCGTAAATAGATTGAAACGGGCCCGTTTGATCAATCACTACAATGTAAGCTGAATTCATTTCGTTCGATTTTACACCTGCTTTGGCAAACTCGTTAAAATCTACATAAAAACCTTCAAAGACCCTTGAAGCTACATTGTACAGCAGAAATTTTAGATCAATATTTAGAGCATTACAATATCTACGTGTGGGTTAAACGCTGCAACTAAAATTCAATCTGCTATCTATCATTTATATACGTATTGTAAAACTTGTATATTTTGTCAATTATTTTATATAACTATAAAAAATATAATATATTTGAAACGTTAACAACAAGCCCTTTTATTTAATACGCGGTACAGTTCGCAAAAGTTTTTTTTTTCTCCTAGCTCGCCCTCTAAAAGAGTTCCACATATACAACATTTCAATATCAACTAGTAATTCAACAGCTGTGACGTGACCAAAAAATACATTCAATTTGATCGTTTTCCACAAATGACGTAACGTGAGATTCATTATGAAGTAAGTTTAAGAAATTACATATTTTTATATGTGTATTTGATAACGTAAAAGCATAAAAAGAGGTTTTCCAGTAATTGTGATACACACGTAGAACAAAAATAAACTTCTAACTAATATAATTAGCCAATAATACAGGATTTCGCTCTTTTATGGGATAAATACGAGTACGACGATTTCACACATCTTCGAAAGGCGTAAAGTTTAATGATTTACGGCTCACATTAAGGCTTTTTGATTCGTCATAAAGCTCTCTCAATTCTATATGTTCTTGATAATTTAATTCGATGCTTTTCCTGCCATAACCAGACCGTTAAACATCCCAAGAGTTCCGATGATATCCGGACTGTATTAATTTCCATTTTCAACGATTCCTCTTGGAAATTGAATCAGTAAGATAGGATCGCTTTTTTTCATTATAGGTTTGTTGGCGAAGTCTTTGATGCGAGATATTCAATTAAATCTGGATTATGGTTTTGAACTAAGGTAGTTTATTTTTAGGTAAGCAGTCGGGTAAGTGCAGAGACCACTTGCCTATGTCTTAATTTGCAAAAAGCTTGGTAAAACCAATTTGGTAAATTTTGGAGGAAGATATTTTGTATATGGGGCGTTGATGGACGGCAATGAATAAGTTCTTTTTTTAAATCAATTGATTCCTCTCTTACAATTTATTTTTTTATTAAGCTCTTAGCTCGCTCACGCTTTTTCCAATATGCTCTGCCTTTACAATATCTCTTAAAACTATCCCTTTTAACCGATGCATACCTTCTATGATAGTACGTCCCATCCATCACAATCCTAAAGCAACCTTTAAACAAAAGACTAAGCCTATTTTTTGATCCACCATGTTGGATTTCATAATATTAAATTACATAGCTCATGGCACGAGGGATTTTGTGTGGAATAGAATCGGGAACGTATCGTTACCGCTATAAATTAGTAGAATTGGCCCCCAGATCCTGTGATCATAGGATTAATCACCGTTGAATTATCCATCGTATTTGATTTAAATGTGAAGGAATAAAGAGTGCACTCGTGTTTGTGTTAACAGTTGTGCATTCTAAAATACTTGCTATTCCTTATTACACCGCACATAAGAAAGAGATAGCAATATGTTTCATTCTGTCTGTTAGTCAGATTTGGAAGCGACATAATTAACATCATTTTAATAATATGCAGTGTTTACAGACAATTCGCTAAACCAGCAATGTTGTTCAAACGGAACATGACGATTAAAATTCGTTCGCGTGTAACCAAGCTTTGCCAAGTTTGCGGTTAAATTGCTAGATATATAAACAAGTTTAATACAATTTTCATAAATAAATAGTTTATTGCGTTGACACAGACTAAACTACCAACGTAATTGTTGTTCAAACTTGTTGGCTCTTGCTGCCCTCAATGAACTGCTTATATGTAATGGAAGGTATTGCTCTTTAGCGATAAGGCCGCCTTTTATAATATTAGATTTTGGTTTTTATTGTAACTGTTTTGTTTTGGAGTGCAATAAAGTATTTTTATATTATAAAATTTTGGAATAGTTAAACAAGTAGCTGTATAAAAGTAGCCTAATTCTTCCTTGGGGTTAAAGCTTGCTTCATAAAATCGGTTACAAACAGAATTATTTTCGAATTTATAATATTATCTTCAGCATTTCGTTTTGGTCCAGTGCTGGATATAGGCCTCCCCAATGGCACGCCACTAAGCTCGATTTTCCATCCTTGGCCTTGCTTGATTGCTTGCTTGATGCTTGTTCGGTTCTGTGACATATGTGACCAAAATTAAAAAACTTTGCAATAATATACCCTACGCTTTTATATGTAATATAACGATCATACTTCAATTTAGTAGCTTTACCTGTAATTTGACCCAGATGGAAGGTAAAAACAAAAAAAATAAACGTTGTTTATAACAGCTACATTTTTTAATGTTTGAGCTCTTTACAAAAGTTTTAGCGGCTCACACAATGGCAGGTGCACCCTTTTGTTTAAAAGGATTACATTTTTATATTTACATTAAAAAGAATCAATTCAATTTAAATTAAAGTTTCTTTATTCAAAAATGAACCTTTCCATTTAATTAAGTCAATATAAAAATAATCTGAATCAAGGTCTGTCGAGAATCACTTAGAGAAGAGAAGAATTGACGAAAGGACTTCAACGTATTTCATCAGAGTTCATAATAATAGTTTACAATTTTCATTAACCTGAGATTAATCGATATACTATTAGTTTTAATTGTGTTCTATCATTGGTTTAATATGACATAGTGTAATGTAATATATTAATATAACTATTTAATTTTATGTGACGTCACATAGCATATAATCGGCGAACGGTAGCCTTAACCGTGGTCGGGTAATAATAGTAATATGCACCTTATAACCAAGGATAGTATAATTATTAAAAAAAAGAGTTGAATATCAATTGTTCGAACAAATTCGCTTTAAATGTAACGAGTAATTCTTTTTCATGAAAATTGGGTAGATTAACTAAGTAAAGTGCTCGATCCGTATTCGAGTGATTTTCCTTTAAAAGGTTTAAAAGGTTATTGAGTTATTTTTAATCTTTACAAAGGATTTTAATACGTGAAACGGAGTAACATTTTGTAATACCTGATGTACTATAGAATATATGTTTTTTTTTTAATAATGATAACGAAAAATAATATATAGAGACGTTCACAAAAAAAACAATAAGTCGAGATGAAATTTCATATTGAATACTAGTTGAACACAACTGGCTGTTCCTCGCTACTTCATCTGCGTAATTTTTATTAGAGTATTATAGTAAATTATTGACTAGATGGCATAATGTTTTTTTTTTATAGAATAGGAAGGTGGACGAGCATATGGGCCACCTGATGGTAAGTGGTCACCAATGCCCTTCGATCGCTTAAATCGTCGGTGTGCCACCAACCTTGGGAACTACGATCTTATGTCCCTTGTGCCTGTAATTACACTGGCTCACCCTTCAAACCGGAACACAACAATACCAAGTAATGCTGTTTTGCGGCAGAATGTCTGATGAGTGGGTGGTACCTACCCAGACGAGCTTGCACAAAGCTCTACCACCAGTAATAGATGTAAGATTTTATAGTGTTAAAATATTTAAAAAGGTTACGAATTTATTTATTATTAGCGCACGTTAAAAGCCTGTAAGCAATAACAATTAACTAATACACGAACTTTTGAGAATAATACCTTTTAAAGTTTCACAAGCTAAAGTTTAAAATTATTTTATGTCAACATATAAAAAAATTATATGTATAAAAAATAAAGATCTAATAATACTTTAGGAATAATTTGCAGAAAAGAATTTATTAATGTTTATTTTCCAAATCGTTGATAAACTTACAACATACAAATATAGTGAAAATATAATCCCATTTTGTTTCGTAAACAAAATGAGCAATTGTATCTAACAAAGGGCTAAATAAATCATAACATAACATTCGTGATCAACAATTATATTATTTATTCTAATAAATGACTTCGACAAAGGTCGGCTTGTCCGACAAATGTTAGACGAGTCGATCGCAACAAACTAGGCCTGGATTATCTGGGATAGAAGAATTCCAATAATATTTCACTGGCCACCCTTCGGATAGACCGTGGATTAATCAGTAAGCGATAAGCGTATTGCAATTATAGGCACATACGCTATGTATATAAGCTATGTATATAAATTAAAGAATATGATATATTCTTTCTTTTCTTTAAAGGCATTAATACCTAAATTCTTATCTATACAATACATAGTGTTTTCCTTCACCCTAATGATTATAATTGTTTATAATTGGTGTCAAAATACCGTTGTGATTATAATTCATCTCGTGCTTTACGGTGAATGAAAACATCTTGAGGGAACCTGCATGTGTCTAATTTCACTGAAATTCTGCCACATGTGTATTCCACCAGCCCGCATTGGAGCAGCGTGGTGGAAGAGGCTCCAAACCTTCTCCTCAAAAAAGGGAGTAGAGGCCTTTAGCCCAGCAGTGGGACATTCACAGGCTGTTACGGATATAATACACTGTCAATCACAATAATGGTAAAAACATAAACATTATTTATTATAATGATCGCTACAATTAATAATAAAATACTTGATTTCAAGCTGTTCATCAGTTCAAACGATTAATACAGAGTATTAATTTTCCGAGTCTGTTTGACAGGTGATGAAGAGTTAGTTCGTTTAATTTTCTCAAATGTCGCATTTGTCAAAATCGCTATCGATTCAAACCTCGACCTCTTCGGAGTAGCACTGGGTTGTTTGTGACATGCCATTAATTTGGGCGCAACTACCGCTTACTCAGGATTAACTATTAGCGCTCAGTTAATCCCAGTGACCAGCTCATGTATATATGTTTTGTTTACTTAAATTCGTTTCTATATTTTCTCTTTGTGTGAATATTTTTTTATTCACATTTATTTAATAGCCTAGCAATGATTAAGTGTAATGTTTCTATTGCACTTAATCATTGCTAGGCAAAGTAAAAAGCTGCTAAGATCTTTCTAGAATTTTATTGCTTACAATTTTCAATATTAGTATTAAATAGTCAGTTGACGATCATTTAATTCTTTTTCATAAAATCTACTAATTCTATAATAACCTTTTGCAGACAAACGTTAATAGAACCGTTAATAAACCTTTATATTTTTTTTATTTGGCAACAGGCCGATATGATGTTTTCTGCCCTACAAAAAAGTTTCTGATTATAGTCATGTAAAGAGTATTAAGTCTGTGATTTTTCCTTGTTAATGTTATGACTATCACAATTTCAGAACGTAACATTATACGTAACATTAGTTTATATGTATTGAAAAATTGAGGAGTAAGCGTAAACGATTTCTCTAAATCATCATCAATCATCTAATTATTCACGTAATGTAACACTAATTGTCTTAATATGACGGTTAATATCTTTTTTAAAAAAAGACTCTTATTCGTATACTTTATTGCTATAAGCCGTACAGAAATAAGCCGTATCTTTAGTATGCAGACCATTTTCACCTCAGAAGCGCGTTTTCCGGCAATTTCGCTGGTAGGTCTTGATTCATTTAATTTCCTGCTACGAGATTAATTTGTCAAGTTGCGCAAACAAACTTATACACTTTTCTTTGGTATGGGGTAAAATATTACATTACGTGCTGATATTTTTTTTAAATAAATTTGTAAATTAAAGTATAATCTTTACGTCGAAAATATTTAATATTAATCACCAAAACAAAAAAGATAATGGATCTAATAAATGTTTTGTTACAATATAGAATTTTATTTCAATGAATATCAATATTAAATGACAAATTGTAGACGAATACGTGACAGTGCTTACTAATTCCATCGAAAGTTTTTGAGAAGTATCCATAAAAAGTCGAACTTGGCATGTGGTGAGGTTTTTGCCTTTGTTGGCTTTCTTATTGTTCAAGATGAATGGGACACCTCTTCGCCGTCCTACTTTCGAGCTGATAGTAAAGAGCCATTTTTTACCTTACCTCGGACTATTTTTAAACACTTTAACCTTTTCTAAAACATTGTATTATCTCATAATGTGACTATTATATATACTATATGCCAGTTATAAACAGTTTAACACTACACTCTCCGTTTATACCTTGAATGGTAAATTGCTTTGCAAGATTTTAAATGATAACTCTCACGAGGTCCAAATCGCGTTGGTAAATTTTCTTCATTTATATTTTTAAACGAGATAAGAACACTTAATAAGTAACTGTTCTGTGAATGTCACACACTGTTGGGATTACTTACATATGAATATATTAATTCAAGACATTTAATGTATTGTATATAAATTTATTTTTTAATAATAAGTCAACATTTTCTTTCTTTATGTATACTCTAATAAAAGTTGACATAAGTACCATGCCGTGAATATGCCCAATGGGAAAACGACTCCCACAATTCGATTGCATATTCAAGAACATCTATACAACGATATTCATCATTCTCATGATATTTATTTTAAACATTGACCATGAGGTAAAAAATGTAAATTCAATAAGTTTAATAGTTCCTTACCGAATTTAAATCAACGGTTATCAATTGTGATACTTAAGTTAAAATGTCTGCGAGGTTTTATTTAAGTCCAGTATTGTTTCAGTCCCATCATTTGAATGAAAATAAAATAGCTAAGCCGTCTGTTTCAAAGTATTTAATCTTATTTAACCGTCTACTTAGAATTTACTTAAAGCGTCATTAATGAATTAATATTGTTAGGAGATTAGTACGATCCGCGCCCGAAGCATGAGGATAATGGGCTCGTGAGAATTTTGGTATGGTTCGCTCGTGTTTCATATCAAGAGATTAAAGTTCAACAGTTCTGTACAAACTCAAAACTCACCACAGGACACTGTATTGTAATGTCAAAATGTGATTAGTGACAATGACATAAAATAGACTTCATATAGGAACTATATAAGAAGATATATAAGATATATAAGAACTCATTAGCACTCAATACACTGTCCGTATTGAGTGCTAATGAGTTCTTATAGAATATCACAGTAGATCGATTAGAAATATTAAATGGTATGTCTTTTGTGTCTGTAGTTACACTGCCTCACTTCAAACCGAAACACAACATTACTAAGAATAGCTATTTGTCTGTTGAATATGTGATGATTGGGTGGTACCTACACAGACGATCTTGCACAAAACCCTATCACCATCAGTATTTACAAACATACGTATATCAAATATACTAAAATGTTAACATACATAGAATCGAAGTTAAATATAAATATGAACTATATATTTACTGTAATATTAAAATATTTCAATCTTATTATACCCATTAAAAATAATGGAAGAAAATCTGACCTTTATTATTTTCAGCTTAGGAATCTTCAACAGTATCTATATTAAAGACTATTTCTAACGAGCAGACTGTTCTAGAAACTAAAAGTTTAAAGGAAACTTTGTCATTCTTCCTTTTGTTTGAAAACAACTCCTCGGAACCTCGGGTGGATTAAGTCTACGACATAAAATTGCAATTTATTGAACCAACGATTTGAATTACATTTATTTTATATAATTTATTAGAACCGATCCTGTTCGTGGTCAGGGTGAACGAAAACAAGAAATTTGAGGAAACCTGCATGTGGCGGACAAAAACTACCACGTTTATCCACTAACCTTCATCGGAGGAGCGTGGTCGAGTAAGCTCCAAACCTTTTCCTCAAAAAGGAGAGGAGGCCTTAGCCTAGAAGTAGAACATTTAAATGCCGTTATTTATAGGATGCATATGAATTATAAACATAAATTAAGCATTTTAAATTTGGTGGTGCTGCATAGGTTTGAACCCACAATCATCGGTTAATATACACATACATACACAAACGCGCGCGCGCGATCACCCTCACACGCACACACGCAAGCACGTTCTCACACGCACCAATACGCTCACGCACCCGAATACGCACGTACGGATCTAAAAATATGGAAAATACACACGTGTGTACATATGAATAATAGTAATATAATATAGATTGACTAATATAGACTGTTATAAAGGCTATAGTAACCCTATCTGTTTGTCTGTTACGCTTTCAAACTAAACAACCGAACCCATTTTGATGAAATTTATTATGAAGCAATCTTGAACCCTAAGGATAGACATAGGCTGCTAACGGCATTGATATGCAGGTGAAGCCGTGGGCGAAAATTAGTACCTACTACATAAGCTTATTTTTCGTTTAACCGTAGTAAATTACACAACTAATTAAGTAAGTTTTAAACACTCGATTGCGGTAGCTCGGACTTCCATCCGAGAAGTTAAGTACCACGTATTCTATGCACTTGTCCAGCTGAGGTGTTTTTAAAAGTATTTATAAAGTAAATTTTACTACTATTTTTAAAAAAACTATTCGTTCGTGAGATATATTTTTACAGTTTGATATATAGTGCCATAAAAGTTATCACCGTGCGATATTTTACACATTTATGTTCCGTATTCATTGGCAAAAGAAAAAAAAGTAATAATGTTTACGGTCGTTATTTGTGAAGCATCAAAACTGCATTGAAAGCGAAATTATAAAAAAAGTCAAATATTTTTTAATAAAAACACTTAGTTTTAACATTAAAAAAAACATATTTTGTCAAATAATGATCTCGGTTTTTTTTATGAATATCGAATATCGAATTTTAATACAACATTTTTAATTCCGTAACAGCCTGTGAATGTCCCACTGCTGGGCTAAAGGCCTCCTCTCCTCTTTTTGAGGAGAAGGCTTTGGAGCTTATTCCACCACGCTGCTCCAATGCGGGTTGGTGGAATACACTAGTGGCAGAATTTCAATGAAATTAGACACATGCAGGTTTCCTCACGATGTTTTCCTTCACCGTAAAGCACGAGATGAATTATAATCACAAATTAAGCACATGAAAATTCAGTGGTGCTTGCCCGGGTTTGAACCCACGATCATCGATTAAGATTCACGCGGTCTTACCACTGGGCCATCTCGGCTTTTTAACATTTTTAATTCGGCAACATTTTTAATGTAATGTTTATAAGTTAAACAATTCTAACGAAAAAATGCTTTATTTCTGTCACGTGTCCTGCACACCATAATTTTATTTTTATTAAGACAGCAATGAGTTTTAAAACTCATTCCGTCATTTAAAATATGGTTTTTAAATATGTGTATAAAGTAAGGCAAAGAAAATTAAAAATTACATATAAGTGAAATGTAAAATTTGAAAATGAATGAAAATGTATTCTCAATTGCGAAGTAACTCGTTTGAAAGTATTTTCAACTCAGTAATGAAATGTTGGTTTTACAGACATACACTCACCTCTCGTCGGTTAATTGTGTAGCTATTAATTAAAAATTTCCACGTTGATGAAATTTTGCGTGTGTGTGCGTCGAGTGGTCACAGTTATAAAATTATTTTTCATTACAAATAAATTAAAACAAATCACATGAATATTAATTGATTATTAATTTTAAAGTTACTGCGAATCAATCAATCAAATATTTTATTAACGTAGACTCAAAGGAAAACTTTTGAATCGTCATGTTACAGTATTGAAATAAATGTAAAGATACCACCTACCCCACCGGTTCAGAATGTACTTTTTCACCTTTTTAATTACTGAGTTAATCAAATACAATTTTTATGCAAATCCTTTTTGGAAATCAACAAATATTAGCTCTACGCTTTTTTATCACATATATAATCTTGTGTTGAATAATATGCCATGTATAATGGCATGTGTTACTATTCGTTAGCGATAGATGGCGGTAATGAATCTGTCAGTTTCCTGAATCGCGCTGTCCAGATTCGCTACTGAATATACATAATGTAAAAGTGATTTTGTTAAATTGATCAGACAAATTAAATTATAGTGTGAACAGTTGGAAGCTTTTCCCATTTGATCCTCCGATATTAGTTCGGCGTAAAACATGCCTTATTTAACAAAGCTTTTTTGACATGAGATTTAAATTTATCCATGGGCAAAGCTAAAAATAACTGTGGAATCTCATTATAGAAAATAATACCGTGCCCCAGAAAGGATATTTGACTTTACAAAGTCGGAAACTAGGTGTTGTACATTTATTTTACTCCTCGTGTTTATTACAATGATTGTCACTGTTTCAGAATGATATATAATATTGTGAATATTCATGATATCGTTGGAAACATATTGTGACGTCACTGTAAGTTTTAAACATTACTAAATAGATCGGACAGCTCTTTTTGTATCATCCTGGATTCGAATTCCGGGAAACTGTTAAAGTTACTAAGCTTTAACTGTCAAGAATTTCTCAGTACTCACTGGTATTTAATTACCTATAGCCTGACGCCTGAGCTATCTCAGGTCGAATTGAATAGCCGTTCCATCAGACTATGAGTTAGACAATATAGAGTGTGAATTTGACCGGCGATCGAAATTGTTCAGGACTCAGATCTCATGACGTATTTCTATTCAGATCAACAGTAACACTGAAATTCTATTTATTTCTGATATGAAAACAGTAAAGTTATGACCACTATTTCCCTTTACGGTAAGGCACACTCCTATTAAATACTATACCTATCGTCCGACCTCAGTTTAAGCTTTCAATCGTCGTTTCAACGCCAGACACAGCGTCAGCGGACAATATATATTTCTACTAACGACGTCTCGATCACAACAATAGTCGATAAACAGTGCTCAGTGCTCGCGTTTGGTGCTTTTATGATATTTGGTATTGACGCTAAGCGCGATGTTTACGCTGGTATCGTGGTTCGAAATAACTAGAGATATAGTTTGAACGTTACTCACGACGTCCATATGTCGACATCAACGTTTGTAAGAGACCACATCAGTACAGTTCTATGATGAACATCGTGAGGCGGCGTACGGCCTCGGTAAGGGGTCGATGTCGTTTATAGGAGACCACAGGCTAAACTGCTCCAAGACGGTGAAGCGATTGGTGAATTACCGTAATAAATAAAAATAATGTTAACATTTCACATTACGCATTTTAAAATAGTCGTATTAGAAATATTACGATAGTATTATTATATGTTACAGATATACTCGTTACGGGTGAATAGATCGATTGGCGAATGTTTATATCTCATTGGTTAAATAATATCTCGATATTCTAAGTTTTACACGTGCGATATCGGGACAGACTCGTATCGTATCGTAATAGTAGTTTTCATAAATTGTTCAAGATTTTTTTGTTTTTTTTTTTTATAGAAAAGGAAGGTGGACGAGCATATGGGCCACCTGATGGTAAGTCGTCACCAACGCCCTTAGACATTGGCATTGTAAGAAATGTCTAAGGGCGTTGGTGATTAGATTAAATGACATTATGCCAAATATTATTTAATTTAACTTCTCATCAATAGATGGCGTTAGATGTATTTTACATCGCGCTATAAGAATGTTTTTTAAAGTACTAGATAAGTTTTTGTATATTTATGACGGAGACCAATTACACTATCTGATCAACAGTACATACTCGGTGGCTTTATTTTGAAGTCTCACAGTACCAATACTACCGGAAAACCCCAAACATAAATATTAACAAGACATTGCAACGCTTTCTTATTTAAATACTTACGTAATAGTTGAACAATAATTGTATATGACATGGATCGTTACTGCCTAAATAACCACAAGAATTAACCAACCATAATGTCTGCATTCGACACGAGTATTCACTTACGTGAACGGCAGCGTATTAGGGAAATGTCGATGTCTGTCTACCGGAATGATTGCTCAGATAATGCGGAACAATTACCCAAATTGAGCATATACGGCTCTGTATCGATTTACTGAGCGTCCACTGAATACTATATCATGGCATTGTTGATAAAAAAGTTAAAAGTAACAAACTGTAAACCAGCTGTCCTCTAATCTCCGGGCTGAGCTTTCACACAAAAGTTTTGGAGTTCTATCCACCACGCTGCTACAATAAGGTTTAGCAGATTTTTAGTTGGCACATTCGGGTTTCTCCATTATGTTTTTCTTCACCGATACTGGATTATAAGCACATACTGAGCAATTGGAAATACACTCGAGCTTGCTTTGGGCCATCTCGGTTCTAAAGTTTGTTAATAAACATACTATATATATGTTTATATATTAACATATATATAGTATGTTTCAAACAAACAAACTTTAGAATATATTGTTGCTATTTTAGGCTCAATATTCATTGAAGCTGTCGAATATTATGATTTGCACGCAAACTACGACTTGTTTTTGTTACACGTCTATGTATTATTGATTCTTGATGTCTATGATTTATTTTTTTATTAACAGGGAGCGAAAGCGATGACAATCAAAATGTTAATATATGTTTATAGCGAACCGTATGTGATGGAGTGCTAGCTCAAATATAGCTATGCATGAGATAAATTATCTTGATTATATTAAATTCACTAACAAAGGAATATCTGATATCGACGTATAATTGATTGGGTTTAATTATAATTTGCAATTACTAGTCGATCGGCCCAGTGGTTAATACACGAGGACTGAAAATCGTGACTTTAATATTTTAGAAGTTTTAAGGAGCTTTAATTTAGAAGTGGTAAAAAATACCGCCGTGAAACATGCATGTGTGGGGATGAAATTATGAAATTTGTACATATGTGCCAAGTTGTCATTCGTACATAAATTAGGTCTTTGCCCAACAATGAGATATTTATGCGATTTGGACATTGGATACATATCTGAGGACATGACTTGTGTTGAAGGGAAGAGAAAAACACACAAACCCCTAACTAATGAGATAAATTTGAGGGGTATAAAAGGCACACAGAGAATTGACATACAGAGAGTTACTTTGACGGGAAACGGTGTTACCAGTGTACATTTTTTTTTATTTCCGTCTGTTAAATGTTATCTTAAATTAAGTATATGTTACCTAATATATATACAATGTTGATATTTGTACAGTTTTATTGTTAGGTTTGCCACCTTCTATCAAAAACACCTGATTGAAACAAATTAATGGCGCCCAAAGCGTGCGTAGGCCCGTAATAACCGATTTAGCGTTTTATTAAAAGCAGTCGTTTCGCGAGTGTGCAGGTGACAGTGATGGATTCATTGTATAGGATTTTTAATTTAAGGGTTGAAATTCGTTTAAAAAGTTAAATACGCTGGTATTTTTATTAGCACCGTCCATTTTGAAGTTGCACAATAAATGATTTTTCACTCACAAGCAATTCAAAACGTAATCGTAAGGTAGTGTGCACATAGATCCCTTTCACAAGACGGTGGATGTTTATAATTCATCATGTGCTTGGTGGTGGAGTAAAACATTGTGAGGAAACCTGCAAATGTCGGTAGAAAAAATCCTGCCGTATCCATCAAAATGCATTGGAGTAACTTGGTGGAAAACTCTAAACCTCAAAACGGAAGATGGCCTTAGTCTAACTAGGAAAACAATACTAAGTGTTGCAGCGTTCCGGTTTGAAGGATGAGTGAGCCAGTGTAACTACGGGCACAAGGGACACTACATTCCTTCCTATCTAATATAATAGTTGGTGGCGCATTGGCGATTTAAGGAATAGTTAATATTTCTTACATTGAATTTTCTATGGGCGGTGGTGACCACTAAACATCAGGTTAGCAGTTGGCCTACTTATAACTGTACTGTAAAAAAAGCCTACCATTGGGATATCTACAAGTACTTACAACAAGTTAACTTATTTCGGATTGATCGATTTTGTTTTGTGAATACTAAGTTTAGTAAGTTGACTGACACCGTACAAACAGTAATGCTTAAGTTAATAAGTAAAATAAATAACTTTAAAACTATAAGATACTATTATAAGCGTTGTATAATGCAAAACATAGATTATATATTTTTTAATACATATTTATGTTTCTCTCCAATGACTTGCGTTCGTGCATTATTGAGTTTTCTTATCTATACTAATACAATAAATGCGAAAGTAACTTTATCTGTCTGTCTATTAAGCTTGCAGACCTAAGCCACTGAACCGATTTTAATAAAATTTGGTATGAATCAAGCTTGGACCCCGTGAAAGGATACTGAATACTTTTTTATACCTGCCCACCTAGCCCACCTAATTGTATTAAATATTGATCTCTTATGGTGTGTTTGTGAGCGTTTGTGTGTGCGTGCGTTCGTATTTTTATACAAGACTGCAATTGTAAGGTAAATTTATATAGAGAAATCACTAGTAATGGTACAATAATGGACAGGTTAGTTAAGCCTTGACCCGAGACAATAGCAATACCGCAAAGTCCTACGGCATTTGTATTTTCTCCAAGCTAGCCCTGTTTAATTGCTTGCTTAACAAGCGATTTAAGTGAAATAAATAAGCATTTATTTCAAACGTTTACACTAACATTTTAAAGTAACATATTAAGCTACCTAAAAAAATATATCTTACTTAATATAACTTAAGTGACAAAAAAAACCGAAAATGTTTTAAAATAATAATGCCTTCGTCCGCGATGTCGTGTTGATTAAATATCCACTATAAATTTTATGAAAGTTAGCGTACTCCGTCAACAATGTTATCAAAAAACTTTAGCCCTAACTAATGACTCCAAGTTGCTCTGAATGAAAAGTAACGAATTTTCTTTCAGGAATGATCGTCGACACCATTTTTAAATAAAAAAATATTAAAGATATTTGAGATTGCAAATCATTACCGACTCTTTTTTAAACATATAAAATAGGTCAAAAGACTGCCTAATGAGGGTAAGTGATGATGACCGCCCATAAACATTATAGACATTGGCACTGTAAGAAATATTAACCATTACAAACATCGCCATCAACTTTGGGAACTAAGATGTTACGTCTCTTTTACTGGTCGTTACACTTGTTTACTCATCATTCAAACTGGAATGAATGGATGAACAACAGTACTGGGTATTTCTGTTCGTCGGTACCTACCCAGACGGAACAAAGCATTACGACCAAGTAAACTCAAATGTTTAATTTGTGTATGACAAAATAGTAAGGAATTCTCTAATCAAATAAATAAAAATAAAAAATAAAAATAAATAAATAAATTAAAGTTTATTAATATTTTTAGGGGGTGTAAGGGGAGTCGACAACAACCTAGGCTCCCTACCGTCAACCTTACCTGCTCGTGGTACATCCTGCTAATCAACGAACGAGGCTCTGGCGACCTAAATCGTGGCGGTATAACCACACAAATGCTGGAATCCAAAAATGCAAATCCTGATAGCGGGCAGCAGCACTATTAGTGAAAGATTCCAGCCACTGCGGTCACCACCCCGCCTGCCAAGCGTGGTGTCTAAGGCAAATACCCCCCTATGAGCGACGACATAAATTCACGGTCCCCAATTCCCGGTAATCGCACTATTCCTGGCCACGGTACCGGCCATGGTAACGCTGCGATGGGGGGTGCTAAGAATCCCCGGGCTACGGCAGGGTACCACAAACGGCGGCTGTTTCTTGCTACGTATAATAGACGCTCTCTGCGGCTGGACGAACATCTGACAGAATTGGAAGTAGAGTTAAGTCGTATTAACTGGGATATAGGAGGTCTATCAGAAATCCGAAGACAGGGCGAGGACACGATGACACTAGATTCCGGTCACTTACTCTACTTCCGAGAAGGATACCAACCATCCCAAGGTGGCGTCGGCTTTTTGATCCACAAGTCACTTAGAAGCAATGTCGTGGAGGTTGGCAGTGTGTTGTCGAGGGTGGCATACCTTGTCTTAAAGATAACCGAGACGTATGCATTGAAGTTTATACAAGTGTATGCCCCAACGTCTACATACACTGACGAAGACGTCGAAGCCATGTACGCAGACATAGTGAAAGCTATGTCTCGTACCAGTACCTTCTACACAATTGTTATGGGTAACTTAAATGCCAAAGTGGGAGTACAAGAAGATGGTGAATCGAGGGTAGGAAAATTCGGCTATGCGCGCAGGAATCATCGGGGGCAAATGCTGGTATACTTCCTTGAGGTTCAGGGATTACTTCTGATGAATTCATTTTTCCAGAAAAAGCCCCAACGGAGGTGGACCTGGCGAAGCCCCGATAACATAGCGATGAATGAGATCGACTTCATTTTATCCAATAAGCGCCAAATATTCAGGGATGTCTTCGTGATCAACAGGGTAAACACTGGAAGTGATCACCGCCTGGTAAGAGGCACCCTGAATATTAACACTAAAATCGAACGATCGTGGTTAATGAAGTCGACTCTTAGACCAACTCTGCCCCAGGTCGAAGCTGGTTGCGAAAGCTTCCAGTTGGAACTACAGAACCGATTTGCCATGTTGGAAACCAGGCAGGACATTGACGACGCCACCAATGGTCTGGTGCGTGTCATCCTCGAAGTAGGCCAAAATTACTTTCGACAAAAGAGCAATAGACGTAAGTCGAAGCTCTCAGGTGAGACTCTGAACGAGATGACGAGGAGACGAGAACAGCAGAATATGACGCCATCTGAGTGTCAGGCACTTAACAGGAAGGTTAAAAAACTAATAAGGCGTGACACAAGACGAGCGAATAACCGGAATATTGAAGATGCCATAGCACTCAATAGGGGCTCAAAGGTTCTTGCAAAGTCACATACCTCCTGTTGTCACCTGACAAAACTCAGAACCACACAAGGCACAACCGTCATCTCAAAACCAGAGATTCTAGCTGAAGTCGAAAATTACTATGGCGATTTATACTCATCACGAGTACCACCACCTGAGTCCCACAGTGCGGATGACGCACGAGCCAGACTGACACGCCACCTATCAGACGATCTTCCCGACATCAATTTGGGCGAGATTAGGATTGTTCTTGGACAACTTGGAAACAACAAGGCTCCAGGAGATGACGGAATTAATTTCGATTCCGTTCTCCATAATGGTATTACACCGAAGACATGGAGGACAAGACTGTTTTATAAGAAGGGTCATAAAGCTCTTCTGAAGAATTACTACCCCATTTCACTTTTAAGCCATGTTTACAAGTTGTTTTCGAGGGTAATCACGAATCGTCTTGCCCGGAAATTCGATGACTTCCAACCCGTTGAGCAGGCTGGGTTTCGAAAAGGCTTCAGTACCGTAGACCACATACACACACTTAGGCAAATAATACAGAAGACTTAGGAATATAATCAGCCTCTATGCCTAGCGTTTGTGGACTACGAAAAAGCCTTCGATACCATCCAGACCCGGGCTGTACTGGAATCCAGGCAGAGATGCCTAATTGACTGTCGGTATGTCCAGGTGGAGGAGGCTTAAAGGAAGCTAAAAGAAGAATACGTTTGGGCTGGGCGGAATTCGGGCAATTGCGTCATATTTTTGAATCGTCGATCCCACAGTCGCTTAAGACCAGAGTCTTTAATCAGTGCGTCCTACCTGTAATGACTTACGGTGCCGAAACGTGGACACTCACCATAGGACTGGTCCACAAGTTCAAGGTCGCTCAGCGAGCGATGAAACGTGCGATGCTTGGGGTTTCTCTGGGCGATAGAATCCGAAGTGAGGACATTCGCCAGAGAACTAAAGTCACTGACATCGCCCGTAGAATTAGCTCACTGAAGTGGAAGTGGGCTGGTCATGTCTCCAGGCGCATTGATGGCCGATGGAGCCGACACGTGTTAAAGTGGAGACCACGCTTAGGCAAACGTAGTGTTGGACTTCCTGTGACAAGATGGACCGACGATTTGAAAAAGGTGGCAGGTACGGAATGGATGCGGACTGCCCAAGATCGGGATGATTGGCGTTCTATGGAGGCTTTCGTCCAGCAGTGGACGGAAAAGGCTGAAAAAAAAATATTTTTTAAGATGTATGTATGAATAATAAGGCACTGATAGCTTAACTTAGCTTTCTGATTTTAGATACAGTGACTATTTTCAACGAAGACTAGCCAACTTCTGAAGATACGTTAAATCTTGCGCAGTTATACATATTATATCTATGTTATAGAATATAAGTAGGCGCGCAAATAATGGCGCGTCTTTCTTCCCTCATTTTTAAAATGTGATGGCCAAGTCACCGGGGCTGAACAACAATCAGGTGCAGAATCAAAGCTTTTATATTAATTTCGAGGTTTTAAGTAGAATATGTGATGAGTGTGTGGTACCTACCCAGACATACTTGCACAAAGTAACAGTCTTCTTAATAAATCTAATTTCTTAAAGATTAACAAATAATAAAAAAATTGGTACGTATGAATTAATAATATGCGAAGACAAAACTTACTTTAGGGTTTAAATAACGATAAAAATGATAAAAAAAAATAATAATAAAAAGTAGGGTTATTATTATTAACATTATATAAATTGCTAGTCATGACTATTAATTATAGCAAAAGGTAATCGATGGACTTAAATATATACATACAAAAAAGGTCTACAAAAAAGACATTGGTTACCTAACACTCCCTATTACACAACACATTAAATCCTCCTCCATCCGCGTCATCAAACAATACTTAAGATGAATAAAGATGGCTAACAAGAGATTTCAAGCACCGTTAATTATTTCCTGAATTAAGTGTTAATAATTCGTACTGAGATATCCCTTGTCAAGAAATTCTGCCACATCTACGAGTATTTGCAAACTTCCAAGTAATTCCAAACTTTCTCCTCAAGAGGGAGACGAGGTTATAACCAACAGTAAGTTGTAATATTGTGATTTTTTGGTTTATTATTACAATTTAATCCGTTACTTTAATATAAATAAAAAATACATTGCGGAAAGTGACAGTCATTTCTAAACTATATCCGTGACAAATAGCAATAATGTCAAATACACAATAAAACGGCGTACAATGTAAGAAACCGGCGCCAGTGATCGTAAATACATAAAGGACGAGGCAAATCCATCAATAAGATAGATACGAGATATATAGATAGATAGATACGAGATTGCTTGGTCCATTTGCCTTTGGGCCTTATAAGACTTAAAATATCTGGTAAAATATTCATCAAAGTGTATTTGATTTCAGTAAATATATTTGTTTGTAAAACGTATTTGAAATCACAATACTGTAGGAAATACTATAGTATAAAAGTCTGTCTGTATATATTTATAAAAATCAAAATGATATTATAATGTTTTGGGTATCATATTAATGTTTTATTTCCTACAATCTCCATCGACATTTTTGTTCGTGCTTTTAGTGTATCTTTTCTATTTTCTATTTTTTATGTTTCTTTATTTCTAGGCAGGCAATTTTAAATACTCTAAATCTTGTAACATTTGTCTTGTCTGTAGGCTTAAGTCTTCTATTTTTCAGACCATCATTATTACCAGCTACCAGGGCAGAATAAGGGTCGACATAGAAAGCTTACATAGAATAACAAACATAGAAACAAAACAATATATATTTTACGGCCAGGAAACTTCAGACATAAAAATATCTTTTTTAGAAACGTATCAAATAATACAAATGTCATTAAGAATAAGACAGACAGTCGTTTGTCCTTTTCTTAACTTAAACCAATTAGCTGATTAACTAAGGACACTCATTTAAAATCTAATGTAGCGCAGTTCAATTCTAAAAATAAAACAATATAAATAATTTGCATACGTTGATAAAAAATAAAAGATAAGAACTGAAAGACTTTTATAAACTCTGTCAGTGTTGGAAGATAAAATTTATGATGACGAAAAACATCTGCAAAAAAATTGCCATAATCAACTGTGTGTAAATAAAACGTAAATGAACAAACATGTTGAATAACTTTTCATACTGTTTGTTGTCCGTTTTGAACATATGATGAAATATTAATAGTAGCATCTTCGTTAAGTATTCGTTGTTATACTTATAACAATAAATAATAATGTTCTATAAATTTAATTATAGTGTATTTTTAAACTCAACTTCTACTATACGATGACGAACAGGATCACATGGGTAAGCAAAGATTTTACATTCAGTGCCTACAGTTAATGGTGAACACTTACCATTAGGTGGCCAATTTGCTAGTTAGCAACTCAAAATAAAACTAAAAGTTATGTGCGTTAGAAAACTTTGCTAACAAATCAAATTTAATTCTACGCCAGTCAAGCTGCAGAACGCAAGTAGTTTAAATAAAAATGTTAGAACGAATATAAAAAGGCGGTCGCTTCGAGATAACATTCAAGAGTTGTCATTTAACAATGTTTTCCCTCGAACGTAAAAATGTTTCATTAGATCACCCGGTTTTATACTTTCATAAAAAAAGTATAAAACCAAGGTCATACCGAATTCTTAATTTTTAAACTAACAATAGACAAAGTCCGTTCTCTTATTAAGCTACATATGAATGAAAAATTTAGCAAATTATTTTTTGTTTTGCCTTTACCTGTAGCATTTGGTCTTAGCTAGATGAAAGCTATAAAACTTGGTGCGTTTTTAGCGTGACATATTTTGTCTAATCTCAAAAGGGTATACAACTATGGACCTTTTTCGCCTTGATGTTTTCGAGTGTTTGAACGGGTCGATGAAGTTGATTAGATGAAGTTGAAGCTATAGGATCGGACGGGATTAGATGAAGTTGAAGCTATAGGATCACTCTGAAATTTTGCAAAATCTGTTATTAGAGCATCTTTTTATTACAATCCTCCAAATGTATTTATTTACTTATTCTTTATCGCATAAAATATACGAACAAATACGTTACTAAAAATAGCTAAGCTGTCAAGCTTGCAAAGGCAGCCTTATCACCTTCAGTAATCTCTTCCAGGCTACCTCTATCCAGGATTAACGACAGACAGAAATATAGAGCATAGTATGAACTTGCAATTCACTTAATTATGATAACATGTATAGGATAAGTGAAATAACATAAACGACGTTTGAAAAGATGTATGATTGCAGTTTGACAAATGTTATGATATAAGGAATTCCATAATTTGATTTCTCCAAATTCCTCCAAACATCAAGTCTCTTTTTCAATCAGGAATATTTTCGTTTACAAAATATTATATAGATTATAATAAAAAAAATAGAAGTATATATACGTTGTAACTATTAATTGTATACAGTAACAGCCTGTTAATGTCCCCCTGCTGGGCTAAGGCCTCCTCTCCCTTTTTGAGGAGAAGGTTTGGAACTTATTCCTTATTAATTGTATGTTTTCTTTAAATTGTATAAATGAACTTGGTGATTCACAACATTTATTTTCAATAGGCTTCCACGGAATTAAAATCAGAAGCTGATACGAAAAATAGATTTTTAATAGATAAAATATACTGACTCACAGGCGTCAAAAATTTAACGTAAAAAACTTAAAATTAATTTTCTAGATTTGAATTCAGTTAGTCAATGAGGAGCTAGATCGATTAAATGATTTTTTTTCACGTGTATTTTATGTTGACTTTCAGTTTGCAAGCTTTCTCACGATAATTTCTCTTCACTGAGTTCAGCTAGAGGTAAAATATAAATACAAATTACACACAAAAAAAATCAGGCGCTAGTTTTTTTTTTATATAGAACAGGAAGGCGGACAAGCATGTGGGCCACCTGATGGTAAGTGGTCACCAAACGCTCTTAGACATTGGCACTGTGAGAAATGTTAACCATCGCTTACATCGCCAATGCGCCACCAACCTTGGGACCTAAGATTTTATGTCCCTTGTGCCTGTAATTACACTGGCTCACACATCCTTCAAACCGGAACACAACAATACCAAGTACTGCTGTTTTGCGGTAGAATATCTGATGAGTGGGTGGTACCTACCCAGACGAGCTTGCACAAAGCTCTACCACCAGTTCAGATAGAACACGCGATCTTTACGGCATATATCATTAGAAGAGGAAAAATATTTGACTTAATGTGAATATAAATGGAGAAGCCTTAATTAGGATTCCTTTTTAACATCTTCCATTTTCAACTTAGCGTTAAAACTCCAGAGCTTACAAAGGCAACCCGAGTGATCGTTATTTTACCTCTCACAAAGACTGAGTGCTTTCATAATAAGATCCTCTTATATTGGATTTTGGATTCTTTAATCATTATTATTATAAAATATTAGTGTTCGCACTGATCATATAAAATCAAATAAATGAAAGCGCTTCGCATTGATATTGAAGAGTAATTATATTTTGTTTTGTTGTTGTTGAATTTGCCCTGAATTTAAATGATAGTAAATACGTTTCGTAAGATATAAAAAATAGAGTCCTTATATAAGCAGTAAAAGATGTAACTTATGTACTTTTATATTATAAGTTCCATATAAATCGAAAAGACAAAGACTAATTGTATTAACAGTAAATTGGTAGATTCTCATATTTAATTGCATTTGGTTAGCAGTAGATCCTGAGGTTCAAACCCTGGATACAAATCAAATTTCAGACTTTTCTGTCAAGAATTTCTCAGAAGTTCGGAAGTTAGCAGTGGTTATATTACCGTCTCTCGGAAATGCCGTTGCTCCTGCGCCTGAACTATCTCTGATCGTATCGATTTCAGTTGTCTTTGATATCTTGGCGATTGAGAACACATTTAAATTGTTTTTTTTTCTGTTCTTGAATAAGTATACATATTATTACATAGCTGGGGAATATAATATAGATAATAACGTCTGAAACTTGTTAACATACCGTTATAAAGGTTGTTCAATAAATATTATTCTAATACTACGAAAATCTCTGAGGTATCAATCAGAGGAAAAAAGATCAAAGGTCTATCAGGCACCTCATTTATTATGTCAGTACGCGTTCAAATTGACAAAAGGTATAAAATATATATCCGTGAATTGTTGTGTCTGATTTTCTATGACGAGGGTCTCTGAAATTTTTCGCAGGTGTTGGCAGATAATATTATATGAAAATAATGTTTAGGAATTTAGCAACGTCCAAAAAAGAATATAATGCAATAACAATTTTAAGTATTTAAATTAATTTTATTGGTCCCAGAGATGGCCCAGTGGTAAGACCGCGTGAATCTTAACCGATGATCGTGGGTTCAAACCCGGGCAAGCACCACTGAATTATCATGTGCTTAATTTGTGATTATAATTAATCTCGTGCTTTACGGTGAAAGAAAACATCGTGAGGAAACCTGTATGTGTCTAATTTCACTGAAATTCTGCCACATGTGTATTTCACCAACCCGAATTGGAGCAGCGTGGTGGAATTAGCTCCAAACCTTCTCCTCAAAAAGAGGAGAGGAGGCCTTTAGCCCAGCAGTGGGACATTCACAGGCTGTCACGGTGACCAGCTATTTTTCATCATGCGTTGCGATGCCTGAATAAATAATTAATCCATTAACACTCGTTCTTCGCCTATTGCACAGCACTCTGATGATATTTGCCATCATGCCATCATGCAGTTGCCTTTTTTCCAGAAGACTATCCAGATGCCATATCTATAAGGGCCATTTTTCAGTAACTGCTCATTTATGAAATTAAGCGTAACTTCTAAATGCTATAACAATTTCAATTCAAACTTGTATTAATTATTTCTTATGACTTTACTAATAGTAATGTTGAAATTAACCGGCTTGCTTAACACACTTTTCATATTAAGTGTTATTATTAAAGCTCCTATATTACACTGACTTGAACGCCTTCCTTCGTGGTAATAAGCGATAAAAGTAAAATGAAAATCTTTGTAACCACATAAAAAATGGTTAAATGCTTCCGATATTATCAAAATTTATAACCTTGCTTATAATCCACTAAAATACATTGATTACTAGCTTTGCTTAATTAACAAACAATATGTATACCATTACCATTGTCCATTTCTAATGAACGTTTGTGTTTATATATGTATACTATTATTACTTGTATGTAATATAATACTTCATATATGTTACAACTATTATCATATCTAAATTATTGGTATGTATATTAATTAGATTATACAAAAGTTTTTTTCCTCTTAATTTGACTGCACTTACTTTCTTTAAACTTCTTTCACCAAAAGTTGTCTGACGGTCTTTCTATTGTCTGTCTTTTGGCATCTGTAAGTTCTCTTTATTTATATAAATGGTAGGTGAACGGACAAATTGGCCACCTGACGTTAAATGATCCCTATCGTCCATAGACTTTAGCGATGAGCGAAGTATTAACCGTTCATTACATCGTCAATGCGCCACCATCCTTGGGGACTAAGATGTTATTCTATTATTATATTCCGTATGCCTGTAGTTATACCGTCTCTCTCACCCGTCAAACCGGAACATAACAATACTAAGTATTGCTGTTTGGCGCTTATAAATGATAAATGGTGAGAAATGGTAATAAGTGATAAATGGGTGGTATACCTACCCAGACGGGCTAGCACAAGCCCTCCCACCAAGTGAACATGTTAAGCAATTAAGTATGAATTAAAAAAAATACAATATAAGGAATCATTTAGAAATAGCTGTGCATATAAGTCTGAAATCTAAATAAAGCTGATAAATAGATCTTTTAAATTGAAATCAATTAATATTGTAGATGAAAGTCCAGATAAGCATAATTAATAATATTTGCGTAATTTGTGTTTGTAAATAAATACCCGACGGTCTTTAAAGAATCTCATTAAAACCAGTACGAGGATATTCAGAAAAGAGCAGCATAGATAGCACCGAATCCTATTTCATAATATACGATTAGATATTTGTACTGATCACGAAATCATAATTAAGTTTGCTAGAAAAAAAATACATATTAAAAAGGGCATTCATACATATTAATATTATTTCGAAATCTGTCCTTTTTATTTATTTAAATAGTAAACAATCAACTTATTAGTTGTCAATTTTAAACACTTAAAATTAACAACTAAAACAGATGCTCTTACGAAGCATGTTTTTAAAGGTGTAAACAATAATTACCGTAAAAAGAAAAAATATATATAAACCAAACTAACCTATATAAAAATTTTAAATATCAAATCTTAGTGACTAGCGATACAACATAAAAATAAAATTTTCTATATATTCCTTGAAAATTAAAAAACAACTCAACAACAACTTACCTTTATAATTATAAGCCATTGTAAATAAATTTATTCATTCATTCATTCGAGACTCGTAAAGTCAATAAGCAAAAACCTTGTCTCTTTATTGGAAGCTTGGATTGTATTCCACCAACGTGCACCAGAGCTGCCTGATAAACATATGGTAGAACTTCAAGATCAATACGCGCAGGTTGACGACATTTGAAATCCATAGATTCGTACCGCAAAGCAATCTTGGCTGAAGTATTAAGACAGGAATATGTCACAATCCAAATTAAAAAAAAAACTCATCTTATTTTTCAAAACACCCGAATCAAATAAAATTCAAGCAGAGCACAACACAGAAGCTTTTTAACAAATCAATAGCCACCGCTATAAGTACAAAGCGGGTGTATATTGATTTCTTAAAATAGTCTCCAATACGAACTCAGCCGTACCCTTATTTGCGAGACGTGACCAAGTGGTAAACAGGCTGTCGAGTGCGTGCAATAAAGCCTCCACGAGTACCGGCTGTATTACAGCCCTCAGGAGAAGATTTCACTTCGGTTGATATATTTTCACTTGGAAATTGTAGCAATATAAAAAAACATGACATATCACATAGTAGTTGATTAAGGTTTGGTTAAAGAAGAACTATTTTAAGGATCCACGATAAATCTTTGGAACTAAAGTAAAGTAAATATAAGAGTGTAAATACCCACTATGGAACTTAACCACTGAGTTATCTCGGTTTTATTTGTAAAAAAATAATTAACATTTTTAACAAATACAATTTTTCAAATCGCTTATGCGATTTTTAAGCGAGGGAATAGTGGGTTAAAATTAAATATAGCTACGTAATGTTATCCAATTCATTTTAGAAATTGCTGTTTAAACTTATTCAATTAATATTGAAAAGCCACAGGACTCGAATCTTGAAAGGGTTGAAACAGAACTATTTCTCATCCTGTCAAATGTATCCAGAGTTAATGTTTGAAGTGAAAGTAAATCATTCATTGTTTGGCCCTTTACAAATTGTAGCTAAAGCGTGGCGCTATTACGATTCTTCAATCGAAAGCTAAAGTCCTTTCGATTTTCACAACCACGACTGTGACGTCAGCAAACTGTGAATTTGCCAATACTAATCGGAATATTTTCTCTTATTTGATGTAAAGGATAGTATGACAAATCATCTTTGTTTTTCAATTCTCGGCGATGAATGATTCAGGTCTAGTTATGTATTACTCTCATTTATGTAAAAACTTATTTAAGTTTTAGAAGAAAATAGCTTTCATAAATTATAATTTATTTTTAAAACAATAAAAGACCTCTACGAAAATTGCAATAATTTAAACCAACGTATAATTTTTTTGTATAAAAGTCATTATTGTCGTAAAAAAGATAATTGTTCATCCCCGATTAAGTCGGGACGGGTCGCTAGTATAAAATTTAACTTATTTAATGTTATACAATCAGTTTTAGTTAATTTATTTACAACCAAAACATTGTTTATAACATTACAATATTGGAAACAGAAAACTTTAATTAAATATGTTTTTTTATGAATACAAAAACAATAGCAGATTTTACCGCGGTTCACGTATTTCTTGTGCTCGTGCATTAAGAAAGTAGTTGTAACGCAAATACTTTTCGTAATCAGATGCAGCATCGTGAAACTTTGAATGTATATACTTGTATGTATCTATAAAACATGAACACGAACGAAATTGTATTTAAACGTTATGTATTTATTTTATTAGTGTCGCCCGCAGCTTCGCCTGTGTGTCTAGTATAAAAAGCAGCCTACGTCCTTTTTTACGCTGGGAAAACGCATTACGCGTTTTCCCCACAGGAACAGTGTGGGGCTAGCCGGAGTTCAAGGTGCCGAGTGCGCCCCAAACAACGGAATACCCACTAAAAAACCGGCGTTCAGTCTTAACGAGCAACGCCACGGGATCGCTTGCGCATGCTACCATGAAAAGCAGCCTACGTCCTTGAGGTTAAAAATTGCATCCTACGAAATTTAATTAAAATCGGTTTAGTATTTTAGCTGTAAAACAACAGACAGACCTAGTTACTTTCACTTTTATAATTTACTTTTATATCACCTAGCAAGGCGGCTAGGCTGTTGTCTGCTTTACTTTTAACACTGATTTTGTATCAAAACCAGCATCTTAGTTCCCAAGGTTGGTGGCACAATGGAGATGTAATGGATTAATATTTCTTACATCGCCTAGGTCTATGGGCGATGGTGACAACTTATCATTGGGTGGCCCATATGCTCGTCCGCCTACCTATTATATAAAAAAAATATATTTACTAAAGAAAAGAATAATCTCAATAATAAATTCACAAAGTCCCAATTGAAAGGCTGGCGTCAGAAGATAGAGTAACGACCCGGGACCCTTCCCTTTGTAACCTTTTATTTGTCACATGTCTATTTACGCATTACGCGTTTTCCCCACAGGAACAGTGTGGGGCTAGCCGGAGTTCAAGGTGCCGAGTGCGCCCCAAACAACGGAATACCCACTAAAAAACCGGCGTTCCGTCTTAACGAGCAACGCCACGGGATCGTTTGCGCATGCTACCATGAAAAGCAGCCTACGTCCTTGAGGTTAAAAATTGCATCCTACGAAATTTAATTAAAATCGGTTTAGTATTTTAGCTGTAAAACAACAGACAGACCTAGTTACTTTCACTTTTATAATTTACTTTTATATCACCTAGCAAGGCGGCTAGGCTGTTGTCTGCTTTACTTTTAACACTGATTTTGTATCAAAACCAGCATCTTAGTTCCCAAGGTTGGTGGCACAATGGAGATGTAATGGATTAATATTTCTTACATCGCCTAGGTCTATGGGCGATGGTGACAACTTATCATTGGGTGGCCCATATGCTCGTCCGCCTACCTATTATATAAAAAAAATATATTTACTAAAGAAAAGAATAATCTCAATAATAAATTCCCAAAGTCCCAATTGAAAGGCTGGCGTCAGAAGATAGAGTAACGACCCGGGACCCTTCCCTTTGTAACCTTTTATTTGTCACATGTCTATTTACCGGATACGCAAAATACCTATAATATATTAAAGACTGTTTGGTGCAGTGATTAATGATTATGCCTTTTCTGTTAAGGGTTGCCGGTTCCATTCTATTTAAATTACTGTTTAAATTTCGAAATTGGAAACCTTTTTTTTACCCTTTTTAATTTATACAATTTATTGGTTATAAATACCTACATTTATAAATACCCACAAAAAAAGCCGAGATGGCCCAGTGGTAAGAACGCGTGAATCTTAACCGATGATCGTGGGTTCAAACCCGGGCAAGCACCACTGAATTTTCATGTGCTTCATTTGTAATTATAATTCATCTCGTGCTTTACGATGAAGGAATACATCGTGAGGAAACCTGCTTGTGTCTAATTTCACTGAAATTCTGCCACATGTGTATTCCACCAACCCGCATTGGATCAGCGTGGTGGAATAAGCTCCAAACCTTCTCCTCAAAAAGGGAGAGGAGGCCTTTAGCCCAGCAGTGGGACATTCATAGGCTGTTGCGGTTACGGTACCTACATTTTAAAGTTGCTTAGGATTGCTATTTAGTTATACGATGAGTATTTGCAAATCGTGATATATCATACACAAACTTAATACTAATATATTACTAAAGAGCTATTTAAGAAACATTTATAAATGTAACATCGTTGTATTATATATTAAAAAATTAAAAATATATCAAAAGTTACTTACACAATACATACATAATAGATTTTATAGGTGCAAAGTTTTTGATCTATACTCTTTACTGATATTATAAGTACGAAATAAACTCTGCCTGTCCGTTGCGATTTCACTGCTTAACCACTAAGCCGATTCTAATGAAATTTGTCACTAATTAAATGATTATTTATTACCAATGACAAAGTTGCAGTCACAATTTTGATTGATTTTTAATATTTACTGAAAAATAATGAAATACTTTTAGATATATATAATAGTGTAATATAAAATGAATAAAAAGTTACTACATACAAAATATTGACACAAAAAATAGGTAACAAATGAAAAATAAATTTACACATATCAAAATTCAAATCTATACTAACATAAAGGTGAAGAGTTAGTTTGTTTAAACGCCCTTATTTAAGGCTAAGTCATTATATAGTAAATTCATTAACAAAGCTTATTGACCATATAATATCATTTCGGGGTTGGAGCAGTAACGTGAAACCAATTATCATATGGTCTTCCAAATCAGGGATAAATTCTACTAACCCATAACGTTTACGATATGTTCCCGATTCAATTCCAATCCAACTTTGACAATTCTATATTTATTCAAATCGGAAGCAAAATTATATGATATTAACATATATCGTTACGTCAAAATCGGGCTTAATTGTTAATGTTTATACCAATATTCGATAATTAAATTAAAGAATAGGAAAACGGATAAACGGTAACGATTACGCTTCGTATATCCGTTTAATCCGTTCGTAATAAAGTGACAATTTGTTAGTAGAATTGGTCCCAATTTTTATACATCGATCTCAGTTATAAACGATTCTTAAATACAGGATGCATTCATGGACTAAAATCTCAGGCGATAATAAATAACGTGCAGTAGTTAGGATTGATTTGACAATGTCATTGTATCTCATCGTTCTGAATTGTAAGGACCGGAACACATCAACGCTTCAATCGGAACGGAAGAGAGAAATTAGATCTTATGATAAACTTTAAGCTATGTATGACAAAACCGTAAAGCTGTTTGTGTAAAATAAAAGCAACATTAAACATACTAACAGCGATTAGGCCACCCTGATATCATAGCGAGCAATTCTACATAATAGCATTACTTACGGTTTTCCGTATGTTGATTTTTAAATGATAAAATAAACGACTGAAAATATTTGAAAATGCCGTTTTCTTGTACAACTATGGTTTAATTCTTATTATTATATGTGGCTCGTTCTTTTTAGTTGTTGGTTGATTCGATTTTAATTGATCTGGACATTTAACTGAACATAATTTAAATCAAATTTAAACAACAAAAATATATTTATTAAAAGAGTTAAGTGTTAAATTGTTATATTAATTTAAATTTATAATGTTTTACTAATCGGTTAACCCATCATTAGGTAAAAAGCACTATTTCCACTTAACTACTTATATTATACTACCAAAGTTCCGATAACAGCTTCGAAGACTTTCAAAACGCTAATTTTTTACGAGGAATCGAGGAATTTTCATCCATAATTCCAAATGATATCTGTGTCGATTGCAGTTTGCAGAGCTGATTCATTTTACGCTCAGATACAATTCAATGGGGATAAGCTGCTATCGTTCTTGCCACTATTCCACGGTCATAATTTATATCACTTACCACCAACCACCCGCTCGTCAGTCTAGCGACTAGCTCATGAGATTCCCAGGATTCATTATAAGTCTGGAGTTAAGGTACCAATGGTATGTTACAATTCCGTGCCTCGGAAAGCAAGCGAAATCGTCCAGATGTTTGAGCGTTATTGAATTAATAATCATTTAGAATTATCATCGTCATTTTAAAACGTAAGCTGAGTACTTATGTTGTAATATTTCAATACAAGCTGTCAAATATTCCAATTATTATATTTGACATAATTATCGCTCTCAATTTAGGTTACCGTACGAACAATAGAATGGCAATCATTGGATGTTTCTAAGCGATATATCTGAGTAATTAAGTCTATTTACAAAACGAGATAAACTTTAACATAATAATGAATGACTTGTACACAGTTTTGACAGGCGTCAGTCGTCACTTTTATGTACAGTCAACATAACATTATTTCTTAAATTAATAATTATTGTTATGTTTTTTTTATTTAAATATTTAAGTCACTAGTTAGTGTTAATTTCACTTTTTTGCAGCGAGACTGTATTTTGCATATATTTTGAATATAATTATGTTTAATATTGACGATATGTTGATCAATGATGATTTAGACACCTGATATTATTCATACCGACTGAAAAGCTCGTCTGATAAAATACGTATCTAAAAATTTTAAAATTTCACTTCAATTGATAATAAAATTGTTAAAAGATTTATTTATGCAATAGGCTTACGTTTAATGTTCATCACAATTTCTCCATTTTTTTTAATAAGAACTTTAACATCACTTAATAGAAGACAATTTGAATCGAAGTTTTTTTAAATTGTTAATTTAATAAAAAAGTTCGAGTTTTGCGTTTATACATGCAAATACAGTTACAATGCCAATTATAAGTACACCTTGCACTCCAACAATATTTAATGTGATTTTATTAAAAGAAAAATAAAAGTTAATCTTAAAAAAGAAAAATTTGCTCGTCTTTTTTTTCGTTCAGTACTGGGATGCTCCCGAGAATGACCTAGGCTATCAGTTGTCAACGGGATGCCGTGACGAATACTTGTCATATGTGTTTTTGTTATAAAACGAACGCGAGTTCCGTGATAGTGTTTGGTGTTTCATATAATCTGTAAGTAAATTTGTGTATAAAAATATGTAAGTATAAATAAATAAACATTTGTAGGTATATATGTTTATCTGTATGATTATTATTTCTGGACGAATATTTAACGTGTTTTGTAGTGATTAGTTATACCGACGAAGTAGTTTCTATATGAAATATCAGGGAAACAAAATATTTATAAGATTTTTATATGCTATATATAAAAATAAAAATAGCTTTAAGATAAGATAACTAATAAACATTTTTATTTAAAATATTTGTCTTTTGTCGTAACTGACTCTACTTTATTACTTTCAAACTTTAACCTTTAAGTGACTTGATGACAATGAAACCGTAAAATATTAAAATCAACACGGTCATTAACCTCCATGATCATATACGCAATTTTAAATAAATTATTTAATTAAAAATATATAATTATTTAGTTTATACATATTTAAGTAAGCGTTGTGTCTCCGAATTGTTTTTTCCCACTCTTAGCAGAAGTTTTCCGCTTTCCTGAAGGGAAAAATGGTTACACTAGTAACTAACTGCCCCTTTGGTTCCAATGGCGTTTTTGATAATATTATAGTAGGTTTTTTTAGCCTGGTGGATGTATTGGTTGAAATTTATAGTGACTGCTTCGTTGAACGCACCGTAAATGTAGCCAATAAACAGGCCATGTAACCATAATTCGATTCATAGTACTCCTTAGATAATCGTGGTTAACCAAAAATGGGAATTATAGGTGTTTTTTTTTTAAATGACCGTCACGAGACGGCAAACAAAAAGAATAAAAATTGAAAAATAATTAAAATATTTTTTAATCAAATAAAACCAATAAATAATATTTTTGTAATAAAAAAATATATTTTCTTTTTAATTTATTATAATATATAGCTTTGAAGAATATGGTATACGTGCTTCGCACATACATACAAGTTTTTACTTTTGCGTACGGCGGAGAAGGGGCACGAAGACGGCATATGTCGTCATGCCGTTTGTCGTCACGTCACACGAGTCTTTGATAAAAGACGCGCCAATAAATGTTTCAATTAAAATAAAACAACTTATTTACATCCGAATCGTCGAACAGATTCAGTTATAAGACTGATTCAAAGATATTACAATACGAAGGCACAATTATATACCATATTAAAGTTCAATAACCTTCAACGCTTGAAATAAACAATGTAAGTATGATGCTTTTATGTTGAATAAAGCATTTTGATTTGAGTTCAATATTCAATAAACAATCAATTTCATTAATGAAAGAGCGTAGTGTTCAGTTATAAATATATTTATTTTATAATAGTTTAACTTCAAAAACTGGATCAAAGAACATTCCTTTGATTATAAATTAATTGAGCCTTAATTAAAATTAATACCTTCAATAGCTAAGCGGCTTAGGCTTATGTAAAGTCCGTAGCTTTGATTTAAATTTAAAATGTGATATTTGTAAGCAAATTGGACCCTGAGTGAAATGACATGAGTCGTGTAACTAATCTTTTAATATTTCTAAGTTGTGGGATTACTTTTTTACCTAATTTATCAATCAAAACTTCAGGATCATCAACTACTGTTGAGATATATGATTAAAACAACAATTGACTTAATACTTTAACTGACTGTATTCGAATACAATTTAACTGTTAAGAAAAAACTTTTCTCTAAAACTTATATATTTCCATTTCTTATAAAAAATACTATTTATATTGACATCGTATATCGTATGAAATATTAAAAAAATGTACTCTTAAAGAAGGCGACTAACTCTCGCCCCAAGAGTGACAATAGATTTTACTCATAAAGGCCACAATAACGAAGAATAAAATAAACACTGAAAACAACAACTGAAATATCGTCTATTAGGTATTAATATGAAAATAAACGAACTAATAGAGATTTTTTATAGGTAGGCGGACGACCATATGGGATGAGATATTGCCATTATAAGAAATGTTAACCATCGCTTGCATAGCCACTGCGTCACCATCCTTGGGAACTAAGATTTTATGTCCTTTGTGCCTGTATACACTCACTTTTCAAACCAAAACACAACAATACCAAGTACTGATGTTTTGCGGTAGTATGTCTGATGAGTGGGCGGTACCTACCCAGACAAGCTTGCACAAAGCCCTACCACCAGTAAAGTACCACCAGTAGAGTAAGTGGATGCTGTCCTTCTGTAAACGACAAAAGACTACTCTATCCTCAAGAAGAAGGATTGAAGCTTACACTACAACAATAATTTAAATTTTTAATTTCATCCGACACACACAACAGGTTTTTTCGAAATTATTTCCTAAATTCCCAAAATAATCCAATAAAAATTCATTATTCATGTTTTTTAACCTTTGATTTTCGTTTCTTAGGTTATGTGCCATCTCGACTAACACTCTCGACATAAACCATAAAATGGACATTCATATATCTACCTGGGCAACCGTGTTTCGCTCATATCTAACTGTAAATTAGTTATAATTATTCTTTATTAATCACTGAATTTTTTCAAAAAACACATAAATAGTTTTATAAAGTTAAACCTTTATATAAATACAAAACTTAGGCCAAATCGTTAGTTATTTTCGAAATACACAAAATATACAAAATGATTGATCATTTATTATTAAAATAAACTACATTAAAGCCAAGATGGCCAAGTGATAAGACAGTGGGAATCTTAACCGATGATCGTGTGTTCAAACCCGGGCAAGCACCACTGAATTTTCATGTGCTTAATTTGTGATTATAATTCATCTCGTGCTTGACGGTGAAGAAAAACATCGTGAGGAAACCAGCATATATTTAATTTCAATGAAATTCTGCCACATTCGTATTCCACCAACTCACATTGGAGCAGTGTGATGAAATAAGCTCCAAACCTTCTCAAAAATGGAGAGGCCTTAGCCCAGCAGTGGGACATTCACCGGTTGTTACAGTACAGTACAGTAAACTACATTAATATAATAATAGTCATCAATGTCACTAACAATACGCATCCAATTATGTTATATAATTTCATATAGCCTTTGTGTCTATAATAAAAACGAGATACAGAAGTGCAAGCTTTATTATGAGACAAAAATAAGCAAAGAGTGGACGTTACCTGCAAATACTTACAACTATCAGTAATATTTTATATATTTTTGTGAATTATTTCATTGCATGAATTAAAATTAATATATATTTGATTAATTGAATTTTTACATTTATTCAGGGTGAATGTATCCAATTTCACTAAAATATATTTGAGAACGGTTCGGAGAACGATTATATTTTTCATTTCTTGATCCTCATAAGCTGTAGTCCCATTGATTTGGTATTGGCGTAGTGTTGCTTACTAGTAGAACACGGCAAAATAATGACTTGGCAGATTTTTACTCGCTTCACTCTCCTAGGGAATGATTTTGTTGACAGAATTGAACAGCACGACCATACAAATTGAAATTTTGACTGTTTAATATAATTTGTCATAATTAAAATTACCTTTTCTCGTTGACGGATTAATTTCATTCCATTTACAGTATAACTATAGCATGGGTTTGTATGAGTAATGCGGGTCTGCGAATCGTTATCAAAAGAGACATTATTAATTTGTACTGGAGTTTTCGCTATATTCGTAAACATTATATTTGTTCGTTCATTTACAATGTCGATGTGTGTATGTGTGTGTGATGTTAATACATTTTATTTTAAATAATGAGCGTGCAAATTTATTCGTATAATAATAAATGAGTAAATGAGGTTTTTGGAGGCTATTTTCGGTAGCATAAACAGCCTAATTAAGTTAATTATTTTTTTAACATTCCCATATAAAGTAACAGCCTGTTAAAGTTCCACTGCTTGGCAAAGATCTCCTCTCCATTCGAGAAGAAGGCTTGAAGCTATTATCAGTAAGCTGCTTCATTGTGGGTTCGTGGATAAACATGTGTCAGAATTTCAGTGAAATTTCACACATCCACTTTTCCTCGCGATGTTTTTCTTCCGCGCCGAGCACGATGTTAATTATAAACACATATTAATGTGGATAGATCTAGAAAAATCTAGTAAATTTATTTTTACAAAACTTATTACTTAAATAGAATTAATTGCTCTTATACAAATTTATAAATAAAGTCCGTGGCACTCAAGCCCAAGGTCACAATAAATGTCGAGAAATTAGCTCGGAGTAAAAAAGTAGACGAAATTACTACATCGAGGGTTCATGCTTAGTTACTTTGGCACAATTATATACAATATGAAATAATCATCTAACGGTCATTTACCCCGTGCTATTATTTACTTTAGTCATTATATAATACAATTATTTAAACAGGAAAATCTGCAAACTGTGCTAATTAGCATGTGGTAAGAATTTAATACAAATATTTTGTTATTTTAATGTAATCATTTATTGTATTAAAAGTTTTCATGAATTTTAAATTTTATTCCTATATGTCCGGTTAGCTAAATTATTGAGTATGACGTACCTGCATACTCAATAATTTAGCTAACCGGACATTGATTTTTAAACACGATAGTGATTATCGTTATTTATATATAATTATTGATAGATTTACAAAAGTTAGCGATAAAAACTTTGGATATTTTTTTAAATTTAATTTCGGAAGGCACAGAGGCGTGTTAGCTCAACGGTTAGATCACGTGAATTTAAGCGAAGATTCCGAATTTAAAACTAAGCGCGGATTTTATGCTTAATTTGTGCTTAAACACCATTAGGAAGCCTGAATGTATTATAGAAAATCTACCACGTGTTTATCCACCTGTAAATCCACCAGCCTGTAAATGTCCCACTGCTGGGCTAAGGCCTCTTCTCCCTTTTTGAGGAGAAGGCTTTGGAGCTTATTCCACCACGCTGCTCCAATGCGGATTGGTGGAATACACATGTGGCAGAATTTCAGTGAAATTAGACACATGCAGGTTTTCCTCACGATGTTTTCCTTCACCGAAAAGCGCGAGATGAATTATAATCACAAATGTTGCAGCGTGGTGGAATATTATCGCTCAAACACTTATTCGTTTCAGAGCAACAGCGTCTCGCCTACATTCCCACTGGACAGTATTATAACAGCGCGTCTTTGTTTATAATTGGTATATTTCTCTTTACTAGTCCTTATGTTTTTTTTTTCTCATGTAAAAACAATTTTCATTCTTTTAATATAAAAATAAAAAAAATTATTAATTTGAAACTATGTAGAATGTCAATTTTGTAAAACAGATTATATTTACAATGTGATTTAGGAATATATTCGTGGTCGCTCATTAAAACTTTTCTGTACAGTTTGACAAATTTTCGGCTAGCTCAGCCGCTGTGGTTTAAAGTTTAGGATGCACGGTTGCTATAAAATTTTGAGGCAGCTGGATTTCAATTAATATATCGAGAGCTTAGAAAAAAATATATAATATTTTAAATTGCAATAACTTTATCCGTTTTCGTTTGAGGATAAAATTATTATTATAATAATATTTATTTAATTAGCAAAAGTTCAAAGTTTCACTGCTGAACAAAGTCCTCATATCTTGTAAAGGATTGGAAGCTATTCCAACACGCTAAAGAAGCAACGAGGAAAATTATATCCGATTAATGTAAGTTTCGTTACAACGAGATTATAAAGATAAATTCAAAACAGAACACTCAGTAATGCTTGCTCGGAGTTAAACCTGCGGACGTCGGTTAAGCTAAGCCATCAATAGATAAGTTACGTGGACAACTATTTAACTCCTATATAGTCTGTGTAATAGAGTAACTACGTAATTGCGGGTTCATAGTGGAATTTACATTCCGTAGCGATAGATTAACTCAATGTAATCTTCCAAAATTATTCAAAAATGCTCGTTAAAAGTATATAAATAAAGTATATTTTTATTTATTTGATATAAGGCCTTATTTAAAGCTCCGCTTGTATATGATTACATCATGCAATGTCAATAGCTTGTATGCGGTTGAATACATGATAATCGCGACGTAGTTTAAAAATAGATGTTTATATTCTTTCATTTATTATTTATATATCATTTGATAGATAGTTAGTTATTGTAATTGTAATAATGTGATAAGATAGATAATGAGAGAACAGATGGGATGCAATATCTATATGTAATATATATTTAGAATCCAGAAGTGAAAACTTTTATAAAACCGCGAATTGAACTTTTTAAAAATAGAACACCAAATCATACAAATTGATGTAAATAACTTACTCAATAACTCTTAAAAATCAAAAAACACATTTGAACACGTTCAAAAAATCACAAGTCGCGCCAAAAATGAATACCTTACCTTCCTGTTCACTAACAAAATGGCGATTTTAAATTAGCGCGCGTCTTTTTTTTAACAACGCTGGTGTAGAGTCAAGGAATCTCCTTACTATATATTTATTGTGACGTGATTTTTTTGGTATAAAATTTAAACAAGTTAAAAAAACATTTATGTATATCCTTAATTATATAATATTATTCAATTCAAACCAAATTGTTGTTTATTCAATCGTGTTAGGATTCATTATTAAATGTTACGTCAACGCAAGTTTGGAATGTAGATTTTACCGAGAAGGACCGACAAGAAACTCTTTATACGATTAGACTCATATAATCACATTTAAATCCCTTTTTTCTCTTTTCTGGTGTGTATCTACGCTATTTGAGCGCAAAATATTCTGTCAAGGTCACGTATAAAATAGATGACACATGATTTGAGATTATTCATTTAAATCCTAATGTTAGAGATTAATTTAAATGAAAGACTACCAATGGGCCCGAATGAACTATCGAGAACAACTGTCAAGAAACTCGGTTTCTTTTTTTTAACGACACATAGGCAACTGTATACTGTTAATTTTTTTATATCCTAAAATCAACGAATAGTAATTATAATAATAAGCTTTTTTATGATTTAGTTTAATATCGCGTGTTATGTAATTAGTCGTAAATTTTTATTTAAATAATATTTAAATATATAAAATTTATTTAAAGTATTTACTTTTTTCATTTTTGTTAAAACTCTGCTAAAAGTATCTTATAAATACTTTTATACAAACCAGTAATTTCTCAAATAATAATGCTTTAATATTATGATCACCCCAAAACAACTTTATAAGTATAAGAGACAAAGTAATATAAATAGAACAAAGGGCTTCAAACCCTTCGTTTAAAAGGAAGAAAAACATACCAGACAGATCAACAAAATGTAAGGAAAAATAGAATAGAGATTGCAGACAAGCTTTTTCGGTAATAGGTTTTTTTTTCATTTTGTCGTCTAGCGCCGCGGCCATCTTTTCGTTTTCCCTTTCTAAAGATTTATCAAAGGGCTGAGAGATTAATATCAATTATTTTTCCCGTGAGTTTTAATAAATAAACAAGGAGCATGCTACTCAGTACATTTGTCAGATTTTTCGCCGTAGAATGGTTTCATTTTGAATGGTTGCTGAATTCTAGCGCTCACATCTGAGTTTCAATTCAATAACTTATTTGGATTTGGTAAATATACAAAAATGGTCAATTGATTTTATATTCAAGATATATAACAATATATAAACCTACATACTTTATTAAAGAAAGATTCTTATATTGAAGTCGCACATTAGAATCGCGTTTTATTTCCTCGAAATTCAAAACAAATTTAGTTTACATTTATTTAACACTTTTATTTATTATGTACAATAAAATATATCCTCGTACATTGTACAAAATGCGGACTTAATGGTAGAAGTAGTCTCTATCAGCCAAATTTAAGAGGTATTGATACATTTATAGGTATTCAAAGGAATATATGATTTAATATAATAGAATTACAGTTTCTTTTAAAAGATGAGAAACCCATGATGATACATGTGTATCATAGCATTGGAGTAGCGAAGGAATGAGATATAAAGCATCTCCTTAAATTGAGAGGAAGCATTTGCCCAGCAATGAGATATTTACGAGCTAGTACTCATATCTTGTTCGTAAAAAATATATAAAGAGGAACAAATAAATATAATATCTGAACATATATTTTTAAGAGCCTTCTTCTAATTATTATATATTATTTATAAAAGGCGTCTATGCTGCCACCCCTACATGACCTGCGGCCCCGGGCACGTGCCCCTTAGCCATGGCCAGCCACTGATCACAATACACACTCATATTATATTAATTACAAAAAAATGGCTTTATTTGACTGCAGACTTATAAAGCCGATTTATAAATTTGACATTGTTATATACCCGTGCACGTGAAAACATGTAAAACCTTTGGTCGTGCGCCTGATATATGTCTCAAGTCCTCTGACTACGATAGTGAGGGAATAGAGTGCACTTATGGGCTCACTATCGCATTATATTTCATGCGCAGATGGACCTCGGAGTTCGAGTTTTTATCTTGTTTTTGCAAATGATAAAAATGTAAGACTAGTGGTAGGGCTTTGTGTAAGCTCGTCTGGGTAGGTACCAATAACTCAACAGATATTACCTATACCAAAAAAAATAAGAATATTTTATGTAGTTATTCTATTATTAAAATAATATAATAATGCATATTCGAATCTATTATACGTCCCTTTATCCAATACGCTGCAAACTCTACACTACCACACGTTTTTTCTCACTATTTAATAAAAGATACTCTCACATCGATATATTTAATCGGTTAATTAAATCATTTAAAAAAGATATTCTTAGGGCTCAAAATTAAATTTAACCAAACGCACTCACACAAACTCACGTACACTCAAATACTTACACACATACAATCACTCATAAACACAAATTACAGTGTAACTGCATAACCACACTCACGCATAACATAGTCTGTGACGTCTAATCGAATTGTAATATTTTGTTTTAACTCATTATTATTTTGTTACATTTACATTTTATTTTTCAAAACTGTGTGTTGCTACTTCTGTTAACTATTATTAGGTTTGCATAATTCAATGGAAAACAGTAATATGGCTCTATTGTCTGTATATTGTATTTTTAATGTCAACATATTTTGTATCATGCTGTTCTTTTTCTTAAATAAATAAATAAATAATATACTCACAAACGACATTCGTCAAATGGGTACTTAAAAGTGTTGGAAATGTGTAAAATAAAAACCTATACATATATTTTTTTTCTTTATCTACATATATTTAAGTTTGTAATGAGTAATGATTTCTCATACGACTAGTTAAATGCATAATAAGTCATTACAAATGTTTACCGTTTATTTAATGTCTCATATTGGAACTATAGTAGTCTTTGGTTTTCCTAGAATCATTTTCTTTTATATCAAATCAAATCGGTTCATACCAAAACATACTTTCAAATACAATTCACAATATTTTGTCTAAGTATAAGTCCGTTCTCTCCACACTGAGTCTATTTAAACCTGATCGTGTATGGAACACAAAGAAAAGCACTCCATACTGTAATGTTTCTCGCTTATCATTTAATGATAATAGTGACCGGGCCTTCACCAACTTCAATCAATACGCTCTAAGCGCCATTATTGTTTAGTTGAAAATAAACTTTGATACAAACACAAATAGGTCGACATTTCATTGTTGTGAATTTATAACATATTGGTTGAATTTAAATTAAAGGTCAAAGAACACAGCTGATTAGTTGCAACAACGGTTGGGTACTTAGAACGAAACAGTTGTTTTGACGTTTGACTGTTTTTTTATTGATTACTGGCTGTAATTCCTTAAAAAATATTGATTACTATTTTGTTTTTTAATCCAAATCATATTTTCGTTATTTTATGATTTATTTTTGATGGTTCAAATATTATTTCAATCATAACTAGTTAGTTAGTATTTTACCATAGGACAAAGTGTCGTTGTTTTTTAAAAATAAGGGATCTAATATCGTTCCCTTGTTTCTATAAGGGAGCATACATGATCCCCTTTATGAGTGTCCTTAAAAATTTAAAATGTTCCGCTGTAATAAGCCATACCACCTGAATTCATACCCATAACAAAATGCCGTAAAAACCCCTGTATGATAAAGCTTTACTCTTCCGAAACACAGAAAAGCATTCCCTGTCCAATTTATTTGTTAAAATAAATTTATAAGCAGGAATGTTTTATTTTTAAAATTAACGGACTGGTTGCTTGTCGCGTTTAAATAGAACAAGATAAAAGGTTTATTATTTCTCGCAATGTCTTAAGAGTAGGGCTTTTCTATAAGAACAAACGCGAACCTCACTGCAGAACGGTCGAGGAATGTTAGCAATTTATATGCGATATTGACCATAATATTTATAGCATTTCAAGAATACACAAATCAAAATAGTACATCGCTATAATAATAACCGTAAATAAAAAAATATCTGCTATATTTCATTCACCATCGTAAAGTTTTTTTAATAACATCTTCATATATGTAATCTAAATCTATGTATGAAATTCACGCTGATCGCGTCAATTTAAAGCGGTTTTAAACTGCGAAACCGAAGCTACTTTTATAATAATATTATTTACAAAAACCCTCTCCGAAAAGTGTTGCTTCTTCTTGTAAAAGTTTTATGCATATTGGTTTAGTAGTTTTTTTTTCATTTACGCGTTACAAAAAAACGGCTCCTCATTAAGTTGAAATCAACTTGTACTGGCTTATCTTACATTGATTTGTAAAATAACTACTTTTATAAGACACTTTTAGATATACGTATTTTTGTTAAACTTTTTTTTTCTTTGCGTCTATTTTTGTAATTAAGTTTTAGTTTATCTATAGTTAATGTTACATGAATTTGCTGTAGCTACTTTTTCCTTTTTATGTATAATTACAAGCGGTGTTTACCTATAATTAGTTGTTACGCTATTCTATGTAACGTATGTATATATATTTTTAATTTATTATGTTATATTCAGTGTAAACAACTGTTGGTAAACCTAAATAAATAAATAAAAACATTCATCAATGGATTCATTTATTTTTACTTGTCTACATAGGTTAAACTTTATTTATAGCGTTTTATTATATATATATATTAGCTAGCCTAGCTAACAATTAAAGATTTTTTCAAGCGATGAACGTATTTATCTGAAGAAACGTCAAAAATTATAAAAATGCAAATATAAATAAATTGGATTTATTTTAAATACGGTTTAATTTGTACATGGAAGCCATCTGAAGTCGTTACGAAATGAGTAATAAAACGAAATAAAAAATGTTTTTTCCCGATTATTTACGTATGTTATACTTCAAAAACAAATATATGAGTCCAAGTAAGAACATACCTCAATAGAATAACACTTAAATGGAGTAATCTATTAACATAAACTCAATTAAAAATGCACATAAAAAACATACACGTCGAACAAATAATCATTGTTTATTTTTAATTAAAATTAAACAACACCGAAAAAAAACTTGACGAGCTACTTTTCTATGATGTATGCATCTGTATTTATTCATTAAGATTGCAGACTTAAAAACTAACATTATGATTTCACGCTCGATGTTGAAACTGTATTTGATCCTAAAAAAAACGAAACAATATCTGATTCGTTTAAAAATATATCATAAAAAACACACAAACTTCCGTAGTACACGTTTAATGGAAAAAATGCCATAAATGTTTAGAATTTCTGAACTATTCGTTATCATCACCGTACAGTCACCGGACGAAAAAATATACTCTCGCCTCAAAAAGGGCGTTATCTCAGCCCTGACCCTACGAGTTATCATAAAAAGTTCATTTCGGAGTAGCGTTTATTCGTCCTGAATCAGTGATAAACAACTTTTGGTTTCCTTTTTAAAATAAACATTTTTAGGTAGAAATATTAACTACTTGTAAATACGCGTCAAAGGTAGCCTGCTACTTTAAATGTCGTCGGATATTAAAAAATACTTTTTCTCGTAAGCCTCAAATGATGGTTTATTTGAACATTACGATAAAGATGAATATCAAATGTTCCACATCTTATTTATATCTTATTTATATATATAACTTTTTTATGGAAAACACATTATTCAATTTTTATCTCTCAGCTGAAGAATAAATATATATTATAAGTTTCATCTTTTTCTCTTACTATGTTTATATATATGATGTTGTACAAAAGATTGTATCTGTAGAATCGGTCCAGTCAGGCTAACACTATTGAAAAAATATACATTATGTTTATACAAATTAAAATTCATAAGTTTTTACTATAGATTGATTGAGTATAAAAACACTCACGATAGTATATGCAAAGCGATCCCGTGGCGCTCCTCGTTAAGATGGAAAGGGTACCACCGCTGGTTTTTAGTGGGTATTCCGATTCCGCACTCGACGCCTTGGACACCGGCGAGCCCCACAGTAGGGAGGTATCGTGCTCCCGTGGGGGAAACGCGTACTGCATTTTTACAGCAATAAAAAAAAAGTATAGAAACACTGGAATTATTTCATCAATTCACTATTTGGAATAAAAAATTGGTTTAATTTTCAAACAAGCTCGAGTTTAGTCCGTTTCTAAACAATAACTTAATAGATGAATGTTAATTTCAGCCAAAATTAGTTGTCACTCTGGAAACTGGAAATTACTGAACAAACTATTTCGGTCCAAGTTTCGGTGAACTTTATACTAAAGTCGAAAGGCAAACTTCACAAGTTTGCACATTACGAAACATCCGCTGATCATCTCATCAACAAGGAACAATTTGTTTGAGATAAACAAACTACTTAGCCTTCAGCAGTGCTATTCTGTAAGAACCCACTTCATTACTCATCCGTGAAATTTTGATAAACGACTTATTGTGATATACTATTTTGATGCGTGTATTCTTGAAATGTTATAATCATTATGGTCAATTTCGCGTGTCACTTTCTGACATTACACGACCGTTTTCTGCAGTAATTTTCGAATTTGCTCTTACAGAATAGCCCTTAGTTTCATTCTATTTAAGCAACTTCATTGTAGCGTTATAAGATCTTTTATAATAAAATAGTACGATAAATAAAATAAAAATTCTTTTTGTTACAGGTATACGATATTATAAAACTATGTCATAGTGTCGTGTTAAGTGAAGTCATCAAAATGACGTTGCGGTTTATCGGTACGTCTATTATGACGTTTCACACGATACTGACTATTCTTATGTGTGCAACGTCCTATCAAGTCTCGACAGAGGGGAGAGACGAACCACATAAATTCACGATAGAGGAACTAATTTCGACACAGTTCGAAAACAAAGACTCTGATGATCTTGGAATGGATCCTTGTAAAGCTGGTAAGTATTATTTATTAAAAATATCAATTACCGTTTGTTTCTAGGGTTCTTTAAATCAAATTATCGATCCAATATTAAGTAATTACAGTGTATCGCTATTATTTGTTTATAATACAACTGCCACACAACTAGAGTTTGGGAAGTCTCGACATTTCGACATTCCAGTCTAAAAACCATTAGGAATACCTAACCAACATTTATTGAACATAAAATCAAATTTCAACATTTTAAACATTAATTAAATTAAGAAATTTCGTATATATATATTTTTAATTATAAATCGTTTAATTTGACGCAGGTTAAAGCTATTGATTTTTAAATAAAATATTGTAACTGAAAAACAGACTTCCTAATCAGCATATTATTTGTACATCATATTGTAGTGATATATAATATGTATATAACACCATCGCGAAAATCTACGCAATATCTAACATATTTACATTCGTCATCTTTAATCATATCACATGTCACATACTTGTGTCATTTCATTACATTTTGAAGTATCATAAATTTGTCCATGTCTGTCCCTTCGATTCGAATCAAATGCATTCGGCCAAGCTCGCTGTTTGTAGCTAGCGGTATAAGGATTAAATACGTTTTCCAAATATCCTCGTCGGTAAAACAAAAGACAATCTAGTGAGTTTCCGGGCTATACGATATTTTTTTTTTATGAAATATATGGACGGACGGGCAAAAAAGCAAAATTCACCCTTAAAATCGGGAAACCATCAATTCCAAACTGTGGTGTTCAATTGACAGTAAAATATCTGATTATTTGGTTCCGACCTTAAAGTGCTTGCACAAACCCTCTACCAAGTAAAAATCAATATATATATACATATTACCTATTTGTCCAATACGACCGTGTAACCGTAAGTTTAAGTTAATAAGCAAATATAAGTTACCCGAATAGGGCCAAGTGTTCTCTTCTCTCGTATCCAACTAACCTACTGAGACCTAATAAGATTTACTGCATGCCACGCGTCCTTTTCCTTACATATTCTTTAAAATACTACTTTAAAGTAATGTGTGTCGAGTAAATTTAGCAAAAGTTAATTTAAAAAATAATGTAGTTGGTTATATACATATATATAACTTTTAGTTTTTTTTTGACCATCGCTTTTCACTCCAACAAAATTTACACATTAATATCATAAACTTCATAAAAAATAACTAAACAGATAAGTCTTGAAACTTATAATATTGTTGGTGTTTTATATCGTCTTTCCCGTGACGGTCACATTTCTTTATGTATTTAAAATGATATGAAACAACTTGCGCGCTAGTTTTTATACATACTTTATATTTGATACGTTGATGCACTAAAAATTCTTTGATTCTGAGATATATTAACCTAAAATAATGTTTTGGGTGAACGATCCTTAATTACTGGTGGTAGAGTTTTGTGCAAGCTCGTCTGGGTAAGTACCACCCACTCATCAGATATTCTACCGCAAAATAGCAGTACTTGATATTGTTGTGTTCCGGTTTGAAGGGTGAGTGAGCCAGTGTAATTACAGGCACAAGGGACATAAAATCTTAGTTCCCAACGTTGGTGACGCATTGGCGATGTAAGCGATGGTAATATTTCTTGCAGAGCCAATGTCTAAGAGCGTTTGGTGACTACTTACCATCAGGTGGCCCATATGCTCGTCTGCTTTCCTATTCTATATAAAAAAAAAAAATTATTAAAATATTAGAAATCTCATACGTCTTACAATTTATTTAATTTTCGAATTTTTTTCATTTTTAATATTTAAATTAAATTCCAATTTCGAATGCCAGCAAAAATCAATGTTGACGGTTCTTTTTCGACATTTAATTATATCTTGCCTGAAAATCAACGAGTACTAACTCAGTGCTTTTGTTCATCTCATCTCATAAATAATCTTATATCAATCAATTAGAGGAAGGGACTCGAATATTGGATGGTTGAATAATTTCGGATATATCAATATCCCCTAAACAAAGTATCATAATCTATTGAACATCCGGGTTACTATTAATATGAAATTAGATAGACGAACTGTAGAACTCTCATCGACCTTTCAAAATGACGAAAAAACCGATAAACGTATGATTTTCGCCTCAAAACAAATGTGGTTTTTAAAGACAACATTTTTAAAAAGTTACTGCTTTGTGATGTTATGTCTTCAATGCACTTTTATAATTGCTATATTATTTACTTAAAAAATAAGTTTAGATTAAGTAGAAAAACTGAGACATTTTGTAAAAATATTTTTAATTGTTTGTTTACATGTGTGTATTCCCAATATCGGGATTATAATATAAAATATACATGGTGTTGCTGAATATTAGATATTCGATTTTAAGAGTCACGTTATGTAAAATAAGTTGCTTGGAGTAAACACATTTAAAATTAATCGTATTAGCTTAAAAATATGGCTTTGCTGATGCTACGAAAAAGGCATATTTTGCTGTAAAAAATAAGGAAATTAAATATCTAAAATCTTAAATATTTGTTATGTTATATATCGACTATATTATATAATAACTTTTCCACTCCAAAACCTAATGCATAAAATACAAAATTATTGATATCTCTTGAAATGATAAAGCCTATTCCATCCATTGACAAAAAACTACTAACAGAAAATACTAGACAAACAAAACCCAAGGTTCTACCAGCTATCTGATATTAGGAGCCTACTTGGTTAAGACCTGAATTTCTTATTAAATTGATTTCTATAATTTTGTGTATAATTTACATTTGCAGTTGTCTAAGTTCATGTTTAAATAGTATAGGAAATCAAGATTACGTATGTAAATTTTGCCATTTTTTATTTATCTACCATTACGTTTAGTGTATTTTTTACCTAATTTTCAAAACGTATATGATGTTCGGATCCCTTCTTCTACTAAAGAAACATGCAATTTACTTCAAAACATAGAAACTGTTGTAAATGCAAAGAGGAACTGAAATTTCAGAGATAACTGTCCGCTCTAAATCCTATACCCGCGTTCTATCATCCGACTCCATCCCTAATGCCTAGAGTAATTAATTAATTATTAATAATTTACAAACACAACCTTAACATTTATTTAATGGAAAATTTAAAATGAACAGAATCTATTAAAATTCATAACAATATTGTACCAATTATAATTTCTGATGAACAAAATGCGAACTGGCCGACAATGATTGACGTCATTAAGATTCCAATTTTATCACCAGCAAACGTTCGTCCGTAAATTGAAACCGGCGCTCCATAAGCCTTTAAAGTCAATAGCTCTATCCTCCATCAACTCGCCCGTAAAACTAGACAATGCCAGCTTTCATACCAAAGAATTGAGTGCGAAAAGGTTGGCAATTTTTTTCGACTGCCTGAATGAAATCTCCTTTTGATGAATACGTGATAAATTTAATCATTGTTGATGTAAATGATTGAATTGATATCTCTTGTCTAATATTTAAGTACTTTATCTTACTCATGTAATTTGTATTATTCTGAAGTGTGAATGAAGTAGTTTAATTACTGGTAAGAAAAACACGAGTACACATGCGTTGTATTCGTATAAAATTTATTTGAAGTGATAGTTTTAAAAAGTGCCTTATAAAAAACCAATAGAGTTATTATATTTTTCCGCTTTCTATTTTGTATATAGTTTATACGTGTGTATTAAACAAAATGTATGTCGATTATTATTTATTAGGTCCGGGAATGAAACCAACCTTTTGAATGTTTCTTTATTTATAAAGCACACTTGTAAATCGTGAACTTTGGACTTACTCCTTATTCATTTAATTATCCAAATCGCCTAATTTTATATTTTATCGAAAGTGTTTCTCTTAGTAGATTTAAGACATTAAACGGCATTGCAATATGCAATTTACATCTAAGTTAATTATCATCATTTTAAAAAACAATCTATACTTTCGCAGCTGGCTTATTTACTGATGGTAGTTATGTACTGGATGGCTTTGTGCAAGCTCGACTGAGTAGTTACCACCAACTCATTAGATATTCTACCGCAAAACAGCAGTACTTTGTATTGTTGTGTTCCGGTTTGAAGGGGTGAGTGAGCCAGTGTAATTACAAGCACAAGGGACATAACATCTTAGTTCCCAAGATTGGTGGCGCATTGGCAATCGATACATTTCCATAGTTGATGAGCCAACTTACCATCAGTTGGCTCATTTGCTCGTACGCCTACCTTGAAAAAAACTTGCTTTGCTAATACATCTTACTGATGGTAACAATCAGGGATGCTTGCTTGAACAAAATCTTTGGTTAATATTTACGTGTTCTAAGCCCACCGCCATATCGGTTATTATATTTTTAATCTTTACTAATATGTAAAATTTGATTTTTTTGTATGGTTGTTTGTAATGGATAAAGTCAAAAACTACTAAACTGATTTTAAAAATTCTTTTTCCTACAGAAAGCTACATTATCAGTGAGTATCATAGGCTATTTTAATTTTCAAAAAAAAGAAGAGATGCCAATGAAAAGTTCTATTATGTAACTTAAGGTTTAAATTTTCTTCCTATAAATGACATTTTTAGCGTAAAAAAGATAATTGTTGAAACCGGGCGAAGTCGCGGTGGGCCGCTAATTATAAATAAGTGTATATATAATTGATACAAAATACTTTATTTCTATTACTATTCTCGTTCTCTCATTTGTACGACGCGATTTGCATAAACATTTTATATTAAAATCTTTCGAGAAAGAACGTTGCGAAAACTCGTTACGAAAAATTATTTAAGGAGACATTTTAAGGAGAACGTCTCCTATAATATTTTGTAATTGCTTATTTATCCAATCTCGTAATAATTATACATTTTAATGTTATATTTTTATTATTTTGGTGTAATTTCCGAACTGAAGAGACCAGCTTATAACCAGTATTAATAATCGTCTCAGTTGTTCTGATGGTAAATTATAAAAGAATCTCATGGAAAACGTATCATCTTTTCGTATAATTTTTTGCGATAATGTTAAGTAATCCAAAACCTAAAAATACGAAATCGGTACACGAGTTCGCTTTTTTATTTTAATATGATTTTTATTAATTTTATAGTTTAAAAAACTCAAAATCGAATTATTTTAAATATTATATTATGATGTATATATTATATATAATATCCTGGGACATTTTTCACACGGCCATCTGATCCCAAACTAAGCAGAACTATGGATACCTGACAACTGATATACTACATACACTATTTTTTTTTTGTAAATACATACATACTTATATAGATAATTACACCCAGACTCAGTATCTATCAACCACGCCAACCGGCCCGTCATATATTTTTAATGGAAATACACTACACAATACAATACACAACAGCCCTTAAATGTTCTACTGCGAGGCAAATGCCTGATAATATACTAAATTAGTAGCAGCCCCTAAATATTCCACTGCGAGGCAAATTAATACTACAATTAAAGTAAAGTAAGAGCGTATAAATGTCCCAATTATGTCCTTTCGAGAAGGTTTGGAGTTTACTCCATCACAGTGCTCTAACCAATGCGGGTTGGTGGATACACCAACTGGCTGTGGTTGTGGTGTTGAATTATAAAAACAAATAAAACATATTAAAATTACCGCTGATCATCAAACACTATCCATACAATTAAAAAGCCTATTACCATAAGCGAGTGTAATGTTTTTTCATAAAAGCCTTTTAGTATTCATATTTACGACATTTAAAGTGTAAATGAAAGTAGAGCGTCTCCATTTTATAGATAATAGATAGGACACATCGTCATTAACACCTGCCGCCTTCTCAGAGCACTTTCTGAATTTATAAACCTATTTGACTGAGGTACGGAAAAGTCTAGAAATAATTATTAAATACTAGTTTGAAAAACGCTACAATATACATAGAATCGTGATAGCGCTTTGTGTAGACAAGTGGGTGTGATTATACGCTCACCAATTATTCCCTAGCCTATTTCAACCACTTTACTGGTGGTAGAGCTTTGTGCAAGCTCGTCTGGGTAGGTACCACCCAGTCATCAGATATTCTACCGCAAAATAGCAGTACTTGATATTGTTGTGTTCCGATTTGAAGGGTGAGTGAGCCAGTGTAATTACAGGCACAAGGGACATAACATCTTAGTTCCCAAGGTTGGTGGCGCATTGGCGATGTAAGCGAATGTTACCCACATTTCTTGCAGAGCCAATGTCTAAGAGCGTTTGGTGACCACTTACTATCAGGTGGCCCATATGCTCGTCCGCCTTCCTATTCTATAAAAAAAAACAGGCCAAATAAACAACTTTGGTATTGAATCGATGCGATTTATAAAATTACATATGATATCCAGTATATATATGGATTTGCGAGAAAATGGCGTTTTCAATGTTGGCGTATTTGTTATCGGAACTTTGGAAGTAAAATATGGATATAAATAAATGGTGTCGCATTATAAAATAAAGAAACATATATTAATCCAGAATTGTTTGTAGTGATGATATGACAGAGTTTAGCAAATCACATGGAATATTTTAATCTAAAGTTTGTTTATGTCTCCTCCTTTTTTTTTAAATATACATTGTATAACCCAGTTTGAATGTATACTTTTGCAGTCCGTATAATTTTAGCCACAAAAGACATAACATCTTAAATCACCCGTGTAATATGTTACTGCTCCGCCCCAGTGTCGTAGCCTAATGAGTGTCTTTAACTTTTATCAACAAATGGGTTCTCTTACATAAAAGCTATACTAATTTTATAGATAAGATAGCGTATTTATTGAAAAAGTTATAGATTATAAATCATAGTACGATCCACGTGGGTGGAGTAGTACAATGGAATAATGTAAAGGGACCTCTTTTCATCACACTCAAGCACATTGAGAAAACAAGTTATAAGTTTTTCTACAAAAGAAAATTATATATAATACCAGTGATTGTTTCTTTTCTTTGTAAAGTTTATTTTTTATTTTTTATTTCAATAAGTTACTTTAAAATTACAATTTTCAATACTAATCCTAAGCTTTCAATTTATCAATCTGTCGTACACATAAGTTTACGTAACAATGTTTTTGAATTCCACAAGTGTACGCACACTTCACATAAATTGCGGACAGGTTTACGGCGCGTTTAAAAAAAATGGCGGGCGTTACCCGACCCTACTTTTGCACACGTTGAAATGACTACTTAGCATTTTTTTGCTTTGTGAAATGCGTATCGCGTTTTACACACAGACGGATGGGAAGTGCGTCTGAAGGATATTCGTATTCATTAATATTTCCTTTATTTAAAGTGCAAAAAGATAAAACTACTGTCTAAAGCTCGCTTACTATATTCAAAAAACGAGTCGTTCTGTTCACAGGTTGTAGAAATGACAAATTTGAATTTTTTATACAAATACTTATATACCCTGTCAATAAACGATATAAAAGAATAAATATAATATATAATATAAAATAAAAGTATATATAAATATATGTATATTATTCGGGATGATAACAGTGAGGATTCTAACAATATTCCATACATTCAAATCTGTAAGACATTTAAAATTTAAGGAACAAAGAAACTCACATACATGCATACTTGTAACCTAGAAACATTACTCAAATTTTTTGGGCAGTTGTGTAATTTTCTAAGCCACTGATTCGATTTTGATGAAATTAAGTACATAGCAAGGTGAACCCCAAGGATGGACAAAGGTATAAAGATTTACGTACAAGTTCTACATTTTTTTTAATCAAAATGTGCAAATGGGCATTTTATAATTATCCGTGCAGTGACGGAGAAAGAATACATTTCACTGCCCCTTTCCCATGGGTGTCGTAAGAGGCGACTAAGGGATATCTGAGCGACCATCTGCTCATCTGGTGGTAGGATGATAAACATCCGCCTGGCTTGTTACCACCGTACGCATGGTGAAAATCTCGTGAAGTGGCTTGCAGCCGCGTTTCGAGGTCAGCCAGCGTACAGCCAGTGCCCGAGCGAGCATTGCCGCGATGGGTGTTGGTCCAGTGGAGACGGCTGCTGAACCAATGCCGGGGGAAACTGTATTGCCCTGCCGGACAGGGAGACCCGAAGAAACGGCTATTCCGCTGGCCGCCCGTGGCATAGTACAGGGGCCCAAGTGTGCCTAACCAGCACGCGAGGCTGCCCCACCAGGCCACGCATAATCTCGGGGTGGACCGTCGTGCCGGTTGGTGACCGGAAGGTGGGGTCCCGGCGGCCACTTCCGGGGGGGTTCGGGGGCCCTTCCGTCCGGTGGGTCAGTGTAGTTTCCCTTTTGGCAACCACTTGGGAAAACACGCCTCCACACTTTGCCCATCCCTCGTGGCAATACGTCGCTCGCTTCACGTCTCTTTTCCACTCTTTTTTCCCATATGGTAGCGCATCAAAGCAGGAATGACTGTCGTACAGCGGTGCAAACCCTTACCATACCCACGCTGTTTGAGGTCGAGTTCACTAACATCCGTGGACTCCACGCTAACCTCAACGCTGTCCACCACCATCTCGAGGCAGCACGGCCAGCAATGTTGTTTCTAACGGAGACACAAATACTCCGTCCTGCCGATACCAGCTACCTTAATTATCCCGGCTACATGCTTGAAGAATCCTTCAAAGCGAAAGCCGGAGTATGCTTGTTCGTCAGGACGGATGTTTGCTGTCACCGACTGCGCTGCTTGGAGGACCCCTCCTTCTCCATGTTGGTGGTACGTGTGGATCTGGTTCGCCAGAGTCGGGTCTACGTGTGCCTCTACAGATCCCACAATGGTGACTTGGAGACAAGCCGATTATTCGACCATCTTAGTCGGGTGGCAGATGCTGCGCAAGAGCAGTTTCCTAACGCGTAATTGGTGTTTTTGGGGGATTTTAATGCTCACCATGAATCATGGTTGAAATCCCTCAAAACTGACCATGCTGGAAGGACTGCTCATGCTTTTGCTCTCACACATGACTTGACCCAACTGGTTGATTAGCCCACCAGGATCCCAGACATTGATGGGCAAGCGCCTTCTCTACTGGACCTTCTGCTAACTTCTCACCCGGTGGAATATCAGGTTGTGGTTCAAGCTCCACTTGGTTCTTCGGATCACAGCCTCATATCTACCAAAGTGCCACAGGCCAAGCTGCCGCCACCAGCGGTATGCAAACGTCGCATTTGGCACTACAAGTCGGCAGATTGGGACGGTATGCGCGATTACTATGCGTCAGTCCCTTGGAAGGAACGTTGCTTCAGTGGGAATGACCCGACGGCTAGTGCCGCTGCTGTTGCTGGCGAGATCATGTTGGGAATGAAATACTACATTCCTAGCTCAGATCTCGACAGTAGGGGTGCGCGTAACCGTTGGTTCACTCGCGAATGTGCCGACGCTGTATCATCTAAGCAGGTGGCATATCGCGAGTGGATCAATGGCTGCATTAGCGGGGCATCTAACATTGACTCACTGAAAGCAAACTACAATAAAAACTCCAAGTCCTGTAGGAAGGCTTACACGAGAGCGGAAGCACAGCGCATTGTACAGATTGGTCATGACCTTATTTCACATCCTCGGGGCTCCCGTAGCTTCTGGCGTCTGACCAAGTCTGTGCAAAACAATTTCTGCCAACCCTCGCTGCCACCGCTCAGAAGTCCGGACGGATTGCTAGCTCACAGTCCGCAAGAGAAAGCTGATCTCCTGGCTAAACTCTTTGCCGACAACTCCGTCATCGATGATTGTAGTGCTCTGCCACGAATAATACCTTCTTGTGGCCACACGATGCCTGACATCAAAATCAGGCAGCGTGATGTGCGAGCGGAGCTGCAATCACTTGATGTACGGAAAGCTAGCGGTCCCGATGGAATACCAGCCATAGTGCTGAAGAAGTGTGCGGCGGAGCTGTCTCCCGTGTTAACGCGCCTGTTCCAACTTTCTCTTTCTTCGGGATGTGTGCCGGAGGCTTGGAGAAAAGCTAATGTGCAAGCGGTTCCCAAAAAAGGGGATCGGTCTGACCCGGCAAATTATCGGCCAATAGCTATCACCTCAGTACTTTGTAAGGTGATGGAACGGATTCTTAACAACCAACTGATCCATTACCTAGAAGATCACTGTTTAATTAATGATCGTCAGTACGGATTTCGACCAAAACGGTCTACAGGTGATATTCTAGCGTACGTAACGCACCTCTGGGGTGAAGCTATCGACAGGCATGGGGAATCGTTGGCTGTCAGCCTCGATATCTCCAAGGCTTTCGACAGGGTCTGGCACAGAAGTCTTCTCTCCAAGCTGCCGGCATATGGTCTGCCTGCTCAGCTTTGCACCTGGATTGCCAGCTTCCTACACAAGCGCAGCCTTCGTGTTTTAGTTGATGGTTGCGCTTCTCAATTCTATGTAGTGAATGCTGGGGTCCCCCAGGGATCTGTGCTATCTCCCACTCTGTTTCTTTTGCATATCAATGATATGCTCTCTCTCGGGAACATTCATTGCTATGCAGACGATAGTACAGTGCATGGTGGATACCACGGACGCGCAGTGGCTGGGCGAGCGGAAATTCAGGAGAGGCGGGAGGATCTTGTCATTGAACTCAATAGGACGTTAGAGCTTATCGCCAAATGGGGCTCAGATAATCTTGTTGAGTTCAATGCCAAGAAAACACAGGTATGCGCTCTCACAGCAAAAAAGTCACCATTTACCCCTCTTCCCTCCCTCTGTGGCGCTCCGCTGGTGATACAAAGCAAAATCGCCATGCTGGGGATGGACGTTTGCTGCGACCTTAGTCCAAGGGATTACATCGAGGCTGTGATAAAAACAGCTTCACGGAAACTCGGAGTTCTGAACAAGGTGCGGCGTTTTTTCACGCCACAACAACTGTGCCTGCTGTACAAAACACAGGTACGGTCTTGCGTTGAATATTGCTCGCACCTTTGGGATGGCTCCGCTAAGTACCTACTTGAGGCCTCGGACCGGTTGCAGCGACGTGCGGTCCGCATTATTGGCGACGTAAAGGTCACTAACACCCTCGAGCCTTTACAATTGCGTCGAGAGATAGCTGCGCTGAGCGCTTTCTATCGACTGTATCACGGCGAGTGTTCCGAGGAATTATTTTCCCTAATTCCTGCTTCCCCCTTCCTTCACAAGTCTACGCGTGCTGGCTCTCGATGTCACCGACTAGCTGTGACATCAATTCCATCGCGCACAAAGAAATTTGGCAACTCCTTTCTTTGTCGCACTTCCAAGAAATGGAATTCCTTACCAGCTCACGTATTCCCCTCCTCTTTCGACCCGGGTTCCTTCAAATGAGGCGTGAAGAGGCATCTTGCGGGCCGGCAAGGCGAGGGCGGCTAGTGCAGAACCTTCTTCCCGACTGTACTGGCCGTCCTCGCGTTTGGACTCTACTACCACTTAACATCAGGTGGAGTAGAGTCATTTGCCCTCCCGGCAAATATAAAAATAAAAAAAATAAAAAAATAAAAAAAATATTAAATATCTTATATCTTTAAAATTATTTCAATCTATCGTCATAAGAAATAATAGAATATGCATTTTATTCACAATCTGAATCGCGTGTGAAGCAGCGGGGTCAAGCAATAGTGTAATTGATTACGTCTCTTTGTCTATCCTTAAAATAACATTTCATCCTTCTGACTGACTTATTGGTCTGAACCCAAATAATAATACTTTTTTGCAACTTTGGTTACAAATGGAGTATTCCTTTGTCTTAATTGTTTTTAACCGTCTTCAAAAAAAGGAAAAAGTTCTCAATTCGGTTTTTTTTTTATTTTTGTTACCTCAAAACTCCGTCCTTTATGAACCGATTTGGAAAATTCTTTTTTTGTTTGTTTTGTGGTGAAAAAATTGGGCATAAATTTTTTAATGGTCTCGAATTTTATTTGAAGTTGTTTTTTTTACAGGTCCATCTTATTATTGACAAGAAAATAAATGGAATAAATTAATCTGTACTACATAAAAATTAATATAAGAATCTACATCCCAAACCGGTGGGAGTTTTAAATTTAATTGGTTAGCACAATCGCGGTTCAATATTTTTGATAATAGTCAAAGATTTTGATTTTGACTTAACTAATAAAAGACACAATTTTCTTTAGCTTCAAATCTTAGTCTTGGTAAAGAGAGCATTTATTTACAAGAAAAATACAACATTACTAAATAATGCGTCACTTTACATTGATTACATGAGTAATTTACGTTATTATAACATTTACAAAAGTAATATTATTTATTTTACGAATCAAAAATTTCGAAAAGCCTTATTTTCGTATGTACTATTTATTCAATTAATTAGTTTTGAGCGCTTACTGATATATTTTAAACGATTATAATCATTTAGAAATAATTGTATGCAATACCGCTTTCGCCACTTTTCGATATCATACCATACACATACAAATGATCACACGATGAACTACGAATGTCCGATATAGTCATTGATTATTTAGTTATCCGAAAACAATGCCATTGCGAATCAATGGCAAATACATTGGATACATTCTACCAAATCCGAATAGGACGTCCGAAAACAATATCGCATCGCGTAATGTATAAATTAACGAATAAAAACGAACCATGATTACGTCATTAATATAACATCTCTATGCTTTGATTCCAAGTAAGCTTAGTCTAGATTTAATGAAAAAACGACAGCCAAATCGGCTTACAAATACGTATGCGCATATTTTAAAACCGACCAATAAAAAATAGCAATATACGTTCTCTATTCAAAACTGACAAACTACGAGCGACGTGAATAAAAAATAATATTTTTCACACGTCGACATTTCTCGCAGCCAGTATGTAGACAGCTGACATTTGAAAAAGCTCTGAAGGCTGTAGCGCGCCCACTACTAATAAAGGATGACGTGTGAGAGCCCTACACGTGTCATTCGTGGAATGAGCGTGTGATGGGCTGTGTGATTACATTTGCTACGTTTCCGAGTTTATTACGTTTTCGACAGATGTATTTTCGGATGTAAAATATTTTTTGAAATACCGCTGTATTTTGTTAGAGTATTTTTTTTTATTTCTTTGTGTTCAAAATTTCTTTTTGCAATAAACAAACGATGCAAGGATAAACTTGACTGAATAAAGAGAAAAAATATATTTTAATATCTCATATATATCTCACATATCTCGTCTGTCTGTTTGTTTTTTGATTTGTTAGTATAAATTTTGCAATCGATATAGTGAACTAGGCTAAGACCTTTTGTCTTTGTGCAGGCTCTGTCTAGGTGGTTTCCACTCTTATTATTTTATTCTATGTCGAAGCCTCAATATTGCATCGATGTATTTCGTTATGATAAATAAGTGAGCCAGTGTTATTACATACACAAGGGTAATATATTTTTGACCTCTTGGATGGCGACTTAATTGATTACTCAATAAAAAAAAGAAAAGTAGCAATTCTATGTAGTGAATGCTGGGGTCCCCCAGGGATCTGTGCTATCTCCCACTCTGTTTCTTTTGCATATCAATGATATGCTCTCTCTCGGGAACATTCATTGCTATGCAGACGATAGTACAGTGCATGGTGGATACCACGGACGCGCAGTGGCTGGGCGAGCGGAGATTCAGGAGAGGCGGGAGGATCTTGTCATTGAACTCAATAGGACGTTAGAGCTTATCGCCAAATGGGGCTCAGATAATCTTGTTGAGTTCAATGCCAAGAAAACACAGGTATGCGCTCTCACAGCAAAAAAGTCACCATTTACCCCTCTTCCCTCCCTCTGTGGCGCTCCGCTGGTGATACAAAGCAAAATCGCCATGCTGGGGATGGACGTTTGCTGCGACCTTAGTCCAAGGGATTACATCGAGGCTGTGATAAAAACAGCTTCACGGAAACTCGGAGTTCTGAACAAGGTGCGGCGTTTTTTCACGCCACAACAACTGTGCCTGCTGTACAAAACACAGGTACGGTCTTGCGTTGAATATTGCTCGCACCTTTGGGATGGCTCCGCTAAGTACCTACTTGAGGCCTCGGACCGGTTGCAGCGACGTGCGGTCCGCATTATTGGCGACGTAAAGGTCACTAACACCCTCGAGCCTTTACAATTGCGTCGAGAGATAGCTGCGCTGAGCGCTTTCTATCGACTGTATCACGGCGAGTGTTCCGAGGAATTATTTTCCCTAATTCCTGCTTCCCCCTTCCTTCACAAGTCTACGCGTGCTGGCTCTCGATGTCACCGACTAGCTGTGACATCAATTCCATCGCGCACAAAGAAATTTGGCAACTCCTTTCTTTGTCGCACTTCCAAGAAATGGAATTCCTTACCAGCTCACGTATTCCCCTCCTCTTTCGACCCGGGTTCCTTCAAATGAGGCGTGAAGAGGCATCTTGCGGGCCGGCAAGGCGAGGGCGGCTAGTGCAGAACCTTCTTCCCGACTGTACTGGCCGTCCTCGCGTTTGGACTCTACTACCACTTAACATCAGGTGGAGTAGAGTCATTTGCCCTCCCGGCAAATATAAAAATAAAAAAAATAAAAAAATAAAAAAAATATTAAATATCTTATATCTTTAAAATTATTTCAATCTATCGTCATAAGAAATAATAGAATATGCATTTTATTCACAATCTGAATCGCGTGTGAAGCAGCGGGGTCAAGCAATAGTGTAATTGATTACGTCTCTTTGTCTATCCTTAAAATAACATTTCATCCTTCTGACTGACTTATTGGTCTGAACCCAAATAATAATACTTTTTTGCAACTTTGGTTACAAATGGAGTATTCCTTTGTCTTAATTGTTTTTAACCGTCTTCAAAAAAAGGAAAAAGTTCTCAATTCGGTTTTTTTTTTATTTTTGTTACCTCAAAACTCCGTCCTTTATGAACCGATTTGGAAAATTCTTTTTTTGTTTGTTTTGTGGTGAAAAAATTGGGCATAAAATTTTTAATGGTCTCGAATTTTATTTGAAATAGTTTTTTTTTTAACAGGTCCATCTTATCAGTGACAAGAAAATAAATGGAATAAATTAATCTATGTGCTACATAAAAATTAATATTACAATCTACACCCCGAACCAGTGGGAGTTTTAAATTTAATTAGTTGGCACAATCGCGGTTCAATATTTTTGATAATAGTCAAAGATTTTGACTTTGACTTAACTAATAAAAGACACAATTTTCTTTAGCTTCAAATCTTAGTCTTGGTAAAGAGAGCATTTATTTACAAGAAAAATACAACATTACTATAATAAGTCACTGCATATTTATTACATACGTAATACATTTACATAAGTAATATTATTTATTCATTATTTTGTTTTACGAATCAAAAATTTCGAAAAGCCTTATTTTCGTATGTATTATTTATTCAATTAAATGGTTTTGAGCGCTGATATATTATAAACGATTATAATCATTTAGAAATAATTGTATGCGATACCGATTTCGCCAATTTTCGATATTCTACTATACACATACAAATGATCACAGGATGAACTACGAATGACCGATATAGTCATTGATTATTAGTTATCCGGAACGAATGCCATTGCGAATCAATGGCAAGTACATTGGATACATTCTACCATATCCGAATAGGACGTCCGAAAACAATATCGCATCGCGTAATGTATAAATTAACGAATAAAAACGAACCATGATTACGTCATTAATATAACATCTCTACGCTTTGGTTCCAAGTTAGCTTAGTCTAGATTTAATGAAAAAACGACAGCCAAATCAGCTTACAAATACGTATGCGCATATTTTAAAACCGACCAATAAAAAATTGCAATATACGTTCTCTATTCAAAACTGACAAACTACGAGCGACGTGAATAAAAAATAATATTTTTCACACGTCGACATTTCTCGCAGCCAGTATGTAGACAGCTGACATTTGAAAAAGCTCTGAAGGCTGTAGCGCGCCCACTACTAATAAAGGATGACGTGTGAGAGCCCTACGCGTGTCATTCGTGGAATGAGCGTGTGATGGGCTGTGTGATTACATTTGCTACGTTTCCGAGTTTATTACGTTTTCGACAGATGTATTTTCGAATGTAAATATTTTTTGAAATACCGCTGTATTTTGTTAGAGTATTTTTTTTTTATTTCTTTGTGTTCTAAATTTTTTTTAAACAAACGATGCAAGCATAAACTTGACTGAATAAAAAGAAAAAATATATTTTAATAACATATCTCGTCTGTCTGTTTGTTTTTTGATTTGGTAGGATAAATTTTGCAATCGATATAGTGAACTAGGCTAAGACCTTTTGTCTTTGTGCAGGCTCGTCTAGGTGGTTACCCTCTTATTATTTATTCTATCTCGAAGCCTCAATATTGCATCGATGTATTCCGATATGATAAATAAGTGAGCCAGTGTTATTACATACACAAGGGTAATATATCTTTGACCTCTTGGTTGGCGACGTAATTGATTACTCAATAAAAAAAAGAAAAGTAACAACCTGGGACATTAACATCCCACTGTGCTAAAAACTCTCCGTTTGAGAAGTTTGTTTGAACTTTAAGGCACCACTCCGCTCTAATGCGGGTTAATGGATACAAATCTGGCAGAATTTTATTTAATTATTAATTCAGTGGTGCTCGCCTACGGATTTGAACCCGCTGTCATTGGTTAAAATTCAATACTAACCACTGGGATATCAGCTCGTAAATAAAGTGTGATTTTTACGTCTTGCAAAGTCTATTGGTGAGGTTAGTTAGCAGCACACGGCCATACGGTCGTTTGTTTTCATGAATTAAGAACAAGTCAACAAGTAAAAACAATTTAATTGTTTCTAAATGACATGGAAGGAAGTACAACTAATTAAGTTTTAAATATATATTTTTATTACATACACTCGAAACATAACAATAAGATCTTTCTTTTTAAACGAAATAATAATTTAGTGTACTAATAATTTACTAAAAAAACAAAGAAAAAGAAGCTAATATATAGAATTATCATATTAATAGACTAAAACAATATTTTTGAATTGAATATATATGAATTGCATATATATTTTATATTATTTAAAGTGATACAATAGAATACAAAATTTTAATCAATTTAAAATAGTTATAAATCAATTTAAAATAGTTTATCTTTAAATTTTGTATGAGTGTAGTTTAATGATTTTAATCGTGAGCCATTAAATGTAAATAACTTATTGTTTCTCTCGTTTCTCGCTTAACAAATAAGTGACGTTTTTACCATCCTTCGAACTATCACATCCTATGGTATCTTTGGGATAACGCCTCGCTATAGTTGTCATCTGTATTCATTCTTCAAAAAAGAGCTGTGCTTGCTAATAATAATCTCAGAGTTAGAGACTCAATTGGGAATGTTCGTTACAAAGTTGAATTACATCCAATGTTATCATTATATATTTACAACAATGTATGTCTAAGTAATGTCTGAAATAAAAATAGTACTTACGTTCATAGAAAAAGTGACTAAAACTTTTTAAGCACGAGAAGGCAAGAAAACACTTGTAACACAAGATTCCGCTTCCCCAAAGGTAATCCATCCTTCCATTATATCCCACTACTGGGAAAGGACCTCTATTCCACCACGCTGATCCAGTGTGATTTGGTAGGTGGCAACACGTGTGGCAGAATTTATTCTTTAATAAAGTATTTTAATTTTACCCTTTTAAATCTAGACTCAAAAAACCGATAAATTAAATGTTAATCCAAATCAACGACAAAATCTAATATTTTTACGGTTGATCCTTGAAAAATCGTAAAGATCATATAATCGCAAAGAAAGCCCTTAAAGGGCATCAGTAAATTGAATTTACGCAAACAATTTTAGATAGCTAGATAAATTTCGCTGAATTTATTTTTAACATCGGCCCGTTTCTCAAGATTGAAGTTGAAAGTTTTAATCACTCAATGAGCCCTAACAACATTCCTAAGGTTCTATGTCGTGGAAGAAATAAACTAAACCCATAAGAAATAATTTGAATTATTATCTGTTACAGTATGGATCTTTGCTCATTATTTGTTTGCCTAATATTTTTTATTAAAGGGCGTAATTTACAATATATATTTTTTTAGTTTAATTTATATTTAAATTATTTATGTCATCTTTAACGAATTTTAAACTCTTGGAAAACTTCATATAGAATATGAAAAAATAAATTCATAATATGAACTAACAACAATATCTATACATACTTAGATTGCGTTCTATTTTATTATAAAAATTTAAAGGTCTCTCATGATATAGCCCCGAGACTCGTTCTAAAAACAAATATTTCTCTAGCTAGATAAATACTTCTCGACACGGTACACAACACACACAGTGTATGGCATATTGTATATCGCGTTTTAGTTACTTCGGAATTTGATACATACGGTTTATTATAATCTACAAAAGTTTTGTTTTTCTTTTTTAATAATTAAGACAGTCTTATTTAAAATAATGATATGAAATCTATTCAATAGAGAAAATAATCTAGGCTTGTACTGGAAATTTATGCTTTAAGCCGTACCGTTAGCAAAAAAGTAATACTAGATTTCGCCTGCAATTCTTCGATTGGTTTTAACTATTTCTTTTATAGTGTACATTTATCTGCATTATAATTTTAATAACACTAGTTTGACTTATATATCTTTGGCATAAACGTTACTAGTTACTAACAAGCAATCAGTTTATACTTAAGGTAACGGTACTTGTATCAATCAGTTAAAAACAAAAAGAAAATAAATATAATTAAGAAAGATAGAAATGGAGGAGCGCAAAATTTTTTTTTAACTTTGCAAAAACATACATGTTCGTTTTTTTTATTTCGTTGTATTACATAATAACATTTAAAAAAATAATATACTTTGTTATAAAAGACAATAGTAACGAAGATAGGTTCTTAAAGATTTCGAACAAGTAATTTTAAAATAAGAACACAAAACCGTCATTTGACTATAAAACCACGAGAACTACACGCAAAATAAGATAAACAAAGATTACACAGCTATATAAATTCACATTCGCACCTAACTGCGAATTTGTGTGCTAAGGTTTCCCAGCTACGCTCCACATCAAAAGGTATTTGCAACACCGTGTAATTCAACGGTAACAAACCTTTGACACAGAGCTATGTGGAAAAGAGTTCGGTAACAAAGAGTTCCCGTGTTTGGTGTGAACTTTACAATTAAATGTTTTAACGATAACGTTTTGTAAATAATAATTTACTTGATGGAATTGTGCTTTTTGATTTACTAAATAAGTTTTTTTTAATCTATTAACTATCGGTGTTCATAAAAACTTTTATTGGTAATTTTAAATAAATACTTTTTTTATGCCAGGGCAAGGGATTTACTCGGTAGGGCTTTGTGCAAGCCCGTCAAAAACACACACTCACATCAAACTAGCAAACTTTAAACCGATAGAAAAATACACCAACGAACGGAAACAATTCGGCTTTGTTTCATTGAAATCGAATGACAGTGAAATAAAGTTATCAACATATATACACATAATAAAGCAGTTGACAGCGTTTCTGTACAGTTATCGGAAATAATATGTCCTAATAAAAGCGATTTTCACGCGGACGAAGTCGCGAGCACCAGCTAGTTTATAGAATATACTATAGTTAACAGTGAATTGTGATAATTACATTGTTTTAATAAAATAATTGATATATAACTTTCATATTATATACATCGCGTGATAGTTTATATTTTTAGTGCGGACATGGGCGCTCTCAGTGCGGACAATATGTTTAGAATATAAAGTGTAGTGGCAGCCGTAAATGTGCTTGGGTGAAAGCTCTTCTGCCTTTGATGGGAAGGTTTAGAGTTTATTCCACTAAGGTCCAATAGGATGGATACATACATATGTGTCAGATTTTCATCTGACACGTGCAGGTTACCTCACAATTTACATTCATAATATTCACAAGATCAAGTATAAACTCAAAGTAAGTACATACAAATCAATAGTGCTTACATGGGTTTGAATCCGTAGTTTTCGGTTTACATTCATGTATTCCACTGGTTCATATCAGCTTATATAATTAAAAATAAAATATTTCCTCATAAAAATAATATTGTGACATGTTTTTTTATTATAACGATTAAAAATCCAATAATCGGAGGTTAAGACCCGAGATAAAAATATATAGCTTTTCGCTAACATCTGCATAAACAATTTTTTTTTTTTTACGATTCATGATTCTACCAAAAATATACAATAACAAATGACTTGTTTATATTAATATCTAGTGGCCTGCTCAGCTACTACAGATCATGAAGTCGAACCAAATAATTAGGGCAAAAAATGCTCTTACGGCCCTCCCAACATTAGTGAAAATTCAACATAATAAAATTTTTTTTTGAAGAAAACCAAAAGATAAATTTAGATTTATATTTTCCTTATTGTCGTTACATGTTATCATAAAGATAGCAACGCCAACGTCGCGAAAAATAATTTTAACTACTTAATGAAACTTAGTGGAGATACTTAGTGGAGTGCTGGGATCGCAAGCGTTTACCTATGTGCATCCCGTTTGTAGCAGAGCAAATTTCCTATTTAGAAATCATTTTATATCGTTTTAGCAATGTAAAGATAAATTTCCACACAGCTTATTCGTTGCTAACTCTTTGCCAGATGAATTGTACACATTAAAGACATATAAAAAAAATCTTATCACGTTGAAATTTTCATAGAATATAGTAATGCTATTAAAGAACCTAAAAATTATTTACTAGATAAAAACAACATTTGTAATAAGTAGCCAAACCGATATAAGTCTCGAGAATATGGTCCGGTCTAAATAGATATTTCAGCTTAAAATTATTCGCATCGAGCTTAAAATTGGTATAGCTCTTGGGTATATCAAAAAATCCCCACCGCTCTTGGCGTTGGCTAAAAAAAATGTTAAAGGTCGGAATTACTGTATTTTCCTCGTAAACGATAAGTTACGGTAGCTTACTAGTGGCTTTGTGCAAACTCATCTGGGTAGGTACCACCCACTTATCGGATATTCTACCGCAAAACAGCAGTACTTGGTATTGTTGTGTTCCGGTTTGAATAATGAGTGAGTGAATTACGGGCACAAGGGACATAACATCTTAGTTCCCAAGGTTAGTGGCGCATTGTAAGCGATGGTTAACATTTCTTACAATGCCAATGTCTACGGGCGTTGGTGATCACTTACCATCACGTGGCCCATATGCTCGTCCGCTTACCTATTCTATAAAAAAAGTGATATCATAAATCCCGGGATTTCGCAATATTTATAAATAAACATTTTTAGATGTATTTACATATAACTATTTTTTTGCATTTGCCAAAAAACCTAACATTATTAAACGCTAAAAGGCAATAGAAGCACCTATTTCGAGGATCTTTGTTGACATAGGTCCAAAGTGCCATATTTGTAACGACTTTCATAGAACAATAAGTCTTCCACCTTTGTAACAAGAGCTATATTTGTGTAAAGATATTTTAACATCGACCGTGTATATGGACACGCAAAGCTTCACCTCATTTACTGATATTGTATACGTAACGTTAGGACGTTCAACAGTAAATGATGGTGTCGAACTATGATATCAATAGTGCTGGCAGCGCCTTGCGTCGATAAGATATTAATTTATTTATATAAGAAAAACTATCGGCATATTCACAAAATTGACAATTAAAATAAAATATTACGACAGTAGTAAATTATACAGTATGATACACAATTATAGGTTTTACAACAATATTGATTATTTCGTGGTTGTTATTTTGTTATTGTAATAAAGGAATATAAGAACGCTTAACAATACATATATAGAAGCCGAGATGGCCTAGTGGTAAGACCGCGTGAATCTTAACCGATGATCGTGGGTTCAAACCCGGGCAAGCACCACTAATTTTCATGTGCTTAATTTGTAATTATAATTCATCTCGTGCTTTACGGTGAAGGAAAACATCGTGAGGAAACCTGCATGTTTCTAATTTCACTGAAATTCTGCCACATGTGTATTCCACCAACCCGCATTGGAGCAGCGTGGTGGAATAAGCTCCAAACCTTCTCCTCAAAAAGAGGAGAGGAGGCCTTTAGCCCAGCAGTGGGACATTCACAGGCTGTTACAGTTTACGGTACGGTAACAATATATAACGTTTATTTAATTTAATGGTACTAAAAGATAGATAGATAGTAAAATAATACGCAAAAGCGGTTTTAAAAGCTCGTGTGACTTCTAAAATGATATAATTATTTTGTTTGATTTTTTCCATTTAAAGCTTAACTTAAAAAAAAAATGCTGGTTTGTAGCTTGAAAGTAGCCTAAGTGCTAAGGGACGTTAGTTAAACTTTATTGCTTTGCTATTGCTATTTTTAATTGACAGTAGCCACTTTATGAGTCCCATTTTCGAAAACAATATAAATATTTAAAAGTCTCTTTTTAATAAATTAAAATCGACTTATATTAATCATATCAATTATTTTTATTTGAACACTTATGTTTATAGATAGAAATTTTCCCATCACTAGCGTACAGGAAGGAGGCGGCTCTTTATATGAACGCTGTCCAAGCATAGAGCGTACACGACTGTACATTCGTCCATTGTGTGAACATTCATCGGAACTCTATCGAAATATATGGTACAGTCGAGTGAAAATGTCAAGTCATGTTACAAATGGTCTCCGTGTTTATTCTACCATTAACAGCAAGGCCGACGTAAAAAGAGGGGTGTTATAAGTTTAATGATGTGCGTGTGTATGTCTGTGGCATCGTATCTCCCAAACGAATGAATTTTGATGGTTCTTAGCTATAAACTATAAAGACCTATTCAGGCGTTCAGTTTATTTTCTACTTGAGAAAAGGATCTTACCAACTTTAATATTATAAATAATTATTTATATAATATATTTTTTTAGTATAGGTAGGCGGACGAGAATATGGGCCACCTGATGGTAAGTGGTAAACAACGCCCATAGACATTGCCATTATTGCCTGTAATTACACTGACTCGCTCACCCTTGAAACCGGAACACAACTATACCAAGTACTGCTGTTTTGCGGTAGAATATCTGATGTGTGGGTACCAGACCAGCTTACACACAGCCCTATCACCAGTAAATAATAACGCATTAAATATATACAAATAATATTAAAAACAGCTACTGTACAAATCATGACCGTGTGAGAATGGTGGCAAGAATGCAAGCAGCATTATATCTCTGGGCAGAAAATGAAACAGCTGTGTACATATCAGTGGAAGCGATAAGATGAGGTATTCTACTTTGAATAAAGGTTTTTGCACTATTATTCTATACTTATAATTATTGAATATCGATAAAATATAAAATAATATACTTCCTGTGTTATGTCGATGATTGTACTATTATAATCAATCGAGAGGAGTGCTCCATTCATGGATACATCTATGGGAAATGTTCAATAAGGATGGACGTACAGACAAGCCTATTGTGTAGTACTTACAGAATACTCACGTGCTACAACACTATTCCTAAAATTTATGAGTATAAATATAACCATTTGTATTGCCCTGTCGGAGTACTTGCTATTTCTTCGTAATACAATAGATACAGAGACCAAATAAGGATGGTTTTGTGATTTTTACTAAAGATGAGAACAACGTTCAGTACCATGAGTCTTGAAAAAATATACCGAATATAATGAAGTTCATACAGCATAACACCTGCAGTGTTATATTAACTTCATTACGCACCCGTGAAATGTCGATAAACGACTTATGGTATGTTATAATTATAGTTGAATATCATTTATTGACATTTTACGACCGTTTTCTTTTGCCCTACTTGCCTACCTATTTTTATTAAAACCTCCTTTTAGTTAAACCTCCTAAATAGTAATTTAAATTTATTTTACCTCGGATTTTGAGATATACTTCATGTAGGTGCATTGAAATCGACACCTGCAGATATCCTCAACATATTTTTTATGAAATAAAATATTACAAACACAAAATAAGCAACAGTACACACTACTCAGTAACGCTTGCTCGGATTTCAACGGGCAAATTTTATTCATTGAAATATAATATCTCAAAAAAATCAAAAAATATTTTTTAATCTGTCAACAGTTACGGCATCAACAATTTTCGCATTACGACTAAAAAAATATGGCGGCTGTGACAGAACGTTTTATTCATTTACGAATCATTGAGGGAACGAATGACAAATTGAAAAGTTACCGTCAAACAAACGTGTATTTATAATTTTTACGTGAAAATCTTTGTAAATAATTTGCTTTACTAATTGAAATAACAAATGTATGTTTTAAATCTTGTCCGAAATGATTAACAATTCAGTCCAATTTTTGAAAGTCCAAGTGTTGCCCGCAAAGTTAAATATTACATTAAAAGTTATTTTATTGTTTGTGTGCGTGCTTGAATATATGTGTTTTTATAATTCGGGTCGAATTATGCTACCAAGCCTATTACTTAAATTCATTTTTTAAATAAGGGAAATTCTAAATAAGGGAAAAAAATATTGTGTTTGTTTGTGTGTGCATGCATGTGTGTGTAGTTTACGATTAATTGTAATAAATGTTAATGTTTTTAAATGATGCATTAGCTCATTGAAAATAAAAAAATGGTGAATATAGATGAATTATTCATTATAAAATAGTTATATAATATAAAATAGATAAGAGCCAGTCAAGTCAGTTTCTGTAATAAATGAGTTTTTCATAAAGTGACATTCAACAAATCCGTGACTAACAAGCAAAAAATATAACTAAGAATTTATTCATGTAAACCCTATAATAAATGTGAATGAACTGAAGGGAACTGTAACCAATCATTACTGAATTTTATAATGCACGACATTTTAATATCTAATAAGGTATATAGGAAGATAGAAAGTCTGTACTTGTTCCTTTTGAGAAGGCTGGCGTTAGATGATAATTTCGGAGTTGGCTCCAAAATGGCAGTCTCAGGCGGCGCTTCGCATAAAATACGTCCTATACTTAAATGCACAATTCCGGCTTCAGCTAGATTAAACCAGTATAAAGCGGCTCAACTAAATAACGAGCTTAACTTCCTGGGACAGACTTATTCGTTTTACCATTTTTTCGAATTTATATGACTTCATAATCATATTAATGTAGTTCAAGATATAAATATTTTTAAATAGGAACTACTATGTTTTATATTATATATTGTGATTTTTAGTCTTTTTTTCTAAGTAGATCCTTTTAATTTTTTCGGCTTACGGGAGTCATTATTAGTCATCGAATGGACACAACTAAACCCTGGGCAAGTGCCCTATTGATAAGGTTAATGAAAACCTTGCCATCATTTACATTTATTTTAACTATAATGGAAACAAATTGATTAAAAATAAATAATCTCCGCAAACATTACGAATTGTCTGTCGCATGTTATGGAAAAATCTGCAAAGCCTTCATTGAAATACGCTATCATTTTTAAAAGTCATTAACCATACATGGCTTTTCATTTACACAAATTCAATTCAAATCAATTTGCAATAAATCCTTCCAGTTAACAACTTGGCTGTATCCCAAAATGGGAGATACAAATAGATTCCTCTTGGCAATTAACAGCGTATACCCCACAAGACATGTCCTCAAACAACCATTTAAGTAGTACTGAATTGTTCACTCTATGCTCGTTGTTATAGAGTTCATTTTTGAATTAATATTCTAATAAATGTAACAGTACTTTATGGCTGGACTCCCAACCAAAATTACGGTATGCTTCATAACTGTGTTAAGTAAAGCGTATTTAAAGCGTGGAGTTTCTACATTTTCAATAAGCCTCGAGTAATTTAAGTTGTAGAATCTATCTTGAATGTGTGTAATCTATTTCGAGTTAAATGATAGTATTTTTTATGTATTAGTAGATTCGATCGCGGCTTTTCCCGCGTGTTAGATGAAGGACAAGAGTTAGCTATGAACTGTGGTTTATGTTCTTTCTTGGGGTTCAAAACTTGTTTCTTAATAATTTTCATCAAAATCAGTTCAGTGTTTTAACCGTGAAATCCTAACAGACAGATGATTAAATGTTATAAAAGAGGAAGGAAGAAAAAAGCCGAGAAGGCCCAGTGGTAAGAACGCGTGAATCTTAACCGATGATCGTTGGTTCAAACCCGGGCAAGCACCATTGAGTTTTCATGTGCTTAATTTGTGATTATAATTCTTCTCGTGTTTTACGGTGAAGGAAAACATCGTGAGGAAACCATGTGTCTAATTTCACTGAAATTCTGCCACATGTGTATTCCACCAACCCGCATTGGAGCAGCGTGATGGAATAAACTCCAAACCTTCTCCTCAAAAAGGGAGAGGAGGCCTTTAGCCCAGCAGTGGGACATTCACAGGCTGTTACGGAAAAGAGGAAGATCAGATATAACAAAATTACAAGATATACTAATAGTACGTTATTTATTTACGCACTCATAAACTGCTTGTTGTTCTAGTGGTTATAAGGTTTTATATTCTAGACATTAAAAGTTATTGGGTATTTCTGTAGTAGCAGCTCTGAGCCTGGAAGTTGTAAGGGAGTACACTCCCCTGCCTCGAAAATCACGTTAAGCCGTTTGTTCTGAAGCTTGAACTCTTTCCGGTCGTATCGGATTTCCTCCCATCGGTTTATGAGAGTGAGGGAATACAGACTGCATCTATCTTTGCGCACACACTTGTGAGCTATAAAATGCTATTTTTTTTTAATTTGTATGAATTATTTTCCAACTAGTTTTCCAAGTAGCCATTGTCCAGAAAATATCCGTAAAAATCTGTTATAAGGACATAACCTTAATATATTATATCAAGCTGCCAGGAACACTTTAGTCCATAGACTGAGTAACGCATTAGAAGTGGCAGTTTGTAAAATAACAAAGTTCTTTCATTTACATCGCGGTATTTTTTTCTTTACAAAATATGATATCACCACGAAGCAATGATTTGGTTACTGGCTTGATTTAAATATTGTTGTTATAAAATAAACTTTTATTTTACATAAACTGACATATAATTAAGATTAATATAACATTGTTTTTATAGGATAGCTTAGTTTCTTTATATTCTGTTTTGCATTATTAAAAAAAATTGCATTAATAAGATCTTTAAACTGAAAAATTATACGATAAAAAGAGCCGAAAACTAACTTCTTGGATCAATGACCTTTAATTTTGAATTGTTACGTACAATACGTTGCACTTAATTTCACGTTTATAATTTTACTATAATCGCGCCCAAATTTAAAACGATTCAAACGACAGACGAGTCAGACATCGATGCCATTTCTGCCCCATTTATTAATCTGTGTTCGTCTAAGGTTACCCCTCTTACGGCTCAGCGGAACGGTTATGTTGCCAAATATTGTCGAAATATGGCCACTTATTTATTTCTTATTTCATTTCGTTTGTATTAAAGATGAAATATTTTATAAATCTCTTTAAACTAATATCAGAAAGTTAGATTTATGAAAACTTAAATATGCATGCAAAAGCAGTCTTTATATGTCCGTCTATTAGTTATTGAGATAAGATTATAATAAAATAGTTTCCGCCTGCGTGTGACGTGTAACCCTATGTCCTTGTCTGTACCTCAGACAATATTTATGCAAAGTTTTATGATGATTGCTTTAGTAATTACGATGGGAAAGCGTAACAAATAAACTCACTTTGGCTTTTATATATTATTAAGTATAACCGTAACAGCCTGTGAATGTCCCACTGCTGGGTTATAGGCCTCCTCTCCTCTTTTTGAGGAGAAGGTTTGGAGCTTATTCCACCACGCTGCTCCAATGCGGGTTGGTGGAATTCACATGTGGCAGAATTTCAGTGAAATTAGACACATGCAGGTTTCCTCACGATGTTTTCCTTCGCCGTAAAGCACGAGATGAATTATAATCACAAATTAAGCACATGAAAATTCAGTGGTACTTGCCCGGGTTTGAACCCACGATCATCGGTTAAGATTCACGCGTTCTTACCACTGGGCCATCTCGGCATATATTATTAAGTATGTAGGTCAAAAAAAAGCTGAGAAGGCCTAGTGGTTATAATGCCTGAATCTTAACCAATGATCGTGGGTTAAAACCTTGGCAAGCACCGCTGAATATTCATGTGCTGAATATGTGTTTACAATTCATCTCGTGCTTGACGGTGTGAAAATATCGTCAAGAAATCTGCATGTGTCTTATTTCACTGAAATTTTGCCACACGTATATTCCACCAACCGGCATTGAACCAGCCTAGTGAAATAAGCCCCAAACCTTCTCCTCAAAAAGGAGAGGAGGCCTCAGCCCAGCAGTGAGACGTTCACAGGCTGTTACTATTACTATATAGGCTAACTCTGCAGTATAAATACAAGAAAATATATAATTATATACATATACTGTTTTGTTTACGAATCAAATATTTGTGAAGACACATTTTTGCTTTTGAGGAATACGTGTGATACAAAACGACTCTTACACTCTTAACTGATTCAATTGTGTGCATTGCGCCTTCTGATTAAATTATACATAAAGATATCGCGACGACGCGACGCGATGAAGAAGCAACAGCGGATTATTTATATATGTCCTCCTATACTACATAACGATTATTTTTTAATCCTCGCTTAAACTTACTAATTATGCAAAAAATATTTTATGGCAGAAAAAGTGGTAATTTCATTTTGAAAACCGATGAATTTATTTTAATCGAGTTTTAATCGAGTTTGTTATAAAGTAGCTTAAATTGAGCAATAAATAGAAAAGGAGTTATGGTAGGTCGTATATTCTACCGCCGAACAGCAATACTTAGAATTGTTGTGTTCCAGTTTGACGGGTAAGTGAGTTCTTGGTTACCAAGATTGGTGGCACATTGACGCACATATTTCTTACAACATCAATATCTATGAGCGATGGTGACCAATTACCTTCAAAAGGTCCATTTATCTATCCGTCTATCTAATTTATATATTTAAAAAGTATATTTTGATTCCTGATGTACTATAACGTAATATTAAACTGAACTTATTAAATTACATACGCCTAGATTTCTTACTGGTTAAGCACATTGCCAATTTCAAATTTCGAACATTTTTCAATAAAAAATTTAATATCTGAAAAAGAAATAATCAGGTCATCTCCAAGCACTTGTTCTAACGAACCGCCGAACTGAATGCTTTAGCATTGGATTAGAATATCTCTAGATAGAATACAGTAGGTAGCCCACATAAAAAGCAATGTCTGAAACGGGGAATAAAAATTTCACAAAAGGCGACAGTAATTAAAGAAAGTCTGTTTTAATAGAATTAATAACATTTATATCCCCAATTATTATTTTTGCATTAAAACACTTAAACCTTAGAACTATAATTCAAAAACTCTTATAAAACACATAACCTTAAGTATTGTTGACTACATAAGTGATAAGAAGGCTGGTTCATTTTTCGCCCAGAGGATCGGAATTGCGATTCAACGGGAAAATTGTGTTGGCATTTTTGCCACCATTCCACGCAGTCATGATTTGTACAGAAGCTATTTTTAATTTTGATTTTTGTATACTTATATGGGCTTTAAGAGATTGTTTCTGATAAAAACTTAAACGTTAAATCAAATTAAGAATAAGATTTTTGTTAGACACATGCATCATATCATCATTTCAACATATCCCAAAAAAAAAACCTTATCAGCTAATAATTTTAGTTAATAGCTATCCAAATAATTCTTATGTTAATAAATTTTCAATACAAGGCTTTCTATAATGGGTACATATCTCGTAGCTTGTACTGAACATATTGTATCGTTGATCCCTAACACGATTTAGCGAAACTGCGCCTGGAACAATATATTTGCCCCAGACATCAACACCGACGTAACAACGGCGAACAAACAAGATTTATGAACTCGTAATAGAACTCTTATAGTTCCCACTTCAGACCAAACGGCGTGATTGTGGCGATTGCTTTTATTTTAATGGTACATGAATGTTCATTTCATATGACAGCAGAAAAGAATGACTACATAAATCTGCACTTAGCGGTTTTTTTTTACAGGGCAGCCAACATGAAAGTTTTATCTATTTTAAACGACTAAAATGCATTGGCTCTTTGATACAACATTTTTAATATTTACTTATCTTATACTGATAATAAAGGCATTTATTTTTTTTTGGACGAATTTAGTAGATTATCATTTTGGCGTTTTTTTTTTGTTTTTACGCAATGAACATCGTTGCAGCTTGTGTGTGTTTTTAAAAGCTTTTATTTTACTTGCAATGTTTGTTAGTGTGCAAGCTGGATTGGAATCACTTACTATTATCATACACAGTTCGAAATTTTACTATAACGTTGATTTAGTTTCGATGACACCAGATAAACATAACCAGATTCTATACACAGAATTGGCTCGAGACGAAGGAACTCTTAACGGTCAGCAGCATAGACACAAAATTTTGTATACATATGTAATCATTTTGATTGCCCTTTTTGAATTACACAAATTACTTGGCTGCTTCACCAAAATACTTCCCAGATATACTCTTCAACGGTAAACAGCAAACACGATTTTTTTTTATACGCATCAAATTATGATAGTCCGATTTAAATTCTAGCAAAACTTTTAGTGGTTCACCATGACTTGTGTAAGTTGGTGAGGTTTAGTTGTGATACCGTCATTGAATAGAATGTTTTTTTTTAATCTTCACTTTTTTGAGACCTTTGTCCATTTGGACATGTTAGCTCCATCATGGAATGTTGAATGAAGAATGTTGCTACTTATAAATTATGCTTGCCTGCATAGTACATAAAATTCAGTATAGTAATGTCGACCAAACCATTGTCTATTTAGGCTCATTGTCATTAGTCTTCAAGAATATGTGGTTTAAAGTTTGATCAAGTCACTAAAAGGCTTACATATTACAGGAATATATATATTTAATTTATTGTTCGTTTCGAAAAACAATGCAAGTAATTAATTTACTACGATACAAGTTTATACATATAAATAGTCGCAAAAATATTATATAAATACATATATTTAAGAAATTATAAACATTATTACGCTGCAAACCATTAGATATAAAAAACATGTCTGGCAAAAGCTAAAAAATAATTAATATAAAAACATTTTTTAAACCAGAATACTGGTTTAAAAAATAAAAAAGAGAGATTATAAAAATATATATTATAAAAAGAAAACCTTTGTAGTTATTCAAACCGATCATTATAGAATGTCATATGATACAAAAGTTCGCTGCGAGAAATATTTACACTCTGTAGAAATGTATGTATTTTTTAGGTCGAGATAGTTTCGCAATTAATTATAACTACAATTTTATTATTAAGTATAAAGAAATAAATTGATGGGTTTTTTGCAACTTTTATTCTTAAAGATGAAAATTTTTAGTTTAACCCATGTGTGTGTATTTGAGTTTGTATGTATGACTTAGTGTGTGAAAAAAAGAGAGAACGTGTATGACAAAAATAATAATAATCGAACCATTAAAAACAAAATAAAAAACTTGTTATTAGTTGATGCCATTATAAATTACATATATTTTTCTTAAATAATTATATTTGCCAAATAATGATCACAATTATGCACTTAGATTTTTACATACAAATACCGAGCTCATTTTACGTTTGCGTAAAAGGATAAAAAGAAATCACGTTTCGCATGCCCTTTGAAACCTGAGGGCGGCAATTTACTCGCATTCTATTTACGCCCTTTTCATGGCTAATCAATAGTCGCCCTTTTGTCATCAGTTACGTGACATGAGATTGTTTTTCTATTATTTTGTTTGCTACAGAAACCGTTAAAGATAATGATATTTTAAGATTACGCAGTTTATGACTCAGCGGGACGTCATATCGGTCACTTGGGATTTTGACCCTCGGTGCTGGATTTGATCGTAAATTGTTGAAAACCAACTTAATATATCTTATTTATCTTATGATATTTAACTTGATTTATCTTATTTATCTTTAATTTATATTATTTATCTTATATTGATGCATGTATGTCTTAAATATTATAATTACTTGCAGTGAAAGTCGCTTTTATTGTGATATATTTAAAAAATACCTTTTTGACGAATTTCAGATGATAACTATTCTAACCATAGACGATTTTTTTCACTGTCATCCGATTTCAATCAAACTAAGTCTGAATATTGTTTCAAGCTGAGTTTTGGAGATTATCGTTTACATACAGACAGACATATTAATATTTTAAAAAAGTGTGTGTGCGTGTTTTGTTACTTTTTCTTCGCTGTTTCTTTTCCATTTCTCAGCTATCCGAACTGCTTAGATGATTGACAATTAATTAAATTATTATATATTAGGTTAATATAATTTTTTTAATTCCTATTATATGATCCTCTAAATAATTTTATTAATGACCATTTTTTTATCAAATTTAAAGAACCCCTGATCCCTACCCGATGCAAAGGGCGCGTTTTCACGCTGTACGCCAATGGACAACCTTTGTGCCAAGTAAGACCTGGAGCGACTGTCAAATCCCCAAGTTGAATTGGATAATTAAAATGCTAATGTTATATATTATTAAATCTATAATTATTGAATAGATTCCATTTGATTTTCATTATAAATTTAGTAGTTTTTTTACCTGGTTCGCTAGTTTTTAGAAAATTACCTCAATGTAAAACAATCAATTAAACACATATATATAGCAACAAAAACCTAATCACACATATTAAAAGAGTTAAGACATTAGGACATTCTAGTATGTAGTATTGCCATTTAATTAAAAACAATTAATATGAATTCAACCCTGTTACCAGCCTAGATTATTTATTAACACGTACTGATATTACCAGTCCTACCACTATCGACTTGTATCGTTCTCCTAATCGAACATTTTACTGCAAAACCACACAGCAGTCCAAAATCAATCAGTTAGTATGAATATTCATGCATGAGTAGCGATCGTATACCACGCCGTCCAATTCGCGTCGTGTAGGCGTGTATGGGAAATTAATTAATTGGCAAGCAGCGTTGGGCCGCAGCTGGCCAGGAACACGGGGTCATTACGTTTTATGGCAACACCAGATGTATATTGTTGATCGCTTGCAGCGATGTGCGCGAATTATTGCGAAATCGAATTTCGAATTAGATTATTCGAGATAATTAAATCGATGTTCACGACGCGTCAATTGATTACCAGTTTGTTAAATACTGTTAATACTATACACCACATGCCCAGCTAGGTAAACTGTGCCTGTGCTAGATTATATAATATACAACTTTCAACACATGGTGTGTACTTGCCTAGTAATCCAGATTAGTTGACTTTTATGATTACAACTACGCTCTTCGACGTCGTAGCGTAACGTTATATAGCTTATAACCTTCCATAAAAACGGAATGTCTAAAGAAAAAACAAAATCTATCTGGATTGATCAGAAATTAGCGCGTTCAACCATAAATACTCCCCAGCTTTATAATATAAAAATAGGCGTTGTTATTATTTTGTTTGACTTATTATTTGTTATTATTAATTTCTATTTGGTCATAAATTTTAACACGTGTACGTTTGTAAGTTACCTTGCTTCTATTACTTAGTGTTTCACTTTTAATAGCCACAGTCACGCCAATGGTGCAATGCGGGCTTGATTTAAAAATGTGTTTCTGTGCCATCGTCGAATTAATATTCATGAAATTAAAAAAAAAATATTTTTTAAAATACTAACATGTTCGAAATTTATTTTATAGAATAGTTATAGCTTATTAATTATAAATACATTTATACTTTTTTTTAAATACAGATTATATATGAACTCGAGCAAATTGACAGTAATCCTCTTTTCTGATCATGTTAGGGATATAATAATCATCAAAAAGAGATTAACTCTCAGTATGACATTGGCAACATGGACAGGCTTAAGGATTTCCTCTGAGAGATTTTGCAGACGAAATTTCTAATGAGGAAAATTTACCCTTTAATAAAACGATTATTTCAATATATTAGCCAATTTAGAGTTAGTAAACACTAATTTTGAAGATTTTTATACTTTTAACCAATCATATTGTGTGTTTTAGCTTTGTTAATTAATATTAAAAGGAAAAAGAATTATGAAAAAATATTATGCAAAAAATAGATACACACCCCAATTTAAAAAAAAAGATTCGTGATTTAAAAAATTGCGATTTATAAATTAAATTTTGCGTATTAGTTAATCACTCAATTTTTGTTACAGAAAATTTCCAAGGAGACATTGCAATTCCAGATGTCGATTACTATAAGCCACCAAACACTGCCCCTACCACATCTAAAATTAATAAATCACTTCAAGAAGAAGTAGAGAGACTTAAAAAGGAGGTTCTTCTAGAAGGACTTCAAGTGGAAGAGGAAGGTTTGCCTGATATATTAAGAAAACGAACTAAGCAACCATTGCCACTTTCACAAGATAAACCAAAGAAATATAATGAAGTTTCTGTTATATCTAAGGTAAGTCATTTTAATCTTAAAAAGTAATTCAGATAGTAACAACACCACTAAAATATTCATATATATTCTGTTTTACTTCTAGGTAATTCCCCCAGGCCTTGATAGATCTCTTCTAATGAAAAATGGTAAAATACCTCCAGGCGAAGATTTAGATGATCACAGCTTTAACAATCAGAGTAGAGTTAGTAATTTAAACCAAAGTAATATCGTAGACAATCTAACGGAGTCTGAAAGCTTAGAACAAGATGGCGTCTTAGTTGTTAATATTTCAACGGGTAACATTTTAAATCTCGATGAACTCTATCCCAATATACAATTGTCAAACTACTCAAACAAAATGGATGAAATTACGAACAAAATACAGAGTAACAGTCGCGAAATAACTGGAGATTATAATAATAATTTGAAATTTAAAGATCTTCCTGAAAATATGACTGTCGCGCCAGCTCCTACGAATGGAGTCTTACCAACAAATGAACTGAACGAAGATAACGAAGATATACAAAAAGTTGTAATAAACAAAACAAGTCAAGAGCTATATGACAAAATATATGAAGCTAATGACCTTCTCAAGCCAACTGAAAGTTTACAGAACTTAATAGGAAATACGTATAATCACAGACGACGAAGAAGAAGACACGGTAATAGAAGACGGTAAGATACTTAAGAATTAAATAATATAAACACGAGTATAAATAACATTTCAGAAATAGAAATGAAAGTCTCACTTGTTCTTATTAAGGCTTTATTTTTTTATATATTGAGAGTTGGTTTCGTACCGTTGGTTTGGTCATGTACCGTATACATACAGCATCGCGGCGACATATTTGTTATGTAAAACAAAACATATGTATGTCACGTGGCCATAGTTATCGGACAATGGGTGGGTTTGTTACATATTTGTTTATTTATTTGTATGCACACATATATGCACGCAAACACATATTATTGTAGCATTATTAGGTGGGTAGTTTTTGCTATATTAATAATTAATTTTAATGTAAAGTTCAAGGATTTTTACACGAGAAAAATTTTAAGTTCGGATATGGTTGCTTTTTTTCTATAGGCAACGTTTTATAATAAAATACTTATGAGGCAAAAAAGTTCCATTACTGTCATGTAAAAAATGGAGTCGATATTGAACTGTTTAAAACCAATGCTAACATAATGTTCTCCACATTAATATTAGCATTGCAATCGGGAATTGCACCGCGTTAAGTGGTGCATATGAGATTAAATATGTGCGCCTTGATATGCATATTCTTTGTGTTCATTAATTAACTTTATTAAAAACTCAGACAAGCACTTTTAACTATCTCGTAACGGACAGCTGCTGTTAATAATGAATAATATAAAACACACACTTATTCTCGCACTATAGATTAACAAAATTATATGTGCACAACATTACTCGGTTTTTTTTCTTACTTATGGTGGAATTGATGGACCACTTGGTGTTGATGATGATGATGGAATATGATCACAACTGCCTATAGACTTTGACTTTGAATGAATAAATTTTTTTTTCCACCCATAACAGTTAAAATGTTTTATCCGTCTTGCCTGTTACACTAGCTCACTCAACCTTCGACTGGAACGTCGCAATACAAAGTACAAGTAAATGTTTATCAGTACTCCGTTAACCATGAGAAATAAAATGTTACGTCTCTTGTTACACGTTACACCGGCTTACTTTGCCTTCAACCGGACCACAGCATTATAAAGCCGAAATTTGACTCTACAACATATGTGTGAATGGTAATAAATCAGTTAAACTTACACACAATCCTAAAATCAGCAAATAATATATATCTTTTACTAAAAGTGATAAAAATATTCTACTTTGTAGGTTAAGGAATATTCAATCGAGTGAAAGAATTAGTAACAACGCCTTTATGTATTCTGACGAAGAAAGGAGTAATGAAATATCAAAGGAAAAAAAACTTATTCGACATCGAAAGAAATTAAGCGGCAAAACACATGGCGAACGTAAAAAGTTTGAAATACCTGAACATGAGTTTGAAGAAAGATTTGAAGTCAAACCGCCTCCTAAAAAAACATTCAATAACACGCACAGTAAAGAAAATCAACAATTTCAAGATTGGTTTTTTCGGAATAGCTACGATGATTTAGAAGCTAGCGAAAGCAGATATAACTACACTGAGGTATATATCAATATTCAAATTAGTCAATTATTTTTTTACTACTTACAAAGTTTACGAGAAATATCACAAATTTTAACCGAAGGAATGGCAATAAAATCAATATTCCGTCTAGCTTCATTCATGGTTACTCGTAAAGCTATAAAAGTACAAATTGAAAAACTTTTCTGGAGTCCTTTCTACAGCGACGAAGGCCTCAGGCTGAACGGTTGTAAAGTTTTAATGTATCCTGTAGACACTCAAACTTGCGCTTACTTTGTATACTAAGAGAATTATTTGTCAAAAGCGCAGTAAATTGTTTTCTAAACCAACAACATATTATGTAATATAAATGTAAGGATGTAACATTCTGTATGTCCCTCGCTGCTGCACATCATTGAAGTTTCTTCCAACACTTCAGTGCATTGCTGATGGATATATATGGATGTATACGTGTAATTATAAATACATATAAACAGCACTGCTTGTCCGGCTTCAGCTCAGATCCATGTGATCTATCCATGGTCATCTCATCTCATCCGTAATTAAAAATCAAAAACATTTTCCAAAATATACTAAAATCCAAATTATCACTTCACCGTTATCTAATTAAAAATACACGGAAAAAATTATGAAATTTATATATTATGCCTATATATTTATTTCATTCATAATGTTAAATTCAATTTATCAATAAGATATTAAATAAAATTGTTTCTAGATAAAAACAAGACATCGTACAACGAGAGCGGCAACAAATAGAAAGGAACGAATTTGGGAGAATGGGGTGATACCATACGAAATCGACGGCAACTTCAGCGGTGCACACAAATCCCTTTTCAAACAAGCCATGAGGCATTGGGAAAACTTTACGTGTGTCAAGTTCGTGGAACGAGATTCAGTTCTTCACAAGGATTACATTGTTTTCACTGAAAGACCTTGCGGGTGAGTCAACCAGTTCTAAACAATAGTCGGTTCAAGTTCAGTTCACATCAGCCACGTAAGTACTGACAAGATGAAGGGATATTTTATACGTGTATATTTATATTTTTTATGTTCATTCATTTTTATTTTTAATGGGTAGATAGACTGATAATTGTAAATGGTCATCACCATTTATAGGCCAGATATAGATTTAGCACTGTAAGAAATATGAACCATTTACAAAGTCAATGCATCATCATGCACCTTGGAAACTAAAAAGTTACGGTCCTTCTACACGATGCCACCAAAAAAAAAATCAATTATTATAGTATTTAATTATTATACAAACTAAGGGCAGTTTGAATTTGTAACCGCATAAATCGAATAAAATGAGTCAACGGTCGCCAAAAATGAGTGAATTTAGGCCAATTCAACCAATTTATCTCACAAATTAGCAAATTATAGCTTTGCATGACATGTTTGATGGTCAAATTACCGGACTCGTAATTTATGACTCCAGCAGGATATGCAGTTTGGTTTGGTTTGCAGACGTCAGTCCTTCGACCCGATTCCCGTTAAAATTGTATTAATATCACGTCACACTTAATTATTAAAATTACATTTATACCTAAGGTAGTAAAGCAATTCTATAAAAACAAACTCGAATCTCACTGAAGAACCTAATGGATAATTTCAGAAAGTGATATGTGACATTAATTATAATAATTATAAGTTTAAGTTACGGGAATTCGGTATTCAAAAATTCATCAGACACGAGACACGAGTACGAAATGAGCACTGCAATAGCACTACAGTAACCAATGCTTCTGACACACAAAAACTGTCTCGATTGATCATTGATCAACAAACGCTAGCAATCATTATATTTATTATTAACTAGTAATAGCCTGGTTTGTTAATAAAGACATTCATATACATCTTCGTCGGATATATAAATAAGTTTGTTTTGATGTTATAATTTAACAAAATTGTTCATATGAATACAGTTGCTGTTCCTTCGTCGGAAAGCGAGGGGGCGGCGCCCAAGCTATATCCATTGGAAAGAACTGCGACAAATTCGGTATCGTGGTCCACGAACTTGGTCACGTGGTCGGCTTCTGGCATGAACACACGCGGCCGGATCGTGATCGACACGTGCAGATTATACGAGATAATATTATGACTGGTGAGTTTATTCCTTCATTAGATTAATTACCAATTAAGCGGGAAGCAAATGTTTTTGTAAAGCTGAACTAGCTGTAAAGCAAAAAAGAACGATTTTGGTCTCTTGAATTTCGAGCTTATTACAATGCATCACATAGTAGAGTAGACGTGTGAGTATGTAGAATGTGTTTATCTCGTGTGTGTGTGTGTGTGTGTGTGTGTGTTTTTTATAGTATACGTTGGCGGACGAGCATATGAGCCACCTGATGGTAAGTGGTCACCAACGCCCATAGACATTGGCATTGTAAGAAATGTTAACCATCGCTTACATCGCCAATGCGCCACCATCCTTGGGAACTAAAATGCTATGTCCATTGTGCCTGTAATTAAACTGGCTCACTCGCCCTTCAAACAGGAACACAACAATGACAAGTACTGCTGTTTTGCGGTTGAATATCTGATAAGTGGGTGGTACCTACCCAGTCAGGCATGCACAAAGAAAAATTGTGTGTGCTTAGAGGTGAAGGACAATATCGTAAAACCGAGACGAAATTCTGCATGTGTATCCAATAATAGATACAGCGTAGTGGATTAAGCTCTAAATCTTCTCGAGAAGCGAAATCTGTTGTTCGTGATGTTACTTTATCAGATAATATCCCTTTTTGTAACAATATGATCACTTTTTAAAATTGTAAAATACTATACACTTTTTTGTGAGTATATTTTCATTGTTATCGTGGTAACATTTGAAACATATTACTTCTATTGTATTATAATATTTGTCTATAATTTGCGATTCGTTTAACCGCGTGCGTGTGAATTGAGCTCGTGTTCATCAGCTTGTTATAATGTCTACTTGACACGCAATGTCACTTTATTTGACACATGCTCTGAAAATTAATTACTATATTAATTTTAATTATAATAGACCTAATTTAATGTTGTAGCGAAAATAATAGCGATAATTCGAATAGGAATATATTTATAACAATTTTTTACAAAAAAAAATCGAATAAAACCCCTGTTGCTACACGCAAAAATTAAGCTGAATCGATAACCTTTTGGCAGTCTACTAAAATCATGTTACAAAAATGATAAAAAAATATTGTATTAAAAAGATTTTAATGCGTCGATTGTTTTTTTTTTTCAGTAAAATTTTCTCCAATTAAACATGTAAGACTTAATTTAAATAATATAAAATAATGGATAACATTTAAAAGCAGCACACGAATAATGTAACTCGTTTGCCTCACATAATTAAAAAAAGTAAATTCGTCTTTTTATAAGGCTGGCAAGACAAATGATTGTGAATTTGTTTTTCCTTTTTCTCTTTTCTTTTTCATGTATTTATCTCAATCCAAATTTTAAATCCGCAATTACTTAGTTGCCAACCCTACTAAGAATCTTCTAATACATTCGTTTTATGAATAATTACTATGTAAGATTAGAATAATCATTCACAGAGCATTGTATTCAAGTCCCAAAATCATTTTGAGTGGCCTTTGTTCCCAAGCAAACATTGCCTAAAAGCTAAGGATAAAAGAAATAAAATGTATTACAAAATGGCGTCCTCTCAAAAGAATGATATCTGAATGGACCATAGAATAAAAAAAAACTAGAAGTAGACAGAAATTTGGAATTAAAACTATTAAAATTAATATTAAGAGCTCCTATTATTATGTAATAAGGTAACTTTTCTTCTTAAAATACTTAAGGACTATAAATTAAATGAACGATGCATTAAATTTTTCTTATACAATGTAGTTGATCATTACGAAAGAAATTTTAAAAGTCATCCCTTATGAAGGGATTAAATTTTTTACCAAAAATTGGTAAATATTGTAGATCTCGTGAAGTGGCTTGCAGCCGCGTTTCGAGGTCAGCCAGCGTACAGCCAGTGCCCGAGCGAGCATTGCCGCGATGGGTGTTGGTCCAGTGGAGACGGCTGCTGAACCAATGCCGGGGGAAACTGTATTGCCCTGCCGGACAGGGAGACCCGAAGAAACGGCTATTCCGCTGGCCGCCCGTGGCATAGTACAGGGGCCCAAGCGTGCCTAACCAGCACGCGAGGCTGCCCCACCAGGCCACGCATAATCTCGGGGTGGACCGTCGTGCCGGTTGGTGACCGGAAGGTGGGGTCCCGGCGGCCACTTCCGGGGGGGTTCGGGGGCCCTTCCGTCCGGTGGGTCAGTGTAGTTTCCCTTTTGGCAACCACTTGGGGAAACACGCCTCCACACTTTGCCCATCCCTATCGTGGCAATACGTCGCTCGCTTCACGTCTCTTTTCCACTCTTTTTTCCCATATGGTAGCGCATCAAAGCAGGAATGACGGTCGTACAGCGGTGCACACCCCCACCATACCCACGCTGTTTGAGGTCGAGTTCACTAACATCCGTGGACTCCACGCTAACCTCAACGCTGTCCACCACCATCTCGAGACAGCACGGCCAGCAATGTTGTTTCTAACGGAGACACAAATACTCCGTCCTGCCGATACCAGCTACCTTAATTATCCCGGCTACATGCTTGAAGAAACCTTCAAAGCGAAAGCCGGAGTATGCTTGTTCGTCAGGACGGATGTTTGCTGTCACCGACTGCGCTGCTTGGAGGACCCCTCCTTCTCCATGTTGGTGGTACGTGTGGATCTGGTTCGTCAGAGTCGGGTCTACGTGTGCCTCTACAGATCCCATAATGGTGACTTGGAGACAAGCCGACTATTTGACCATCTTAGTCGGGTGGCAGATGCTGCGCAAGAGCAGTTTCCTAACGCGGAATTGGTGGTTTTGGGGGATTTTAATGCTCACCACGAATCATGGTTGAAATCCCTCAAAACTGACCATGCTGGGAGGACTGCTCATGCTTTTGCTCTCACACATGACTTGACCCAACTGGTTGATCAGCCCACCAGGATCCCAGACATTGATGGGCAAGCGCCTTCTCTACTGGACCTTCTGCTGACTTCTCACCCGGTGGAATATCAGGTTGTGGTTCAAGCTCCACTTGGTTCTTCGGATCACAGCCTCATATCTACCAAAGTGCCACAGGCCAAGCTGCCGCCACCAGCGGTATGCAAACGTCGCGTTTGGCACTACAAGTCGGCAGATTGGGACGGTATGCGCGATTACTATGCGTCAGTCCCTTGGAAGGAACGTTGCTTCAGTGGGAATGACCCGACAGCTGGTGCCGCTGCTGTTGCTGACGAGATCATGTTGGGAATGAAATACTACATTCCTAGCTCAGATCTCGACAGTAGGGGTGCGCGAATGTGCCGACGCTGTATCATCTAAGCAGGCGGCATATCGTGAGTGGATCAATGGCTGCATTAGCGGGGCATCTAACATTGACTCACTGAAAGCAATCTACAATAAAAACTCCAAGTCCTGTAGGAAGGCTTACACGAGAGCGGACGCACAGCGCATTGTACAGATTGGTCATGACCTTATTTCACATCCTCGGGGCTCCCGTAGCTTCTGGCGTCTGACCAAGTCTGTGCAAAACAATTTCTGCCAACCTTCGCTGCCACCGCTCAGAAGTCCGGACGGATCGCTAGCTCACAGTCCGCAAGAGAAAGCTGATCTCCTGGCTAAACTCTTTGCCGACAACTGCTTCATCGATGATTGTAGTGCTCTGCCACCAGTAATACCTTCTTGTGGCAGCGTGATGTGCGAGCGGAGCTGCAATCACTTGATGTACGGAAAGCTAGCGGTCCCGATGGAATACCAGCCATAGTGCTGAAGAAGTGCGCGGCGGAGCTGTCTCCCGTGTTAACGCGCCTGTTCCAACTTTCTCTTTCTTCGGGATGTGTGCCGGAGGCTTGGAGAAGAGCTAATGTGCAAGCGGTTCCCGAAAAAGGGGATCGGTCTGACCCGGCAAATTATCGACCAATAGCTATCACCTCAGTACTTTGTAAGGTGATGGAACGGATTCTTAACAACCAACTGATCCATTACCTAGAAGATCACATGATTAATGATCGTCAGTACGGATTTCGACCAAAACGGTCTACAGGTGATCTTCTAGCGTACGTAACACACCTCTGGGGTGAAGCTATCGACAAGCATGGGGAAACGTTGGCTGTCAGCCTCGATATCTCCAAGGCTTTCGACAGGGTCTGGCACAGAAGTCTTCTCTCCAAGCTGCCGGCATATGGTCTGCCTGCTCAGCTTTGCACCTGGATTGCCAGCTTCCTACACAAGCGCAGCCTTCGTGTTTTAGTTGATGGTTGCGCTTCACAATTCTATGTAGTGAATGCTGGGGTCCCCCAGGGATCTGTGCTATCTCCCACTCTGTTTCTTTTGCATATCAATGATATGCTCTCTCTCGGGAACATTCATTGCTATGCAGACGATAGTACAGTGCATGGTGGATACCACGGACGCGCAGTGGCTGGGCGAGCGGAAATTCAGGAGAGGCGGGAGGATCTTGTCATTGAACTCAATAGGACGTTAGAGCTTATCGCCAAATGGGGCTCAGATAATCTTGTTGAGTTTAATGCCAAGAAAACACAGGTATGCGCTCTCACAGCAAAAAAGTCACCATTTTCCCCTCTTCCCTCCCTCTGTGGCACTCCGCTGGTGATACAAAGCAAAATCGCCATGCTGGGGATGGACGTTCGCTGCGACCTTAGTCCAAGGGATTACATCGAGGCTGTGATAAAAACAGCTTCACGGAAACTCGGAGTTCTGAACAAGGTGCAGCGTTTTTTCACGCCACAACAACTGTGCCTGCTGTACAAAACACAGGTACGGTCCTGCGTTGAATATTGCTCGCACCTTTGGGATGGCTCCGCTAAGTACCTACTTGAGGCCTTGGACCGGTTGCAGCGACGTGCGGTCCGCATTATTGGCGACGTAAAGGTCACTAACACCCTCGAGCCTTTACAATTGCGTCGAGAGATAGCTGCACTGAGCGCTTTCTATCAACTGTATCACGGCGAGTGTTCCGAGGAATTATTTTCCCTAATTCCTGCTTCCCCCTTCCTTCACAAGTCTACGCGTGCTGGCTCTCGATGTCACCGACTAACTGTGACATCAATTCCATCGCGCACAAAGAAATTTGGCAACTCCTTTCTTTGTCGCACTTCCAAGAAATGGAATTCCTTACCAGCTCACGTATTCCCCTCCTCTTACGACCCGGGTTCCTTCAAATGAGGCGTGAAAGGCATCTTGCGGGCCGGCAAGGCGAGGGCGGCTAGTGCAGAACCTTCTTCCCGACTGTACTGGCCGTCCTCGCGTTTGGACTCTACTACCACTTAACATCAGGTGGAGTAGAGTCATTTGCCCTACCGGCAAATATAAAAGAAAAAAAAAATGTGAGGAGGTAAATTAAAAGTAAAAAATTTGTACTGCAATACATCCTATCACCGGATCAAATGTCTCGTATCGGAATCACTGAAAATTTCAGTATACCTACTCTTAACGGGTGAGATATACATACGTACGAATACATAAATCAGAATGTATTCTAGCATATGCAGGCTAATTACTTGCCTATACAGCCAAAATTAATTTTCAAGTATAAGATTATTTGACACAACATTCTACTAGTAAATAAAGTGATGGCGTTAAGGTTGTATTAAAACGGTATTCCGTATCAATCTATGTTCGGAGATAAATAATATATAAGCGATAATTGTAACAAATATCAATACTAAAACATAAAATAATGTAATATTTTATATTTCCTATGAAAAACATGGATCTGACTTTTACATACAGGAACATAAAAATCATATGAAAACGCTAGCGAATTATTTTCAGCCAAAATCAAGATGAATCTGCCAGTTACCAAGTAACTCCATGTTCTGTGATAAACCCAGTGTGAAGTGCGTAACGTAGCCACGTCTTTTCTTCAAGTCGACACTTGACCTGAATCCGACGTGCGTTTCAAATCTTCACGTTATTCACACCGTTGCATAACATCTTATCTTGAAGAGTTCCTGTTTTTTTTTTTTAATTTTATTTATTGCACGCCAGTCTTAAAAAGGTTTTTAAATTGTATGCTCAAATACAATATAATACAATTATATAAGTTTGTAAACTGAAATGGGTTAATTCATAAAACCTTGAACCGACAATGCCAATAAAATTACCCATTTAATTCGCGGGAAACTCCTATTTGGCAACAGCACAGTAGTACAGTAATTACGTACATTAAGAGATTAGCATCGCCCCGATGACACAGTTTCTTTGACCTATTACCAAATGTTACACGTCATTGTGAGTGACACGTCTCACATTGTATATCACGTCACGTTAGCAAACCGAGTCATGGGAATCCGGAAGGAAATATCGTCTTCCTGTTTATTTACTTATATTCTTATTTATTGTCCTCGTGTCTTCTGATTGTGACCGACATTCTAGATGACATTCGTAATAATGTAATCATGAACTGCATTTGAACTCGTTGAAGTGATAACTAAGTCATGAAATAAACAATTTTATTCGCATCGGTTTTGTGCTGAAACATATAAAATATAACCATTAAAATAATTTAAGCTATATATATATATATACTAACAGTTATCATTGTAATAACTGTTTATTATTATAAGCTAACCCGAGAGCTAATTATTTATTGAACGTGGAAAATTCACAATCAGATTCAGTGAATCTACACTTCGTGGTGATATTCTACCGCCAAACAGCAATAGTTCTCTTTGTGGTGTTCCGATTGGAAGAGTGAGCGAAATCTGCCACCGATCCACATCATGTAGATACACCGAGAGGAACTGGCACGAAAATCAATAGTTATTATTTTTCATGAATCAAACTAATATACGTGTAATAATTACTTGAATTAATTGAACGCGAGATGGTCTAGTGGTTAGAACGCGTGAATCTTAACCGATGATCATGGGTTGAAGCCCGGTCAAGCACCACTGAATATTCATGTGCTGAATTTGTGTTAATAATTCATCTCGTGCTTGATGGTGAAGGAAAACATCGTGAGGAAACCTGCTTGTGTCTAATTTCACTGAAATTCTGCCAAATGTGTATTCCACCAACCCGCATTGAAGCATCGTAGTGGAATAAGCTCCAAAATTTCTCTTCGAAAAGGAGCCTTAGCCCAGCAGTGGGAATTTCACAGGCTGTTACTATAATTACTCAAATAACTACGTATTATAAAACAAAGTCTTCTCGCCGTGCTGCTTGAACGCAATAATCTCAAAATTACCGATCGGGTATTATGTAATATGGCTGAAATATAATAACAGTATATAACAAGTATTATTTAAGATGATTATAAAATTCATGCATGAACTTTACTGACGTGCGCCCCGTAAACCAAATCCCGTGCGAAGCCAGGACGGGTAGTATATTTATGTATATGTGTGAACATTACTATGTACTAAATCCAACCTATTCATTTATATAATATTTTAATTCATAATATGCCTTGTTTTTAATATGAGCTTTAAATTGAATTAAAGGTAAATGTACAATGTAAAAATTCTGTAACCATTATTATTATTTAGAATATACAGCAACAATGTATGTCTCATTGTTGCTGTATATTCTAAATAATCTTGGCCGTGAATAGATTAGTTTATAAAACTACTTTGTTACCTAATAATTTTCTACAAGCACTAAAATATAATTTACCTAAAGCTTATCGAATTACATATCTTAGCTTGCGAGTTATGTTTCAGCAATTTACGATATGCCCTGAACTCACCTTTGTACCTAAAATTTTCAGCTACATAGAATTTTGTAGGTTACAGGATAACCTCTAAATCTTTGTTAAGCGCATGTTATTTTAGGAGAATGTTTAACTAGTTTGTTATGTTTAAAATCTAACTTAGAACATAAATAGGTTATTTACTTGCTGTTGTTTTTGCAAACAACTATTAGGGCGACCTCATTTATTCATTTGCACGTATGCGAAAGATTCAGTTAATCTTTGAAACATCACCCATTACATATAATGCGTGTAATAGTGATAACCTTAATGACCACTATGAACTAGGGAGGCTAATTGCAAGTGGGTTCAAGCTCGCCGACCGCTGCCGGGAATTAAATAAGTATTACATCATACAATACTAGCTGCCCACTTATTCCCTGGTGATCTCGATAATCAGCTCATAGATAAAGATAGAGTATAGAAATAGAAGATGTAAACAGCTTAAGGGATAACGTCAGAACTGTCTAGCACCAAGAACTTTCTAGAATTTACAAGCTATTTCTATGTTTTATATGACTCATAAGAAGAAGAAGTGCATTAGGTGTTAAAGGTAAAAAATTGCCAAAAGAATCGAAATAATTCGTAATATGATAAGAATAACTTCCATTTAAAAGTACGGTAATAATAATATTTGTACTAAAATAAATTCAGAACACTGAAAAAGTTGTCTCGTTATAGCAATATTTATGAAAAATAATTGCTCAAGCAATATCCATGGCCAAGCTTTGAGCATAAATATTCAAAATGCCAGGAGTACTGATATTCTAGACATTCAAAACTTAGTCTTTGTTAGACAACATTAAATAATTATTTAAAATTTAACTCTAACGCCGGGATTTAAGGTCGAATTTAATTCAGAGCAGAACGTCTTAATTGTCAGAGATAAGCAACTGTAAGGTTATGGTTATCAATTTAAATCTGCGTCAATTTGTAATGGTTTGGGTTATGAAAATTCTCTAAGTATCTTGCATTTAATTTAATTAACTCTTGAGTCTTGTCATATCTTAAACGTTACCTCGAACTAAATATATTTATCTTTTAAATTTATTAGTATTGTTTTTGTAAACAAATCAACAGAATTATTTGATTTTTAGGTTAAATTGTACGTAAGTATGTACATCAAAAAAGTTTTCTTAACTGGATGATGAGGAAATATCTGATCGTTCTTATGCACAAAGAAATATGAAAAATATGATGAAATTAAATTCTCCCCTAATAAGTTTACTTAAAATCAGAGAATTTGTTATCAATTGACCGATACAAGTTCCTAACAAGGATTATAAACTTCTAAATTAATTTCCTTTAATCTACTTTCAATGCTATTAAGAATCTTGAGAGTAAGTTTGACGGAGTTGATTACTTTTTACCTGTTTCATCCAGATTGAAAAGCTGTGAAGTGTTTTAAGAGTTCTAGTTTTATCTTCTGTTTGAAATTCTTATAGTTAGTGTAAAAAGAAATTGAAATTGAATGAAAAGGTAAACATACATTTTATATGCCCTCGCCATAAGACATATATCGGGCAATTGTTATCAATGCTAAAGTACTAGGTATATGTTCATTATCTTATTACCACTAAGCCACTGAACCAATCGTAATTAAATTTGACTTTGATTTTTGAGATAGACATTATATAACCAAAGAGAAAAATAAATTTTGCGAGTGACGGGTAACAGCTCTTCCTATTCTAAAGATATCGTTCAAATTACGACTAAGCGAAATAAGCAATTCACGAGGTAGCTCTGAAACCACGTACATTTAACGTTTTTTTTAATCTAACCCAATTTTTCACAGGTCAAGAATACAATTTTAACAAGCTTACCGAAGAAGAAGTGAATTCTCTCGGGCAGACGTACGATTACGATTCCATTATGCACTACGCCCGTAATACGTTTAGTAAAGGAACGTATTTAGACACCATCCTACCACTTGAAGTGCATGGAAAGAAGAGACCGGAGATTGGACAGAGAGTTAGACTAAGTGCCAGCGATATTGCCCAAACGAATTTACTTTATAAATGCGCAAGTAAGTCCATGGTTTGTACTCATCTAGCTTGTATTTGTATGCTTCCGTAAAGTATCAATATCCTTCAGCATTTCCACTGCTTCGTTGCGTTAAAGGCTATATTATAATACTACCTTCTCGGGGTTTTTTTTTCATGTGCTTAATTTGTGATTATACTTAATCTCGTGCTTGACGGTTAAGGAAAACATCGTGAGGAAACCCACATGTGTCTAATTTCACTGAAATTCTGCCACATGTGTATTCCACCAACCCACATTGGAGCAGCGTAGTGGAATATGATCTAAACCTTCTCCTCAAAAAGGAAGAGGAGGCCTTAGCCTAGCAGTGGGACATTCACAGTGAACTGAGTCTCGAGTACAAATACCGAGGTTGAACAGTAAAATGTTCTCTTAGCAACACTGAGTCTGAATATTGACAGCTCTTACAATCCCGCGTCTCAGGATACACAGTAAGTCTTTGGGCGCAGAAGAGAGTTCTGGCGCAAGCTTGAACTATTTCCAGTCGAGTCAAACTTGCCGTCCTATCTAGTTATAAGAGTGAGTGAAGAGAAAATACTTGGGTTTGCGCACACAAACAGGAAATCAGTGAGAAGATCAATATTCTTATAACAGTTGCCAATTATAACTGAACGAGATTTTTTATTTATTTTACCCACAGATAAGACACATAAAATGGAAAGTATTGAGTTTTATTAAACTATGATCGTGTTTTGTTACCATACGTAAAAATATTTTTTCTTGCACAGAATGCGGTAAAACTTTCCTTGGTAATTCCGGGTGGTTCAATTCTCCTGGATGGGGCACGGATACACCGGCGACACCGGACCGCTGCGAGTGGCGTATTGTGGCTACGCACGGTGAACGCGTCGTGCTTAATATTACTGGTAAGAAAATTTTGTACGTTTTTATGATTAATTATTAATATTTAAGAAGAGATGTACTTGGTGGTAGAGCTTTGTGCCTCTGCCTGATACCACAATACGTAGTATTGTTTTGCCTGGTTGGAAGGATAAGTCAGCTAGTAACTATAGGCACAAGGAATATAATAATTTAGTTTTGCTTAAGGGTGATGACCACTTACCATCATGTGGCCCATCTGCCCACTTACATATAATAAAAAGAAAAAAGTAACTCCAATTAATTTCTTAAATCTACCAAATCGACCAAGTTAAGTAGCAAATAAAATGATCTATATTAAATGTGTATTATAGTAAAATATATTATTTGATAGTTATAATTAATGTTAATTTAGAGATAAGAAGTTGTTCTGATAACAATCGCGGTCGTTGGGCTATTACCTCTCCCAAACAACCGACAGAGCCAAACCCTCCAAATTAGTATTATCGACACTATAGAAGATCTTATCAATGAGGCCCCTTGTCCTAATCTTACTAACTTACTAACAATTATAATAATTGTGTTTAACTTGTCTTATATTATTTAACTTTAAATTTATATATGTATGTAATTTATTTCTTATAATAATATAAGGAATTGGAATTTTAAAATAATTTATTTTTAGACCACTGTCCATATAAGGAGTGCAATAGTTTCACGGTTTGTTTGTATGTGTGTGATTTTCTTTATTCCACCATAACTTTTTAGTGGACAGATTTGGAAGTATGGAAAAATTGGATATTAGTTTTGTACGGATTATGGAATATCGTTAAAATCCTTACATTTTCTCGAGCGACTTGGGCTGTATATATTTTTACTTTTCAGTTAGTATTTTAACAGGGTAGTACTGTTTTTTTAATTTTCACATCATTCAATAAAAATTATGTAACTAATTTCATTCGTTCAAACGGACGGACTTCAAAGTCGGGACGTATATATTCTCAATTTATGTTTCAAATAAGTTTATGGCTGGATAATTAGTATCGTACTTATTTTATCTTCTTAATTAGGTATTACTTGTAGCAAGCTGAGATGACCTATGGTTAGAACGCGTGAATCTTAACCGATGATCGTGGGTTCATGTATATTCATGTGCTTAATTTGTGTTTATAAGTCATCTCGTACTTGACGGTGAAGGAGGTATATTGTGAGGAAACCTGCATGTGCCTAATTTCATTGAAATTCTGCCACATGTGTATTCTACCAACCCGCATTGGAACAGCGTGGTGGAATAAGCTCCAAACCATCTCCTCAAAATGGAGAGGAGGCCTTATCCCAGCAGTGGGACATTAACAGGCTGTTAACTACTTGATAGCACATCTGTTCATACATATTACGAATTATAAGCCATCACCCATTTTTTTTAGATATGTATAAGAGAAAATGTCCCACCTCATTGTAAATACATGGATATACCCATAAACAGCTCTGCAAAAAGTGTAAAATATTCCAAACTCACAATAGAATTAGTATTGCCTACACAATGGACATAAAAAAGCCCATTTGGTAATGAATTTCATGTAAATATATTTAAAGGTATATAATATTTAAATGCCGTTGTATACCTCCGGGCACAAACTGAATATGTATATTGAGTTCAAATAATATATTTACGATACGCGAATTAATGAATTTATCGTTTTCCTACACAGCCTTAGGCATACCGTATGTATCGATAAATCTTTATACTCATATTGAATGGCGACTTTAGTCCTTATCACTACGCTTTAAAGACTAGTTTGTATTAAACTATTTATTAATTTAAGTTACGATTGTTGTTTACGTGTATAACACAAATGATGAAATATATGATTTTAACAACAACATAATACAGAAAGGAAATTGATTTTTTTTAATATAATTATAAAAAGTCTTAAACTCTAATATGAAAATCTGAAACTTAAATATATAATATACGAGCTTATGTAAGAGTGTCATTGAAGATTCGATAATAAAGTATTTTGAGATGGTGCCGATTTCTTCTCCATCTTACATGGAGACCTAAATATCTCTCGGGAATGAAAGGAAACGCGTTAGATGCCGAAACATAAAACTCAGAATTCAATTTTGTCAGCAAAAACGTCATATGATAATAAAAAAATACGTGTTCAAATACTACTTGTGTTTCTCATAATATATGCAGTTAAAATATAATGCAGTAAAAGGATAGCAAGGCTTTAAGTTCTTTCAAACGTGTATCGACGAAATTACCGCCAAACGTTATTGTTAAAATATTTTTTCAATGTATTTCTCTTGAGAAAATACTTCACTCCGAGATTCAAATTTCGAAACGATTTATTTATGCCTTCGATAAAACAAAGCACACTCACAAAGTGAATATTTATTGAACGAAACGACAGTTTTCTTGCTAAAGGGAACTGAAATATATGAGTACAAAAATATATAATAATCTTTTTTTATATAGAATAGGAAGGGCCCATATGGGCCACCTAATGGTAAGTGGTCACCAACGCCCTTAGACATTGGCATTGTAAGAAATGTCAACCATCGCTTACATCGCCAATGCGCCACCAACCTTGGGAACTAAGATTTTATGTCCCTTGTGCCTGTAATTACCCTGGCTCACTCACCCTTCAAACCCTAACACAACAATACCAAGTACTGCTGTTTTGCGGTAGACTATCTGATGAGTGGGTGGTACCTAACCAGACAAACTTGCACAAAGCCCTACCACCAGTAATCTGTTCATAGTGCACGATGCTAGACAGTCAGATATGCATATATGTGTTGATTTAATCTCATTACAAATTGTATGTACTCATATATATGAAATTCAATGAGCTGCGGTCACACCTCACGTATAAAATTAATCTAAAATTTAAACAAATTGGAAACAACCACAGTTATGATATGAACGAATTATTTATTTTACCCCGTCATAAGCGTCAGTTACGATATTTTTATGTGAAAAAATTAAGCTATGACATTACTACCGTCAGTATGAAACTAGTCTGCGATTTATTGAATAGTTATTATATAAAAATAATATATAAATGGTTCTTACAGATACAGATATTTAAAAAACATAAACTATTCTAATATAAAAGTTACATATAAATAGGAATAGCAATTTTTCGTGAATCAAGAAAAAACAAAACCTCTTTATAATAGTAGTATAATATGATTAATTCTTCGATAAATATAACAATAAAAGCTATAAACATTGGTAATAACGATACAATATATAGTTCACAAACATTGCTTGAAATGGTTGTATCCTGTTCCCTTGCATGACCACACTAACAAGGACCCGTGTTTTACGCAACATTGCTCCCGTATTATCGCATCGCTAAAGAATTGGGGTAGGAAATGGTTTCACAGTAAATTGGCCATTTGATAGAAGTAGCCGTATTTATCCGTATTCTTACATGAGAAAGTTGTACATGTGATAGTTTTCGGCTTTACTATGATGCTAGTTAAGAAAAATATCATTTCGTTTTATAAGGAGAATATATTTTTAAGCCCCGACGTAAACAGACGTAAAAGGACTGGTGATATAAGTTTAACGTATGTATCAAACGAATGGACTAATTTTGTTGAAGTTTTTTTCTGTTTAAAACCTAATGTGATTGAGATGATTCTTAGCCATAAGTTATAAAGATCTGATCAGACGCTTAAAGATCACCAGCTTATTTCCTACTTAACAAAAGTAGAAAACAAAGTACTTATGTTCTAACCGAAACTTTCTTTTAATATTTTCCATGCCATTTTATGTTGATAAAAGAACCTTACAGCATTTTGGGCGTATACTTTTGAAGTGGAATAACTCATGTACTTATCACCATTATTGCTGTGTTTTACAGAGATCGATATTCACAAATCTGATGGTTGTCGTTCTGAATGGGTTGAAGTTATCGATGGTTACATGCCCGACGCCCCTGTGCTGGGCCGGATCTGTGGCTCCGGGAAGGGTCCCATGATACGATCTACAGGCTCTCGACTGACGGTGGTCTATCAGCCAGGCCCTAGACCTAAACCTTTGAAAGGTTTCCGAGCTCACTATGAAGGTAAGTTAAAAATAATTACATTAATGTTTATCAATATCCTAAAAAACTTTTCGTCTTTGCAAATCTTAGTAAACTTTGAAATTGTAATATAAGCCTTATCTTTTTTAATTTATTCAACAATCATATTAAAATATGCTAATCTTGTTACAGAATTTCATTTAACTGTAATTTTTGTTAAATTGTTTTATTTATTTAGAAAGTCAGAAATTTAATCGAAATACCGTCTTTGTACAACGTGGAATGTTATTATTACCCCTTCGAAACGCAATTCCGATCCCATGTGAGAAAAACCAGCCCTCCTGTCACCAGTAGAGGCAATAAGACGAGGTGTTACATTTCAAATGCACTATTACTTCAATCCAATATTTATCTTCACCCAATTGTCTAGAATCAAACCTTGTGCTTTCTTAAGTCGTCATGTAGGAATTCCTTGCTTTCATTTCTTAAACAGATGAATGTACTTAATCAAAAAGGAAATTTAGAATTAGGTATCTAATAAAAACTCGAGTTAGTTAATTAGTCGTTATGTTAAGATAAATACACTGTTTTAATAAATCCACAATAATAAGTAATAAATTTGTCTTCGGAACAAGATAACAAGAACAATATTATAAGAGTAATATTGTCTTTTTTCTTCCTCGACCAAATGTTATTACTATATTCATTTAGTTTCTCCAAGGAATCAAAGCAGTCATATAAGATTGTTTCCACAACGAAATCCAATAACGCAGTTGTAATACAATAAACGATTGACATCACATTTCTGAAATACCACAACCTCGTAATTACTAGAGGACGTTAATCACATTATTTCGTCATATGATTGAAAATATATACCCAGTGGAGTGGAGTATCGAATCTTAACTGAAGATTTTGGGTTCAATTCCACTAAATTTTCATTCAAGATTAGAAGACGTTATTATTTTTTTATCGAGATTCACCCATACAAAATCAAATAAAATATAAGTAATTTTACTTTTAACGCATTTATTTGAGGTCGCTATATTGTGTAAACTGTAGTGCTATTCTGTAAGAGCTCACTTCATTACGCACCAGTGAAATGGTGTCAAGGATTTACGATGATATATTTTGATGCTTGTTTTCTTAAATGTTATCATTATTATGGTCAATGTCGCACATCACTTCCTGTCAATTCACGACCGTTTCTTGCGTTGAGTTTCGAGTTTGTTCTTAATACTATACTCACAAGGTTGATTGATAGACTTGACTTCAGCGTATTTTATGATGGTTTTATCAATGAAACGACCAAGTGGCCGCTGCCCCACACGATGGTCGGACCAAGTTACCAACCTCTCTGGTCTCCAAATGACCACAGCTCTGAGGAAATCTGAGGACAGGAAGGACTGGAGAAAATTCACAGAGATCGTGACCCATACCCTAGATCAGAGTGGACACGACCTTCAGCAATGAAGTAAACGACCGAGAAGAAAGAAGAAAATATCAATGTTATTTATAGTTCTAATTCCACAGCTGTGTGCGGCGGTGATATAGAAGTCGATAGCAGCGGCCATTTGGAGTCCCCTAACTATCCGGATGACTATCAACCTAATAAACTATGCATTTGGAAACTGTCTGTGCCGCAGGTACGATATCGTATATTTGTATTACCTTACTACCAATCACTGACTTATTGAACTAGCTTACAAGGCAGATTCCGACGTACCGGATTCAAATCTTGGGCCAGGCCATATAAAACTAACAGCTTTTCTGTTAAAGCTCAATTACAAATCTAAATTTGTAAGTTGGCAACATAAACAACCCCGTACCTCAGATAGTATATAAAAATATCGCCTGTCCTGTCTCGACAAAAGAGTTCCATCAGCCTTTAAGAAAAAGGAGGAGAGAATGTGCGAAGACCTGAGCGCGCGAGTGGCTAGTTAACCAACATATAAAGATTTAAACCTTTCGATCTTCCTAAAGAATATTAAATAAACAATATATTATAATTATGAAAATGATTATAATTATAGTCTAATGGAATTCTATATTTTTCTTGTCTTGCAGGATTATCAGGTAGCTCTGAGGTTCCACTCATTCGAAGTTGAAAACCACGACACATGCAATTACGACAAAGTTAAAATAAGGGACGGAGAGACCATGGATAGTCCACTAATAGGCATGTTTTGTGGACACAAAATTCCTCCAGACATCAGGTAATATCACTTTTACGTTAATTGATTAAAGGTAATATTTTTGGATATACTATTGTCATTTTTTGAAGTTCGTAACCAACTTATGGCTTAAGAATCTCTTAGTATAGATACATATGTATAATATATTTTGACGGGCCGGTTAGCGTGGTTGGTAGATACTTGCCTTTCACGCCTAAGGTTGTGGGTTCGATTCTTACCCAGGACAGACATTTGTGTGCATGAACATGTCTGTTTGTCCTGAGTGAGTGTAGTTATCCATATAAGTATGTATTTACAAAAGAAAAGTAGTGTATGTAGTATATCAGTTGTCTGGTTTCCATAGCACAAGCTCTGCTTAGTTTGGGATCAGATGGCCGTGTGTGAACAATGTCCCATGATAATATTATATCTTCAAAATTGTATTAACTTGGCCGATTACTTCCATTTCTAGATCAAACACCAACAAACTTCTCGTTATCTTCGAGTCAGACAGTTCAGTGCAGAAAGCTGGTTTTTCCGCAACCTTTATGAAAGAGTTTGATGAATGCGCGTCCATTGATCACGGCTGCAGCCACTCTTGTGTTAACACTCTCGGCGGGTATGAGTGTGCTTGCGATATCGGGTACGAATTGCATTCTGATGGAAAGAAATGCGAGAGTGAGTATCATGCTTTATGAATATAATATATACTATAGTTTAGATAAGTAAAAAATTATATAGTTCTGCAAATATACATATGTATATTTTACAATTAATATTTAGACAAAATTAACTATATTTTTAGATGCCTGTGGTGGAGTACTTTACGGTCCAAATGGTACAATCACGTCACCGTCTTTTCCTGACCTTTACCCACCGTCTAAGAACTGTCTTTGGGAGATAGTGGCTCAGCCGCAACATCGTATCACCCTTAACTTTACACACTTCGACTTGGAAGGCAGCAACAATATGTATCATCAGGTAGGACATCATGAAATTAATTTAAAAAAAAACTTTTGAGAATTATTTTTTGGGTGTATCCCATAATAATAATGAGCTACACTCAGAATCATTTAATTCAGTCAATACATTAAGTTGATACATGCTTTGTATGTGATATGATGTAAAAAAACATTTTATTCGATGATATTTTGTTCAATCCTGTTAAAGCTAATAAAATCTTCATCAGACTGTATTGCACTAGTATTACCATCTCTAGGGCAAGGTCTAGTTGTAATTTGTATAATTGACGGAAATTGTCATGAACGAGCGCGTCACGCACTCAGTGTGTAGTTGAAATGCGAACGTAACGAAGCAATGCATATATAGCATATTCTATTCCAACATTCTATTTGACTTAAAAAATATATTTTTAAATGAATTTAGTAGATTTATGAAAAGATTAGTAGAAACATTTTATTTTCTAACTTAAAATTTAGATTGAGAATGTCAAAGTCATTAAACTTATCATGAGACAAAAGTCTAATTTTAAAGTAAAGTTTTATATACAAAATTAAAAATTGTCGTAATATTGGAAATATTGTAATGTAGAAAAAAAAATAATAAAATTTATTTTGAAATTACTTTATAAATTGCGTAATATTGTAACAAATCAAAACACCATCGTAGACACGTCAATTTTTCGTGTAGACAAATAAATACACTTAGATAGCTTTTTATACTTAAATTTAGATATTATTCTTATAATATTCTTTTTATATATTTCTTATTTCTTATTGTACTTAAATTTAGAGATTTTAGTTAAAATACATTAATGAAATTGTTTCCCTGATTACTTTATATAAAAAAAAACTGTTTTACTTGTGTAACTGTTTCATATTAAGATGTAATTATTTCAAGGAATGTGAATACGACAGTGTGACGGTACACTCAAGACTGGGCGATGACGTATTGAGACGGCATGGAGCATTTTGTGGATCGGTTCTGCCTCCACCGGTCACATCCGATGGATCCGTGCTCAGAGTTCAGGTAAAGCATACCTATTAGTTATAATTAAAAAAATAAATAAAAAAACATTGGGTCCATGGTCATGTGATACAAAAAAAATCATAAAAGACCTTTCTAAGAAACGGGTCTACATTTTTGATGACCCAAGAGCTGGCGCTTATTTAGCCAAAACACTGAGTCTATCGGTGCATAGAGGCAATATTGACAGCGTTTTGGGTACAATGCCAAAGGACAATCTTTTAGACGGCGTGTTTTTGCTTTAAATTTGTAATGCGTATTTTGTTCTTTTTATCTTATTTTTTTATTTTATAAAAATGTCTTACATAGTAAGTACAAAAAATACATATATTTACTTTGTACGTTCAGCTCTTAATGAATATTAAAAAAAAAACTATATGTTGCAATCTAATCCCACCAAAACAACATTATTCAATGCGGCTTTTACAAGTACCTTTAAATGAAATGAAAGATGAAAGAAAATAAGACTAAATTAAATGTAAGACTAATTGAATAATTGAATAAATTACGCGACTCTTTCTATGCAGAGGCTTTTGTCGTATTTGAGAAAGGTCTCGAATCGTTTGAGGGACTAGAAGAATGATGGCCAACGCGCACAACTTCTCCTTCTCAAACGGTTGCGAGGCTTAATCGCTCTAAGATTGATGATTTTGTAAAAAAATATATATAAAAAGTATTTCAATGTTAATATATATGTACTGGTTTTGTGTAAAAAAGTGTTGTTTAGGATCTCGTCCCAAAAAACTCACGTTTCGATCCCAATCGGTTTGGATTAATCAAGGATCTACTGTAGTTACTATTACCAAATTGCATACATAAAAATATGTTTCAATATTGTCAAATGTTAGATATCTCATTACTGAAATAGACTTATATGTTTTCATTCTTGATGTAAAGACTTCTGGAAGGAAGTTTTAAATAAAAGCCATTCTTTTTCAGTTCACTTCAGACACATCAGTCCATCATTCAGGCTTCGCTGCCACGTATTATATCGATGTTGATGAATGCGCAGACAACAACGGCGGATGTCAGCACGAGTGTCACAACACACTAGGGGGCTACGAGTGTGCGTGTCACAGCGGTTTCACACTCCATCCGAACAAACACGACTGTAAAGAGGGCGGTTGCAAACACGATATCACACATCCACACGGCACTATATTTAGGTAATAATAATGTCATCAAATGAAGTCGAGATGGCCCAGTGGTAAGAACGCGTGAATCTTAACCGATGATCGTAGGTTCAACCCGGGCAAGCACCACTGAATTATCATGTGCTTAATTTGTAACATCAAACATCGTGAGGAAACCTGCAAGTGTCTAATTTCACTGATATTCTGCCACATGTAAATTCCATTAACCCGTATTGGAGCAGTGCGGTGGAATAAGCTCCAAACCTTCTCCTCAAAACGGGAGAGGAGGCGTTAGCCCAGCAGTGGGACATTTACAGGCTAATACGAATTATCAAATACGACTTTAACTTGATTAGCTCAAAGATAGAACTTTATTTCTTTATACTCTGAAAAGACTGATGAGTTAGAAAGGTTAAGTAGAAATGAACATTTCGTCAATTCTTATTAAAAAGTCGATATCACACGACACCACAAGATAATGAATTTTGGCGCCTGTGTTTCCTCATTACAATCAAGAGAAAATGCATCTTTTAGGCAAACGTGTTCCAACGTAGAACGTATGAGTATGACCATAAGGTATGATTGTGCTTCAAGCGTATTTAGTGATTATTGCTTATTCCTATTTTAAAAGGTGCGTCAGTATAATACAAAAATAAGATATTGTACATAACGATAATTCCGGTTGAAGGAAACGAGGCACGAATTTTCCAACATGTATCAAAGATTTTGTACCAATATTAATCTAGTTAATATATAATATGTATTTAACTTATAGACTATTATTATCGATATCCGTTTGAAAAAAAAAACTGTTTATTATAATTGCTTAAACTGAACGCATTGTTTTAGTCCCAACTATCCCGACACGTATCCTTCAAGGAAAGACTGCGTGTGGCAATTCTCGACGACTCCTGGACATCGCATCAAGTTGATATTTAACGTGTTCGAATTAGAGCCACATCAGGTAACTACATTTTTTATATAAATATATAATAATTATATTTATTATATATTTTAGGTGGTTTAATATTATATATTAGGTGATTTAACTAGAGCACCACCTACCTCATATCCTATGAGTTATCACTTACTCCGTTGGTTGCCTGGAAGAGATCGCTATGTAGCGATAAGGTCGCCAAAATTGTATGCTACTTTTATTTAGGCTGTATCCATGTTTTGTATTCTTTTTGTCTTTGTGGTGTACAATAAAGTATAAAGTATAAGTAAGTAATAAAATATATTTGCTATTTAACTAAATAACGACAAGAGGAACCAAAAAAATGCGTATTTTAATGTTGTTGAGAGTTCAACTCATCTCTTGCATATTGCTTTACGTATTCAGTGCAGACCACGATCGATGTATCGTTACTACAAATTAGAAATCCCCTCAATTCTAAAACTATAGGCTCACATTAATGACACAGTACTTTAAAAGTCGAATCGTGTGGTTTTTATCTCCAGAGGCAATTGACAACTAAAAACATTCCTAAACAGATAAATAATATTAATGGTAAACTTTGTCGCCACGTGGAATGAGTTAAGAAAACCTCACGCTTCAAGCAATAGAATAAATATCATTCACATTATCTGTAGTGGGCCGACATACAAATGAAGCCCAAATTACTTAACCCACAATTCATTTTCACCTCCTTGTCTAGTAATATACTACTCTACAGATTATACTATATTATCAGCTCATCGCCGCCCACTGCTGGACGCCTCCCCCATAGAACGCCAACGATCCTATATATAGCTATGATATTGTTATAGGAATGTACGTATGATCACGTTACGATCTACGACGGAGCATCCGCTGATGAGAAGACATTAGGACGATTCTGTGGAAGCAAGCTGCCGCACCCAGTGGTCGCTTCCTACAACCAAATGTACGTTGTGTTCAAATCGGACGCTTCGGTGCAGAGAAAAGGATTTTTGGCAACGTATTCAACGGGTAAGATTCTATGGTTTTTTTTATAGCATAGGAAGGCGGACGAGCATATGGGCCACCTGATGGTAAGTTGTCACCAACGCCCTTAGACATTGGCATTGTAAGAAATGTCAACCATCGCTTACATAGCCAATGCGCCACCAACCTTGGGACCTAAGATATGTCCCTTGTGCCTGTAATTACACTGGCTCACACTCCCTTCAAACCGGAACACAACAATACCAAGTACTGCTGTTTTGCGGTAGAATATCTGATGAGTGGGTGGTACCTACCCAGACGGGCTTGCACAAAGCCCTACCACCAATAGGTCAAGGTTATGTTTTACAACTAACAAGATTAGAAATCTGCATATTGGTGGCTGGTTTTGTACATTGTAATCGTTAATCATTAATCTGATTACATTTTGCCGAAGTCTGGTTGGTCAGATAGAAACCTGTTACATGTGTAGCCATCGATCCACACTGAATACAGCGGTGTGGAATTAGCGTAATTTCGTATTTACAGGCTGTTATTACTTACTAAATAAAACAATCTTTATCAAGAGAAGGCGCTCAAAAAATTTTTTTTAATGTTTTTATGAGGGGCAAACGATCATTAATCACTTGATGGAAAGTGACTTTTTTTATAGAATAGGAAGGCGGACGAGCATATGGGCCACCTGATGGTAAGTGGTCACCAAACGCCCTTAGACATTGGCTATGCGAGAAATGTTACCCATCGCTTACATCGCCAATGCGCCACTAACCTTGGAAACTAAGATGTTATGTCCCTTGTGCCTGAAATTACACTGGCTCACTCACCCTTCAAACCACAACAATACCAAGAACTGCTGTTTTGCGGTAGAATATCTATACCATACCACCGCCCATGGACACCTGTCCATGGGCGGTGGTATGGTATAGATATTTGGTATAGATATTATGGTGGTATGGTATAGATATGGTCACATTGCGATTAATGGAATTTTACATTGAATAGTGTTTACATTGGTGATTTAGCAACTTCAACTTAATAGTCTACATAAATAAAGTACAATTTGATGGTATCATTTCAGCATGTGGAGGTTACCTGGCAGCGTCAGAATCTGTTAAGCATTTATATTCTCACGCGCGCTACGGTCATGATTCATACGAATCTCGATCAAGATGTGATTGGAGTATTGTCGCACCAGTCGGCCAGTTCGTCAGACTGACATTCTTGACTTTCGACTTGGAACCCGAAGACAGTTGTGGTTACGATTACGTGCAAGTTTTCGGGGGCTTGGAAGGCAGTGCTGGAAACTATGGAAGCTTCTGTGGCACTAAGGTAAACATATTAACGAATTAAGCTGATAAATTTTACTGTTCAATTTCATTTCTCGGTTTTTCATACTTATAACCCTAACTACGTTTGGTAAATTTTTCAAACAACTGTAAACCCCTTAAAATCGCTTTTCACTACTCTGCGCTGTTGGTATATCTAACACCGTTCGAATGATAACTATGAAAGTAATAATAATAATGTCCTCCAGACCGATTTCGGCCACGGCGGCCAATCTCAAGAGAGATTAGCCAACTACGCAGGAGATATTATAGTGCACAAGTGTGTGCGCAAACACAGGTGCACTCTCTATTCCTTAACTCTCATAATCCGATGGGACGGCAATCCGACACGACCGGAAAGAGTTCAGGCGCAGGACCAACGGATTTACATGCTTTCCGAGGCACGGGAGTGTACACACTACCAACTTCCAGACTCCGGGCTGCTACTGAGAATTTTCTGACAGAAAAACCCAATAACGTTTTATTGGCCCCACCTGGGAATTGAACCCAGGACCTCCGAGTCTCCGGCCTTACATCAAGCCACTAGACCAACGAGGCAGTCATAGAAAGTATTTACATTACAAATACATTTAAAGAGGCATTGCAATAACTAGTTTTAATTAGAGAAATAAGACTTCCATATTATGATTATTAAAATAGGTACTATTATTTAAAGTAATATTTTTATCCATAGATGCCGCCAGAGATAGTTTCCACGACAGATGCCTTATTAGTGAAATTCCGAACAGACGATTCGATAGTGTTCAAGGGCTTCTCAGCGTCCTACCAAGCGGTTAAACCAGAATTATGGAGCGGCGAAGACAGTTCTGAAGGTGGTGAAGATATAGAAGAGGAGGAAGATGAACAAATGCCTCCATTAGTTGTAGGTAGAAGAGGCTTACGAGCTCCTTTGCCAAGATTCGTCCGTCGGCCCACGTGACGGTGGCCGTTACGACACACCCGGCACAGACGACTGCATCGTAATACTCATAACCGATTCAAACTGGAAAAAAAACCCTTTTAGAACCTTTTCAGTTGAATATTAGCTGCCAGTTTAATTTGTAACTGCGAACATTTCAGTTATTTTGTTTTTTTTTTTTTAATAACTGAATGGGCTATAGCTAGAAAACTATCAAGTTCAAATAATGATAAACGCTTTTTTATACATGCATTTATCCAAATTGACTGCCTTAGACAGATATCCATATGTGTACCCACCTTTATATTTGCCATATATTTCTGTATTGCCATTACATTAAATCGTTTTATATTATGCCACTTGAAAATCTGTTTAATGTAATCAATATTATTTTATATTTTGATAGTAACATTTGAAAATGAGATTGAAGTTCCATTAGCGATTATAATTATTAATGTTTGAGTTTATTTGATATGACTGAGTGTAAGTGTAAATAAATTATTTGTAGGGTTATGTAGGTGTAATACTTAATAGCGGTCACCATTTACCAATACTCATTAGTGATTCCTAAATTATTAGTTCATTTGACAGTTTTTCCCCGCTTTATAAACTTTTTAATTCATTCTTAAACCAAAGACAAACTATTTGACATTTGAGTTAATTGCTACAGTTCCATATTAATATAATATATCTTACAACTATTAATAATAAGTTGAAAATACTGAAAATTATGTACTTACAAGATTTTATGATTCATTCTACATTTAGAAATATTTTATTTCAATTTAAAAAAAAATAAGCACAATTTAGGATGAAACTTATATGACAATACATTTTAGAATTAAGATTATATTTAATATATTTGTAGATGGAAATGTTGTTACAAGTCATATCAAAATAATGATATTAGCATTTAAATTGGAGTACGTACTATATATTAGATTTTGGATGTATGATAATCGAACTTGAAACGCCATAAACAAAGAATTAATAAGTACATTGAAAACCAAAGAAATATTAATAAATAAATAATAATTGTTATCTAACGGTAAAAATAAGAAAAATATCAACGTGTAGGTAGGTACTCAACTTAGCTATTGTAGTATTAAAGACTCGCTACCCACATGGCAATAAAACGTGGGAGCAGGACGCCGTATATGACTTTTCGTCACACTTATACACACGTATCTTATCGAAAGTGACGCTTTACGTTTCTATTCATGAGGGAAAAAAGATACTTAAAAATGAATGAAAATTAAAAATGAAATATGTCATCGGTCAAAATGATTAACTTACTTTAAAACACTTTACTATATTTTACAATTATTTTTTATGATGTGTATCTGACAATAATAAAACTAATTATATTAAATGATATTGCCCCTCTACGAACATTCAACAACCTTGAAATAAACGGCACGCTATACCGACGTTATTACCCTGTCAGCGAGTTTTTTTTTATGCTACATAGATTTAAGTTTCTCTTAAATCTTACGCCGTGCTGGTAGTCTATGAAGACGCGCCCGCTTTCTGGAATACTGGCGCTGTAAGATAGTGTTATCATATGATACAATGCTATTAAGAACATACAGTTTTCATTATTCTCCCTATCGTAATATGACGAAATGACGGAAAGATTCTTGAATGATGTTTACAAGATGTGTGCCAAAAATGATACTTATTGATAACATAGTGTAAAATAAGTTAGTGTTTTGTAACTTAACGCGGAAATATTTATAATATTATGTAGGAAAACTATATTATTTTTATTAAAATTATTGTGAAAAATCATTATTGTTTTATTCAATTAATGACAGTTAACAACCTTTATTTCATGTGCGTTTTTGTTTGAAGCCACTGAGACGCCCATGGGTCAAAATTATTAATACTTTACTTTATTCAAAACAGTTTTTTAAGTAGTTTGAAATTATAAATTAAGAAGTTGGATAAGTGTTCACACATCATGTTCAGACAACGAAAAACATATTTATCATAAAAATTAACATTTTATTAACTTATAATTATTGCCAGAACAAAAATTTAAATTATTATCTTTAATTACGTATGGCGACGTTTTACATTTTTTTGTCACTTTTCTCTCGAGTCTCATCTGTTATTGTTTAAATTGTTACCTGTATGTTGTACGAAATAATAACTTTTACTAAATTGCAAGTAAAGAGTTTCACTAAAAAAATTCCATTTCTTGAGCGTGAACAATAAGAATGGAATGGATTGCAAGAATATACCAGACTTGGACAAAAATAAATCAGATTAATGATTAACGATTACGATTAAAACTTCTCACACTTAGTAAATAATAATACCTACTTTATTGCTCACACTAATTGATTGAACTAAAGTTAATTAAAGAGGAAAAGTCAATGATCTGTTAATTTTTTTTTCTTTTACTATTTAACATTCAGAAGCAATAAATAATATAAGAATTTACCTAAAACTTATTTTAACAGAAAGCCAAAATGTAAATGATGGGCTTGGTTGGTACTTGGTAGTCGGCAAAATTTCACTATGGCAATGTTTTAAATTAGAAATCAAAGTCAATTGTTGGTTGTCATTTTGTTTTCTAAACTTTTGCTTTTGTCACTATAAAAAAGTCAATCACCTATTTATACGTAACGTTATGTTATTTATTTATTTCGACCACTTTTTAATCGCGTCAATTTGACGAACTGTTACAAATTATCGATTAGATTGTATTAAACAAAGAGATATATTTTAATAATGGCATCGTTAGCATTTAAAGTTAAAAGTAAAAACGGACAGCAAATATTGAAAGATTTGACCTCTGAAAGTACTGTGGGTGAATTAAAAATGTTTCTCTCCAGTCTTTCGGACGTTAGCTGTGAGAGAATTTGCGTGCTGTGTGGTTATCCGCCCAAAGCTATAGATATTAGTAACGACAATAAGACATTGAGTGATATTGGTCTAAAAACTGGTGAAACGTTGATTATCGAAGAGAAATCCGCCCCATCAGCGCCTAGTGTTGTGAAATCTGACGTCATCAAACCTATAGAGAATGGAGTCTCACATGAAACAATAGGATGTAGACCAGGAATTTTAATGAAAAAAGTTGTTCCCTCTGATAATTCTTGTTTATTTACTAGCATAGGTAACAAATATAAAAACATGTTACAGATTCGCTGTATTGTTAAATCATAATTTAAATAACTTATTGTTGTTTATATATTAAACCATATTTCAGGTTTTGTATTAAATGGAAATATCGATACAACAGTGCACTCTCTTATGCGCCAGATAATAGCCATGGAGGTGGCTAGTGATCAGGATACATACAATGAAGCAGTGTTAGGGAAGCCAAATTCTGAATATTGTGATTGGATACAACAGCCAAGCTCCTGGGGTGGAGCTATTGAGGTATTCACATACAAAATTAATATTTAAAGGAATTATAACCTAACCTTTAAATATTAAAATTATACTTAATAACTTGGTTGGTGGTTGGTTTTTACATGTGTATCCTATATTTTACTTCACTGCACAAACTATATTTATTAATACCCATTTGTTATAGTTACTGAACATACCAGCTTTTTATATTCTTATTCTTTATATCTAAATATGTTGAAAGATTAATGTATTTTTTTCATTTTATAAAATTATTGTCAGGCTTGCAAATGGACCATCTGATGGTGATAACCATAGTTACACTGGCTCACACACCCTTTAAACTGGATCACAAAAATACTAAGTATTCTTATTAAGCAGTAGAGGCTCGTCTGGGTAGGTAACACCTAATCATCAGATATTCTACCGCAAAACAGCAGTACTCTTTATTGTTGTGTTCCGGTTTGAAGAATGAGTGAGCCAGTGTAATAACAGGCACAATGGACATCAAATCTTAGTTCCCAAGGTTGGTGGCGCATTGGCGATGTAAGCGATGTATACATTTCTTGCAGTGCCAATGTCTAAGGGCGTTGGTGACCACTTACCATCAGGTGGCCCATATGCTCGTCCGCCTTCCTATTCTATAAAAAAAAAAGATTATGTAATGAGGTACCTACCCAGATGGGTTTGCACAGAGCCCTACCAGCAGTTAAAATTTACATACATAAATGCATGTAAAGAAGTAAGAACCCACATAACTAACTATGGTAATGTCTCATATTCCATGACCATGTGCAAATAATACCAGCCCAAAGCCTATTATATTACAATTTAAATTATTGATAACAGAACATATCCATGACATGTAAGTCAACATATAAGTCATTAGTAGGCAATACAATAGCTTTAATTCTCATTACTAAATTGTTTTTGTATTGTGTTGTTAATAAATTTATGAATAAAGTTAATATTGTACTAAGCTTGATGATGGATACATGTGGCAGATTTTTATAGAGACATGCAGGATACTTCACAATGATTTCATGTCATGGTCAAGCATAAGACTAATTATAAAAACAAACTAAGCAAATGGAAATTTTGATTTATCTTTCCAGGATTCAATTCAGAATCTTCAGTTGTTTCTCATTTCCATTTTGCCTCTTTTTCAATAAGGTATAGCATAAATATAAAGATTTTAAAAGTCACTTGTTAACATATTTTTCAGGTTGCAATATTGAGTCGGTTCTATGGTTTAGAAATGGCTGTGGTTGATACTCTTAATGCAATTATAAACAGATTTGGTGAAGATAAAAATTACGGTCAACGAGTGTTTCTTCTCTTCGATGGTGTGCACTATGACCCACTATATTTAGAACAATCAGATGTAAGTGAGCTACATATATTTAATAATTAATTACAAGCTAGAGCATGTATTTCCTTAATGTGAAGGTCTCATGATTTTTATTAATTAAGCAACATCTTGAATTTTTAATATATTTTGATTGATAACTTAACTTTTTTCAGTAGATAAATGCATACTTATATGTATATGATTAATTATATAAAACAATCGGGACAAATATGTGTAGATTTTTTTTTTATATTCGTTTTTGAACAAAATTATACAGTAAAGAATTTCTTACAAAAATAAAATAATATTTTGACATACTAGGTTGTACTGTTTAAAATTCAGTCGTAGAATTAGACCTAACATACTAACAGTTGAAGTTAAATAAAAGCTTTCCATTACACTTTCAGGGTGGAATTCAAACAGTTTTCCCAGCAGAAGACATGGATATTTACAAGGAAGCCGAGCAGCTAGCCCTAGAAGCGAAGTCATCACGACAGTTCACCGATTTAAACAAATTCACATTAAAATGTATGATTTGCAACAAATTGTTGACGGGCCAAGTAGAAGCACAGAAACATGCAAAAGAGACCATGCACACAAACTTTGGAGAAGTATAGCGATTGTGGAGTATATAGAGAACATTACCGAAGACAATTTGTTATACTAATGTTGCTTAGATAAATTTGCATTACATTTTATATTGATCTGCAGCCTAATTAAGTCACAATTGTAGTTTTCATAAATTTTTTACAGAGTCAAATGTGATTAAAGAAATAAATTACTAAATAGTTATTATTTGGTTTTTATATTAAAATAAATAAATTTATTAAATGGTGACAATATTAATATTGTCCGACCACGAAATATACAATAGTTAAATAATAAATACTTGCCAAAACTATATTTAAAAAAGAAACATTCGTTTTTAATTCTTGAATCTTATGTCGTAGATATTAATTTAATTTATAATTTCTCTAATATAAATTAGTTAAAACACTGCGCTTATTTCATTGATTCTTAAGGTCACTTTCATTTTGTTCCAAAATCCACACCACATAATTATGATGTATTTTTATATATTTCTATGGACATTAAACATTTCTAAACACCCTTTTGTTAGTTATTTGTATAATAAATTAATTCAACTTTTTAATTTTTGGAACTAAGTTCTATCTTGCATGTAACACTACAATTATTATTATACTAGGGCTGGGCCGATAAGTAAATACAAGAAGAGTAAAGCCAAATAAACAACTGACATTGGATTGACGCGGCATATTACATCTTGAATGATTTCTTAACGTATTCACGAAAACATGACGTCTGATTGTAGGCGATGTTATTATTTTGAAACTAAATTAAAGTGGGTATAAGTATTTCAGTAAAAAAGTGTTGTCAACATGAAAAGAAAATCGCATGGAATACGTAAATCTAAATTTTTTTTGTCTCTAGCTCTTCGATTGGAATAGGCTATACAAGCTTATTATTATGTATGTGGTAAGAATGCGTCATTTATTTTATTATAAACTAGTTTGCACACGCGGCATTGCTCGCGTGTTAATGCCGTTCGTTGGCCTCGGGTTTTGATATATAAAGTAGCCTATGTCCTTTCTAAAGGTAAAAATATCCCTTTTGTTTAGAAGCCTCCCTAATCCCTACCCAAAAAAAATAGTCATTTTTGAAACTTTTTAAAATATCAGATTTAAAATTATTCAAATTATCTTGCTCGTGGTTTTGTTTGCGTTAAGTAAACTTCTAAATGGCATTTTTTATTGCGAAGCATCATGGTCATAAATTTAAGAATTGTTAAGCTTACTTTAAGTACTATGAGTCCAGCGGCGGCGGATAATATAATAATATTATACAAAATCACAACAATAAAAAAAACAAGAACCCAAAAATACGCAATATATACCGTAAACATGACACTCGACATCTAACCAACCAATAAAAGGATATGAGCGGCTGCAATGACAGTAAAAACAATTGTAATTAATTAGGGTAATTATCAAATTTTGCATCATAATGGAAATTATCGTACGATAGTAGTGTAACATCGTACATAGTTATAAAATTATCGTACTTATACTATAATTATCGTACGGTTGTAAACCCTGACAAAGATAATGCACGCAAGTGTTGTATTTGGGTGTCACTTTTGGGCGGAGCTTCTGCGTTTTATACAGGGACAAGATGATAAATTTATTCATTGTTTCACTCGCTTGACCGTTGAGTGATATACTAGATCAGAAGTTATCAAGAATATATATTTTATTTTTAAGAATTGTTAAGTTTATTCACTGTTACACTCTTGGCGTTTGAGGGATACACACTTGTTGCCGTCGCTGTCTTCCTGATAGTTATGCAGTCCTAATCTTTTACTTTAATTATTTATTAATAAATGTAATTCAATTTTTATTTTTTAAACTAAACAAACGCAATACACTCACAACAAGATCCGAGAGGAGATTATTACAACAGACTTAGTTAGTTATTCGTGGTAAATTTTTACAACCATCATGCTCTTAATCATCTTAAAGATATTTCCATCAGCAATACAAGCTTTAGAAAACAATACAAGATATCTAGTAAGCTCTAGAAGGAAATGAAACACAAAAAAACTTTATTATATTTATTTTCAACACAAAAAATGTACAATATCAATAAATACAGCACCTAGTCACATCGGCATCTTGTCTTTATTTCTATAATTCAGTTTCAACACCGTCGTTGCACAGCACGTTTTATAAACACATATTTTTATTATATAATATATATATTGTGCATCTGTTGACCATCCACATGTCTATTTTTAGATGTTTTGTTACGTACATTTTAAATTTGTTATTATATTATTGCTTTGCAAGTAACTATGCATAGGATATTAAAATTCCCGCGCTTTTTATAGGTTATAATCAAATGTGACAACCATGATATATTTTATTTTGTTTTTTAAGTAAATATTTTTTTTATATCATTATACCAAATATCAAAAGAAAACCAAACATAATATTGATATTTTTTGTTAAATATATAACATTAAGAAGGATGTACAGGAAAATGCACATTTATAAAATTTTAACCTAAAATTTATTAATCTCGTAACTTTGAGCTCTATCTACATAAATTAGTGCAGTATTTTATACTTGTTTAAAACTTTTTATTGATTCCTTATATAATCTGTGGATGTGCCCAAACTCGTGAAATTGGAAATGATCAGCAAAGCAAACATAATAATAATTTCTCAGAAGCAATGAATAATCTCCGTTGGTAAGATTTAAGTTTTACAATACAAAGATTATCAGAAATAATATTTTACTAGCAGATTTATTAAATGTTTTTTATTACTATATAATAAAAATAAATTATAAAACCTTCTTTGAATAATATTTATTTCACATATTCGGTTGTGTTATCATGATTGACAGATCGATATTTTAAGGTAATCGGTATAAGGTTTTTTTAATGTAACTTAGGCCATTTCAAATTAAGTTCAATATTACTTTGATTTGTATTTCGAGATAACTAAACAAGTTTAACATTTACAACGTCACTTATAAACGTTGCTTAGCGACTGGATAGTTAAACACGGATTTCGCGCTTTTTTCCATCATTTGACGTTTTAAACAAGAAGAAAAAGTACTGTTTAACTAATCACCCACTAAACAATGTAAGTAAGGCCATTCGATTTTAAATTACAGTTAAAACAACCAGTCAAAACCACGATTTTTTATAAAACATTAATAGAGAATAAAGGTATTACCGACCGTTTATAAATAAAAGCAGTATCGATACTAAATGCTTATATAAAAATAGACAGATTAAATAAAAAAATGCATTAATCGCAAAAAAAAATATATACTAAAGATAAAAGCTGTGAGATAAATCTTAAAAAATATAATTTTTTCGTAAAAATGCTTGCGAGGTGCGTAGGACTATTGTTTAAGTTTTATTTATTCATAGATAATAGATCGATATTTTTTTTTTTTAATAAAGCAGTGTTTCCCAACCTTTCAACGCGGGGATCAATAAAGATCACAGATAACATTATATTATTGATTTTCATATTTATAATTATTTTCTTAATTGATTAAGTTCTGAAGTCACGTTGAAAGTTATAATGTAAAAATTTAAATTTACCTTATAATTATTATTATTTATCACTAACACGTGTGTTTGTTAACAACTCTTTCTTCGTATAAAAATAGTGTTTCTTTTCGTTTCTACTCACCTACCGACTAATTTAAAACCGCGAAGTAACAATTAAGGCTGAGAAACACTGTCTTGGACATTTTTACCTTATCAATACTATTATTGCAGTGCGAAAAATATTTCTCTTATCGTATTCAAAATTTCAAATCACTCATTAACTATACATTTTTTCCTAAATTTATTGAATAAATTAATATTAAAAGCAACACACTCGCTTGGGCAGTATTTTATACTCTATAATAATTGCTTTATAAATATTGATCAAAGTCATTAAACTATATTTCTATCGGATCCGTTACAAACGTTGGTACCCATCTGAAAGGAAAATTAAATTATATTTATTAAATACTAAACAAAGTATAATTTTTTAATGAAAATATAATTATTTTTAATAAATGATATTGTGTACGTCGACACGATAGCAAACTGTCGGATTTAAAAACAAATGAAATATGTATTTGAGTTTTTGCTGTAGTACTCCAATCTTTGAAAATAAAGTAACGAATTATAATTTGTTCCAAATTTTTTTTTCGTTCAAAAACAGCCACGAACTGTTATGTATATATATATATGTTAGAAAATAAATAATAGTAATTAAATATAGTCTTAGTTTTGACTCGTGTACGACTGATGGCAACACTGACGGTGACATAAGACCCTTTGACAGTTACATGACTTATCGTGAGTCAGTAGAGCGAGGTTCGAAATCATTGTATTGAGAACACTCGACCGTGCCACACGTGCACACTGACCATGTCGGACAAACATACTGTACAAAATACCTCGGCTTCTGCGACATATATATTATGTTATATTGTAAATTCAGACTTACACGTTTGTCGATAAGGTCCAATATCCGTAAGTCGATTATTCGATTCAGTTTTGTGGCTTCGCGAACGAGAACCTCGGTAGCGAGATACCGAACTTCGTCTCCAAACCGGTCAGCACCGGCATCGCGACCTGGTAACCTCCGATGTGGTGCGGCTTGCGGGCCGTCTCCTCGATGGGAGTCGATATCGTCAGCTCCGATCCCGCTGGACGACTGGGAATATAAATTAATTTAAATAACTACTATCGTACATAATATAATTGAAATTTATTTGACTTCTTATATGAAATTATATGTAGTTGTGCCGTTTATAGTGAAAACACATATTTACTAAGTCATTATGGAAAATACAAAAAATAATTTAATAGCACAGATTATGTAATAATAATAATATCTAGGGACATATTCACACACGGTCATCTGATCCATAAGCAGAGCCTGTACTATGAAAACCAGACAACTGATATACTACATATACTACTTTTCTTTTGTAAATACATACTTATATAGATAATTACACCCAGACTCAGGTCAAACAGACATGTTCATGCACACAAATGTCTGTCCTGGGTGGGAATCGAGCCCACAACCTTAGGCGTGAAAGGCAAGTATCTACCAACCACCCTTACCAGCCCGTCAGAATATAAACACGCACATTAAAAAGGATTTATTTTATGTTATATTTATATCATACTTACGATCCACCGAAGTCTACATAGAACAGGCGCTGTAAAATTTCATAAGTCACCAACGTCACGGCGAACTGAGGAGACGAACGGAACACACGGGCTGGGGGAACAATACAAATACAAATATTAAGATCAGATTTAAACTATTGATTAGTGACAGCCAACCTCCCACGGCTGTACGAAATCATGCCCTTCGACATGCAGGTTTTAAAAGAACTTTTTACCTACGGCACCCTTCCAGAAAGCTCTAGCGCCCTCTTCAGCGTATATCTTCCTAGTGGCGTCTATTACACCGTTGTATGTCGTTTGTCCTGATCGAGCCACCACCTATAATCATGATCATGAACATTCACTGGGATTTTATTTTAATTAGTTCTGTAACTAAGTCAAGTGTTGTGTCGTTTTATTTTTAGTACAACACTAAACATGCGCGGTGAAAGGTTTGGAATTCGTGGAGCGTATTGCGTGGTATGTTTGTTTATAAGGCGGAATTTCTACCGAACGGTCATTCTTCCCGGAGGCCAAGAAACTGCACAGGATTATTATAATGTAAGAGTATATGTGAGCACATAAATATTCTTATATTTAGACCGGCACTACTTATTTTATAAGTACTCAGTTCTTCAACTCAATTGACTTATGATGTAGTGTTCTGTGTGTTCCGCGGTAGAACAGCTGATGGTGCGTGTGTGTGCGTGCGTGTATGTGCGTACGTGTGTGTGCGTGCGTGTGTGTGCGTGCGTGTGTGTGCGTGCGTGTGGGTGCGTACGTGTGCGTGTGTGCGTGCGGTACCTGCAGGCGCGTCTTGATGACGTCAGCGGGCGTGACGAGCGAGGCGGCGGGCACGCCGGCGATGGCGCCGGCCGCCAGCAGCGTCAGCGGGTGGTTGTAGCCGTTCTCGTCCGCGAATTTCGCCTGGAAACAATTGTATACAATCCTTTGAACTAGTGTAGATTATTTATAAAACATTTCTTAATTGTTGATGTAGCATTATTTATTTATTGTAAGAATCAAAATGATATTACAAATACGTCTTCACAAAATATTAAGACGGTCACTATAATATTTATCACAATTAAAATTATGATAGCATTAGTGTGTTCATTGATGATTCGATATTTTTTACTATTATATTCATATGTTAGGTATGGTCACCGCTCATTTAATATTTGTACTATACGCGAAACGATATATAACAAAAATATTATAGTAATACAAAAATATAAGTAAATATTACCTTGACATGAGCATAAGCTGGGAAGTAAATTGCACTGAAGGGCACGTCACGAAGCAGACAGGCCTTCGCCCCCTTGTACAATCCGAAGAGCCCTAGGTCTTTGACAACGGACCAAGCTCGAACTTTACCACCGCCGGCGATCTCGCCCGCAACTTGCAGACGAATTTTAACTATTTCTAGTGGATTCGTGAAGACTACTTGCGACGCACCGGCCTGAGGGAAAAAATAATAATTTATTAAGCCGAGATGGCCCAGTGGTAAGAACGCGTGAATCTTAACTGATGATCGTTGGTTCAAACCCGGGCAAGCACCACTGAATTTTCATGTGCTTAATTTGTTATTATAATTCATCTCGTACTTTACGGTGAAGTAAAAAGTGAGGAAACCTGCATGTGTCTAATTTCACTGAAATTCTGCCACATGTGTATTCCACCAAACCGCATTGGAGCAGCGTGGTAGAATAAGCTCCAAACCTTCTCCTCAAAAAGGGAGAGGAGGCCTTTAGCCCAGCAGTGGGACATTCACAGGCTGTTACGGTACGGTTACGGTAAATTTATTGATGTGAAAATTAAACACTATACAACTACCTGAGAACTCTACCGTCAGATAACGTCAGCGTAAGATTTCGAGCGTCAGATGACGTTAGAATGAGTGACCTTGGCACTCACACCATTTTTTTTAGTTTCAATTTTGCATTTTACTCAATTTATAAATAGGAACTGAGGATAACACTACGAGAGTGCGATATTCTATATATAGACAATTAGAGTGCATAAATGAAATCACACTATATGTATATATGTAAGAAATCTATAATTTTCAATATATAAATATATATTTCAAGTATTTGTTAATAATATTTTTCGAATAATCGTAATGGTTATTTGTTTGGTATTAAGGAGTCAGTAATCCACTACAGACTTTTGTAAACAAAAAATTCTTTCTGCAATTTATGTTTTGTCTTTCAAATATGATTATATTTTTATTCTATATTTTTCTTATTTATTTATATAGCGATTGTTACAAACAATACAACTTTTCCAATTTAATTAATATAGAAAAATAGAAAATTTCAGTCTCCGAGTTGTTACTGAGAATCTTCGACAAAAAAAACCTAGTAGGTTTTTTTCTTGGTCCGAGCCTGGGTTTGAACCCAGTACCTCGGGATTTGACTACTAGACTAGACTACTCACACAAGCACCCGCGAGTATTTCACCGCCGAGCGTGATGTTTCCTTTCTTATCCATCAACTTGTCTCGCACTAAGTCATTCATCTGTAAAGAAATTATTCGTTTATCGACTATATATCTATCCAGTCATTATTAGATTACACAATAAAAATTTAAAAAAAAAAGTGACATTACTCAATATGTATAAATTATAATGGGATAAATGAATAAGAAATAAAAAAAAAATATTAACCTTATTTACAACCTTCTCAAAAGGGGAGGACGGCCAGCAGTAGGGCATTTATTTTATTTTTTTATCTGGCAACACCATGATCAATGTTGCGATAAAATGTCATTACTGCACTGCTCATTGAGTGAGATACAATTCTATTTGTTGATAAATTATTATATTAATAATTATTAATTCTGCAAACCACTGATTTTTTATTATACTGTATATAGACATGTTAGGTGTCGGGTATAAAAATTGGCCGGTCCTTCCTTAGAGTCAAAGTTTGCTTCATACTTTACAATAGCTTAGCCAAAGAACTAATTAATGAAATATCTCTTGTAAAATTTAAGACTGAACTAAGAATACACTGTCAAAGCTGATTTAAGAGAATATATATGGAATCCCTTTTTGTTTTGTTTAAAGACAAATAATATAGATATAAGAAAACTGTAACTAGTTTCTTGTGTCAGTGAACTTTTGTTCTTGATGAGAAATAAACTTCTTGTTTTTTTTTTTTTTATAGGATAGGAAGGCAGACGAGCATATGGGCCACCTGATAGTAAATCACCAAACGCCCTTAGACATTGGCACTGTAAGAAATGTTAACCATCGCTTACATCGCCAATGCGCCACCAACCTTGGGACCTAAGATTTTATGTCCCTTGTGCCTGCAATTACACTGGCTCACTCACCCTTCAAACCGGAACACAACAATATCAAATACTGTTATTTTTCGGTAGAATATCTGATGAGTGGGTGGTACCTACCCAGGCGAGCTTGCACAAAGCCCTAACACGAGTAAGTGTTCTTTTTCTTCTTCTTCTGAAGCTAAATCGTTTCAGTGGTTTAACCGTGAAAGGGTAACAGACAGAGTAACTAGATACCAGAACCAAATAATATAGAATTATAGATGATCATTCCTAAGATGGTAACAAAACCACGCCTCATCTTTTATTCCAACTCCTCTATGTGTATATACTCACCGTGAGTTTGATAGCCTTCTCCGGCGCCACCCCGATGAGCTGCGGGACGAGCCCTCGGTAGAGCCCAAACATCCCCTCATGTCTGATGACCTTCTTGAAGCAGTCCCACGAGTTACGGTACGCGACTTCACCGATGAACGAACCGGTCCTTTGGTTCTGCATACGCGTCTTAACTAAATCTATTGGGTACACTGCAGATGCTCCGACGGCTGGGGAAGAATGTTTAATATGTTACATTAGTAAAAAAAAACATCATGTTTTGAGGCCCGGACTTAGTGATTTAAGGCCCCTAAAGACTTTGACATATAAGGAGCCTCATTCAAAAGCGGTTAGAGTAATATTATATTTTTGGCTGGTTGAGTCTCCTCGGCTGGATGGGCCCCTGTTATATAAGCCTAGGCATAAATCTGCGGCTGCGTGTTTTTTCAATATAGTCCAGGCATTAGTCTGCTGATAGTCTAATTCATTTGTTTTAAATAGGTAGTCAGACTGGCAAATGGGCTTCCTAATCGGTAAGTGTTCACCACCCGTAGACATTGTCAGTGTAAGAAATATTAGCCATCCCATACATAATTAGTTACACTGGCTTATTCACAGTTCAAACCGGAACACAACAATGCTATGTATCGGTGTTTGGCTGTAGAGTATATGACAAGCGGACTCTGGTGGATACAAACCAATACCACCAAATAAACCTCTGATATGAGAAAAAATATTAAACATATTAGTACACTTACCACCAGCAATCGAACCAAGCGTAAATCTATACGTGCTCTCGAGGATTTGTATCAGCACCCCCCTTTCTTCGGGACTCTGAAACAAAAGTAACGTCATCAACATATCGATCCATTTCTACAAATGCTGAGGAATGAGGTGTTTCAAGCTGATGGTGGACTTCTGGTAACTTGAATGTGTCGAAAATAAAAAAAAGGGCAAATCAACTTACAATAAGTTTTCAAACTTAAATATAGCGGATTAGAAATCTTGATGTTTTAGTTGAATATAGCAAACTGTGAAAATCTTGATATTTTGAAATGGTGGGTTGATTGCAACCTTTACTTCAAGTATCTAAAATGTTATGTTTTGTATGCAGATATGTATACTATATAACCGTCATATATATGTTTTTATATAATTAAATAAAAATAAACTTAACCCTCTTCAATAATCTTAAAATGAAAACTAAAAATCAAATCGATGCTGATTTGTTGTACACAATAATTTAGAAACAAAGTCTTAAAGATCTGCATCCTTTTCACGTGTGTGAGAAATTTTACATGCGTGAGAAAGAGATAGCAATACTTTTATTCTTATCGAATTAATTTAGGGAATGCGTACAAGAATTCAGCATTAATCTTATGTAATGTGATAATATTAAAAATTGTCTGAATACTTACCTTATAAGAAATATGCAGAGTAGATATGTAATATTTCTATGACATATGAATACAATAGGTTATTTTTAAATATGTAACCAAATTTTATAATGATGTACTTTTTTTACTGTTAATAGGCAAGCGCTTGACCGTTGACCTGCCTGATCTGAAGCATAGTCACGGTCTAGGATGGAGCGCGCCTGCCCAGAAGGAACCCGTTTACCCTGGATTTGAAAACACCAGCGTTGTACCTATCAGGAAATATGGACTCAGGCAAAGCATTCCACAGTTTTGCAGTGCGAATAATAAATGTGGATTCAAAGTGCTTCGTATGTAGGCGGGGAAGTTCAATGTACCTATGGCGCTTTGGTCGCGTTTGCCTGTCCGTTCGATAGTAAAAGGGGGCGGAAGGAATTAGATCATGTAATTCCTGAACTTGAGTACTTGACTTACTGTCAACACTTTTTTTTTGTTTTGGTGATCAAAGTGCAATATTAATAATCCTTACTTTTGGTAATAAGAATAGATATAATGAACGTATGTAAATGTTCGCTGTTTTATATAACATATGGCCTTTTGGCGTAGTATTGTTGGAATGTTCAGCTTATGTATTTATTTTTCAAATGCTCTGGTAAATGTTTACTCAAAAATAGACTAAGGCCCTTTTAACACTAGGCCAAATTTTGTAACATCACTCTAGTAATGTTTCTAAATTCTTTGGTTTGCATTTTATACTAATCCGCAAACATGTTACACAATAAATAACTAAGGATATTTGGTTGTAGCTATTCTTGCGATCTGAGTTTTTATGGCTAATAGTAATTGAAATACAAAGTTTTTTTTTGTTGGACTTTGGTTACGCATTTAAAAATGACCCTTTATTTGAAACCATATCTGATTATTTTTTATTTCGTTACTAAATTTTATAAAAAATCATGTTAAAACTTTTTCGAAAAATTAATCAATATGATTTTTGATATTTAGATACCATGAGTAACAAGAATTATTATTCATCTCAATTATCCAAGACCAATTTACTGTATTATTGTTATTCACAAACATATAGTACGCACAAATATATATTTACTCCATTAAATAGACCATTGTATCTTAATATCACAAGTTATAATTTGTAAATGATTAATAATATATGTATATATTTAAAAAAAACTATTGATAGAATGATAAACTTAGCGAGATGTTGGCTATTTATTAATATAATTACATATAATAAATATATACTATACATTATATTATTTTTATATCAATTGACCTTGAAGTTCATACTAAATTTTAGAAGTCTTCAGTTCGATGTTCTAGCAGATAAATATAAATGAACGTGACCGAATGTTGTTAGCAAAGGACACAGATTATCGACCAATAGGATTTGAATTTGGAACGTCGTCTGAATAGCCAAAATTTCACCGTCAGAAGAAGATATATAGAAACATCATAAACTCGAATGTCCTTTGTACTCACCAAGATGCTCTCCAAAAAGTTTATTAATCGAAAAGGTTCTCTTATCGTATTTACCTCCTCCTTTTGAGCATTGAAAGAAAGAAAAAAATACACAGCGATAAGTTAGTGATGTTTCCGATATTAACTCTTATTAATAACAACATATGGACTAAAATGGTCTAAACATACATTAAAATCGTGTTAGTCTCGCGCGGCTCCTGCAAGAATCGTCCAGGTCTCGTGTTAAAGTTAGATAGATGGAAATGAACATGAGGGATAATATATGGAGATACTCACCGACACCGCTTTGATTTCTGCAACTCGACTTGTCACTTGCTTGAAGTACTGTTCCGGGGTGATAGCGTTGAGGTCGTTGTAAATGATTCGTCTGGAAACGAAATATCAATACTTTTAAATAGTTCGAGTCAAAAAAAGGTTTGACTAAAAATAATAATCTATGCGCGCTGACATTTCTTGAGCGAAGGATCTTTTGTGTATGTACTCTGGCAAATACAAAAGGATAATAAGTTATTAGCAGATTATGTATTAGTATGTATATATATATGTGTACAACTGCGAGAATTATATCTAGTTATTTGTCAACATTTCCTCTATTTCTATTAATTATAATAAATGAAACAATATTGTAACGTCTCGCGAGTCATCGACGCGAGTTTGCCGATGCTGACGCTACCGGACAGTGTGTGTCTCAGTTTCAAAAGGTCGGATCTCAATGGCGCGCGGATTATATCTAACTACATTTTGTCTCCGAAAAACATTTTCGGTACTGTTATTCTGTGTTATTAAATACATGTGTATATAGTAAGTGTTGTTGTTTTAGTGTATTTCACTATCAATACACGCTTAGCTTAAGCGACATGTCGGCCCAGATGGCGCCACGGTCGATTAATTGTTATACTAAATGCAAGTATAGTTTAATGTAAGTGATGTCTGGGACTTATTGTTTCGTCGATAGGCTTCCAGATTACGGTCGCGTTCCTAATTAAAAATTAAAGAACTTTTATTCATAGAGATATCGAACCCGGAATGGCGGTTTTGGTATATGACGTCAGGTGGCGCCTCTGAAGTCGTGTTTCCACTAACCGTATAAAAATATTTTTACTAAATAAAATAAATGTCCCACTGCTGGGCTACGGCCTCTTCTCCCTTTTTGAGGCTTTAGAGCTTATTCCACTACCAGTGCGGATTGGTGGAATACACATGTGGCAGAATTTCAGTCACGATGATTTCCTTCACCGTAAAGCACGAGATGAATTATAATCACAAATTAAGCACATGAAAATTCAGTGGTGCTTGCCCGGGTTTGAAGCCACGATCATCGGTTAAGATTCATGCGTTCTTACCATTGGGCCATCTCGGCTATATTGACCATAATAATCATAACATTTCAAGAACACGCGCATCAAAATAGTATATCACCATAAGTCGGTTAGCAAAATTTCACGGGTGAGTAACGAAATGAGTTCTTATAGAATCGCACTTCTGATCTACAGAATATACAGTTCGGTATTATATTATGAAACTTTTGATGTATCTTTATTGTTGATTGTTCCAAAGCGAAGTCTTTTCCTATAAATTTAATCTATCATTAAACGATAAATACCGATCACGCGGAGATATGATACCGTTTTAAATGTATGGTATTAAATTTATTATTGCATGGGCTTTGTTGATTACTGATATAGAAGTTATTTGCGACTGATATTCTTACAATATTATAAGGTAGGCCGACTGGCAAATGAAATGTTAAGAAATGTTAACAATACTTACATTGACAATGTGCCAATGACCTTGGGAACTAAGATGTTCTGTCACGGAACACAAAACTAAGTTTTGCTGTTTGGCGGTAGATATGTGATGAGTGGGTCTTACCTACCGGACTTGCAAAGCCCCACCAACAAATAAAGTTGCTAGTGATCCAATATCAAATTTATATGGCTTTTCGCTGCCACTAAATTACAAATTGCCTTGTCGATATTATTTTGGCATACAATGAAATTATTAATAGTTGCACATTAAGGAACTAAGCATTTTTGTAATATTAGATATTATTTGAAGATAATGTCCGTCATTTCATGATAAATATAATGACTTAATACACATTTATCGGACGCACATCGGAAATATTCATATCAGATTTTATCACACAACGTTAATGAAATTATTGGCGCCGGATACATACGAATACTTTTATCAATTATTTTTTAATATATAATTAGTGTAAAGAACACGAGTTCTTACTAATAATTGGTTGACTATTAACAAACAAGTTGCCCGTGCCAGTTTGCTACTCGCCAAAAACTTTTTTAAATAAATAATATTTCGACCGAATTCGAGTACAATATTTAACTAAGTAGCCAATTGCAAAGGAGATAGATGAAGGACGAACATATTTATATACTTTATTACAAAACTGGCATTTTAGTAGCTGCTAATATTAAGAATATATAATGACAAAATTAAACAGAACAATGGCTTATTCTCCCGATACGATTAAACGCCGAAACTTCTCGAAATAGCAATAAAAGATCGTAAAATGTAAGAGAGAGTGATGATCCCGTGGACAGCAGACAAGAATCTTAACCGATGATTCCAAATTCAAACCTGGGCAAGCATGCAGTAGCAGTTGGCTAAAATAATTATAACATTTATCGGATACACACATCGAAATAGCTTACCACCCAAAGTCGAATATTAACATATCACGTATTCGAGTGATTACAGAATAGCACCTCTGTAAAAGCTAAACCGCCGGACCTATTAAGCTTACATACGTAATTCTCAACTCACCCGTTAGTCTGATGCATCATGTCGCAGAGCGTGAATAGTATGTCCACTTCCAAGGGTGTGATTTGACTCATCATCTGTGCGGAGTGCAGGAACTCCTCCTTGGTGACCTCGTAAGTCCTGTGTCCGTTTGTTGCGTTTAAGTAGACGCGTTTGATGAGCTCCATGTTGTTGAGAAGAGAATTGAACGCCATGTAGTATGGAAAGCTGATTTTACGCTCCCCCTGGGGGAAGCCTGACGCCTGAAAAATATATATGTGTGTATAGTTTTTGTGTATGTGTTTGTTATTATTCAAGCCGCATTGGAGCAGCGTGGTTAAATCTTCTAAATAAAGAGTAGGCTTTTGCCCGATTTATGTTTTGAAATTGGCGTGCCTGAGTCCGATTCGTATGCCGTGACGGTAAACGGTATGACGCTCTCGTATGACGTAATGCACCCTCTCCGCCGCCGCTATGAGAGCGTCGCGCATATACTATATACTTCGTTGCTATACATGTACATTTGTTTTATTAAAGAAAACATGTTTTTATTTATTTTAATCCAAATTTATTTATTTTTGTATAACAATAATTAATTATTTCGATGACACGGCGAACGATGTTTTACCTTAGGCGTCACGTGACTACAATTTTTTTAAATTTTATATAATTCTCTGTCATTTTGTATCTGTGTTATTTATGGTACGTACGTATAATGAGTTAAATACACATAATTATTTTGAAATAAATTTAAATTGCTGGTAGAACACAAAAATAATCGACCAATCAGATTTAAAAACTAATTTATTTGACAGAGACGAGTGTGTGGATTTGACCAGACAAGCTCCCCTGGTAACAGTACTGTATCCTCATATAAAGCCTTTAAAGGCTGGTCAATATCGTAAAGTTAAAGCTGTAAGTCGATAGTCAGCCATTGTATTTTGTATGTAAATATTATTATTAATTTATAGCACATTGGCGCGGCAACAACCCTAGGAAATGAGATGTCATATTCCTAATGCCTGAGTGTAAACAACCGATATGTATTAAAGGTTAAAGGGGCCGGTTGGTGAATATTTGCCTTTCACGCCGAAGGTTGTGGGTTCGATTCCCATTTAGGACATTTGTGTGCACGAACATGCCTGTTTGTCCCGAGTCTGTGTGTGTAATTATCTATAAAAGTATGTATTTACAAAACAAAAGTATTATATGTAGTATATCAGTTGTCTGGTTTCCATAGTACAAGCTCTGCTTAGTTTGGGATCAGATGACCGTGTGTGAATGTCCCAGGATATCATAAAATAAAAAGACACTTAGTAAATGAAGTAATAGTATCTAGTTAACTTGTTCATAGTTGGTTAAGTCAATTAATATTATTACACGAACGATATACAAGTATGTAGCGTCGATAGGTGTGGAAGATAGAGACGTTTTTATCAATACAATAATACGATAACGTTATCCCCCGCTGTGACATCAGTGTCACGATGTTGCGTCAAGTGTTTTAGTGTCAATGTCAGGTCTAACTAGTAGTAGTTTTTGTCCACGCATGCGCGAATATTGGGCGCGGAATAGTTTCGAATGACGTCACTTTGCTATGACATTTGTTGTTGTTTTTTTTTTAAACCTCGACTGCGTAATGAAAACCAATTTGAAATCCACATAAAAAAAATTGGAATCAGTTAACGTGGAGGAATAACAGACAGACGAATGCCTTTCGATATTCAAACTGTTATTAGGGATAGAAATCGTTCTCGAAAATTTCACATTAAGAAATGCCATTAATGCGTTTCATATCATAATATTTATGAGCGACACGACATATCAACACAATCGTAATCGACCGATCGTGAGACATAATCGTATATCGTAATCGTAACAGCCTGTAAATGTCCCACTGCTGGGCTAAAGGCCTCCTCTCCCTTTTTGAGGAGAAGGTTTGGAGCTTATTCCACCACGCTGCTCCAATGCGGGTTGGTGGAATACACATGTGGCAGAATTTCAGTGAAATTAGACACACGCAGGTTTCCTCACGATGTTTTCCTTCACCGTAAAGCACGAGATGAATTATAATCACAAATTAAGCACATGAAAAACTTCAGTGGTGCTTGCCCGGGTTTGAACCCACGATCATCGGTTAAGATTCACGCGTTCTTACCACTGGGCCATCTCGTACATAATCAGAAACCTTCAATCTCGTAAACATTGACGATTGCAATATACCGTCTCATATCCCCACATGTTATGGACGCTTATTCGCGTAGTCGCTTTAATATTATTTAATACAAGATGGCGAATTTATGAAACTATGTATATGTGAATTCAACTGGGGTAAATTCTACTAACAAATTGTCACGTTCTCGAAATCGAGAACGTTATCATTACCGTTTTATTCGTTGACGGGCCGGTTGGCGTGGTTGGTAGATACTTGCCTTTCACGCCAAGGTTGTGGGTTCGATTCCCACCCAGGACAGACATTTGTGAGCATGAACATGTCTGTCTGTCCTGAGTTTGGGTGTAATTATCTATATAAGTATGTATTTGCAAAAAGAAAAGTAGTATATGTAGTAAATCAGTTGTCTGGTTTCCATAGTATAAGCTCTGCTTAGTTTGGGATGGCTGGGTGTGAATAATGTTCCAGGATATTATTTATTTATTTATTCCCATTCTACAAACAACGATCCAGTTGTGGTTCAGTCGAAGCTGGATCGGAATAGTAACAATACAGTAACAGTAACAGCTTTTTAATGTCCCACTGCTGGGCTAAGGCCTCCTCTCCGTTTTGAGGAGAAGGTTTGGATATTATTCCACCACGCTGCTCCAATGCGAGTTGATAGAATACACACGTGGCTGAATTTCAGTGAAATTAGACACACGCAGGTTTCCTCACGATGTTTTCCTTCACCGTAAAGCACGAGATGAATTATAATCACAAATTAAGCACATGAAAATTCAGTGGTGCTTGCCCGGGTTTGAATCCACGATCATCGGTTAAGATTCACGCGTTCTTACCTCTGGGCCATCTCGTACATAATCAGAAACCTTCAATCTCGTAAACATTGACGATTGCAATATACCGTCTCATATCCCCACACGTTATGAACGCTTATTCGCGTAGTCGCTTTAATATTATTTAATACAAGATGGCGAATTTATGAAACTATGTATATGTCAATTCGACTGGGGTAAATTCTACTAACAAATTGTCACGTTCTCGAAATCGAGAACGTTATCATTACCGTTTTATTCGTTGACGGGCCGGTTGGCGTGGTTGGTAGATACTTGCCTTTACGCCGAAGGTTGTGGGTTCGATTCCCACCCAGGACAGACATTTGTGTGCATGAACATGTCTGTCTGTCCTGAGTTTGGGTGTAATTATCTATATAAGTATGTATTTGCAAAAAGAAAAGTAGTATATGTAGTATATCAGTTGTCTGGTTTCCATAGTACAAGCTCTGCTTAGTTTGGGATCGGATGGCCGTGTGTGAATAATGTTCCAGAATATTATTTATTATTTATTTATTCCCATTCTACAAACAACGATCCAGTTGTGGTTCAGTCGAAGTTGAATCGGAATAGTAACAATACAGTAACAGTAACAGCCTGTTAATGTCCCACTGCTGGGCTAAAGCCTCCTCTCCGTTTTGAGGAGAAGGTTCAGAGCTAATTTCACGACTCTGCTCCAATGCGGATTGATAGAATACACACGTGGCTGAATTTCAGTGAAATTAGACACACGCAGGTTTCCTCACGATGTTTTCCTTCACCGTGTAGCACGAGATGAATTATAAACACAAATTAAGCATATGAAAATTCAGTAGTGCTTGCCCGGTTTGAACCCACGATCATCGGTTAAGATTCACGCGGCTATTGGCTATTATAGGGATAGTAACCTTTATCAATTAGTGGAATTGGCCTTGTCTTATTGTGATCTCAACTAAACTAATCTATATTAGCTTTCGTCGTATCTTCTATGCATGAATATTATACTTAAGACCAGCAGATTAAAGCAGCAATATTTCTATACACGATACGCTATACGGAAAATTCAATGATTGTGCAGTTAAGACGTGAAACCATAACAAACCAATATACAACTGGCATTTATAATATTAATTTGGATTATTTATAAAACGTCCCGAATTACATATTATGATGTTTTGACCCCTACGTATGGAATCGTGACGTAAATGCGACATGACAACAGTCTTATCAATACAAGCATTATTGTGATAAATAACAGACGCGAGAACTTGTCAATATTTTTTTTAGAATAGCAAGGCGGACGAGTGTTTGGGCCACCGCATGGTAAGTGGTCACCAACTCCCATAGACATTGGCATTGTAAGAAATGTTAACCATCGCTTACATCACCAATGTGCTTCCAACCTTGGGAACTAAGATGTTATATCCCTTGTACTTGTAATTATTTTTGCTTGTAATTTGAGTCATTATATAGCTGAAGCTTAGTTACAAATTGAATATCTGAATGCAACGCTTGTTACAAAAGCAAATCCAGATAAAACCGGATTCAATTGTTCAAGCAATGGTTTAATTTGGATACGTTTTTTGGCGGCACAAGTTGTGTTTGTACAATAACATATTTAATCGCAAAGAATCGAATCACGAGACGATCAATTTTCGAACGTTTTCTTAGTGATCGTGAACGATTAAAGGCATTTCTTTCCGAAAGCCGAATTGAATCAGACCACGTGTAGTTTTATCCAGAACCTTCGATCGAATAAATTTAACTAACGCAGTAAATAATATATTACTTAAAAGCAAAATCTTATTCAAATAGAAATCGTTAAAGATCCGATGCTAGAATTGTTCAATTAAAATTTTAAGATTAATATTTGGTTTTATATGAATTTGTGTAGCTATAAAAAATTTATATATTTTTAGCTTACTAAAGTATATGTTTTTATTTAACTTATAATATGTATATAATAATAATTTTCAAATCGTTCGCGTAAAAAGAAAATAAATAAATTGATTGATAAAAAATTAATTACATAAAATTAGTTACGAAAAATTAGTACATCTGTACTAATATTATATACTCTATACAAATATTAAATGCGACTGAAAAATTGAAAAGAAAAAACTTGCGAATTCATATAATATTTTTCTCAAATTTAAACAATGGGCTAATTGCAAACAATGAGAACAATATTTAAAAAAACTTACCATGATAACTTTGTTCTTCAATTCCTTGGTTAGCAGGTGGTTCTTCACGGTCAGCATGATGTCTCTGAAGTCGCCGGCGGTGATGAAGCCGGTGCCGTCCTTGTCGCACTTCTTGAAAGCCTCCACTCCATACTCCTCGTGGAAGTCGTGGAGAAATTGACTGAACTCAGGGTAGGTTACTAAGCGTTTCTTGTCCTGTGGGATGTTTCATTAAATAAAATTATCTTATTCATCTCAATTAATTACAGTAGGGATTTCAGATCATTTTGTACATAAAGTAAAAGTACCCTGTATGTCCCACTGTTGGGCTTAGGCCACGGAGTGAACTCCGTTAGAGTTTTGGAGCGTATTCAACTATTGCTCCAATATGGATTGATGGATGATAAATGCTTATGTAAATATACGCTCATAATTAGAAGAATATTGAGTTTCCTTCTAGATCATTCTAATTTATTTTTTTAGAGCTATTTATTTCACAATGATAATAGATTTTGAGCTGTAAGGATTGAAACGACCAAAACGAAATGATTTGAACGTGTTGTTGTATACAAGAGATACATCACAAGATCACAAAATACTGTCTGAAATTTAAAAACATGGAGATGCAAAATTACCTTAATATCTAAAATAAAAAGGCCAACACGTATGGGACAAGATCATTCGAGAAGAAAAAAATTGTCCATATTGTCTATATTTTGTTTCAATTCAAATCAATTGAATTTGTATTCATTGTTACAATTAGCGAGCCCCCTCAATGCGGGCCAGTTCTAAGTACATTTGCGGCCTTAGGCTGAATGCAGCATCGAATGAAGATCATGATCATTACAGAACTCTTAAAGCCGAGATCCGAGAAGATTATCCCCCCCCCCCTCTAGGCTTGAAATATCATGTTTAATTTGTTTATAATTCATCTCGTACTCATCGCCTAAGGGAGAGTAGGAGAAACCGTGAGGAAACCTGCTTGTCTCAGATGACAAATTGCCACATGTATGACCACCAACTCTTATTCATAATACTTCATGGCGACCACGACCGCTCTGACAAGAGTGTCACGACGAAGACGAAGAAGAATACAATTAAAGTTGGTATAAACTACAAAATAACTAAATACGCCCAAGTATGATTTACCTTTCCAAAGTATAAGCGGACGAAGGTGCTTTCCATGTTGAAGGGCAATTTTTTGTGCAGCACCGTCTTACGCATGACTTCCGCGAACTCATCTGTAAGGATTCAATGAGATTATTTTTAAAATAACTTTTTTTTTATTTAAAGCCAGGAAGGTAACTCGAGCATATACCACCTCTTCCCATATAGGGGTTATAAGTAGTGTATTTTATATTATATTCTACTAGCCCTGAGAGCTACGATGTTGCAAGCATGAGATTGTATTATCATTGAATTCATAGGATACTATTTCGATCAGACCACTAGAAGGTGCAAACATAAGGGATGTTTTCACCTTCAACAACTACTAAAGAACTGAGGATCTTCAAGCAGCTGAACGGATTTTCTTTAATCAAAGCTAAGAACGTTTTCGAAAAGTCAGCGCATCGTGTGCACAATCTTTATGTTACAAGATAAAATTAAATTATCAGTAAAACTGTAGTAGCTTAACCGTTGAGTGCACGAATTCTTCCGAGAGGAACTTGGGACCAATTCTACTCATTTATAACTGATCCCCGATTCTTTTCGATTGAACCGCAACTGGATCGTTATGTTATTAGAACAGGAAAACGGCTAAACGGGAACGATTAATCGATTTGATTGCGATAAAGTGACAATTTGTTAGTAGAATTGGACCCCAGCAGAACTTTTCTCAAATGAAATAAGTACATAGTCAACTATAGATAATGAAATGTATATGTATTGTATGGAAATAAACTCCACACTTTTTATATTATTACACTTTTTTTTTAATATTTTGATGAAATTTCTTATGAAGCAAGCTTGAATCCCAAGGAAAGACATTGGTTACTTTTTCCCATCTACGCTAACTAAGAAAAAAACACATACAAATCAGCGGGCGAAAACTAGTAAAATTCTATTAAATATAAATAAATCGCTTCTATACATTACTTTTAATTTGTAACGTCGTATGCAATTTCTACGTAAACTACTTTTCATATATATGTGAAAAATTAATTCAATTAGAGTTTTATTTTTTTATGACATACATAATTAAACGGAACTATAAAAAAAACGTCAATAATTAATTGTTTCCAAGACATTAATTTAATTATGATTAAGTGTGAAATAGGATAATATTGAAAATTAACTTTTTATTTTATTTAAAATAGATAGACGGATTGGCTAATGGGCCATTTCATAGTAAGTGTAACCATGACAAACATTGAAGCAAAAAAAATATTAAGCATCCCTTAAATAGCCAATGGTGACCATGGCAAAGTTGGCAGCATTGGCGATGTGTTAAACTGCATTAACATACATACGTTAAATATCGAATACATAAAAGAGCGCGAATACTTTATTCCCGCCACGAGAGCACAGATAAATAAACAACATTAACATTGAATTGACGCGATACCATTGGTCGATATCTCGAATAAATCGCATTTATTATGGATTCCCGAAAAAAGTTCTTATCGGAACATTGGAATTAAAATAGCATTTATATCTGTAATTAAGTGGAATAGTGTTGTATTATATAGACATAACCAAGTATTGTTTGTAATGCATAATAGCAAATCGTATGGAATATGTAAATCTATAGCTTGTTTATCTTTACTCCTTCGATTTGAATAGTGTATTTGAATAAGAACATCGTTAACGTTAAGTATAGAAACGTTTCAGGCAAGTTTGATTTTAAAACTACACATATTACGAGCGGAGTCGTTTGTATAAAATCATTCATATTTAATATTCCAGGGGTTTTTAATCAGATGGTACATTTCGATAATAGATTGAGTAGTTAACACGTGAAAGCGTAACAAAGAAATATACTCACTGGCCTATTTATAGTATTACTTAGGATACACAGCGCCAACCCCAAATAAATGAGATAAGGACAAGTGAATGATGGTGGTCTTTTGGGAGTATGTTTGATAGCTATGTAGCGCATTAAACAGAACAGATTATATTTTATAATAGTATTACACTATATTTAAAAAACAATTTTAAAAATCGAATGATTTGTAAGAACATTAATTTTAAACGACGAAAATTTTACAGCATTAACGCTTAAGTATCGATGACAGTATTTATTAATTAAACTTTGAATATTTGTACCGTAATAATAAATGAATGAACCATTTGGTACATAAAACAAAACTATATGAAGTATAAACTTGAGTTAAAGTCCTTAATAATTAAAACTGTATACACTTTTAATAAAATTGTAAAGTGTAATAAAAACAAAGGCCTTTAAAAATGTCCCACTTACCAAAGGCAACAAGTCCATTTCCATTAGTGTCGAAGAGCTGGAATGCTGTTTTGTAGAGGGCGTCCGGAACGCACAGCAAGCCCTCGAAGGCCTGGAACTCCGAGAACGATATGTAGCCATCCTTGTCCATATCGACGATGCCCGCGATGAGCTTAACCGATTCCTTGTTGTAGTCATCTGGATATAATATAATATTAATATTTACCTTAAATTAGTTTTCAGTTGTAATAACCTAATTTTTAAAATCTTTATATACTGCCATGAATAATTTTGATACTTGGCATAGTACCCGCATTAGTTTTAGTTATTATTCAGAAGGATGTAGCGCTCAAGTGAATTATTCATGTTTCTACTGTTCGAATTTCAGCCACGGTAGTCAATCTCAACTATCTCATAGGAGATATAACACAAGGGAGTGCACACACACATGTGCGCTATATGTTATGTGAGTGATTGGATACATTAACAGCCTGTTAATGTCCCACTGCTGGGCTAAAGCCGCTTCTCCCTTTTGAGGAGAAGGTTTGGAGATTATTCCATTGGAGTGATTGGATGGGATCAATAATTCGCAATTAACTACAAAAAAAATCTATTCTTTTAAATGGCTTTCATTTGTTTTATTTATTTCGTATATCATGTGGGATGGAAAAGGCAGTACAGAATCAAAAAATTTTATAAGATAAATCGAAAATCTTGCGCTAATTGGTTCTGTCTAAGTGATGCCTCAATAAATAAACCGCTGTACCTTCACCGAACAATCCGAGGAACTTTCGGACGAAATCTTCGCTCGTGATATGTTTTTCGCCATTTTTCTCTACAGTGGCATACTTCGAGAAGATTTCGTAAAGTCTGTCTGTGTCGGCTCGTTTCAAATAACCAGCCCCCTGAAAGATAAATCGAGTTACAACGGACGTAACACAGGTTGTTTGATAAAAATAAATCTTCTATAATACTCGACGGTAAAACCGATCGAGGTTTCCACTGATTGCAAACATTATTAATAATAATAATAAACTTGAAAAAGTACATTGAATATAAAAGAGTTGTGTCACAATACATACGTATGAGAACTATCACGTTTTAAAAATTGAACTTATTATAAATGTTGTTTGGCGGATGATGTGTTCTTCTATCGAATGTCGAATCAAAAATGACGGAAAGAGCAAAATCTGTGTTTATTTAAACAGCTTCATAAATAAGGCAGTTTATCAACAATAATAGATGTAATATATGTGTGGATTTTATTATATAAAGATGCTATAATTGAAGAAGCGTAAAATAGAATGTATGTTTTTTTTAATGTTTAGTAATAAGTATAGTGTAGCTGAGCTGATTTAGATATTGTATATATTTTCTATTATGTTGTCTTGTGTTCTCCACGGATGTGTTGTCCGTGATTTTATCTTCCTAAAAGTGTATAATTTGGTAGTTGTATGTGCCTGCATGTTTTTATTTCCAGGCAGTATCACAATCAAAATTCTTAATTTTGTCTAAATATAATTTTGTGTCAGTTTTCTTGTACAATTTTTTCGCTAGGCAGACAAACTTTCGCTGCTAGCGATAGATTATTTGTCAAGTGCATGGCAAGCGCGGACACGTGTTAGACTTATCAATAGTTAACTATAGGGATCAGGGAGATCTGGTAGTTCTCGGTAACCAAAGGCTATATAATAGATTAGCATTTTTATGTATTCTGTTATATTTACACGAGCGTTAAACGTACTGTTCCACCCTCGTGGGTCAAGATGTTAAATTGAACATAACCTCAATAAATAGGCTATCTAACGCAACAAGATATTTTCGTATCCGACTGGTCGATCCTGAGATTAGCGCATTCAAACAAAACGCAAACAAAAATCTTCAGATTTATATAATAAATTTATAGTACAAAATATTATCTTCCATTAAGTAAGTCCATTCAAATACGGACGACGGTCTCGTTTTTCTAGAAAAATCTATTATGTTTTAAGAACATACAAACGTTAGTGGGATAATCTATATTATAAAACCAGTAGTGCTATACTATGAAAACTCACTTCATTACTCATCCGCGAAATGTTTACAACAGACTTATGGTGATATACTATTTTGATACGTGTATTCACGAAATGTTAAAGTTATTATGGTCAATATCGCTTATCAGTTTCTGCTATTTATGACCGTTTTAAGCGGCGAGTTTCATGTTTGTTCTTGCAGAATAGTATTAGCTTTACGTTCATTAATCTCACTTGGTAATCCTGTTATGATTCAAAGATGAGCCCTTTGAATTAATACTTTATATAATCTTTCTCGTTCTATTTATATATTTTTATTTACAGTATTATAGCCATATCAAACTTCACACTATTTATGATATAAATAGTAATGTTCTCTAATTTGTATTATATAATCGCAGCGTGTCTGACGCGGATTCAGAACTTAACAACAGTGAACAGTCATTGAACTTAAAGCCTATTATCATCATCATCTCAGCCGAAAGACGTCCACTGCTGGACAAAGGCCTCCCCCAAGGATTTCCATTTTGGCCGGTCTTGCGTTGCCCGCATCCAACGGCTTCCCCAAATAAAGCCTATATATTGCTTCAAAAATTTAACATAATTGATTTTATTAATACTGCTGTGCTGTGTTTGAGATTTTCACATACTGTCCTAGTTAAAGAAAGATTCAGTATATATAATATATCAGTATATATAATGAGACCAATGTATGCGCTAAGATACCCGAATGTTCAATAATAGAATATAATCGAAGGTTCACGGTTCAAATACGAACAAAAACTGTTCGTCAATAGGTAAACAAAGGTGAAGATATTTTCCTAAAAGACCTGATACGAGTTAAACATTAATTTTCGCTCTTTCTTTCATTATTGATTTGACATACTAAAGAAAGAGATGCAGCATTGTTTATATAATCACCCGCTTAGGAACCTTTACAAGTAAGTCCGTGATATCGCTCTTTCTGGAGCCCAATTCTACTAACACTACTTACTGGTGGTAGAGATTTGTGCAAGCTAGACGAACTTAGTACCAGGTAGGTACCACCCACTCATCAGATATTCTACCGCAAAACAGCAGTACTTGGTATTGTTGTGTTCCGGTTTGAAAGATGAGTGAGCCAGTGTAATTACAGGCACAAGGGACATAAAATCTTAGGTCCCAAGGTTTGTGGCGCACTGGCGATGTAAGCTATGGTTAACATTTCTTACAGTGCCAATGTCTAAGGGCGTTTGGTGACCACTTACCATCAGGTGGCCCATATGCTCGTCCGCCTTCCTGTTCTATAAAAAAAAAATAACAAATTGTCACTTTATCGCAATCGAATCGAAGCGTGATCATTCCCGTTTTTTCCGTTTTCCTATTCTTTAATTTATTTATTAACTATTGCCATTAAAGTTATCAATTACTTTTGATTTTGACATAACGGTATATGTTAACATATTATCGGTTCGGTTCCGATTCGAATAAATACAGATTCAAAGTTGGATCGGAATTGAACCGGGAACGTATCGTAATCGTTATAAATTAGTGATATTCGGCCCCTGACGTTACTGACTGGAAATTCGAAAAAAGGAGAGAGCATTGATTATTCCCGCTTAGCCACGTTTATAAATAAAACCGATAAAATTTTATACTAATTATATATCATGTTCAAAGCCAAAGTGAATTCTGTTAGAATCATATCCTAGTAAAGTCAAGTCACATGCATTTTCTGACTGATCTGCTCTTGTTGGATAGTTTCAGCGATGTAATTCAAAGATGACCCCTTACCATTCGATTTTCCTTAAATAAAATTAGTTGATCAATCGAATAATCATAGTTATATCAAATAATCATTAAAGTATTATTCCAATATACAAATAGATATAGTTGTGTCCGTATATCAATTTAAGGAGCGATCATAACATAATAAGCGCAATCGATAAGGAGGTTTAAATATATTAATTATGGAGTAAACGTAGAAGTGTGTGCATATTTTATCTGTGGACACGAAATAACCGCAAATTTATTATAAGATAAAGTAAGTATAATAGTTTGAATAGTTTGAAATATTAGTGATAACCTATGATTATTACATTGTTATTTCTAATTTCTAATTATAATTTATAAAACCTGACAATCTTATTTTCAGAACGATTTGTTTTTGCCTAAACATAGACCTGAAGTTAATGCGCTAAAATAAATTATTATTAAACAAATGGGCGTGATATTAGTAATCCAAATGAAGGAATTAAATTATTCTCAAATATAAAAAAAAAAAACTTTTGCACGCTATTTAAAATCCATTTTTATATTCACGCAAGAAACATAGTATATACGTCTTCTTACACTTAAAATAGTATGAACGATAAATATATACAAATGATGAAATAAAAATAGCTACTATGCAAATCATCATAGCGAGGAATGTTGGCAAGAAAGCTCGCAGCATTTCCCCTTCGAATCGCTAATTCCAATATTTGGTCGAATAATCAACTAGACCTTAAGTCTTCATGTACCTACTACTTGAATTATATAATGATTTTACAAATAAAATTATAATATCTAAATAAATATCATAATAAAGTTATTAAAGATCTGATGAACACTTTCAACTTGAACGTTATCACCGATCCGATAAGTAGATTCCGTTTTAACGAACCGAAAATAAAACTCAAGAGTTACTGAATTCTCTCAAACGATATTACGAACTCAACTATATAAAATAATAAAATTTAATATTTTATGGAAATCAACGATTACTTAATCAACACTATTGTATTTTATAATGTCTAATTGTATTTTTTTTTATCTGGTATTTTTAAGGGATAAAGGGAGTATATATGTCGGCCACATCGTTATACGCTAAATTAATCAAAAAAGGCTCAAAAACTAAGACTTCAGTTTGAGGGAATCACTAACAAATTTATATATTTTAATTGCCGAAATACTCGAAGTTTAACTAAGTTATATTTAATTTATTGAACAGGAATATGTATATTTTTTAAATAATGGCAATGTTCATTTAAATATTATTAATGTATGGGGCTAAATGAAATTTTGTTATCGTATACAATAATACTACGAGGAATCTTTATAAGAATAACATTGAAAGACGTTCTCCAAATCGATTTCGGGCACAGCGGCCATTTATAAAAAATACTAAATGCGAAATGCGCTAGATTTATTACACTTTACAAGTGTGTGTGTAATCTTAAATGCAGTATTTCCTTGATAATCCGATATAACGTCAAATCCGATAAGTTATTCTAAGTTCAGGTGCAGGAACAACGACTTTAGGTGCGTTCTGAAATTCGGGAGAGCAACTACCAATTTCCAAAGTCCGTGCTCTAATAAGAATTTCTAAGAAATTAAAGAGATAGAGATGACAATTTTACTTGATGGTGTAGTGTGAGTTCAAGGTTGTTTAAAATGCTTGCCAAAATAATTATGCAATATTGGACATGTAGATACAGTAGCAACTCGTCAATGCCCAACAGCTAGACAAAGGCCTCGCAGTGTTTTTTTTAATGTTATAAGTAGGTGGACGGGCAGGGGCCACACATACACATTGGTGATGTAAGAAATATTAATCATTTCTTACATCGACATAGCGCCACCAATTTTGGGAACTAAGATGTTATGTCTCTTGTGCCTGTAGTTACACTGGCTCACTCACCCTTAAACCGGAACGCAACAATAATAAGTATCCTGTTTAATGGTAGCATATCTGATGAGTTTGTGGTATATACCCAGGTGGGCTTACACAAAACCCTACCACCAAGAAGTTCAAGCCAATGTTCAGTTGAAAGCAAAAAAATGCGTAATTTAATGAATTACTTTCACACTGCATGTTAGCAAAAAAGTTAGACTAGCGTTAGACATTCTACCAAAAAATGCAATATTACTTATTCATTCAACTTGGGTCAACTATGTTGACATCTCAGAAATGTAGTATAAATTACAACTTTAAAATATTTGCAACCGTTAGAATAGCTATATTTAATCAACCAATTAGCACTTTTCATTTTCATTCATTCAAATTTACTGGTGGTAGAGCTTTGTGCAAGCTTGTCTGGGTAGGTACCACCCACTCATTAGATATACTACCGCAAAACAGCAGTATTTGGTATTGTTGTGTTCCGGTTTGAAGGGTGAGTAAGCCAGTGTGATTACACGCACAAGGGACATGAGATCTTAGTTCCCAAGGTTGGTGGTGCATTGGCGATGTAAGCGATGGTTAACATTTCTTACAATGCCAATGTCTGAGGGCGTTGGTGACCACTTACTATCAGGTGGCCCACATGCTAATTCACCTTCCTATTCTATAAAAAAAAAAACATGCAAATGATTTTTAATAAAAACTGAAATTGAAAAATCTAGTATGTAAGATATTTGTTTATTGATCAAACGTAATATAAGATAAAGCAGTAGTGCTACTACATTCTTCAATGATAGAAATGCTAATCTTAATATTCATATCATCTGACGATAAGTCACAAATACTTATAGATATCGATATTATTATACTTAAACTATTACAGTTTTTATTAGTATTAACTTACAATTGGATAAAACATGTCAATTAAAATTTTTTTTTTTTTAGATTAGTGTCGTTCGAAAGCAAAAAAACGCCAATTGTCTGAGGAATCAGTTTAAATTTGGAATATCTTTATGTTTCACATTAAGTCATGATTTATACAGTGACATTATAATTATTTAGATCAAACTTTACAGCTAGCTTTCAAATATCTGGTTACTTCTGCTCTGCCATGCAATTAATATTCATATTTGGAAGATTGACAAAAAAAATATAATGTAGAATTATGGTAAATATGCCTTATTTAACTACGTTTCTATAATTGAGTGATAAAAAGTAATCAATAAGAAAGATATTAACTACAAATAACTTTATGGTAAATAAAATCATATTGCACTATGCTTAATGTATTTTTTCTTGTTTTAGATGAACTGAAGAATTAATAAATTAGATGTACAAACTAATTCCCTCTTGGTTATGTTATAATAAAACCTCATTTCTCTAATGACATAATTGTTGTGATATATTACCTTCTTTTTGCAAACTTTTCAATTACTTTTTTATTTTAATAAATTGATATTTTTTTAAAGTTTAAATGTATATGACTAGAATGTTCCTTTAAAATCGAATACAGAATAAGTACTGTGTATTGATTATTTTTAGATACAAATTTTATCAATAAATAGGAAACATGATAGGTTATCTTTTACAATTGCTTATAAAGATTATTATTATATAATAACCTGGTGACAATACTAATACCGGAAAGTATTACACTTTTGGGTCACAAGTAGTTATCAGTCATTTGTATTGAGCATGATATCTATTTAGATCTTTTTAACATTGTTTCTAATATAAAAAATGTGAGCAAACTTTAATTTAAATATAAGCAAATAACTTATATATATATAATAAATTATAATAACATTAAAATATATCATGCCAATTGATAATCACTAACCTAAATCTATTCTCTATATACTTATAGTAAATAAGGTCAAAATATTATCGACCATTGCTATAAAAAAAAATGCGAAATATATAGGTCATATTACAAATAAAATAAGAATAAGCATTAAATATACTGCCTACTGGTGTATTTCTGTCAATAGATTGATAATAATGAACTGAAGATCAAACCCAATGTTATGAAGCACATAATTATTTTCCTTGTATGGCACTCACTTTAATTGATCACAAACCACAAAACAGCCACATAAAACTAATATTTTATCCTTTAACATTTGAGATATTGTGTGAATTAGAAAAAGTAAGTTACCCGATGAGCAGTCATTGTGTTGTGAAGATTCGAATTAGACTGAATTGATGAATATTGGAATAGTTGACGCAACAGATAAGAATATTATTATCTTGTGTGCTTAAGCAATATACATATTCCACATGGTCATAATACTTCCATCATTCAAGAAAGTTGGCATATGGTAAATACGAAAAATGAACTGAAAAGTTGCCACTTTTAGGGGTTGTAAACATTGTCGGGTAAGTTGCACATTTTTATTTAAATTTTGAATTTCAATTGAGTTTTTTTTGTTTTTTTTTTTAACATTTCCTTGTTAAAGGTCAAAGAGGTTAGTTCTGCTGATTATCTAACAAGCTGTCGTAATAAACATTAGTCAAGAATTATTTCACTAAGCCTTATCTTTATATTGTTTACTGCTACATAATTACGATCGTTGTGACAATATTTAGTAACCTAAGAACGCCGCAGATTTGACGTTCCTAAGTATTTCAAGGGCAAAAGCTTCAAGGGCGTTTATAGCACGAAAATACCGCATACTGACGACCGATAAGGGGTCAAAATGATAACACATCAATTCTAACAAGATATTCTTCTGGAAAATAATAAACTTACCCACCTCTTGACAGCTGGCCTGAGTAATCAAAGAATTTGACAAGAATTTAAACATTACAGTGTTTTTTCGGCACTACACAGATTTTCCCTTAAACAAAAATACTGTAATTTTTAACTTAGGGGTTTTTGTGTAAGGTTCGTAATTACGTCACCGGTCACGATATATAAAATAAATAAGTAAATCTATTTTGGATTTTCACGCACTATGCTCATGATCAACCGCCGGGTTTTGCGTTCCGTTCGCAACTTTATTGTAAATTTGCAGCCTTACATACTGCTTGACGATAGCAGGGTTGTCAACTTATTAATGGAAAGAATGAAATTTTAGTTTTAACAAAATAGTAAATTGCATATTACACCTCCAAAATCAATAAGTATTTGACGAATAAAATAATGATCAATTTATAACAGTAACATTTTTTTTTTTGAAATATAATAAAGGTATTGAGTTTTTTTATTTTAATGTTATAAGATATATATAACATGTAAAACTTTAGAAAATCTTCGTATACCTACTTCTCTGCTGGTTTAAATTACCCAATTATAATTAAACAACCTTGTATTAATTCAACAACTATTTATAAACAAAAAATACGTTTAGAAACATTAAATAAATAGGTACTTAATTATAGCAAACACTACTGGTATAGGTTACCTGCCTTATTTCTTATATAAAGTAGGTAATTCAAAAATATATATGAATAACTATTTTATTCAAAATGTAAAATAGTTTATTAACATTACTCCGAGCATCGTCATAGCATGACAATCTTTTGGTATATATTATAATGGAAAATAATAATTGCTGGTCCAATTTATTACTAATATATATTTTATCGAACTTTTTATAAGTGCACATAATTGCTTTATATAAGTAATAATATAAACGTTAATTTTAAATTTTATTTCGGTAAATTTGCTTTTTTGTGACATCTAGTGAAAAAACAAAGAGTAATTCATTTAGCTCTAATTTGCAAAAGGCATCCTTTTTTACTTTCTAATTCTTAAGCGTAAAGATAGATGGCGCAATCACTAATTCATAAAATCCCTATTATATAAGAAAAATGAAATAAAGAATAGTATGTCGCAGTATATTTATTTATATTTAATTTAATAACATTAATATTTTTTAATTAATAACAATCAAATGTAATATTTGTAATAATGATTCGCTAATTTCACCATTTAAGTCAAGTGGGGATATAGCTCAGTGGTAGAGCATTCGACTGCAGATCGAGAGGTCCCCGGTTCAAACCCGGGTGTCCCCTAATGACTTCTTTTTATTTTTTTATTGTATTTTTTTTTTTGTTAATATATAAATAATTTGCGCGTAAATATATTTTGTAACAAATAAATATGAAATTGTTATTGCAAGCTTAGGAAGTATCAAAAGTGAATTTTGTTTCTCTAATAATTTTCTTATTTGGTACTTAGTTTCTAAATAAATACGAAAACTAAATATATAAAGTATATGTAATACAAAATTTAGTAATGTGGTCAATGTGAATAAGCGTTTTCCTATAAACATAAATAACGTGTCCAAAGCTCTGAAGACTGGCATTCGAATTTCGAATAATAAGTTCGTTAGCGAATTCGGCATGTTGCGGTCGCGAGTAAACAAATGCACGTCACAATTCTGCCGCGGGCTTGCGAAATACGGCGAAAATGTTTTACGGAACGCTCAGTTGCATTTTAAGCCGTATGTACATATATTTAAGTCGAAACTAAATTGTAAACGATTTAACCAATTTATTTCTGTTTATCGGGTTAGCCTTTAGGCATGCCAGCTACATTGTAAATCGCGCATGCATGCGCCATTTTTACTTGCTTTCTAAACGCTTACAATGGGTGTTAATTTTTTAAAGCGCATTTTTTTAACTCCACATTTGGTCGATTATAATAATTAAACAAACGTATTACGAATATATGTTCATAATAATAATATATATTATTATCTCTGAAATATTAAATTTAATAAAACTATTTGATCGTTATAACTAATTTAATTATGCGGTCATTGCCCTTATTATTTTCATATTTATCAAATGATTCATTATGTATCTATAAATATATCCACGTGTACTAGCTACTAACGCGTTGCCAAATACGAAGCTGTGACAAAATAATTTCAATGTTGAATTATAGATATGCACCTACCAATGAATGGAATATTCTTGAATAATAATTTTAAGTAATGCTTACGTATTTATGCACATATAAATACAGTTTTAAAGTATTTCAAATTGAAGCATTTTTTATTTTAATTGTAATACATAGATTATGTCAATTCTTAACGGTATTTTAATTGGGTAATAAAGGTTGAAATTTTTGAGTGTCACTTACTCGATTTTATTTTCGAATATCGTTTTAAAAAGGTTAGTCTTGCTCCGTTAATGAGTAGTGAAGTAAATAAATCGGATGTTCCTATTTGTTAAGACATTGTCATATTATCGGTCATAAATACTTTCAATTTTTCCATTAGCAGGTTATCTTTATACGAGTTATATAATGTAAGGTTTGTAAGATTTGGATAGATTACTACATAGAAAGCCTTTTATGTTATGACAACAGATGAAATTAACAACATGAGATTATAACTCTAATTACAATCACGTTAAGGTCGTATTTTCGATGTAAGCAGTTTCTGAGACCGTATTAGTAGTAAAATGCATATACACTGGGGTTGAGAGGTTGTACTGGTAAACGCAATTTCCGTAATAATGCTCCACATGCCTCTGGACTCTCGTGAATAAGGATAGTCGATCTTGTCTATGGGTCAGACATTTTGAACGTTATGGAATAGAATGGAATAAATTGTCCGTATAACCATAAATAATATATTCATACTAATTATTTAATAGATAATAAATTAGTAATGCAAAATTAAAATATTTATCATTTTTTTATGAATATAGGTTAATTGAATATCAGCGAAATAAAAAATATAGACCAAAAAACGTGTTTGTTATTCTGCACCTCATGTGCAGAAAAACATCGTGACGATAACTTCACGTGGCGAATGAAATTCTAGCAAACTCGTATTAGAGCAGCGTGGTGGAGTAATTTCCAAAACTTCCTCTTTTAAAAAGAGAGGCTTTCGCCCAGCTTTGTGACATTTACAGGCTGTCCGTTTATATCTCTGTAAAATACTACTTGATTATAATTTATCTTGGTTTCAATTTTAAATAATAAACATACAAAACACAACATTGGAGCACATGCGAGTATGACGTCCTTATTAGAATAAGTAAATCAATAATGTCTTCATCCGGCCGTCCGGTCAAAGGCTACTTAATATTCCTTTCTTAACCAAAGGCTCTTCAAAGTAGTCAAAGCCCTACATAACAATATGATTATAAAATATCTAGTGTACCAATCGACTTTGGTACCCTTTGAACTTCGAGATGAAAAGAAATCGGTGTTAATTAATTCTTTTCAAAGGATGGACGGTGACTATTAATTAATCCACCTTTGATTTTTTTTTAAGAATCTCCTTAGTTTTGCAACAACAGCGAATTTTGTGACTGTCTATGTTCTCAGAGACGTGTCTTTAAATCCATTGATTTATAAAAGTTTTAGGGAAATTAAATATTTTTGACTTCTTGCTGTGGTATTTATATAAACTACTCGTGCGATTTTAATTACTATTTATTTTGTTTATTGTATATAACGGCCTTACTTATAAATATCGTTTAGTGGCTGTGTGGTTAAACACTGATTTCTCCCTTTCTGTCAATATCGATTTGCCATTCGAAAGAGGGAGAGCATTGCCATACTAACCGAAGTAAGGCCGTAAAATATTAAGTTGTTATTATATATGACATGAATCATGACGTTCCATTTAGCGGCGAGTTACAAAAAAGTGATTGGTATAAAACCTTATCCATGAAAAAATACATGTATGTACGAGTGTGTACCAATTTTAATGGTGATCGGTCAAACTTTGTCAATATCTATTAATATCGAACAGATACACCAACATCCATTTTCATTAACATAAGCCGTTGTATTCATGTTGGAGTGACTAGTTTGTCTAGTAGTTAGAAATAAGGCCTCAGATCCCGACGTCATGGGTTCAAGACCCAAGTCGAGCCAATTAAAAATAAGTTACTGGGTTTTTGTCGAAGAATTGGAAGTTTGGAATGCACGTAAAGCCGTTGGCCTTGCACCTGAACTCTTTCAGAATGCCGTCCCATCGAATGATGAGATTGAGAGAACAAAGACTGCGCAGTCGGCGGTCATGAGGACATCCTGTTCCTAAAAAGAATATTTCGCTTTCCGTATAAAATAAATATTCAAAAGTTTTAATAAAAACGTCTAAAAAGTAAGGCGAGACAGGCGAGGCGCTGTCGGGATGTAAGAATTCCTTTAAAACGTAAAAAATATATTTAAAAATCCAATTTATCAAAACGAGGAAACACAGATTGGGTCCGATAACGTAATATAAAGGAAGGTATGAAACGTGTAACAAAGAAAGTTGAGAGGGGCAAACATGTTTTTGCTTTTCAAAAGTAATAAGAGCCGAGTTATAAAGAGACCGGCTGTCCAACGGCAGTAAATAAATCGAATTTTGTTTGTCCTATGTCTTAAAGACAGCGCACACTTTAGACTAAACCATTAATGAGCATATATATATATATATATATATATATATATATATATATATATAAATAAATAATCTAAAAATCGATATATAAATAGGCAGGCAAGATGGTTCAGTACATTTTCTTCTTTTTGGTTTGGTTGTTATTTTTTTCATTGAAAGGCATTGCTATTTGGCTGTAGAATAAAATGATAAATTACTAACTACCAACTTAATTGAAACATATAATGATATAATGTACATTTATTACGATCTATCATTTTTAATAACTGGACAATGTAATAAAGAATAGTTCATAAATAAATAAATAAGGTCGTATTGATATTTGTCGTTATTAATTTATACGAATTTTGAATACAGCATTTTATAGTGTAATATTAAATTTCGAAGCACTTTTATTGAAGAACATCCTTCACCATCTATTTGTGTAATGGAAAAGTTTATGGACAAGTAATCAAATAGATGGAAACGTTGCTAAATTTTATGTTTTCATCACTACATAAAATGAAACAGAGTGGCCTAAAAGTTATCAGCCAGTATTTTTATTATAATTACGAAACAAAGTGATTGTTTTTATCTAAAACAGGGTGCATACAAATTGGCTGCCTGATGGTAAGTAACCACCACCCACTGTCACGGTAAGAAATAACATTAAATCATCAATGCTTGGTTGTATGATTGGTAGCACCATGGGAACTAAGATGTTATTATCCTTATGCCTGTAATTACAACAGCTCACCCTTTTAAGTGTAAATGTCTGATACCTATCTAGGTGTGCTTGCACAAAGCCCTACGACAAAGTGACCGTTATACACTTTTTTAATCCAAAAATTATGGTACTTGGTATAAATGACCATATTATGTTGAAGAAACGACTTTATAAGTCAGTTATGTTGACATCAACGCACTAACATCGCAATAAATTGTTTAGTTTTTTTTTTTTAATATGGAACGCAACTGCCTTAATGAATATTTCATTATTTGTCGAAAATCTCGTAACGTATTCTTCAAACATTTCCAAATGATGAATGAAATCATCATCGCATCTATCATACAGTCTTCAACTACTCTAGTGAACATATTAACCCTTTATTGTTAGCAAATTTAGATTAATTTCTTAAACGATAACAATATTTTTTAATAAAATGGAAAACTAAACTTTAGTAACGTATTCGTCGTAATATGCATTTCTTGGAGTTTTGTTTATATATAGCTTGGATTTATAATATGATCAAAATTGTAATTGCTGAGGAATTCAAAGATCTCGGAATTGATCGAAGGTATAATCTGAGTGACTCATAAACTCATTAGTCATTAGCTTAAATCGGACTAAAATTGATATAGTCAATAAGTATTTTTATTTTACACAAATGTCTGATGTTTGCACTGGTTTCCGGTGAAGTTTCTTTGTTGCAGTCAAAGGTCTACTTGATCTAGACGCTCTAAATTGTCACAGGACTTTGTATTTCAAGAATTCCACAAGCAGGTCGCGATATTTCCGCCAGACTAAAGTTTTAATTCATTATTGTGCTATTCTTAGGTTTAATGTTACATTAAATTGCGTGTTTCTGAAATACATTGACTTGATGATCTGTATCTATGCATCTATACAGTAATAGCCTGTAAATGTCCCACCGCTGGGCTAAGGCTTCCTCTCCCTTTTTGAGGAGAAGGTATGGAACTTATTCCACGACGCGCACGAGATGAATTATAATCACAAATTAAGCACATTAAAGTACAGTGGTGCTTGCCCGGGTTTGAAGCCACGATCATCTGTTAAGATTCACGCGTTCCTACCACTGGGCCATCTCGGTTATTCAAATCTATACAAATAAATAAAATTAAAGTCTGTCAGTAATTTCATAATAACTGCCTCTTTTAAAGTTATTTTTCAATTAGCCATAAATAATATGGCTATTTGTGAGTTACCAAAACCAAAACAATGTTTTCTTTGTCTGTCAGTCTGTTTGTCCGGGCTAATCTTTGAAACGGCTAAGATTACAATTTGAAGTAACTGAATTATTATAAGAAGTATTTCAAGGTTCCGTTTAGTCTTTATTTCATCAAAATCATTTGTGTCAATCAAAAGTTATAAAAACGTACGTATTTTCGTTGTTACAATATATGTTGGGACCATTTTAGTTGCTGTGTGCTAAATACATCAATTTTTGAATCGCGGTTTTCAGATATTCCAGAGTAGAGTGACCTTCTGCCATCCATATAAGCATTCGCGTTTTGTTCAAATTTTTGTTGTCGTCATTCTGCTGTCGTTTCGTCTGATTTGTTTTTTTTTTCCATTAATTTCATTTTGCAATTTACATTGCTAATATTAAATACTTTGTGTCTTTAGGTTGCAATTATTAACTATGTTGTAATTTTGTTCTAACAGTCTTAACTTCTTAAGTAATATTTTTGCGTTGATTTTTATAGATTATTACTTTTTAATTTTAAGGTTACCTGTTTCTTAGTTTTAGGGTTTAATTAAGTTTGCATTAAATTGTTTAGTTTTCTCCTTATTTATAGTTCATTATTATATATCCAATTATCTTTAATGAATATAATAATTATAATCACAGTAATATTGTAAATACTATAATACTATAATATTGTAAATATATAATAATAAATAATGTAGTGTCAGTTGTTAATATTAGTAACTTCTTCACGCCTTATCACAGTTTAAATATGACATAATTAACATATTTTGGACTTTATATCCCGTTTAACTGGACTTTCGAATAAGACGCGGGCGAAGCCGCGGGCCAAGCTCTAGTATTTAATATGTTATTAAGATTAAAATTTTATCTTATTTATATTATTATCTGATTATCATATAATCTTGGCGTGTATTAAGTTAATACACGTGAAAATATATGTAATATGAAAAACGTTTTCTATGTTGCCATCAGTAAATATTATTGTCATAATAACCCTTTCGGTAAACTGAAACGTAACATTTCATCGATCCCGTCGGAAACATCAGAGGTATAGTGAAAAAGGTTTTATTTTTTAAATCGAGCTACATTTTTTTTATTTGAAGCCGTCCCTTTGAAGTTATTCTTAAAGATAAAAGCAAGCCCCAATTAAAAAAAATCGAAGGAATAAGATTAGAACAATCTATCAAAACAATTTCAAATAAGAAGCTTAATTTTTTTTATGTTTCCATCTATTGTATTATTTTAAAATTAACGCACTATATAACAAAGCCAGTTAAATAAAAAAAAGTTATAGATGCAGTAATTAGTATTTATTAAAGTGCCTACTAAAATATGCAAGGCAAAGTGTCGTGATAGCATCAATATTATTAAAAATAAAAAAGCAAAAGAAAAGAGGTTTTATTAAAATAAATGAATGTCGTGATTGTTTTAAGAGTACACTGAATATGACTAATATCTACCTGCCAATCTTTGATAAAACTTTCACACGGAATCGAACTTGGATGCAATAATAGAACTGAAGTTTGTGACTTCTACTAAAGTTGCTCTCAGTTATCACGGCAGTTCTACGTCATAAATCATTTTCTTATCTGATTTAATTTTTAATAATTTTATTTGGTAGTGTTAGTGTTGGTTAACACATGTGTTTTGTCTAATTACAAAGTGTATTTAATTATTAATAGTGCAAATATACGATATATAAGTCTATTGGTATTATTAACATATTAATTATTTTTGGTAAGTTTTTATATTGGTTAAATAATTTTAAAATTTTAACGTTAAAATAGTTCATTAGATGTCTCCAATACAGATGCGCAGATTAACAATAATAAATGTAACGTCGGAGCTATATAAGATTTGAATGCAATCTAAAATGAACTTTAAGACTTGTTGTGTTTGAAGATTAAGTAAACTAGATTGAGGTGCTATTTTAGCATTGTGTGCCGCCTCATTGCATTGGCAATGCTAGAGTGAATAGGTATCCCGACCAGCAAGACAAAAGCCTTTTCTATGACATAAAAACGAGACGTTTTTTAACGTAATTTCCAACGAAAATGATTTTCCTTGATCCATAGAAATGAGCACGTCCTTAATGCGTTATGGGATGGGCGTAGAGTATATGTATGTATGTATAATTAAATTGATTATGTGATCTCAATCGCACTGGTCAATCTCATTCGTTTCGCCATTCAACATTGTCACATTCAACGTGATATTGCCTATGTAATATAAATAATCAATTCTCAATTTGCTTAACTAAAACCATTAAGTAAATAAAATAATTCAATTAATTTTGAATATAAAAACTTTGGACTTGTTTATGTGTGTGTATGATAAACTCTAATGTTAATTTATATTAAAAAAAAACTTGTTTTGTTCATACGGAATGCGTTCACACGTCATTCAATCGGACTGGTTTGAAACTATGTCCAGTTTTTGTTGGGACTTGTTTGAAGGTCTCACGTTCCGGGTCGTCGTATCGGATAACTAATGTTTACAAAAATGATCATTAAAAAAGCATTGCAATGTTTCCTGAGCGCAAGATATTTAATTACTTGAATATATTTTCCTATTGTTACCTAATATTACATATTACAATGGAACCAGCAGTAATGTCACCTTTTCGTCAACGTTTCCCTTTAATGCATACAAAAAACTTCATTTTCAATATCATTTCTGGGTCCAATATGTCCCAGTTCGGGCATCTCTCTAAAACATATTTTACGAGTTTCCCCCCCTATACAAAAGGGTCATAGGGTGGTTTATGTTCGAATACGGCTATTGGAATACGATCGTATGCCTTAATTCGCTTCTTGTTGGAACGCGTACGAAATAAATCTTCTATTGATAGAGACGCTTACAACAAAAATGAAATGCTTTTAAAATTAGATAAAAAGTAAAGTAAAGTAACAGTCTGTAAATGTCCCACTGCTGGGCTAAAGTCTCCTCTACTTTCTTGAGGAGAAGTTTTGGAATTTATTCCACCACGCTGTCCCAATGCATGATGGTGAAATAAACATGTGGCAGTTTTTAGGTGAAATTAGGTACATGCAGGTTTCCTCACGATGTTTTCCTTTGCTGTCAAGCACAAAATGAATTATATACACAAATTAAGCACATGAAATTTCAGTAGCGCTTGCCCGGGTTTGAACCCACGATCATCGGTTAAGAATGACGCAGTCTAACTCTGCATTTAAAAAAAAAAAATACTGAGCTATAAATTTCTCTCCACATTTAGATTTTAATATTAAATTCGTAAATACATTAAAACGCACACATCATATTTATCTTCGAGACACACACACACACACATACACACACACACGACTGACTTCAACATGAAAATAGACTTTATTTAAAGTAGGCTCTTACAGGCTTTGCTTCGTCATTTTACAAAATTTAATTAAATTGAAAGTTTATGCTGGTTCTAAACTCAGTGCAAACTCTTTTCCGACAATTAATTACATGCATATTAAAATTAAATACAATTTTAGTTTCAATAAAATATGTAACACAAGTTCCGTACGTCCGTTTTCGTACGCTTTATTTAATTAAAATAATCCAAATATTTATTTACTGACGTAAGTCGTATCTTTTATCTAAACTAGTACAAATTATCGTAGATAAGTCTCGTTTCACAAGAAGAAAAAATACATTAGTTATAATATATTAATAAAAAACAGTATATATATTGTATTTGTGTGTGTTTATGTAAGTTTTTGTGGTAGTGTGTGTAATATTAAAAAAAAAAACGATTGTCGAACGTTAGGATATTTTCATGTATTTTCATTCACATGCACTAAAGTTATATAAATAAAAAAATTGCAATTTAAATGATAATATAGTTGTATGAGTTTTCTTATCGCCAGCAACCTTACTACATTAGTAAGGTATTGAACGCGTCTCAATTTATTAAAATTTCAGAGCGATAAAAATTCACAATCACAAACTATCAAGACATTATAATAAATAGATAGTATTAATAGTGTCCATGCATATATGGCGAGATGGCTCAGTGGTTAGAACTTTTTTTTTATAGAAAAGGAAGGCGGACGAGCATACGGGCCACCTGATGGTAAGTGGTCACCAAACGCCCTTAGACATTGGCACTGTAAGAAGTTACTGTTCCTTCAAACGAGGCGTGAAGAGGCATCTTGCGGGCCGGCAAGGCGAGGGCGGCTAGTGCAGAACCTTCTTCCCGACTGTACTGGCCGTCCTCGCGTTTGGACTCTACTACCACTTAACATCAGGTGGAGTAGAGTCATTTGCCCTCCCGGCAAATATAAAAAAAAAATAAATAAATATAGAAACATCTTTAAATAAGCCTTAATTATATATAATACTTGAATTAATTAATTTACACATTTAATAATCGTTTTTATTATCTATACTAATTGTATTATTGTTATTATTAGTCTCTAATCGCTGTTTATTTAACTATATATTAATTACGTATTAATTGTCACCGAGCTATTGACATAGATAGATCTTACTCACATGTAGCCTAGAGGCGGATTGTCAATACAATAAATTATCTATGGTCTCGTCTCGATATCTTTTATTTATAGTTTACATATTTTTTTTATAGTTTTGAAATATACCTAAGAATTATACAGTCGCTTGTCCTGATTATCAACGCACAGCCAAACCAAATGAGTCTAGAAAGTTGATTTTGAAACAGGTTTATTTCATACAGTAAGCTCCGCTAAGAAAGCACTTTTTGAAATTTCAACTGTAAGGGGAAATGGGAATTAGCTTTGTATTAATTTTACTTTTATAAATGGGCAGTTATTTGAAAATAAATTGACATTTCTCTGATATCCTTTAGTTATAACCAAGTTTGAAATGTTTGACTGTTCGACGCAAAACTTTTTTCAATTAGTCGTGAAAGATGTTACTTAGGTAAAGATGGCGGCCGCAAATTAAAATAATTCATCGTCAAGGTTTCCCTTTTGATGAATGGCTGACTAGGGGTTAATTAAACGTCAACAGAATTTAATTTTTTTGTGGTTTCAATTATAAAATATACCCTTTCAAAAGTGATGAAGGTTTTTCTTCCTGTTACAAGATGAGCTTGAGGCAGTTGAGTTATAACGTCTTTGGAACATTAATCTTTTACACTAGATGCTATAAAAAACCGTTGGTACTAATTCAATGTGTTTCGTGAGTATCCGTTCCACATTTAATAATTATTATATTATAAATGTGTGAGCTGTCACTGGGTTTTTATATAAAATCGAATGATTACGAATAATTAAGAATTTTACGGGCCGATTGGCGTGGTTGGTAGATACTTTCACGCCGAAGGTTGTAGGTTCCATACCTACCCAGGATAGACATATGTGTGCATGAACATGTATGTTTGGCCTGAGTCTGGGTGTAAATTATTAACAAAGAAAAGTAGTATATCAGTTGTCTGGTTTCCAAGTACAAGCTCTGCTTAATTTGGGATCAGATGGCCGTGTGTGAATAATGTCCCAGGATATTAATAATAATCAAAAGCTTAATGCATTTTAATAGTTTGTATGCATTATATGTATTACGTGAATTTTAAACATACATCTTTAGTTTATGGTATACGAGATTAGGTTCTCATTTGAGCCATAATTTATAGCTGTGCTTCACTATTTGTAATAAGTATTTTTATCATTGATTTTATAACATTAAATGAATGAAATGAATTTACTAATAATGAACTTTCATTTGTTTTATTTATGATACTATAATACCTTGAAATATCAAATATAATATTCAAATCTTTTCCAAACTGGAAATTCGTATTCATCCATAAAGGAAACTCATAATGCGAATCATTTACCATAATTCTAATCTTTATTATATTATATTTTATCTATCTTTCATAGACAGTTTACGGTCCTAAAACCCCAGGGAGTAATTTTTGGTATAAACCTAGGTATTTATGACGGAGTAGCTTAGAAGCTATCGGGACATTAAAATTTATATTGTGAGACCAGGCATTTTAGATTTAAGCTCTATTCTACCCAGGCTAACGATATATTGGCGACAAAACTTTCTATGATACTTTAGAGGCTTAAAGCTGTGCGATAAATATACGAGTACCTATCGAGTTACCCAAGTATTATTATCAGAGGAATAGTTGTAAAATCGTCTGATGTTTACATAAGGGATTTTTGAGCAAAAATTTAATCAATTATTATAAAAAAAAATACAATTCTGTTTTATTCATGGATTTCGATCTTTTTTACATTATAAATTATACATTTTTAATCAAATTATATAAGTGCATTTATTTTTCAGGTTATATATATTATAAGGACATACGTTTGAAATGGACATGAGTAATGTGGCTCCCAGAGGGATGGTTGTAACACCACACCACTTAGCATCGCAAAGCGCGTTGAAAATTCTTAGAGAAGGCGGAACTGCTATGGATGCTATGGTTGCTGCAGCTGCTACAATATCTGTAGTTTATCCTCACATGAATAGTATAGGAGGTGATGGTTTTTGGCTCATTATTCCTCCTCATGACGAACCAATAGTGATTGAAGCTTGTGGAGCAGCTGGTAGCTTAGCCACGAAAGAATTTTATGCGGAATATGATAAATTACCACTAAAAGGGCCCAAATCTGCAATCACTGTGGCCGGAACCGTTGGTGGGTGGGAAGAGGCATTGAAGTATGTATCCGAATGCGGCTACCAAAGATTTTCCATTTCGTCTTTATTAGCAGATGCAATAACATATGCAGAAAATGGTTTTCCTGTGTCATCCTCCCACGAAAATGTCAATTTAAGTTTAATGAAAGATGAAACTCTTTCTAGGGATTTTAAAAGTATTTATCTACCAGACGGAAAAAATCCTAAAACTGGTCAACGTTTTTATCAAAAGAATCTTGGCAGAACTTTAAGAAGGCTATCTGAAGAGGGATTAAATAGTTTCTACCGGGGTAATTTGGCGAAATTGATTGCGAAGGACATGGCGTCCCTAGGTATGCCAATCACAGAATCAGATCTTGCAAATTACACGCCCGTTAGACGAACTCCTCTGAGATTACTTCATGAGTGCGGAGAAATATTCAACCTACCGCCACCGACACAGGGTTTAGTTTCTTTATCTATTCTCGCAATTTTAGATAAGCTACGCATCAGTGGCAAACATGAAGGTCAATTTATTCATGCAACAGTTGAAGCTACAAAACAGGGATTCATGTTACGAGATCAGCATATTACAGACCCTAGTTATATGAATGTCCATGCTCAATCATTGTTAGCCAGTCACGCGATTTCCAATATGGCAAGTAATATTAGCCCCAATCAAATATCATCTAATGGAAAGGGCGAAGGCCCAGGGGATACGGTTTGGATGGGGGTTATGGATAGCAAAGGATTTTCTGTTTCATTTATACAGAGCATTTATCATACATTTGGAAGTGGAGTAGTTTTACCTTCTACAGGTATTCTTTGGCATAATCGTGGTGTTTCTTTTAATTTGAAACAAAACCATATTAGGTGCTTAATTCCTGGGAAAAAGCCGTTTCATACATTAAATCCAGCAGCTGCCCGTTTAAATGATGGTCGAATAATGATTTATGGCACCAGAGGAGGTGACGGTCAACCACAAACACAAGCCGCTATATTTCATAGATATGTTGTTCAAAAAATGAATCTGCAAATGTCAATTTCGGCTCCAAGATGGTTATATGGAATAACGATCGGGGAAATGAATGATAATCTGTATTTAGAGGACAGGTTTAGTAGTGAGACCATTAAATACCTCAAGCAGAGAGGTCATAGCGTTGTAATGTTGCCATCGTATAGTGAAAATGTAGGGCAAGCTGGAGCATTGGTTAGGCATCCGGATGGTATGCTTGAAGGTGCATTTGACCCTAGAAGCAATGGTAGTGCAGTTGGTTTTTAAAAAATAGCAACAAAATAAATAAATTATCAAGGTACTTTAAAAAAACACATAAATTATATTTATTTTATTTCAAATCCTAATTAATGCACATATATTTAAAACCATGTTAATAAAGATGAGCGATAGTTTGTACTGTTAACCTGTGCACCATCAGAATTAAATAACCATGCAATCGTAATCCCCAGAGGCCTTTGCCATTCGCAGACAATATAATTTCAGACTAAGATTAAGTAATTTAAGTTGCTGATTTATGTAGCTTTATTCCATGATATATGATAACGAAAAAATTCTTCAAGGGACGAGAACTGTCAACCTCAGTTAATAAAGCGTATCCAACCCAAAACTGTCAAACAATTTCACTACAAACTCTGTATCGGATGAACCCAAAACTTCGTGGACAACTTAATATGTATCTAATAAAGCGAGTTAAATCCTCAAATGAAGACGAATGCGGCCACTTCATTATTCTGAGAGTTTAATTCAGTGTGCTGTTCGGACCATTTATCCGCATTAGCGCCAGCCGGTGACAAATTAGCGGATTTATTACGTTTTTATACGACGTTTTGAATCTACTCTCCCCTGTGGGCAATAGAATTGACGATTGTGGAAGTTTGTTGTGTGTTAAGTTTTTCTGTACACAAAGTTTTTCATTGAAAAAGTAAATAAAATAATAGCTTATAAATAAGCTGAGCTGAGCAAAGATCTCAATCCTCTTGAGGAGAAGATATGGTAAATAATCCAACAGGCCGTTTCAATTATTACACATGAGGCGGAATATCATCCAACACATGCAGGCTTCTTATAATGTATACTTTACCGCTCTCTGCGGCAAACTAATGCCACTAATTAAGCAAATGAATAATGTGGTGATTTTCTTTGCCTGGCTTTGATATCGCAATCTTTGGTTAGAATTTTAACGCGTTCTAACCACTGGCTTATTTCCTCTCATACTACGTTTATTAAGTAGTAAATATTTCACTCTATAAGGCTTTATCAAAAATTGGAAGCCGTATATTGCAATGTACGTAAATATTTTTAATAGTTGCATATTGCATACATTTATTTTAGAAAAGAAATACAAAGATATTATTAATTACATAGTAAAACATTCATGAGATTTAAGTAACAACATAGTCATATCGAATTTTCCATGAATAAAATTAACGTTATAATTTTGTAATTTGAATGAGTACCTTCGGAGATATAATAAGATGTTCGAAAGAACGCCTGAGGGAGAAATATGTGGAGCGTGTGGTAAGTGGGTGAGATGAATTAATACTCAGTGCGCGCGGGAGATCGCTTAACGTGATACTCATTTTATTATAATGTTTGTTTATATCTTTTTAATTTAAGGAAGTAGAAGTAAAACTTCATTGTTATTTATATATTTGGACTACCTATTTAGTTTAGTTTAGCTAGCTTAAAATGCTTCAGATTGAGGGTGGTTTTGGACCGGATCTGGATATAAAATCAGTTTTTTGTGACGGTATAAAATCAATTAAAATATTATTTAATATAGGTTTTTTTTCAAGTAGTCTCAGGAAGACACTTTTGTATCGTTATATGACAGTATTGAATTAAATGTAATGCTACCACCGGTTATGTAGATTCTACTGAGCTGAACTGGCTAAAGAAGCTGAGCTACTTTTTATCGACAGATTTAGTAAATGTAAATTTTTTTTGGAATCTACTATATTAAATTAAGGACTGATTTGATTTGCATTGTATCTAATCTCTTTGATCGTGTCGGATTGCCGTCATTGGATTATGACAGCGAGGGTATATAGATTGCACACGTGGATGCACACACACGTATACACTATAAAATCTTGCAGTTGGGTATTCTTTAAAGAATACGGTCATGATCAAAATCAGTCACAACAACATCAACATCACCAATTGTAAAATAATATATGGATTTATTTGCTATTTTTAAAGTCACCAATTCTGATTTTTTGGGTAACCTTTAAAGTTAAAATATATTTAAAGGTGATTTTATAATAAATAAGTAAAGTCACACCTGTTAATGTCCCACTGCGGGGTTAAGCCCTTCTTTCCTTTTGAGAACTACTATGTTTAGAGATGACACCACCATGTTGTTTATTGAAAAAAAAGACAAACACAAATTAAGCACATGAATTAATATAAAATCCAATTTCCGTCTATAAATTAATCCGTATTCAACGTAAATGTTTTGTTAAATATTAAGTTTTACATACATTAGCCGTTACGGTTTTCACATATTGACTGACTGAACTGATAAATTAATTATTCGGTACATTAAATTATCAATTATAATAGCTTTCGGAAGTACGATAATTTTAAAATAAGTCAATTTTGATTTACAATCAAATCGTTCTTTGTTCGATCCCTTATCGTTCGAATAAACGTGAATTATTGTCGACCACTGTTCAGGAAAGGAGAAGTATATATCAAAAAGATTGTCTAATTTAAAACGTTCTCCTACAGTTAATTAACTGGATACGATTTCACTTTCCTATTTATTAAGAACTAGAAAGTAATATATCCTTTTAATGGAATATTTTCTTATCAGTTTTTAGCACGAATGCATTCATTTTAATATGTAACGATTGCCTCGTCGGTTTAGTGGCTAGATGTACGTCCGCAGTACCCAAATTTCTGGATTTCAATTTCTTCATACCCAAGGTCGGGTCGATAGAAAGCTATTGGGCTTTTCTGTAGAAAATTCTCAGTAGCAGTCTGGAAGTTGGAAGTGTGCACACTCGTGCCTCGGAAAACACATAAAAATTGATCCTGCGTCTTATTTTATCCAGTCGAGTCGGATCGTTTCTTCGTATTATAAGATTGAGGGAATAGAGAATCTGTGTTCGCACACATTTGTGCACTATAATATGTTCTGTGCAGTTGGCTAACCTCTATTGACCGCCGATTATCAACTAAAAAGCTAACACTTAAACGCTATGATATGTAATCATAATAATATAATAAAATATCTTAAATACAAAATTGTGTATACTTTATTAATTAGAATATTAGCCGATTTCAGCTTAAAATTTTTATATAAGTACTGAGCCACTCAAGAAAATCGAAGAAAACATTGAAGAAATTAAGTTAAGTTAATAATTAGGTTAAGTTGTTAATCGATTTAAAAAAAAGACTCCTATAACATTATTGATATTGCCATATGTGTAAATTTTTAAACACTTAAGTAACGTAAGCTTTATTAAAAAAATACTTCAATTTAAATAATATTCTTAAAATTAAAAAAAATACTTGCGTCCGTTCGTTCTCGTTTAGTAGGTATTCAAACATGTAACATATGTATATTGCAAACGATTCCTCTACTCGTACTTTAATTACGTCACGCGTTAATATTGAGACGCCCACGTGGTACGCAGAACATATTATTATTATTATAATTAGTCAACGATACGAAGTTGACTAATTTTTGTTAAAATGCTAAGTAAATTGGTAAGTGCATGAAAGCGCACTACTAATGCTTTCATAATTATCTTCATTACTGATAACTGTATCGCCAGTTATTAAATCATTAAAATGAGCTGTATAGTTTGTTACCAACGTCAAAAAGTTTTTTTTTTATTCAGTCCAATACAGTGTTTTCATTATTTAAAAAAAAGATAGATACGCCAGAGGTTTTCTTTCTCTGATGCTTGAAAAGGATCGTAATATGGATCAGCATTGACAAACTTGAATATTAATCAAAATACATAACTGATTAACTATATAAATATTGCATATATGCTACAAAATCAATGTGTGCGAAATTACATATACTAGTGTAACGTAGTTTTGGCGTACGTTACTTGGTTGCCTTGTTTTAAAATAAATACGACAAATTTATTAATATTATAACCTAAAAAAAACATTAGTTGTCATGTGTCAATAAATTTTGACAGGTGCAACTAACATTATGTTTATACAATATTTGAAAAATACCGCTAAATTTGACGTCTCGTCATAATGCAAATTTTTATGAATTATGAATTTTCAAACTAATTTTAAATTATTATCTTTGAGATGCTCTTTGACATTTTGTTAAAGGTTTCACTTTTCGGTCATTGGGTCGTAATGGTGATCTAAATTATTTTTGAAGTTTTTGTAACTTTTATTTTGTAAACTCATAATATTGTTCAAAAGTGCTGTTTTCATGAACAATATTCCACATTTTGGTAAAATTATCTAAAATCCTTGATGCTTAAGTAATCGTGGATGTGCTACTATCCTGTTACAACTCGTGGGAATTATTTTATTTTATTTATTTTTTATTATAATTGGGAAACATACAGTATGCACCACATACATTATACAACAATTAATTTGTTCACACACCAATCAAGTTTCCACATAAAACTAATTCATGCATTAAACAAGCAATTTAGTAAATTATAAATTATAATTGTTATTCTATTTCTCATGAAGTATCGTGATGTTTTTGAAAAATAACCGGGATAGACCGGATGGCTTCTTTCCATAGTCAATATTTTTGAACTACACTTGGAATTTTTTGGGAAGACTTTAAGGAGGTTTAAACTTCAATTAACTAACTTAAAGAACTGGACTTTGGTATGTAATTTTTACATATTTTTTTCGCCTCTCTAGTGGAACCGCGTGTGGTTTATATATCAATCAAAAATCAATCATCAATGCCGTGGAGTACCGGCTTAGAATAGTACTCCCCCAATTTCATCCCGTGGGTGTCGTAAGAGGCGACTGAGGGAAAGGGAAAGGGGGGATGGGCAGCAGCGTCCCCCCCATAAGCATCTTACCCCCTACTGCGCTCGCCAACACGCCTGCCCAGCGTGGCGAGTATGGGCAAAACCTCTAAATGGTAGATGCGCCAAAAAAAAAAGGCCCCTAGTTACCGGCAAGCCCGCTAGGCCCGACCAAGGTAGCGGTCGCGGTATCGGCAGGGCAGGGGGTGCAAAGAATCACCGGTTCATGGCAGGCTACCATAAACGGCGACTAAATATGGCAACGTACAATGGACGCTCGTTAAGGCTGGACCATCACCTCGCCGAATTAGAAGTAGAGCTAAGTCATATAAACTGGCATATACTGGGGTTATCTGAAGTCCGAAGACAGGGGGAGGACACGATAACTCTAGAGTCCGGTAACTTACTCTACTTCCGCGAAGGTGATAACCCCTCCCAGGGTGGTGTCGGTTTTCTGGTCAAAAAGGATCTCATTAGCAGCATTGTGGAAATCAGTAGTGTGTCGAACCGGGTAGCGTACCTTGTCCTAAAACTCTCCGACAGGTACTCTCTGAAGGTCGTACAGGTATATGCGCCAACTTCGGCATACTCTGATGATGTGGTCGAAGCGATGTACGAGGACATCGCAAAGGCTCTCAACAACACCTCGAAGGCCCACTACAATGTTGTTATGGGATACTTTAATGCTAAAGTGGGAGTACATAATAGCGGTGAATCGAAAGTTGGACCTTACGGCTTGGGCTGCAGAAATCACAGGGGGCAAATGCTGGTAAACTTTCTCGAAGCGCAGGGGCTCTTTTTGATGAATTCTTTCTTTCAAAAGAAGCCCCAGAGGAGGTGGACCTGGCGAAGCCCCGATAACGTGACAAGGAACGAGATAGATTTTATCATTTCGAATAAAAGGCACATATTTAGAGATGTCTCAGCGTTATCGTGATCAACAGGTTTAATACCGGAAGTGATCACCGCTTGGTTCGAGGCACTCTAGATATCGACTTTAAAGCTGAAAGATCGCGAATGATGAGGTCTACTCTCCGACCTACCATGCTCCAAGCTGCTCAAGGTGCCGAAAAGTTCCAAATGGAACTTCAAAATCAATTTACCGCGTTGGAAACCGTAAGCAGTATTGATGAGAAAACCGACACGCTGGTCAAAATACTGCAAAACACATCCCGCAAGTGTTTTCCGCCACAGAAAAGAGACAACGCACCAAAACTCTCTGCTGAGACACTCGAGCTCATGAGGAAACGACGAGAACTACCATCGTTTTTGTCAGATAAGGCCTTAAACCGAAAAATAAAAACGCTGACGCGACGCGATCTCCGATGCTCCAATACCCGTGCCATTAAGGCTGCGATTGAGCAAAATCGGGGATCGAAAGTGTTCGCTCGCAAGTTTGGGAGGCCGCGTCTGACAAAACTTAAAACTGAAAATGGTGGGGTCGTTACCTCTAGGCCTGAGATTGTCGGAGAAGTAGAGAGGTTTTATGGGCAGTTGTTCTCTTCAAGATCGGATAAACCTATGGGAATCAGTCCTGATGACCAGCGCGCCCCTCTTACGCGCCATTACTCCGAGGAGTTCCCGGTCGTTGACCAAGGCGAGATTAGGGCGGCTCTAGAACAGCTTAAAAACAACAAAGCTCCGGGAGATGACGGAATCACAACAGAGTTGCTTAAGGCAGGCGGGACTCCGGTCCTGAAAGAGCTAGCAAGCCTCTTTAATTCCGTCATCCAACATGGCAAGACCCCGGAAACGTGGAGCGGGAGTGAGGTGGTACTGTTTTTCAAGAAAGGTGATAAAACCCTCTTGAAAAACTACAGACCAATCTCTCTCCTGAGTCACGTGTATAAGCTGTTCTCAAGAGTCGTCACGAACCGTCTCGCCAGACGACTTGACGAGTTCCAGTCCCCAGAGCAAGCCGGCTTTCGATCAGGCTACAGCACCGTGGACCACATTCATACTGTTCGGCAGATTGTGCAGAAGACCGAAGAGTACAATCAGCCGCTGTGTATGGCATTTGTGGACTACGAGAAAGCCTTCGACTCCATCGAAACCTGGGCAGTGCTCGACTCATTGCAGAGATGTCATATCGACTGGAGATACATCGAGGTACTGAGTTGTCTATACAACGCCGCTACAATGACTGTCCACATCCAGGACTGTAAGACGAAGGCGATCCAACTGCGCAGAGGGGTGAGACAGGGGGATGTAATATCTCCGAAACTGTTCACCAACGCGTTGGAAGACGTGTTCAAGACGCTGGATTGGACTGGATGTGGAGTCAATGTAAACGGCGAGTACATCTCACACCTTCGATTTGCCGATGATATCGTCATCATAGCGGAGTCGCTGGAACAAGTAACCAGAATGCTGCGTAGCCTTAGTGAATCTTCCCGGCGTGTCGGTCTCGGTATGAACTTGGACAAGACCAAGGTCATGTTCAATAGGCATGTTGTGCCGGGACCGATATACGTCGAAGGGAAACCTCTCGAAGTTGTTAGGGAATATACCTACCTAGGACAGGTTATACAAGTCGGTAGGAACAACTTCGAGAAGGAAGCCGATCGAAGAATTCGCTTGGGATGGGCAGCATTTGGCAACCTTCGTCAAGTCCTCACGTCGTCCATACCGCAATGTTTGAAGACGAAAGTCTTCAATCAATGCGTCTTACCTGCCATGACATACGGTGCCGAAACGTGGACACTAACTGCGGGACTAGTCCACAAATTCAAAGTCGCTCAGACTATGTACGTATGTATGTATGTATGTATGTGCTATGGAGCGAGCTATGCTCGGAGTATCTTTGAAGGATAAGATCAGAAATGAGATTATCCGGAAAAGAACCGGAGTCACCGACATAGCTTGCAAAATTAGTAGGCTGAAGTGGCAGTGGGCTGGTCACGTATGTCGTAGGACCGATGGCCGTTGGAGCAGACGAGTCTTAGAGTGGAGACCGCGGATCGGCAAACGCAGCGTAGGGCGCCCTCCAGCCAGGTGGACCGATGACCTTAAGAAGGTGGCGGGCACCGACTGGATGCGGAAGGCGGAGGACAGGGAGCTCTGGCGCACCTTGGGAGAGGCCTATGTTCAGCAGTGGACAAAATATTGATTGGCTGTGGTTTATATAAACCGTAACTAAATATTTTATTTAAAAAGTTCGCATTCAAAGATTTAAAAAATAGTAATAGTATAGTTTGTTATTCAAATTGGAATATTTACTTTGGTAACATTTATAACATTAATTTTGTTTTTATTTAGATAACAACTTATTGTGTTGTTTTGTTAAACTTATTTTGTTAAATTTCCCTTGTTGAGACTAAGAAATTTATTTTACGTAACTTAAATATATTTACTTTAAACAAATTGTAATCATATTTATATGTAAATTTGTCGCTATATATTTACTTAAAACGGATGTAATCATCCTGGCAACCGCGCATTTTGCATTTTGGAATTACTAATTTAGAATAAATTAATATTTTTATACATAAATAATTTAGAAAATAGATTTACAATCCATTTGGTAAATCAATATTGTAATAATATGGGTACTTTTTAATGATTTCCGGAGCACTATCCTTTTGAGGTTTGTTTAATTACAATTTTTCCATCTACCGATTTTTATTTTTATTTGCCTTTTTTTTATATTTACCGGAAGGGAAAATGACTCTACTCCACCTGATGGTAAGTGGTATTAGAGTCCAAACGCGACGACGGCCAGTACAGTCGGGAAGAAGGTTCTGCACTAGCCGCGTTTGCCTTGCCGGCCCGCAAGATGCCTCTTCACGCCTCGTTTGAAGGAACCCGGGTTGTAAGAGGAGAAGGAATCTCTCTAGAATTATAAATTTAACATAACAACATAACCAATTGTAATCAAAACCCATAATTTTTTTTATTACACTAGTCATATTAATATTAAACGCTGTTTTATTACTCTTAGTAGAATAAATAGTGATATTTTTTAGGATAATTACAATATACAATGTTCTTTACACCTTTTACGAATCGCGGTATTATATACTCTAAGCTAAATAAAGGGGAAAGACTTGTTCTTTTCAATCGATAATAATACCTAACATCCTGACACCCCTCATACACGGGTTAAGCCACGGACAGAAACTAGTCTAGTAGTAACTAGTTGATATAACAAGACAATTATTTAATTATAATATAACCGATAATCTTACGTATACTTTGGAGATGAATTTATTCCTGAACTGAGAGTCACCGTCTGGCAGGAGCCTTACAGGGAGTCCCCAATTCAAACATAATACAGTACAAACTTTATTCAGATAAAATTTCGAACATAATCAGTATGTATGTAAAGTTTTTTGTGAAAATGATCTTGAATACCTAAAGAACATTAGCCTATAGAACCAATATGACTCCGTGGTTAGAATATGTGAAATCGGGCAAGCACATCTGATCTTCCTCAGGAAATAATCGAAAACCCACATGTGTCATATTCTTCTCCTCAAAGGGACTCAGTAAGAGATTCATTGGCTGTTACTTATTGACAACAGCTCATGTCAGTCGGTAAGTTGCTATGCGGCTTGTACGTTCACGTTACCGATATAAGTTTGGTCTTCAGCTTTATAATTGGACGACAATTTTACTTTCAAGATACTTAGATCAGATTTACATCACGAGATTACGACGGACGGACGTCATCCACTATTGTTCATATGGCTTTCGTTATAGACCGCCAAAAAAGAAATTTAAGTATTAAATAACTAAAAGTAATAATATATATTTTTGGATATGATAAACTAACGATATTTAGACTGATAATAACAACAAAAACAAACATAATTGAAATGATATAATGAATTTATAAATAACAAAAAAGGAAGTGAAATTTGAACTACATAGTACTGTAAAGTGACTATTGGTATAGTCTAGTCTAGTATAAGTTGGCTTATGTTGGTAATCTAAAAGCCACATCGGGCCTTCGAGTTCCAACGTTGATTTTCTGTGGTCGCCTTACTATGATTGACAATCAATGATGACTGTAACGCGTCTGCGTTACACAACGCTATAGCATCAAGCAAGCTCGCAATACTTCGTATACGCTGTATCAACCATTAGGCTAATTGGTAATACAGTGTGTTGTTGGTCGTGCTATTAAAATTATAATTTAATAAATAACACACGTAAATATAACATAAATATATAATGGGATGAATATTTATTTGAACATTATTTTAAAATAGATAAAAATTAATTTTGTTTTACACAAAGCCAGTAAAAAACCAAGTAAACAATGCCTTAGTCGCAAATAGAACGCAATACTTGTGATATTAACTTACTTTACAGACCCTAAGTATATATTGGATATTGTGAAACTATTTTAATATATAAACATGATATATTCATAGTATATAAATGATTTATATATATAGTAACATAACAAGCTAAATACTTCAGATATATAAATAACAAAGACGGTACTTACCTATCGAATTCTCTCGCAAGTTCAAACCTTTGATTTTGTCGTTGATTTGTGATATTGGTATTTCATCACCCATACTAGGTCGCGACCCACACCCACACCATTATATTGTTAATATTGAAACTTTGGGTGTGTAAGTAATATGAGATTTATTATAGACACGGATAGTACCCTTCTTTTAAATCTTAATTGTCTGTTAAAGAAGATCAATTGAATAACTTTCCAACAACTTCAAATATGTATTTCGAATTACATATGATGTTTTATCTCTAACTTAACTCGACTAACATCTCAACACCATCTCCACTAACTTTTAGTATTCGTTTTTTTTTTTTTTTCAGCCTTTTGCCGTCCACTGCTGGACGAAAGCCTCCCCCATAGAACGCCAACCATCCCGATCTTGGGCAGTCCGCATCCATCCTGTGCCTTATAAGTATTAATAAGTATTAGTTAACTATTAAAAAAAACTTTTTTTTCTATTAAGATATCGTTACATGTAAAAGAACTTGACTCCGTTCTTCCATGTTCGCTCACTCAAAGTTCGAATCTCCGCAGTATTGTTTTAACAGAAACTTTATTTGAGTTCAACAAAGGTGTTACACAACATCTATGATAATGGTAGAACAGGTGCATAGCTAACAATTGAAAGCAATATAATGTAAATTAATTTAATTTCTATTTGCTGCTTATTCTTAGGTCTTATCAATCAGATAATCAATAAGTTTGCCTGCTGTTAAGTAGTCATCACCGCCCACAGATATTGGCGATGTAAGAATTATTAACCATTCCTTACATAAAATGCGCCACCAACCTTGGGAACGAAGATGTTATGTCCGTTGTGCCTATAGTTACACTGGCTCGCTCATCCTTCAAACCAAAACGCAATAATACTAAGTATTGCTTTTTAGAAAGCCGAGATGGCCCAGTGATAAGAACGCGTGAATCTTAACCGATGATCGTGGATTCAAACCTGGGCAAGCACCACTGAAGTTTTTCATGTGCTTAATTTGTGATTATAATTCATCTCGTGCTTTTCGGTCAAGGAAAACATCGTGAGGAAACCTGCATGTGTCTAATTTCACTGAAATTCTGCCACATGTGTATTCCAAAAATCCGCATTGGAGCAGCGTGGTGGAAAAAACTCCAAAGCCTTCTCCTCAAAAAAAAAAAAGGAGAAGAGGCCTTAGCCCAGCTGTGGGACATTTACAGGCTGTTACCGTAATTGCTTTTTAGCGGTAGAATATCTGACGACTGGGTGGTACCTAGCCAGACGGGCTTGCACAAAGCCCTACTACCTAGTAAAGTTGTTCGCTCGCTCGTAATTATATGTAAAAGATAAATGGTTGTCTTGGAGTCTTTGATTTTTAAAGTAAGAAGTATAAAATGTCATTCTGGTTAGAAGAAGTTATATTTAAGTTCATTTAGCGAACTTACACTGAATGCCTCTAGTTTGACTTAATATATTTTATAGTGACCTAAACTTATTTTATACATGTCTTCCGATCTACGATGATATAGTGGGATGGAAATCGAATATATTTTAAATAATATTTATATATTTATATAGAATTTCATCTTCGTTAATCCGTTAAAGACTTGACTGCCTCGTTGGTCTAGTTGCTTGATATAAGGCCGCAGACCCGGAGGTCCTGGGTTTAATTCCCAGGTCGGGCCGATAAAAAGTTATTGGGCTTTTCTGTCAGAAAATTCTCAGTAGCAGCCCGGAGTCTGGAAGTTGGAAGTTTGTGCACTCCCGAGCCTCGGAAAGCACGTAAAGCCGTTGGTCCTGCGCCTGAACTCTTTCCGGTCGTGTCGGATTGCCGTCCCGTTGGATTATGAGAGTTAGGGAATAGAGAGTGCACCTGTGTTTGCGCACACACTTGTGCACTATAATATCTCCTGCGTAGTAGGCTAATCTCTCTTGAGATTGGCCGCCGTGGCCAAAATCGATCTGGAGGACATTATTATTATTTTTAAAGAAATGCAATTAATTATATACTTCATATGGTAATGAAGATTGTATACAAAATAAAAAAAATATACAAAAGTAAAACGTATTTCTTGCACCATCCTAGGGGATATTGATATTGAGACGTTCGATTTCATTATTTACACCTAGAAGTATGAATATGAAGTACGTTTTACCAAATATGTCCATAACACTCGCTTCAAAATAAAAAAAAATCCACCCCTTTTCTCGGGGGTGGAATTTTTTATACTTTCAAGCACTTTGGTATACATATCAAATAAAGAAACACAAATAGTAATCAATGTTGTGTCTGTTAAGTGCTTCAAGCCGACCGGACCATTTGTTTTTCATTTCACGTATTAATTCTTCCTCCCCAATTCTCCCATTTGGGGTTGAATTTCCATAAACGACGAAATACTAAGGCATTTATTTTTGCAGAGGCTTGTATATGAAATTTCATACTCGCAACTTTATAAAGGACGTGATATAACCGTTCATCCCTTAGTTTACCCCTTTAGGGGTTTAATTTCCATAAATCTTTCCTTAGTGGATGTTTACATTATAAAAATCATCAACTGCCAATATTTCAAGTTTTTTACCCCAATGGTTAAAGATGAATCAGTCAGGACGAGTAATTTTATATTTAAAAATATATGTATACAAAGGGACTTAAGTATAAAATATTGGAGCTTGTTATTTTGCCGAGTTGCAATTTGTTCCATTGTTTCAGCAGTTTGTTAGACTTGCCATGTAAAAGGATTTATTTTCCCGCCGAATCGTACAAACAAAAAACATACTGATAACTTATAATGACTGAAAATATACAGAATAAACAAATTCTTATTAGTAGCATGCCGTACAGCGAAATCTGTTTTGCGTCTAGGTTTATCACATTGTAGACTGTCGACAATGAGAGTGAATAGAGGGGGTACCGTTGTTTGTGCTCTGTAACATCTTAAATCTCATCTCTGTAAGGCTTTTTCTGAAATTTCTTCGGGAGATCATTATATTATTTTGATAACACATAACTGATAAGGATGATGTCTCTCTAAGCAGCTCAGCAATGTAAATATGGTTGATCTTTGATGAATTTATGGCAATAGATCTGAATAGGATGAATGTTTTTTACTGGTGGTAGGGCTTTGTGCAAGCTCGTCTGGGTAGGTACCACCCACCCATCCGATATTCTAGCGTAAAACAGCAGTATTTGGTGTTGTTGTGTTCCTGTTTGAAGGGTGAGTAAGCCAGTGTAATTACAGGTACAAGGGACATAGCATCTTAGCTCCCAAGGTTGGTGGCGCATTGGCGATGTAAGCGATCGTTAACATTTCTTACAATGCCAATGTCTATAGACATTGGTGACCATTCACCATCAGGTGGCCCATATGCTCGTCCTCGTATCTACCTATACTATAAAAAAATATATTGATACCTCCCTAGACAATGGCACATAACGCTTCTTAGATATTAAGTACTAAGAAATAAATAATATATGATTGAAATAATATAAATAAATACAGATATATAAATAATTTACCGAATGCAAAAGTCGTAATTTATTTCTACGACATTTCACATTAACAATACGGAGAATTTTATAAATTATCTCTGAGCTCTGTCGAGACCGTTACATTTTCCATTGTATGTTCACGTGTCAAACTACAATGTTACTAGTCGGATATAGAACGTTAAATGTTGAGACGACGAAATTAATATAAAAAAAATATAGCAGACATGGAATGCCAGGTGGTTACGAAACATTGTAGCTATTGAATTAATTTAGAATTAAAGAAAACCAATAAATTAATAAATTTGCAGTAAAATAAATAAAAACATAGTTTGCTGGTAAAATATATATATTAATCTTACCTTAAAGGAGCAGTTAGCGGTGGTATAAGTGAGTGTCATGCCGTGTATTGTCACGGCATACGAATCGGTTCTACTGACAAGGCGCACCGATGTTTTATATAAAACCGCGTCAACACAAGTAGTCCCCGACAAACGGTCACCACGGCCTATAAACATTAGTGTTGTAAAAATATTGACCGTTCTTCACATCGCTTATACACCAGCAACCTTGGGAATTAAGATGTTACGTCCTTTGTACTTAGACTGGCTCACTCACCTTTCAAGTTAGAACACAACATTACGAAGTATTGCTGCTTAACGGCAGAATATCTGATAAGTGGGAGGGAGGGGTTATCTACCCAGACTGGTTTGTACAAATCCCTACTAAGTAAATATCTGACTTAGCAGAACAGCTACTCCTGCTACGTTATTGTATAATTATATACATAAGTTAATGGGCAGCGTATAGAAAACTCGGTCAAGTCTTCTCGTCGGGGATACCACAATGCTTGAAGACAAAAGTCTTCAACGAGTGCGTCTTACCGGTTATGACCTACGGAGCCGAGACGTGGACACTGACAGTGCGTTTGGTCCACCATTTTAAGGTCGCTCAGTGAGCTATGGAGAGGGCTATCCTCGGAGTTTCTCTGAAGGATCGAATCCCAAATGTGGTAATCCGACAGAGAACCAAGGTTATCGACATAGCCCAAAGAATTAGTAAGCTGAAGTGGCAGTTGGCTGGACACATATGTCGCAGAACCGACTACCGTTGGAGTAGACGTGTTCTGGAGTGGAGACCACGCCTTGGCAAATGTAGCGTAGAACGCCCTCCAGCTAGGTGGAGTGAAGATATACGCAAGGTGGCTGGTAGCAGTTGGAGATTAAGAGCTGAGGATCGAGCTCAGTGGCGTGCCATTGGAGAGACCTATGTCCAGCAGTGGATGAAAAAAGGGTGATGATGATGATGATACATAAGTTTAAGTATTATAAATCATGAACACATCAGTTTACGTGCTAAAGTTGAAAGTTTAGTCAAGTATTATAAGCACCCCTTATTCCCTCGTCTCATTTCTATGCGTCGTATTTTATTTCAAGAGATGTTTTAGCTCGATCTCTGACGTCGAACAGTTTTGTTCTTTGTAATATTTCTTGAATAACAAGTGAAACGTTCAGAGATTAAATTGTTACAATATTTTATTATTACTTAAACTATAAAAGTAAAAAGTGTCTGGAAATGTCCCACTGCTGGGCTATTATTTTTTTTTCCTTTTGAGGAGCAGGTTTGGAGTGCATTCTGTCACGCTGCATTCAAGTTTTCTCATGATGTTTTACTTCGCCGAGCATAAACGCAAAATAAGCACATGAAAATTCGTCGGTACTTGTCACTGCTTGAACCGTCACTCCGGTTAAAATTCATATGTTCTATTCACGAGGCCATCTCAACTTAAACTTTCACTTTATTATGAATCCAAATATATATATTTTGAAATCTTAAAACAAGGTTTTTTTTTTGCAAGATAGTTAAATTAACTTTACAAAATATATTTGTTTTTTTTTTCTAATAAATATAAAAAATAAAAACGTCAATAGCACGATAACTTACTCGTCGCCTAGCAATGTTAAAATCGCAGGTTCTTTGACCCCTTGGGGTATTATCGTCCCCACTTCTTATACAAGCACATATGTATGTATGTATATGACGAGCCAGTTGACGTGGTTGGTATATACTTGCCTTCCACGCCGAAGGTTGTGGTTCGATTTCCACCCAGGACAGATATTTGTGTGCATGAATATGTCTGTTTGTCCTGAGTCTGGGTGTAATTATCTATATAAGTATGTACTTAGAGAAAAGTAGTATATCATTTGTCTGGTTTACATATTACAAGCTCTGCTTAGTTTGGGATCAGATGACCGTGTGTGAATAATGTCCCAGGATATAAAATGTATGTACCCCTACTTTGACGGGTAAATAGGAACATTATTAAAATTATTTAGTTTTTCTTTATAAATATGGTTATACAAACTAGATAAAATAAATAAAATTATTTTATTAAATAGTTTTGTAAATAAACGCCGAGATGGCCCAGTGGTAAGAACGCGTGAATTTTAGCCGATGATCGTGGGTTCAAACCCGGGCAAGCACCACTGAATTTTCATGTGCTTAATTTGTGATTATAATTCATCTCCTGCTTTACGGTGAAGGAAAACATCGTAAGGAAACCCGCATGTGTATTGCCTACGAACGACTTTATTTATAAATGTTAATTAGCGCCTGATTAATTAAATACTGATATCGATATTTCTGTCTTTATTAAATCATAATATGGCATAAATAAACTCAATGGGTTATTTATAACCAAATATATTTTACTAGTAATCGTATTGCATTATTTTGATACTTATTTAAACATTGATAAATAATAAAATACATGAATCTTTGTATAAATAACTTCAAATAAACCATTATATTTAAAATTGTATAGCACTTAATATCAGAATTATTTATATATTTAAAAATATCACTTAAAAGGTAAAAGAGTATTAAATATTTAAAGAGTTTGTCTCCAGCCAACGTTTGTGGAATTTATAACAAAACTAGACCAGTTATATTCAAAGTAGATCATAAATTATTTAAATTTTCATCAATTCAAATGTATTCCAAGTTTTAATATACATTCTTTTTTCTTTTTTTAAATTATGTCTCATATATAAGTACTACAATTAACTTGATAGTTAATTGTAGGACTTATATACCTCCACCACCGCTGATGCGGTGTACACTCATTTTTATTTGTTTTAAGTTTTAAACAAAAAAATATTAAGTTGAACAAGGGCATGGTCTTAGTCTGTGGAGATATATAAAAGAATTAACCCTAAGGAAAAAAAAAAACAATCTTATAAGAAGAATTTTGTTGATTTAATTTTTCATGGATTGGTGCATAGAACAGGTGGCTCTCAAGTCTAAACCGAAGTATATGCGGGCCCTTCATCGGTTAACGTTCGATTTATACTCCCTAATATCCTTTCGATAACTGTTCTTAATGGCCGTCCTAAATTTTGTCGCCATGGGATCGTATTCACATAAGACATCCGTTGACCCTTCGATGCTTGGCATTATTCGCGTCCAGGGAGAGAGAATAGGTCCCTTACTTTCCCGCCAATGGCTAGATATTAGTCCAATATGTATATTATATAATAAATTTTTATCCTAAATATAAGATCTATCGGAATATTACATGATTTTACTAATTTTGTTAATGTTTTGTATTGAAATTTTATTAATTTCGATTTCTAAGATAATCACTCACTCATTGGTGGTAGAGCTTTGTGCAAGCTCGTCTGGGTAGGTACCACCCACTCATCAGATATTCTACCGCAAAACAGCAGTACTTGGTATTGTTGTGTTCCGGTAAAATCTTAGGTCCCAAGGTTGGTGGCGCATTGGCGATGTAAGCGATGGTTAACATTTCTCACAGTGCCAATGTCTAAGAGCGTTTGGTGACCACTTACCATCAGGTGGCCCATATGCTCGTCTGCCTTCCTGTTCTATAAAAAAAATATATCTAAAAATTGTTATCGCGAGGGAAGCAAAGTCGTGGGCAGAAAATACGTATCATTATAATTACGAGTGTATGTTTACGGATTAGTGATGAGTGCTTGTATTAAATATAACAGAGACGTTAATGCCACAGCCTTGGAAGTACTGTCAGCATCAAAATGATTTAAGTAAAAAAAATTTTTTTGGACTAAGTTTAATCAAGATTATTTTGTATTTTTTTAAATTTATAATAACAATGCAGACGAAATAAAACCCCACCTTATGGTAAATTGACGTATTGACGTGTGTGGATTGAAACAGATGTAATATAACTCATTCTTTACAATCCGTAAAATTATGTTATTCTTTCAAATATATATTTTGTTGTTTTGTTACTTTGTGTGAAAAGCCGATAAAATAACTGATAACTTAGAAGGATTTGCACAAGACCATCAGTATATCTTGTAATGTGCTTCGGTCTTTCGTTTAAAGAGATTTGATTTTATCATACTAATTCTTTAGGTAACAGGGCTTTGTGCAATCTCGTTAGGGTAGATACCACTCACTTATCAGATTTTCTACGGCTAAACAGCAATAATGTTGTTGCGTTCCGAGTTGAAGGGTGAGCCAGAGTCAGCCGGTCTACAGGAGCAAGGGACATAACGTCTTAGTTTCTAAGGTTGGTGGCATTAGCGATGTATGGAATGATTAATATTTCCTGTTTCCCCGTTTGCGTACCTATCATATAAAAAACGCCAGTGAGGAACTTATTACAGAATAACAAAAAAAAATATATGTGTTGGAGGCTGACATTTCCTTAACATGTCGTATCTCATTGACACTTCAGTACTTCAATATTTCAAACTTTTAATTTTTGATTACAATTATAACATTAAGAATAACTTAATTACAGTAGCACCTTCCTTACTGGTATGTTACGGTGGATATTTAATCTATTGTCATTTTGAATTCGATATCAAAATAACCGACAAATACTGTACACAATATTTTTATCATGTATACAAACATTGAAGAGTCGCTTGGCGTGGTTAGTAGATACTTGCCTTTCACGCCGAAGGTTGTGGGTTCGATTTCCACCCAGGACAGACATTTGTGTGCATAAAAATGTCTGTTTGTAATTATCTATATAAGTACTTATATACTTATACTTTATTGTACACCACAAGGAGAAAAAGAATACAAAACAAGGATACATACATAATAAAAGTAGCATACAAATTTGGCGACCTTATCGCTACATAGCGATCTCTTCCAGGCAACCAACGGATTAAGAGAATAACTCATAGGATATGAGGTAGGTATAAGTATATATTTATAAAAAGAAAAGTAGTATATGTAGTATATCAGTTGTCTGGTTTCCATAGTACAAGCTCTGCTTAATTTGGAATCAAATGACCGTGTGTGAATAATGTCCCAGAATATTATTATTATTATTTTTGTGACTGACTGTACGTGTGGATTAAATGGGAGGGTGTTTCCATGTATTTTACATACTCGCAATACAATTTATTAAACATATTAAGACATATATCACCAGACATTCACACCGAACGTTATAAATTCGTCGTCGCAATTATTATTTCATTCGTTTCGAACACCGGAATACGGCTATTAAGAGATTAGTTCACGAACTGGGGGAAGATACCCTTGTATTGTCATTAGGAATATTTGAAGTCGATACAAGGGATAATGATCTTTGATCACATGGTAATAAAGATGATAACGATCGTGCAATTATCGTGGTGTTTGTCAAGAAAGTTGGTACTGCAACCACAAAAACAGGTGTAGTGTAAGCCAAGGTTTGAAGGGATTTATCGAGAGAGTACTTTTCGACTCATTAGTTAAGTGGTATTACACTTTCCTTTGAACGACTTTGTTTATTTTACTTCGGTGAATTACGAGATTCGTTAATGTGCCGAATTCTCTTTTGTGTTGAAATAAGAAAACTTAGAAAGTTTGTCTTTGTCAAATTTTATCAAACAACATTACAACAGCGAACATTCGCATTTCGTACGCAGATATAGATTACAGATACGAATGTAAAAGTGCAAATAAATTACATTTTTTTTTGTTTTGTTCATAAAATTGTATAATTATTATTATTTTAAATCATATTATAAATAAACATTTGTAGCATAATTTTAATATAAATAAATAAGAAATTGTAATAATATTATAATAAGATATTTTCTAAAAAAAAAATTCTATATTTCAAAAATCTCGTAAAAAGTAAAGTAACAGCCTGTTAATGTCCCACTGCTGGGGAAAGGCTTCCTCTCTTTTTTTTTGAGAAGGTTTGGAGGTTATTCCACCACACTGCTCCAATGCTGGTTGGTGGAAAACACATATGGCAGAATTTCAGTGACATTAGACAAATACAGATTTCCTCAGTTTTCCTTCATCGTCAAACACGAGATGAAGTGGTTCTTGCCCGGGTTTGAACCCACAATCATCGGTTAAGATTTAAACGTTAAAGCAAAAGTTAAACGAATAATTATTTAATACCAACATTTGCAATTACTTTATTGTCCTATTTAGATGATCATGTTTACTTGTCGTGTCAAGTGTCACGTAACACGCACAGCCGTTAAAAAACTATAAAAAATAATGGTCACTATAAAGTATGATTTTTAATGTCTATTGTCTTTAATGTTATTTAGTCCTATCAACACATTTTATCTTTATATATTTATTAAGTACTGCTTTAATTATCATAATTTATAACAACATCGTTGCAATTATTTAGCTATTAAAAAATTTCAACTAATTACTTTTGCGTTTTTAGACAAAAAAAAATGAAATCAATATTCAAATTTAGAATATTATCAAGGAACATAATTTATTATTCAGTTAATATTATTATAAAATGTTTCATGAACGTGCAACCCTGTAAATGCTTAGGAGAAATGTCATTGCTTAATTTAGTCGAACAGACTTGTTAATTTTGATAATGCCGAAAATGTTTTCCGTGTTGGCATATTTCTCTATCTTTGCTCTGTTTTGTTGCAATGTTTCTATTTTATTTTAATTAAAAGGCAAACAGTTGTGTATAATTTTATAATATATATAACTATAGTTTAGTTTTAATTTACTCGTATGTATACTTGTTCTAGTTATCTTATACATTTTCGGTGTTACACTGCATGACTTTCTACAATTTCTTTTACTATGCAAAATATATGCGATGAACGAAAGCTAGCTATATTAAAAGTAAATGTGAGTATGCAAATGACTCTTTTAAATTTCATTAGCCGCTGAAAGCAGCTGTGAAAAAATAAAAGAGAAGTAACTAAAATCTGATCTCGCTGTAAGCGACCTATTGATATCGGTCTGATTTCCACGCATTAGCGGAATGATACTTTTCAAAACAGTCCGCTTTATGCGTTATTATTGTGGTCACTGTATTACCACTTTAACCCTCTTTGACGTCACAGATAAAAGAACGTACGTGTATTCGATTGTATCGAGCACCAGTACGTAAAAGGGTTAGGAAGAGTGTGTCGTTAGTCTGTGTAGGAAATTTAATTCCGGGGTAAAACCGCAGTCTACTATTTGTTTTTATGGGATACCGTTGGCCACTGGATATTGTTATTACAATCGTTTCGAAATAGCCCGCTGTGCTTACTGCATGCACTTATCAAGGCACGTTCTGAGCTAGTTTGCACGCCATTCGCGTCGGATTTTTCGTATTGCCAGCGAAAAAATGATTTACGGCGCGATGCATTTTTGTCTGTATTTGGATATGCATTTCGATGTTTATTAAAGTTTTAAATAAAATAAAAAAATTTTAAAAGTAACTCTCGTAAGTTTCTCAGTGACGATTGGTAAAAGTTGAGTTTTATTTTTTAAACAACTGCGCAGAAGGGAGTGTCATGTTTTCACGGTTAATATATGAATAGATGTATGGGGTATCGTTAGGATCCTTACATCATCCTGAGTGACGCAGACTATACCATACATCAATTTATAGTTGGTTTTTGGATGGATAATTATAAAGTTTTCTTCGTGACTCTTTCCGCGTCTCATGTATATTTCCCATAACACCTGGTACCCTGGGTGGGTACCAAGGTGAGCTTGCGCAAAGTCCTACCACCAAATAAACCTTTAAAAGATAAATGCATTACATATAAATGTATTCTACTTAATAATTGAATTAAAATTCAAGCAAAAATATTTATATAACCGTAAATCTGTAACAGCGAATGCTTTTTTAACATTGCATAGTGTCGAAAATTAACGCATTCCCAACGAAAATCAACAGTGTAAAATTATTGCCCTGCTATAAAACTTTGTCGACAAAGTAAAAATTCATACACCGCCAAATGGAATCGGACACCGAAATAAATTAATTACAGCGTAGACACTGCTGATGAAATAGTGAGCCAAAAATAATTCGGTTCCTTTGTTGAAATAAAAGGTTTCATTTTCGTTACTAGCGAATTGTTTGTTTGATATTAAAATATTATGTTTATGTTATAACTAGTATCCGCGGCTATTACGTAAAAAACTGTAACCTGAGCCCATTTTTGGGGTAATGCTTGCTTCATACCAAATTATATTGAAATCGGTTCAGCGGTTTAGCTGTGTAAGCGTAACAGACAGTCAGTTTCTTTCACATTCATAATATTAGATAGATATTTTTATAGTTTAACTGAGAACAAGCTACTTAGACATATGAAAATAACAGATTCGATTTGCCTTTTTATTTTTTTTCTTTCAGAAAGATATCAGCGCTTCTGGAAAGGGGGTCTTCGACATGAATCGGAGAGGATACTGGATCGGTTTCGTATAACGCGTCCGCGGCTTCTCTCATCACCATTCGGTGTATTCAATTCCATTCGGCTTATTGCAGTTAGTTTCATGTTTAATAGAATAGGTAGGCAGATTGGCAAATGGCCACCCGATGGTAAGTGATCGCATGGTCATGGTACTTTAAGAAATAATTCCTTCATCCATTATATCGTCAAAGCGCTACTAATCTTGGGAACTAAGATGTTATGTGTCTAGTTATATTGGCTCACTCACCCTCCAAACCGGAATACGGATACACACCATAGTGCACGGGCCTTGTCATAGTTTTAATAGTTAAATAGATAATAATGACATTACTGACAGGAATTATACTACTTATTATTCATAAAACATCTCTGGACCTTTTTTGTATTTATTCAGCCCAAGCATAATACTTTTATAAAGGTTTATCTCATCATTGTTACAACACAGATACTTAAGCCAAGAATATAATTTACAGTCATGTCGAACTTAATGAATTTTCGATTTCGTAAAACTTAATGATTATTACATATGGTTTTTTTATAGAATAAGTAGGCGGACAAACAAATGGGCTACCTGATTATAAGTGGTCACCAACGCCCATAGACCTTGGCAATGTAAGAAATGTTAACCATCGCTTACATCCCCAATACGCCACCAACTTTGGGAACTAAGATGTTATATCCCTTGTACACGTAATTACACTGGTTCACTCACCCTTCAAACCGGAACACAACAATACCAAGTACTGCTATTTTGCGGTAAAATATCTGTTGAGTGGGTGGTACCTACACAGAGGAGCTTGCACAAAGCTCTACCAACAGTAAAAATGTGTAAAGGCGTTAATAAAATATTGCTTCGTTACTTTTTCACTAAATGCATTACCGATGCTAAAGGAATGCCTTTGTACGTTCTAATTTCAAAATGTGACATATAATATAGTGTTTCCAAGTTATATATATTATATTAAATAATATAACCTAATATTATTATCGCAAGGGTGATTTTGTTTCTCTGTTTGTTACGCTTCAAGATCTTAACTACTAAACGGATCATCATAAAAAATTTCATACAATTTTTTTTAATATATCGGCCGGAAAGGCAAATAATTTTACTCCACCTGATACTGGTTGTAGAGCTTTGTGCAAGCTTGTCTGGGTAGATACCACCCACTCATCAGACATTCTGACGCAAAACAGCAGTACTTGGTATTGTTGTGTTCCGGTTTGAAGGGTGAGTGAGCCAGTGTAATTACAGGTACAAGGGACATCAGATCGTAGTTCCCAAGGTTGGTGGCGCATTGGCGATTTAAGCGATGGGCAACATTTCTTACAATCCCAATGTCTAAGGGCGCTGGTGACCACTTACCATCAGGTGGCCCATATGCTCGTCCACCTTCCTTTTCTATAAAAAAAAAAAAAATGGTAAGAGATTGTAGAGTCCAAAGCAACGACGGCCAGTACAGTCCTGATGAAAGTTCTGGAATAACCGCCCCCGCCTTGCCAATCCGCAAGATGCCTCTTCTCGCCTCGTTTCAAGAAATCCAGGTTATAGGATAGGAACACGTGAGCTGGTAAAAGGAACCGAAAAAGACATGCTAACGCCCGCCTCCGTCTCAGATGCGGGCAAAGCCGCGGCCAGAAGCTAGTGTATTTAAATTTATGAACAGAACCAAGAACCCATCTCCCTGATTTATCTTGTAAATATTAAAATCACAATATACACGCTACGTGCGAAAAGTATTTCTTCAATAGTCAAGTAAATTGCTAGCTACAGAGCCATTGAAAGGTTTGCCACGCGGAAATAAATTGAGCATTCAGGTGGAAATTTTAAGGAAATACTTTAAAGTCTCACAATGTACACGAATGAAAGGAATACACTGAGTTTTGTTTACCGTTTGATGTTATTTATAACCTAATACGATACATTCACACAATTCATACTTGAAGTGATAACAAAATGTGGTCGTAAAGGGATGCTGGATTTATGTGAAACACGATGTTATGAAATAATTAATACTTACAGGATTTTTTTTTAAATAAAAACAGAATTCGTTAATGAAAAAATACATCTTCTATTATTATAATGATAGCAATTAAGGTTATAGTATACGACAGCACACTCAGCGAAGTAGACAGTGAATACGGAGAACGAACATCATTCATCAACAGTCTTCACGGCATACGAGATAGACCAATAAATGTTTTACATCAAAAAGTTAGGTATGATAAAATACGTTCAAAAATAACTGCAAACATGTGGAAATATTTATGTTGACATTTTGTATGTTATCTCAACACTGATAGAATCTCGTGTCGATGTATCGGAAATATTCAGTCAATGGCCAAAAACAGTTTTCTTGAACATCTTGTTTTCAATATTCTAAATGATTTTGATTGATTGTAATTCTTTAAACGGTTATAGAGCATAAAACAGAACTAATCCAAAGCAATAAATATTTCTCATTGACGTTTGTAATTTTTAATGGAGTAGTATTTTTATATTCATACATTTGTTCGTTATTATATTTTTTATTCGTCGCCTTGATCCAAAGGTAAGCTGGTAGTTTGAAATCCTTTCTCATATATAATAATCTATATTAAATATAATAAAGTTAATTGTTCTCAAGATATATGAAGAGTGAAAGGTTCTTAACCTTTATGTATGATAACTCAAGGTCAACTGTATAATCCAGTACCTCATACAATTTGTAAATTTAATTTACTAAATATGCAAGATTAAATTTTTGTTAAATAAAGTTTGTAATAAAGACAGGACTTGTAAAAATTCTTAAATAACATTTGTAATATTGGTGGGTTTCGAGCACGTACTATTAACGATGAATATATGAAAAATCATTATAAAATGATTTATACTTAAATTGATAGTTTTTTTTTGTAATAATTAACTAATTAGTACGTAAAGGTACCTTCGTACGGGTAAAATTAATACAAGATTAAAGTTTATATGAATATAATAGAGCGACATATTTTGAAAGCTCTCAAATATTTTACGGTATAAAATATGAACTGTCAATATGACATGTTGTTCGTAATTAAATGAAGGGAATAACTGAATTTATCAGTAGCAAGATAATGAATATAATCAGAATGCATGGCTCGCTCACTCGACTGACAATGCAATAGCTTTGTAGTACGTAATTTACTTTGCTATTGATGAAACGTTCGTTATTATCTTATGATAATATCATTGCATGCATCTGAATTGAAATTTTATTTCTTTATTATTAATATTTCATTAAATTTAATTAATAAATTATAATATATATGAATAAATTGGCCTTTTCCATAGTCTGAACACTCCATACGATATTGATGCACCAACCATGTGATCTAAAATGTTTAACTGTTTCTTGTGCAAGTAGTTACTCTAACTAACTTTTCTGTTGCCAGAACGCAACAATAAAAACTATAATAATAAAACATTTAATTACGAAATAAAAAATACTGTTGCCAACGCCTATGGGTGGAACTAACTCCTAAAGGTGAGAAAAATAGTGAATTTCTAATTCTATTTATGTATATCACTCTATCGTCTATTGTTTATTGATTTTATTGACTAGATTAAAAGGTTATAATGATGTTTGAATCATTTTTACTTCAACCCTTTTGAAATACTGCGATAAAATTGTTTAAAATTTAATATGTCGTTTTATATAAACAAAACCAGTTTGTTAAAACCAAATATATCCTTAGATAGCAATGTTATTTACTATTTATTAGTTAAATTCTTAGAATAATGACTCATTGTTGATTAGCTGCAGCTAAAGACGGTCTTTAATTGCCAATTCAAGCAATACAAGATTCAATTCATTTCGTCTTTTATACTCTTCAAATGAAATCAATTGGCACCTAGATTCAAGCATTGAATATCATCATAACACGAAAATGTCACAAAATTTAATTAAATTTAATAGATTTTAAGCTCTATTGGGAAGGTTTAAGATTTATATTTAAAATAAGTGTTTTGTCGCTGAATCGGAAAGATAGAATTCATGCATTGCTAATTGCATGACAATACAAATCAAATGGCTGCTTTCCTTGATTGCGGCTCTGTTGTATTATTATAAATTTGTATTCATAGTTTCTTTTGTTACGTTTTCATAAATTAAAAAATGTAAAAATATTTTTCTGCTATCAATTATGTTAATAAAGATAAATAAGTTTTTTTTTCTGAAAGTCCTAACTATTGTTTTGATCATTCGACTCGACTAGCGATCACTAATAATTATTAATTTACTTGATAGTGTTTCGGTTTGAAAAGTAAGTGCGCCAAGAACGACAGATATATAGATGTGATCTTTTAGATTTCATACTATATCACCTGGCTGAAGGGAGAAATACTTGACCAGTCACTTCAGTCAGCTAATTTAGCAAGCTATGACGGCAATTCCGATTCTTCTCTGGGTAATCTCCTTTTTTATCCCTCTTAGATAATCTGATCATAGCATGCTTGAATTTGCAGTTAGCGTCCACGTCTGCACCGTATGCTATGTATGTATGTATGTATGTATGTATGTATGTATGTATGTATGTATGTATGTATGTATGGTTGTATGTATGTATGTATGTATGTATGTATGTATGTATGTATATATGTATGTTCGATCAGAAACAGTTACTGGGATATACCAGCGAGATAAAAAAACGAAAAAAAAAATAGGTGACGTAAAGTTGTTACGTCGACTATTTTTATATATTATAGGTAGGTGGACGACCAAATGGGCCACCTGGTGGTAAGTGCTCACCAACGCCCATAGACCTTGGCAATGTAAGAAATGTTAACCATCGCTTACATATATCCCTTGTGCCTGTAATAACACTGGCTCATATAATAATCATATACTACGTACTGCTGTTTTGCGGTAAAATATCTAATGAGTTGGTTGGTTGGTTGGTACTTACCCAGACGAGCTTGCACAAAACCCTCCCACCAGTAAAGTTTGACATAAGCTATTCATACCTCTTGAATATGTATTTGTATAAAGCGGTTTTAAGGATGATTTTAAAACAGTATAACTTTTATAAGATTCGTTACGTTAAACTTAAATAAAATAGTAAATTTACCCCATATATATACCGTACAGTATAAATACCAGACGGAGAGAACAATGTTAAAAAAAAAACGTCAGTATTAATAAAATACACGTTCACGCGAGTCGTGAATTTGCATATAAACTTTTAAAAACAATTCAGATAAGCGAAGGGATGTAATGAAACGCATCGTTAGTCGCAGTAATCAACGCCCTTCGAAAATGTTTTACAATTCAATCGGCCACGCAAGTTGTTAATTTGTACCGTTTTAATGAATAATAATTACGCGTCACCAATAGGTACGTGGGGGGACTTTTTAATGAAAATAACGAACATTAAACTCGAAATTTACAGGCAGACCATGTAACCGTATGTTCTTACTTGCAATGTTTAATACCGGTAACTTTGTATTGGTGTTTTCTGGTTTGAAGGACGAGTGAGCCTGTGTAAATATTACTAGGATTGGATCTCTTGGTGGTGTCTTTTGCAGTGGATTGTCTAAAGCGTACCGCATTGCGTAGATGAGAACAGATGTACTCATTATTTCGTTATTATAGAAAATCGTCATTAAAAAATGATTTATTTCTTACCACTTATATATTCATTTAACACCCGACCCCGTGGATAATTTGTCGCTCCCGCCTAACAGAAGCTCAACGCTTAATTGGAGGGAATAATAGAAATATTATTATATTAAACTCATGAAATCGGACTTTGCTAGTATACTTTTAACGAAAAAAAATTTCATACTACATTTCATACTTTATTATCATGGTCATAGTTCCATATGAATATATAATATTATTTGTGGAACATATAATATAGTGTAAGATCTTTGATAATAGACGTGGGCATAGAGAGGTATGTTGGCCATTAGTTGGGCTCGAAAGGTCTCGAACGTGGAAGTTCTGCGATGCGTCAACCAAAAACGGCAACTTTTGGAGATTGTCAAGAAGAATAAAGTTGCATATCTCGGACACGTGCTTAGGCATGAAAGATATGAACTTTTGAAACTCATTATGATGGGAAAAGTTGCCGGAAGGAGATCTGTTGGGTGCAGAAAAAAGTCTTGGCTGTGCAACATCCGAGAATGGACGGGAATCGCGAGTGCTGCCAAACACTTTCGCCTCGCGAAGAACAAGAAGGAGTATTCAAAGCTGACTGCCAACCTTCGCTAGTCGTAGTGGCACTCGAAGAATAAGAAGAATATTTTATAATGCTTTTCGAACTTATAATAGATTTTTGACAATCAAGCTCGTAGTAATACTTTTATATTGAATAAAGATTTTGACTTTGACTAGTAAAAATCAAATTAGCTGCTTATTACGGGTCGGTCGAAATTTGTTCGAAGTCAGTATCTTTTGTTTTAGGACGTGCAAGGCCAAATTTTATTACTCCAAGTAATAAGTATTATTTTATTCTAATAACTTATTAAGGAATGTCTGAAGATATAAAAATATAGACCAAAATTAGATATACAATATTAAGTTTGAAAATAGAATAAAATAATCAATCATTATAAAGACATAACATTTGATATATAAAAGGTAAATTGAATTTACGAGTAGTTCTTAGGCAATTCTACAGACTAACACAGACGTTGACCTAATTGTACGCCTACAACTTCACTCGACTGGACCGCCTAACTACTAGGGTAGCATAAATTTATAAGCGGATTAAATGTTGTTTGGTGTACTAAGAATGCCGAGTTGCAAAGGAATTCCTTCATAAAACATATTATAACAAATAGTTGAGGAACGTTCAAGTATAGGTTGTGGTTACTTTAAGCTGGTTTTACATCATATGAAATTACGTTTGTTGAATTGAGGTCTTGCTTCAAATGTAGCAAAAATAAAATGTCAGTAACAATAATTTAAAAACACACTCAACTATTTAAAATTCTAAATAATTTTAGAAACAAAAAGTAATACGATTATCGATCCTTATGTCTTATTCGATCTTAATTTATATAAAACTATTTTTAGCAATGAACAAATGAATTACACAACGAGACATGAAACATTAAATGAAGAACTGCTTTTTTTATTCCGGAAATTAATTATTACCGATATAAAAACGGTTCACATCAATTAAATTATTATTATTAATTAAATATGAATATAATCGACTAATCCTTTAACAATTCAAGTAAAGATTATTATATATATATTAGTATATATATATATATATATATATATATATATATATTACGATATATATATATATATATATATATATATATGTATATATATGTCGGAACATCAGAAGGGCCTTTAAAATGATCTTGGCTATTATCCTCCATAGTGGGCGTGATGATGGCGGAATATCCGAAATAAAGACACGTTTTAATTGTTTAGTACACTGTTATTTAATTTCCCTGTATAATAACGCAAAATATAATACGGTAAGGTTGATTAACTTGGATTGAGAGCCAATAGGTTAGAAAGTGTCTGCCTCGTGTGACGGTGACAATTGAATGATCAGCTGTCAGCACGTTTGACGACACACTACCCTACTACCCTATTATTATTACCCTATTCGGGATTACGCGCTCTTAACATTAATATTATATTATAAATTATTAACTGTCATAAACAATTTGTTATATCAAAAAAATCACAGTAATTATCAGACCAATAAAAAATGAGCAAACTATGATTACTACTTAATCTCCTACTGAAATTATCAACGCGCCGTCATATACATATGTATATAATATGATTTCTCACAATGATTTTCTTAACGCTTAAGTGCGATACGAATTATAAACGAAAATTTAGTACGTAAAATCTCAGGGTTAATTCTACTAACAAATTTTCACTTTAACGCGATCAAATCAAAGCGATACATTAACCGTTTTTGTATTCTACAAAGAACAATCAAGTTGTCGGAATAGAATCGGTAACGTATCATAACCGTTATAAATTCGTAGATTTGACTTTAGCATTGCTTTTTCGTTGGCTATTAGCTTAGTATTAACTGTTATTAAGTTATATAATTCAATATACTCATATGGGACCCTAAAATTAACTCGTATGGTTTTTGTGCGTACAATTTGAAAAAAGATAAATATTTTTTATTTCCATTCGTTTTTAATGTAAAAGAAAATTATCATACGAATATTATGCTCATGTGTCATTTCGGAATATTATTGTATGATGTTATCTGCTTAAACTTTTGGAATGTATAAGAAAACCAAATACCATTTTATATGGAAATATCAAGACTATTTAGTATGTATATTAAATATATTTCGAAGGGAACGCAAAACGAATACGAAATGACTGTTTTTTTAACCTCAATCTTCTGATTTCACGTAAAAAGTGTTATCATGTCTTTACTACTGGAATTGTATAATTTTTCCATCTTTATATTTTAGTGTTCACTCTGGCTCACTTATCACTCAAAAAAAAAAACATAGCAATACAAAGTATTGCTGTTTTGCGGTAACCTGCTAGGTTAGTAAAGAATGTAAAAAGTAACAACTCGTAAATGACCCACAGTTGGGCTGAGGGCCTCTATTATAGAAGAAGGTTATACAGATTTTCATTGGACAAGCAGGTTTCCTCATGACGTTTCAGTCAACGCCGAGCGCAAGATGAATAATGAACGAAAACTTGAAACAGATTTGAAATAGTAGTACTCTATGATTTGAGGACGATGAAATAATTAATGTTTCAATCAATGCCAGTCTCTTTGGCTGAAAGTGACCATCTAGTTACTTGCTCGTCTTACTATTTTATATTAAAAACTATACGTGTCACACAGACTTACTCACCCTTCAACACACTAATACGGAATATTAATGTTAGGCGGTAAAGTAATTGATAATTGAAGCGATAGTTAATAATCACCCAGGCATTTTTACAAAGCCCTATCACCAGGTAATGAAATATTAATAAAACACAAAAACCAATAACTGAAAATATAAACAGAGGTCAAACTGGTATTGATCGAACAAACCAATTTTATTTATATCAAGATAAAATTTGCCATATAATATTTCATTTATTTTTTGCTAGAATACACCATAATTCATAATATCCCAATATTTCAGGGATAGCGAAATACATCATAATAATAATCTTGTGATGTCGAACGATGCCATCGACAAAAAGCAGTTAAGAGTTATTCTTGTCACGAGCGCTGTCGCTCCATTTTTCTGATCCTCAAATACGCGCCCTTATTATTTCTGCGTTGTGAGAAATCAAAATGAAGGTGTCGTAATAGCTTCGGGGCTGATCATGGGGATTAAATTATCTCTGATATTTGATCTCATATTTATATATATATTAAATTCGTTTACCAATAAAATTTGTACAATAATTTGAAGAATACCACTGATTATGGGATTATTGTTTGAAGTTCGATAGTTTTTCTTATTATAGTACAGTTAGAAAAGACTGAATGAATGATGTGAATATACTATGCCATATGATATCTGTGATATAGTTCATAATCATTCAAAATGCATATTTATTTATTTTAAACGTATTTCAGTAAGCGGTGGTTTTTTGTTTGAACACAAACAAGAGTTCGTTCCTAAAGAATCCATCTATCTATAAAGGGAATTAACTGTTTTCAGATTGCAAGTGAATTTGTGAATAACAAAATTATTACATAAAAACGATGGAAGACACTAAAATCGTTTAGATATGTATATATAAATATGTCGTACATAACGATTATAGCACGTGTATAGGTCTCCATATTGTAAGTTGTTTTCATTTCCTTCGAGTCCGCCGTATTTTGTTGTAAAAATACATCTTACTTGTGCCGTGGTTACTAATGTATGAGGGTTTTTCCGAATTCAATAACTTTCCCGCGAAAACTATCTTCGAAAATATATGGGTGGTTGTTGCTATGCTACAAGAAACTTTAGTAGAAATATTTGTTTGACACGATTCACATGCAGGGACTTCATGCTAGTGACACATATGACGCTTTTTGGAGTCATTTGGACTGTAGACGTTATTAAATGTATTTGAATTTGATTGGATTATTTAATATACTTAAATAAATATGGAGACAATTTTGATTAATGATTTGACACTGGTTAGATATTAAACCCTTGATACAACTGAGCTACAGTGCTATTCGTTCAGCAAATTTCATATTGACTTATAATTATAACATTTAAAGGGCAATGACCTTGAAAACTTCTATGTTATTTATTTTAAGAGGTTAATAATAATTGATTTATATTAAAAAAAATGTCGGATTTCTGACGATGATACATTTCTTCAGATCAACGTCTGTCTATCTATTTGTATACTTTTAATCAAATTTATTTAATCAACTTCTTATTTTACTTGTTATAATTTTATCGAAGATCAACACACGTACTTGACGTGTGTATCTAAGAGTTATAATTATTGTACTCAATTTCGTATAAATATCGTCGTCTTTTTCTTTGCCGGAAATGAATGAGTGGGGTATGTGGGACCCGCCAGCACCAACCGAGGCCCATGGCGAGAGGAGAAGGTACACATAGCGCCGACGCCTTCTCCCCCAACTTCCTCGGCGGATCGGTGGAGGCGCTTTGATTTCAAAATAACCTTGTTCATGTGTTGTCAGTTACCATTTTTCTTTTTGTCTCACTATCTGTAAAATATAATAATTATTTAAAACTTACCTACATATTTGTTTACCGGTTTTTGTTCACATGTGTGTGGTGGTACGAATATCGTTGTCTTAAATGGATATTCTATAACTATTATCGTATAATATATGGAAGAAATACAATCTGTATTTCAATATCTACATGCATATCTACCGACTTACCGTCTTGTTGGTAGGGCCTTGTGCAACATATGGGCAGGTACCACCCACTCATCATATATTTTACCGGCCATCAGCAATAATTAGTATTTTTGTGTTCTGGTTTAAAGGGTGCGTTAGCCAGTGTACTACAGGCACAAGGGATATAACATCTTAGTTTCCAAGGTAGGTGGCGCATTGGCGATTTGAGGGATGTTTAATATTTCTTACAATGCCAAAGTCCATAGACGGTGGTGATCACTTACCATCAGGTAGTACAGTTATTAGTCTGCCTACCGAATACCACAAAAAACATCGAATACATGAAACCAATGTATATATTTGTTAGTTCGGCACGCTTTATGGACGAACGAAGTTTGATAAAATTTGACACGGAAAAACTTTTATCGTTATAACGAGAATATGCGACGAAGACGTGGCCAAAGCGTAATATTTGCAATTACTAAACGAAAAATCACATCGATTAAATTTTTTGAAAATGGAACACAACGATAACAAACGATTCTAATTTTAAAAACGCGAATACGTTTAAAATAAATTTATCGGTTATTTTTTAACAAGACCGTGAACTTATTAGTTTTAATAGATGAGTGAGATTCTTTTTTCAAAAATATAAAATGTAACATATTTCCTGTAGCATAAAGATTTATTAGTTTTTTTTAATTAGTTACAAAAAATGTTAAGGTATCATGTATCAGTCTTTACGAACATTATCTTCAGCTTAGTGCACAAATATAAGTACTTAATCCGTGCACCAGCTAGTTCTTAACGAAGAGTTGCTCTAACGACTTGTTCACATTGAGAATATTTCATTTTAAATTTGTAAATAATAAACATTTTATTGTAATTAGATACAATTATCGGTAATGAATTCACAAGATTGCTTATAATAGAGTATTATTTTTATTTCAAAAAGGTAGGTTGTCTGGCTAATTGGTTACCCGATGGTGAGTGACTACCACCACCCATAGACAATCGACAATAATAAGGTATTGCTGTTTAGTAGGTAGAATTAAGATAAGTGTATGCTTACCGGGACGGGCTTGTAAAAAGCCCTATCACTATCTGGCCTCCATTTTTATGAAAATTATATTTTATAACTTTTATATAATATTTTATGTGTATAATATGTGTATGTCTAATAGTAATCTGTATGGTATAGTATAATTACTAGTTAGTTATAAAAATATAATGTATATATATGTGCCTAGCCGATGTAAATATTTCATGATTTGGCTAAAATATAACGCTATTTTTAAACATTTTATTTATCAGTTTCTCGTCTTAAGTTCAGCAGACTAATCATTAGCATCAAGCCTACGTCTGAGCTAATTTTATCTTAAGCTTTTTAAATAAGAAAAATTGTATGGCAACAATACTAATTAACAGTCGCTATTATGTCTGAATATTGTGTATATGACAAACCAAATAAAATAATAATTTATCAAATAGTTTATTTATTTATTAATATTTCTTATTGTATCTTTGCTAGGTGTAAATTAAAATATATTTTTTTAATTCATAAAATAAATAAATAATAATTAATATAAAGATATTCAATAACTATATGTCGTGGACATATAGTACATATAATTGACTCGTGTGACAAATTCAAATAGTCTGAGTATTCTTTCGTGATTGGAGGAATGACATCAAATTAAAAACACTTTCATATTTATAATACAAGCATGCTTGTATGCAATTTGTATACAATAAGCTTATGATTGCCTCGTGGTTGCGCTCGTTTTTGAGTTGCAAATGTTTTACAAATCATTCTGAATAATATGGTGCAGTTATTATAACAAAAATATTATAGTTAATACAAAACGCAGTCAATTTTTTACCCATAGTCCTCTCGTCTCAATTACACCTTAATACATTTTTATCGGTCCACGAGTGAAGCCGCGTTCAGTTTTAGTCTAACATAATAAGCGCAAGCATCGTTGAGCTCAGCTAACTAATGGCTTACAGTTTATGACGTCATTAATTCTATGCATCACTCGATCCTTGTTAATGACGCATTAAGCACACGTGTTAGTAAAGATCGAAGCTTAACGCAAAAGACGCGTCGTGATGTGATTATATTAGCGAAACGACTTGATAATGTGTGGGCTTAAATTGTATTACATAATAGGTTTGGGTATTTATATATAATTTTTAACATGGAATGATAATGAAACATGAAATAAAATAATGCATACATAGGAAAGCAAACGGGCGGGCTAATTTACCTTTTTTATAGAATCGGAAGGCGGACGAGTATATAGGCCACCTGATGGTAACTGGTAACCAACACCCATAGACATAGGCATTGTAAGAAATGTTAACCATCGCTTAGATAGCCAATGCGCCACCAACCATGGGAACTAAGATGTTATGTCCCTTGTGCCTGTAATTGTACTTGCTAAGTGGTCGCCACTACTAATACATTGGAACAAAGATGTTATGTTCCTTTTTCAAAAATCCTAAAACAAAACTGTCTCAGTCTGGCCTGACCCTTTAATCCTTAATAAATGAGAGTTTTGGTATTTGGCAAAAGAACAAATGAAGACCGACGGGTACCCAGGCGGGTTTGTAGAAAGTTCTACGTTTTATGTTTAATGTTCTTTCTGGTATACCATTATTTTATATTTACCACTTCTGAAACAACATTTACACCCAGCGATAATAGTACGCAATTTGTGACGTCATTGTTTTATGGACCCCTCATTGGTTAATGATGCATTAAGTGTCTCTCGAGGTTGCGAAATTTTAACAATGATAAGAAAAGTACAAAATATCAAGATACAATACTTTGCCACAGTAAATTGACCTTTGTTTGATTTAAATATGTTTTTAAATATATTTTGCTTTAAAGCCGTATGATTAAAAAAAAATACAACAAAGAAGTTATTAACAAAGAACTTATTTAAATATGTAGACAAATTGACCAATGTCCATAGAGATTGGCGCTGTAAGAAATATTAATAATCCCGCACATCGCTTATGTGTCGCCATTTTAGTAAGATGTAACTCGTGCTGAGGTGTCGAGGATGCTCGACATAATTCGGAAGACTACTGTTGACATCGTTAATGATATCGCCTTACCGCCAACCCGCCTTAGAGCATCGTGCTGGAATAATCACCAAATTTTCTCTCCAAGAAGAGAGGAAGTTAAGCCTAACTGTGGGACATATATAGGTAACTGCTTTTCTTTATAAATAAGTCTTCTTAATGGAATAAAGAACAGTCAAAAAGAATACTAAATCTCCAGAAGAAATATCATTTCTAATGTAATACCGACAGACGGAACGGGGCGTGAATGTATTACTGCCTACAACAAAAAATAATATATATAAAAAAAATTTATAAAACCAATCAAATATGTTTCTTGGCTCTGTTATTTTGTTGTATGTACCATCAATGTTGTATGTACAATTTCAAATCAATTGGATTGTGAAAGTTTTTTAAGAAATGTAGGAAATGAACTGATTATCTTCAAACGCCTGAACAGATCTTCATAATTTATAATAGCTAAGAACCATCTCGATCACATCAGGTTTCAAATAGAAAAAACCGCATCAAAATTACCAACCTGGCTGCTATTGACAATTTCTTGACCGGAAACCCTAATAAATTTTCTCTATCAATGTGAGATTAAAACCCAGGACGTTTGAATACGCGAGCCATTGTACTAATGTTAATAAATCAATTACATAAAGTCACAATGAAGATTGAACTTATGGTAGAACTAAGGTATGTGTAATTAAGATTCCCTCTATCAGTATGAATTTATTCCATTCAAACTCCCACAATTAGGCTGTTAACAATTAGAGTAAGGAAAACTGTCGCGAAATTACTTCTTACACTATGAACAAAACTTTATCTACCCTCATCATCTTTAATCGTAGTAGACAGCCCTGTGCTAATGAGAAAAATAATGAGCGCCCGTGGGGCTCAAAGCTGGCTTTAATCAACACCTCCGTGTATCGGAGTAACGGCTTTTTTTTTATTTAAACCTAGCCGATACTGACTCATGGTCAAATTGATTCCGCCTCTGATTAAATTTATGCATCGCTGCTTTGGGGTTGATGATTTTGAATATGTTTTTATTTAACCCTCCACTAACTAGACCTTATTCAATACCGACTTGAAAAATCATATTTTATTTCAGTAATGTAAACAAACCGTTTTAGTCTTTTTTATATTTTTTATTGAATATCCAACCTATTAAAAGGTAATTCTTTAGTAGGAAAGCAATTTGCGATCCGTCATATTTGATTTATGATCTCATATTAAATATGACTCGTAAGATTACCACAAATAAAAAAGATCATATAAAACCTTTTTGAGCTTTACAGCCAACGGTAATTCATACACACATAAATTAAATTAAAAAATACGATTTCATTTAATTATATATTTATTATAAATATACTTTCTTTAATTACAATATATATAAAGAGTTATTTTATATACCTTATACCTATGTATAAATTATGTCTATGTTATGTTTTCAGCTTTGATAATATAATTGATATCCTAATTATAGGCTAGTCACAACAATTAGAAATAGATTTTAAGTATCAATAATACATATATATTTTTTAAATTTATTATTATAATTCTTAATAAGTACTTGATAAATTTATAATGAAATAAGACTAAGTATTGTTGTGTTCTGGTTTAAATGGTGAGTGAGCCAGTGTAACTGCAAGCATAAAGGGGATTAAAATTTTAATTCGCATATTGGCGATGTAAGGAACGTTAAGTATTTCTTACATCGTCAATATCTATGGGTGGTGGTGATCACTTACCACCAGCTAGCCCATTTGCCCGTCCACCTATCTATAACATATAAAAAAATCAACTACTCACAGTTTTTAAAGCAAATAGAATAAACCTGTATATCTCAATATAATTCCCAGTGTCCTAACCCTTGGGACCGTATCAGCTCCTCTGTAGTACCTATTCTGTTATCTGTGTTCATCTTCTCTCTATAAGCTTAGTTCATGAATATTTTTGGTTAAAATAAAAATTATCAAGGTGTTTCGTGTTTATATCAAAGATATGATCAAGTAGTATATAACTTTATCCGAAGATTGTAGGTTCATGCCCGGGCAATAATGTACTTAGTTTGTAATTCTTCTCGTGGTCGGCTATGAATAATATTAGGTGTGGTGTAGGTCAGCCCAGCCAACTACAAGTTACAACTACTATTTTACAATATATAATCACGGTGACAGCCTGTAAATGTCCCACTGCTGGGCTAAGGCCTCTTCTCCATTTTTGAGGAGAAGGCTTTGGAGCTTATTCCACCACGCTGCTCCAATGCGGACTGGTGGGATACACATGTGGCAGAATTTCAGTGAAATTAGACACATGCAGGTTTCCTCACGATGTTTTCCTTCACCGAAAAGCACGAGATGAATTATAGTCACAAATTAAGAACATGAAAAACTTCAGTGGTGATTGCTCGGGTTTGAACCCACGATCATCGGTTAAGATTCACGCGTTCTTACCACTGGGCCATCTCGGCTTAATATATAATCGTTTTAATCGTATATTTAAATTAACAAAAATATATTTATTGAATTTTTTTCATCCTAATTATATTTAAGGCTCTAGTTAAGTAAAGTGATGTTCTAATGCATAGCAAGCATCGTTGAGCTCAGCTAACTAATGGCATATAGCTTATGACGTCATTAATTCTATGCATCACTCGATCCTTGTTAATGACGCATTAAGCACACGTGTTAGTAAAGATCGAAGCTTAACGCAAAAGACGCGTCGTGATGTGATTATATTAGCGAAACGACTTGATAATGTGTGGGCTTATATTACATAATAGGGTTTTATGTAGGAAAACGGGACAATCTGCTGGTAAGTGGTCACCTCCATACTTGCAGTGACACTTGCAGTGTAGGAAAAATGAAAATTATTTATACCATTAATGCGCTACCAAGCATAATTTCTTCTTTTACCTGTAATTACACTTTCTCGCTTAAATTTTAATCTGGAACAGCAATAGATGATTGCTGTTTGGCGGTAAAACAAATGAGTGTTGAGTTTTAACTTGACACACTTTTATAAGGCCCGACCAATAACAAAACAATGTCCATCCAACGTATGAAATAATATATTTTATTGAAAACAATCAGTACAATCAAAACAAAATTATATTATCCGATAATTATCCGATACAACTTGCTTTATTTTACGTTGACGGTAGTTTCAGAAACCTTCACGGAAATGTCACCGACTGTACGAAGTTTCAACTCAAACAGAATAGTATTTGTGGAACAAACGCGGTTTGAAAAATGAAATGTAAAATTGGTTTAGGATGGAAGGAATTTTCAATTTTATAGAAAAAGTAAAGTAAAATCCTGTAAATATCTCACTGATCCACCTTTTCTTTTTTTGACGAGAAGATTTAGGAGTTTGGTCCACAGGTTGGTGGTCCACACGTGGCAGATTTTGATTGGGTAAGGTTTTTTTTCCTCTCAAATAGTGGTAAAACACGAAATGTAACGCCTTCACGTTGATGAAGATTTTTGATTTGACTTTATCATACGTTTATGCATACACGGCGTTTACTAAAAAAATATGGCCGCCATGTGTGAAACATCAAGTAAACAAAACGAATATAAATAAAAAAATGGATTTTCTTCTTAAAAAAAAACCATATTTTTCTTAGTATGTATGTGTTAAGTATCTTAACAAAAAGGATTAACTGCAGTAATCTTCCAAGGAGAATTCTAAAAAAACACTCATTTCAGTATCAAACAAATCTTATTCAACGAATAATTTTTTGTTTCTCCTTTATTTACTTGGACATACATAAATATTAACGGCTACGACAGGTACAGTCGTAAAACAAGTCTGCTAACCGAACCGTATCATATAAACTAAAAAGATTAGTGATAAGTATATAAATCTTTCTAATCTCAGTAGGTAAGGTACGCCTCTAAATAAAAAATACGGCCAAAGGATACCGTTGTTCCGTTTGAGCTCTCAACTTTAGTCTTAGACTTCAGGCGTTGTTGGTGGTACAAAGAAAATATGTTATATGTATAAATATGTTTATATGCGATGTGTATGTGTGAAAAGCGGAATAGATATAAATATGTGAGATATATATATGTGTGGAAAGCGGAAAAGTATGTAATGCAAGTTTTTCTGCACGAGCTGAAAATATTTTACGACCACATTGGAGTAAACTACAAACTTTCTAATTACGAGTAAAGAAGTCCTTTGACTAGCAGTAGGATTTAAAAAGTCATAAAGCATCCAACTCGGTGATAACTACACGATCCAAAATTAAATATTTTTAAGATACGTTGCATAATATGTATGTAAACGCACACATATATAATATACACATTCATTACATAGATATTACAAATGCACGCATTGAGCGGCATATGTCAAAGGAATACTGGAGCTGTATATTTGGCCATTCATTCGTGATTGATACGTCAGAGCGAACGGTTGTTTGTTCATCATCCACCTTTGATGAAACGAGTCATATTTTATAAATATTGTTCTTTTAATTAATGTTAAATTATTTCTGTTAAAATATTGTTAAGAAATTACCCATTTCATACAGTTTTATTATTTTTAACTATTACTATCATCAGGCGATTTTAGGCAACTTTTTCTCTCCTTCCGTATTTTTGTCGGGTTCCACATCCTTTAGTTATCGATCTCAATTCTGTCTATATATCTAAGTACACTAATACTCAAAACAGTTTGTACGTTTAAACAAGGTAATACCAGCAACTTGCATTCCAATTTTGAAAATACTTGTTTGCGAGATATCTTGTTTAAATAAGGTTTTATATAGGCAATAAAATTATTAGAAGCGAATTATAATCATATACTTTCACGTATCTGTACCATGTGTGTGTTTCCATCTCATTATGTATATAAAATATTCATATAAATACGTTAAATTTTAAAATAAAAGAAAATATTTAATTTTGTTTTTGCATGTATGTATATGTATGTATGTATGGAGTGAACAGTTTTTTTTTCTTATCGTTTCGTCCATCGCTTGTACCAAACTATCCATAGCAGGCGCAACAACGAAACGACCAACCGAATCCCGTCAGTAAATCTCGTAAAAAGGATTTGCCCCTTGTACCCACGTCGATTTACTACCAAAACACAACATACGGTCCGCATCGACGTGTTTTTGCACATACGTGAGTTAAATACAGATCTTTCATTTGTACAATATTTTATACGATCCAGATTTGATATGTGATTATATATACTTGATGGCATCTTTATATATGGCATGGCATTTCTAGATGGCATATTTATATCAATAACTACACGAAAACGTTAACCACCCCAGTGAGCTACACAGCACTATATCTAATCCTTGTCCATAAATGGGCTTCTTTAAATTGGACTAGCAGATTGAGATTATCGCGTTCAACAAAAAACAAAGTGAAAACCTCTTTATTGTTATAATATTAGTGTAGATGAAAATAAATTCTTACTTGTGGTAGGGCTTTGTGAAAGCTCGTCTGGGTAGGTACCATCCACTCATCAGATATTCTACCGCAAAACAGCAGTACTTGGTATTGTTGTGTTCCGGTTTGAAGGGTGAGTGAGCCAGTCTAATTACATGTACAAGGGACATAAAATCTTAGGTCCCAAGATTGGTGGTGCATTGGCTATGTAAGCTATGGTTGATATTTCTTACAATGCCAATGTCTAAAGGCGTTGGTGATCACTTACCATCAGGTGGCCCATATGCTCGTCCACCTTCCTGTTCTATAAAAAAAATCACTGCTGATATATTTAAGAATTCTTTGAAATCAATAAAACTTTAAATACAAATTAAGTTAAAAGATCTATCGTTTAATTTATATGAATAGTTTTCACCCGCGCGTAATTGGGGTAATTGTTAGGTTTAAAAAAATAAATCCTTCCCAGAGGTTCATGCTTGCTTACTACCGAGTTTCATTAAAATTGGTTTAGTGGTTTAGCCGTGAGAGACAGACAAACAGATCGAGCTACTTTTGCATATATATTTTCAGCTTTTAAAATATTTAAAGGATTACATCTAAAACGGGCTAGCGTTGTAGGTCAGCTCTCAACATTTCACGATTCAGATACAAAGTAAGTTTTTACAAAATAGCTCTTGTCTTTAAATCAATGTTGTATTAAGCACTTAGTTTTCCAAATTTAAATATAAAGCTTACTTCGAGTTTTTATTGTAAGCTGACATATACAGTTATATTATAATAAATAGAAATACATTTTTAATGTAATATGCAGGCGGATAGGCAAAAATCTGATAGTAAGTTAGCACCGTCGATAGACATTGACACTGTAAGAAATAGTAATAATTCCTTGCATTGTTAATGCGCCACGAACCTTAAGACAAAGAAGTTATGTCCCTTGTGCCTGTAATTACACTGACTCACTCATCCTTGAAATCGGAACGCAAAAATTCTAATTTTTTTTTTTTTTTTTTTATATTTGCCGGGAGGGCAAATGACTCTACTCCACCTGATGTTAAGTGGTAGTAGAGTCCAAACGCGAGGACGGCCAGTACAGTCGGGAAGAAGGTTCTGCACTAGCCGCCCCCGCCTTGCCGGCCCGCAAGATGCCTCTTCACGCCTCGTTTGAAGGAACTTGTTATTAAATTATTTCTGTTTGGAGAATTTTCATGTCCTTGTTCTTTATATAAATAAATATTAAAGAAATACGAGTCCTTAAATTTTAGTTATTTTACTCGTAGGCCTTATGGCGTCACTTGAAAACTGGAACGGCGCGCAGATGTCGCAAATTTGTGTATTATTTTTGTAACTAGAGTAGATTTGTAATGTCAGATTTGTAGTAAACTTATAATATTTTTTTATAAAATCTCTAAAATTGCTTAAGAATATAAACTAATAATTAACAATATATACAGACGATATCAAATAAAATAATTATTTATTCAAGTAGACTTATAGGACACTTGAATTTTTATCTTACAGTATTAAATTCAAAGTATAGCTACCCCCGGGATAAAAATGTAGATTCTAACGAAAAGAGCCGGCAGGAGAATCATTAGTTACTCCTTTCCTTTCTTTTGTTTACAGAGTTCAATACAATTAAATTTATGAATATTCTCCTTCGAAATAAAAAATACTAATTCCTCGAATTTTTTATCATTTAAATAATCTCGTGTTGGGTTATATGCTTTGTTTATCGAAGTAGGTAAATGAAATATAATAAGCGTCTTACGTTTTATAACTTAGAAAGGGGTTATAAGTAAATATAAATATTGGACTAAAACATTCTGCTTAGCCCGACCAAATATAATTTACGTTTTAGCCCATCCATTTCACTTAACATTGTAATTAATTTTAATTAAAAATAAAATATTGTTTAATATCCATTTCTTAAAATTCTCATTTATTATTTACGCTTGATTTAATCAAGTAAGAAAACAATTCAAGAGGTCTTGTAATTTTTATATTTTGATTTTATGCACAATTACGGAAGATATTACAGAAATAAGTTGTCAAAAAATATATAATTTTCATATTTCTTCGAATTAATTAATGGAGTCACATTAAAAAAATTTAACAAAGAATCATCTAAAACAAAAGATTATAGTTATTGGTATATTTTTACGGGCTATAAGCAAGTGTAATACTTACATACATTTAATTAATTTTATGATTAAAAGTCTGACTTTGGTTTCAGAAAAACTGAGTATTAACAGGATGAAATTTTGTAAAGGAATTCCTTATAGAACGTAGGTGAGCTAAAGAAAGGGTCCTTCAAGAAGGAATCTAATGGGATGAAACTTAGGATGAAAGTTTGAATTTCGTCATTTTGAGAGAAATATAACAATCAGGGGATAATATTTAAGGCATGACAATTCTTCACTCAAGATGGCGAAATTGTGGTTGAAATTTAGTATGGTAGTTCATAATATTCTTATAAAAAATATATGGGAATCAATATTGAGGCTTCTTTTTATGAGGAAGACTGTATTTATTTATTATTTCTTTAAGTGGATTTATGAATATATATTTTTATGGAAGTTCGTTATTTGTTGTTCAAATATGTAAAATTAATTTAGTTTTAAAAAGTAGTATAATATTACTGTTGGTAGAGCTTTGTGCAAGCTCGTCTGGGTAGGTACCACCCACTCATCAGACATTCTGCCGCAAAACAGCAGTACTTGGTACTGTTGTGTTCCGGTTTGAAGGGTGAGTGAGCCAGTGTAATTACAGGCACAAGGGACATAAGATCGTAATTCCCAAGGCTGGTGGCGCATTGGCGATTTAAGCGATGGGCAACATTTCTTACAATGCCTATGTCTAAGGGCGTTGGTGACCACTTACCATCAGGTGGCCCATATGCTCGTCCACCTTCCCTTTCTATAAAAAAAAAAGACCATAAGACTAACTATTTTGGCTGTAAATGATATGTATACTTCGATGTGGTTTCGCATTTTAGTAAGTTGAAACCTGCAGATTAATCTGTCCCCCATTAGGGCAATGTGGTGGAATAAGCTCCAAGCCTTCTCCTGAAAAAGAGAGGAGAGAGTCCTCTTGTGAGACATAAAATACAAGTACTTACGTCACTTTATAAAAGGTTTCTTTAATAAATTATGTTGGACTTGATTTTTTTTGAAAAAGCATGATGTCACAGTTCAAACCTCGGCCTTTTTTCATTATTTACACTTGAACCGCTACCATTAACTACCTGACCCGGACCCGAACTGGTTTTGACGTGAAAAATCATTTCTGAACATAACCTTTCGCTGTTCCATCTACGGAAACATCGTCAGTCGCCATTTTCATTAAGATATCTACAGACGAGCATCTGTTTTCTTGAAAACTTTATATAATTTCTTAAGTTATATTAAAACGTTATACGCATAATTCCATTATGTCAGGAAATGAAACGAGATTGCGCGAGGAGATAAGACAAATCTTAAATAAAAGTCGTAGTTTACACGCGAGCAACTAATGGACTTACTTTAGACATTGCTTAGCGGCTGTCTAGTTAAACAATTATTTCGCTCTTTCTGTCATTATTGATTTGACATTTGAGAGAAGAAGACCAAATTTATAAGAGTGACGTAAGAATTTTTCAAGATAAAATGTCTTATTTGTATGAAGGACTTGAGCATCTTTTTAGCAGATGTTTGTATCAAATATTATCTGCATATTAATCAATTAGTGAGTGGAGATGGCCTAGTGGTTACAACGCGTGAACATTAATCGATGATCGTGGGTTCAAACCTGGACAAGCACCACTGAATTTTCATGTGGATAATTTGTGTTTATAATTCATCTCATGCTTGATGGTGAAGGAAAACATCGTGAGGAAACCTGCACGTGTCTATTTTCATTGAAATTCTATCACATGTGTATTCTATCAACCCGCATTGGAGCAGCGTGGTGGAATAAGCTCCAACCTTCTCCTCAAAAGGGAGAACAGGCTTAAGTCTAGCACAGGACATTAACAGGTTGTTACTAGTATTCGGATTTACTAATATGTAGTACAATTAATTGAAAGAAAGAATTGAATAATTTTCAGAATATGAAATATTACATATAACAACTTGCACAAGCCTTATTTTCATTACTAAACGTGGACTTAAAGTCCTTTAGAATGAATAAAGTGAAGTTAGGGCTCAATAAAGTTTTCATGTGAACATATCACATGAAAACTTTATTGAGCCCTAACTTCACTTTATTCTTCTTTATATTTAAATAAAACTAATTTATTATTTCACTGTACTCGTATGTGGTAAGCCTTATGTATTTGCTTAGATTGCGGCGGCATATCGACACGGTAATGGATTCTTGACGTTGAAATAAATGATAAATCGTCCAATACGTTACGTTGGACGTGAGTTTTAAATTGTATGAGTAGCTTTCGAAGTTGTTGAAGTTATTTCGTAGAAGTTAATGTCTCCGTTGATATTTTATTAACTCTCATTATATAGTTTGTAGTTGGGAGACAAGCATAATGAAAGAAAGAGATAGTGTATTAATAACTTTTTAATATAATATGACCGTTTCGAGGTTATTCCATCAGGCTGTTCCAATGCGGTTTATGCGGCTGGATATACATGTGGCAGGATTTTAGTGAAATTTTACACATGCAGGTTTTCTCACGATGTATTCCTTCACCCCTGAGCACGAGATGAATTATAAACACAATTAAGCACGTGAAAATTCAGATATTCTGGGTTTGAACTCGCGACCATCAGTTAAGTCGCGTTCTAAGCACTGAGCCATCTCAGCTCCAATGTATGCAATGTTAATAATTGATTGGCAGTAAAAAAATGCTTTCCGCTGCATTTCGTCAGATGTGGATAGCCTTAAACTATTTCTCGGTTAGGTTAGAGATGGATAATGAACTCCAGGGGTACTTTTTATTAGCGATGAAAATTTCTTTTTAAAATTTTTACCTCCGAACTTGAACAAAATTTTATCGTTATTTTTTTATTTAAAAAAAACAACGTTATTTATATTGATATTTAGCTTTATTTTTATAATAATATATAAAAGAGAGTGGACTTTCAAACAAAAGTAACACAACACAAAAAACCTTTTTTATTTTTTGTCTGTCTGTATGTCCACGCTAATCTCCGAAACTACTGAACGGATTTTCTTGCGATTTTTTCGGGTAGATCGTCCAAGGCTTCATTGAAATCGGATGACAATGAAAAAGGTTATCATCATTAAAAGAAACGAGGGATGAGAGAGAGGGGTACGTAATCAACCCGATTTTCATGTGGACAAAGTCGCGGGCACTGTCTAGTTTCGTAATAAATCTGATCTTATTATGTTGGTTATTTAATTGGTCATATACTGGTAAGAACAAAGTTTTAAAGGCGAGATTAGTTAAACATTACTGTCTTCTTCTTGAGCCGAGATGGCCTAGTGGTTAGAACGCGTGAATCTTAACCGATGATCATGGGCTCAAACCCGGGCAAGCACCATTTCATGTCAATTAGTGAGCGGAGATTGCCTAGTGGTTAGAACGCGTGAATTTTTACCGATGATCGTGTGATGGCAAGCACCACTGAATTTTCATGTGCCTAATTTGTGTTTATAATTCATCTCGTGCTTGACGGTGAAGGAAAACATCGTGAGGAAACCTGCATGTGTCTAATTTTATTGAAATTATGCCACATGTATATTCTACCAACCTGCATTGGAGTAGCGTGGTGGAATAAGCTCCAAACATTCTCCTCAAATGGGAGAGGTGGCCTTAGCCAAGCAGTGGGACATTAACAAGCTTTTACTGTACTTACTGTCTTCTACTTACAAATGATGATAGAAAGAGACTTATCTATGTTTAACTATACCTCTATTAAACAACCTTTAGACGTAAAGTCGTATATGTAAATACATTGTCTTGAGCTGTTCAGGCTATACCTTTAAGCTTTTGCTATAAATTTTAATTTAAAATTTTATTTGTTAATTTAGCAATTTCAAATTAACTTTTTAATTGAACACTTCGTGGTAGAGCCTTGTGGAAGGTCGTCTGGGTAGGTACCACCCACCATAGCCACCACCCATAGGTACCATTAGATAGTCTATTAAATTAGTACTTAAAAAGAGAATATAAAAGCGTTAAATGTTTTAGTATCGTCCTAAAAATATAAACTGGATACGAATAACTTAATCAAACTGAACAATAGGTGTTAATTACAGTATTTTGACCATTGTCCACGCTGTATGAATGCTGAACCAAATAAAACAGCCTCACTTTGGTCAATAAATGTCATTTGATTTTTTATTAACAATTTCTTTCTCTGGAGTTATTTTAATGATTCCAATTTTTATGAATACGAGAATTTGCCTGTAAGTATATATATTGCTTACACTGATCCACACGAAGGTTTCCTCACGATGTTTTCCTTAACTATCACGAATGAGATGAATTATAAGCACAAATTCAGTTCATGAACAATGTGTAATGTGTAATAAGTGGTGCAGGCTTTGAACCCGCGTTATGATTCACGTCTGAGTCATTTCGGCTCTGTTACAACTGTAGGAAATGTATTAAGCATCACGTCATCAATTTTAAAGTAAGAAAAATTGTCCTCAAAGGTTTTTAGAAAAACTTGATTCAACTCGGGAATTGAGTTCGGTCGTTTTCCAAAGCAAGAAGTTTGTTGTTTTATTTCAGAAATTGATAAGGTAAGCTGTAGCAGTAATTCTTGCTTTGGAACCAATAATAATCCATTACTGTTTATTTTATTTCTTGTGTTTGTGTTAACCTTTTTGTATTGTCACTTTATTTTTTATTCCTGGCTGGCTAATATTTTTAACATGGAGGCGGAGGTACTTACTGACTGAGGAATTGTTATTTATTTTCTAAGTAAATATTATCGTATAATCACCAGACCTTACTCACAGAATGACTCGTAACCCTTGAGTTGTTGGCAATCTGATACGACCACAGATAGGTCATAGGTTAATTTTTTCACTTGCAAATTTACAAACATACTTAAAATTACTTTCTGTTCACTGTACATTGTATATTGTACTTTAGCTTACTTATTATAAACCTTATTTAGTAGATGGTAAGTTAAACAAAGCAGTGTCATTTTCTTTCGAATTTCAAATTAATAATGACGAAAGAGCAAAATGTTTAACGAAACAGTCGCTAAGCTATGTTTATAAGACCGTTAATGTTTTTGCTACATCACATAACAACTTACAATGAGACTGTTTCTCAGGAAATCAAAAGTCACTCTATTAAATTTGTTTTAAGGGTAGATTTTATGTATACATTTTCAGATTAATAAAAAAGGAATAATTCAACCGAATGATTCAGAATAACAGAAATCTATTCGAATCACTCAAATGTTCTCGTGATTGATCGCACGTCCAATGTTTTTCCCCCGCATTATTGATGTGTTGTGACTTTTAGTCGAACTTGTTTGTTTTCCATGTTTTTTTGTTGATGGAATTTCTCTCGTGATAAATTATTTTTCGTTTTCCTTTAATACAATACTGTCAATAGTATGTTTTATTTTGCCAGTTCTATCTCGCGAAAAAGTATTCTCCGTGGTCTTCGATGTTATAATATATTTTGCTCTTCAATTAATCAAAAGAGCTACGATAGTCCAGTTGTTAGAAATCGTGACTACACAGCGAATATAGTGAGTTTAATCGATTTTCATGAAATTTACAATAATCCCAAGTTGGTAGGAACACCTTCGAGAAGGAAGCCGATCGAAAAATTCGCTTGGGATGGGCAGCATTTGGCAACCTTCGTCAAGTCCACACGTCGTCTATACCGCAATGTTTGAAGACGAAAGTCTTCAACTAATGCGTCTTACCTGCCATGACATACGGTGCCGAAACGTGTACACTAACTGCACGGCTAGTCCACAAATTCAGTATGCTCGGAGTATCTTTGAAGGATAAGATCAGAAATGACACTATCTGGAAAAGAACCGAAATCACCGACATAGCTTGCAAAATTAGGAGGCTGTAGTGGTAGACTAGTCACGTATGTCGTAGAACCGATGGCCGTTGGAGCAGACAAGTCCTAGAGTCCGCGGATCGGCAAACGCAGCGTAGGGCGCCCTCCAGCCAGGTGGACCGATGACCTTAAGAAGGTGGCGGGCACCGACTGGATGCGGAAGGCGGAGGATCGGGAGCTTTGGCGCACCTTGGGAGAGGCCTAGAGTTCAGCAGTGGACAATGATTGGCTGTTGATGATGATGATGATGATGATGATGACAATAATCCCTGTTTTTATTTTAATGAAATCTTAATATTATTAGTTTTAATGCATAAAAGCATGGATTAGTTTAAGAGTTCAGAGCGAGAATAACATTTATAAAAAAGGTAAAATACGGTACATTAAAATATAAAAAGGATGTGCGTCAAAGGAAAAACAATGCGTCTTGAAAACTAAAAATAGATGTAAATTTACAACAACCTCCTTTCATGAAACATGACTAAAATGCATAAAACACTGAACGTTTGTAGTGTGAACTAAAAGAGCGTTGCTAACGTAATGACGTCAGTAGAAAATCTTTGTAGACGTGTTCTAGATTTGTAATTTTGGACAAACACATACATATATAAGCTGATGCTACGCTTTCGTAAAAATTTTAAATGCTGTTAAAATTGAAAATGGAACAGTACGATGGTTTCAATTTTAGTGGATATAGTATCAGATCATTTTAACAGGGATGAAGAGTTATTGGAACACTTAAAAAAATCTACTTACAAAAATTATAATTTCAGACTTAGTAAAAAAGAAAATAATATTTTCAGAGCAATTTTTTTTCACTTTTATTTTATAATAAAATATTGAATATAATAAAGACCAGGCGTGGATCATGGAGTCGTAACCAAATTAGCTCACCCCAAAATTATATTTCTTTAAAGATCAGTTTCGGTTCGTATGTAACAATTACATAGTAATTAAATCAGGACGCACATACTCGTGCACTACAATATGTAAGTCTAAAATGTATTCACGCAAATAGCTAGCCATTGAGATCGACTTGTCAAAATGTATGTATTGTACATGTATTTATTGAAAAATAGCTTATCAAAACTTATGTAATATGTAATCTGAAATAAATAAATAATGTTATCGATATTAAAAAATATGTCATTATATCGTGTAAAAGAAATATACATGTAAATATACAGTCGAAAACCTTAACCCATCTGGGTGAGTTGGGTAAAAATGCGACGCGAATTGTACTCGACGATCATGCTAAGAATGCAGTTATATCGTTATCCAAGATTGTAACTTCGTGTTAAAATTCAAACAATGTTAAAGCAACTGTGAACAGTAATAGTCCGGATGGCCCACAAAATAGTCTACTCATTATTTCATAACGCCTCGTAACGTTATCCTAATGAGGAAGTAATGAATTTTCAACTCCGTCATAAGCTTGGACTTTACCTTCAAACGCAAGGATCACGTTCAGCCATTAAATTGTGTGGTGACTTTAAAGTGGATACGGCATATTATATAATTTTATATTAATATTAGAAAAGTTAGGTGTGGTAATCTACACTTCGTAAAACTGCTGCTACAATTTATTAAAAAAAATCATTTGTTTTCGTTGTATTTATTTCTTATCTGTGTTTTTTTTAACCGTTGATGTCAATAAATTTAATAATTTTTCATATTATAGAACAAAATATTTTTTTTATTTATTTCCATTATAACGGTTAACAAGGAATACAAAATACATTAATCTTAATCTTTTTTTTAAAGGTTATGAGCGTTAAAATTATTTCAGTTATAAATTATGACAGTTCGGAAATGCTTTAATTTTATTAATAATCTAAAAAAATAAGCTAGTATGAGCGAATTAATAAATAGATAATGTGTCGATAAAAAAGGAACTCACTATAAAAAAGTTACAAAGGGCTCAAACGTCGAAAACTGATAGACGACGACAAATTATTTCATCGAGTAGAACTTATTCCAGTCATATCCGACCTTTCCTATATATTTTCATTCCTTGGCCATCTCATTACGTTCTCACGGTTTACCCAACAAATTTCCAGAGCCTAGGTATTTCGCATGGAAGTGAAGTTAATTTTCAGCACCGTCCGTGTAGCGCTGGCTTAATACTTTTTTTTTTCCTACTTAAAGTCGCTTTTGTACGTACATTTAAACTCTTTGCTAGAAGCCTTTCGTGTTGTATCGAAAGCCTTTTAGTTACGGGACATGACTGCGTTCCATACATATTGTTATCTTAATGATGACAGGAAAGATGTGAGTTTTAAATAATATCGTGATAAATTAATGGACTGATAACTTGTATACTTCTAAATCAGATGTTATCTATTTTGATGTATGTATAAAGAATAAGAGCGGCTTAACTTATAGATAAATAAATAAAGAGACGATTATTTAAACTTTTTTTTTCATTTGAATTTTAAATCAAAGATGACTGAAAGTAAGAAATCAGTGTTTAATTAAACACTCCTAAAAAAACGGCTATACCTTTTTTTTTTAATAAGTAGGCAAACGGACCTTATGGTTATTGGTTAAAATCTCCCATGGACATCGGCAGATCGAAATATAACCATCTCTTACATAACTACCAACCTTGGGAACTAAGATCTTCCGTCCCTTGGGTTTATAATTACAACCCTTTAAGCCAAAACACAACAATACTAAATATTGCTGTTTAGCGGTAAAATATAAGAGAAGAGTAAAAGTAAGAGAAAATACTGACATTTCAAGATCACGTTCTAGTTTTTTTTTTTAATCTAAATCATCTAATGTATTTTTTAAATTGTTTATAGCTATTGGTTCAATAAAGCTATGAACAATTATGATAAACATAAGATTGTCATTGGATTTCTGAATACGTTACTAGCCATTAAAACTATGAAACGATAGCCAACCCCTTAAAGTTCCATTAGATGCGCATTTTTAGGAAGCAGTCTAAAACTGATTTTATCATTTTCATTCGTAATTAATCCTTCACTTTTGTGAATTTTTGTTTTATTATTAGGCTCTATTTATGATTTTTAAAATTACACTCGTAATGTAATTAGTTGATAAAGGTTTTTAATTATTTTTAAGCTGTTTCAAACATGACAGGTCCAGTTCAAACTGGAAAATATAAGGCTGCTCGTACACTTTACACTTATAACATGTTTATAGCTCAATCACTTTTGAACCAATTTGGTATTAAACCATTTTTTTTTTGTTGTCGAGGAGGAAAGGCGTTTACGCCTACCGACCGACCTACACGACCGGGACGGTTATGTGGGACTCACGGGGCAGAAGGCCACCGTCCTACCCACTAAAACCTCCCCGTACCCTTTCCATCTTAACGAGGAATGCCACGGGATCGCTTTCGCATGCTACCGTGGCGCTCTGACGGCTGGCCCGCCTATGCGGGCCTCCATTCTAATTTGGTATGAAACCAGCTTGAACCCCAAGAAATACTTTTTGCTACATAGGCTACTTTTTATATTTATAGTGATGCCATTCACTACTTTTTAACATGGTACATCTCATAATTGTATCAGTAAAAGGAACTCCAACAATTATGAATGTTTTACTTAACTGAATCAATAAATATGTGATCCAATCACTATACGGATGCCCCAATCGCCCGAAATACATATATCGCCCCAATGAAAGAAAACCACGTGCAAAAACTAATATTACTTCAATTGATTCATTTCCAGTTTATTACACAACAATTAAAACAAAATTTAATTCATAAAGATTCAATATTACACAGCCGTCTACTACGAGAGCTGTGAGAAGCCATTGAAACCAACTCTAATTAGTCGACTAACTTGTATTTAATTGAAACTTTTACGAGCTTAATAACAAAATTAAATTGAAATAGCCAAATGTGATATTTAAATTACTTTACATTATTTAGTTTAACCATAATTAACTATGTGACTGGTCGTTGGGCCAGCTATATGGTAGCTGGATTCAAACGCTGGACAAGACCCGACGTCTTCAGTTTAAGTACCAGCCCGGAGTCTGGAAATTGAAAGTGTATGTTTACTCCCGTACCGTCCTCGAATAACACGTAAAGCTCTTCGTCCTGCTTGGACTGTTTCGGATTTGTCGTCTAATCGGATTACGCGAGTGAGTTACTAAAGAGTGCAACTGTGTGCAACACATAACATATTTAAGTAAATATGTTCCGTACAGTTAGCTAGTGTCCCTTGAAAATGGCCGCCGTGAAACAACGAACGATAATATAAATCTCAAAAATATTCTAGTTAATTTATATCTTAATCAGTAGAAATACATAATACTCTTTATAAATGGCCACTCAAACAATATAACACAGATACGGAAAGTCTTTTAGAATTTCCAATTGTAAATTGTTCCAATTCCAAACCAGTTAATTATTTTCATTTCATTTTATTATTCCTTGTTACTCGCTATTACCACTATTTCTATTTTATGTAGCGACTATTTATAATAAATATATTAATTGTAACTTATTGATTTGAAAACAGCAGTACTTGGTATTGTTGTGTTGGTGACGCATTGGCGATGTAAGCGATGGTTAACATTTCTTACAATACCAATGTCTATGGGCGTTGGTGACCACTTATATGGCACATATGTTCGTCCGCCTACTTTTACTATAAAAAAAAAATCAGCAGAGATGGTCACCTGATTCGGGCTTATTATCTACCACGGGCACCAGCGATTCACGACCAGACTGTATTTTAACTAAATATAATTGGTTTGTGGTTAGAAATAAGCATTATCATATTATTGGCAATTTAACTTAAAAAATTCCTTACGGATGCTCTAAATATGTTGTAATTTTTTTGGAAAACTCGTTAAAACTTCGTCATTGTTTAATTATGCTTTCAACGTTAATGTATAAAGCAATTTAAAACGTTGACGTTAAAAGCATTGAATGATAATTGACTTATCTGTCGAAGAATAAAATAATTAGTCTTTGTAAGTGTTCTTAATTTTGTTTGAAATATATTCAACAGTGCAAAGGAATTTAATCAAATCTACATATATATTCGTGTATATTGGCAGAGACAAACCAGTTTGTTAAGCGTTTTTTATTGTTTCATCTAAATTCTATCAATAAAAATAGTAATAGAAGTAGAAAAAATCTGTTCAAGTCATAAAAAATCATATATGTTCTTAAAATTTCAATAATGATTATGTATATAGGTATTAACCAATTGTTCTGTATGAAAAAGAAGTTATTTTTTTCCATTTAAAATTTCGATAAAATAAAAGAGTTGGCTATTATAGCATCCGATAATTTCTGATCATATTATCAATGTTCGTTTTATATAAATCGTACAAATAACTAACGCCAAAACGTAACATATATATAACTAACACCACGAAAGCTCCCAGTTGGTAGGTTTTCGTGACATCGTCAATAATCATTATATTTCAGGCAATTTACACAAAAACTTAATGAATTATACACTTAAAAATTTCTCATGAATCACTTTGTATATTGCTAAAAACCTTATTACACTGGTGGTAGGGCTTTGTGCAAGCTCGTCTGGGTAGGTACCAACCACTCATCAGATATTCTACTGCAAAACAGCAGTACTTGGTATTGTTGTGTTCATGTTTGAAGGGTGATTGAGCCAGTGTAATTACAGGCACAAGGGACACGAAATCTTGGGTCCCAAGGTTGGTGGCGCATTAGCGATGTAAGCGATGGTTAACATTTCTTACAGTGCCAATGTCTAAGGGCGTTTGGTGACCACTTACTATCAGGTGGCCCATATGCTCGTCCGCTTTCCTATTCTATAAAAAAATATCTTTCGATGGTTTTTAATTTAGCTTTCAGACAAACAGATAGACAGACGAGAAGTGGGGTTTTTGTGTTATAGCATATAGTGATTTCAATAATGGAATACTATTAAAACTGTCGCGTGTGCCAATTGGAAGTAAATGTATACTGAATAATATGTATGTGTCAATACACAAATACGAAGCGCTTCCTGTTTCGTTTGAACGGTTTCAGAATATGCTCATCATTTGCTTCAACTTTGAGCAATTTCGAATGATAGCTACGGTACAATGTTTAACAGAAATGATGTTAATTTATTAGTGCGTAATAGTATGTCGTTACTAAGAGGCCATCACGCGCTGTCGACCAAACTGAACGAACTCGCCGTGTTCTCTTACAAATTGGCGTTAAATTCACTGCTAAGACTGGTCTTTTGTGTTTTGCGCTAGTTGGCTAATTAGTTATTTGTGAATGATCTCATTGTACCCTCTTAAGCTGTATGCACATTATTGACTTTTCATATGAAAGCGGTGGATATTTTTCATGACAGTATGTTAGGTTTTTTTTTATCTTTGAGCCTATGTCTATAAAAGAGTTTTACAAGAATAATAAACGTAAGCTATATTGAAATACAAATAAATTAAAAAAAAAAGTTTTAGACGAACGATTTGTCGAACATAAATCTGATGTGTTGTCTTGTCTATACTGTCGTGTCTTTACTTGTCTATACTGTACGGTGTGTTGTTTCACTCTGTTACTCCCCCTTACTTGAAGGAGAAGTTTTTATTTTTAGGGAATCCTGGAGATGTTCTTCGTTCTGTGAAGAGATGGATTTTAAGGGTGCCTGAACATAACTAATCCTTTTATAATAATTCTTTTACAGTTCAGGCTATTAAGCTCTGGAACGACCTTCCTTTAAATATTCGGGAGGCCAAATCCATAAATATTTTTAAAAAACTTGATCACTTTTTGTCTCAATTCATTATTCATCACCATTAATTACTTTTATTTTTATTATTATAAATTTTTTTCTGTTATGTTTGAGGACTTATCGTTGTTATTCGTTCTTATTGTTTATAGTATGTATTTATATTGTATACTTGTAATTCTATATGTATTGATAATATAATTTATTTATTGATATATATTATGTGTATTTTATATTTACATTTATTTATTAGTTTGTTTAATCATATATTAATATTATCTTATTTATTATTAGAGCACCACCTACCTCATATCCTATGAGTTATCACTTACTCCGTTGGTTGCCTGGAAGAGATAGCTATGTAGCGATAAGGTCGCCAAAATTGTATGCTACTTTTATTTAGGCTGTATCCATGTTTTGTATTCTTTTTGTCTTTGTGGTGTACAATAAAGTATAAAAGGTAAAAAAAAAGTAAACATAAAACTGAATGACGACCTATAGGATTGCAGGATCGTAAGCTACTAAACAAAAGGAAGTCAATCGTCTCACATAAGAGGTTGGCTTAATGTGGTCATGTCCAAAGATATAAAAATATCATTGTAAAAAAAAATACACATATATGTTCCTTACGCATACCGACTTAACTAACATTTATTCACATATTCTTCTATAAAATTTGTGATGGTGGTAACAGCCTGTGAATGTCCCACCGCTGGGCTAAGGCCTTCTCTCCCTTTTTGGGGAGAAGGTTTGGAGCTTCTTCCGCCACACATATGGCAGAATATCAGTGAAATTAGACACATGCAGATTTCCTTACGATGTTTTCCTTCCGGATTTGAACCCACGATCTTTGGTAAAGATTCACGCGTTCTTACCTCTGGGCCATCTCGGCCTATAAATTTTTTATATCATAATAAATAAATACATAGTAGATAATTCAGCTAAACATTACGGTGTACAAGCCATTATAGTATGAAATAGAATAAACATATTGGAAATCCATCCCTTGGGTGAAGTGAAAACTCGGACTCACATCTTCTTAGTGAAGCATCATGGCCGTGAAACATATTTATTAATATTATTCGGCCACGGCGGCCAATCTCAAGAGAGATTAGCCAACTACGCAGGAGATTTTATAGTGCACAAGTGTGTGCGCAAAAACAGGTGCACTCTCTATTCCCTAACTCTAATACTCCGTTGTGACGGCAATTCGACACGATCGGAAAGAGTTCAGGCGCAGGACCAACGGCTTTACGTGCTTTCCGAGGTACGGGAGTGTACACACTTCCAACTTCCAGACTCCGGGCTGCCTGTTATTGTGTTGTTACATCAAAATCTATTCAGTAACTGTATGACGTACAAACTTAACTATAAACACGCAGACATAGGATCAAAATATCAGTGACATCACCAGCAAATGTATTAAACGATATAAAAATATATTACTCATACTTTAACAGTAAGTTATACACGTGTCTATGATATTTGGATATAACGTGTAAAAATACTGAGATGAATTATCTTAAAGCATTTCCTATAGAATCCATTGAGGCGTCACACGATTTGACGTATTGAAATATACCACAGTTCTATAGAAGTCAAAAGCAACGTTGCCATCGTTGAAAAGATTTTTTTTTTTTAATTTGACATTTGACATTTCAAACACAAAGACCACTTGAAATTAATTACGGAATCTTCGGAGGCAACGTATTCAAATCTCGACTGGTTCCAATTGAATGCCATTCATGGCAGCCTTATTTCGACAAGAAATTAATTTATTTACGTTTTAGGATTTATTTGAAAAATATGAATTGAAATTGTTCATAAAAGGAAGCCGCTTTCGTCAGTTGAATTTATTTTTTAGGGTTACGCTGTCAAGCTCTCGTGTTATTGTAATAATTCTAATGGATTTATTATGAAAATTTCAAATTGCAAATATCCCTCAAATAAAATATTTATTCATTGTAAATTAATAAAACAATTACCACTGGTGGTAGGGCTTTGTGCAAGCCCGTCTAGGTAGGTACCACTAACTCATCAGGTATTCAACCGCAAAACACTTACCATCAGGTGGTCCAAATGCTCCTAACTTACACAAAAAAAGCAAACAATTTGAAATGTCATTTTTAGTCAACTTTGTTTGTATGTTGACAAATCTTGCAGCTGAATCTGGACTGGTCTGGACTGGACCAACCTATTAATCTAAAACTTGGAATATACGACATATATAAGTTCGCTGATAATGATAATATAGTATCATGAAGGTGGTCTTTGGTTGGAGGTGATTCTTGGAACTTCTCATCTACTTATTTATTTATTCATTAATTTATTTATTTATTAAGGATCTCCAACAAACTTAACACATCTTTATCGTATTTGGGCTCATTGGATTTATTTAGATAAGTACTAAATACCTACTTGCTATCTAAGGTCTCATGATGGACAGCCACAGGTACTTCAATAAGAAGCTCGTTTTTAAATGGTTTTTAAATTGATTATGGTAAGTGGTCACTTTCGCCCGATAACAAAATATTACTGTTTGGTGGTGCCATAACTTGTGAGTGGGTTGTACCCAAATGGACACAAATCACCAGTGATCATTCAGAATTTGGTGTTCGCTCAAAATTGCGTCTTAACAATATGTTTATAATTACGGAAACCTAACCCATTAAAGTTTCCCGAAATTTTGTTTATTGTACGGCTTCCTTTTATGTTTGTATGCTTATTGTTTTGTTAATAGGAACATTTTGTATTTACATAAATAAATTTTGGAGTTAGAATCTTCTGAATAAATATTTAGATTTAAAGGAATAATTATCAGTTTTTTCACTTAAAGCATGTTCGTTATAAGGTTTGTAAGGAACCGGAAGTATTTTAAATTCGATGTTGATGACGTGCCTGTGAAAATCTCGTGATTGAATAAAACATAGTTTTACGTTAAAAAATAAAAAGTAATTGTTATCGAATATATATGTTATTATCAGTCGAATATATAAATAAATATGTTTCTTTATTTTATGTAATAAATATTTAAATGTATGTAAATTTTAATGTATATATAAATAAGCAAAAACGAAACAGTTCAATACCTTTTCTCCTTTATTTTCTCAACCGATTTCTATACCATATTATAGTCTTTGGGTGTGCAGCAATTATCAATACACTGAATATACAAATCACAGAAATTTATCATAGATATTATAATTAATTTTCGAATACAATATTTAATTTTAATTAGTTCATTAGTATTCATTAAATGACGTTTTAAGAAATTCGGCCAACGAAGTAAATTTGATCAGATTATTTGATTACGTAATTTACGTTTAGTAGTAGCGTCATTCGACTGTTTTTGGCATGGTGTGAACAAACTTCTCAAGCCTTTAAGCTAATTCCGCAAGCAACACTAAGGCTGCCGGTCCATTGACGTGGAGCGAGAAACTGGCGCGGTGCGAGCGAGCAATGCGGAGCACAGTTGCGGACTGCCCATTGAAGATAAGCTGCTAGTTGCTCACTTTTAGCTTAGTTATACAAGAAATGTTATGGAAAACATAAATCGAAAAAAAGTTAATACAAGTATATTGCTAAGCTAATATCCTATTCTTTATATTCCTTTCCCCTCACAGTACGACATTTAAAACAACATACATATGTATACAATATTGATAGATTAAAATCGAAATGATTACGAATTCTTTTTATAACTTCAGGTATAAGTATACGGTGATGCTCGCTCAGAGTTTTGGTTTTTTACGAGCCTTTAATGCTGATACTAGGACTGCAATCCTTGTTTTGTTCCTTTGTTTTAGGTAATTTAAAAAAACAATTATAATCTGTATTCAAATTATTATTATATTGATCAGAATTATATGGACGCCAGCCTAATAGGCTTAAGCTGAAGCGCCTTGTTAGCTCAGGTCCATACCTGCGCTTCACTCTTGCATTAGCGATGTTATTTTATCCGCAAGCACAGACAAACGCAAACTAATGTTATCTGAAACAACAATCCATCTTCAGTCGAAGTTTCGAAACGAAAATTCGTTTACGTCCGGAATGGCGGAGTTTCGAACTCATAGCAAGAAAATAAAATCTTCATTTTCATCTCGATTGATAATAAAACTTTTCGTGTGACTTTAAATTTTCTATTATTGTCGTACCTTTATCTTCGGAAACTTGTATTGCACGAGCGAAAAATCACTTTTCTGTTGTGGATATCGACTGTACAAGACTTATTGCATCGAATTGCTGTGTATATACTTCTTCTATCTGATAAGATATATAATGTTTTCTTTTAACGATAATATAATACTATTTAATCCGTGCAGTGACGGAGAAAGAATACATTTCACTGCCCCTTTCCCATGGGTGTCGTAAGAGGCGACTAAGGGATATCATCTGGTGGTAGGATGATAAACATCCGCCTGGCTTGTTACCACCGTACGCATGGTGAAAATCTCGTGAAGTGGCTTGCAGCCGCGTTTCGAGGTCAGCCAGCGTACAGCCAGTGCCCGAGCGAGCATTGCCGCGATGGGTGTTGGTCCAGTGGAGACGGCTGCTGAAGCAATGCCGGGGGAAACACGCCTCCACACTTTGCCCATCCCTATCGTGGCAATACGTCGCTCGCTTCACGTCTCTTTACGAGGCGTGAAGAGGCATCTTGCGGGCCGGCAAGGCGAGGGCGGCTAGTGCAGAATCTTCTTCCAGACTGTACTGGCCGTCCTCGCGTTTGGACTCTACTACCACTTAACATCAGGTGGAGTAGAGTCATTTGCCCACCCGGCAAATATATAAAAAAAAAAAAAATATAACACATACAGTAACGTAATGTCCCACTGCTGGGCTAAGGCCTCCTCTCCCTCTTGAGGAGAAGGTCCGGAGCCTTTTCCATCACGCTGCTCCAATGCGGGTTGGTAGAATACACATGTGGCAGAATTTCAATGAAATTTGACACATGAAGATTTTCTCACGATGTTTTCCTTCACCGTCAAGCACGAGATTAATTATGAACACAAATTAAGCACATGAAAATTCAGTGGTGCTTGCCCGGCTTTGAACCCACGATCATCGGTTAAGATTCACGCGTTCCAACCACTAGGCCATCTCGGCGTTAACACATAACTATTATAAAAATTGAAACATTGATTTATAAGTAAATAATGAAATAAAAAAGGTATTGTTATATATCTCGCTTTTGACTTACGCACATTTAAAAAACAATAACAAGTAACAGGTACATATTGTTAATTGATATAAAAGTATATTTTGTATGTCCCTCGTGCCTGTAATTACACTGGCTCACTCACACTTCAAGCCGGAACATAACAATACCAAGTACTGTTTTGCGGTTGAATATCTGATGAGTGGATTTTTGCATTTGAAGGTAAAGACCTACAGAGATGATCAACGATCTCCCAGTATTGATATCATCCATTTAGTGCCAGTGACCTTCACTGTGTCATTGACCCAGCGAGCTATGTGCGTTCCTCTTTTTTTTTGGTCTGCTGGGCCCGTAAATGATGTCACTCTTATGGCCCAGCGGTCGTCGCTAGTGTCGCTATTTATGTGGCCCAGCCCATCGCTATTTTAGTTTTTGCGAGTATTTACGTCTATATTTTTTTTGTCTTATGTGATTATAGTATATTTTCTGTATTTTCCATATTTCCATAACACTTTGATACGTTGCTACTTTGTTTTATAATCGGCGAGTAAACATCCATGCCTAGCAAGCGTTCTTAAAAGCGGGCAGTAGGCAGGTGTCCATATTTTTTCTTTTTATTCTTGTAGACATCCTACTTCTTTAACTTCTTCCACGTACTTTTATTCTTTTTTGGACTTATAACTCATTATTTTGTCTGTTATAATATATTTGTTTTCCGACGTAAATGTGTCTGTTGGTATAAGATAGAGGTGTCTTATAGACGTATAATGGCGAGCTTAAGTTTTATTTCTAAATCAGCTTTTACTTTCTACGTTAATTGCAACTGTATTAAATTTTCTGAAAACAGCACTATGTCGTGCGCTATTCTCATATATTTTTTTATATTATAAGTAGGTGGACGAGATGGTTCACTATGTCACAGACATTGTCATTGAAAAATATGTTAACCATCGCTTACATCGCCAATGCGCCACCAACCTTGGTAACTAAGATGTTATGTGCTTGTGCCTGTAATTATAATGGCTCACTCACCCTTTAAAGTGCAACAATACCAAGAGCTGCTATTTAGCGGTAGAATATCTGATAAGTGGGCGGTACCTACCCAGATGAGCTTGCAGAAAGCCCTACCACCAGTATGGTTATATATTATATATGGTTTATATGGTGGTGTATTATATATGGTTTATATACTTGCCATTTACATTAAATTGAGATTGCTCATTGCTCCATTCTAGTTTGCTAATGATTGCCTGTAACAGTGGCGTTCTTATAAATATATTGCAAGACTTTTATATATTTAAGCTCGACTCCCTTTGACTGTATGGATTTCCGTATATATAAGCGGAGAATACTATCAAAAGCCTTGATAATCTATAAACACAATGTATAATGATTTTTCGAATTCCTGATACTTCTCGATCAGCATTTCTAGTGAGTGGATATGGTCCACGATATGGATGGATGGTGGATATGGCCTCTTTGAAATCCCGACTGTTCAATGGGTTGATGTTTTTCAAGGGATTATCCTTCTCTTAATAAGAGATGAAAATATAATTTATATATTGAAGCCTGTAGACTGATTGGCATTTAGAAGAGTTTTGCTAAATTGATATTTTATTCGATTTGCTAATTAACTATATAAAGAGTGGTCTATTCTTCTTGAAAAAACAATATGTATATTTTTTTATTGCTCATCCAGTCTAGACACTTTATTTTATTTTCATTTCAAATCAAAATATAAGTGAAAAAAATAAACAGTATTTTACAAAAGTTATCAGTAAAATTGTCGTCCTATGACTAATAATTACCAATTTAAACCCTAACTATGTTTATAGTTCATGTAATTTCGGGAAATGGTGCCGACCATTAGTGTTTGGCTTTAGTTTTATAACTGTTACAAAGGCGGAGTTTTCTTTAATTATACATTCTGTTTTAACATTTTTACTTACATTATCCTACCAGGTAATCAAATAGTAAATAGCTTTACAAGTAAACAGTACTGATGTTTACCTTTATCAATATGCACAAACAAGTTATAACAAGAACGATAAAAGTCGGAGACTCGAGCTGGACTGGTGGATGGAATATGGAATATGGGTCATCACCGAGTTTTTCACCCTGAAGTGAGCTGTTTCATTATTAGAGTATGGAATTAGAGGAGGAGCGGATGAGTATTAATTTGAAGGGTGAGCCAACCAGTTTAAATATACATAAGGGAGATAACAATTTAGATCCCATGGTTAGCAGCGCATTGACGGCAAGTGGTTTATATCTCTCTGTGTCAGTCTTTAGGGAAATGTATCTTTTGAAGTCAGTAGTAGCACATTAATGGGCTTATTTAAGTATAAATATTATATATATTCCATTGATTAGTACCACTTCATGATATATAGTTTATATGACTTTCCAGGCTGATTATTTGGCAGTTTACATTAATAATACGAATAAAAAAGCAACGTTTCTTATCTCCATTTATATTTTAGACACGGGTTTTTTAGGTAATATTGACGAGTATTGAGTAAATAGGTTTTCTGTATTTTACAAGAGCTACAAAGGGAAATTTCCTTTAATCAAAGAATTAAGTTCATTGTGCCGTTAACAAAATGGCGGGTAATACTTTTTATTTTATATTAAAATACGAGCAACATTTGCGTTTACTTTAGCATAGACTTTGCATGTTAATATAAAGTAAAAAATAAAACTAAAATTGTTTTATAACTAATCTAATAAGGCTCGTGTGTTATTTTTTTACGCTGATGGTTATAGGAGGTCAACTTATAATTCTCCCTGAGGTTGGACCGCGTCCCAGTGTATATAAGGTCATATAAAATAGAAGTCATCATTGTACAGAGTGTTCTAGTTAGGCGTACCCTTATCAATATCGTGGAGAAGGAATATCGTGGTGGTTTTAGTTGGTAGGAGTTTGACAGAGCCCTCCATCACCTACGAGTTGAGGAGTATTCATTAGAAATCCTCACGTAAAAAAAAATAGTTAAAGCGACCAGAGATTTAACTATTTTTTTTTATTTTTTTTTTTATTATATATATTTAACTATTTTAACGTTGATTTTTACTGGCAATTAAAATTTAAATTTCATTTCATTTGATAAAAGATTACATTATAAGATATTAAAATAAAAAGAACGCCATCGATCTTAGGCAAATGTCAGAGACAACTGTATACATACAGCTTTAACCTGAACGAATGAATGACGTGGGAAGGCATACGTGGGAAATGTCAGCGACAACTGTATACATACAGCTTTAACCTGAACGAATGAATGACGTGGGAAGGCAGACGTGGGAAACAAAAAGGCATCATGATTTATATATACATTTTTTTTGGTACCAAAATTCAACTATAATGAGAATTAAGGCCTTTTATGTGTACTTTAAAAAAATTAAAATAAAGTAAACATTTGTAAGAAACAATTTAAAAAAAAATTGAAAGTCAACCTATGGTATATTTTTAAGTATTGTTATTACAGATTTTCAATATTTTCTATTCTAATTTTTGTTTGTAACATATCCCCAGAAATCTATTAACTTCCAACTAAAGCCAGCAGAAAATAGAACAAGTACAATTGTTCATGCAATCATTGTGTTCCCATAAGATTAGGTGATAGTTTAATATCATATTGTGCATTTAAATAAGATATATGTATGTATAGTAAATATAATAATAATAATATCCTGGGACATTATTCACACACGGCCATCTGATCCTTGACTAAGCAGAGCTTGTACTATGAAAACCAGACAACTGATATACTACACATACTACTTTTCTTTTGTAAATATATACTTATATGGATAATTACACCCAGACTCAGGACAAACAGACATGTTCATGCACACAAATGTCTGTCCTGGGTGGGAATCTAGCCCAAAACCTTCGGCGTAAAAAGCAAGTTTCTACTAACCACGACAACCGACCCGTCAATTCGTCAAATTAATTCAATATAAGTCACAGTTAACAAATTTTAAACTTTGGTAAAAGTTTTTCCCACATTATAGCTTATTTCGCCACAATTTAGTATGTAATATTCTATGGAAAACATTACATTAATTAACGTCATGGATTCAATCCTCAGAAGTTGTAAAATTATAACGGGTACTTTGACGTAATTACGGGTCATTTTGACAAACATCAAATGGGCAGTTCCGAACTGGTCTGCATTTTTACAACGGCAACTAAGGTATACTTGCCCGTAATTAGAGTCTCGAATAAATACACGGCGCGGTTAACAAGACTGCCCATAACACTTTTTAGTGTTATTGTACGTATTTGACCGCAGCAGTCGTGAATTTTAGAGTCGTAGTTGCAATAAATTGACGTCAATGATTCATTTGAAGATCTTAATAGTGTAATATTATTATAATTTTACCTGATATCGAATAGGAAAAACTATTTAAGGGTTCGGTGACAATGTACATGATTAGTGTTATTCAGGATTTTAAACCTCAATTTTTCGTTAGAGTAATTTGTCTTATATAAACACATAACTTTTCTGAAAAATTAAACTATTACCAAATAAAATTTTATAGTAACCATAATATGATGAAAGCATTTGACGAAACAGTTTTATTCTTGATGTATCCGTCGTTTTCGCATCGTTCAAATTTCGAAATTAATTGAGTCATCCACAACTGGCATTCTCTTCAAAGTTTAATTACTATCTGTCAAATGCATACGTCTAATATCTAATTGGCCAAACCATCAACTAACGTATATATATATATGATATAAAATAGGAAAGCATAGATTTCATCTGCGTGTCCCTCGCGACGTGATGTAATTTTTATGCTTTTTCTCTACAATCGGGAGAATTGTATGAATTGTATTAATTAATTTTCGTGTTACGTTCCAAATTATTTTGAAGAATGATATAGTTCTACTAAGTATAATATGATAAAACATATAAAGCACTGTCAAAAATTTTGCAATAGTCACTCTCTTTTTAACCCCGAAAGAAGCAATATAAATATTGTTGTTTGCCGGTAGAATAAGTGATAAGTTATTTAATTAAATATTAATTTAATTAATTCACAAAAACCCACAAAGTAAGGTTAAAAAAGTGGCAGCTTTACTTGATTGGCCTTTATTAAATTGGAATCCAAAAATGGTGACGAGAAAAAAATGCGTAAAGAATTTCAGTTACAACGGCAGTCAAATGTCAATTTGTGTCACGTTTAACTTACCCTCGTTTGAATGGAAAAGTATTAATTGATTAAATTGCATTTCACGTAAGATCGCTTCGAGCACCAATTATAAAGGAGGAACTACAACATATTAACAAGTTTAAAAGGCTCTTATGTATTTATTTCTTTGTCATTCGTTATTCGAGTTTATTATCGAGTACAGTGTTCTTAAAATAATATTTTTAACGATTTATCTATATATATAATAGTATTTTTTTTTTTGTATGCATCATTTATCATTGATATGATCTATGAAACTTTATTCAGTTTTCGTTTAAACTTACGTATTTCTTTAAAGTGGTATTCGAGTGTGCTTTTCAAAATTATTTTCAAAATTCTGTCAATATTCGTTTCTGCTAGCAATAAAATATTAATTTAGTAGAGTTACATAAGCTTAGATTAAATAATACGATATTAAAATAAAGAGAATAGTAAGATGTACGCCATACCTCAATTTAGTGATATTATATCTTATTTTAAATGAATAATGTTTACTTGGTGGTAGGACTTCGTGCAAGCCCTTCTGGGTAGGTTCCGCCAAGTAGTAATATTCAGTATTATTATGTTTGGTTTGGAAGGGAGGGATGGTGACCATTTAACATCATGTGGTTCATTTGCAAGTCCAGAAATATAAAATCTAAATATAATATTTGTATACATAATATAATGAATTCTTATTTTTATATTAATTTAGTAAATAATCTATTAGTTAATAAAAACTAAATTTTAACTTTATTAGTAAAACTTCACTTTGTTAGTAAATGAAAACAAAACGTTTACATTTGTAATGTACGAGTTTAAGTTTTTTCACGCTGAAAAAACGCATAACGCGTTTCCCCTACGGGAATAGTGGGGGGGTATGTGGGGCTCACTGGTGTCCGAGGCGCCGAGTGCACCCCGAACATCGGAATACCCATTAAAAAACCAGCGATACTCTTTCCGTCTTAACGAGGAGCGCCACGGGATCGCTCGCGCATGCTATCTTGACAAGTATATGTTACCACAGGACAAACAGACGGACAAAACATAAGTCTAGCTGCTTAGATTTAGGTTTCGCAAACAGCCATATTAAGTTTAAAAAGGCAGGCATTTTGAAATCACAAAACAAATTAACAATTGACAAACAATTCAATTTTATTTATCTTAGTTATTAAATTACAGAAGAAATATTTAATAATAAGAGAAATTCACTCAGGTTTTAAACCCTGGGACTCCTTCTGGGATCAACTTGCTGTGGTATTAATTTTTTAATATGAGAAGTTCACTCAGGTATTAAACCTGCTCCTTCTGGGATCAACTTGCTGTGGTACTAATTTTTAAATAGATATATCGCTATATATTTTTAGCATTGTTGATTATTGTGTGACTAGAAAATTCTTAACCGTTTGAAGGAGATAAAGTTACAGGGATAGCCTCACTTTATGACTTAACGACACTGTAAAGAAAGATGTAATGAAAATTAAGACTGGGAGCACACGGTCCAAATTTCGTTTCTCTCGTAAGCTAATTTTAATACTATCCAAGCAAAAGTATATTTTACGTATATTTACCAATTAAATGTGAAAAAAAAATGTGCAAGTGAGTTGGTTTGTTACGCTTTTACGCCTTAACTGATCAACCATTCATCATGAACTTTTGCGTACAGAAAAGGATATACCTTACACTTTCACCCCTAACAAGTGGGTGGGAGGCTAAGGGGAGAAACTAGTATCTTATATTTTGGAAATGCGGTTTATTAGGGGTTGTTAAAATATTAATCGAATATGATTGGAGTTAACTATTAGTATATTTCATAAATATTATTATCCCATATAAATTTTCATTAAAATTAATTTTGTTTAGTGAGTGACCTTTTACTACGAAGTTGCCTTTCTTCCTGTAATATTTCTAACGTTTATTAGTTTTGTAAAGAATGCTTCTATATCCAATATCCAATACTCCTTTGACGTAAAATTATTGCTGTTTATAATATATAATAATATAAAAAAAAGAGAAGTTATGTATTTTACTTTATCGATGCTTTTGTATTAAATAAAGAGTTTTTTCTTTTCTTTTGGTTTCAATATCACTCTAATTTGAGCATAACAATTAACAAGTAACATTAGAATAAAAAATTCTAACGCAAAAAGGTTTAATTTCTGTGAAATGCCTCACGAAAATCTGTTGTTCGCCTGACAACAGCAATAGTCTGACGTGTGTTCTCGTAAAAGAGAGCCAGCAATAGTAACTCTTATAGCCAAGGCCCACTTTTTATAGCCGGCTATAATCACGAATTAAACTTTTCATAGCACGTATAAAATTCACTAAATAAATACCGGTTTACCATTTACAGCTCGGTCGTTAAATCGCAATTACAATGATTAAATTCTGGTTGTTAAATTTTTACACAGAACATGTTGCTTATTACAAAATAGAAAAAATATACTTATTATATTGAAATATATTTATGTATTTTTCTTTTAAAAGATGATTAATACACAAGGCATTCCGAAAAATATTAAATAAAATAAAATAAAAAACGACCAATAACATGAATTTTCCGTTGATCGAAAGCCATTTAGGAAATTAATTTGAAAGATCCCGCTAGCGCAACTCATATTTCTAAATGAGTTTTTTTATTACCAATGAATTATTATTGTGCAATTTTGTAGCGACGGGGCAATTAGAGAAATGGCTTCGATTTTTATCGTGCTATTATAAAAAGGTCACAAGTTGTGATTTTAATCAGAGAAAAATAGATTCTTGTTCATCATTTTTAAAGATGATTTTCCATTGTGCGAGGACCATACGGTACCTTTAAATGCTTTTGTGGAAGGATGGTGTTGCATACTTAATACTGATAATTGCAGTGAATCAGTTGAAAATTGCATAGTCGTAATAACAGAAACGAGGTGGCAAAAGATTAATTTGATAATAATGAGTACAGTCAATGGCATAACTGTTTTGGAAAAGTTATTAAAAATCTATCAAATATTTTTTGGTACTAATCGTTCTACATTAAAACTGAAATAACAGAAAATCAGCATCAAGTTAAACTAAACTTTTTATCATAGATTTTCAACTTGTATGTCTAGTTTATTCGGGAAAATCTTATTTCATTTGCGGCCTAAATACATTCTAGAACAATTAAATTTCGCACGCACTTATAAGCTTGCTCAACTTGCACGTTACCAATTTATACTATGATGTTCTTTGCTTATAAAATTAAGTAAAAATGTTTGAGAAAAAATAATATTTAAACTTAAAACAATAAAAAAGTTACGTATCTATTAATTAAATTAATAAAGCAATCTGAAAGTAGGTTACTCAAGACTAGAAGACGAGAATCTTAACCGATGACTCCATGAAAACTCTGTCATGTGTATCCAATTCGCATTGGACCAGTGATATTGAGTAAGCTCCAAATCCGATCCTCAACAGAAGAAAAGGTTTTTAGCCCAGCAGTGGGACATACACTAAATTACTTTAACTTAATTGAACTATACTCAAAAACATCAAAAAATATATTTTCATTGTATAAATTGTTTGAATATATAAATGATCGATAAAAACTCGTCGCTGATAATAAATATTATGAATAATTTTTCATCTTAAGAAACTTCTTCTAAGCGTAAAAATATAACAAAGATCCATCAACTTTCTCGTAATAAAAATACGGTCTCGTTAAAAACGAAACGAAATTTGTTTTATAAATAAAATATGCACATTATATTTTTTCACATAATTTCTTCAAAGTAACCAATAGTTTTATATCATAAAGCATATATATAACATGTATGTCTAGACACATTACTTTATATCTTAAAATATTTTTAAGAAAGACTTATACCAAGGACCTACGTCGAAACGAAGGATAGCTACGTCCAGCTTTTTTTAATCAAAACACAATTTGTATAAAAAAAATATTAATGGAGTGACAGTTTCTCCGGATTGCCTGCTAAAATATGAATGTAAGTATTTTTGTTTAAACATGAATTAATTATTATTTAAACAATTTCATTTTATTTTTTCGAAAATAAAATATATTTAACAATGTTAATTCACCAATATATCATATAAAATCATTTTGAGGAGAAGGTTTGGAGCTTATTCCACCATGCTGCTCCAATGCGGTTTGGTAGAATACACGTGTGGCAGAATTTCATGAAATTAGACACATGCAGGTTTCCTCACGATGTTTTCCTTCACCGTCAAGCACGAGATGAATTATAAACACAAATTAAGCACATGAAAATTCAGTGGTACAGCCTATGAATGTTCCACTGCTGGGCTAAAGGCCTACTCTCCCTTTTTGAGGAGAAGGTTTTGAGCTTATTTCACCGTAAAGATAAATTATAATCACAAATTAAGCACATGAAAATTCAATGGTTTTTGAACCGGATTTGAACCCACGATCATCGGTTAAGAGTCACGTGTTCTAACCACTAGTAGTAATAAGTATCGCAATAAATTTTGTAAGGCCGAATATATATCATTTGAAACAGAATTAACGCAAATGAATTCAGAAACATCCGATCACATGAAAACTAATTGAATTGAAACATGTATTAATTTAATTACTCGTATTCTATTTGATAAGCCATTTAAAACTATTGAAATTTGTGCAAATAATGAACTAACAACATCACTCCCTATTTGTATTCCCAATTAATAATTTAGTTTGAAATTAGAATTCGGTGTCACGTAATTAGGATGCAAAATTTATTCACCAAACGTTTGTGGCATTGCTTTTAACGCGTACCTTTCGATTAATTGGGCTTTTAAACGATATCAAATAGACAATTAATAATACTGAAACGGTAGTGTTTTTGCCAACGGGTAAGCTTGCAGTTGACGCGTTTGTTTATAGATGTCGAGTGTCCTTTTATTTTAAATTTGGAAACTGGATCGTTGCAGTTTCTTTGTTCGAAATTTATTTAATATTTCATTTTATTTTATTAATCTGGAAATATTTGTGATATCCATTCGTGACAAGTCATATTGTAGTAAACAATAAAAGACCAATGTCGTTAATATTATAATAATATCCTGGGACATTATTCACACACGGCCATCTGACCCCAAATTAAGCAGAGCTTGTACTATGGAAACCAGACAACTGATATACTACCTATACTACTTTTCACCCAGACTCAGGACAAATAGAATCTAATTTGGAATCGAACCCACAACCTTCGTTAAAATTAATAATGTAATACATAAGTCTTAGTATTGGCTAAATGATAATGTTGTTAGTATTTTTTTTTAAATTTAATTAAAGTTGGAGTAAAATCATTAAATAAACAGATATTGGCTAGGTATTATGAAAATTTATAATTACTTCTGTCTGCAATAGTACATAAAGAAACGTTAAATAAATTTACTCGATCTACACATATAGAACCGTGACAAAGTCCAGCAAAATGAACGGGTTTTTCGAGAGAATAATCGAAAAATACTCAAAAACTGCTGGAGTTAGAACCGAAGTCGACAGAATTACCACAGTTGCACTTATATTACAACGAATTTTCGGGCAGCAAGTTCTCGACCCAGAATGGACGTGGAAAAATTATTTCGTTCATCAATTGCTGAATCTAATTTTGTTCGTGTATGTTTTCTTTGGCACCTTGGAATGTTTGAAGATAACAAATGACGCTGAGCTTGTGGCTGAGGCGTGCTACACTCTCATCATGATTGGCATATTCCCATTAAAGATGCTACTCTTTATCAGCAACAGATTTACTTTCAGAGATCTTTATGTAACAGCTAAAACGACTCTTATCACAGTCATCCAATCAGATTCCGACGTCAAAGTTAACAATGTTCTTCAAACTAGTGGAAAAATCGTTTACGTTCTATTTTTGATGGTATTAGTGCCTTGTTCGATCTATGAGCTGACAACTCTTTGGAATTATGTCAATGGAAAAAGGATTTTGCTGTCCAGGTCGACGTTTACTTTGATGCCAATGGTCACGCCGTATTACGAAATTGCTTGGTTCCTCCACAGTATATTTTTGTTCGAAATATCTTCAACTATCATCCTTGATATGTGGTTCGTCTTGTTGATCCACTTTTTGTGTTACGCAATCGACAGTTTAGCGGAGGTATTAAAAGTCCCAGCGAGATATCATTATGAAACAAAATCCTCATATGCGAAGCGGCTTAATAACAGTCTACGTACATTTTACAAAACTCACATCAAGCTAGTTGAGTAAGTCGATCATTAAAAACGTTAGCCATTGACGCGGCAACATGCAGCTACTTAATTTACGATTGAAATAATCTTATAAATCATTAATTAAATTGAGAACTTAATATGTTTTTTTTTTAAATCACGGCATATTATTTCAAGTATTAATAAGCTCAAGCGGTCATAATTTTTCAGGTATATGAACGCGTTAAGCAATATGTACAAGTGGCTTGCATTTGTTCCACTTTGCAATGCTGCGATGTGCACTTGTCTTATTTTACTCTTGATGAGCAAGGTAAGTTTTAGTTTCAAGTAAAGTAGCCTAGTGGTAAGAACGTGTGAGTCTTAACCGATGATCTCGGGCTCAAACCCGGGCAAGCACCACTGGATATTCGTGTGCTTAATTTGTGTTTATAATTCATCTCGTGCTAGACGGTGAAGGAAAACATCGTGAGGAAACCTGCATGTGTCTAATTTCATTGAAATTCTGCCACATGTGTATTCTATCAACCCGCATCGGAGCAGCGTGGTGAAATAAGCTCCAAACCTTCTCCTCAAAAGGGAGTAGGGGCCTTAGCCCAGCAGTGGGAAATTAACAGGCTGTTACTGTAAAGTTAAAAGCGATCTAATCATTAATTATTTTTCTATTAAGTTTCTGTATAAAATAAGCGGTTAGAAAGTAGGTTTTCTAATATATTTTTTTAAGGTTAATATTTTGTATAATTTATATTGAAATAAACACAAAGTCTTAAGTACATACTTCATTATTATTAAAAACCTATGTCAATAAAATTTGCTAGTCATTTATACTATTTCTGGAATACTTACCAGGATAGTTGGATAAAGATAATTAAATAGAAGACTTATATTATTAAACATTTAAAACAAAAAAAGTAGTTTTATAAATGTATCTATAGTTATTTTTTCTAACTATAACTGCTTACCCTCTGTGGTAAATTCTAAATTCTTCATGGTGTCGAGAAGCCACTGTCATATTAGCCGCCATTTTGAATTAATTGTGGAATAGATTTTGTTTTATTTGATTTGACGTCAATAGCTTAGCCCAATGGCTATCGTCATCATCGTTTCAAGTAATATGCTAATAGTTTAAGTTGTTATTAATTTAAAAATTTAATTATAATTGTTGTAAGAGACTGACCGTGTGAGCCAGTGTAACTACAGACACAAGGGGCATAACATCTTAGTTTCAAAATTTGTTGGTGCATTGGATATAAGGAATTGTTAATATTTCTTATGCCGCCAAAGTCTTTGGGCGGTGGTGACCACTTGACAGCGGGTGGCCCGCTAAGTCGTATACCGACATAATAATGAAAAAACTGTACTAAATTCATTTCCAAAAGGTAATAAATTTTGTGACATTTAAAGGAAATTAATTGGAGGTTTGCCCCTCATCTGCTGCCGATGTTTGCTGAGATATTAGCATACAATTGGTTTGGAGAACAAATTAAAATGAAGGTATAATTATCTTTTTAATATTGACTAAACGTCATAAATAATTTTAAGCTAAGAAAGTAATGTCGCTAAGTTTTTTAAAAAAAATATCGTCGATGGAAATTAAGTCTACGCTTAATTACATATAATATACATAACAATTACGCTGTAGTTCTAGATCATATTTGAGTGACAATTTGATATTTTTAAAAACAAAATTATGTTTCATAATGTATTAGACCGAAAAGGACTAGGACTAGGAAATGCACCTTAACCTAACCATTTGCAATGACCGTAGACATCAAGCGCAGGTCCAATGGTTTCATGTGCTTTGCGAGGCATTCATGTTCCCAAACATGTATCAAGTTCCAAACACCAGGTAGTAACTTGGTGTTTTTGACATAAAAACTTTGATATACATAATATATTACACTACATTAATGCGATTATCAAAATAATATAACAAAAGGACGATCAAAAGTGTCCCTTAAAACTATCATAAATTATACTACTATATTTTTTTAAGTGCGATAAATTTTTGCTCTTTCCATGATTGTCATAAGCGGTTAGAATCGAATTAGTCTGATTTTGAAAAGCTGGTCAACTAGAAAATGTACAAATCATATGATAGTTAAATTAAAACATATTTCAGACCTGTTTGACTATATAATTGCAAATGAACTAATTTAGTTGCGAATGGATTATTAGGATTTCACGGTGAATTAATGCATAGCCAAATACATTGTCAGTCGCCAAATGATATTAATATAAAAGGTATACAGATAGCATTATTATAACGTCACACTGCGTTATAAAGATATATATCAAATCTTAATAACGAAAGCGGTAATAACCAAATATAATTGTTTAAAAAAAGTACAATAATAATTCCAAGACCAAACCTAAGCTTGTCTGAAAAAGAGCACTTAATTAAGATTTATTAGATATTTTTTTAAAGCTTTCAAATATCAAAATATAAACCAAAGATATGCAAAACAAAAAAATCTTCACGAGCGCACATATGTAATTATAGACTTTGTACATACATAAATATGGTCAAATCAGCTTGGAGACGTATTTGCGTTTATGGTGTTTAATGTAATAAATGTGAAACAAAATTTTAATTATTAATTTCATCAATTCCAGAAATTTCATAGTCATCCTCATCCTCGCTTTGGAATCGATAATTCGCTCTGATATTCTATATAACACCACAAGAATCTATATTTTTTAAAAATATTTCAGGCGGAAGAACTTCACAAAAGTGTAATTAATTTTGATTGGAGAAACCTGGAATTGAAAGATCAAAAATGTTATTACATAATAGTAACTTATATGAAAAAAGAAGTGGCCATCAAAACTGCAGTTGGAAATGATTTGTCACTGATAACTATGACTTCTGTAAGTACATATGAATATGGACAAAACAACAATTGATTTGAATGAAAACAAAACAGCAATACTAAACGTCAATAGCTCAATGGTTTATGGGCAGCCAGGCGATGTAAAAGTCGATGGTTCTAGCTTGACCGCTTCGGCTATGTCGTCCCACGCATACAAACTGTACACTTAATTAGGGTAAATAGGAATATTAGTAATTTCTTAAAAAATAATTTGAAATTTTTTTTAAATAAAAATACCAGAGTATATATTTTGTAAACAATTAAAATGCAATATCTTTGTTTTCAGGTACTCAAAGTCAGCTACCAAGCCTTTACTGTTTTGCAAACCATAGATAAGTAGCTACAGTACAGTACAGTAGATAAAGTACCGTACTGCTACATCCCTATTATATTATAATCCTGCGCGAATGCATTTTTTTGAGTTCGTAGATTGAACTACAGTACTGGTCAGCAATTTGAATGGAAAAAATACAATACTATATTTTAAGATCGAGCCTTCCTCGTGCGTAAATACCTAATTTTGTAAAATGTAATTTTGTGATTGACCTCTTAATCCTTATATTTTTAATTTGGCACCAATGATATCTAAAATATACCCGACTGTTCTTAAAATTACACTGACTCACCCACCAGCCAACGGATAGACCGCAATACAATGCGTTGCTTACAGGTCTTTATTTACCTGAAAAATGAACTTGTATAAGAAAATGTTTAAGTTTATATATAAGCACGCTTAGAAATATTATAACAACTTTTATACTGTTGACTTTTTTTTCTATTAGTGTTTGTGACAGAAAAATATTAGAGTGAAGCTTGAATTTTTAAAAAGTTTCCAACCTTAATAATAAGAGAAATTGCATATAAACGTTTTAAATCTAAAGAGCTTAACAGATAATACACAGATGATAAGTCCATAGATGCAATTAACAATTTTTTTTAAATGTGAAGAAAATGAGGTTTGACATTTTTGAAACTCTGCATTCAGTTATATGTCTGCATTCTGATATAAAAAAGGAAAACGAAAAACAACAGCATTGTAAATCGTATGTTTCAATATCTCGCGCTATATTATGCTATATGTAACCCATAGAGTAAATATTAGAAGTGGTATGACTATACACTAAAAGTCATTATTTCGAACTCATTCCATTCACTTTATCGTAAATTTCACGGACGGATGATGTTAGACGACAGTAGTTAATTAAATGCTTAAGGTTTGATGAATACACTTCTGACGCATGAAGATTTCACTTCGTGTGTACTCAAGACTCAGTTAGATTATTTTTTTGTTAATCATAATAATAATTAATCATAAGCCAGGCTTAAAAATCATGGTAGCATGCGCAAGCGATCCCGAGGCACTCCTCGTTAAGACGGAAATGGTACCGCTGGTTGTTTAGAGGGTACTCCGATGTTCGGGGCACACTCGGCGCCTTGGACACCGGCGAGCTCCACATACACCCCCCCCCTGTTCCCATGAGGGAAATGCGTAACGGTAACGGGTTTTACCAGCGAAAAAAAAAGGTTTAAATTAAGTTGTTAAAGTGTCTTAATAATCTACGAGTCGGTATAGGTAAGGTTAATGTTTATTTTATAATGCATCTTTGATTTCAAGGCACGTTTTTAATGTTATCTTTTTCGAAATTGATAAATTAGTTTTAATACTGACCTCGCCAGTATCACGTCATGTACTGAAACTCAAACCAGATGAGAATCCACTTAAGACCTTAGAATATGATATACGTGTATGATATCGCTGGTTACGTCAAATTGCTAATTAAACCACTTCACTCATACTTTAAACAGGCAATACGCCTTGCACACTCTTAATGTGTATAGTATTTATTATTGTTGAATAAAAAAATTCTAAATTGGTTCGATGTCATTTCTAGATGTGTATTATTCTGTTGTCTGACTCATTATTTCTGTAGCACAACGCGCTCGATACGGCCGACCCGATGACGTAATCAAATACAATTGCAGAGGAAAATGCACATTTTAACACCCGTGAAATCCCTTTGTGGACTTTTTGCTGACTTCAAATATGCCGGTTACGTTTGTAATTAAATGATTCGATATTGTGTTTTTACGTCAGTCTCGATTCTATTGTTTTTCTATGTGATGCAATACATAACTCTCAATATAATTCTGGTGGTTTTTTTATGTAATAGATAAGTACACGGGCAAATGATACGTGGACATGCAATAAGGCTGCTGATGGTAAGTGGTCATCATATCGCATAAACATTTGCACGGTTAGAAATGTTTACGATTAATTACATTGCCAATGCGTCACCAACCTGTAATAACACGGGCTCACTCACTCTTCAAATCGGAATATAATAATACTAAGTATTGCTGTTTGACGGTAGAATACCTCATGAGTGGGTGGTACCTACCCAGACGGGCTTGCACAAAGCCTTACAACCATGTAAAAGAAATGTCTGTTCTTTAGTAATGATGCACGAACTTGTAATATTCTCAGTATTACAACAACAATTTCATATAAAATTAAACTCAAAGCTGATAGAAAATTCATAATCTAGTAAAATAATACTAATGTGTTTACTTCAATATTATTAGTCACTTAATCACATTAAATTGATTAGAATATAAATTAGGATAGAAGTAGATTGAACAATTTTTTTAATGAAATATTTCATTTATTTACAAAGCGGGACGGCTAGTGGGTAATGGATAAATCTCGGTTTCGCATGGGTAGACATAAAGAGTTTATATTGAAGGACAAACACACAAAGAAAATTCTAGCGTTTTTGGGCCAAGAACCTTCACGGGCGTCTACAGAATAACTAACCAAATTTTCATCACAAACGGATCAATTACTTGGGAACGTTTAGAAGACAAACAGACAAACATTCATTTTTATTTATAAAGATAGTTAATATATATTTAAAATATAATAATTTGTCCCAAATATGAAAGGTGTGCTTTTTTCAAATAGAATAATAGCAATGCCGGTTTTTTAAGGGCACTACTGTTATTCCAATTTACCTCTCCATTTATCCGGATTTTTGCTAGGTGGGGAATAGGTAGGCTCAGGATCGAACTTGCGACTTATACATACCCATAAACAATTGCTCTGTTGGCGCTTAATTATATTAATAGTCATAATATAGTCATCTTTGTGGTAGACATTTGTACATTTGAGCATGCATGACGGCACTTTGAGAAGCTTATGAGGTTGAAAGATCAAATGCTACCAAATTAAAGAGGTACCAATCGTCTCATGTTCTGTTAGACATAATGATACCACGGGCGTTGGGGCTTTGTACAAGCCCGTCTAAGCAGAAACCATTAAGTCATTAGTTATTCTACTCCTAAAAATCAATACCTTTGTATTGCTGAGTTCCAATTCGGGTGAGTGAACCGGTGTAATTACAGACACAAGAAACATACCATTGATCATAGGTTCGCAGTACAGTGAGGAATGTAGTACTGAAGACGTAGCTGTATCGGCATCGGACCGCAGGTTGATAAATAAAACTCGTATGAGAGGCAATGGTGCATTTCAAAAATATTATCATGGAAGGGATTGATTGTGAATTATCAATTTATATTAATGCAAGATGTAGATTGAAATATATAAAGATGAAAGGTGTTTAGTATGTGCTTACTATTTACATATAACAAACTAGCGGCACCAACGCGGCAGCGGTACGGCACCGGTACGTCTCCGGCGTTATTTACAAGAAGCCTGACGTAATGAATGTTTAAAGTTTTACAGGTTATATAGTTGATCTCTGATCATTTGTCTGTCTGCTTCCTTACTTCTACGTCATGGTTCCAATATTGTTGGTTTATTTTATTTAAATGGTTTTAACGTTGTTTTAGGTAATGTTTAATATCTAAAACCTCTAGTAATAAACATGTCAAGATGTCGTAATAAAATATAATGCGAACTAAATTATGAGTAATATATTACAATTTTTATTTCGCGAAATAATAGGCACGGCTCTCTATTTATTCCCATAGATTTTCATTTCCTACGTTAAAAAATGCGGTTAAATAGGTGGTTGATTCGAAAAAATATATATTATTTTTTTAATTAGTTAAATCAATATTATTTACGCATTGTGTTTATTTACTAATTAATTAAAAATAAACCAACAATTTATTTATTTATTATCAACAATTATTATTAGTTTTGATAATTACAGAATACTTAAAAAAAAAGGTATATGTGTACCGCACCGTGCCGTAACAGCCCATGAATGTCCTCCTCTCCCTTTTTGAGGAGAAGGTTTGGAGCTTATTCCACCACGCTGAACCAATGCGGGTTGGTGAAATACGTATGTGGCAGAATTTCAGTGAAATTAGACACATGCAGGGTTCCTCACGATGTTTTCCTTCACCGTAAAGCACGAGATGAATTATAATTAAGCACAGATTAAGCACATGAAAATTCAGTGGTGCTTGCCCGGGTTTAAAACCACGATTATCGGTTAAGATTCACGCGTTCTTACCACTGGGCCATCTCGGTTTTTAATATATACGGCGGTATATGTGTATGTGGCATTTAATATGACACCGGAGTGTGATGTTAAACTAATATTACACACGTCTATTTAATAAACTTATTAGTGGTATTATGTTTTAAAATAACCATAATTATGCTGTATATATTAATTAATATTAAAACATATGTGTGTTATATTATTTGACGGGCCGGTTGACGTGGTTGGTAGATGACGTGCCTTTCACGCCGAAGGTTGTACCAAGGACAGACATTTGTGTGCGTGAACGTGTCTGTTTGTCCTGAGTCTGGGTGTAATTATCTATATAAGTATGTATTTACAAAATAAAAATAGTGTATGTAGTATATCAGTTGTCTGGTTTCCATAGTACAAGCTCTGCTTAGTTTGGGATCAGATGGCCGTGTGTGAATAATGTCCCAGAATATATTATTTTCCATAGAAAGTTCGGGTACAGCTCCTGTTTATAAATAATGACATAAACATTAACTACCTCTTTATTAGAATCTTTTATGTTGTGAAAGTTCAATAATAATGGAAGTTGTGCATGATTGTATGATGAATTGTAAGGGAACAAAAAAACCTTTGTGCAAGCCCACCAGGGTAGGTACTACCCAGTTATTATTCAGTATTATTTAGTATTGTTGTGTTCCGGTTCGAAGGATGAGTCAGCAAGTGTAATTAAAGGCACAATGGACGCAACTCTTAGTTTCCAGGGTTGATGACATATTGGCAATTAAAGAATCCTATCTAATAATATAAAAGCAAAAGTTAGTTTTTTTCTTTCACGTCTTAACTACTCATGTAATCATGAAATTATGCATATACGTTATCAAGGTCACAGAATATGATCTAACACCTACCCCCTCTCCCTCATGCGCCAAAGTCTATCAGAGATGACTACTTACCATCAGGCTCAACTTACCATCAACTTTTTCTTGAGAATAAAATAGATCGTATAAAAACCTTCTCCATAAAAATCCATGTATGTAACTTTCAAGGTGATCGATCTTAAACAGATATATGTATATAAAAATTATTATTAATAAAATTTTTCGAATTATTTAATCATTACTTTAGAAATTTAACATATTCTCTTTGAAACTGTTCGCTTTTTAACATTCGATAGGTGAAAATGAATTTCTCACATTGTTGCTTTGAACTTTGTTGTCACTACATAAAATGTATTACGGAAATTCGTTATTTGCACCATAATGTTAATTTGAACGTTATTCCAAAGGCGTTAAGGTCTAAAATATTTCGTTTACAATAATATCAATATTCGAAACTCTAGGCAATATTTGCGAGTGGAAATTTTTTCCATACTCGAAACGATTCGTGTTTTTCATTCTTTTACGAATCAAATTGTATTCTTGATTTTATTATTTTGCTACTATTTCGTTCTAAGCCAATTAAGGATATTGATACTGTTTCTCTATTCTTAAATGCTTCACTTAATTTAGTTAATAATTGATTCTAATAATGATGTGTCTCTGACAGATTTCGGTTACGGCTGTCATTTTCAACGAAGCCAATTAACGGCCTGGCTACGGAATATTCTCACATTACATTATGTCACTATTTCTTCCAAATTTTATGAACAAGAAAGCTACTCCAGCTATACATACAACCACACTCACAAATACGCACACTAAAATAATTCTCGACCATTTACATATATATACACACATTTTTAAATTATATTTCGACTTACTGAAAAATATAGTGGCGGAAAAACCTTACCAGTCCGACCTGGGTTTTAAAATCACTAAAATCATGAAGCTATTAATATCACCTGTATGTATCTAACAGTCTTTTAGTAACGATATTGGGAGTGTAGTCGGCAGCTGGAATCAGCTTAAATCTATTCGTTTTGTATATTAGTATAGATATTTATTTATAGCACATATACTTGCTCTCGATGTCACTGCCTTACTGTGACATCAATTCCATCGCGAACAAAGAAATTAAACAACTTATTTCTTTGTCACACTTTCAACAAATGGAATTATTTACCAGCTCACGTATTCCCCTCCACTTACAACCCGGGTTCCTTCAAACGAGGCGTGAAGAGACATCTTGCGGGCCGGCAAGGCGGGTGCGGCTTGTGCAGAACTTTCTTCCCGACTGTACTGGCCGTCATCGCGTTCGGACTCTACTACAACTTACCATCAGGTGGAGTAGTCATTTGCCTTCCCGGCAAATATAAAAAAATAAATTCATCAATTATTGCTTGATCTAATTATTCATTTAAAAAAATGTCGTTATTAAGTCTTATATTATAATAAAAAGAGTAAACACTATGATGTAAATTAAAGTAGATCAAATGCTGCTTGATGGAATATGCTCCATAACCATTTGCTTAACAGGAAATCCTTTTTGCTGAGCATCATATGTGGGATTCTTACACAATAAAATCCATGTACCTGTATTCAGTACGCATTGAAGAGGCTAAGGGATCGTTTCAATATTATATATCCATAGCCCCCTCTGGCTGTGCTCCGCTCTTGGATCAGCCCCCAAAAGGGTGCAAAACATTTCTTTTATCGAGGGGAAGCCATGAATATATATTTTTTATTTTAATAACAATTATCTACTTATCTTTTTAGTATAACGGTAAACACATATTATGTACATACCTCGGAACATAGTATTATTAGCAAGGCTATATGAGAAAAAAATGTTGGTGCTTTTTTAATCTATATTCTGTTAACACGTGATCATCGGAAATTTTCGTCTTCGTATTGATGCGTAACAATTAAATTGGTTTCGTATAAAATTACATATAATAATTTGGTAAATATCGTATGTACACAATAATTGCTTATACATATAAAAGCGAGGCGAATGAAGAAAATAATTGTAAGTAATATCTGCAAAGACTATGATATTTTTGAGAGAATTTGTTTAAATTTAAAAAAAAATCCACCACGGTTGATTACGAAATTCAAAATTTGTTCTGAAAAATTCGCAATCATAAAATCTACGGTAATGTAAAAGTCTGTAGTTTTAATATTCTGCGAAAAGGATGAAATTATGTCTCACGTTTAGTGCTTCATTTTAACTTTCGTTTCGTTTTCAGAAAATTGCGTTTTATTTGAAAAGAATAAACGCTTTATTACTGAAATCGGATGTATAAAAGGCAAGGGATCGGCTCAAATCTGTGGGAATATTGTCGTTTTTGCGTTCTCCGGGTCTTGGACTGTGACAGGAGTTTAGATAAATGATTTTTTAACTTTGATTGATGACTTTTTTTTCTAAAGGGAATAATGCCGGTGTGTTGAGTGAGTGAGGTCATAGGGATTTTTTGGATGGACTTTATGTTGTCAAATTAACTGATGGAGTTCGGTGAAGCATTTCTATGTTTATTTATTGTATACAAAAAAGTACTCGTTGATTGATAAAGTAAAGTTATCGTGTTTTGAAATATAAGTAAAATCTGAACTATTTTGACGTTTTGTAGGAATAAGTGACTTTTTAATGAATTGAAATGAGTGTTTTAATCTTTGTACGAAAACATGATACCACAAATTGAATGTGCTATTTATTAGAATGTCCTTAATAAATTTAGATATTCAACTTATTGTTAGAAACTTGTATAATGATTAAATAAAGAATGATGAAAAAATGATTATGATATGATATGTAGCTGGTGCACAAGTGTGTGCGCAAACACTCTCAATTCCCTCACTCTCATAATACAATGGAACGGTAAACCGACAAGACCAGAAAGAGTTCAGACGCAGGACCAACAGCTTTACGTGCTTTCTAAGACGGTACCACTTCCAACTCCGGGCTGCTTCTGTGAATCTTCGACAGAAAAACTTACTTTTTAACGGCCCGATCTGGTGATTAACGTCAGGACTTCGGGATCTGCGGCCTTGTATCTAGCCACAAAACCAAAGAGGCAGTCGTATCAATATATGATAATAAATCAGCCAGCGTTATATGACGAATACAAATATAAATAAACGGAATTAAAATATAATATACGGATATACATATACCTTAGCATAAGATATATGTAATAAATTCAAAAATGTTAAAATAACTTTGAAACATTTATTCCACGGTAACAAAACCGTAGTAAGCGATCCGGTTCGAACCGGATCAGACCGGCTGAGCAATACCTTTGCTTTACGATCATTGCCACCCGGGCATTTACTGGGAGTTAAAAATTCTCACAGTTCCAATGTTACTCAGGTGAATGTCAGTTACTAATGTTACTCGATGTTAAAACATATTAAAATAAATATATTTATTACAAGCTAATATCAAATATACATTGCTATACATCTTTACTTTTTGGTGTACCCATAGTGTAGCCAGTATCAATTAAAAACAATTGGGAAATTATTCTATTTTTTTTAATATATTTGTCGGGAAGGCAATGACTCTTCTGTACCTGATGTTAAGTGGTAGTAGAGTCCAAACGCGACGACGGCCAGTACAGACGGGAAGAATGTTCTGCGCTAGCCGCCACCATCTTTATAATAATTAAATTTATAATTATTAAAAATATAAAAGCTTAATAAGCGTAAAATGTGTTAATTTCAGTGTTAAATATTAGCCGGTTTACTAACGCGACCATAAACATTGTTGTAGCCATAACTTGAGGTTATCGGAGACTTAATAATTTTCAATTAGACCAGTTTACAATGATTATATTTGTCCTTTTTTTTTAAACAGCAATTATAATAAGTCCACATTCATTGTCGTATATCAACCATCTCTTTTTCATTACTGTCAATATCAAAATTACAATATCATTTGCTAAATTTATTAATTAATAAAATTTTCATTAAATTATCTATAATATTAATAAAATCTATAATTAAATATAACTCAATACATAATCTGGGAAAATTGTATACAACCTGTAATGATTTATTATAATTATTTACAAATATGTTTAGTTATATTTAGCCTTTTTAGTTATTTTTTAGTCTTACATTATATTAAAGATAAACATTATTTAATATTTACATAATGTCAAATTGCCAATAATATCGTAGTATTCATATGTCAATGAATACAAAAAAAGATAGTACCGATCAAACTGAAACAAAACATTAACATCGCAGTTCCCAAGGTTGGTGGCGCATTGGTTATGTAAATTGATTAATTTTTCTTTTTTTTATAAATTATATATTATAGGTAGGCAGACGAGCATATGGGCCACCTGATGGTAAGTGGTCACCAAAAGACATTGGCATTGTATGAAATGTTACCCATCGCTTACATAGTCAATGCGCCACCAACCTTGGAAACAAAGATGTTATGTCCCTTGTGCCTACCCAGACGAGTTTGCACAAAGTCATACCAAGAGTAAATCTACCAGTCAACAACATATTATAAATAAAATTAAGAAATAAATAAAACGAGTTTCAGTGGTAGTCACTAAAATAATCCCGTGAGGTGAGAGCGGTAATTCAACTCTTTGCTGGCCCGCTAGAGGGCGCCGTACATGTGTGATGATTAAACGAGGTAACGTGACTCCCAAAGGAAACGAGAAATTCACAAAACTGTAAGTCAAATAAACGCTTTAAAAGATCTGCCGAACTGGCTTTATTGATGAAGAGAATTTAAAAATGCGTATCGGAATATTTTTCGAAGCGCTTTGATTTATACAAAAATCGAACAACTAATGTTCGTTTTTTGAATTTTATTTCGCGTACATCACGTTTATTTTTTTATTTTCATTTCGTAATCATCAAATGGATTGCCATTAACATAAAATCAATATCTTCTAAATAATATGTGACATAATATGTATGATAAATGAACAATGTATATTATTCGACGACATTTCATTTTTAATATTTTCAACAGCTTTCAGAGCTCTACACGAGCTTATATTTCTTTGTAAACATAAAACATTTTATCAAATATTACTGTAAATTCGCTTCATTTTATCTCTAAGAACATCAAATTTAAGGTAGATTACACAAAATCAATAGAGCTTAAGTCTTAATCAGTGATTACGTCTTTCACAGCGCTTTTACAAGAGTAAGTAAGTGTTTTCGGTGTTACGCTTAAGGCATTACATTAACGATTCAAAGTGTTTTCCTTTAGACGGTATATTGTAATGAATTTCACGTGTCTATAATATATTCCACGTATTTACATATTTATCCGTATTGTACTTAACGTTTTCTATTGCCTCTTGTCTTTATCTGTTACTTAAATGTTACGTGTATTGTTTTAAGATGTTGCCATATAAAATTTACTATGTTAATTTTTGTTTGGATAATATAATTAATTAAACAAATAACCATGAATTTCAACGGATGATTTCAGGAGTTCGAGCCCAGCTAAGCGCTATTGAATTTTTATGTGCCCAATAAAAACATCGTGAGGAAACGGAGGATGAAAATCTACTATGTGAATCCAACCCGCATTGATGGAACTGATGATATTTGTCTTATTTAAAAGTTGGTGTAGCAAAGGGGCTCTCCTTTACTTCGTTGATATCCGGCCCTGTAAATGACTACACGATAATTATTAGATTAACAAAAATAATGCCGTAAAAAATAGTGCCGGAACCACACGGCACTATTTTTTTACTATTACTTAAACAGTAAAAATTTTATTATAACTTTCATGTCTATACATTTCTTAAACCTATTGGATAAGAGTTTTCTAACTTCACTGTATGAATTTGAATTTTAAAATTATAAATAGAATATTTTGTTTTAAAAAGTATGCATGTTTAATTAAAAAATTAAAAAAAAAAAGCGAAGAGCACAGATACAAAATTATTCCCGGAATATCAACTTCAATGACATTGCAATATGCCTTGTTCGACTTTATTTGTTTTCATTAAACTGTCAGTGCGATTCAATAAAAAATTATTACTAACAATCAGAAACCATTTTTAAAACTTCACTCTACGGGTATACCAGGTTAGTTAAATGTAAATCACCGGTTGGGAATTCAACTGAGGAAAAGCGTCAAGAAACTCAGCGGTTTCTCTTTAACACTGATTCGGTACAAGTCTATCTAATTCTGTCTTATTTGGCATGAAATGCTTTCATCTACATCTATTGGTTTATTACTATAATTTTATATTACATTAGAAATTAAAAATATTGTAATAAAAACTAACTTGTACAATTCAGACACTTAGTTTTCAAAATATTTAAAATAAATTAATCTAATTGACTAAATTAAATTAATCTAATTGACGGGCCAGTTGGTATGGTTGGTAGATACTTGCCTCTCACGCCGAAGTTTGTGGGTTCGATTCCCACCCAGGACAGATATTTGTGTGCATTAACATGTCTGTTTATCCTGAGTCTGGGTGTAATTATCTATCTATATAAGTATGTATTTACAAAATAAAAGTATATCAGTATGTATGATATATCAGTTGTCTGGTTTCCATAGTATTAGTTTGGAATAAGATGTGATGGTGGTGAATAATGTCCCAGGATATTAATTTATTTATTATGTATTAAACAAAAAGATAAAATAATATCTATAAAACATTATAATAATATTTATATGAGTAAAACATTGACTTTTTATATAAGCTGAGCCTGTAACAGCCTGTAAATGTCTCCATATTGGGCTTAATCCTGATCTGCTTTTTGAGGAGAACGTTGGAAGCTCATTCCACTACACCGTTACGATGTGTGTTGTTGGATACACACATCGCATGATTTCTTTCAAATTAGACACATGTGTAGCTCACGATGTTTCCCTCACCACCGAACACCGAGATGAATTGTACTTTAGAGATGAATTATATTTACAATTCAGTGGTGCTTGTCTGGATTGTAAGCCACAATCATTGTTCTAATTACAATCAGCTGTGAATAAAGATCACTATTATGCATTGTTCAAATTCATATTAAGTAGTAACATTTTTATAATATAGACTTCGATATAAACATGAAAGGCCACAGTTAAGTGCATCCGTCGAACCTTTGTTCTCTCAGATTATAGAAAATGCTGAGTCGGTAGTAAAAAGCCTTGCCAGCGGTTCCGATTAATGGGTATTTAAAACTATTGAAATTGAACAGTGAATTGACTTGGAGAAAAGTCGCATAATATGGTCTATTATTACATTATTAAAAATTGTACAAAGAATTATTTTTACCAAAAATTAATTAAATTTTATATTTTTGGTTTTTCTGTCATCGGTACTTTAAGTATGGGCGAAATTTCAGCTCAATCGGTTGGGCAGAATTGGTTTAGAATTCAATTTAAATATTTGTGCAAATATACAAACAAGTATAGTTCAATAAGAGTTTGTAAAAAAGTTTTATTTCAATAATTACTTCTATAGTAATTTGTACCATAAAGCCATCAAAGGTTTTTTTTCGGGTTTGATTTGTATCAACATCATCATCATCAAATAAAATAAATAAAATTGATAATATTTTTCCACTTAAACTTTAAGCTTCAATAAAATAAATATATGGTTTAATAAAATGACGATATTAAAAAAACAAGATACGTAAAAAATGTATAAAAGTTCACATTTGCAGTAGTTTAACCAAACAAATTGTAAATAAGTCGGTAGATGGAAAAAAACTGTCATCATAAACAAACTACTACCGACAACAGCCTATTCTTGTAATATTAAGGTGATACATTTCAACATATTATTTTTAGCAGAACGTCATCGGAAGACACAAGCGTCTGAGACACAGGCTCGGCCTAGTTTAGGCGCTTGTATACTTTGAATAATTATAATTTTATTTGGTGTACAATAATTTCAAAGTACTTTAATCATATCAGCGTTGAGGAGGCCTTTGTCCAGCACTGGACAAGGATTTGAACCATAGCTGGTCTTGCGCTAACCGCATCCAACGGTTTAATTTCGTATAAATGGCAAGTAATTGTGAAAGTGTTTTCTATTTTCTATGAATAATCAGAACCATGAGTAAATATTTAAGCTTCTTTGGTAATATATGTCAAATAAAAAAAAGTATAAACGTTTAAAGACTTTAAAGAATAAATTATGACACATTTTCACCATTTAGCAGTTTCAAATTGAATCAGAATTTCAAGTTACGACGGCAAATGTATAAAAGTGATCAATGTGCCTTTCATCCAGTTTCTTCCAAGATAAAAACTGAATCGTTCTATCAAACTGAATAAGGAATGAATGCACCCAATTTGAATGCATAGCGTGCTTCTTGATATTTTTATTTATTTCAATTCTGTTTATTTAAAATATTTTCAAGTAGAATATTTTAAAATACCAATGTTTTTATTAATTTTAGAAAGGCAGACGACGATGGACCTTTCACTTTGATGATGATCCTTGTGTATAATAATAAGCACTGGTATTGCAAGAAATAAAAATCACTCCTGTCATGATGCTTTAATTATTATGCGTCTTGTGCCTGAAGGGCGAGCCTTACAAACCTTCTCAATACAATTCACTGGTGTCTTAGCGCTCGAGTAACTGTTGATTAACCATCGAGGGTCTTGCACAAAGCAAAATTTTGTAAATTTATAAATCGAATACTTTTACATCTTTGTAAAACTGGTATAGCTATCTATGAAAGCGTCTGCATCTGAGTACTATATGTGTGTGTAGTTAATACATATGTACACATGATGTGTGTCGCCCTCGGTCTATAGAATAAAATATATAAATCAAAGATTTTTTAATTTTTTAATTTTATTTTATTTTAATAGGATCTCAAACAAGGAATACACATGATAAGCTTTAATACATTATGCGAGTTACAAGTCTATGTGCTCTCTCGGTTACAGGAAACCACAGCATCCATCACATACAACTAAGTGACAGCTAATATATAAATAATAATGATCGGACTTATATGAATTTTATCAGTTTTTCTATCAAAAATCATTAGTAGCAACTCGGAGATAGGAAGTTGGCAATTATCATGTCTCGAAAAGCATGTAAGGGTGCTAGTTTGCTCAAGATCTTTATGATGTCATGTCTGCTATCCTATTATAATATTATGTGATAGTATCCTCTCCACTGATTTCGTCAGACTTTTGTGCACTATAGTCGAGGAATTATTTTTTCTGTGTAGCCAAATTTCGTTTAGGAAAAAAATATTATTATCTGTCTGGTCTAAAGTGTATGTACAAACTTTATGTTCGTATATTCAAGCGTTTTTTTTTTTTCATATAAAATATAATTATATCGTATAATAGTGAAACTTATTGTTCAATGAATTATTGACAAGGTAATGCGTTTTTGATTTTAATATTATACAAATTAATATATACAACAGAGAGAGGTCATTGAACGTCTGTCACTATAAATATATCAAAGCAATTAATTGAAACAGTGAACCACAATTTGCATTGAGTCTGAACATTAATACAATGCTAAATTATGTGTTTAATCTCTAGACAGATATAGTAATAGATACCACAAGTACGTAAAATTATATGACCAAACGTACGACTTTTTGGTTCCTACTTGAGGGGATGTTAAAATATCCATAAAAAAGCCGAGATGGCCCAGTGAAGAACGCTTGAATCTTAACCGATGATCGTGGGTTCAAACCCAGGCAAGCACCACTGAATTTTCATGTGCTCAACTTGTGATTATAATTCATCTTATGCTTGACGGTGAAGGAAAACATCGTAAAGACATCTGCCTGTGTGTCCGAGACATGTGTCTAATTTGGAGGAATAAGCTCTAAACCTTCTCCTCAAAAAGGGAGAGTAGGCCTTAGTCCAGCAGTGGGACATTCACAGGCTGTTACAGTTAAAATATCTACGGAATGGAGGGTAAGGTGCAACTTGATGGTGAGTGGTAACTTTTGCTAGTAAAATAGAAGCTACTGCGCTGCTAGAAGTATAAACCACTCTTTACATGAGATCTAAGATGCTGCGACACTTATTCTTTTAATACATTGGGTTGCTCACGCTTTAAGCTAGGACATAGCTATGCAATGTATTTTATAATTGGAATAGAAACGGCCTGCAGAAAACCTTAACACTCGGTTTATTTGAATTTACACAAATTTTACAAATTATTCTGAACAATATAGTATGTTTTATCACCCCCTCTTAAGAAGCATTTTAAGTCGACTCCAAAAGTTTGATGATCTTATTTTGTGTATTTTCCTCAATAGCTTCGTTGATTTTTTATATTAATTCGAATTATGATAATAATTCGTTTTTGATTATACGATTAAAATATAAAAAAAATCTGTCATTGTATATGGAATAGTTAAAGTCGAAGTTTATTTCCTTTATTAAAAGTATTTTTATATAATAAAAAAAAACAGTTTGAGTTTTAGTTTGTTTCTAGAATTGTCTTTGTAAATTAATTCAAAAACCTGTGACAACTTAGACAATACACGTATCTGAGACAGGTACATTAAACGTAACTCATAAACCATAGACAATAGGTGCAGCAGAGGCGATGCTAACAATAGCGGAATGTTAATTGCCGTCGTTTGCCGGGACACTGATAAATGTTGACGCTTGTCAGCTAAGGATTTTGATTGGTACTCACTGGGTATTAAATAAGACGCGGTTTTGTTTCTGACCTATCGACAGCTAATATTTAAATTCAAATAAAGAAGATCTACGTGTACCTCTTTAGGATAACCTGGTAAGGCAAATTTCGGACCAAAAGGGCGCCTCACATCAAAATCGATTTGAGCAATCACGTTCAGTCAATTTACTCTTTGATCAATTTAAGCTAACGGCTAACAGACTGTATCTATGTGTCAAAGTCAAAAATGGAAGTATTACTTGTATTTTTAAAAACATGTCAGTTGTATTCTAAATAACGGAACTATATGCCTTATTAAATTAAATAATATAGATTTAAATAAAACATAATAATAATTATTGAAATTTTGTACATCAATTGAGATGGTAACGCTCAGATTAAATCGGGTAGTGCGTGAGGATTCCGGGGATCTTGTCGTGAATTTAATCTCAGGATGGAACGAGACTCACCGCAAATATTTCGCAGGCATCTCTATAATTTGATACCACTTTGTATTTTTAGGGTATTAGGCTCAACGCATTTGTTACATCTATCTACGTTCAAGACAATTGCCTGCAATGTAAATATAGAAATCGTGGGCATAAAATATACGATTGAATATTTTATCAAAATTACTTTGAACATATATAATGGTAAGCCGTTATTTACTAACATTTTTTAGTAAATAGTAATTATTACAATAATAATATTCATAAAAGTGAAAGAGTAGCGGTGCAGAGAGGCAATAGTGCCAGCGTCTTGGGTACAATGCCACAGGACAATCTTTTAGACGGCGTGTTCTTTCTTTAAATTTGTATATGTATTTTGTTCTTTTTTTTTTAATTTTATAAAAATATCTGTACACATAAAAATAAATAAAAAATGTATATTCATAATAATGAATCCTTTCAAAAAGTATTTTACGTATATTTATACGATTACGTTTCATCTTGTCGTGTGTATTCATTCAAAAATTACATAAGCATTTGAATAAACGATTATACAATTTTATTAGTTCAATAATTACGAGCAAGTGCTCGTTCGTGTTAAACTTCGTTGTCTATTTCGTGTTTAAACTACGAACTTACCTCGTGCTAAAATATCTGGTACATAAGGTCTGGTTGAATTTAATTTATTCATTTACTTTAAAAAGCAGTTCATTTTCACCTTCTTATGAGCTAATGAATGAATAAATTGAATAAAAAGTTTTACTTGCTATGTTTTTGACCATTAAACTCTTAGTGTTGTCGTATTTGTCCGTTACTATTGCAACTAAATACAGTACAGTAACAGCATGTCCCACTGCTGGGCTAAGGCCTTTTCTCCTAATACCACTACGCTGCTCCAATGCGGATCGGTGGAATACACATGTGGCAGAATTTCAGTTAAATTAGACACATGCATGTTTCCTCACGATGTTTTCCTTCACCGTCAAATACGAGATGAATTATAATCACAAATTAAGCACATGACAATTCAATGGTGCTTGCCCGGGTTTGAACTTACGATCATCGGTCAAGAATCACGCTTATCACTAGGCCATCTCTAGTCTAAATAACAATTACATAAAATTAAAAAAATAATTTTCTCATAAATTAACTAAAATGCTTAGAACAAACTCCAGAAGGGTAATAACTTGGTCTGGTTGGCAAAACATTGGCAGTGTTTTTCCTACAATTCCGAGAACGTCTTTTTCTCGGTCTATTACTAGCATTATTACTAACAATAAGAAAATTCCACACATACAAAAAATGCCGTCCGCGTGGAGAGAATGGTTGTCACTTCACTATCTAAGTAAATAGGTACAATGGAAAAATGTTTGAACAAAAAAAAAATAGCTTCGAAACTTGCACATAATATTAGCATAGATAACTAAACGAACTATAAATAAAAGGCGCGAACGTGTGACAGATTCTGTATCGCGTGTAAGTGTTTACGAAGGTTCGGCGCCTTGGGAACTTTTTACCTCTTTCTACCTGAAGCGGTTAAGTTGGAAAGTTTTAGTAGTGGTCTTAGTCTAGGAGCTGTGTGTCATTTGTGTGATTTTAACATTGCATTGCACTTTTACTCTATGTGGTGCAAATTAGGAGATTATTCCACCACGCCTCACCAATACAGGCTATTGGCAGGATACACATGTGTACATGTGGTAAATTTTCATCAGACACATGCAGGTTTCCTCACCATGTTTTTCTTCACCAGTAAACACGAAAATGAATTACAATATTCCTCCTCAAAAAGAGAGGGTTCCCCCTCTGTGCTGCTACTTTACTTTTTTCTATATAATATGTATTACGACGTCATTAGAAATGGAATATGATAAACGATTATTACAAATTATATTCCCCTGACGATTATTTATTGGTCTTTTGTAAATTGCAATTCCTTATAACGTTATTTAAATGTACCGATATTTGTTAATTTATTATAAACAGTGAGATACATATTATAAATTGGGAAAATTATTGCTTGTTATAGTGGCTTATCCCTTGTGACTCGCTACTCTAATTTCGCTACGTAAGTTTGTTTTACATAATATCCACGTGAATTTAAATATATTTTAAATTTATTTATATTTGATATTTGTCGCTTCGTTTAATAACTTTTAAATTTTTTAAAAAAAATCTCTAATAACGTTTTGACAAACGAAAATTTTAAACACAGGAATATCATAAGTTTCATTTCATGACAATGTTGAAAAGGAAAACCCTGATTATTTTAATAAATTCTTGATAATCAGACATTTAACATGGGCTCCTTCATTTGATTAAAAAAATGTATGCATCAGTTTATTTTTTACATATACACGCATGATTGAATGCTTCAAATGAAATTTAGTATGGAAGTCAATAAATGTGTCATTGGGTTTTTCGATTTAATGCACTTGGCATTAAATCGAAAAACCCAATAACTTTTTATCACGACCGGGGTTTGAATCTTAGACTTCGGGATCCGCTTTCATAATTGATAATTGACCAACAGGGTAATATTTAAAATTTAGGACAGTGGTAATATTTAAATAAGTATTATCGGGAAACTTGTGTTATGTAACTTATGTTATGTTATAAGTTTTGATAATTTCAACAGTTGTCTCCTCGTCTAAATGTTATATGTGCCGCGTCAAGGGGTTGAATTTGCCCAAAACTCGACACTTTAGGGAAATCCGGACAAGGGAACTCCATTACTTCGGGCCCACTCGGAACCCTGCTTGAGTTTTTATGCAAGGATTAGAAGTCATAAATCATTATTTTGTACGAATTGTTTATTGGCGTAAATGTTATTTATGGGACTGCGGTGACTTGACTGTTATTATGTTTATTTTTTGACACAATATTATTATTATATAATCAATCACAGAAACATCGAGTATTACACTTCGCCTCGAATGTAATCATCTAGGGCTCCGGAAGATGTGTTGTTGTCTCTTATTAGATCGGCCTAGGACGTGGTCGGTTAGGTGAATTGCGCTTCTGTATTCGTAGTGTATTTTTTTTAACTTATTGGATAGCGTTGCAGTTGCTTTTGGCGAAATATAATACTATCGAGTATTATATTATCGATTATATATTTATTATGTTTCCGAGATTGATTATATAATAATAATATTGTGTCAAATAAATATACAGAAAACAGCGCCGTCTAGTGACAATAATCAGATTTACAAACAAAAACGCAGTTAACGTCATTGCTATCGTGTAAGTAAAAAAACTCGCACTAGGTACACAAAACACGTGAGCCCTTTTTGCTTTTAATTTATAAACGTGTGTGTATGTGTGCGTGTGTGTGTGTGTGTGTGTGTATGTGTGATAATGTGTAATCGACTCGGCTTGTTTCGGTAAGGATAATATAAGTTGATTTAGCTAATAAGGTTTTGTTGTAGTAGATAATGTTGCACATACAATATTCTTTTCTTAAATAATAATTAACTAGTATTTCATATAATATTTTCTGCTCTACTAACCAAGTAAAACAAATATAAATCCAAGATAATCACAATGGAAGATAAAATGAAACTTAATTTCGCATTTGAACGAGTTTAAATTTTGAACAGAACTCAACTTGAAACTAGATTTATTATCAATCTTTTTTTAATATTCAAACTTCTTTCGAATCTATCAGTGGTTCGGTGTAAAACGTTCCAGCTGAAGTTACCGGTATATAATATACGTGTGATTATTAATGGTGACTTCACCCAAGTATGAGGACGAAGACATGTAAGGTACTAGGTACGAGGGCAAACGAGCAGTAGACTCACCTGGTTGAAAGTGACTACCATACCATAGAAACCTGTAACACGCGAGTGCTTGCAGGTGCGTTGCCGGCCTTTAAGGAATGAGTACGTTCTTTTATTGAAGGTTTATACTGGTTTGAAAAAACTGGCCACAGTTGGTTCTACAGAGTTGTGTGAGGCAGGAAATGCCTTAAAAATCACGGTGTTGTGTTTTTTCTGTACCCTGGATGGACTTCATGATGATCAGTTGAATAGTAGATATAAAACGATAACAAACTTACTTTCGCATTAATGTTACGATTAATAATTTGTAAATATCAGCTTACCGCCGTCCACTGCTGGACGAAAGCCTTTTTTTTTTTTTGTTTTTTTTTTTTTTTTTTTTTTCCACCGAAGGCCACCGTCCTACCCACTAAAACCTCCCCGTTTCCGTCTCACCGCAGGCGGCGGGGTTACGGGAACGCGTTAGCTCACCACCGCGACCCCGCCAGCGGCCATCGCTATGGGTTAGCGACCCACCGGGTGTTTTTTATTGAGGTTGTCTCCTCTTGGCCCAGCCGGTGAAGGCCAGACCCTCGGTCCCACCGCAGGCTGACGCCTGGATGGGGAAACGAGTTTGAGAGGCGGTGACTTTTTAGGGTCTGTCCACCCAGCAACGACACCGAAACTGGGCGAACCCGCCCCTCCCTCCTCCTTCCACTCTACTCCTGTCTCCGGCTGCCCCAAAGGACACCGGAGACCAACTCCTCCTCCCTCCGGCAGTCCAAAGGACCCCGGAGTCCACCTACTTGCCACGAAGCCGCTCGCTAGTCCACTCTGCTGCAACAGAGAAGTACCAGGAGCGGCCCGTGACACTTCCGCCGCGTCAGTCTCAGCCGCGGTCGACAAGCATTCCGGAAAAAACGTCGGATTGCTGGTCGACCCCGTTGCCCAGGGTGCACCAAGTGGAGGTGACTGACATGCACCCCTGCTGGACGAAAGCCTTTTTTTTTTTTTTTTTTTTTTGTTTTCGGGGAGGAAAGGCATTTACGCCTGCCGCCCGGTCGGGGGACCGGGACGGGTATGTGGGACTCACGGGGCAAAAGGCCCCGTCCTACCCACTAAAACCTCCCCGGAATTCCGCCTCTCCGCAAGGCGGCGGGGTCACGGGAACGCTGTGGCTTACAACCGCAACCCCGCCAGCGGTCGTCGCTATTCGAGCGACCCACCTAGAGAGCGCGCCGTGGTGTTAGGGCGCGCCTCCCTCCTCTCTGCCTCCGTCCCGTACCGTGACGGACTCCCCCGAGCCCGCCACTGGAGGCTGGGCGTCAGGGCTCGACGCCCCGCGGCGGATCAAGATTTTACTGGCTCCGCCGCCGACCACACCTCAGCTCTGCGGCAGCGTCCGGCCTGCGAAGGCACGTCGCCGCCGACCCGGTCTCCTCCTACGTTGCGGGAGCGAGTCCACGTCGTCCTCCCGCTCCCGCTCCGCCGCCTCCTTTTGCGACATTACGCATGCGCTGAACCGGGACACTGCCGCCCAGATCTCTTCGCTTCCGGCCATCTTTTCGACGAGGGCCGGAAGCGACAGATCCCCTCCTACAGCCGTGGATAGGACTGCGCGAGGCTCCGCCCAAGCCGGGCACTCTGCGCGCGTGTGTTCGGCCGTATCCACGGCTCCTCCGCCACAATGGTGGCAAACCGCCGAAGGCTCCCTTTCGACCACCTCACACAGGTACCGGCCAAAGCAACCGTGGCCGGTCAAAAGCTGTGTGAGGTGAAACGTGGGTGGGCCGTGCTTGCGCTCGACCCACTCCCTCAACACCGGCCGAATGGCCGCAGCGAGGTCTCGGCTAGCCCCCCCCGGAACACCTAGTCGCTCCGCCCATTCGGCGAAGAGTCTTTCTCGGGCCTCCGCCCGCCACTGTCGAACCTCACGTGGGTGAGGCCGGTTTTCGTCCTCCGCTTTCGCCGCCTTGATCCGCCAATAGACCCTCGAGTTAGCCTCGGCCTCGAGGTCCCATGGCGGACTTCCGGCGAGCAGGCACGCCGCGGTGTGGGACACCGTGCGGTACGCTCGAGCCGCCCTGAGCGCCATCGCTCGCTGCGGACGTCGCAGCGACGCGACGTTACGAGCGCTCAGAGCGTCCGCCCATATCGGCGCCCCGTAGAGCGCCATCGAGCGCACGACGCCGGTGTACAGGCGCCTGCAGGAGCCTCCTGGCCCACCCACGTTCGGGAGGATCCTCCCTAGCACTCCGGCTGCAGCCACCAACTTTGGGGCCAAGCGCCGGAAGTGCTCTTCGAACTTCCACCTGCCGTCGAGGACGAGTCCCAGGTACTTCATCGTCGACCCGACGGTGATGGAAGTTCCCCCCACCGTGATGGACGCCCCCGGTGGTGGCGCGTTCCGAGGCCCGTGAAAAACGAGGGCCTCGGATTTGTGTAGGGCCACCTCTAGGCCCAGCGCGCGGATGCGGTGGACCACGTGCGCGACCCCAGCCGTCGCGCGATAGGCCGCCTCCCGGTAGGTGCTGCCGCGGGCCGACACGAGAGTGTCGTCAGCGTAGCACGTGACGCTGACCCCCCGCAACGTGGCCCCGCGCAGCACCCAGTCGTAGCCGATGCTCCACAGGAGCGGTCCTAGTACCGACCCCTGCGGAACACCGCACGACAGCGTCTTCCGGCTCCAGCCCTCCCGCGTCGGGTAGGCTACCGCTCGGCCAGCGAAGTAATCGGCCACTGTTCGCCTCAGGTAGCCCGGCACGTTGTGGTACCGCAGGGCCTCCATCACGGTCGCCCAGGGCAGGGTGTTGAAGGCATTCGAAATGTCCAGCGAGACTGCCAACACCACCCCACCCCGAGACACCTCCTCCTCGGCCAGGGCCCTCACCCTGGCGATCGCGTCGAGCGTCGAGCGGCCGGGGCGAAACCCGTACTGCCGCTCGTCCAGTCCCGGCTCCATGCTGCCGACGAGACGGGCAGCGAGCACCCGCTCGAAGAGCTTGCTCACCTCGTCGAGCAGCACGATCGGGCGGTAGGCCGACGGCTGATCGGGCGGACGCCCGTCCTTGCGGATCAGGACGAGCGTGCCCGTTTTCCACCGCTGCGGGAACTTGCCCTGAGCCAGGCATGCGGTAAAGAGGCGCCGCATGCTCTCGCCCAGCTCCTCCGACGCGATCTTCAGGGCTCGACCGGGGATTCCGTCCGGCCCAGGGGCTGTCTTTTTCGACCCTTGTCTGATGACAGCCGCCTGTAGTTCCGCCTCGGTGATGGGAATCACCGGACCCTCTTCCTCGTCGAGCCCGCTCGCCGGCACCATGGTCGGTGGCACGAACTCTCCCCGCTCGGGGAAGAGCGTGTCCACCACCCTCGCCAGGAGCTGCGGCTGGAGACTGCTGGTCAGCGGAGGAGCCCAGGGTCGGAGCTTTTGTCTCACGACCCGATAAGGCCTCCCCCACGGATCGCTGTTGAGCGTCTCCAGCCACTCCTCCCACGCCGCCTCTTTGGCCTGCACTATAGCCTTTTGTAGGCCCTGGCAGGCGGACCTGTATGCGGTGTAGAAGACGTCCTCCGCGTCGTGATCCCGGACTCTTCGTCTCCTACACCGAACGTAACGGCGCCGTGCCGCCACGCACGCCTTGCGCAGCCGACGGAGCTCCGGACGCCACCAGTACACCCGCCGACGTGGCAGGTGCAGTTTCGCCCTCGGCATCGCCGCGTCACAGACGCGTGACAGGGCATCTCCCATCCGGTCCGCCCCCTCATCGATCCGAAGGACCGGGTCGGAACCGGCCCCCCAGGCTTCGACGATGGCCGCCTCCTTCGCCAACTGACCGTCGAGGCGACCCAGACGCCAACGCGGACCTTCCGTTCTCCCAACAGCGGGTCGGACGTCCAGAAGAACCGACGTAGAGACATCGAACCGAATATATTGATGGTCCGACAGAGTCTCCACGCCGGTCTCCACCCTCCAATTTTGAGCACGGCGGGCCAGGGCGTTGGACGCGAACGTGACGTCGACGATCGATTCGCCCTGCCGCCGCACGCACGTGCTCTCCGACCCGCTGTTGAGGACCGCCAGCCCCAGCGAGACCGCCCACTCCTCCAGCACCTCACCCCGGGCATTAGTCACGGGAGAACCCCAAGCCGTCGATTTGGCGTTGAAGTCCCCCGCGACCAAAACAGGTGCGGGCGCTGTTTGCCCGATCAGAGCCCCGACCTCCACCAGCAACTGCTCAAACTCGGCGAGACTCCGACTGGGCGAGGCGTAGACGGCGACGACCTTTATACCGCCGACGACGGCCAGCACGCACCCCCTGCCCCTGGCCACACCCTCGATGGCTGGAGCGCCAGCGACCGCAGGGGCGACGACGGCCACGACCCGTTCGTGGTCGGAGACCCAGTCGTCCCGCGAGGGAACGAAGTAGGGCTCCGATACCACCGCCACATTGATCTGCCACTCTGCCATGCTTTGGACTAGGAGGTCCTGAGCCCTGGCAGAGTGGTTGATATTGGCCTGGAGACAGCGCAGGGCCATCACTGCGCGGTCTCCATCGGCTCCGCCTCGGTGCGCGACGACGCGGCTACCGGGCCTTTCGTCGTCGCTTTTCCGTCTTTCTGCTTCTTCTTCGGGGGTGCAGCGCCCTTCCCTCCCTGGCACGACTTGCTGCAGGCGGCGTGGGCAGCTGGCTTGCCGGCCGCCGTGCAGACCACGCAGCTCGCCTCGGTTGCGGAGCAATCTCGAGCCCTGTGACCGGGCTGACCGCAGCGGAAGCACAGACGGCTTCGGTCGACGCCCCGGTCACATTTCGCACCCATGTGCCCCCGCTCGAGGCACCTGAAGCAGTGCAAGGGTCTGGGGTCGAGCAGCACCACTCGTGCCGACACCCACCCGACCCTTATGCGGCCTGCCTCGACGACCTTCTTCGCGGCCGTTATCGGGCAGCTCAGCCAGAGCGAGCCAGAGCCACTCGAGCCCCGAGCGATGACTCCGGACTTTATCGCTCCGACCGAGCACTCTCCCTGTTCCGCGACCGCCGCCGCGGCTTCCTCCGCCGTCACAGAGTCGTCCAGGTCTAAAAGCCTCAACTCCACGCACTTCGTGGGTCGATGGACCTGGACGATCTCCGGGCTCAATACCTCGCGGAGCTTGTCCGCCAGGGCATCCGCCGCCTTCTCGGCCTCGTTGGTGCCCGGCGGCACCTCGAGCATCCTCGCGCCCGTGGCCGCGGTCCGGAACCGCACCGACGTTAAGCCGACCTCCCTCAGGCTGATCCGGCTCTTGGCCAGGGCCAGAGCCTTTTCATAGCTCCACCCTTTTTCCTCGGCACCGGGTTTCAGCGTTATCGTTAACGCTGCGGTGCGAGGGGGGCGGAGTTTCCTCGTAGCCGGGGCCTTCTTGGGGGCCCCGGAGGAAGTCGGCTTCGCCGCCGCCGGCTTGGCGCTCGGCTTCTCGGTCTTCTTAGGTTTCGGCTTCGACTTTCTTCCGACCACGGCGCTCCAGGTGGTCGGAGTGGCGGCCGGCTCCGCGGACGGCTGAGGAGCCTCCCTTCTGGCTGCCGCCTCTTGAGCAGCCATACTGTTCTTCGGCCGTTTCGGGGTTTTCGGGGGTGCACGAGGGGCGGCAGGAGCCTCCGCTGCCTGCGCAGTCCTACGGTCAGCGGCCAGTGGAGGCCGCAGCCGAGGCTCCGGAAGGAGGCGGCCCTCGATTCCTTCGAGGCGAGCGTTCAGCATCGTGCTGAACTGCTCGCGGTTCGCGCGCAGCGCCTCCTCCATTATGTGCTGGAGGTTCGCCTCCGTCGCCGCCGCTGGCTGCTTGCGCATTTCCGCGACTTCCCGGCGCAACTCAGCCAATTGGCCGGAAAGTTGCGCGTTAGCCGCCTCCAAACGCGCCACCTCCTCCGTCACTGTGAGGGCCCTTAGATCCGCCACCGCACCTTTGATGGTGTCGGCGGCAGTCTTCAGGGCCCGAACGAACGTGCCCTTCAGGTTGCCCGACTTATCGGCAACCTGCAGGACCACGTCGAGCGCCTCCTGCACCGCCGCGTCCAGTGCGGCAGACGTCTGCGGTACGTCCTCGGTCCCGCCACCGGGTTGGCGCTTCCGAACACGGGCCGCCCTCTCTTCAGTGGCCACCTTGGCCGCCGCACTGTACGCGGCCAGTGCATCTTCCGCCTCGAAGCTCCGCTCTTTGGCCTTAGCGGCCTTCAGCTCCTCCCGGGAGCGCCCGAGGCCGACATACTGGCCCGTCGTGGGCGGTCGGCCACGCCCCCTTTTTGGGGAAGGCTTAAGCCATTTGGCGACGGCCGACTCAGAGTTTCCGCTTTGCGCGTCGCTCTCGGAGCCCGAGCAGCTCTCCCCAGGACGGGGCCGCTTCTCCAATTTCCGCCGTAGTCCGGCAGATACTTTTGACGAGACCGTCACCATGCTGGTGACCGACGAGTCCGACTCTGAGAGCCGTTCCAGCCGGACCACCAGCTCCTTTTTCGCGCCGAGGTCGTTGGTTTTAGCGCGCGCCATCGGGGCGCCCGCCTCCACCGCCATTTCGTCAGTTTCCCCTTGATCGCCTGTAGTCGGTATGGTATTTTTATTTGTATTCTTTTTCATATTTGTTCCCACGAGTATGGGGGAAATAAACAGTCCACCAAGGCAGTGCCCCCTGTACCTTGGTAACCCTATATACACCGTGAGGTCGGGTGGTATCACGGGATCTAATACTAATGTTTTTTATTGAGGTTGTCTCCTCTTGGCCCGGCCGGTTAAGGCAAGACCCTCGGTCCCACCACGGGCTGCGAGACGTGTCCACAACACCCGGATGGGGAAACGAGTTTGAGAGGCGGTGACTTTTTACGGTCTGTCCACCCAGCATCGATACCGACACTGAGCGAACCCGCCTCTCCCACCTCTTTTCTCCGGCAGCCCAAAAAGACCCCGGAGACCTGACAACTAATGTCGCCGAAACGATCGCGAGACCTCAGAGTCGGGAGGCCCGCCCATAAAATAAATAAAAGAAAACAAAACAAAGCAAGACAAAATAAAAAGAGAGCAAAATAAAACGATAACAACATTAGACAATAAACCAAAAGAAGCAAAAACCAAAAGAAGGAAAGAAAAGGAAAAGAAAAGAAAAGAAAACAAAAGGAAGAAAGCTACGAAGACACTTTCTTCTTCCCACCTATTACTTGCCACGAAGCCGCTCCACAGTCCACTCTGCTGATCAGAGAAGTACCCGGAACGGCCCGTGGCACTACCGTCGCGTCAGTCTCAGCCGCGGTCGACAGGCACTCCGAGAAAACGTCAGATTGCTTGTCGACCCCGTTGCCCAGGGTGCACCACGTGGAGGTGACTGACATGCACCCCTGCTGGACGAAAGCCTCCCCCATAGAACGCCAACCATCCCGATCTTGGGCAGCCCGCATCCATCCCGTACCTATTTAATAATTTGTACGATTATTTAATTCCCAATATATGTATGTTAATGTAAATATAATATGTATATGGGAATAAAATAATAATAGCATATGCAACTAAATTTAAATATACTCAAAACAATAGTCGTTTGGGTGAACAAATTTAATGAATAAAAGAATGATAACCAATCGATTGACATGTTTTTGCTTTATAACTATTTATTTATAAATAATTTAAATTAGATACTTGTTATATTAATTACTTTATTATATTTTTGGAGTTAAAACTTAATAAGACTTAAGTTAGCTGACAACTTTAAGTCAATTAACGTTTCAATTATTTAAGTATTATGCATTTTCATATCAGTGTAGGGCTCTAGTTTCCTGATAGTTGTATCTTCATAGTAGATACAACATATATTTGACTGCCTCGTTGGTCCAGTAACTAGATATAAAGCCGCAGGCCCCGAGGTCCTGGATTCACTTTCCAAGGGCCAATAAAAAAGTTATTGGGTTTTTCCCAAAGATTTTTATACGGCCTGTGAATGTGCCACTGCTGGGCTAAAGGCCTCCTCTCCCTTTTTGAGGAGAAGGTTCGGAGCTTTTTCCACCACGCTGCTCCAGTGTGGGTTGGTGGAATACACATGTGGCAGAATTTCAGTGAAATTAGACATGCGTTTCCTCACGATGTTTACCTACACCGTAAAGCACGAGATGAATAATTATCCCAAATTAAGCACATGAAAATTCAGCGGTACTTGCCCCGGGTTTGAACCCACGACCATCGGTTAAGATTCACGCGTTCTTACCACAGGGCCATCTCGGTAGATAATAGTAGTAATTTTAGTAGTAGTAGTTTTTTCTTTAGTCTGGAAGTTGGAAGTGTGTACCATCGATAATTTTTTTAAGCCGAGAGATCTGCGTCCTTTTATCTAGCCACTAGACCAACGAGGCGTCCAAGCCAACAAAGTTAATCGAACATTACGCCTTCGAGTTCGCGAGTACAACCGAGTTTTCACGAGCTTGCTTTTTTGTTCATAACTCGTATCGTACTTAACATATAAATTTATATTTCACGTTTAACTACCGGTCCACAGATGACCGTCGTAGTGGAGTTAACTTTAAAAAGTTTGATTTAAAAGGACGTGCTTCGCGCTACCACGCTTTTGTTCAGTAGTAAGGTCTTTACGAACTGTTAAAAAATCATAAGTCATTGTCCTTATTATCTTATATAATATATAACGCTATAAAATAAAAGATTCGTTATATTATAAGGATTTTTATTATCTTATAAAACCTTTTGAACCTGACTGGATTAAAACTTCCGAAGACAAATTGTTACACGTATAAATTACAAAAGCCATAAGAAAAGTTTGTTTTTCATAGATAACGACGACGACTCTTTATGTAGTATCAATTTCGTTCGCGGTTAAGAACTATAATGAATATTTTTATACAGGACGTTGGTACATCGCAAGAGATTAAATCAATATATTTAAAAAACACCTGTATGTCGAATCGATCGAAATTGAATTTTGATTGCTATTTACAATAATTTATTATCTTATTTTGGTTCAAGTTGAAATTGATTGTTTGTGCTAGGTAAAAGAGGTGAATCAAGCATCATTGATTTTTTTGCGCTTAATTTGTATTTAAAATTCATCTCGTTCTCAGCGGTGAAGAAATCTGCATGAGGCGAACGAATCTACCACGTGTCCAAATCCAACTACAAGTACTTAATATTATTATGTTCCGGTTTAAAGGGGGAGTGAGTCAATGTAATTACAGGCACAAGGGACATAACATCTTAGTTCCCAAGGTTGGTGGCGCATTAGCAATGTAAGCGATGGTTAACTTGTCTTACAATGCCAAGATCTATGGGCGTCGGTGACCACTTACCATCAGGTGGCCCATATGCTCGTCCGCCGACCTATTCAATATAAAAAAGCATAGCAGAGTAATCTCCAAACGTTCTTCTCAAAAAGGCCTCCTGCTTTAACCCAGCATTGAGATATATACAGGCTGTTACTGTAAATATTTTTAAACCTTATACAAAATAAATTAAAATAGAGTTGGAACAAAAAGCGAAATTATTTCTTAAGAGTAATTTTTTCCAGTCAGCACAGAAATAACTGAAGTTGTGTTTATTTATTTTGTATGCAGGCGTGTAGTTCAAATAATCAAAAAAAGGCATCCATGGCCTTTACTGTTATACTCTTTTTCTATTGACTGTCTCCATATTCAAATCTTACACGTAAATTTTTCTATATGGTATAATTTTTACTCAGAAGTCATCGCGGCAACAATTTTCTCATCACAATATAACTACGTTCATTTAAACATTCATAGATATGTAGTCTGTGTCCATACAGAAACTACACTCTATAATTATAAGACTTTTCAAGTTTGATTTAAAAATACAATGAGACCTCACCCTTTTTTTACTTGGATCTATTAGCGATTTTTACATAAGTACTAAAATAACATATAATATAAAATATAAACTACTTCGCTTGCATTTATAAAATAGCTAATATATATATATATATATATATATATATTTTAAAGATTTTTAACTCTTTTAAATACAAATATAGTTATCCTTGTAAAACAAGTTGAAATATAAACGCTTATAATATAAACCTAGAATCCTAAACCTTGGTTAATTCTTAATTTCTCCTAAAAGTTATATATGATTAGACATCAAAGTAGAGACAAGTGGATCTTGTAACCGAGACCCCACAGAGACCTCGGGAGTCCATCAAGTAACTAAGTTAAAACCGGCAACTATCTTCACGGTCAATTTGAAACATGTCGCAACACTAAGGGGGAGTGACGTCACGGGGACGGACAAGTTAAATTGTGCGGGCGCGCAATAAGACAGACCGTATAAGGGTTAACATCCACTATGCGTAGTAATTATACAAAATAATTTAAAAAAAAAACGTCGAATTAGAAGGCAAGTAAACTTAAAATGATTATTGTTCTGAAGTTTATTTATATTACTGATTTTAAATTTACTCATAATTCAATAAAGGCAATAACTTCGAAAGTCGTTATTTTGAATTAGATTTTGTAGTATTATAATCCTCATAAAAATTTCATAAATATACAAGTAGGTTTTATGAAGTAAATAAAGATTTAGAAATAATAAAAAAACTAGTAACTAGAACTTGTATTAAAACCTAAATCATTTTCTATTTTTATTACGTTCCCAAGATATCAATTAGGACAGTGAAAGGGAATTATTTTGTATTAATTATTCACAAAAAAACCCTTACTTTTGAGACCAGGCAAAATCAAAACCAATAGTGTTTTTTCTTATATTAAAACATTTTTTAAAATATTGTTACTGTTAATATTATGAAGTAACTAATCGTATAGTTTAGCAACCTTATTTTACTCAAACAGGCATTTTTCCATTTCTTTTTTATTCAAATTTAAATACAAATATCCTTGTCTATTTCATATAAAGATGAATTTGTTGAATTTGAAAAATTGCAATGCAATGCAATGAGTGAATATAAAAAATCTTAAATAGTCAGTCGTTACATTAGCTTAACATTTAATTATTAGTTATAGTCCACATTTGCTTGTTATTTAGTGGAAATAGAACCTAATCCAAACTGTATATAATACACGAGGCACCACTTACGGTATACAGGCCGTATTCACCCCTCGTTATTACAAGGCTTATGTGCTTCAATATTAACAATATAGGCTCTTAACGATTCTAAATAGTTATCGTTACATTCTATTGTTATTTATAATTGTTAACAACGTGATTATTTTATACAACTATAATTTAATTACTACAGGAGTAAATACTTCAATTCATTTATTATTTTAAACTAGCTACCCTACGTTGTATCGCAATTAATAATGATGGCATAATTCCTAATTATTTCATCCGCGGCGGCCGTTCTCAAAAGACTTGTAACTTTGCGCGATATATGTACATTCTATACAAGTGTATTCGTCAACACAGAAGTGCTCTCTATTTCCATACACACATAATCCGATGTAACAGCTGACACGATGGAAGAGATTAAAGACACAGGACCAAAAGATTTATGTTCTTTCCGGTGCACGGCAGCGTAACCACTGCCAATTTCCATAACCCAGGTTCTTATTGAGAATGGTTTTAAAAAAAAAAATCTTAAACTTTTTTCAAATCCGGGGCTTGTATACCCTCTGGGTCTGTGGCTTTAAAAAGTCACCACTAGACCAATTAGAGGAGGCAGTTGCACGTTTCCATTCTAAAACTAAGTATAGGCATAAATACTTAATCGAGGTTTCTCGTGCAACGTAACGTAATGTAATCAAAACTGGAAGTTACATGATGAAAATTGTAAGATATTAAGTCAGTAACATTTCCTTGGCCACAGGCGAAAAATTAAATTACTTTAAAAGAAAAGCGGAACTTTTAATTCACTCTGGAACTTTATGTTTTATGATAATCATTTTCTTAAACAAGGATAAAAGTAAAAAGTATATTTAATTAACTCTTTCCCAAGGTTATTAAATTTATCTCTATATAATATAAAATTTTAAACCGAGATTATACAAATTAGGAAAAACTCATGACAGAATTTTTATTTTTAAAAAAGAAGGCGACTGGCAAAATGGCATCTAATAGCAAGTGGTTACAACCGTCCCAAGTAAGCTTAACGAAATATTAATTATACTGATGGTAGAGCTTTGTGCAAGCTCGTCTGGGTAGGTACCACCCACTCATCAGATATTCTACCGCAAACAGCAGTACTTGGTATTGTTGTGTTCCGGTTTGAAGGATGAGTGAGCCAGTGTAATTACAGGCACAAGGGACATAAAATCTTAGGTCCCAAGGTTGGTGGCGCATTGGCTATGTAAGCGATGGTTAACATTTCTCAAAGTGCCAATGTCTAAGAGCGTTTGGTGACCACATACCATCAGGTGGCCCATATGCTCGTCCGCCTTCCTGTTCTATAAAAAAAAAACATCGCTAACGCTCCACTGACCATGGGAACTATGATGTTATGCCTGTGCTTGGGTGTGTTGTGTGTAAGATCTGAGCTAATGTAGCTAATATTATTTCAAAAACCGCTTGAAACCTTAAAAACAGTAGGCAATACTTAATATTGCTGCTTTCCGGCGCAATATGTAAAGTAAGTGCTAGTGCCTACCCTGTTAGGCCTCTACCACCAAGTCTAATCAATACTTTACAATATACAAATATATTTTTTCCATATCAAGAAGATCTATCTGTCAATATATTAGAGCGGCTTGGTGGAATCAGTTCAAAAGAATCCATTGTTTTTTTTTATAGCAAAAGGATTCGCTTATGTTATGATAGGACTTCCTAAGTCAGATTTACAACCTTTGTGATTGTTTTAGAAGTCACTAGAACCCTTTAGTTAAGAACAACACCGTTCGAGTTTTGTACGGGTTTTGTTCGGGTACCCACTTATCAGTTCTTCCGTCTTAATCCTACATAAATATTTTGTATGATGTACTGAAGTCCAGTGGATTAATCTTACTTTAGAAACAATTATAAAATGTTTATTTAGAAACATTACATGTATAAGAGAATACTTGTTCGAAAAATATGACATCTGTCATTATATATAAAATAAACTTCTCCCACCGCGTCTTTTTGTCTGAACGCGATAAATTCAAAAACTACCGAAGAGCTTTTCATACGGTGTTCACCTCCAGAGTGATTCATGACGAAGGTTTTCTTGCATCATTTATTAAGGTGTTGTAAAAGTTGACTGAAATATGATGATGATTGTTGAAGATGTTGTAAATAATCATGATGACTGGGAGCTTTATTGGAATGCGAGACCTTTATTTGGCCCGTGTGAATCGGGGGCAGCTAGTTTCTAGATAGTTGATGCTGTATTGGTATTGTGTTTATCTGTATGGAATATCTATGTTTCAGTGCCAGTATATATGGGAGAAAGCGATTTACTGTTAGATTGCTCAATATAATATTTTAAAAAAGATTTGAGATTATCCGGAAACAAAAACTCAATTTTTAAACATTAATTTTTAGAATCGTTTTATTATATAACTAAAATCCATTTCTCGTATTACATATCTATATATATAAAGGTCAACTAACTGACATATTTTAATAATGCCAGCCCAAACGACTAGTTCTATTACAAGTGGATAAAAGTTTGAATGAAAACCCTTCATTTTTGAATAAAGAGCTATGGAAATTGATATTTCACTAATTCTGCTGCATAAAGCATCACGCTGCGGTTAAACTCAACGATTGTCATATCACAGTTTATACTGAGTTTCTTGCCAATTCTACACAGTATATCTAATTGAAAATTCAAATGGACGACAACTAAATACTTATAAATACTTATAAAAACGTCTATTGAACAAAAAAATTTATTTAAATTTGGAACCCATTTTGTGAAAAATATACTCGTTTTTGCTGTAGAATTATGAATTCGTCGAGATGAAATTTATTCTTTGATGTATTTCTAAAGATAATTTAGTAAGTTTGTATTTCTAAAAAATAACATCCATATTATTCATCGCGTAAGCAGATATTCAAATGCGACCAAAATTTCACTGAATCAATTTAGTTGAAAGAAAATTCAGGAAATATTGAAATCTTTGAGTTTGTTCGACAACTCTCCGGTTTCTTGATTATTCAATTTCTTGTTACGTTACAGAAACATTCACATTCAAAATAGGTTCCTTAACTTTTTAATAAGTTGTACTAAAGTTTAGGTAAAGCGTTTATAGGTCACGCCTCTGTGTAAACTGTTCAATACTTCTTGTATTTTTAATGAAGATTAAAATGTTTGTTATTATTTGAATTATGAAAAGGATTTCATTAGGAAAATTAAGCTTTTATATTTATTTTTATTTTATATATATTTATATATATAATAAAACATTGCCTGCCATTTTCAACAAAATTCACAAATTGTATGTACTTAGCTGAATTCAAATATATAATGATTATATTCAATGTATAACATTTAGGTACATACAGGTAATAACACTTTTTTTATAAAAATTAAAATCTAGTTTAGCAGAAATCAGGTAACAAAAAGCGTTTATTTATCTCACGCCTTTGCATGATTTTTATTAAAAAAATGTGGATAATACTATTTGTACTAAATAAATTTTCCATATGACGTCATTGGACATAATATTCAACTTTGTTATACCATAAGCTTTAACTAAAAAAAAGCTGAATCAAATCAAATCAATACTGAATTAAGTATTTACTATGTAATATATTCTATATATCCAATATCTTCATTCTTTTTTCACACATTTAGATATCTTTATTTTTTACTACAACATTTTTTTTATATATAGTATATGTTGGCGGACGAGCCTATGGGCCACCTGATGGTAAATGGGTGACCATTTACTCATAGAAATTGGCATTCTAAGAAATGTTAACCATCGCTTATATCGCCAATGCGCCACCAACCTTATGAATTTAGATGTTTTATATCCCTTGTGCCTGTAATAACACAACAATAACAAGTACTGCTGTTTTGCGGTAGAATATATGATAAGTGGGGGGTACCTACCCAGACGGGCTTGTACAAAGCTCTACCACCAGTAAAATACATACATATACATAAAATATATACCAATACGCACTGACTAAAATGTAACAGCCTGTGAAAGTCCCACTGCTGGGCTATAGGCCTCCTCTCCTCCTTTTTGAGGAGAAGGTTTGGAGCTTATTCCACCACGCTGCTCTAATGCGGGTTGGTGGAATTCACATGTGGCAGAATTTCAGTGAAATTAGACACATGCAGGTTTCCTCACGATGTTTTCCTTCACCGTAAAGCTCGAGATGAATTATAATCACAAATTAAGCACATGAAAATACTGACTAAAAACCTTCTACGAAAAAAAACGAACGTTAGAAACCTCAAATCGTAGTGTTTTTAAAATGTTAAATTTGGAAAATTGTATCTTCGTCAATAATACCAAAAGATAATAACTCAATAAAAGCTTTTTTAACATAATAAAAGTTTATAATGGAAAATGTAGTTCTAGATAATAGAGCTGTAATAACATTAAATATTCTCAAATTTGGCACATCTTCGTTATAACGAGCGGTAGTGAGCATATAAGATAACTCTGTTAGCGACCCTTAGCTTAAGGGATGGGTCCTCCGTACATTATAGTTTCGAATAAGCCTTCTTGGCGGCTGAAAATTTTAGTGTTTCGCCAACGTTGGCTCTGTTCTTGTAATTAAATTTTCCTCATAACCAAGGCACAATGTGTATACGTATAATTAAACCGTTACGTCGTCTGTAGGTCGAATGAAAGATTACGTAGATAAGATTTGATACAAAAGCAAAGGAAACAATTTTGTGACAGTTTATTTGAACCCACATCACCCATAATCTATTAAACAGATTCATTATTCAGTTAAATTCAACTAACTATATTTAAATGTGAAAGTGAGTTTTTTATTTATTTGTGTGTTCCGCTTACACTTTTTAAATACTAAGTGGGCAGACCACCAGCCCGATGGTCAGAGGATTTTAGAAAAATGGCAGGTGCTCAATGGATGCGATTAGCACAGGATCGGAAGAATGGACACGCCTGTGAAAAGGCTTATGTCCAGCAGTGGATTAATGTGGGCTGAATATGACGATGATGTCAGGAGTACAGACACATCGGGTACTAAACACCGGCCCTCCCCTCATGAATCCGAGAATGGTAGTCAGTTTTTTTTAAATTCAAAATTTAATCAAAATATTTTGCTCTTATATTCAAAGTCATCACGAACAAAGCCGTCTGTTGTTTTACATATTTAATGAATGCATGTGAGGAGTTGATTTATGGACAACGTATGTTAACTCAACCGGTATTGAAATATATATGCATGATATTAAACGAAAAAAATAAGTACTAGAAAAAGATTCCTTATTTTGAAAACACGTATAAAATTATATTTTATAATGATATAATTTTGTTACAATGGAATACTTATCTCTTAAATGATTTTTATCTTGTGTGAAAAATATGTCTCCAAGGTCACTGAAAGAGATTTTATGATTTATTTTTAATCATTTCCTCAGTCTTGGTTTAAGAACCTGGATAGACCCAATAAAAAGTAATTGGGTTTTTCGATAAATTCACAGAAGTTTCAACCGTAGTTTAATATAAGCAGTATTTAAACTTTAATTTCTTGGAAACCGTAAGCTGTTCTCTGCCTGATCACTTTTCAATCGAGTCGGATTTGCTTTCTCATTGGATTATGAGAGTGCATGTGTGTTTGTGCGCACATTTATGGATTACTAGAGGCCCACCCCAACTTCGTCCGGATAGAACAATTAATTTTTGTACGTCAATAATGATTTATAGAAAGAGAATTTATACCTTGGCTTACATTATTGCTATTTTCGTAAATATCTCTAATTTTTTTGACAATAAAATATTGCTCATTTAACTCGCTAATAATGTAGCTTTCTAAAGGTAAAAATATTTTTAAAATCGGTTTATTAGATTTTGAGTTCATCCATTACAAACAAACACACAAAATATGAAAGATTTTCTCTTATAGCGTAAGTTATATCAGAAGGATTATTGAGTGAGTTAGATGCGAACAGTTTATAAATGAACGGAAATAAAGTGACGAGTGTTCAGCGCGTGGTGTACAGCGGACTGTCGATCGGCCGGTGCATCCGCGCGAGCGCCGCCCCTCTGTGACGTAGACGTCTCCAAGACAATGGGGACGGGCTGCGGCCGATTATCAACTCTCTACTAATAAATTGTATTTCCGCTTTACAAACAAATTGCTTAATATTTTTATTAATAAGATAAGATAAGATAAATATACTTTATTGTACACCGAAACAAAAAAAGTACAAGAAGTAACACAACAAAATAGAAAACACGGTACAAAAGGCGGTCTTATCGCTAAAAGAGCGATCTCTTCGAATAATAATAATATTTTTATTTTTATTAATAATATTTTTATTATTTAATTTATTATTATTTATTTATTGATTATGCTACACTCTTAATAATATTAGTACAGATATAGATAGTAGATCCTGCGCTGTTGGCATGTCTCCGATGATGTGGTCGTTGGTGCTGAAACTTTTTTTTATGTTAGTTACGAAGTTACGCTCTAATGGGCCACCTGATGGTAACTGGACACCACCGTCGATAGGACCTGCAAGCAAAAGTACTATATTTTGCTGTTTAGCGGTAGAATATCTGATGAATGGGTGGTACCTACCCAGATGGGCTTGCACAAAGCCCTACCAAAAATACGCCAATATCATGTTCTTTACTGCAATTGGTAATCAAAATTATAATAAAATGAAGATATTACATTTAGATATATTTTATTTAAGCAGGCAGAAAATTATAATCATTGGCGAAATAGTACACGACAGAATTGATCATTCTGCATCAGAAATATTACACGCGAAAACGTTGCATTATTATTTGACACTAGAACTATTTAATGCTATTAATTCTTATATTATAAAAGACAATATCTTTCAAGTTAATATTAAATGAAAAATGTTATAACTTAAGCTGTGCGATTTGGAATTTAAAATATTTTAGTTAAGACGATAGTGCGAAAGATTGCTTAAACGGTCGTCAATAAGCGAGCTCTTAAAGTAACCCTAGTTGAAATTGCTTTAAAAATTTTTCTCAAATATTATATTCATAGAAGCTAAGCTCATATCGCATAGAGTCAGTGATCGCTGTGAGCCGGTCAACCACTGGGTACGTATCATAAACTAGCGCTACGCAACGCACTTTTCAAATCCTACTGTATTAAAAATTTTAAATGTTATATTGTCAATAATAGCAGCGTAATTTTAAATTTAGAACATTTTTTTATTTGAAATATGAATTTCTATTCATTAATGAATAAATAACGCATAAATTATTCGTCATTTTGTCAAAATATAATAATAATATGGAAATGACTTAAAACCTATTTTATATATTTTTAAATAAAAAAATAGGATTTATATATTGTCATTTGCCTTTTTAAATCTTTATATAACTGAGTTTTCTTTTGTTTACATAAGCTATAATTTTTGCCTTTTCCCAAATTAACAGGATGTGAAGTGAAAAGAATAATTTTCGATGATTGCGGTTTCAAAAACAGGCAAGAACCACTGAACCTTAGAAAGGTTATACAGTAATTTAAGAAATGTTCTTAGTGCATAGTTGAATAAAAATAAAAGCATATGTTATCGATATATAGCGCTATACTTTCAAAGGATGAGAGTCATTAAGCGGTCTCAGCAGTAAAGCAGTTTACTATCCAAGATCTTAGAAGCGACGTCGGCTTGTTTGCGACTAGAAGTCTATATACTCAACTTTGTGCAAGTATAATTTGATAGCACGTAAGGATTTAATATCGAATTGCTTAAAATATATGATCCGAATTCGAAATTCAATTTTCATGGCCTTAGCATTCTCGTGTAATTTACATTTAGATAAAATAGTTTTCACCCGCAGCTTCGCTCGTGCGTTAGGGGCGAGTAATCATTAGACAAAAAATGTCCTATGTCCTTCATTGGGGTTCAAACTTCTCCATACAAAATTTTATCAAAATCGATTCAGTGGTTTAGCCATGAAAGCGTGACTCGACTCGAGACGTGGTGTTATACACACGCGTGAATTTGATTTACCATTTTTATTGCAAAATATTTTATATAAATTTAATTTTTTTGTATTTTTTATAATAATTAAAATTTAATAAATCAGGGATTTCATTTTAGTCATTTATCTGCATAGATTAATAATAAAAATGCGTATATATATAAAATTATTCCTGGAATTGTAACCCCAATCATCAGTATAAATTAAATATGCTCACAAACATTTTTAAAATTAGACAAGCGTGTTGCATTGAAAGCACAGGATTTTTTAATAAAATACTTTTTAATATTTTTTTAATCGACAATACACAACACGCTTGTGTCAGCATAATAAGGTTCATATGAAACTAATAAGAAAAAAATATAATTAAAATAATTTTAGCAAATAATATAATTTAAAATTAAAGTGAAAGTAGAGTGACGATATCTTGTTTCTTGGGGCATCGTGTATGCATAGAGTGAACCAAAGTGCCCCCTATAAATTCAGTCGTGTAAGTTTAAGCGGCCGCATGGAATAGCAACTTAGATAGACTTGAAACTGATTAAAGAAATACTCAGTTTAAATACTTAGCTTTTTCTATATTAACTTGATTTATCTTTTAAGTTTTTAGGGATAATATTATAAATCTAAATATTGAGGCTAAAAAAATTCTGTTCTAAATAAAAAAAAAAAACGATTAGTATTTTACATACTTCACGCATATTAAATGATCGGATACAAATTATTTTATTGTAAAAATAAAATGTGTAGTAAGGCAATTTGAAGTACAAGAAATTTCTTAAATTATAAAAATTAAAAAGAAAGCATTATATTCCAGAAGTTTAATTTTTTACGTACAAAAACATGATTGGTATATAAACTAATGTAAATCTTAGGAATATTTAAAATGAAGATAAAAATAAGACGTTTCTTCCAGTGACCCTTCTAGGGAGTGTCACTAACATGAGCCTTATAATGTAAATACAAACAGAATCAAAAAAATAACTGACTGACTGACATATCAAGGTCGAGCCCAAGGTCACTGGGGCTAGTACTATAATTGCATACGGGTTCCTTTTTCACAGTAGGTTAGCAGTAAGAATAGATTTTTGAAAATGTAACCCCTAAAGGGGAGAAAAGTTTATATGAATATCTTTATTCTTTAAGAATCGGCTATGGAAATTGTTATTTAGCTTCTAAATACGCGAGCAAAGCCGTGGGTAGACCGCTAGTATATTTATTGTACTCGAAACATAAATTGTCTGAATACATATGTACTCGTATATATGTAAAAGCAAGGCTAGCTTAAATCTTATTTATTCAGAATAAGAGATGAGAAACTTCACATTAGGTATTTCATGTTCTTAGACGAATAATTTAGTGAGAAAATGCCTTGTTTTAAAACTTAACTTATAATAAGCGATTTATTAATCATTTATATTTATTCTGTAAGATTAAATTATACCCTCGTTTCGAAAAAAAGATAATCTCGCTAAGAACACGCAACTCAAAAAGATTACTCATTTTAACTTACATAAAATACATTAATTATTTACAAATATTATTTTATATCTTATATTAAAATCAAGTAACACTCCACGCTTCTACATTCTACATAATACATGTACATAGATTCATATATTTTATCTGTAAATGTATATTACATAAGCTTGGATATTATTTATTTAGAGAAGGATTTTAAGAATCTTTGATTATTTTAATGTTCTTACTGGAATTTGTTCCTAATGTTTGTATGCAAACAATGAACTTATAGACCAAACCATAGAACCTCGCCTCCACGTATGCATGGAGTGAACCAAAGTGCCCCCATAAATTTTGGTCGTGTAAGTTAAGCGGTGGTACGGAAACAAAGTTTAACTAGATATGAAATTAATTAAATGAATATAATATTACTCTAACGACTGTATATAAGTATAAGCTGTTTGTAAAAAAACGCCAACTGAGTTGGGTGTAAATTGTAAGGACGCATGTTTTACATCTATCGTATAAAATGTAATAGAAATACTCTGTCGTTTTAAATAATTAAAATAAATAGGGATAAGATTTTTCGATTTATTACGTAAAGCTAATAATATTACAAATTCAAAGGATTAGGAACATTTTTTTAAATTTTAAATCACAAATATAAAACAATTACAAAGATGTAGTTTGTCGTTTCCAGTACTCAGACTCCTTCGAAAACTTTCCCCTGAGAGCGTATATTTCTCTATACCAGCGTCCCGTCTAATAAAGTGGTCACAGTCGAAGTAAGATTAACAGCTCCGTTTCGTTATCGGCAAGAGGTGTTGTGCATAGCGAAAGTTTTGTTTTTATTAAACAATATATAAACAAGCTTAATTTATACTTTATTATTATTAAAATTCAAATACAGACGTATGTTTAAGCAATAATAGCAATATAAGGAATTGCGAATATTCCTATTTACCACACCAATCAAGCGTAATTTTCTTACATTAAACATTATTGCGGACATTATGGCGGACACATACATACTGTACTGCTCATACTCATTCGCCGCCTGGATTGGTCGCAATATTGTATTTTTATTATATATATATATATGTAATTTAGTGAGAAAATGCCATATATAATATATATATATATATATATATATATATATATCAATAATATATAAATAAGATGGAAATCATTGTGAACAGAACCTTAAACAGTCACATGGGAAGTTGTATAAATTAAGAGAACAGGCGACAAAGACAATTTCTAAAATTTATCACTTTGTACGTGAGGCGAGTTTATTGGCAGAGCGTTCCCTTATTTAATTTAACGTCGCATTTGTTCAGTTTCATTATTTTCTCGAGAAGACGTTTCTACATATTATGCGGTGGAATTAAACGATATGTAATACATAACCCATCCTTTTTAAAGTAAAATCTTTTAAGGGCGCGGTGAGACAAACATTTAAAAGGTTAAGGTTGACAACACTGTTTCATTGCGGCGTTCCTTTGACAACTTCAAAACTTCTAGAGTCAAACATATAATATTAAATATATGTATATGTTTTTTTTTCAGCCTTTCGCCGTCCACTGCTGGACAAAAGCCTCCCCCATGGGGTGTAAGGGTGTAAGGGTGTAAGGGGTGTCGACAACAACCTAGGCTCCCTACCGTCAACCTCACCTGCTCGTGGTACATACTGCTAATCAACGAACGAGGCTCTGGCGACCGAAATCGTGGCGGTATAACCACACAAATGCTGGAATCTGAAAATGCAAATCCTGATAGCGGGCAGCAGCGCTATTATTGAAAGATTCCAGCCATTGCGTTCATCAACCCGCCTGCCAAGCGCGGTGACTAAGGCAAAAAACCCCCTATGGGCGACGACACAAATGTATATGTTTTGTTCAAGTATTTCGCTTAATTTTATTTTATATGACTTATCAATAATATTTTTGCAAATATAATGTGACGTAATCGTAAGTACTTCTACTTTGTTTAAAATATCCCGTAGGGAGTCTCGTGCTCCAAGATTATAAATAGCCTGAATAGAATACGAAAGAGTGTTACTTAATATGTGTGTTGTTTTAAATGTAGATTCATAATTTATGTAAAATTTCTATATTTTTATTTTTTAACTGACTGACAATTGGGCCACCCTTAAGTGGTCACCGCCGTTAGACATTGGCACTGTGAGAACACTAACCAACTCTTACGTTTTTAATGTACTACCAATATGGAACTTATATGTATAGAGAAGAAATCTACAGTAGCAGTTTGAAGTTAAAAAGTTGGCAGTATTCCACTGCTATGGTTCGACAAGCACGTAAAACTGAACGTCTTGCGTCTGATCTCTATGTTTGTGCTACGAAAAAGGTCTCAACAGAAATATATAATAGTTTTTTATTGGTTTGACCTGGAGTTTGAACTCAAAAAGTCACGGTTTGCACCCTTTTATTAACCACTAGACCAACGGGGATGCAAATCTATTTATACTTCTTCGGCTCGTATAAATTCGGAAAATATATTTTCTTTGAATTATATTACATATTTAATCTTATACACGACGCTGCAACCTCGAGTTTTGAGAGCCTTTTTATAAAATTAAATAATTTAAAAAACAAAATCAAATACACTTTATAAAAAAGTCGTAACCACGTAGTATGGATATTGGATGCCAGTAAATATAGTATTTTATTCTCCGAAAACTCTTTTGTTTTTCGGGATGTAAACTGAGATAGAAGCCTTCACCTTTAAAGTTTAATAAAAATGTGTTGAGTTCCGTATCTCCTTTTAGTATATATATTATGACACATATTGGGACAAAGACAATGAAATAATTTCATGAATTCTATATATTGTATTATTTCCAGAATTTTTATGTATGTGTTATCTATGTCAAATTAAAAAAAATAAATACCCGTTAATGTCGCTTAGCTCGGCAGATGCCTGACCTTTTAACAAGGTATAAAGTTTATATATACTTTTTTATCGATCGACTATCTCCAAGGAAGTACTGTCCGTGTGCCTTTGGCGTATCTTATCTTTGATTTATATCGATGTTATTTTAATGTGTTGGAATGTTTATTACCAAACAGCATCACAATCTATGTTTTAGGATTTAAAAAAAATGACGTCGCAGAGTCCAAATAACTACTACATGGACCCGGAGTTGAATTCCTTAATGGCTACTTGTCTTCGTGGGATTCTGGATTCCTCTAGTTTGGATTCTTCCTAAAGAATTGGGCTGACAAATGCAGTTCTCCAAACCGACTGATAGGTCCAGAGATTGCCACGTTCAAACACAAAATTAACAAAACATGATTATAAAAACAAAATTCAGCGTTGCTTAGCGGATTTAAATCCAAGGCTTTTTGCAATTGGCAATGTTTATTAAATTTCTTATGCCTTTTTATAAGATCTAAGGCACAAATTAAGTTTGTATTATTTCATTATTGATAGAGGCCAAAAACACTGACACTGGAACAGAATAGAATAGATTTTTTTTTATTCTACATCAAAAGAGTTACATAAACATACAGTTATAAACACAAATATAAAAAAAAGAAAACTATTAATGTACAAAAGGCGATCTTATCACTAAAAGAGCGATCTCTTCCAGACAACCTTTGGGAATGTAGAATGTTAGTAAACTAAAAACCATCTTCCTTAATAGGAGGCATTTACACAACACTGAGGCGTTAAGACTGCACTTTAGTTACATTTATTCTAAAACTCCTCTCGAAACGATAATATAGGAAGAGGTATTTCGCTCAGAAGCAGGACAGAGCCTTGTTACAGTTTATTAGTGTATAAATGAACTAATACAATTTATTTTAATTTAAACAGACTAGTCGGAAATTTAATTAGACGCAGCGCAAAGGTGCTAACACAGAATTCGATGCTCAAAGGGAAGTTTTTTCGAGTAAAAACTTTTTATAAACGATCTTCCGTGGTAATAAACAGCTTAGCTTTCGGAGTGCGGCTTGTAATTTTGTTCCTCTCGGTTCATTGGAGTTTAAATATTTTAACAAACTCTGACAAAATTAAAGGCTTTCATTCTAGGCTTAAATTTTATATAAGGCTAAGTCGTTCAATTTGTTATACTTTTTTGATAGTATTTTTTTTTTAATTTTAAACCCGATTTGATTTAATTTGTATGATGTCTTGGCAAATCTCAGGTACCTTATAGTCCTTTTCTCGTAAAAAGCGTAACAAACAAACACATTTTCGCATTTCTAATATTAGATAGGATATTAATTTACTACTTAAAGTTAATTTTATTAAGTGCCATGCACTCAATTATTCATATTTAATTAGTAAACGGTTCATTTTAGATTCATATTTGGATTGTGTTTTTTATGCTTTTTTGAAAGTTGCATCTATGTGTTTGTACGTGTGTCAGTCTCTCTTTGTGTGTGTGTGTGTAAAATTAGTGATTGTTTTTAAAATAAAATACTAAGTCGTAATAGCCTGTGAATGTCCACTGCTGGGCTAAAGGCCTCCTCTCCCTTTTTTTTGAGGAGAGGGTTTGGAGCTTATTCCACCACGCTGCTCCAATGCGGGTTGGTGGAATACACATGTGGCAGAATTTCAGTGAAATTAGACACATGCAGGCTTCCTCACGATGTTTTCCTTCACCGTAAACTTAGTGTAGAGTGACTATGATTGTTTTAAGGTACAAGCCTCCTTAAAAGTTTACTCCAGTTCCACTTACAAAAAGTACTGTCGCAGCAATAAGAAACAACACATTAAAAAAAACAATAGCACGCTAGTCTTCGTTTAGTTGGCTGACGTTAAGACTACAAGAAAATTCCAGACTGTATCGCAAAAACTACTTAAGTGCAGTAAGAAAAAATAACAACATGCAATTTTTTTATTTTTATTATATTTAGTTGTAATGGAATAGGCGTTTGTCTTCCATCTCACCTGATGGAAAGTGTAATGAAATGAAGATGAAGGTGGAACACGCCCATCCAAAAGAAACCTGTTCACTCTACTCTTAAAGGCTCCAGAGTTCAACTTATCAGGAAAAGTAGACTCAGGCAGGTCGTTCCAAATCTTAGCGACTCTTACCAAAAACGAGCTGTCAAACCGTTTAGTTCGACTTTTGGGTATGTCAACAACGTATGGATGAAACTTTTTCCTGCGCCTAGTAGTCCGATAAAGAAATGGAGATGGCTCAATCAGTTCGAAAAGAGCCTTCGAGCACTCTCCAAAGTGTATCCTATAAAAAACCGATAAGCTTACAACTCGACGACGATGCTCGGGAGCTAATGCTAAGGGAGAGGAGGCCTTTAGCCCAGCAGTGGGACATTCACAGGCTGTTACGGTTACGGTTATATTATTATTGTTGTTTCAAAATTGTGCTCTACCGTGATGTTTGTTCTTAGAAAATTATTATGTTCCGGAGTCTCCTTTAATTATATATTTTATAGATAAAAAAATTACAACCATCACTCGAAACTGCCTGCTATGACAAATTATTGTTGCAAAGAAAATTAAACCATGTTATCATAACATAAGACATAAATTTAAATGTTTCAGTTTGTTTATTGTCATAAGCAATGACATATTCATGTCATACCATCATGAGATTTTCGTATTAGGCTGGATGTACATTTATCGTGAGGTAATTGTTCTGAAGGTTAACATTGTAGACAAATAGCACTTAGTTTCATTTTAAAAGCGAAATTATATATACCAATGATAATAAAAGATAATTCAAACAATTTATTGATAGCTCGAAATGAATAAATATATATTTTAGGAACTAGAAGAGGAAATTAATTTAAAAAGAGATAGTTTACAAATATTTATGATATTAATCGAACAAAAAATACACGGTAAAATAATTACAACTCAAAAAATGTAATGAAAATATCAACAGCCTCCCCGTTTAAGCGTCGACTAGCAAATGGATAGACAAATGACTGTTCGGCTCATTTTATTAAAACGGTGACGTAGACACTACTCTTAAAATAAGTTCTTCATACACTGGTGGTAAGGCTTTTACTGGTGGTAGGGCTTTGTGTTGCTCGTCTGTGTAGGTACCCACTCATCATGTATTCTACCGCAAAACAGCAGTACTTGGTATTGTTGTGTTCCGGTTTGAAGGGTGAGTGAGCCAGTGTAATTACAGGCACAAGGGACATAAAATCTTAGGTCCCAAGGTTGGTGGGGCATTGGAGATGTAAGCGATGGTTAACATTTCTTACAGTGCCAATGTCTAAAGGCGTAGGGGACCATATACCATCAGGTGGCCTATATGCTCGTCTGCATTCCTATACCATAAAAAAAAACAAAAAAAACACTGTCAATGTGCAGCCAACCATGAGATTTATAATGTTAATAAGTATTTTTTGTCTGTAATAACTCGCTTATCCTTTAATTCGAAACACAAAAATACAAGTTTTACTGTTTTGTTGGAAATTTAGGAAGTAGGTGGTACGCAATAGGGAATTGTAAAAAAAACTTACTAAATCTAACTCATATGTATTTGATTTACTACAATTATTGATGTTAATTATCATGTTTATTTTTATTCATAACAGGAGTTAGACTGCCAAATGGTTCATCTCATAATAAGTGGTACCATCACCTCTACGACCATTCATAGATATTGGCACTGTAAGAAATATTGATTATTCGAATATATCGAAAATGTCCATGCAGCCTGTAATTATACTAACGCACTCACCCTTCAAGCCGGTACACAACAATACAAAATAGAGCTGTGTAAAAGTACATAGAATAATTGATAAGTAGGTGGTACTTATACGAAAGCCCCTTCAAGTAGTAAGTAATCTTTTATAGTCTAGTAGATAATTATAAGAGTAGATAAAAAGTATTTTAGAAAATACGACAAAGCTGCTATCTTATGTTTATTTTACTAATATTTTAGATTCGCTTTGCTTTCAAGTATATTACAAATCACTATATATTTGCTAAAACTATAACTGAATATAACGCAAGATTAGTACACTTCATCAATTTAATCAAAGCATTTTTCAAAGTTACCTATTTGTTTTACCTTTTGAACTTGCGAGACGTTTGGAGGAATTCCAACGCTGGTTTATATATATATATGTACTTATGTACGTAGGGTTAACTACTACTCAGTTTTTAATCTAAGTTTGTAATTTAAGGAAACATAATTAAACACCACAAAACACCAAGCAGTGATACTAAGTATTCTCGTGTTACAGTTTTAAGGGTGAGTTAGACAGTGTAACTATAGGCACAAGGTTCATAAACCTTAGGTCACATGGTTGTTGGTGCATTGGCGATGTAAAGTATGGTATTATATTTCTTACAATACCAAAGTCTATAGGGGATGTTGACCAGACCGAGGTGGCTGTCTTGCCAGCCTATCTACCTTAAAAAAAATATTAAAATTTGTGATGAGTTTCACCACTTAGAATATGCTTTAGTTGTACTACTCTAACATTATAATAATGTGATAAAAACATTTTATATATTTATATATTACTAAATGATATTCATCAGACTCATTCTTTGCACTCATTTTAAGGTTAACCAATTGCGTAGGAGGTATAAAATTACATAGTGAAAAGAACGTGAATACACTGTTTTTTTTCTCACTCTTACAATCTGATGGGACTTATAAAATCTGACGCGACCGTAAATATTTCATATTATATAACTCACATTTACATCAGCAAAGATATTAAATATTCGTCACAAACTTTGATTTCGTAGCATTACATACTATATTTTTTAGGAGATCGTTAAGAAAAAATCTCAAGATGTCTTCGATTTTTGAAATTTGACAGCCCTATATATAAGATATTAAAAGGAGTAACGTCCTTAGTTCTTAAACGAGTTCATTTTGTCGACAGAGCTCTTGAATTCTGCACTTTGTGATAATATATCGCTCTTATCTTAATGACTGCTCTTGTTAGCTGGGATTAAGTGACCACACACCAGACTCCGCTTGAAGCACGATGAAATATAATGCGGTTTAAAATATACGACTGCAAAAAGTATTTCTTACAGCACAAACAAGGATAAGCAGATGCCCTTTTTTATTTCGTAGGGTAATACTTTTGGCCAGTATATTGTACCAAATATTCTCTTAGAAATATGAATATTTGTAGTATATTTAAAGTTTATAATTTTAAGGTATTTCTTTCGAATATGTTAAGGTTTTTGCTTCTCCTGACTACGACAGGTGAAATTCTGTTGAAACGCTAGGAAAAATAATAAAAAAACCATGGATAGAAACAAAATATAATGTTTGAAAGAGTGGTTTCGCGTTGAATATGTGACGTGAAATTAATCGCTGTTATTTTAAAATATTTGCAACGCGTTTAAATAACCTTCACCAAAAATATGAAACGTCCTTCTTAACTAGTTCGGGTTATTGCTACTATAAACTTGTAGTATGTAAATGCGTTCATAAAAACATAAAAATCGATATTTTCACGTATAGCCTATTTTATTTTATTCGACCATTTCATCTCCATACCCACACATGCGTCCAGCACATGGATAGCAGTGTTTTACATGAAAAAGAAACGATCATATAAGGGAAAAAGCAATATCTTGTTAGTGAATGTATTTTATTAAGGTACAAGAGATAAGCGATCTATATTATTTGTGTATGTTAATCAGCAGTTAAAATATTATAATGTTGAATTGTTTTTTTTTAGAAGGAACCAATATCGGCCTAGGTTCTATTTGAAAACACTCTTTTATTAGGGAAGGCTATATAGTATATAGCATTAAGCTACGGGAGAGAAGTGGCAACATTTGAAACGAGTAAAACCGCGTAAAAGTTGCTTTTAATGTTTGCAATTCCTTATATTGCAACTGTCACTGGGCTTACAATATAAAACACAATTATTCAATTTATATTAATGATGTAATAAAAGATATAAAAACCATACCTTATTGTCTATATATTGGGGTTGCTGATTAGAATCCACAGCCGTGTCATTTACGTTTCATTGTACATTGATTTTAAGATATTTTTTTGAGTCGTTATTTTGTTAATAACTTTTTAATTATTAAAAAATATTATGTAATAAATAATTAAATAAAGATAAGGATTTATTTTATTTCTAGAGTAGAAACCAGTAGAAGGGCTATTCTATAAGAGTAGACGCGAAACTCACCGCAGAAAGTGGTCGCAAAATTTCAAAAAGTGACATGCGACATTGACCATAATAAGTATAATATTTCAAGAATACCCTTATCAGAATAGTATATACCATAAGTCGGTTGATAAAATTGCACATTGAGTATTGAAGTGGGTTCTTATAGAATAGCAGTACTATATCGCATAAGTATATATTTTTTAATATTTGTACGCTAACGCTTTTCACTTAAGTCAATATTTTCTTGCACTTATGATAAAAAGGCACTATGTGAAGGATCGCTGTGAATACACTCATCATAGCAACGGCTCGCACTTGAATCTTTTAGCTTAAGTATTGACAAAGGAAAGAATTTTGTATGTGTCATTGTGGGTACGATTCTATATTCAAAGGGTCGTGAAAAAATGTTTTACGAGCAAAAAGTCTAAGTGTACGAATAAGTGACTGAATAGGGTTAACAGATGGGATGAAAAGTATGATAAAATCGCATATTATATTAGAGCTATTTTTTTGAGTTTGTCGCAAAAGAATTTGTCTTAGTAAAATAAATACATATTATGTTCGCATTTCCGGGCTTTAGTCAGGAGGTTAGTTTTGCACACAATCACAAAATGATAGAGATTGTAAGCGTACATTAATTTGGAAGCATTTATGTTTTGTCCCTTGTGCCACTAATTACATTGTTCCACAGCGTACCAAAACACAGGAATAAATTCACTAGAATAACTGATAAGTGGGTTCTAGGCAACATATATAATGCATGAATGAAGAATTGGATTCGTCTGAACGTTCTTATTCCCAATTGAGTTATCGTCCAGTATTATGTTTAGCCGAGTTAGCCCAGTGGCTAGAAAACGTGAGTCTTATATCAGAATATTGTGGGGTCAATGGTAATGCCGGCTACCCGCCCCAACTGCACGGATAGATTAAAGGGATTTGAACCCAGGACTTAGGGAATTGCGGCTTTGTAATTAGTTTCTAGAAAGTTCTGTCAAAGTCAAGCTATGCACCAAAAAGCTACTTATTGCACGTGGCTTTAAAATGTTACTCTCATAGTGTCCAAACATTACTTTAATAAAATTAGATGCTTAGGAAACTATGTTGGGAAAATACTGAGTAATTACAGGCACAATGGACATAATATCTTAGTTCCCAAGGTTGGTGGCGCATTGGCAATGTAAGCGATGGTTAACATTTCTAACAATGCCAATGTCTACGGGCCTTTGTAATCACTTACCATCAGGTAGTCCATATGCTCGTCCGCCTACCTATTCGATAAAAAAAACTGAGTCCCCAGGGTGTAATACAAAAATATTTCTATACAGAGTCCATGTCGATGACGTCACGGGTTTGGCAACTCGTTGTAAAATATTTACAAGCTAAGCCCTATAACTGACGTGTTAGTTATTGCAGCGAAATCCTCTTCGATATCAGAGTATCGATTCATTGCATCGCGTGTCTTTTGTTCTTGTTGAAATGGAATGAGTTTTGTAGGAATCGTAATACCTACACGCTTTCAGTTAAACTGAGTATCGATATTGTTTTTAAAATAAACACGGCTTAGGAGATACATAATATTTATTATTTTAATGTATTCGATAGCTGAGATTTCATAAATATATTTTAACGTGAAATTCAGACGAGCATATGGTACTAATTCATCATCATCATCACTGGTGATGGTAATAATACTTCTCAGTAGAACATTGTGAACCGAAAGCTATACATTTTTTTAAAATCTAGTAACAAAACTATATGATAATGGTAGGGCTTTGTGCAAGACCGTCTTGGTAGGTGTGGTACCTACTTATCATGTATTCTACCGCCAAACAGCAATACTTATTATTATAATGTAACGATTTGAAGTGTGTGCGAGCCAGTGTCCTCAGGCACAAGGGACATAACATCTTAGTTGCCAAGGTTTGTGGTCCATTGGCGATGTAAGGAATGGTTAATATTTCTAACAGCGTCAACGTGTATATGGGTGGTGGTGACCGTTTAACATCAGATGGCCCATTCGCCCAACTGCCTACTTTTTTATATAAATAAATAATGTGTGCCGCAAAATATTTTTTGTGATAACGTACTTAAATATTTAAAAAAAATTGACTGTAACTTAAGTTTTTGTCGCAAACCCGCTTCTACGCCAATTCTGAGAAATGAAGAGAAATATTTTATTCTAATATGCATCTAACAAACAAACTTATAGTTATTTAAAAACAAGCAATCACTCAAGGATAGTAAATTTTTGATCTTAAGACTAATCACTATTAAAACGAAATAGTTATTCAATAAAAAAATTCACAAAAAAACCATAAAAATGAACAAACGAATATATTCATAAAATGGCAAAATTAGGATTCCATATCATTAAAAATTATTCGTATCGATATTGAGTGGTATTATTTGCGCATACAAATTTGCGGTAAATGGCCGTCGACCGCGTCATTTGCCTGTAGGTGTCCATTTACGCGGGACCATATTTACGCTCGGCGGGTAGTGATTGTGGTCTTACTAATGTACAGGTGGCCAAAAACCACAGCTTCGATTTACAACTACTAATTAGAGTTTATACGCAGTAACAGTCAATTTAATATCAGGGACACTGTTTTAGTTTTAATCTGTTTCAAACGGAATGTAAAATGCCTTTAATGTTTATGTATTAACATACACCAATACCTATATCTTATGTGTACTTGTATATATTGTTATATAGTACGAGTGCCTCGTTAGTCTAGTCGCTTAATATAAGGCCGCAGACTCGGAGGTCCTGGGTTCAATTCTCAGGTCGTTCCAATAAAAAGTTCTTGGGGTTTTCTGTCAGAAAATTCTCAGTAGCAGCCCGGAGTGTGGTAGTTGGAAGTGTGTACACTCCCGTGCTTCGGAAAGCACGTAAAGCCGTTGGTCCTGCGCCTGAACTCTTTCCGGTCGTGTCGGATTGTTGTCTCATCGGATTATGAGAGTTAGGGAATAGAGAGTGTACCTGTGTTTGCACACACACTTGTGCACTTTAATGACTCCAGCGTAGTTGGCTAATCTCTCTTGAGATTGGCCGCTGTGGCCGAAATCGGGAGGACATTATTATTACACATAAGACTTACATATATAATCAATAAAATGATATTTAAATAAAGAAGTGAAAATTTTAAAATAATTTTAAATTAGTTTCAAATTTTTTTTTAAATTTCTAAAAATAATAATTACCTTATTTTTTTAATTGTTCATACGTCTGGTTCTGTATCTATAGAATCACTTCAATTACAGGCAGAAAGGACATAAATCTTATCAAAGTCATGAATGATGATGCTTGCAACATGAGAGTTATATATCAACAATAATTAAATTAAATGTGTCCACTAATCACCAAATTGATATAACGTGAAGTTTATCAAAAGTGTTACCAAAATATTAAAACACTAGTAAAGATGGTACAATTTCATTATGTATTAGATAATTTATTCTTATATCAAGAGATATTGGATTTAGGTTCAATAAATAATGAATATGGCATAATTAATAAATTTAAGTGACTGCACTGAAAGCAAGATATATTTTATTATTTATCTTTTTGATATCTATTCTATGTACAAAATATTATAGTTTTTTTATTTATTAATTAGAGCAGGCGCGATATGCGATATAATAAACTAAATGATTTTGAAGATTTTACTGACGCATAAGTTGAAGAGAGTATCGTATCTCGTGTTTACATAGATTATTACTGATTTTTCGAAAATATTTATGTTATAAATATAATGTGACACAACTTTAAGTATTTACACTTTGTTGCAAACATCCCTAAGGGAGTCTCGAGTTCCGAGATTATAAATCGCCCGTCACTAAGTAATATTTAAGTGAACCTTGTTAGAAAAGTATTTTTATAACACTGGCGCCCGACATGGGGCAAAGTACGTATTTACACAACTTTTCAAGAAGGTTGCTCATATCCGACAGGCTCCGGAAATACGGTGTGACAATGGTATATATATATTTAATATCCGTAACAGCCTGTGAATGTCCCACTGCTGGGCTTAAGGCCTCCTCTCCTCTTTTTCAGGAGAAGGTTTGGAGCTTATTCCTCACGATGTTTTCCTTCACCGTACAGCACGAGATGAATTATAATCACAAATTAAGCACTTGAAAATTCAGTGGAGCTTGCCCGGGTTTGAACCAACGATCATCGGTTAAGATTCACGCGGTCTTACCACTGGGCCATCTCTTAATTTATGGATTGGACATTAAACTGTTAGATCTCCTTGTTTAAAAAAAAAGAGAAAACTATCGTAATCTCGCTCTTTACGGTTGATCGTTAGCGGAAACATCGTTAACTTGTAGGCTTTATCTTGCTTTAAGATCTTGTATTTATGATTAGTGTATGGACTGTGGTCACGCAAATGTGGTTAGGAATATCTATGTTATGATAAAAGTCGTATCCATTCTTATCATAGCATAAATATTATATATATGTATATATGTACGTGTGGGTACAAACTAATACTCTATTAAAACTTAAAAAAATATATAAATTTATTGAAATCGTACTATAGCTTGCACAGCGCCGAAATAGAACGTAGAAATTATGCCTTCGACGTTCAATACTAATTACAGTTGAAACATACAAAGCTTATGATTCATAGTATTTTAAATACCGTGTGGAATATTTGCATCATAGTTTATAGAATAAAATGTAAAATAAAATGAAGAACGCTAATATCGATTTGTCTCAGACGTATCTCGAGTTACATAATTTAAAATAAACGACAAAAATTCTAGCGCAACAGAGAAACATCAACATACATTCACGTCGCATGAACTGACTCTCAGTATTTGCGGAAGTGAGGAGTTTGAAACTTCTATGTAAATGATGAACATTTTCTGTGAAATATAACTTAATGTTGTTTATTAGCATAGAATACAAAAGGAAAATCTTTATTTTTTTTATTGTGAAAATCAGCTACCAAAAGCTTACTACTTTAGTTTTTGTAATTCAGGTTTCTTTACGATGTTTTTCTTAAACACCGAGAATGAGATGAATTATAAATTGAGGGCGTGAATAGCCCGTGGCCTTATTCAGATTTGAACCATCGATCTTCGATAAAGATCTACCACTATCCTCACATATATCGTACGTCCTGTCTGCGCGTTGCGAGCTTGTGAATAATAAATAAACTGTATGTCTGTTAAAATATAGCAATCCAGTTAAATCGAGTGCAATTGGTCGTAACAGCCTGTAAATATCCCACTGCTGGGCTAAAGGCCTCCTCTCCTCTTTTTGAGGAGAAGGTTTGGAGCTTATTCCACCACGCTGCTCCAATGCGGGTTGGTGGAATACACATGTGGCAGAATTTCAGTGAAATTGCAGGTTTCCTCACGATGTTTTCCTTCACCGTAAAGCACGAGATGAATTATAAACACAAATTAAGCACATGAAAATTCAGTGGTGCTTGCCCGGGTTTGAACCCACGATCATCAGTTAAGATTCACGCAGTCTTACCACTGGGCCATCTCGGCTCAAATTGGTCGTGTGTATCTTTAAATCTAACATGAAAACTCACTACGAAATGCTATTTAGTTTAATTACCTTAAACTCTCCAATTTCATCCTCTATAATATTATGACGATGAATTGGCATCAAAAGCACTTTACGTTCAATCAATCAATCAATCAAAACAGCCAATCAATATTTTGTCCACTGCTGAACATAGGCCTCTCCCAAGGTGCGCCAGAGCTCCCTGTCCTCCGCCTTCCGCATCCAGTCGGTGCCCGCCACCTTCTTAAGGTCATCGGTCCACCTGGCTGGAGGGCGCCCTACGCTGCGTTTGCCGATCCGCGGTCTCCACTCTAAGACTCGTCTGCTCCAACGGCCATCGGTCCTACGACATACGTGACCAGCCCACTGCCACTTCAGCCTACTAATTTTGCAAGCTATGTCGGTGACTCCGGTTCTTTTCCGGATAATCTCATTTCTGATCTTATCCTTCAAAGATACTCCGAGCATAGCTCGCTCCATAGCACGCTGAGCGACTTTGAATTTGTGGACTAGTCCCGCAGTTAGTGTCCACGTTTCGGCACCGTATGTCATGGTAGGTAAGACGCATTGATTGAAGACTTTCGTCTTCAAACATTGCGGTATGGACGACGTGAGGACTTGACGAAGGTTGCCAAATGCTGCCCATCCCAAGCGAATTCTTCGATCGGCTTCCTTCTCGAAGTTGTTCCTACCGACTTGTATAACCTGTCCTAGGTAGGTATATTCCCTAACAACTTCGAGAGGTTTCCCTTCGACGTATATCGGTCCCGGCACAACATGCCTATTGAACATGACCTTGGTCTTGTCCAAGTTCATACCGAGACCGACACGCCGGGAAGATTCACTAAGGCTACGCAGCATTCTGGTAAGTTGTTCCAGCGACTCCGCTATGATGACGATATCATCGGCAAATCGAAGGTGTGAGATGTACTCGCCGTTTACATTGACTCCACATCCAGTCCAATCCAGCGTCTTGAACACGTCTTCCAACGCGTTGGTGAACAGTTTCGGAGATATTACATCCCCCTGTCTCACCCCTCTGCGCAGTTGGATCGCCTTCGTCTTACAGTCCTGGATGTGGACAGTCATTGTAGCGGCGTTGTATAGACAACTCACTTTACGTTCGTTGTACTTAATTATTTGTGAACTGGATTGCATTCAGTTTTAGGTTTATGTTGTTCAGTAAATAGTATATAAGTAGCTTTAACAACCCAATAATTGTTGATGACCCATCGTGCACGGCTTAACTAAAATTCATCATTCATCATATATTTTATATTTACATTCTAGGTCATATATTTACATTCTTTTATTTTGAGGATATATTAGATTTAAGGATTAATTTTACAAATTAACCACACATATCATATACTAGCTCATCTCAGCCTCTATGCCTAGCGTTTGTGGACTACGAAAAAACCTTCGATACCAGCGAAACCTGGGCTGTTCTGGAATCGATGCAGAGATGCCTTTGACTTTCGGTATATCCAGGTATTAAGGTGTTTGTACGAAGCCGCAACCATGACCGTCCAATTACAAGATCAGAACACAAGACCAATTAATTTTATTGCATAATTTAAATAAATACTATTAATAAGATTGTTGAAGTTACACAACAAATTGTTTGAAAAATTCAGTACAGTACAGTACCGTAACAGCCTGTGAATGTCCCACTGCTGGTCTAAGGCCTCCTCTCCCTTTTTGAGGAGAAGGTTTGGAGCTAATTCCACCGCAGCGTGGTGTCCACCCGTCCAATGCGGGTTGGTGGAATACACATGTGGCAGAATTTCAGTGAAATTCGAGACATGCAGGTTTTCTCACGATGTTTACCTTCACCGTCAAGCACGAGATGAATTAATAATAACAAATTAAGCAAAAAAAAATTCAGTAGTGCTTGCCAGCCTTTGAACCCACGATCATCGATCATCGCGTTCTTTTTTTTTTTTATATTTGCAGGGCAAATGACTCTACTCCACCTGATGTTAAGTGGTAGTAGAGTCCAAACGCGAGGACGGCCAGTACAGTCGGGAAGAAGGTTCTGCACTAGCCGCCCTCGCCTTGCCGGCCCGCAAGATGCCTCTTCACGCCTCGTTTGAAGGAACCCGGATCGTTCTTACCACGCGTACAAACTTTTATTGGGAGAGAGGACGACAATAGCCCAAGTAGTCAGGACCGAATTTCGGACTTTTACATCGCTAGACGCTCCGTCAATCACTGCGCTATTAAGGTTATATGAGTTGAACTTATTTTTAAAGTAAATAAAATATATCACACATATAACACTGTATAGGATATTTTTGTAGTTAACAAAGTACAAGAAACTGACCCGAAAGTTTTCGCATTCGAGAGCGACGGATACGGAATAGAGCATTACGAGAAATCCTCAAAGTTTGATCATGTTTCCTTAACCTGTGACAGAACTAAAGCCGTGAATTATGTTTTGTAATACAATTCTAGTTACAGTGGTTAATACCTTTTTTTAATAAATAATAATAATTATATCTTCATACATATCTACTTATTAAAAATCGAATCAAACAAAATATAGTTAACATAATCTGGCAAATTTCAGTAGAGCTATAATTTTGACATGCTAACGAATCGGTAAAAAATTCATTAGCTCGCAGTTTGTACATACATATCCTATCCATGTACAAGAGCCGATATAGCGGTTAAAACATCCGAATCTTAACGAAGAATATGGATTCGAGCCCGGGGCAACGACCACTTGATATTCTTTCCAGTTGGAAATTTAGCGACCATTTATTTTACTTCCTAATATAAATTATAAAAAGCATTCTTAGCTATTCACGTTTATTTATGGTCGATAAACTATGTAGACTTTTATTTATCCAATGCAAAATGCTCATCCTTAACCGCCTTTACTGGGATTTTAGCAAGGGTCGGAACAAATATTTATATACCAAGCATGAAACCTAAATTACAACAAATAACTATGGTTAAATAAATATTTGCGGTGATGAAACTACTCGCTTAGAATCCGGAGAAAAATCTTATGCGATTAAGAAATTATTTGAAGAAGATTTGAGAATATTTTCATGATCATCGATATCCAATTGTGAAGCTTATCTTATAGAATAATTATACGGAAAATAGTAAGTGTATCGAAAGTTTTGCCTGTAAATTTATTGGGGCCCTCTGGTGTTTACTATCTCTAAGATAAATTAATTAGATAGAACTTTAAGTTTTATCTTTATTTGTTCCATAAGTGATATTAATAATGCATCTTGCGGGCCGGCAAGGCGAGGGCGGCTAGTGGAGAATCTTCTTCCCGTCTGTACTGGCCATCGTCGCGTTTGGACTCTACTACCACTTAACATCAGGTAGAGTAGAGTCATTTGCTCTCCCGGCAAATAAAAAAAAAAGAATAATACCGGAATGACGTGGTACTATTTACAACTTTGCGGTCATGTCAAAAACGTAAATATAAAAATGTTATCTGAGACTTCTAAATTAATTACTCTCATCGTTTCAATTTAAACCAAAATTGAAAAAAAAATAAGCTTAGTTTTTCTTTTATTTTTATTATTTTAACTTATACTTTTTTTAATTAAACTAAGCTTGGTATTGAAATTTCTTCTAGATGTAGCTGTAGTAAGCTTCTTTTTATATAATCCATTTAAATAACAATACAAAGCTTAACATAATGATAGCACCTAACAAACCACTAAGGTTTATACGTGTATTACTTTGTCGTGCCGTACTTATAAGTGCATTTACCGTTATTTTGTTTTTATTGTTTAATGTATGTATATTTTATAACTATTATTGCTTCAATTCAATTGTCTAAATAAATCTTCTTCTTCTTCTTCCTAGCATTTTCCCGGCCTAGAAATGCCAGGGTCCGCTTTCCTACATCTTTGCCTCCACTTTGCCCGATCGAAAACGTCGTCTTTAGTGAGATCGTGCTCTCTCATATCGTCCCTCACAACATCGAGCCAGCGCTTCTTGGGCCTGCCGCGGGATCTAGGGCCTTCGACAACAAAGTCCAGGCATCGGAATTGTCTAAATAAATAAACAAACAAAATCATTATCAAAAACGAACATAAAAATTTTTACTTTCAATTCCTTTATATAATATACTTAATAAAATCTTAAAGCTCTAATAAAACTGGTAGCATCGACACAAATCTCGCATACGAGACACAGGAGGATATAACGTCGGAATAAGAACGTGTGTACATTGGAATAAATCTACGCTTTGATCCTCGCAGATTAGACAAACAATGCTTTCGTGCGGAAAATCTCTCGGGGCGTGCGCATTTATAATTAATCATTTTAAATTCTTTTAAATATAAATAATTAATGGAATATTTTAAGTGTACTTAAGTTTATAAGCAGTCTCTTTGTATATCATAAATATAAAAAGGGTAGTTTTGAACACACGAAAAAAAACTTCTTTGACAGGTAACATTTCTGGAAAAAAAAATCAGTCGGTAAATATAAACAGAGCTTTCTCTGTAACTTAAAAGTCAGCCTTTAGTTGAGTTACGTTACTTGAGCTTGATTTCGTTTAGATATTTTTAATATATCATATAGACATTTTCAGCAAAAAGGTATGTATATTTATTAAACAGCAGTGATATTCTGTAACTCATTAACTCATTACTCATCTATGAAATGTTGACAACCGACTAATGGAGACATACAATTTTTATGCTTGAAAATTTATAATTATTGTGATCAATGTTACATTATGTAATGACCGTTTCCTTCGGTGAGTTTTAAGTTTGTTCTTACAGATATAAATACATAAGTGTAATCACGTATGTTTTCAGCTGAACAAAGACAATAACGAAAAAAATGGATTTTTATTTGCAGTTATTATTTAAATTGCCTATGATTATAAAAGATGAGATAAATACAAATCGCTCAGATCAGAGGTCTTTATTTCCGAACCGTCATTTATGACAGTCAATAAGTAAGTGTAACTCCTATATTGAATAAAGGTTTTTTGACTTTTGACATTGCCAATACCTTGTCATAAATACCTACGAAATCATAATCTCAACACGATATTATCACTACTATAGTGCTGAAAGTAAGAAAATGAAAGCCTTTATAATTTCGACACTGAAACAGTTGTGATAGTTGAAACAGTGTTGGTAGAGCTTTATGAAAACTCGTCTCAGAAGGTATCACCCACTCATCAGATATTCTACCACAAAACAGCACTAGTTGTTATTGTTGTGTTCCGGTTGAAGGGTGAGTGATCCAGTGTAATTACCGGCACAGTAACATCTCAGTTCCTAAGATTGGTGGCGCATGTAAACGATGGTTAACATTTCTTACAATGTCTATGGGCGTTGGTGAACACTTACCATATGGTGGCCCATATGCTCGTCCGCCTTCCTACTCTATAAAAAAAAGTAAGCTCAAATTTAATTAGCCAGACCTGGTGAGAATCGCCTACGACATAAAAATATAAATAAATACATCAGCCAAGCTTTGTTCACTGATACGACATAATGTCGTGACGACTAAATGAGAACTGATTTTACGCAGAAAGCTTTAAGTTTCAGCATCCGAGTCACTTGAGCTAATATCGCTTGAACAAGGAGGTGTGTGCACTGGCTGCACTTAATCCCTATGTAAACAAGGTGTTCCCAGTTCTTGTATTTCTTTACTATTCGGGTTGAATTGATAAAAGCGAGCTTGTTATTTTAATAAAATCTATGTAAAAGTAATGAATAATAACAACGATATAACTATTTTCTTTTTTAAATTATTTTATCCGATTAGAGTATTTTTAAAAATATTCACCGCTATCTATCCTATATTTAATTTAAAAAATAATACAAATTTCCATACAAAATGTTATGCCCTATTACGCCCTATGAATTGCCTAAAACTTTGATACCAATGGCTTAGCTTCAAAAATAAATTTCACTATATAAACATATAAACTAATAAATAATAAATTGACGGGCCGATTGGCGTGGTTGGATAGTAATAGATACTTGCCTTTCACGCCGAACCATTTGTGTGCATAAACATGTCTGTTTGTCCTGAGTCTGGGTGTAATTATCTGTATAAGTATGTATTTATAAATGAAAAGTAGTTTAGGTAGTATATTAGTTGTCTGGTTTCCATAGTACAAGCTCTGCTTAGTTTGGGATCAGATGGTAAAAGGACGTGTAAAAAAAAAAACAAAAAATCGTAAATCGATAAAGTTATCTGAAATCTAAGCTAGCTTAGATCTCAGATGCCAAGATCTTGAGTACAAATCTCGATCAATTAAAGTTTATTGGACATATTTCAAGGAAGTGTCAGTTGCCACGATATTTGGAGTTGGTAGTATTTACAGCAATATTTTGTGTACAATCACATCTGGCTAGTTGGTTGGTAACTTAGTTTCTATTGAGAATAGATATCGTCAAACATTGAATACATATTGACTCAAAATAAACTCTAATTCGTAAATCTAATTCTATACATAATTTTACTAACGATATTCTTGTTTGTACAGCATAATTATCTAACACTTTAAACTCTTTACACACACATAAAAATTAATTAGTCTCGCAAGTCATTAACAAACAATGAAATAAAATTAACATGAAATTTCATTCAGAGTATTTTCATATGAAACACGTATAGTTAATTTTAGTCCATCCGCAGTGGACACGAGGATAATTCAGAGGGCGGCCACGCTCAAGCTAACATACTACAATAAAGTACATACTGGGTTTCGTGCATGTATTAAGGGCTGGTTATAATATTTTGCGATTCACGTGAGTACAAATATTCAGTTTGAGAAAATGATAACAAGTGTTGAATAGATAGATAGACGTTTTGTGTTGTTTTGAGTTATATTTAACTTTCTTTAAGTTTTGATTTTATTATTTACGAACTCTACGTTTTCGGTTCTTCAGAGCTTTAAGTTTAAGAAATACGTCACGAATATCAGATTTTCGTATAAATAGATATTCGAAATTTAAAATAAAAAAAGCACATTATATTTAATCATCGGTACACATGTGTATACGTACCGAAAGTAAATACGTTAATTCACTGGCTACTGATTAATTATGCATTAAAATACAACAATAAAATTACCTCGACCAGAGGCAACCCTAATGAGATATGCAAATTTAGTGTTTACGTTTCAACGTGCTCCCTAGATCGATAGCTCCTGTGTTAATAGTGTGATAAAAGTAATCTTTATACTAAGTGATTTAGAGTTAAATTATGACACAATATTAAAAAGGAATATTGAAGTTGGTTTTGAATAAAATGTACTTATTTTTATGAGTAAAATTCGTATTCAAAGTATAGTACAGTAAAGTAACAGCCTGTTAATATCCCACTGGGCTAAGGCCTCTACTCCCTTTTGAAGAGAAGGTTTGGAGCTTATTCCACCACACTGCTCTAATGCGGGTTGGTAGAATACACATGTGGCAGAATTTGAATGAAATTAGGCACATGCAGGTTTCCTCACGATGTTTTCCTTCACCGTCAAGCACGAGATGAATTATAAACACACGAATTACGTATATTAAAATATTGTGTACTGCATAAGTGCTTATGTACTTAAATAAATTCAAAGGCGTTCTTAAATGTCCCGTCATGTGCTGTAACATCAGCGACATTCGTGAACGGTCGTGGGTAATGAATGAATGAATGACACATGTACATATTTGAATACAAAACGAAGCAAAGTACGTGCGTTGCATATAAGTTTGCCGCTGGGCACGGGTGTTTAAATCCTGGCAAGACGTGTTAGAGTCCTTTTTTTAATTATACAGATAATGTTATGGCGCTGTCTACTGATTATACAATCAAATATTTGAATAGATATGCATAATATGCCTCATGTGTTTTCTACCTTATCATTATTTTGTTCTTATAATAAGGCGGTAGAATATGGAATAAACATAGTACGTATGAATGGAACATAATCTTTACGCTGGCTATTTCGCAGTCACTTTGTTGGCCATCACCATAATTTTTCTTCTTGCGCAAGAATTTAAATTTTGCCTTGACTCCTAAGATATTAATGTAAATTAATCCTTTTATAATTCCAGTGAGGCAACCGCGTTTTTTATTGCCTTTCAATCGATTGAAGTATTTGCAACTAACAGTTTAAAAACGACAAATTGAATTACTTCTAAATATTTTTTTAAGTATAGTTTAATATTTTACACAACTCGATGATTTATTTCACACAAACTAAATAAACAAACATAGTCTGTTCAAAGGCGGTGCCGCTTACGGCATTCAAATGGAATTAAATTTTACTTATTCCATTATATAATTCAAACAATAACAAAAAATTAAATGTACGGTTGGGAAAGAAGAGACCCGGGGAGGAACAAAGTCCTTTACGATATTTTTTCGTGTGCAAATGGACTTCAGGAACAGCCTTGCTACTACTGATACGTGCCGATGAGCAAACCGTTCAATGGTAACATGCTCACACGCTTATTTTCGTAATATTTTAGGATTTGTTCGTCTGTTCTTTTTGCTCTATTATTACGCATGCTTGATGCTTTATTACTTCGACGGGCCAAATGGGCCTTGCGTCTTGCTGGCATTTTTCACTATAACATACGCACACAAATAGACCAAATTGTTGTATTTACTGATAAACACGGTATACCGATAATGTATTCGAACTTTTAGTATTTTACCAACCTTTTCAATATCATAAAAGACGTTTATATTTCTTATCAATTAAATAAATCGTTAAATAATTTGCAAATTTTTAAATGTCAAAATGACGCAACGCTTCGCGTAAATGACGTAGACGAAAGTTCGATGACGTTCACTATAAGTAATTATTTTGATATTGTTCATACCAAAATGATTACAAAATAGGATGATGGGTTAGGAGGGTGAAAATTTGAGGTTATAGGTATTTTTTGATGCTACATCAAAATAAAATACAGATAAAAAAAATCTAAAAAATAGAAAAAAAGAAATTCTGGATAGGGACACCCTTATCACCTAGCAGTATGAAATATACTTTACGACCTATTATCATACCTCCAAAATATACATAAAAAATTTCATAAAAATTGGTCGAGCCGTTTCGGAGGAGTTTGGCGACAAACACCGTGACACGACATTTTTATATATTAGATATGTACGTATAGTTATGTATTGTATTGTTTTATCGCTATGTTCGATGTAGTCTATTAATACCGATAGACAACAAAAAACCAAATAGCCGAAATCAGTGTACTTGACCGTATCTTCTTTTTTGATAAAAAGTTAGTTTATAATTACATTAAATTTAATTAGATTAGAAGGTAAAATGTTATTAAAATTTGTAATTTTAATAAGACGAATCTAATTGAGGAAAACACTGCATATAAAAACTGAATTAAGCCCTCAAAACAAATTACTCGGGCTATTTTTAATCTTGAAGCTTTCTAGCTTCAAGATTAAAAATTGATTAGTAATTATTATTAATTAATTATATATTAGCACGAGTAACAAAGTTTATATTATATTTTTTCCACTTGACGGTAAATGATCACCACATCCCATAGATATTCACACTATAAGAAATATTAACAATCTCAAAACTCGTCAGTGCACCACAAATGTTGGGAGCTAAGGTTCTCTTGTGCCTCCAGTTATATTGGCTCACTGGTAGAACATGTAATTAGTGCTTACCCAGGTAAAAAGCTCTACCGTCAAGCAAGCTCTAATTTTAATTTATATATTTGCTTACTAAACAATTGACAACTAAATTTATTAAAAATAAAAATAAAAGAAAATCGTTAAACAAATTGATATATAACAATACGGTGATAAGGAAGTTGTACTGTCGAAAATATACTCCGTATGCTGAACTTACCCCAATATTATTCGATCACAAAATTGGTATCGGTAATATTTTTCATGTTTTGTTTTAACTTAATTTTGCAGATAGTTTTGTAATAATTGTTATTTTTTTATGACAAAATTTTATGTAATTCTGACGATGATGATACGGATAGAAAAACAATGATGGTAGAGTTCACTGGTGGTAGGGCTTTGTGCAAGCTCGTCTGGGTAGGTAACACCTAGTCATCAGATATCGTACCGCAAAACAGCAGTACTTGGTTTTGTCGTGTTCTGATTTGAAGGGTGAGTGAGCCAGAGTAATTACAGATACAAGGGACACAACATCTTAGTTCCCAAGGTTGGTGGCGCATTGGCGATGTAAGCGTTGGTTAAAATTTCTTACAATACCAATGTATATGGGCGTTGATGACCATTTACCATCAGGTGGCTTATATGCTCGTCTGCCTACCTATACTATAATAAAAAAATAAAAAAATAAAATTGGGCGATTCTTAATCATATAAAAACATTTTAAAAAGATTGCATCGCAAATTGTTACCATTAATAATTTAAATATCTCTCTTCAGATTAAATTTTAATACGTCTTTGATGTCGTCCGATCGCTTAGCCCCAGAGCCAGTTCTTTGATCTGTCCCCATGTAAACAGATGTTCTCTTGATCTTTCACTTTTATCAATTATATTTTATTTAGATTTATGTTAGTGTAGTATGTTTCCACTAAGTTAAGCTCAAGCTTATTAGGAGGCAATATTATAGGACGCAGAAACTACCTATAAATGACCCACAGCTGGGCTAGGGCTAGTTACGTTTACGGTAGCCGGAGGATTTGAGAAAAACCAAAGTTTCTATTAACACTTTAATTAATTTCTAGATCTTACATATAACTTAATCCTAAGACACAATACTTCCTACCTTATATATATACTTAATCCTAAGAAAAAATACTGATCGATGCTGGATCGAATGATGATCGAAAAAAATCAATGCACATATTGAATGCTGCATATAATTAGACTATCCTAATATATAGAGCTAAAAATGCTGATCTACTAGAGTAATTAGGTGGTACGTGCGGAGATGACTTGCGGTGGTGACTTCGCAGCTACGTGCTTTTAGGGACTGTACGTCACAAATATGTAAATTGATAAAGTACTGATCGCTTAACTAGGTTGCGGCGGCGACTGCGCGGCTATGTGCTGCGTCAGCGATCCTCCCTGAGGTGATGTATGTAACAGGCTTCTCTTCTTTTTTGAGGAGGTTTTGTAGCTTATTCCACTACGCTGCTCCAATGCGGGTTGGTAGATTATTCATGTGGAAGAATTCCTTTTTTTATAGAATAGGAAGGCGGACGCGCATACGGGCCACCTGATGGTAAGTGGTCACCAACGCCCTTAGACATTGGCATTGTAAGAAATGACAACCATCGTTTACATAGCAAATGCGCCACCAATCCTGGAACCTAAGATTTTATGTCCCTTGTGCCTGTAATTACACTGGCTTACTCACCCTTCAAACCGGAACCGCTGTTTTGCGGTAGAATATCTGAAGAGTGGGTGGTACCTACCCAGACGAGCTTACACAAAGCCTTACCATCAGGCGAATACCTACCACCTGTGAATAAAGAGACATGCAGGTTCCTCATGATGTTTTCCTCCCCCGTCAAGCGGTGCATATAGCACGTATAATCAGTTATAAAGTGGTTGTTCTAGGAATAATAGTCATAAATATCATACTTTGTGTCAATTGTAACCTTACATACACGTCGCTTGTAATAGAGTGATCTTATTTGCATACTTTTTTAAATTCTCGTGAAAGTTCTTGTTTCTCCTTTAATTAAGCGCTACAGCAGCGCTTGCATAAGATAATAGTGCCTCTATAATAGGCACTAATTTATTTCGCACATATATTTTTTCTTCGCACTATTATTAGTGCTAGGGCACTTATGTTCCTACCTAACGCCCTAGTCCCTAGGCTGTGCCAGTGCACAACCAGTGCGTTGCAGTCAACGAAAAGGTTTCTCTGTTTCCCGATAATTTCAACTAACTTAATACCAATGGGTATATACCCATTGCATAAGTCTAGAGGTGAGACAATTGTACATTGCTTACTAAGCGCATTCACTTACTTCTCATATCATTCAAATATAATAATTATATAATAACACACGCACATTTATACTTAATAGTTTTATTGTTAACATACTAACTACTATATTTTTCTTGAGACTTTTTCAATCATTTTTTACAGTCTTTGTTTTCGATTATAAAAGTGTACAGCTAAGCAAAAGAGATAACTCAGGAACCATCAGACCGTGAAATTGGATCAAGTAGTGTCTACGCAAAATCATTACGCTCCAATATATTATACGTATTATATGGTATGTTACATAAGACGGAGTTGAATATATTAAATTAAGAATATTACAATGTTAAGTAATATGCAATACACATTTTATTTTACTACCTGTTCCACGTGATTCCACTGATGTTAATGATTATGAGTCGATAACCTTTCTTAATTAATTGGCTATTTACCGTGAAAAGGTTTCTTCGAATCAGACAAGTAGGTCTTGTGATTAACGTGTTCAAACAAACAATCTCTTAAGCTTTATAATATTGGAATACACTGCAGATCCCGAGATCCTGGGTTCAAATTCTAGGTCGGGCTATTAAAAATAAGTAATTAGGGCTTTTTGTCGAAAATTCTCAGTAGCAGTCCGGAGTGCGGAAGTTGGAAGTCTGTACACTCTCGTACCTCAGAAACACGTTAATCCGTTGGTACTGCACCTGAACTCTTTTAGATTTATAGAATTAGATGACAAACCGACACTACCGGAGTGACTATGAGAGTGAGAGAATGGAGATTACGCACCACTTGTGAGTTACGAGTTTATTCTGAAAGAATAGTTCTACAAATCAATATTTCTAACTGTCTTGGTAAATAATAATTGATGAAATTTTTACTGAACACTAACATTAGTAAATATATTTCGATCTATATTTACTAAATAAATAAAAATAGTTTTTTATATATGTCCTCAATGTATTCCTAATCCATTAATCCAATTGTGATGAAACTTTGGTGACTTTTGGTGATTCGAGTGTTTGTCTTTCAATACAAATTTTGTAAATACAACTTCGTTCTACCCTTGCAAAGCCGGGCAACTTTAAAATAAATATACAAATTTATTATTCGATAGAGCTACCTAGGAATTAACGTGAATAATAAAAAATACTGAACGTACATATTTAAGCTTCATTTAATAATAATAACGGATTCCCTCTTCCCCCCGGACCTCTGACTAGAGTAGACGTGGACAAGAACCTTTACGAATCTTTTTTCTAAAAATTTAATTTAAAAACTCAAAAATAAATCAAGTTTAAAAATTAGGAGCGCAGAAGTGCATTGGAACCAAACACAACATAGCTGCAAAAACTGTGTGAGTACCTCTGATTCATTATACCCTGGTACTTTAACCCGGCTTACAGCGCCTACAAAATTAAAAACGCAACATTCCATCTCTGTGCGTTTTTGCTTCACAAGATACTCTGCTTACCTCTACGCTTATATATGACCCTGGTACCTAAGGAGATAAAAGTACAAGTACTGCTTCCGGTTTTACCCTATGCATTCTTTGCTTTTGCTTTGACGTCACATTATTAATACTGCTACAATCCTGGTATTATTTGTATAGTATACGTAGAATATCGTGCTGTGACATTTTGAATGAGATTCTCTTCATATCGTATAGTCTCCTAGTACTTGTAATCGCAATGGATAAATCATTCTCTGAATCAAACTTAAATGACACCAAAACTTATGAAGATAAAACACCCCCTACTTTCGTAAGCCAGAGAGTTAAGCGGCGTAGAGAGGAGGATTGTATTTTTGATTCACTTAAAAATGATATAAAAGAATTATCGTCTCTTTTATTTGCACAAAATACTGAACTGCAAGCTATAAAATCTACTCTAAAAGACATTAAACAGACAAATACTAACATTGAAAAAACCATGGAATTCTTAACCCAAAAAAATGAGGAACTACAGAACAAAATAAATCTGTTGGAGATACAATCAAAAAAGGATCGGGAATGTATTACTTTACTAGAGGACAAGATCGAGGATATGCAGCGAAATAATAGGAAAACTTGCCTCGAAATAAAAAATGTCCCGAAAATTAATAATGAGACTAGGCAGGACTTAATGGATATGGTAATAAACCTAACAGAAAGCATCAAATGCAAAATTGAAAACTCTGATATTAAAGACATTTATCGGGTTCAGGGGAAAAAGGACAAAAATAAAAATACACCAATAATCATTGAAACAAGCTCAACAATTATTAAAACGGATATTCTAAAAGCTTGTAAAAACTTTAATATTAAAAATAAAGAAAAACTGCGGGCCAAAGATCTTGGCTTTAAGACAGAAGAAAATACCCCGATTTACGTTTCGGAACAATTAACGGCTAGAGCGGCTCGACTGTTCTTCTTGGCAAGAGATCTCTCCTCGTCCAAACAGTACAGGTTCTGTTGGACTTCGTTCGGTAAAATTTATGTGCGCAAGGACGAGACATCACCTGTTATTCGTATTAATAATGAATCACAGATCAATCAGTTGATGCAAAAAACTTGACTATATTTTCTCATTTCTTGTTTTGCTAACTATAGTTTTTACTCTTTTAATTTAGTCACTTTTGTTATTTTGTTGTTGTTGTTTTTTGTTTGTAAAATTAGATTTAAGTATAAAATATTTTTCTTGTATCATATAACGTTCACATAAAACTCTCATGCAAATCACTTGCCACGCACACACACCCACGTTCCTTTATTTCTTTATTACTTAATAATTCATAAAGCAATGTTGTACCAATGTAAATACGCATCCCTTATATATTTACAACGTAATATTGAGTTAACCTATGATTATGGATAAGTCTCTGCAAATTATACAAGACATAGATAATACAGAAATCGCTAAGTCTATCGAATGTTCCATTGAAGACTTACAAAATAATATTTTTAAGAAATCGAGTTTAAATATAATTCATCAGAATATAAGAAGCATATATAACAATTTTAGTGATTTTGAAATAACTTTTTCACAATTTAAAATTAATATTGACGTTATCATATTCACAGAATGCCGTTTAAATTCAAATAAAAATATTCCATTATTATCTAATTACACTGTCTATTTCACTAATAAATTATTTAATCAAAATGATGGTGTCGTGGTTTACATTAAAAATGAACATAAAGTGAAAGTAAAGGAAATGAACTTAATACATGCGTCTGGATTGGAAATAATGATACACAATAGCATAATTTTGGCCATCTATAGATCACCCTCTAATACAAACGCAGAAGACTTCATTAATTCGCTACTAGCACATTTGAATTCGATCAAATCACGACATAATATTATAATCACGGGCGACATTAATATAAATATAATCGCTAAAGAAACTGCACAAACCTATGAGAGAAATAATCGACAAAAATATCTTACATCATTAATAATGCATGGTATCCTGCCCGGGCACATGTTTCCTACAAGGGATCAATCATGTCTAGATCATTTTATGTTAAAAATAAACAAAAAGTTAACCATAGCAACTGTTGCTGTTCTAAACACATCTATAACGGATCATCTTATGACTTTACTTAATTTATCTGATAGTGTAACCCAATCAAACAAAAATCAAGCAACTAAAACAATAGTCGATTACGAAAACGCTTGTAAATTACTACAAGAACAGAATCTGGCAGAACTTTTTCTCCACACTGATCCAAATGTTTATACGGATCTCTTGATAAAAAAAAATTATTTCTCCCTTACAGAGCACACTAAAACTATTACTATTTCTAGAAGCAAACAAACTATTAAACCTTATATAACACAGGGCATACTACGCTGTATTAAAAATAGAAATGACATGCAAAGAAAACTTAAATTAGATCCCAATAATGAAATATTAAAAATTACTTATCGAAGATATAGAAATTTCTGTAATTCTCTTATTAAAAAAGTTAAGCGTAAATATAACAAAGAAAAGTTAGCTAAATCTTGTAAAAATAATCAAATTTTATGGCCTATAATCAATGAAATAACACAATTCAAAGAATGTAAAACTACTAATACTAACTTACTTGATATTCTACCATCGTCAACACTTTCTGTAAATTTTGTAAACAATTTTTTTGCTAATATTGGTAAAGATTTGGCAGAAAAAATCATTTCGACCGATAAAGTTTCACGCTACAAATTTTCACCAGTGACAACTTATGTGTCTTCTTTTGTCTTACTTGATTCAGATCCTTTTGAAGTAGAGCACATTCTGATGCAATCAAATTCTACGAGTGCAAATGGCTGGGATGGGATCCCTACAAGCTTTATAAAATTATGCAGGAGTTTTCTGCTACCCTTTCTCACTCAATTAGCAAATCTGTGTTTTAAGACTGGAGTTTTCCCAATAGCACTGAAGAAATCAATTATTACACCTGTGTACAAGAGTGGAAATAGAGATGAAGTTAGTAACTACAGACCAATTTCTGTCCTACCATCTATTGCTAAGATTCTTGAAAAACTTATAAACAAACGTATTGTAAATTACCTAAACAAGTTTAACATATTGGCTAAGACACAATTTGGATTCAGAAAACATTTATCTACAGAAGATGCAGTTACAGATCTTACTGATCTAATTGTTAATAAACTTGACCAAGGTAAAAAGTGTTTAACAGTATTTCTTGACTTAAAAAAAGCATTCGACACAGTCTCTATTCCTATACTTGTACACAAGTTAGAACAAATTGGAATTCGTGGTACTCCACTTAATCTTTTAAGATCTTACTTAAATGATCGCGTACAGTGCGTAAAAATTGGGCAACATATTAGTGAGGATGCAAATGTCACCTATGGCGTCCCGCAGGGGAGTGTTTTGGGTCCAACCCTCTTTCTTATATATCTAAATGACCTCTGTAAATTAGAAATTGATTCAGGTCAGGTCTTCTCTTACGCCGATGACACTGCAATAGTTTTTTGGGACAATACTTGGGACGATGTTTACAAACACGCAAACTTAGGGCTAATTCAAGTTTCGGAATGGCTAAATGATAATCTTCTTACGCTAAACACAACAAAAACAAACTATATATGTTTTTCTATACGCAATTCGACGCAGCCAAATGATGACTACAGTATCAGGATACATAAATGTGATTATAAACTTTCTCTACCTTGTAAATGTCAGCTTATATCTAAAGTAGATAAAACAAAGTATCTTGGTATTATGGTCGATCAAAATTTAAACTGGTATGCTCAACTTAATTTAGTGTCTAACAGAATGCGAAAACTTACCTGGGTTTTTAAGAACTTGCGACACGTTGCTAATAAGGACTTGTTAAATAAAGTATATATGGTCTTGGCACAATCAGTCTTATCCTATTGTATTCCGATTTGGGGTGGGACTTCAAAAACAAAATTTTTGGAACTGGAAAGAGTGCAAAGATCTCTTTTAAAGGTGATGTACTTTAAGTCCTACAGATTCCCAACTACCGAACTTTACGAATATGGAAACCTTCTGTCAGTGAGAAAACTATATATCTTACTCTCCATCGTAAAATTACACAAGTCCATTAAATTTGACCCTAAAGTATTAACTAAAAGACGTAAGGATATTAAATTACTCTGCACATTTCCCCCTGCAAAAAGTAGTTTTACTAGAAAACAATATAGAAGACAAGCTACTTATCTATACACTAAAATAAACCGTAAAGTGAACATTTATGGTATGAACACATATAATTGCAAAAAAACGTTAAAAGACTGGTTAAAAAAATTGGATTACTATGAAACTGAAAAATTAATGGAAATAATTACATAATTATTTAAAAACTAACAGTACAACTGACTATCAGACACACACACACACACACACACACACACACTCGCAAACATACACGCGCGTTATATGAATAAAACTACGTTGAAGTTATATGTTACCTTTTTAAACGATTCTTAATTTGTAATAATGTTACTTTTTCATTGTTTTTACCTTAATGTACTTGTTTCCGTTTGTGGAAGAGCGGGGACTCCTAACACAAGTTAATTCCATTACTTAAAAGGAGCTCCCTAGCTGTATCTGTTGTATCTAGGTATAAGTTACAGAAATAAACAATTTTTAATTTTTTTTAATTTTTTTTAATTTAACGGAATATTAAAATGAATTTGTACAGGAACATTTAGGTCAAGAATCTTGCCATTTAAATGTTTGTAATAAAATTAATATTCAAAAAGTATCAAATAAAATTCAACGGCTGTTAAATTGAAACCTAGCTTATAATAAACCACGTCGAGTTTCTAAAGATTACATTATTATTTCGCTAAAGCAGTCACATAAAAATATTCTATAATTAATAGTTTTATTGTTAACATACTAACTTCTATATACTCACTTTCACATTAAAAACATTACTTGTTTTCGCCCGCGTGTTAAGCCCTCCGTAAACATTAAGTAGCCTTTTTCCTTCCCTGGGGTTAGCTTGGTCCATACAAAATTTCATCCAAATCGGTTTAGTGTTTTAGCCGTAAATACGTAACAAACAGATAGGCAGACAGAGTTCTATCGTATTTATAATGTTAGTATAGACTAGTTTACTCCCGCGATTTCGCCTGCGTGTGAGTGGGGGGAGCTGTAGGTATCTTATGTTCATTTCTGTTCCTCTGATAATAAGTAAGTAAAATTTCAAATCAGCTAAGAAGTTAATGCGTGAAAGTTTAACATACAAACCAATTCGCTGTCGCATTTACGATTTTAGTAAGGTAGTTTGGATTAAAATATTTCTTCGGTTTACTGCAATGAACTTGGAACGATAATTGTTACAATATAAATAAAATATAATATAAAATATAATAAATATCTTTAAATGTTTTTTTTACTGGTGGTAGGGCTTAAAGCAAGCTCGTCTGGGTAAGTACCACCCATCAGATATTCTACCGCAAAACAGCAGTACTTGGTATTATTGTGTTCTGGTTTGTAAGATGAGTAAGTCAGTGTAATTACAGTCACAAGGGGCATAAAATCTTGGTTCCTAAGGTTGGTGGCGCATTGGAGATGTAAACGATGGGTAACATTTCTTACAATGCCAGTGTCTGTAGATGTTGGTGACCAATTACCATCAGGTGGCCCATACGCTCGTCCGCGTACCAATTCTATAAAAAAAAAACTTATCATGACCTTGACATAGACTTATTTAATTCACATAAAAAGAGCTCACAATTTATTCTTAGTAAATCAATTTCAGCGAGTACTTTGTAATATAATTCTTTTTCGACACGGAACTGATATCACTGTTAAAAGCGGGTTAACCAGTCAGATGCGGGTGTGAAAGATACGTATTTGTCAATGTCTAGCGTCAAATAGCAGACATTAAGATTCGGCGCTGTGACGATTGAAGTGATTCACGGTTCGTAAGAATACTATATCGTGCGGCATTCCTTTTTAAAATGTAGACGTACGATAGACGGATATATTTTCAAATTTCTGATTCTCGTAGTTCGAAGTTATTATACAATAATTAAAAAAGTTATAAACATAAATAAAACTATGAATGGGATAAATTTGACAAATAAACCTCATATTGAATTGTTGGCAACAAGGCAAAAAGCTCATTTTATCGAAAGTGTCTACCATCGCTTAGATATTTGCAACACCGAAAAACTTGATGGTTCATTGCTAGCCTTTTTAAAATGAGTGTGCTCAAATGTGCTACTTTTCTGTGTCGTGCGCTCGTGTGGAAACGTGACTTAAGTCCGCGAATATCAACGTCCGTGTGTCACTTGTGTCCATAACGTGCGTAGCTCGGCGTTGTTCCATCGTGATCTCGTTGAAATGATTGCGTCTTTATATGAAATTATGTGTTTGTTTGACATAGTAATTTACTTCTTTTTGCTTTCACTCCGTAATGTCTGTCCCTTGACAGATTCGATGTTTTCCCGCTACGGTACTACCATTTGTATCTTTTTCGATTACATTTTATTGTGTTATAAGGTTTATGTTAGCACTTATTCTCTCGGAACGTGTTTGGTTTTAATAGTCTTTTGAAATCAGTCGGTTTATATTACGCACCAATATATTTTTAATTAAAATAAGAATAATTCAATGTAATTAAATAAGTTAGTATATATTTTAAAGTGAACTAACGTCCATTACTCTTTAATTTGGCTTTGTTATATGTGCTTTCACAGATACTGAACAACATAACAAAAACGGAATATATGATGCGAAAATAAATCCACTACGTATGTCGATCGGACGTCATGCGTCATAATATTGTCACGCTGGAAATATCAAACGCTAAACCCTTTGTGATGTGTCATATAAACAAAAAAACCAATACGTTGGACGTTGTGTATTGATGTGGGCGTATGCAATATGAGGGTTCGCTTTAAATTGAATCCATCAATATATATATACAATTGAAAATATTTGTTATATCATTTAGTTTATATTTATTTATAGCTTAATTTAAATACGGGGTTTAAAACTAATTACGGAATGAGTTTGGAGGACTTAAATTAAACTAAAAACTAAATATCTTTTTTTACTATGTGGTGGTCGCTTTGAGATGACCCAGCAATAGATTTTGTAGTTAGTGCCTCCTTAATAAAAATTATAAGCTATATTTTTTTCTCAAATATTCATATTTCCTTCCTAAAAGGCCGGCAACGCACCGGCAAATCATCTGGTGTTATTTTCCATCAAGTCAGCCGGCTATTTTGCAGACTCCAAAAAAAACATATTTGTGTTACCGTGCCTTTAGTGTATCATTTTTATTTTTATTTTTCTCTCCCGGTAGAATCCACTCACTGAACCGGTTAGCTTTACATTCAATTCAATCTTATAAAAATAATTTTAAAATTATTCAAAAGTACTTTTAATAAGCTCCAAACCTTCTCCTCAAAAAGGGAGAGAAGGCCTTTAGCCCAGCAGTGGGATATTCACAGGCTGTTACGGTTACGGTACGGTACTTTTAAGAGCCTACCTAATTAATACCTAATACTCTAATGAAGCAGATCAAAAACATAATAAGCAGAAGTAACATATTTATCATATGCCTTTATTCACTAATAAAGGAAATTCTCAAAGTTCAATAGCACTCATTATAAGTAAGCACTGTCAATGCTTACTGAAACTTCAAAGGCTGAATACACAAGCTGTTTCAAGTTATTATACCTTATAACTTAAATAAACCCAAAATGCTAATAAACCACATAACAAAACCCAGCATAGAGCCAGCACACAATTAAAACTTGTCTCATTAATAACTAGAAATTTAGGTCACAGCCGCTGAGAGTTGGCTTAAGGCTCTATGGACACTGAAAACTGCATTAACTTGAAATTGTGTGATAATTAAAAGGCATAAATATTTATAGAGTACCTTCTCCGCACGCTGCTTCGTTTGCCTAGATATCTCATATTGAAGTGTGGTCTTGTCTGTTCCAAGTGTGACTTACTTTAATTTATTATTTTTGTAATAAGAACATTGTTAATTGAACTTTCACTTGCGTTTTTGATTCCACAAATACATTTTTTTCCTGTAATTTAAAGGGAATTATGTTTGATTCAAGGTCAAATTTAAGGCAATTTTATCAAATAATACAAAGCGGTCCGTGAGATATAATAAAAAAAACAGGCAAGTACAGTCATAGGAACTGTCGATAGAAGTGAAAACTTGAAACTGTTAAATATGTTTGTCCAATTGCCACATCTATTTACATTCCAAGTAATAATTCTATTCCTTTTTATTATATAGCATTTTATTCATCGAAATACTCAGTATGTCCTAAACTCGGTACAAAATATTAATACGGCTTAATTTAAATAAATAATATTTAAAAAGTTTTATTACATGTATTTGCTGTTAGTGTTAACATACATTTAATCATTATTATATTCATTAATTTCCACAATACTTGAATTATTTGTACTTTCAACGATTTCATTATGTTAAAATTAGCATGTCGGTGACGCGAAGCACGACTCTATCCCCTACGATAAACCAGCGCAATGCGCCTAAAGAAGTTGTCACTTAAAAAAATATATACATATTATATTCGTGTAAAAATTTAACTTGTTTTTTTAAAGATAAATTTTCCAAATCAACTTATAAAGTTATTCACTTCATTCTCCTATGAGAGGAATTCTGATTTTATGCTTTCGATATTTAATATTTTAAGCTTTAAATTTTTTACCTTACGTTATAAATTGTATTTCTATAAAACTTTTAACTAAAAAAGAGTTTGAAATCTGTAGAGATAGGATAGTAAATAGTGTGTTGTTGTGTTTAGTAATAGTTCTTTTACGTATTTGATTGCAAAGAAGTTAATTGCGATTTGTATGGAATGAAAACAACGTCTCGTGATATCACCTAACTATACATAGAACAGGTGACATAACCAAATGTACATAACATTAATTCAGCATCATGGTGGAATAAGCTACAAATTTTAGTAGAACTATCTTTTAAGTACTTATCCAAATTTTTAAATTGCATGTTTATTTTTACATAATAACATTATAATATGTCTTAAACAATATTTTAACTTTGCTTTTTTATAAATTACGAACAAATGGGCCACTTGATGGTAGGTGATACATAACCCTCGTAGAATTTGTGATGAGGTAGGTACCTCATCACAAACCAATGGGGACTTGCACAAAGCCTAGAAACAAACTCATATTGTTTACCTCGTTGCCTGAATTTCATTATACTCACGTAAGTGAACTGTTGGGTGCCCTGTACACTTTTTACGTGCAAGAATATTGCGTAACGCGTCGTGTACATTTACTGTATAGCTAATGTATTTTTTATAACTCAATTTAGTATATATGTCGTTTACTTTTATGATACTGTTCTAACGTGTTTAACACGTAGGTTTTGTTTTATGGGCCTGTGTAAAATGTGGTAGACAATGTGACTTGAAATATTTTGACTTTATTTTGTCGGATGTAGTTATTAACACAAGTTGACAGTTATTAACACAAAAATACATTTTACACAGATTATCAAATTCCTCATTTTTCAGTAGGGCAAGGATGCAGCTTATACTACCAGATTAAAATTGCAGTGAAAACATTGTATCTACAATTTTTTCATCGCTGAGTAATTTAAGTCAACTCAGATCAATATGAGCTTAGTGTGGGTTTTTAAAGTTCTGAATCGATTGAATTAAAAAAAAAATTAAAATAGATTTGATAGATTTGAATAGATGCCTTTGATCACAATTATAAAACAAGTTAAGTTAACAAAATAAGTTTATTATGTCCATGTATTTATAGAAGAAATTATCAAAATGTTGTTCGTACAAAGTAATTGTAATGTGTGATTATTTGCAATACGAACATTAATCTATGTATGTCATATTTCGTCGTGTCAATAGTGTTGTATGCTATGGATTTCCCGGATAAGGAAGATCTCGTTAATAGTCTATTAAGTTGCCGCGGCACGCGACGACATGCTTCGGATTGGTTCGCTATTTATCGTTGGTATGGTTATATGGCCACAAACAGAGTGTGCTCTGAAAATCGTGGACAAATAGTCTTGATGAATATTTAATTGTGTCAATGTTTGTTAAGGAAAATTACTTTGAGCCCAAAATCGAGTACATATAGTTTACATGTGCCAAATTATTATACTTATTTGTTGAAATAAAAACTAGCTTCAAAATAACGAAAAAGAAAATAAAATACACATACGCACACATAAACAAGTAGCCACACAGTAGAGAGTATATACGCTCACGCGCAAAAGAGAACTTTATAATTCCATTAAAATGACATCGCTGGCGTGGTGTATGTTTTTGTTAATTTTTATTCTATATTATAAATATTATGATACGAAAAAAACACAAGCACACATCAACGTACTCGACTATACAAGCACACTATCTCCAATGGACGCAAACATACACTCAAAATTTCTGAACTTTTCCAAATATGTATAAAAACAACTTTACTGAAGTTTCAAATCTATGAAAGGTATCACTTATGTAGCATAGACGTTCAATAATTCAAAAGCATAAAGTAATATAACACAGCTGTGGAAAGGCTTCTTATACTGTTATGGTTCTCCACTATTGGAAGGAAATAGTTGTATATATTGCAGAAATTGATAACTCTCAGTAAAAACGGATCATATGAGGTATGAGCCATCTCGGATTTAGTGGAAGGACTTACTTAATCCTTGAATGAAATAACCGCCAATAGGCACTAGGGCAAATAAGCCTTACCCAATTACATACAGGTTTCGACATTGGTTCTTCGGTTAAAATCTATTGAATTCACTGGGTCCTCTCGGCTTATTGTAAACAACGGGGTTGTGTACACCCATATTGTTAAACTAACACCTTACACGAGGTCATTAAGTACACATTGTATAACAATTAACACTTCGAATGACGTTCAGTATAATACTGAAAATCAACTCATTTTAGTTGTGTCCGGAAATTATTTGCAGCTCGATGCAAATATATCTTCTTTCGCAATTATAATATTTAAATTAAATACCGATTGTTTAATAAAACTTTAAAGAGGAAGGCAGATATTGGCACTGTAATATTAAGTATTCTTTACAGCGTAAATGTGTTGTTAACTATTGAAACTAAGATGTTATAACTCTCGTCTGTTCAGCCAGTGACTCAATCAGTTTTTAAGCTATAATAATAATAATATCCTGATACATTTACACACGGCCCTCTGATCCCAAACTAAGCAGAGCTTGTACTATGGAAACCAGACAACTGATATACTATATATACTACTTTTCTTTTGTAAATACATTCTTACACTGAGACTCAGGACAAACAGACATGTCCATGCACAAAAATACCTGTCGAAATCTGAAAATCGAACCCACAACCTTCGGCGTGAAAAGCAAAGTATTAAGCAACCACGCCAACCGGCCCGTCAGTCATAATTGAACACTCCAGACGAACCAGGATATAGAAATTAAATTTCCACACACTCACCCAGTAGTATAAAATATACCTAAATCTCAAAATAAACTACAATACTGTATAAAGTTGAGGATCTAGAAATTCTTAGGGAAATATATCAGCTAATTAAATTCACTGTTATGTGCATATACATGGGAATAATTAATAGAATAAAAGGCCGTTTCGTCTCGTGGCCCCAAAACAAAGATTTACCTCGTATTACATGAAGCATGTTGACCTATTGCGCTTGTGTGCTCACACGTACAAGCTATGAATAAATGGAACAATACGATTTAGTAACTATTGTTAGTTATTGTAAGCTAGCGATCCATCACCTGCGTTGCTCGCTCCGTTCTCTCCAACCATTGTTCCTTACAGAAGTGTACACTTCACTGCTCATTGAATAGTCACAAGATAAACGTGGAATTTATAATAACTGTGTATTTAGAATTCACTTGCGGCTTTGTTACCAGATACGAGTTTACTCTTGACGAGCTGCGTGTTTGTCATTACGCAAAATGCTTGTGATTTTTGAAATTATGTTTTACATTTCCATAAGTACAACAAGTGTAACACGCATAATAATTTATTTCGTTTATATAATTATTTAAATTTGGATTGTATATAATGATAAATAATCTCGCATACAATTACACATTTAACATATTTGGAGAGATAAATAGAAATATTAATAATGTCTTAAAAAGAAGTATTCCTATAATAAATGAACATCATAAAAATTATATAGCTTTTGCAATATTTCTATTCTAGATTTATATGATAATTATGGACGTCAACTGCACAGGATATATAATAATGTACCTAGTCTATTATCTCGCTACCTTAAAGCAATGAGACAGCAATCCGACTCGATCATGTGACAGTTCCTTGTTTCACAGGTATCATCAAAATATATTAAAACCCTCAAACTGCGAGGTTCTAAAGAGTTTTATGACACAAAACTCCTACAACTTTTAATTGGATTATCTATTGGTACCTTAACCCCACAAAATGTTTTTACATAAAATTTTTCCGCAAGATTATTTCTGATACGGTGACATATTATATCAATAATAATTCAACTATCCAAGAAGTAACGAGCATACGTGATCATGGCGTTATACTCGATAGTTCACTAAGTTTTAGGCTACATCTAGATAATATTATAAAAAATGCGTCAAAACTATCTGGATTTATTAATAGACAGTTAAAAATATTTAAGCAACCGAGCGTTTCTATTCTTTTATTTAATATACATGCATACAGTTTTCCATTCCTCGTCCAAATAGTAGCATGCGATATTGTACGACCTTTTGTCTTCCTACCTCTAGAACAAATGTACTTAGCCACTCGCCTTTATATCGCATGTGTTTCTTTTATAATAGTATTGGTTTGAATTATGATATTTTTACCGACAGTTCTATAGCCTCATTGAAAAAAAGTTTAAAAAAACTGTTTCGAGAGTTTATATTGTTTTGCAATTAAAAAAAACTTATAAGCTTAGATATTTGTTGCTGTCACAGACTAGACGTTTTGTTTGCACTTAATCAAAAGCGCATGTCGTGTCTACATCAAGAGAAATGTAATCATTTCAATTGTTTGATTGTCATTTTTTTTTGTAGACCTATGAACAAAAAATAAAAAAATAAAAAAATATCTTGGGATCTGACGCCAAGGCTGCATAGTTAATGATCACCGCCACCCATAGACAATATTAACCGTTTATTACATCGCCAATGCGTCACCAACCTTGGGAACTAAGATGTTATGTTCTTTTGGCCTGTAGTTACACTGACTTAATCACCTTTCAAATACAAACAATCCTGTTCTATTGCTGTTTGATGGTAGAATATCTAATGAGTGGATGGTACCTACTCAGATGGCACAAGGTCCTACCATCAAGAAATTATACTAGACAAGGTAAGTAAAATAATAACTCGAATTGAGTTTAATAAAACAATGTACAAACGATCCTTTCCAAATACTCTTTACTTCTTATGGATGCTTACTCGTATTGCACCAATAAAATGCTAGAAAAATACTCTCGGAACTTCAGAGGTTTTAAGAATTGAAATCTTAAAGTACGTCAATAACATAAAATAAATTGTCATTTTAAGGCTTTCTCGACGTTGACATAAATCTATGATATCTTTTTCTGTCTCAAGTTGTCAATTTTTTAAATTTTATTAGAAGTTATTATTGTTAACAATGGAGGGATCGATGAATGGATGAATGGAAAATGTATCATAGAAAGTACCCAAAAATCTGAATTACCTCGATTTTAGTGGAATGATTTACTTAATCCAGGCTTAATTGGGTAGTTCGATTGATATTCTACAGCCAGTTATTTATATTATTTTGATAGGCAATTAAAATATTGGAAATTTATATTTGAAATAACAATATCTAGGGATCAATCAAGAAGTGGGTGTCTGTTATTTGTAGTTAAATAAACGCAATACTCACCGAGTTATAATAGTTCTCTTCTTCAACCAAAATTTACGAAAACTATTGTCTGTAAAATACTTCCCACGAAAGGCACAGTTGTTAAATATAATGTAAAGTAAAGCGCTCCCTCTTTTAGTACGTTTTAAAACCTACGCGTAGTTGAGTACGTTAATTTCAACGCAAGTTTCAACCTAACCTCTCGCCTGTTCGTGGCACATCCTGTCCTGTAACTTAACCCAATCTAATGTGAAGTTATCAACATTTTATACGTTTCATTTCGAACAAAATACCCGTTTCCAATTTTGTGTCAGTTTACAAGCTCCCTCATTTTCGTGACACATACATTATTATCACACAAGTCGAGTTACACGAATGAACCTTTAATGCTTATTCAAATTCCAATTTGTCAGTTTATAAACATAAAGCATTACACACTGACGTTACGACGCATAAAAGAGATGTCAAACGGATTGAAGAGTTTACGGCCGTTCATGACTTCACAACAACATATCTCTTATGTGCATATATTAAGGATTATTTTGGCATGTGCTATTTATTTAGCGGTAATGCCGCTGTGGGCTACATTTTCATTGTCAAATAAATGTAATTTACGTCATGTTACCCCTTACCTCGGGCTATGCAGCGAATTCAGTGATAAGACTATTGATTTTGTTATTTATTACTGAAGATAGACTGAGCACATTGTGGGAACATTGTTAATGTGACAGTAATTGCTTATTATGGTATCTCTTTGGATAGTGTTCGAGAATAAATATAAATCATCATGTTGTAAGTTCGCTTTTACCCGCTTCGTTTTCATAGAGTTAGTTATATATCTTATCATTTTATGTACATATATCTGTAGATAGGAAAGAATAATTCATTGATTGGCATATCACTGCACAACCCAAACCACTGGGACTGAAACCATGAAAATTTACACACGCGTTCCTTTTACACAGAAGGCTAGCACTGAGATTTTTTTCTTAAAGATTTAACCACTAAGGTGATAAAGGATGAAACTTTGTATGAAAATTATTCATTTATGAAGAAAGATCTATGGGAGTTGATTGAAATAGTAAAAAGAAAACACTTCAGTAAAGTAATGACTTGATCTGAACACTTTTAATCTGTAACAAAAGTAAATAGTTTAATTTGTTTAGTAGCTGTTGATGAGCTAAGCTGTTATAAGTTATAAGCTATTATTGAGTTTAGGGTATAAAAAAAATGGAAATAAAATTAGAAAAAAAAGTATAAAGTAACATGGTATTATTCGTTAATATACATTTGTTTTCGTATTTAGTATGAAATATTGAATATGATATTCATATAATTTAATAACGAAATCCTAATAAACGATAAAATATATATTTTTAAAATTGCTAATTAAAACTTAATTATTTCTTATCGACACGGCATAATATTGACAAGTGATTCTTTTATCAGTTTGATTTCCAAATGTAATCAATATTTACCAATCAATCATTTATATTCAATACATTGAATGTAAACAGATTAAGATATTCAGTGTTAATCGCAACTCTGTATGGACTTATGAAATTGAAATATTTATCACCTTAGAACATCTGTTCTGTAAAGCGGACTGTGTTAATCCGTTATTTGTTGTATGGAATGAATAATTCATGAGATGAGAGATAAACCATTGATCGGTACGGATTATTTGTCGTTATCCTACCATTAGGCGATGTCGTTAGGAAAAGACGGTGATCGCAATTGCTGTAATGACACAGAATTCGATACCGTTATGTTATAAAAGTTTTTGCTCTATCCTCGTTTCGGTAGTTATCGTTCATTCAACGGATATGTATACTGTAACAGTCTGTTAATCCACTGCTGGGCTAAGGCCACTGCTGGGCTAAGGCCTCCTCTCCCTTTTGAGAAGTATCGGAGCTTATTCCACTACGCTGCTCCAATTCGGGTTGGTAGAATACATATGTGGCAGAATTTCAATGAAATTAGACACATGCAGGTTTCCATACGATGTCCTTCACCGTCAAGCACGAGATGAATTATATACACAAATTAAGCACATGACAATTCAACGGCTATGTATAACTAACCTAACAGAAAAGTATCTCGAGTAAATTCGAGTATATCAGTATATAAATGTACGCGTCGTATGTGAGTGAAATTAATTTGAGAGTTGTCAAATTACAACTTAAATGAGCTCTTTGTATTATATGCATTTAAAATTCTGATGACTTTATCATACAGTACATTCCGATAATAAAGGCGATACGGACATATGGGATTTTAGCAGATATCATTTTTATATGCGATTTTAAGAAATTCATAATTATTATGAGGATTTATTTCAAATACAGACGTACTATCATTAGTTTGTTTAAACATTTAATATTTTAAGACAAAGTAAAAAATCTTTATTCAATATAGAAGCGTTACGCTTATTGATTTTCAAAAATCTACCATCCATACTTTTTTCAAAACACGTTTTGTATTTATATTCGCGTTCATATTTATTCGTCACCATTTGAATGTTTTTTTTTTGTTTATATTGATTTATTTTTTAATCAAACCGTCGAATGCTCTAACATTATTCAGAGTCTCAACGGCCTCATAGATGGTTTACGCTAAATTTGCCAATGAGATAGCGTATCGGATTCATGGCTTGTAAAACCTGATGAAAGGGACAGAACGAGCTGTGGGCACATTGAAAAATGATATTTCTTCTCAATTCGAATTCCTTTAAAGATAAAATTATGATTGATTCTATATCATTCCATATTCAAAAAAATCGATATTTTTCAATTTAATAACAAAAGTGTCATAACCATCATTACTATATAATGCTTTAAACATAAAAATGATAGAAATAGGTATCATTTGTCGAAGAAAATGATTAAAGAGCGTATTTCATTGCGATGTTCTTTCGCCGCCAATCACAAGATGACTCATAATAAAAGGATATTCAATTCGTGATCGATCTATGAGATGATGAGATCTACGTAGATAGATAAAGCATCTATATGGCAGGCCAGATTTACTTTTTTGATAATTGTTTTTTATTAGAATAAAGTGACTTTATAAATTGTAGGTATTTAGTATAATAATTGTACCAGATGAATTGCATATAGTAAACATATTGTGCAATCAACTACGGGCAAGCACTGGTGCTTCCATATGTTTTGTTATATGTTAATGTTTATTATTACAGAAAAAAGCCTGTAAATGTCAAAGTGCTGGGCTAAGGGCTCTTCTGCTTTTTGAGGAGATAATATGGAGCTTACATCACCGCTCTTCTCCAATGCGAGTAGGTGGATACATGTGTTTTATCCACCACATGTAGGTTTATCACGATGTTTTCCTTCTCTTGTCTTTATTATTAAGAAGCTAGTTCAGTTCTTCTCTGTACTCATGACAATATACATGCAAAATTTAATGATGATTGGTTTAGTAGATAATACGTTTAATAAATTTAAAAATTTATATTACACTGGTCCACACTTCTGGTGACCCAAGAGCTGGCGCTTATTTAGCCCAAAAGTTGAGTCTAGCGGTGCAGAGAGGCAATAGTGTACATATACGTCATGGGTACAATGCCACAGGACAATCTTTTAGATGTCGTGTTTTTGCTTTAAATTTGTAATTTGTATTTTGTCCTTTTTATTTTACTTTTGTATTTTATAAAAATGTCTGTACATAGTTTCAACAAATAAATAAATATTTGACCAATTATTATTTTTTAAATATTTTATACGAGCTTTTATTTAATATACATATGCAGTTCCAGTTTAACTCAGTTGTGATGAAAATTTTGAATACTTATTTTTTTATGATTATTATTGTGCAAATAAATACATGCTCATGTGGAATTAGTAAAATTATGTTTTAAAATCATTATTTAAATTTCTCATTAATTTATCTTGTGTTATAAATTTGTATTTAATATCTGACATTGGTTTTTTTTTGTATACATACTGGTTACTATGAATAACCTTATATATATTTTTGTTACCTTATATAAAACGTTGAAAGTTAAATGGTTTCAGTAGTTTTATTATAACTTACTCAAAGAATCCGACTTAACAGTAAGGGTTGTGAGCACAGCATCCAAGTTAAATACGCCTAAATAAACAACATACAACGTTGTGTGTTTGTTCTTATGTTACGACGTCGAGATAAAAAGTTAAGCAGTTCTCCGAGTTAAACAAAAGTTCATTCAAGTCGACAGCCCTCTGAGCTGGCTTATTAGTTTGTCGGTCGAAAACGTTTCAGAATTTAAGCTGTAAAATGCTGTTATATAATTACTTAAGTTTCTTTCCATTATAACTTAAGTCCACAATATGGTACTAAAAGATAGTTTAAGTACAATATCTTTATAATCATTTTTGTTTGTATAATAATCGATCTGTGTTAATATAATTGAATATTTACTGCTGGTAGGACTTTCAACTAGGTCGTATGGGTAGGTACCACCCACTCATCAGATATTCTACCACAAAGCAGCAGTACTTAGTATTGTTGTTTTCCAGTTTGAAGGGTGAGTGAGCCAGTGTAATTACAGGCACAAGAGACATAACATGTTAGTTCCCAAGGTTGTAGCGTATTGGTTATGTAAGCGATGGTTAACATTTCTTACAATACCAATGTATATTGGTGTTGCTGACCACTTACCATCAGGTGGCCCATACGCTCGTCCACCTTCCTTTTCTATAAAAAAAATATTCCTAAAATCAGTGATCTGATTGATTTTTTATCGATTGATAAAAATATCAATCAATTAGGATTCTATAAAATAAATACAATTGTATAATAAATTTGTTGTTTCAGATATGTGAAAAAAAATTAAGTAGAAAACCCTAAAATTACATTGCACACGCTAATTAACTTTTACGGCTGTCTCGCTCGATGAAACATCTTGTCTTGTTGTTATTGCGTAAAGTGAATATGTTATGTAATATAATAGACAAAGATGAAAAAAAAAATTCTCTCCATTATTAATTCAAATAAATTATCTGCTTAATAAAAGATTTTAGTTAATTTAAATAGTTTAGAAATAATAATTACAACTAATTTAATTAAATGTAACGGAACTTGGCTTTGTAGTGTTTTGTGCAAGCCCGTCTGGGTAAGATATAACTCATTGTATGCCAGTGGATGTACTTAGTATTATAATATAATGATAATGATTTAATTGTTTGTTGATCCATCGAATAGCTTGTGCAGTTTTAAATACTCCGGCTTTGAATCCTCGGTCGGGTGAGTCACAGTTATAGCGATTTTTTGTCAAGAATTGCTCAGTAGTGCTTAGTAAGCAGTTTGTTGTAGTATTGTGGTGTTTTGGTTTGAGTGAGTAAGTGCAACTACAGGCACAAGGGACATGACATTTTAGTTCCATAAATTATGGTGGATGATTAAAGGAATCTCTATAATAGGCGAAAACTTATCGCCAGTCTTCCTAATTATTATAAATAAATAAAAAGATAAGGAAAATGGAAATCAAAAAGGCACGGGGGAAAAATTCTACGGAGATTTTTTTTTTTTTTTTTTTTTTATATTTGCCGGGTGGGCAAATGACTCTACTCCACCTGATGTTAAGTGGTAGTAGAGTCCAAACGCGAGGATGGCCAGTACAGTCGGGAAGAAGATTCTGCACTAGCCGCCCTCGCCTTGCCGGCCCGCAAGATGCCTCTTCACGCCTCGTAAAGAGACGTGAAGCGAGCGACGTATTGCCACGATAGGGATGGGCAAAGTGTGGAGGCGTGTTTCCCCCGGCATTGGTTCAGCAGCCGTCTCCACTGGACCAACACCCATCGCGGCAATGCTCGCTCGGGCACTGGCTGTACGCTGGCTGACCTCGAAACGCGGCTGCAAGCCACTTCACGAGATTTTCACCATGCGTACGGTGGTAACAAGCCAGGCGGATGTGTATCATCCTACCACCAGATGATATCCCTTAGTCGCCTCTTACGACACCCATGGGAAAGGGGCAGTGAAATGTATTCTTTCTCCGTCACTGCACGGATAAAATTAAAAAGCAAGAATTAAATTAAAAAGCATAAAATATCTCGAAGTGTCAATAAAGTATCCATTTAAGCTAATTAATAGCGAGTAATGTAAAATACTTGTAATATTGCGTCCATAACGATAGTGTGAAAATGCTCGTAATTATATACATTTTGATAGAAAATCATTGTGAATGTGATGAAATGTATGAAACAATAACAATTAATATCACTTTTATGGGTAGCACATATATCAATGAGTGCGTAAACCAATCACAATTGTTTAAATAAAACAATCTGAAATCTATTTATAGAAAGTTATTGGTTGATATAAATATAATACAATTGGGTTAATGTGTACGTTATATTACTGAAATGTGTGATATTTTTTCAACAAATAAATATTATACTAGAAGTTGCCTGCGTGTTAGGGGGTCAGGTGTTAAGCATAAAAAAGTAGCCTATGATACTGCTTGAAATTTAAGCTTGCTTCATACTAAATTTCATCAAAATTGGTTCATTGGATTAACCGTGAAGTATAACAAAAATAGATAGCCTAGTCCGCATATGTGCTCATGGATGCTAGTCCCGGATGGCATTAAAAACTCTAACTTTTTTTGTCCGAAAATTCTCAGTAGCTACCTGGAGTATCGTCGTTCGTTTCGGTAGCTGTCCCGTCGTAAAATGAGTGTAAGGGAATGGAGGGAGTGCAAAGGTCAAGAGTCTTCCATGATTTATTATTATTTTATGAAACAGCTTCATTATTTATGTAAATAAATTGTATGTAAAAAGTACAGTTCAAATTGACGTCCAAAATATGAAAATACTACAGCAAAAACTTTTTGGAGATATTTTAATTTATTTTAATGCAAAAAGATTGCGTTAGAGATTTCTGAACCAAAACACAATTAACACAATTTTAGGAAAAAGAAGGTAACTTAACCTCAATAATGCTCTAATAATGTACAAATCTATTGATCTATTGCAAATGAAATGAAAACATTTGAATGAAAATATAAGAAAAAAAGAGAGTTGTTTACATGTTCTCGGCATAACGTATTAGCTACCTTTTTTTAAATGTCTCAATGTTATTATATTTGTTTTTGCAGTCTGTATTTTAACAATACGGTATTGAGCGTTTTGTTTAGTTTAGTAAATTAATAGAAAAACGTATTTGGTAGGAGAAAATCGACTTCTAAGTCGAATTTCTGTTAAATCAGTCACAACTTTTTTTTTTTTTATATTTGCCGGGAATGCAAATTACTCTACTCCACCTGGTGGTAAGTGCTAGTAGAGTCCAAATGCGACAACGGCCAGTACAGTCAGGAAGAATGTCCTGCACTAGCCGCCCCCGCTTTGCCAGCCCGCAAGATGCCTCTTCACGCCTCGTTTGAAGGACCCGGGTTGTAAGAGGAGGGGAACACGTGAGCTGGTGAAATATTCCATTTTTCGAAGTGCGACAAAGAAAGGAACAACTATTAGTAACAAAATATTCAACGTTTATAATTCATATTAAATAATTTTTAAACACAATAAATATAATTTAATTAAACATTACTCAGGAGTTTTGGTCGTAATATAAATAATAATGAACGATACAGAATTTTAATAATAAAGTAGCGGTTATTCGGGCGCACATCCCATTTAATGTCGGCCACCGCATTAATATTCTGATTATAATGTGTAGACTGGAACGAGCGGTGATGAGATAATGCCATCGGTTTTGTTGCATTACGTATCTATGGCATAAGAAATTTACTTTTCGTCTGATAAATTCATCGTAATAGATTCGTCTTGATTATGTATTCTTTTTAAGTTAGCCAAGTTGAGCTCATTATTAATTTATAAATAATAAGTCATACTTATTTTGTAATAATATATATTTTTTGTTTCTTCCGAAAACTAATTACGTAATTGATATAAATAGTTCGTTACCTCGTAAGGTAAAAAGGAACCCTTATAAGGTCACTTCGTTGTCCGTCTGTCTGTCTGTCCGTCATGACCCTTTTTCTTATGAACTTGTAGAGGTATAAAGTTGAAATTAATTAAGTACTGAGGGCTGCGGTCCCTTGGAGTTGTTAAAAAATCAATCTTCTAAATCTACGCAATCAAAAGATATGAAAGTTTATGTCGTATTTCCCATACATTCGCAAAGGGAATCAAAAAACTTAAAAAAAAGGGTATTTTCTGTTGACATAGAATCATGAAATTTGGCAAGAAGCAATATCTTGTAGCACAAGTATAGGAAAAATTCCGAAAACCGTAAAGTAGTTGTTTAAAAAAATTTTTGATAAAATTAAGGAAAATAATTTTTACGAACAAATAAAAGAAAAACCTATGAGAAGTCTAATTCTTAAAATAACTTAAATCTTTCATTATTGTGTGGTGGTACGGAATCTTCAATGCGCGAGTCCGACTCGCACTTGCCCAGTTTTTTTTAAATAATTTTAGTTTAATGATTCAGTGCGATACATAGGGTAATATAGTATGTTTATATTTTTGTAAAGTCAGGGCATTTCACAATTGAACGCTGTTTCTGAAATTAATGAAATTATAATATCGATATTCATTTACAAACTATAAATGCCTCATTTCACGAATGTGACGGCTACTGTCGACTTTGTATACAATATCCTTAAATAATGTAATATAATAATTATATTTAGTCATTATGTACTATTATTAGCCGACTGCCTCGTTGGTCTAGTGGCTTAATGTAAGACCGCAGACCCGGAGGTCCTGGGTTCAATTCCCAGGTCGGGCCAAAAAAAAGTTATTGGGTTTTTCTGTCAGAAAATTCTCAGTGGCAGCCCGGAGTCTGGAAGGTGGAAGTGTATTCACTCCCGTGCCTCGGAAAGCACGTAAAGCCGTTGGTCCTGCGCCTGAACTCTTTCCTGTCGTGTCGGATTGCTGTCTCATCGGATTATGAGAGTTAGGGAATAGAGAGAGCACCTGCGTTTGCGCACACACTTGTGCACTATAATATCTCCTGCATAGTTGGCTAATCTCTCTTGAGATTGGCCGCCGTGGCCGAAATTGGTCTGGAGGACATTATTATTATTACTATTATTAGATACAGAGATCTAATTTATCAAAATCATTTGACACGTTACTCGTTTAACTTATAAGTCGTAATCGTTTTTCTTAAATAATATACTATAAATATATAATACATAAATATACTTAAATACATACAATGGATGTTGGAATATCCGTTTAAGATAAACAGACATCGATTGTTTGACTAATTATTATAACAGTTGGCGTGTAAATATTTGAACACGGATAATATTTTAACTCAAGTAGCTGTATTGCAAATTACCCCGGGATAGTTTTATATATAAAAAAGAGTTTAATCGTGACTGAAATAGCAATAGTTAACCTCTTAGGTAAAGTGGAAAAAAGAATAATAGTAATGCATACATTTGTTTATCTGCATTCATTTTTATTTGCCTAGATTTCAATCTCAGTACTATTGTATAATTACAAAGAAAAAAAATAAAAACGTACCATATTATAGAAAAAATATGTTATTTCACAATTATCGTTTATCGATGAAATAACAGACAATAGTTATTGTTGTCGCAATTGTGTAGTGGGTAGATTTTAAATAAATATTACTTATTAATGGATTGCTTTTATACAAACCGATTCATTCAATATTAATAATTACAATTTGATGAGCAGCATTTTGAAGGTATGCTGTCAATCTGTTGAAGACATGTTGTTTGATGAGAGTACTATTAAGTGGTTTGATTGCCTCGTTGGTCTAGTGGCTTGATGTAATGCCGCAGCCCGGAGGTCCTGGGTTCAATTCCCAGGTCGGGCCAATAAAAATTTATTGGGTCTTTCCTGTCAGAAAATTCTAAGTAGCAGCCCGGAGTCTGGAAGATGGAATTGTGTACACTCCCATGCTTTCTCTTTCTGGTCGTGTCGGATTGCCGTCTCATCGGATTATGAGAGCTATGGAATAGGGAGTGCACCTTTGTTTGCGCACACACATGTGCACTATAATATCTTCTGCGTAGTTGACTAATCTCTCCGGCCTAATCAATCGGCCGCCGTGGCCGAAATCGGTCTGGATGACATTACTATTATTAAGTGACTTATATATATAACCTTCTCCTCAAAAAGAGGAGAGGAGGCCTATAGCCCAGCAGTGGGACTTTCACAGGCTGTTACATTACATTTAATAATTATTAATTTTACTTTATAATTAATTACTATTTATTAATTTTTTGAATTAACAGCCTTTCAAATGGTTGGGAAAAACCTCAAGGTTTTCCTTAAAATAATAGAGATTTTTTGCGTATTCCAGCCCTCTTCTCCCGTGCGGGTTAATCCACCACACGATACATGTTTCACAATATTATCGGACACTTGTATCTTAACGATCGATTAATTCACCGCTGCTAGAGATTAATTATAACCACATATCAATAATTGGTTTTCCCGGATTTCAACCCTTGATGTTCAGTTACAATCAATATATTCTAACCTCGGTACCATCTTGGCTATTTTAATGAATTATTAATAAATGATCCAAAAAAAACTAAGACCTTATTTATGATAAAAAATTTAATGAAATATCAAATCATTTTATTCGTAGGAATTAATTATAAGCGAGCTTTCGCTTTATAATTGTACCACCGATTATTTTAATATCACGTTAATCGCTTTGCTTACTAAAACAATATTATTGTTGACAAACGGTTCCTGCTTATAAGCGACACCACTTCAATGGATTTAATTAATATCTTGCTTAAAATACATAAATAAAATAAATATTGCGCAACTCAACATGTGACGCAAGGATAATAAATAAAACATTTTTGCGTCTTATATATTTCAGTTATGACATTGAAAATTTACTCATCGGAACTTCTTCCAATTCAAATTCAAATTTTTGATTTGCAAATATCTGACCTTATTTTAATTTATAGAAAATATATTAAAATGTCATAAAAATTGTTTTGAAAATTCTCAATTATAAAAAATATTTTAAAATTTCAATCATTTACAATATTTCATTGTTAATTCAACTACTTATTGTACTTTTCTAAATATTCTTTAAATTATCACACATGCTTTAACTAACCAATGCTTTGGTTTTCGTTTAAAATAATTTAATTTTTTGTATTGTTTGATGTCATTCGGTAACTTATTAAAAAAATTTACAATTATAAAGAAAAGTAATAGCAAACAGCTTGTAAATGTACCGGGCTAACACCTTAAGGACTCTTAAAGAGAAAGATTAGGGCTTGATAGATGAATTGCACACCACACACGTGATTTTTATGATACTTTCCTTAACCGCTGAGCACAATAAACTGAAATTATGCTTAATTTTTTTTATACATATATGCATGTGTTAACATCGAAAACTTTATTTCTTCCAAAAGTAAAATATTTTAAAATAAACTGTGTTTGTTTCAGTGATATTTTTTCCGGCTAAAATTCCACGTCACTCTCCGGTCTATAAACTATGTATGTATCGAGAAAAAAAACAGGCCGAACCGTTGTTCTGTTGGTACGTGAATGAAGAACGAGGCGAAAAATCCAAATTAAAATTGATAATATTTGTAGGGATCAGTAAGTTGTGTACTTTCAATCACAATAATTAAATCAAAAAATTTAAATTTAGAAATAACTAAGTATATGTTTCGATTGCAGTCAGAATATTACTTATAAACAAAGACTAATATGGTTGGCATTGAGTTTCTATAAAAATAAATAAATAAATTTAATTGAAACCTACATTTTATTTGTTTTATTTATTTTAAACAAATCAATGATGAAAATACATAATAAATTATTTACTAATTTTTTCACATTATTATTTATTGTAATTTTCAAAGCTTAAAATTCATAAGAATTTCTTATAGAAGAATTTCTTATAGTAAAACACTTCATCGTTCGTAGATAGAATCAGAACGCTTCGTGATTTCAAAGAAAACCTCCTACTCCTGTTTCTGATCGTTGCTAATAGGATTAAAAAATACAAGAAAAATTCAGCGCAAAAGAATATTTTATAAACATATTTTAATGTCTTATTTTATTTCTAAGTCACGCGAAAAATAATACGCTTAATTTGTTAAAATATATATAAGTAAATTTTAAAGTATCTAAAATAGGAAGGCGGACGGTCTCTGTCAGAAATATTAACGATTTCTTACATCAATGTGCCACCAACCTTTTGAACTGGCCTTAAGCCGGAACACAACAATATTAAGTATTGCTGTTTGGTGGTTGATCACGTGATTACTGGATGGTACTTACCCAGACGGGCTTGCACAAAGTCAATCAAGATCAAGTAATTTTGTATCATAATACAACAAAGCATAGAAAGTGATATTTTGCATGTGTTATCATAATATTCTTATTTTGCCTCGCATTTTCCTTGTTAATTATTGATAATTTAACGTCTCAATCATCAAAATTAACAATACATTCACTTAAACTTCATACGGTATCTAAGTGACTATACATGACATACTATCAGGTGAAACATTTGCAAGATGTAACTTAGAACTATTCACCCTCGCCTTGAAGATACCGAGATTATAATGCTGAGGTAACACTGACACGAAGGATTAAAACAGGTAAACCCTATTGGACTATCAGGTTGAAGGAACCGGAAGTGCACTTGTGTTCGCAGGAAGTGCATCTTTAGCACTATAACATAATACTATCATGAATAGTCAGCTAGTCGTTGAGTAAAGTTGATATAATATGGACTATTAAAAAACGAATTTAATGTGATATGAATTATTTTTTTATATGGCCCATAAAGCTGATCAGCTTAACTCGTAATAAACATTATTCAACACATGCGGTCCGGAACAATAAATAAGATTTCTGTCATTTCGCGGTTGTACAATTTTAGGACTTTCATAACGCATTATAAATTTGTGGAAAACAATTTGTTACAATTGGTAAATCGCTCTAATTACGTTATTATCTCGTTTTATTATGAAAACATTACTGTATTTCATCGTTGAAAACGTTCTTTTTACATATTTAATTGCTTGCGATTTTCGACGCTATGTCCAATACAATAAGTGGGAAAATAGAATAAATTGCTTTGTGAAATAGAATTTATATTTTGTGAACTGTACGATTGTCGGTTTAATGTAAGGCTCGCATTTCGTACAAATTATTTAAAGTGCCCTATTTGTGGTCATTCGGTTGATAAGCGTACGTATAACAGTACATTTATATAATCGTGTAAATTTTTCATAATAAGTATTTACGATTTAACTTTGCGTTATTTTAAATAAAATTATATCAAATAATTTTTAACATGTTATGGCCTAAAGGTGTGGGGGGAGAAAGGTGGCGACCACGAACTGGAAGATGCAACGTGGGCAAGTTCTTTACAAAGTGTACTGACGAACTTAGGTAAGATGTTGGGTAGCGCAAGACCGGCAATCGTGAAATATCTCTTTGTCCAGCAGTGGACGTCTTGCGGATACTATTATAGTGATTAAGAACTTTTCCATATTCGAATGTCTAAATAATATTATTTTATAAATACAACTGTTGTCTGTTTTTTTAAGATAATTTAGTTTTCATACTTATAACTTTAAAAAAAAACACTATATATAATTAAAGGAATAAGAAATTAAACATTTAAAATGATAAATAAAAAGTAAAAATCCCTATGACATCCTTGCTTTAAATAAATGATTCGAGGAAAATCGTATTACTTAATACCATGTCTTAAATACTGTTCTACTGTTAAATAATCATCAATTCCCTTTTTTTCCTTAAAACAAATTCATTAGCTAGAAAGGAATAATAACGTGACGTCACAATTCACGGAGGACTCATGTTTCCCGCAGGCGTTACACGTTCATGTAATAAATAAAATTCAGGTCCCGCTACAAAATAATACGTTCAACAACGAATCATGCCGATGACCAAAAACTAACAGCATATATTTTTCATAGCTGACGCAGAATTTTAAATCTCAATTTCGACCGCCAAATAAACGCTAACGGGATGTAGCAAAAACTATGAAACCGACCCAGCGCATGACGGGGTTTTGAACTGGCGTATTTTTTACGTCCAACAAAGAGTTGATGTTTTTTTGGAGACAAACGAAGTTAGAACAACAGCTTTATGTAAGGCAGAACATTTTTGATTGATATTTACACATGAATATATTGTACCTACTATGTTAATAATAGTAAATCTTACAGAATCACTTACGTGATTACTAAAATATCTCGTAATATCATTTTTTATTTTTGTTCCGAATCGAAATAAATTTATAATTAATTTATTATTAGAACTAATACTAGAAATATATTTATTTATTTTATTTTATAAAACAACACAATCTTTAGAAACAAGATTTATCTAGATTTTTTTTTTGCGGGAATAAGTTTGAGTACTTTCTTCATTCATAATAGAGGAATAGAAACGTTCCGATATTATGAGTATGCTAATATCGTCAGTAAGGATTGTGTAACGTACAACAGGGAATTTATTTATTAGGATCCCCAACTTGTACACACATTCAAAACCACAATTACAAAACATACAAATCAAAAATAAAATAAAAATATTTAAATAATGAACAAAAACAAAAACAAAAGGTAGTAACTAATTAAATTTTTTAACAAATTATCTAAGAGAAACATTTTTTTTTTTATAGAAAAGGTAGGTGGACGAGCATATGGGCCACCTGATGGTAAGTGGACACCAACGCCCTTAGACATTGGCATTGTAAGAAATGTTGTCCATCGCTTAAATCGCCAATGCGCCACCAACCTTGGGAACTACGATCTTATGTCCCTTGTGCCTGTAATTACACTGGCTCACTCACCCTTCAAACCGGAACACAACAATACCAAGTACTGCAGTTTTGCGGCAGAATATATGATGAGTGGGTGGTACCTACCCACGTCACAACCAATGTCCAATGTTACTGTGTTTTTTACACAATATTTATATTCTCGTGATATTCTCGATATTGGAGCGTTCTGTCCGAGTTTCGTTTAAGTGTGATCAATTTTAAAGACATGGGTTGCGAGGTCTTCCAGGAACATTAATATTAAATCTACTCAACAGTCTATCATCATCTATTTTTTCATTAAATACTTTATTAAGCAATTTCATGTCTAGCAGAGATCTTCGAATAATGAAAAAATCTAGTTTGTTTTTGTAGGACTAGATGATTTGAAGCTTTAAAATGAACGACCAAATGTTTAACGAGTCTCTTTTGAACACGTTCTATTCTCTCAATATGAATCTTGTAAGCGGGGGACCATACTTGACAACAATATTCAAGTTTACTTCGTACCAAGCTATTGTACAATTGAATTGATGTACTTATCAAATCTTAGCTGATTGTTAAATAATACTCCCAGGTTTCGAATACAATTAGTTTCTCTTAAATGTTTGCCCGAAATATTGTATAAACTTAACAATGAATTCCTTTTTCTGGTAAATTTTATAAAATTACATTTCCTTGGAGTGTGCACCATGTGATTAATTCTACGCCATTGGACTAGTCTATCTAGATTATCTTGAAGAACATTTATATCAGATTCTTTTTTTATAACTTTTGCTATTTTTAAATCGTCTGTAAACAGATAAACCTAACAATTTTTCATGAAATTTGAAATATAACAATTTATGAATATAATGAAAAACAAGGGCCCTAAATTTAAACCTTGTGGAACACCGGAAGTGGCATGGAAAGGATCTGAGTACTCCCCATTAATAACGACTTTGGAATATCGATTGGAAAGATATGATTTACACTATCTTAGAGATGTATCAGAAATGCCAAAATACGAAAGTTTCAAGATCGTACTGATCTCATGGTCGACCCTTTCAAATGCTTTGGAAAAATCAGTGTAGACTACATCTACTTGCAGGTTTTGATCAACAGCATAGATGGGAAACATAGTTAAGTAAATTAGTATTGGTGGATCTCTTAGGCATAAATCCATATTGATAGGGAGAAAGATGATTTTTAACATGATTGAATATTAATGGGTAAACAAGTGACTCAAAAACCATTGACATGGTTGAGAGGATTGATATAGGCCGATAGTTAGATACAAATTCTTTTTTTTGCATCCTCGTGAATCGGTACTATTCTTGCTTTCTTCCATTTATCAGGAAAAATACTTTTTTGCAATGATGCGTTATCAATAAGGTGTAAAGGGTAAGATTTTAAAAGTAACGGCAAATTTGCACAATTAGTAAAAAATATTGGGGGTATATTGTCAAGTCCAGTAGTTTGTTTTATGTCGAGTCTTTTTATTTTATTTATTATAATTGAGCCTAAATTGAGCCTTGAACTAAGCCTACCTTTAACAGCACCCACCAGCTTACGTAGACTGGACTAAGTACGTGTCTTCGGTCATCCTATTTATACGTCCTCCATAGGTTACCAGTTTCTGAAGTAAACAGGGAGTATCGTCCACCCATATATCTGATGATAGATTGATTAGTTCAACGCATGTCTCGCGTCTAACCAATAATAATGTTTTAATGAAATTTGACGACTAATCGATATCCGAACTGACCGGTCGATATTTTATGCGCTCTCATAAAAAACTGTAATCTGTGTCTCTGTGAGTTCTATCATCACAGTAATTATATATAAGTGTGAACGATTTATTTAATTGGTGTTCTCTGTGATTACTCTGTGAGAGAGAGAATTAATATGTGTTCTCAGTGACTTCTATCATCATATAGTCAATAGTTCCTATTAACTAACCCATTAATCCTTGTCACTGGATGGTGCTAGTTGTATTTTGTATCGCGCAAACGAAGTGTCATTGTAAATTATTTGGATATTATTGAAACTTACTTTGTAAGTTGCATACTTACGTTACTATAATAAACTGTATTTCTCGGAATTGAGTTGTTATTTCTATAGAGGATCTCCGTCACAAATCTCGATATAACATTATATTTAAATTGAAGAATGTATAACTCAAACAAGTATTACGAGGACCTTTAACTTAAGAAAGTTTAAATCATCCAAATTAACAAGCATTTCAATCAGTAGAGAAACATAAATCAATAGATCAAAAATGTTCTATATTTTTATAATTTATCCATTATTTATAAGTTTTATACAAATATTTATGTAACTTACAAACAGAAATATAAATACATATATATTTCATTTTGCTCAAATTTTAGAGAAATGAAACCTTTCCATATTTTTGTAAAATAATTGGATTAAATTTAACATTTCAAAACTCATAACTGTGGATGATGAATCGTACGTGTTAAGTGCATGGGTCATGGGGTCACGACGCTCAGCTGACAACTTGAGTCGACAGTCAGACAGAATGTTTGCTTAGAAAGCCCGCAACTTAAGGGTGTCATGTTGGATGTAAATTGGAACAAATGTTTAAGCCAAGTAGTCATTTTACATAAAACTATTTATTTCATAAGCAATCTATATTTTTATTATAAGGCTTTTATGTATGTTACGTGCTTATAAAACTACTTATTCAATTAAAAAATAAAATGTATTAGATAATCCCTTACTTGAGACGGTTTAAATGATAAACACAGTGTGACATGACGTCATAGCTCCTGTTTGTTGGCATTGCAGTAATATTTTCTATTAACATTCGAACATACGAGAACTATGTGAAACATATGTTGAAATAACAGTATCCAACAGAGCGACCTCGATAGCTGTAACTGTCCTTAAGACCTATCATACCAGTAGAAACGTTGGCGACAGTTGCTTCTTACATGATTGTTTTTGTTATTGGGGTTTTCTGTAAGAAAAATTCAGTAGCATTCCAGAGTTTAAAAGTTGTCAGTGCTTATACAGTACTTTGGAAAGCTTGTACCGACTCTGGTCATGCACCTAACCTCATTTCAGATGTCAGATTTGAAGAGGGAAAGAATAAGTGAGTCAGAGTGAGGGAAAGGTAAAGAAATTATTTTTTGCAACGTGAAAACTGAATGATGATTATGGTTTCGAACCTTTAAACTTCTTTTAAGATCAGTTCTTAGTTCACTGGGTCACGTCGCTTTGATAAACTACTTAATAATCCTCTAAATTACTCTCAATTTTAAAATTGTTTAATATTAAAAGATGTGTTGAATAAAAATCATATTTTTTCGTGGTCACTATCGCATTTCTGTAGCTAATTAGTTAACTGAGAAAAAACAAAACGTTTGAGTTAAAAGTGAGTAGAATTATGCAACCATATAAAATATAATATTATAACGTAAAGTGAGGTGGAAGATTATGATGATTTAATTTGGTTAGTTAAAATGTTACGCTTCAAAATGTAAAAGTTGCCGCTCATTGTTGATTTTGCTTTGGGAGCAACATAATTTAACTTTGAAGGTTTATTGAAGCCTACTTTATATCAGTGTTTATTAATCCTATACATATAGGGAAGGTCAAAACAAATCAGTATTTTTTTCTGTTTGGTAGCACTGGGCGAACATTAATATTTAGCATTTTTATGGAAAAAAATACAGTGATTTTAAAAAGTCAAGGTATTTATGTTATCACTCAACTAGTCCGAAATCCTTAAACAAATTAATATTTTAATATTCCAATGATATCCAAATGTACGTTCAGAGAAATCATATCATAATTATCCTCGCGAAAACAAAACGAGCTTTTCTTACGACATTAGTCGTGTAATTTAATCGCAATCTGAGAGTTGGATACGATGGGATCAAATCTCATTAATTTTGCAACGAATTTAATTACCAACGAGGGTCAGTGGGCTAAATGTGCGTAATATAATAAACAGGACCCTGGTAAATATATTGTAGTATTTTATACACACTAATTAGATATCAGATGCCTCCGGCGTGAGGATTCAGCTTCAGTGTTTGAATTTTAAATGGATTCCGCCCTTTGTTCGCTTATGATATATCCTCGGTGTAATCTTTTTGTTATGTTATGATATGAACTCCTTTATACCTTTACCGTATACTTAATTTATTAATATGGTGAATGTGTTATTTGTATGGTAAAATCATTGTTATCTAAACAAAACTGTACGAGTACTTCGTAATACAACGTGGAAATTTAACATAGTCAGTCAGTCTTTTGTTATTTAACACAGCAGATGTTTTGTGTAAGAACAAACTCAAATGTCACTACAGGACATGATCGAGACGTGTCTGAAAGTGATACGTGTCCGTATCAAAAAAGCGTATCACTCTAAATCGGCGATCAATATTTTACGAGTGAGAAAAAAATGAGTTGTAATACACAGTAGTGGTAAATTGTAACACAATTTTGTATCGATTGTCAAAAATGTACGACCGAGTCAATACGGAAAAAGCGCGGAAGAATGACATTTCTTACTACAGATTTTTGAATTCAATATTATTTTATTCAATATGTTCGAATAGAAGAATGTATATTTATTTACATGTAATTACACGTACAATTTTATGGAAATCTTGCTTACCCACTTTACTTACTCGTAAATGGACGCTATACAGACTATTTATTTATTTTTAAACAATTAGCAATACATCTTATTGCTTCTAGCTACAAGAGCTGGTTCATTTACGTAAGCGAGTAACTCCAACAATACAACTCAATAAGGAAACCCTACCAACATGCTTGCAACCATTCACGCAAACTTATAATTAATTTGCAAAAGGAGTAATATGTTGCATTAGTTTAAACGCAATAATCAAAGAGGGATTTGTCTTTATAAAGTTTTTAATAATATTAAATTATATTATACTAATATTGTGTTGCAAAGCCGAGATGGCCTAGTGGTTAGAACGCATGAATCTTTACCGTTGATCGTGGAATCGAACCCGGGCAAGCACCACTGACTTTTCATATGCTTAATTTGTGTTTATAATTCGTGCTTAACGGCGAAGGATAACCTCGTGAGGAAACCTGCATATGTCTAATTACACTGAAAATCTGCCACATGTGTATTCCACCAATCCGCGATGGAGCAGCGTGGTGGAATAAGCTCCAAACTTTCTCATCAGAAAAGGAGAGGAGGCCTTAGCTCAGCAGTGGGACATTCACATGCTGTTACTTACTTACTTTACTATTATGTTTTGCATCTCTTTGTCATACAATATTATCACTTACCTATTAAAAATACTCAGTTTTAATAGATTTGATTAGAAATATAAAGCTATACAAAAACTAATAGTTATAGCAAATATTTGCAGTAAATTTGTATTCTTATTCAAAATAAAAAAGAGATAAAACGCGTACGTCCCTATTTCATAAAATATTTTTCCACTCATAAATGCTTAGTAGCTTTTTACCGAGTATACTAAGCCTTACCTTTTGGCCTCGAGTATTCATAACGTAGAAAGTTCCCACAGTATGTTGTCCAGATATTCAGACCCTCCGTCTGGTGTTTAAACGGTCAATTTGTTCCAACGTGTTCTGTAGCTCGGGGTCTTTGTAACTGGATAGTTGTTTACAGAAAGAGAAAAGGTTGGTACAAACGATTTTGTAGCATTTAAGTAATACCAGTAAGACATTAGTGAAAGCGCTCCCTGAAAATATTTCTATAAAAATTTTTGTAAATCCATTGTAATTTTTCCAAAAATGTAGGTTAAAATAACAAATATTACAATCGATGTTTTATAACGTATTGCTTAAACCGAGTCACATAGTTTTTTGTACGTCTTTATTTCTGTTACGGATATCTTTAAAAATATCATAAAATAATTTATCATTTTTAACGCTTTTTGACTATTCTTTTGTACTTCTTGGAAGATGTAAATAAAACAGACTGAATTTTAGCAGTAGCCTCTTAATAGATAAAAATGAACTAATTATTTATTAATACACACATACACTTATCTCATTTTTTTAAATGATGTTATTTATAGTTTAAATTATCATATTGACTGAGGATTAATCTATTATGTCAAAGTTATACATTTATAAACATCCAAAAACTATTTAATTAGCTCTATAATCAATAGAAAACATGTGTCCCGATAATATTCTGACAAAGAAATCTATATAGATATTGTTAAATTGTTATTGTATAGCATGATATTAGACAAACATAGCGTTAGTAAGTTCATTTTCGAATTTTAAATTTATTTATCATTTTATATCAATTTTATTTTTTAAGGCAAAGGACTTAAACTACACAGCATCGGGTAACGTTTTATCCAATAAAACAATACATATTATTATTATATATCTTTATTTATTTACTTATGTCATTACAATGGTTTTCAGTTCACTTATAAATAAATATATACAAAACCTCAAATATCACATTGAAATCAGCAATACATTGTCTAAATACGAATATTTAATACATTTAATTATGTTATATTCAAAGAGATTGTTTGGGAAGATACTTCCTTTGACAATCAATTCATTTATTTGATTACATTTGAGTGATTTTGATAAAAAATCTCGCAAATGTATTATTATACTCGATATTGTTCACGTGAAACCCCTTTAAGTAAATTTTTAAGGTCGAATAGGTTTTATGGTCCAGTGGTTAGAACAATGATACTTAATCAAAGAATATGAGTTAAAATCCAGGCAAGCACCACTGAGTTTTCATGTATTTAATTTTTATAATTTTGTGATCGGCGGTAAAGACAACATCGTGAGAAACCCTGCCTGTATCGGATGAAATCCTACCACAAATCGGAGAAGATTGGTGGAGTAACCTGCGAATCTTATTCCTATGAGAAGCTCTTCTCTCCAGATGTGGGACCTGTGTTACTTACTACGCTTATATTCTTATACAATGTTAATATTCTTCAATGCAGTATTGGAAGAATATCGTTCGTTCGTATCGGAACTTTGTATGAGCAAAAAAAGCTATTAGGGGACAGAGACTGGTGGTAGGTTTTTGTGCAAGCTCGTCTAGGTAAGTTGCACCCACTCATCAGATATTATACCGCGAAACAGCAGTAGTTGGTATTGTTGTGTTCCGGTTTGAAGGGTGAGTGAGCCAGTTTAATTACAGGCACGAGGGACATAATATCTTATTTCTCAAGGTTGTTGGCGCATTGGCGATGTAAGCAATGGTTAAAATTTCTTACAATGTCTATGTATATGGCCGTTGGTTGGTGATCAGGTGGCCTAAATGCTCGCCCGCCTACCTCTACTATAAAAAATAAAAAAGAGAGAGAGGCTTAGTTAGAGTGGATAACATTTAATTGAAGTATTATTTTCATAAATCCGTATTCTGATAACTTGAACTTTTACATTTTCCGTAAGCAAGCTAAGTGCGTGACTTATTTACAATCCACGTGAGGTTTTACGTGAGATAAATATATATATATATATAACTGACGATATTTCATGTTTTATCTTTACCGTTATCACAGGCGAATGCATTCTAATGAAGAGATTTTTGAGATGGATGTTGGAATTGATTGTAATATAAAAACTTTTTTATATAAAACTTAACTTTTTTTATATAAAACAGATAAGTGAGATAGAATCTTATCTATGTCTATCTATATTTGTATCACGTGAAATATTTGGATTTTATATAACACACGTTTTAGCTTGTACATAGATAATGCAAAAGTTTTCGGGATACGGAATTATAAAAATATATGTACACTCATTTCTTTACAAATAATGCGTATCTTTTAAAAAGATACGGTCAAGTGTATTAAATGTATAGATTGGACCTGTTCTGAATTTGCCTTCATTACTTCATAGTAGTAATCTTTCCGCTGGACCGACATCTGCTTTGATACTATTTTCGAATTTCGTTTTTTACGGCAACATCTATCCTTTTTATGTTCACGGAAAACGCTGGCCTTTTTACTGGGGCCGTAATGAGATTAACCTTCAGCGTAACGAGGGGGGTGTACAAATTTTAGCGATCAAAGTCTGCTTTTAGGGTTCCTTATATAGTGTGTAGCAAAATTGTAACAAACTCGAACGATTGAATATTATTTAGTAGGATGAGTTGATTATGTCATTTATAATTTATTTTTTAGTGGAAATATCAATTGGTGCTCTTTGGGGTCTCGTATACCGTGACGTCAAACGTTTTTCCGCTTCTCCACTGTCAGTAAGGCTATTCTGTAAGGACAAACTCGAAACTCCGCCGGGGACGAAGTGGGTGGTACTGGTGCGCTATTTATTTATCGGTTGTCTTTAATTATTTCAATAACCATCGATTCGATCGATCGACTCGATTTTACATATCAAAGGCCGATGTTCCGTGTTTTCCACATTTTTTAAATTGTATTTCTGACTGTTTACGCAGCAATTAGTGTATAAATTAATATTTATTCGAAACTAATATGATTATGCTAGGATACCTTGACCATATATTTGAATATATAACAATCTACTGAACTAGTTGTTATAGTTTTAGTGATAAAATATTGTTTTTTAAAAAGAAAACTAGTATAGCAATTAATATTTTTAATGGCATTTATTCTCACAGAATCTGGTAAATATATTTTTCATTTTAATTTAACACAAAATAAATAAATAATAAAAGTAACGTTACATAATATGTCGTTTATTTTTCGTTAAAATAAAAACAAAAAAAGATCTTTTCTTTAATGCGATCAAATTTATATTATTCTTACTAAAGTTCCTTGTACTGTTCAAAAATTTCATTTACCATATCAAATGAATTCTAATCAAATTACAAACAATCTCTCTGAGAACAAAAGCTTTTCTATGAATATTTATTACTAAACATGTTCGAATTTATTTTATGATTAAACTGTACACCAACTTAATCTAATTAGATATATTTTTTATTTTTGAATGTATAACTTGTACACGATTTGATATTAAATAGCAAAACTATGTACACTCAGCTATATTAAAGGTATATTAGGTAATTTTACTACGAGAACTCCAACCGCAGAACAGTGACTACAGTTGCATATTATAATATTTCACTTAATTCAACATTTTTAAAGAAATAAAAATAAATATTCACAAAATTAATCGATACTGTAAAGGTCAATGTATTATATAATGTCATGTTATAATGAGCTATTATATAGTATATAATAAATTCTAAGGTAAAAATGAAAGTGTTTACATATTTACGGACATAAAACATTGATACACAAATTCAGCTTATTTACAAATGTATGTCCTGCTATTATATATTGCTATTTTTACTATTTCCCAATATTATAATTATTTTGAAAGCATACCTTATATACATTACAAATATACGATAAATTAAATTAAAACAGTCTTAAAATTGTAACATGAAGTTAAATAGTTTCTAATATAAATAATATAAACTAATATCATTTTATTTCATTGTATTAATAATAAAAAAATCTATATAATAGTTTATGACGAAATCAAAATCAAAATGGCGTAAAGCAATATGGCGGCAGAGTTGTGAGGCGCCCGTGACGCAAGCGCCGATGCGGGATTACGCACACATGTACGAAACTCGTGGAAGTCAGCGCGAGTTATCGCACAGAAGTGGACGTGTACGCATGCGCTGTCGCAGTCCGATATGTCTGTAGTGTGACGCACACGCAGTGCTGTCAAGTACCTGGCCAATCAGTGAGCGTCGTTTATAACGTGTAAATTGCTAAATTACTTACAAATTTTAACATAAAGAATATCAAATCTTTATGTATTCAATAAAAATAGAATAAAATATTTTTTTTTCGATTAGTTGTGGCAGTGAATATTAAAAACAAAAAATAGCTCAATTTGAAAACAAAAGATTGCTTAAAATCGCTTATATTTATGAAAATAGAGGCAAATGCTAAAAAATAAATTAGTAAAGAGATATATCCCATGGCTTAATTAATAATAGAACTTACTTGGCAAGCAGCCCGCGGTCATGGTAATTCCTTATCTTCTCCGCAAGTGTGTCCAGAGTGACGGCGCTTACTTCCCTAAGACCATAGTACTGTGTCACGTTGTATTCTATCGCCCAATGCGCTTCCCCCCTCGTGTTGGCTACATCTAGATAATACTGTGTATAGTCCAATACCTGCAAAATTTATTTATTTTAAAATTGTGTTAACTAATGTTGGTATATACTACAAGGATAAAATAATAACATTTTGAAATAGGGTTTGAGTTCGTATTTCATGATAGTCTATTATCACAAAACTCTAGTTTCGCGAGGACTTGTCTAAGTTGGTGTCACGTCAGTTGGGTGTGGTGTCCAACTGTTATTAAACTTTCTAATACCATATTCTAAATTGAACTGAGATTAGCTTGAGTTGCTTTACATCGACTTTGATTTTCTAATATCATATACGATTTTCACCAATGGACGGAGTGAATCATGAGGAAGAATTAGGTGTATAATTCATAAAAATTGTTGAAGATATTGGAAAAAAAATTACTAGCAGTTAACTGGCGTGCGCAGCGTAAACCGATAGAGATATAAACGTTTTGTGTTGTGCCCTTATTCTACCCGTGCGATGTTATATGGGTACTTAGTTCTGTATACATTATTGCTATCATACCTTAACACCACGACATACCATATGGAGACGGTAATTATTTCTAATGAGATTACACGTCAAAATATTCGGTGAACGTTTAAGTTAAAATATCAAATCACTTAAATTGACAACATAATGATCACATCAATTGAATGATAAATGAGCGCGAAGTGAAATGAAGTGACGTCATCATTAAATTATTAGCTGACATAGTTAGCATCATTATATTTTACCCTGTCAGCCATAAAAATACATGATTTGTTGATAGTATATAGCTAAAGGAAAATATATAAAGGGCAAAGAAAATGTCAGTAAATGTGAAAATCGGGTGTAGGTTGTGATCGACAGCTGTCGGTATTTTGAATAATAATATTTTACAGATATTTACGTAAATAAGGTCATTTTTTTTTAAAGAAAACGTACCAGTCTTTAAATCCCAATGGGTAACGACTTTCTCACCTTTTGAGAAGAAGGTTTGGAGTTTATTCTAGGTTGCTGCTCAATGCGAATACGTGAATACTCATGATTTGAAACTTTACTACAATATTGAACCAAATTAATATAAATAATTATTAAAAAATCTGCATTTCATTGCAACGTATTACTAAAATCACTCAATAATTGTCAGCTGCTTATTGAAAATCATTTGTTAATTAAGCGTCAATTAAATATGGAAATTATGTTTTCAATTTAATTTGAAAATAGAATGACAATAATTTTCGTCATATAATTTCAATGCTATTAAAATTGTTAGAGATGGATTATTAGATAGATCATGGGAATAATTAAACATTCGAATTGGTTTAAATCTTAACCAGATGTTTGTTTGTTTTGAGTATTTTATATTTTTTTTTGTATTGAGAATAAAATTTGCCAAGTAAATTGTTTGCTAAGTAACAGTTACATTAAAAATATATCCTATTTAACAAAGAAATGTTCGTTTTTTTGTATAGTCAAAATTTAAATCGGTTTTTATTGAAATAAATAAAAGTATTGTTAGGTTTTTTTTTAAAAACATCTATCAAAATGACTATACAAAAATGGAGAATATTTAAATTGAGAAATAAATAAGTTAAGGTCATTAAACTACTCATGGTTCTAGAATCGATATATTATTATACGGTAACAGCCTGTAAATATCCGACTGCTGGGCTAAGGCCTCTTCTCCCTTTTTGAGGAGAAAGTTTTGGAGCTTATTCCACCACGCTGCTCCAATGCGGATTGGTGGAATACACATGTGGCAGAATTTCAGTTAAATTAGACACATGCAGGTTTCCTCACGATGTTTTCCTTCACCGAAAAGCACGAGATGGATTATAATCACAAATTAAGCACATGAAAAACTTCAGTGGTGCTTGCCCGGGTTTGAACCCACGATCATCGGTTAAGATTCACGCGGTCTTACCACTGGGCCATCTCGGCTTATTTTATTTTATTTTTAACTATTATTATACATAAAATCTTAATTTTAATATGGTTTGTTTTTAAATTAGTTGTTCTAACAACAATTATTGTGTCTTTAGAACACATTAATTTGATTACTTAAAATCATGTTATTTAAATCTCAAAAGGAAAACAGGAAGATACATTTTACTTAAACATGATTGGGGCGTAGTAGGTAGAAGGTGAAATTAGGCTGTGCCATGTTATGTTCTTAATTGATTGAAAAACAAAACAAATATATTATATTTTTAGGGAAATTCCTGTTAATAACATACCCTAAAACAGCTACTATATTAAAGTATCAGCCAGTTAATGTCCCAGAGCTGGGCTAAGGCCTTTTCTCATATTCGAGGAAAAATTTTGAAGCTTACTCCACGTTGCTCTAATGTGGATTAGTTAGGTTAAGTTAACAGATTTTCATCCGTTACATGATTCACGATGTCTTCGAGTCGAGTACGAGATGAATAATAAGAAGCACATGAAAATAAAATTCCTCTTACAGCTCTACTAGCCGTCGTCGCGTTTGGACTCTACTACCACTTACCGTCAGGTGGAGTAGAGTCATTTGCCCTCCAAGAATTATTCCATAAGAATAATCCCAGATTACACGGGATTGAACTCGGAATCAGGTACATAATATATATGCCAACTTTCTTGATGATTGGTCTACAATGTCGAAATCTATTAATCTCAAGATATGACATCATCCCTTGTATAATATAAGATATAATAATACTCACTCACTTAACATTTATACCGGAATACATTAATAATATTGCATAAATAATATACTGGAATACAACATGTTATATAGCTTAGTTACTGGGACAGATTGGCTATAAGTTGAGTTTGTTTTTTTCTTCATATTTAAGTTTTGCTATATACATTCTTCAAACTTTCATAATAGTCCAACTTTAAATTTACATTTTCTTATTTTTCAATTTCAATTACAACACGTGGTTAAAGGAATGAAGAACAAAAACATAAAATTCCATTTTATGTGATCTCTGCGCTCGAAACTCATAAAGGGGTCGCGGTAAATGCTGTTAAATGAATATTGAACCGTGCGAAGATTCATGCCCGGTAAGCTTTTATAGGGTTAACTTTTTTTGTTATTTCAGAACGATAAAAAGTTTGGTAGAATTTTTAATCACACAGCACAATCGCCCATAGACATCGTTTCATGAATAACCAGACATAAGTATTTCTATAAAAATCATAAAACTTTATTTGTAAATCAAAACGATCAAAGATTAACGACTTGAACTGAGAAAGATAATTCGAAAAGAATGCTTGTTTTTGAAAGTGAATTTATTTAAAAATGCCCAATAAAAATATCTGCACAGAGTGGGTTATTTAGAGGTAGACATACTGAAGCCTAGAGGCCTTTCCGTGAACAATGAGTTGTTTGTTTAAATATAAAATAATAATATTTGTTCTGGCAAGAACAAGATTAATGATACAGTGATTTTGTCGTATATGGAAATATACTGACTTGTTAAAATATTTAATTGTAATAATTGTTCGATTTAAAAAATAATTTTAGCTAATCCGCATCTTCTGATCGTAGTGGCCTCTTTTTTTCAAACCCATCCTTTGCTTGACTTGCAAGATCGCTGTTTTGCGAATGTAGAATGAATCGATAACTTACCTTTCCTGTATTTGACTCAAATTTGTAAAGCCTCAATCCAGGGTTTGATATGCTGCCAGCACCACGGGGTGTCAATGAAGGTGCTAGAAGAGCCCAGGACACTGGTCGACCTGTAACAAATATACAAAATAACTTCTAGTCCATGCAAAGCGCAACGCAAAGGCCTCTCTTCTATTAACAAGAGGGTACGATGGTATGTTACCCGAGCAAAATCAGCACAATTAGCCGGTACATTAGAAATTAAGACAAACTCTCGACTCAAATGGACTACTTCGTTGGTCTAGTGGGTAGATGTAAGGCCACAGATCCGGAGGTAGTGGTAGTGTTGACACTCCTGTGCCTTGAAAAACACTTAAAGCCGTTGGTCCTGCACCTGAACTCTTTTCTGTCGTGTCGGATTGCCGTTCCATCGGATTATGAGAATTAGGGCATAGAGAGTGCACCTGTGTTTCCGCACACACTAGTGCATTATAATATGTCCTGCGCACTTGGCTAATCTATCTTGAAATCGGCCGCCATGGCTGAAATCGGTCTGGAGGACATCATTATTATATATTGAATATGATTAGGCATGTAGCACTCTTCTCTTACGATAAGTACGCGTTGAAGACGCGTTGTTGTGCAATACTAATATGGCTAATAATGATACCATGTCGGTCTGGAGGACCTTATATACTTATATAGAAATTAAGAAGTGAAAGCGTTAGAACGGCGTAGCAACTAGCAACTGTCTGTTAATTGTTAAGTCACTGTAGTTAGTATATTTATGCTATTAAAAAAATAACCTGTAATTACGATAAGAATTACCAAAACTATGTTTTTATTTTTTTCACGCAGGGAATTTATAATTATATCATATATATGTGTTCTAGAATATTATTTAAATAAAATAAATAATATTTGTAAATTTTCATAAAATAAATTAATTGACATGCTGTTCGTGAACATGTTAAAGCTTTACTTGTCATTGTATGTACTGCGCGACAATTGAAAATGGGGATTTATAGGTATGTACTTATTTGAATTCGAATATAATTATTATTATTTTTATGAATGGTAACTTCTCTCAAAAACTTATTTGAGACTTACTATAGTAACCAAGGTTAGAAAATATATTTTTTAAGATGAACATTTATTTCATCGTCTTATTTACAATGAGTGCTATCTATAAAGTCATTTGTATTTTTTAAGCGCAAAAACATTAATAGTTTTATTCAACAATATAATTGTGCTAATATATTTATTTATCAATTTCCAGGATCCTGTGGTAAAAATGTGAATCTTGAACAAAATAATAACTTACCCTATGTGGTCAGGTAATATTCAAGTATCAAGTATAAGACAAATGATTATTGCATACTTATCAAAACTATCGTATTACATACCTTCGCTATAAATAAGTCTAAATGTATCTGCGTGTCGGTGCCCATAAAATTGACCGGCTATAACATCACTGAAGGCTCTGATCACATGCAGCAGTCTTGCGTTGGCTGTCGGCGTGAGCTCACCTCCACCTGATGCTGATGAACTACCGGCATTGTGCCGTTCTTCAACGCCAGGTCCAGCATGGGCTACCAGGTATACCTATGAAAATGAACGAATGATTTATATATAGTCTCAATATACTGCTTATCATCAGTTAAACATGCACGCACCACTTTTTGGAATATTAACGGTGCATCCAAGAATGAAAATAAAATTATACACCATAAACTTAACATGATTAAAGTCAACAGACAGTAATTGTAAGATTTACCATTTCATTTTTCCTCCTTGCTGTGCTGAGAACGTGTTCTAGCCATTCCCACTGCGATCTTCCTCTATGTGGGCCATCAGTTTTGGCCGCCCCACCAGCCCACAGCACACTATTTAGCACTACTATTCGTAATCTGCTATGCGACTGCTCGATTGTATAATATCCTCCTAAAAGTTCAACATACATTCAAAAAAGTGCATTAAATCTCTATTAATTATTGCGTTCAAATTGATCTATGATTTTACCAGTTTCAAAGGTCTGCAGCGCTTCAGTTGGCAACCACTGCATCCACATATCGACTAATTTTCTCGACGGTGGTGGATCATTATGACCCAACGCTGGGAAAACGAACTGACTGCTAAATGTACGACTGAGAATATCGGTCACATTTCTGACAGCTTCCAACTTAATTTCCTCGTTCAGATGCTCCATCGATGATGATAAGATGTCTCTGTTACAAAAAACAACTTTAGGACTTCAGAAACGCAACTTGTAAAACTACTTGAAATGTTTTTACTTATGGCTAAAGTTTGCTTTAAGTGTTTCACAAATAGGTTTTGATAACCGTAAAAACTTTGCGCCATCAAACAAACTTCCCGAAATTTTGACAAAGATCTCCATATTCTGATTTACATAACTCGGTCTAGACTTTACACCTCAAAACTTAATTTAATTTTATATAAATTTTTCGTTCATAATTTATGAGAACCATGAAAAGAAATAATAAACTTTTTTATTAATTACTATATTATAAACTAATTCACTTTTGCATCTAAACCATACCATGTATTTAAACCACGAGATTGTCTTCTTTTGTTAACAGTATATTAGCCACCACAAACGTCGCATAAGCGGTCAGAAGCCAGATGTTGCAGCAACCATTACTCAGAATAATGTCCGTAATTGTGTGACCAAACATTATCGGCTGAATGTAGAGATTTATTAATGAAGATAGTATACTGACCATTAGCGAGATAAAGCTACGCTGGAGTTGGGGTAATTATTCTTTAGAATTGTGCTCGGGGTTTTAATGTTTACTAAATGAAATTATTTTAGTCGTTCACTTTTAACAACAAAGCAGCGCATGCAATACGCGTGATATAAATGAAACATAATAGAGTTTTTGTATAGAAACGTTACATAAATAAACTTTAAATTTCACTTTTGTACGTTAATTTTTTAATAAAATTAGTTGATTTTATTTATTTTATTTTTTTTCTTTGCCAAAGTGCTATGGCTAGATAGAAATAACTCAAGATTCACGAGCAGTTAAAAACCCTTCACTCTAATATGATTCTAATAGGATGAGACAGCAATTCGACATAACCGGAAACAGATCAGACGTTACGTTTCGAATGCGGCAAATCTTTCAATCTTGAATCACGTACTTTTTATTGACCCTAAACAGGGTCCTTATCCATCGGATCAGAAGCCGCATAGTAAAATGCAAAGCATATTGCTTACATTTTAAACTTTTATATAATATTGGGGGTCTCTGTAATTTATTTTCCATTAATTTCTTATTGACACTTAGATGTTATAATTTTATAATCGTATTGCATTAAAATTATCATCAGGTCATTATGATAATGAGTATTTACTCAAAAATTAGCAATGGTAATCATATTATTCTTGTCAATAATATAACAACGAAGCAAACTCGAATGACTTACAAGCTATACATATATAGTACAGCAATTATAATCTGTCATGAACAGGAAACTTTGTCATTGTGTAATGATAATAGATCATCGACATCAATTGTTCACTCAGATTTCATTCAGTTCATTCACAATTAAATGGAATGAGTTATGTAATGTTTGAGAGTGTTTTGTTTTTATGAGAGAATCGATATATACATATGTTGTACTTCATATACTAGTTTACTATAGAAAATATAAAACTTCTAATTTCAAATGAAGATTAAATGCAATGCATCAAATGTAAATGAACTAAGAAATAAATATTATGCTTACTTTTATCATATTACAATCTTGATAAGAATAACAAATCATGCAAATTTCTTTTATATTACTTTAGCAAGATTGTTAAAGGTGTAAAATTAAAGGCTAAAATCATTTTAAAATTCATTGATGGTTATACAAACCCAGTCCACAGCACAAATTCTAGTGTGTCCGGATGTCGGTCCGCCATGAATGCAGCGGCGCTTTGTATAAGTGGCCACGAACTGTCACATGTGTGGTCGCGGTGTCGTCCGTTGCGGTGACTGTGCTCGCTATTACCACGATTGTGTTTACAACCTGGAATTCCACGTTTATAACTACACATCTCAATTATTATCGAAATGAAAATACATTTTAATCATTTTGGCTTTTACAAGCACTCGTAGAATTTAATTAAATGCAAAACTGCGACGGTTCGGAGTGTAGATATTTCCGGCAAGCGAGAAACAGCATTTATTCTTTCTACCAATAAAATTACACAGGTGTGTAAATGTGTGTGTGTTAAATATAATGAAATTTATATATATATACATAGACATTATATATATATATATAAATATATAATGTCTAAAATACAACAAGTACTTAAACCACTCTATTTTATCGTTTATGTATAATATTGTGGAGAATATAGTATATTATTATATATAATTTTATGTTATCAGTACACGGACGGGCAAATGGATACCACTGCCCATAAACATTGGCATTATAAGACATGTTAACCATCGTTTACATCGCCAATGCTCGACTAAACTTGGGAATTAAGATGCTATAATTACACCGGCTCACTCACCCTTCAAACAAGAACACGACAATACCAAGTACTGCTGTTTTGCAGTAGAATATCTGATGAGTGGTACCTATGGTGGTGGTGGTGGTGGTACCTACACAAGGTACCACAAGCTTGCACAAAGCTACCACTTAGCATAATATTATAAGAAATATTTATTAGGATTTAAATTTACTAATTCCCTTAATTAATTATACCGTTCTATCATTCCCAAAAATTCCTAATGTAACTTACAACTTATAACCGAATCATTACCAACTTATTTAGTTTTTTTATTAAATGCTTAAATAATTAAATACTTAAATATTTGAAAAGAAGCAATTGCTCTTTCTTTATAACATTATGACAATTCTATATTATGATTGTCTAACAAATGGAAAATTTTAAGGGTTTCTGAAATGTCGTAAAAAATCAATGTAAAAGTTTAACAGAATAAAAAAGTGTTTTCATTAAGAACTACATTTATGTTTGTATTATTATTATTAAAAATTTGCGCCTAGAATTTATACATTACATATACATTGAAAGAAATGAAATATGCTTATTTATTCGATTTTTAAATGTTGATACAAATCGACTCCCCTACTCTGTACAATCATTTTTGTTACGTGAAAATATTGGGGGTGAAATACCACGATTCCACTTTAGGACCGGATATTTCGAATATTTTGCAGATATTGTGTCATGCGTCATGAGCAAAAGTCATGCATTTGACATCATATTTATGTCTCAAGCCAAGTATAACATGGAAATATTTTATTTATGTACGTTTCTATAAAATACTTAGCATATTTTATAGGAATATAAACAAGGTAAAATACGATTTCTAGTTGAGATTATTTGTATTTAATAGTATACAATTTTAACTCTCAATATCCATCTTATAAATATTTGGATTTTAATACAGCGAATAGGTATAATAAAATATGTCCATAATTATAATGTATCTACATAATAAGATATATAATAATATTATATTTATATATATTTTTTATATTTGCCGGGAGGGCAAATGACTCTACTCTACCTGATGTTAAGTGGTAGTAGAGTCCAAACGCGAGGACGGCCAGTACAGTCGGGAAGAAGGTTCTACACTAGCCGCCCTCGCCTTGCCGGCCCGCAAGATGCCTCGCCTCTTCACGCCTCGTTTGAAGGAACCCGGGTCGTAAGAGGAGGGGAATACTTGAGCTGGTAAGGAATTCCATTTCTTTGAGGTGCGACAAAAAAGGAGTTGCCAAATTTAATTGTGCGCGATGGAATTGATGTCACAGTTAGTCGGTGACATCGAGAGCCAGCACGCGTAGACTTGTGAAGGAAGGGGGAAGTAGAAATTAGGGAGAATAATTCCTCGGAACACTCGCCGTGATACAGTCGATAGAAAGCGCTCAACGCTGCTATCTCTCTCTATTATATATGTTTTGAATAAATATCGACACACATTGATGGTTTACAACAAAAACTCTTTTTTAAACCTTAGACTAAAATATTAAGACAATAGCATAAGAACATGTAATAATAACTTAATAATAAATTCAAAAATGAAATGGATTAATAAAAGTTCCCGAATTAATTTTTTTTTTATTTTAAATCATTAAAATAAATTTGGAACGAATGAATTGAATGTTAGAATGTCTCAGTGGACTTTGAATGAAGAATGAAAAGATCAAGATATTGTATCGGTTATACCATCGCATCTGTATCAGGATGCATTATTGGAACGTCGCTTCAACTTAAGTTAAAGCAAATCTCGATGTTACGAGTCAAGTTGCGCCACAACGGATACGTGTAATGAATGGAAAGCGTCGCCTTCTGACGTTATTGCTTAGGAATCTTTCACACGTGACGTTGAAAATTTACATTGAAATTTTATTTCATTGAATCGAGTGACTGTATATAGAAGATATAGAGTGAAACTAATTTATTTTATATCAATTATTTACAATTTATCTTATTTAATATTAAAATTTGATATTTTGGTAAGAAGCAGAAATCTTTTGTCCTGTACTCGAACTATAGAACTATTTTATCGTACTGAATGAATAAAATAAAATATATCTCTCGTCCGTTGATTATAATCCAGGTATTATGTCCACTAAGTCTATGAAATTCTTATTTTTTTAATATATTTTACAGTAAATTATATCAATTAAAGATTATATAGTGAGCATTATATATTTAAAATATTTGAAAAATCGCCATGTAGTCAATTTTCATTTCACACTATAAGAATCAAAGTCACCACTTTATATGGAAATGATAACTTGGATTAACTTTTGAAACGTTAAAATTAAATCTTATAATATTTTATTAAAATGAATGAAGTGCTTAAGGTTACCATAGGTGACAAGGACTTATCGAAATAAACAAGAAAGAGGAAAACAAAAATTTTTTTGTTTTAATATTTAGAAACCGAACATTATTTTTAAAATAATATCTTATTTTTTATATCATTCTCATTTACTAATTTTTATATAATTTTTATGATATAATTTATATATTATTAAAACGTTACAGCCGTTACCATTTCCAGACGAAATTTGTATACAATATGATGTAAAATACCATTTGTTTCAAACATAAACGTAAAACATGACGAACTTATAAAAAGATAATTTCCTGCGCTTCAAAACGCTCAGTGTCATTGATTCTTTACGCTTGAGTTGCTACAAGCGCCACGGTAAATTGTAGCGTCGCTACGTGATTTGCTACGAGATCGCTACGAGTGCCTTTTATACGTCCTTAATCTTACATGAATTATAAAGTATTAGTGTGCTTAAAAGCAATTGATTAGTAAAGTTTTAATCTTATAATTTAAGTCTATAATTATTATATAAGGAGATTTTACAAAACATATATAGTGTAATTAACTTAGTGACAAACTATTTCCCTCTTAAGAATAAAATTTGTTGTTTAATATAAATTATCACATTATGTATAGTTACGATAAAATGAACCTGCTTATTTGTAGGAAAATAAAAAAGCTTAGATATAAATTATACTTTAAAATTTTTATCATTACTTAAATTAAAACTTGAACTCCCAACACCTAATGTTTTACTCTTAACTTGCTATTAAGTTAACAAACAAAAACACAATAATGGGATGGAGTCGAGTTAAAAATTTAAACAAAATTTTGAATTCAAAGCTTACCTCTATGTAGCTCCTGGGAATTGTGGAACGGGTCATAATGAAGATCTGTGATGTGCCAAAAGTACCCTGGGAAGAAAATTTGAATTTAGTACAAACAAAGACCGTTTAGGTATGTATATTCGACGAAATATGGGACTTCATTTAAATGTTTTTGTAAAGTTTATCTTGATGATATGTTTTGTTTTATTTCAGTTTTTAAATATTTACATGGAAATGAAATATTTAAAAAGAATTGATGGTATAAAATAAAATTTGAAGTGATACTTTTTCTTTCAAAATAAGAAAAAGAAAATAAAATTTCAAAGTATTCCGTCGTTAAATGTATTGTTTATGTCATGAGTACTAAATGAACTTGATTAAATTATTTTTCTAGAGTATAATATAACAATTTTCTTCTTTATCTTTGTGTGTATTATGCAGAATATATGTACATAAATATAACAAAAATGAAATAATATTTAATATAAAAGTGTATTTTAAGTGAAAATTCAAAACGCTATATATTCGTTTTTAAAGTCAACGTGAATGACGTTGCGAGAACCGTTTTTAATAATAACACTACGACAAAAGGACAGATATTTAAAAACGCTTTAACTTATTTGTGCAAGAAGTAACTATTTAATAGAATAACTTTTTCGCTTCTGAAACTTTAAATAAAGGCAAATTAACTAATTTTACTTGATCGTATTTGTAATTGGTCGATGGTGATGGTCTAATGACGCAATAGGCGACCAATGAGTGTTCATCTTTTACACAGATTAGTCAATCTGATTTTGATTTCGCGTTATAGAAACTGGAAGTTAAACAGTGATCTTAATAAATGTTATACAGACCAATCGGCCATAGTGGTCAATTTCAAGAAATATTGGCTAACTGAGCAGGACATATTATAGTGTGTAGCTCAAGTGTGTGTGGAATTACAGATGCGCTCTATCGATGTCATCTGATCGGATAGAGTTCAGATGCTGGACCATTGGCAATAAAAAAAACCTAACACAATAGCTTTTTATTGGTACGCGATTAATGAGGCTATCAAATCTTATAATACACGCATTAAAACTCTAAGAATTAAATAATGCAATAGGTACATATCTCAAAAAAGAAAACAACTTTATTATCTCTATAAAATTTAGTATCGCTTAAAACATGCTCGTGTACACTTTAGAGAATAACTTTGAAACAGATGTGACAGCCGTTAAGACAATACATTTACTAGGCCTTAAGAATGCCAGATGCTGCTTTATCATTTCAAAAAGTTACATTATATATTTTATTAAAATTAAGTAATATATATATTTAGGTATATACATTTAAGATATATTTTTGTATGATTTAGAATAATTAATTTTCAGTCATTATATTGACAGTCTCAAGCCCTCAAAATTGTCCGGAGATTACTTCTTAGCTGTAAGTATTATGCTTCTTTAATAGTTTTTTTTTATAATTTGTTACATACAATGAAGAGATTTTACTATAAATAATATTTTAATAATTCTGCGAAACGCTGTCGCTATATACCACATTATACTAGTAATGTTGCAAACGGTTAACTACTGTATATAAGCATTACATGGTAAAGGATTAATGATAAAGCAATAAGTTTTTTAGTCCGATATTAATATTAAATAAATCCTACTTTCAATGTTAATACAACGATATAAATTTGAATTTAATAGGTTTTTTTTACCAGATAAGTGTAAATACATTAATGAATGCTTTGCACGTAGGTGGCTTATAGGATTAGTTTATTACTATTTATATTAATCATCACTTACATAAAAGAGTTTTTATTAAAAAATGTAAATTTTTACAACCGTAGGTGAGATAATGTAATTTTTTTTTTAAATCTAACCGAACACAAATTGTTTCTCGTGACTTCATCACATTTATCCACTACATTTATTTTTAGCATAGTTTACACACTGTACTCTAAAATATTATTTATATATTATATCCTTATGCAAGTCCCAAACTACCTAAATTCCAAATTTAATTACGATCAGTTCAATGCTTTAGACATTCTGAGGTAACAAACAGACTTACACAGTTACTGTCGTATTTATAATATTAGTCTAGATAACCCGTTTGCATAGCTTATATTGTTCATGGTAATTAATTAATATAACTTGCAACTTATTTTTTTAGATAACCAAATTTAATTCAAATATTATTTTGAAATTAAAAATATATGTAGAATTAAATCTAAAAATATTTCAGTTAAATGGTAATTCTTATTCTCTAGAATATACTAAATCAGTTATAAAGTCTCCAGAATAGAGGAAGTAAACCTTATAAAATAATAGATATTATTATAAAAAAGTCAAATGACAGCCATTAAGCTTAAAAATTAGGCAACATATATTTAAATTATATGTTATGACTTTGTTTTATAATATGTAGTTACAGTAACAGCCTATGACTGTCCCACTGCTGGGCTAAGGCCTCCTCTCCCTTTTTGAGAAGAAGGTTTGGTGCTTATTCCACCACTCTATTCCATTGCGCGTTGGTGAAATAAACATGTTGCAGAATTGCAGTGAAATTAGACACGTTCAGGTTTCATCACGATGTTTAACTTCACCGTCAAGCATGAGATGAATTATAATAACATTTATTTTTTCAGCTTTTTGCCGTCCACTGCTGGACGAAAGCCTCCCCCATAGAACGCCAACCATCCCGATCTTGGACAGTCCGCATCCATCCCTTACCTGCTACCTTTATTAAATTGTCGGTCCATCTTGCCACAGGGCATCCTACATTATTAAATAAAAATTCCTCAATTTTTATAAAATATATAATGTAACTTTTTAAAATGATATGCCTTATCATTTCTTAAGGCTTATATAATATATAATAAGTAAACGAAATAGGGATGTCTTCTTACAATCGATTTTTATTTAAAACACACAAAATAAATTTTATTCTACTGCAAATATGAGTTTCAAAATGTAAATTTTATTGCTTTACATTGTCTTGTTTGCTTTTGTAGAGTGAAATTTAAAAATTGTCACGACTTTTTAAAGCAACATTAGTACGTGAATAATAGGAATTATAATTTTAAATGTGAAAATGTTACTATCATTTAAATGGAATATGGATTAATGTCTTTCAAATATTAGCACATTCATATCCATTATCACAAAAGGAGCTTCCTCTAAATTTTTTTTTTAATCCTTTGATACAGCTATTATTACTGAATACCTCTCTTAAAAATATTAAGTAAAGTAACAAATTCAAAAATCTATTCAATATAGAAGCGTTACACTTACTTTTTGAAAAGTAAGAGCCTGTTAATTCCCACAAAACACTTCCTCTAAGTTTTAACATCTTACGCAATCATCACCATATTTCATATAATTTACACAAAATAATAATGAGTACCTAAAAATTTCTAATTAACTCCGTTCATCCAAACCTTATGATTGCGAAACCACTCACTCACCGACAGAGAGACGCGACGGAGATTTTTTTTTAAATATTGTTATAGTTAGTGTAAATATTGGTATTCTAATTACATATGAGTGGTGCTTGAATTAAATCGAACGGAGAACTAAGCTAAGCTTACCATAAAGCGATCTTGATTAGTAAAATGTGAATAATTATTCCAGTATTACAATAGTAATTACACATAACTAAAAACTAAACTAAATAGTTTAAATCCGTAATGCACAGCACTGCACTCACCCGACTAACTTTAAGCATTCATCTTACGAAAATCTTTTCAGATATCAAATGCTTCGTCTGTAATGCAAAAGTTACAGTTTGAATTCTAGATCGATTTATAATGTTAGTTTTATTGAATTCAAAATTTAAGTTAATAACGTTACCATTAATGTAATTAAGTATTGAAATGAAACAAATAAAAAGAGCCGCGGTAAGCCGTTGGATGCGGGCAGTGCAAGTCCGGCCAAAATGGAAATCCTTGGAGGAGGCCTTTGTCCAGCAGTGGACGTCTTTCGGCTGAGATGATGATGATGATGATAAAATTAATTATTTGTATTAGTAGATAGTACTAGATGACAATTAAAGAAATTTTGGTTTTAGCGCTACTAATTTATCATTGATTCTTGCTGCAATAACTATGTGCAATAAATATACAAGCTATCTGTTCCGCCTTCGCAATGATAGAATAATGTTTACATAGAACTTTTATATCATAGTACATAATAATATAACTTTAAACTAATAAACTATTTCTTTGAGGGTATCTATAAAACAGTAACTTACCAATCTTAGCGTTAGTAAGATCAAGCCAGAGAAGGCTCGTGATGTAAAGAGCGAGGCTGCTTGGAGTCATGTTACGTTGTTACATAGTGATCCCATCTAATAGCCCCGTGCATCTTCCTCACATGATCTGAGAACAAACAATAATGATATTTAATTTCATATTAAAACATGTATCTAGTATACAACACAACTTATATATTTATATGTACATACGTCCTACTGATTTTGGTCATAACGATCATTCTCAAGTGACACTAACCAGCTATACCTGACGTATTATGCACATGTGTGCGTAAACATAAATGACAATTTCTTCATTCTCGTAATCTGATGAGACCAAAATCTACTAGAGCAAAATATAAAGACTGAGGTACGACTGTTACCGACTGGTACTGACTAAGGTAAGACTGTTAACATAGAAAGGGAATATGTCGACTGGAAAACCTAATAAGTTTTTACTGGCCCGATCCAAGATTTAAGAATCCATAAACTCGGGACCTGAGGTCTTAAAAACTACCCACTAGACAAAGGAGGTTTGTCAGTTTGATTTTATTGTTAATTGTATAAAGGTTCAGTCTGTGATGATGTTTATTAAGATATAGCAAATAAACAGTGTTTTCATTTCAGGCAAGCACTATGATATTTTTTTAGCGTGCCTCATGTACTAAAATATGCTATAATGTACGTGTAGTGTTCTTGATAAGTATGTGTATGTATATATAATTTATATTTTGCATGTCAACGAAATATTCACCGAAATGCATATATCTGTTTCTTCAGAGAAATGTTTACCCACAAATATTAACGCTTAATAGGAAAAGCTTCACTTTAATTAAAACCAATATATGTTTCGGTAAATTCCATGTGTGTAATATTTTAATATTTGTATATTTCTACGTAAGAGCTCTGAAACCAATATTAAATTTTAATTAAAGCTTGAGTTTCATTAGATATTTTTATTTCTTGATAAGGATTAATGAATTTTATAACGAATTAGTTTTAGTAAATTTTAGTAATTGAGAAATTCTATATCCAGTGGACCAACTCTTCATCACGAGTTTGTGTTCATAAATGGTATGTATTAGACTCTGCCCCTGACAGACCCTGTAGGTGTGGTCAGCGGTCGGATTACATATTTTTTTATTTTACAAAAACAAAAGAAAGGCGTATTTCATTCGTATGAAAGCGGAACGTACTAGTCCTATATAAAATAACTGGGTTATATTTAAATCAATAATGTGAGTTTTTAATCAATAATATTATACATATTATTGATTGAAATTGGTGATAAATACTTGGTAGGGATTTTTTTAGTGATAGTCATCTGAGTAGATACTACCCCCTAAACACAAAAATATTCAACCGCCGACCAGCAATACTTAGTATTGTTGTATTATAGTTTTAAGTGCGAGTGAGCCAGTGTAATTATAGGCAAAAAACTTCTAAGTTACCAATGTTGCTAGCGTATTGGACTGTAAGGAATGGTTAATATTTTTTACAGCATCAATGTCTATGGGTGATGATGACCATTTACCATCAAGTCGCCCATTTACCCGTCCGCCTTCCTATTTTATATAAAAATAAAAAAATATATATTTGATATATAGATATATTAATTGAAAAGTTATAATGAATTCTAATGAAAGACCGCGTGTAAATAGCTCCTACAACCCTTTAGAGGACAAAAGAAACTATTAAAAAAGTGTTCTAATTAAACCTTTCACTGTTCTTCATTTCAGAATGTAATGAGTTTTATCACAATGACATTTCATACAAAAGAATATTTTACAAATTAAAAATTAATCTTTTTACGTTTTAACGTAGGAATTTATAGGTTAGGTATTTAGTTGGAGTTGAAACAATAATCTGAAACGCCATTAGTTTCATAGTAAAATTGAGCACACAAACGTTACTCTAACAATTTTAATTGATTCAATCGTTGAAGTGTTTCTGGCGTTTCCACAAAACAATTAAAAACTCGATGTAATTGGATAGCAGAGGCTTATATTGAATATTTGTTTTGATAGTACAAACGCTACAAATATAATATTTTATATTTATATGAATATGGTGTTTTATTTTTAATTCATTTGAAAGTTAAATAAAATTGGCAGCACATAGTATATTTTTATATTTATTTTCTTGATTTGGCTATTTTTTTCTTATACTGAAAATTGTATAAACTGTATACTTGTATATAAGTTGAAAATAAGCCCGCTATGTTTCTCTCGCTAGTTCTCAGATATAGACATTTCTTTTCTTTTCCGAACTGGTGGTATATTTTACGTACGTCTATAATAAATAAATAATAATTTGAAAAATAATTTTAATACATTTTCTTGTAGATTCAGTGAATCAAGTTGAATCAAGATTTTTTAATTAACAGTAAAGGATACACACACACACACACTTGAAAATACTTCTTCCAACACATATCATTATATTAGCATATGAATTAATTTCTATTTATATCAAATCGTTTGATAGATGAGTTAGAATTAAGATCTCTATTAAAACTGATTGTTTATGGAAAATAACTGATCTTGCATCAACACCGTGCATTACACTTGCTTACGTTAGGCTGCACTACTAAACTATTAACAAAATGTTATAAAAATCAGCAATATTATTATTTTATTAAAGTAGTCGCGTGCTTAATTCAAATAAATTATACAATATTGATAGCTTCCGACAAGCTTCATTTTTAATTTATTATATCACGTCACAGCAAGATCCTTATCATCCCTTTAGAATTTATCACTGTGGGATACCCAAGGGAAACCTCCCTTTCAAAAGGCAGGGTTACAAATAATATTTCCCGCATTTTTACCATCATTTATTGTTTCGGGAAATTAATTCAAATTACAAATTGTATTTAGCACCAATTAAAAAATTAATGATTATTCCTGAAAATAAATGACTACTTTTATAGGTGGTTCAAAGAAATAGATCTTAAGTTCACATTCCATTTTGTATTTTGAGAGCTGAAATGACGCAGTGGTTCTTTTTTTTTTTTTTATATTACAAGGGAGGGCAAATGACTCTACTCCACCTGATGTTAAGTGGTAGTAGAGTCCAAAAGCGAGGACGGCCAGTACAGTCGGGAAGAAGGTTCTGCACTAGCCGCCCTCGCCTTGCCGGCCCGCAAGATGCCTCTTCACGCCTCGTTTGAAGGAACCCGGGTCGTAAGAGGAGGGGAATACGTGTGCTGGTAAGGAATTCCATTTCTTGGAAGTGCGACAAAGAAAGGAGTTGCCAAATTTCTTTGTGCGCGATGGAATTGATGTCACAGTTAGTCGGTGACATCGAGAGCCAGCACGCGTAGACTTGTGAAGGAAGGGGGAAGCTGGAATTATGGAGAATAATTCCTCGGAACACTCGCCGTGATACAGTCGATAGAAAGCGCTCAGCGCTGCTATCTCTCGACGCAATTGTAAAGGCTCGAGGGTGTTAGTGACCTTTACGTCGCCAATTATGCGGACCGCACGTCGCTGCAACCGATCCAAGGCCTGAAGTAGGTATTTAGCGGAGCCATCCCAAAGGTGCGAGCAATATTCAACGCAAGACCGTACCTGTGTTTTGTACAGCAGGCACAGTTGTTGAGGCGTGAAAAAACGCCGCACCTTGTTCAGAACTCCGAGTTTCCGTAAAGCTGTTTTTATTACAGCCTCGATGTAATCCCTTGGACTAAGGTCGCAGCGAACGTCCATCCCCAGCATGGCGATTTTGCTTTGTATCACCAGCGGAGTGCCACAGAGGGAGGGAAAAGGGGAAAATGGTGACTTTTTTGCTGTGAGAGCGCATACCTGTGTTTTCTTGGCATTAAACTCAACAAGATTATCTGAGACCCATTTGGCGATAAGCTCTAACGTCCTATTGAGTTCAATGACAAGATCCTCCCGCCTCTCCCTAATTTCCGCTCGCCCAGCCACTGCGCGTCCGTGGTATCCACCATGCACTGTACTATCGTCTGCATAGCAATGAATGTTACCGAGAGAGAGCATATCATTGATATGCAAAAGAAACAGAGTGGGAGATAGCACAGATCCCTGGGGGACCCCAGCATTCACTACATAGAATTGTGAAGCGCAACCATCAACTAAAACACGAAGGCTGCGCTTGTGTAGGAAGCTGGCAATCTAGGTGCAAAGCTGAGCAGGCAGACCATATGCCGGCAGCTTGGAGAGAAGACTTCTGTGCCAGACCCTGTCGAAAGCCTTGGAGATATCGAGGCTGACAGCCAACGATTCCCCATGCTTGTCGATAGCTTCACCCCAGAGGTGTGTTACGTACGCTAGAAGATCACCTGTAGATCGTTTTGGTCGAAATCCGTACTGACGATCATTAATTAAACAGTGATCTTCTAGGTAATGGATCAGTTGGTTGTTAAGAATCCGTTCCATCACCTTACAAAGTACTGAGGTGATAGCTATTGGCCGATAATTTGCCGGGTCAGACCGATCCCCTTTTTTGGGAACCGCTTGCACATTAGCTCTTCTCCAAGCCTCCGGCACACATCCCGAAGAAAGAGACAGTTGGAACAGGCGCGTTAACACGGGAGACAGCTCCGCCGCGCACTTCTTCAGCACTATGGCTGGTATTCCATCGAGACCGCTAGCTTTCCGTACATCAAGTGATTGCAGCTCCGCACGCATATCACGCTGCCTGATTTTGATGTCAGGCATCGTGTGGCCACAAGAAGGTATTATTGGTGGCAGAGCACTACAATCATCGATGACGGAGTTGTCGGCAAAGAGTTTAGCCAGGAGATCAGCTTTCTCTTGCGGACTGTGAGCTAGCGATCCGTCCGGACTTCTGAGCGGTGGCAGCGAAGGTTGGCAGAAATTGTTTTGCACAGACTTGGTCAGACGCCAGAAGCTACGGGAGCCCCTAGGATGTGAAATAAGGTCATGACCAATCTGTACAATGCGCTGTGCATCCGCTCTCGTGTAAGCCTTCCTACAGGACTTGGAGTTTTTATTGTAGATTGCTTTCAGTGAGTCAATGTTAGATGCCCCGCTAATGCAGCCATTGATCCACTCGCGATATGCCGCCTGCTTAGATGATACAGCGTCGGCACATTCGCGAGTGAACCAACGGTTACGCGCACCCCTACTGTCGAGATCTCAGCTAGGAATGTAGTATTCCATTCCCAACATGATCTCGCCAGCAACAGCAGCGGCACTAGCTGTCGGGTCATTTCCACTGAAGCAACGTTCCTTCCAAGGGACTGACGCATAGTAATCGCGCATACCGTCCCAATCTGCCGACTTGTAGTGCCAAACGCGTCGTTTGCATACCGCTGGTGGCGGCAGCTTGGCCTGTGGCACTTTGGTAGATATGAGGCTGTGATCCGAAGAACCAAGTGGAGCTTGAACCACAACCTGATATTCCACCGGGTGAGAAGTCAGCAGAAGGTCCAGTAGAGAAGGCGCTTGCCCATCAATGTCTGGGATCCTGGTGGGCTGATCAACCAGTTGGGTCAAGTCATGTGTGAGAGCAAAAGCATGAGCAGTCCTTCCAGCATGGTCAGTTTTGAGGGATTTCAACCATGATTCATGGTGAGCATTAAAATCCCCCAAAAACACCAATTCCGCGTTAGGAAACTGCTCTTGCGCAGCATCTGCCACCCGACTAAGATGGTCAAAGAGTCGGCTTGTCTCCAAGTCACCATTATGGGATCTGTAGAGGCACACGTAGACCCGACTCTGGCGAACCAGATCCACACGTACCACCAACATGGAGAAGGAGGGGTCCTCCAAGCAGCGCAGTCGGTGACAGCAAACATCCGTCCTGACGAACAAGCATACTCCGGCTTTCGCTTTGAAGGATTCTTCAAGCATGTAGCCGGGATAATTAAGGTAGCTGGTATCGGCAGGACGGAGTATTTGTGTCTCCGTTAGAAACAACATTGCTGGCCGTGCTGTCTCGAGATGGTGGTGGACAGCGTTGAGGTTAGCGTGGAGTCCGCGGATGTTAGTGAACTCGACCTCAAACAGCGTGGGTATGGTGGGGGTGTGCACCGCTGTACGACCGTTATTCCTGTTTTGATGCGCTACCATATGGGAAAAAAAAAGAATGGAAAAGAGACGTGAAGCGAGCGACGTATTGCCACGATAGGGATGGGCAAAGTGTGGAGGCGTGTTACCCCAAGTGGTTGCCAAAAGGGAAACTACACTGACCCGCCGGACGGAAGGGCCCCCGAACCCCCCCGGAAGTGGCCGCCGCGACCCCACCTTCCGGTCACCAACCGGCACGACGGTCCACCCCGAGATTATGCGTGGCCTGGTGGGGCAGCCTCGCGTGCTGGTTAGGCACGCTCGGGCCCCTGTACTATGCCACGGGTGGCCAGCGGAATAGCCGTTTCTTCGGGTCTCCCTGTCCGGCAGGGCAATACAGTTTCCCCTGGCATTGGTTCAGTAGCCGTCTCCACTGGACCAACACCCATCGCGGCAATGTTCGCTCGGGCACTGGCTGTACGCTGGCTGACCTCGAAACGCGGCTGCAAGCCACTTCACGAGATTTACACCATGCGTACGGTGGTAACAAGCCAGGCGGATGTTTATCATCCTACCACCAGATGAGCAGATGGTAACTCAGATGTCCCTTAGTCGCCTCTTACGACACCCATGGGAAAGGGGCAGTGAAATGTATTCTTTCTCCGTCACTGCACGGATTCACGGTTCGTGAATCTTCGTCCAAGATTGCTAGTTTGATTGTATTTATAATTAAGCTCATGGTCGGCGATGAAGAAAAATATTGCGAGGAAGATGTTTCCTCATTTCGGAGGAGCATGGTGGAATAAGTCCCCTCCAAAGGAGAGGAGATCTTTGCACAGCAATGTGAATTTTACAAGCTGTTATGGAAATTAACTTGATCGATCGCATTATATTTTTGACATAACTCGAAAAAAAAACAAACGCTATCTATATATCATAATAGTTTTATAGACACAAACAAAGCAATTATTTCATCGTTAGTAACGTCAAAGTCAACACAACTCGTTCAAGATAAAGCATTGGTTTCTATAATAAATTTCATATGTAGACATATGTAGAAATAGACATATGTCCAGTTATTGATATAAAGCTTATGTTTAAAAATCAATTATACAAGAGGGCAAAACCGGCTCTTTCTTCTAGTGGCTAACTTTAAGGGCATAGATCACAAGACTTAATATAGTATATTGACAATGTTGTCTCTCCTCTTGAGGAGAATGGAGCTTATTAACACGGTGTTCGATTGCTGGTTGGTGACACATTAAGGTTTCCGCAAATTGTTTTCCTTCACTGTCAAACACAAAAAGGATTATAAAAACAAATGAAGCATACTAAAGTCGCTGATACTTACTCGCTCTTCAGCCTTCGATCTACAATTAGGATCCACGAGTTCTATCCACTGAGTCATCTCAGCTCTTACCACAGATATATACTTGTCAAGTAATCTTAATACAATATACTTTAACTTTAACTGCAACTTCGTCCGCGTTTTATATATATTAGTTAAAAAAGTAGCCGTGTACAAGTTCAAGTTCATACCAAATTTTATCAAAATCGGATCAATGGTTTAACCTTCAAAGAGTAATATATGGACATAGTTATTTTCACATTTATAATATTGGTACAAATTTTGTTATTGCCACATTTTCTTGCATAAATCGTGACAATCGCTCCGTATCATTCCATCTCTCCGTTACATATCTGTTAAGTGTAAAACGTAAATATAAACAGTAGACACACTCGAAGCACTCGAAACGGTCAGTGTGACGGACAAATGGGCCCTTGACACGAGTCAGTGGAACCACTACAACGGTCACGTGGTACACGATAATAGAGCAAGCGATATTGCGACATTTTTATTTATTTCAAAAATTGTATACGTTATACTAGCTAGTATTTATTTACGGTTGTTATAAAGTATTAGGAAAAGAACTTTTAAACTACAAAAATAGAAAAAACAAATAGTAGTTAAGGAGTTTTTACAGGCATATACGACAAGATCAATTTTTGGCAGTGCGTTGATAGGGTAAAAAATGGTTTTTATTTTGTATTTAGCCGAAGTAAATAGACAACTTGCCACTTGGTCACTATGACAATTTGTTGCAGGCTGAATTTGTTTAATTTCAAAGTGTATTTTTTCACAATGCGTGTTGTTATGTTCGTGAACTTTTAAAACTAACATTATATATATAACTTAGTCTCTTTATAATATCAGGCACATTTTTGTTTCCCTGCCTTCGCTTATGAAACGCGCCATGCATGACTGGCTCCACTCAAATAGCGATCGCTGTTCCGGCGGATCGTCGAACAACGACTGCTGGCCACGCCTGAGTGCAAATGAGCTTTTTTGTTGACTGTACCCACTTTTGTATATGTATATAACTCGTATTTTAAAAATACATTTTATTATCATCGTGACAAGCAAAAATATACAATGACCGCGACCCATTTTTCAAGTTTTTCGCAAGTAAGATTCTAAATGAAAATGTAAATATGTAAAAGAGTATTGTGGTAATTGAGCATTTCAGAAATAATTTTCAGAATTTCGAATCATTATAATATTTTGTTGCAAAGAACTATATTAATATTACTTAATCAGTTTTATAGTTATTTAACCTAAAATACATTTCTTGAAACACCTAGTAACATATTTTTTTCGTATATTAAGCCTAAAAAAATATTCATGCAGTTGTTTTTAATTGTTTTGAGTGTATAAATTGTTGTTTAAATACATTCAAAAATATGTGTTCATTATACGAGTGCGTCAGTAATAAAGTTCTCCAAGATTTGGAGTCAATTTAAATTTTTTAATGTATTTTAACCGATTACTTTAACTACTATTCTAATTTGCACGATTTATTCTTTATTTTAATAATTTCCCCCAAGGTCATATATTTTCCTTTGACGTACATTTTACCGTTATTCAGAAATCTAAAAATTACTTTTGATAGATTTTGTTTTATTTCTTAATAACGTGGTAACTGATTTCATTTTAATCTGTGTTATTTAAAGTGATTTGATCAAAATCACATTTTTTATTACGTTTTCTACTAATTGTTTCATAACGGTATAAATATAAATTGAAACAAAATAAATGCTTTACTAAGTTAATGTACTATATTAAGTAGGTTAAGAGTGAGAAAAACAATATGATATGACTACAATTGCAAATTTTGGTTTAGAAAGGATGGTGATAACTAGCTCTGGAGTTATTAAACATATATTCCAAATAGGAAGTTAATAATCCCCAAAAAAAAAACCAACCCACTTTGACTTAAACATAAATTTAAAGTACGACGGAATACCTTTGTTGAAGTCTCATTAAAATTCTTATAAAGTGCCATCTCAGTTAAAAACTTAAACGCTCAGTTTCAGATAACTTTTAAAATATATTAAAAAATATTAGCAGAAGGTATCCTTATTAAGCGACAAAGTATTTCCATATAATACGGATCTACGACAATCCAATTAAAACTTTTCGGTCCACAATACAAAGTTTAGTTTTCTTTGTAATATTTTTTTCTACTTGTACGTACATGTGTTCGGTATATTTTTCACGTTGCTAGTTACGGTAAAGTTTTACCTAATACATTTAAGTTGTTAAGGGCCTCGTATACTCCTATCGATGAAGTTTATATTACCAAGTGCTAATATTTTCTTTGCACATATACTTCATATTTTTTTTTAATAAAAAAAACGCAATTTTAAGATAATAAATGTGTATGTTGTTATGACAATGTTGTACGGGATGGATGTGGGCTGCCTAAAATCGGGATGGTTGGCGTTCTATGGAGGCTTTCGTCCAGCAGTGGACGGCGATAAGCTGATATTATGTGGTTATGATATAGTTACAAACTTTAGCTGATAATTTTATAGTTGTCAGTTCTACATATTATCAGAAAAATGATATTCTCATTCATGTCGTCTGTTCGAAGATGATGTCTAGAAAAGATCTTCTTACGGCATTTGTTTTTCAAAAGTTATAATTTTTGATCCGATTCTTTTTATAAAAGTTGCGTTGCAAAAATAAAAATATATCATTACTGAATTGTGTTTGTGAATGTTCCCGAACGCCTCTTTTCTAGTTTTAACACTCCGCAAACCCTTATTAGAAGTAGCAAATAACGTTTTATAAAGCCTACTACGCCTACAAACCGTGCGGAATACATCCATGAAGTTGTAAAATCCCATCAACGCGTAGACAAATACGGGTGAACTGTAACACTTTTTATCCCCTCGGTGACAGATTTTTGGCAATTGAATTTATTTATCTAAGTTAACAATACATAATATATGTTTACGCCGGTTACTATGTAAATAAAAGTAAGGAAGAACTTTACATTGTTCTACAACTATAATGAATTGTTCATTTTATGGTTATTATTTTTCACACTTTATATACACAGTAGCGGATATCTAGACAGAACGATTCAGGAATGTGACAGATTGAATCAACGCCATCTATCGCTACCGTGTTATAACATACGACATTATACAATATATATAAAGTTATACTATATCTATTATTGAAATTAAATACTAATTAATAAATATAAGAATACTCTTTGTAGTTTTAAGAACGTCCATAAGAGATTAAGATTATTAATTAAGAGCTGAAAATATTCGCCTGTAGATGATGAAAAAATTGAAATTGAAATCGATATTAAAATAATTAAGGTATTTTTTGACAGTTAATAACAGTAAGCCTGTCTTGGTAGGTACTAACTACTCATCATATATTCTAACGCCAAGCAGCAATGCCTAGTGTTGTTGTGTTTCGCCTTGAACGGTGAGTGAGCTAGGGTAATTACAGGCACAAGAAGCATAGCAGCTTAGTTCCCAAGGTTGTTGGCGCATTGGCGATGTAAGGTTATTAATTATTTCTTACAGTGTCAATGTCTATGGGTGGTGGTGACCTCTTCACATCGGTTGGCCCACTTGCCAGTCTAGCCTGCCTACCTAGCTAATACAATAAAAAAAGGTTTTTAAAAAACAACTCCTAAGAGAATAAAAAAGGACCATAAGTAACAATAAATTAATAAATCTTATTTTTTATGTATATATATATATTCTCTTTGTCGTAAAAGAAATGACTTTTCCCAAGTTTCAATCTTGTAGGATTTATCTTCATGAAATTAACTTACATAATATTATATTCCGCGAAATACTAACTTACTTATTCATAACCAAATAGACGAACGGAAATTTAATAGAATATATTACTTTTCGTTTAACTAAATGGTGTTGGGATGTCATAGTCAAAAAAACCCCTATTGACCGGTCGGTTGACGTGGTTGGTAGATACTTGCATTTCACGCCGAAGGTTGTGGGTTCGATTGAATCAAATAATCTCCCAGGATATTTATATTCAGGATATTAATAAATAATTATTATTTATTTCGTGGCTATAAATCCTATAAAATTGTAACGTAGTAAAAATATTGTTATGAGAAAATAAAACAAATTTCTATGTAATATCAAAAAAAAATAACAGCCTTAATACAAAAGGAAATCAAATTATAACGTTATGAATAAACTAGTTAACCATATCGGTTTCGCACGGGTAGAATAAAAGTCTACATAATATATTGAAATTTGCTTTGAAGGACAAATATACAAAATAAAAAAATCTCGTTTAACTAGTTCCCAGGTTAACGTGATTGTTTTTTCATTCCTTAGTTTCATTACAATCGAATAAATGGTTGAGGGACGTATTGACGATAAACATACATACATTATTTCTTATTTATTTATTATTTATATACTTATCCTTATTTATATATAAAAAACAATAACCCCTAGCTAAATATTATAATAATGTTACTGTTTATTTTTTTGATAAAATTTAATTAAATATTTAATAATCTTTTATATTAGACAATAATATAATTTATATTAAGACATAACAATAATCATAAGTTAAACCTTTCTGTCTTCTTCTATTCTGCTGAGCCCGAAAGAGATACATGATATCATTTTAATAAGCTTACTACTAAAGTACACATTACGGAATACAATAAATGATTGAGTATTGAGATATAAATAGGATGCTGCAAGTATTAATGGTAAAAGCGCTTCAATAGTTTGTCGTCTGATAGTCACGTAGATTTCAAATACAACCATTTTCCATTAAGCTTGCTTTGGAGCCATTCAATAAACGGTGGCTTTGAAAATAATAAAATCCTGGGACATTATTCACACACGGCCATCTGATCCAGAGAGTTTGTGCTATGGAAACCAGACAACTGATATACTACATTTCTTTTGTAAATACATACTTATATAGATAATTACACCCAGACTCAGGACCAATAGACATGTTTATGCACACAAATGTATGCCCAGGGTGGGAATCGAACCTACAACCTTCGGCGTGATAGGCATCTACCAACCACGCCAACCGGCTCGTCAAATCTATTCCCAAATCGTGTTAAATACTACCCTTACAGGAAGAGATATTACCATTTCATAATGGCTCAGTAGTTTAACCGCGTGAATCTTAACCAGATAAGCGCTACAGAATTTTCATATGAGTAATTTGTGTTTTAATTTGATTCATCTTGAGCTTGGAAGGAAAACATCATGAATTTACCTGAATCTGTCTAATATCACTAAAATTATACCACCAACCCGCATTGTAACATTGGAATAAACTCTAAAGTTTCTCCACAAAGAGAGAGGTGGCCTTACACCTGTAGTGGGACATTTACAGACTATAACTACTAAATTAACGACCTAATACCGCTAAGAAAATAATTTAAAATTGATCTAAAAATATATCACCGATGGAATGTCAAGAAAGTAAGCACGGTGTGCACATATTTTTTTATATTAATAATCAATTAAATTATGAGTATATTTTGTTATCTTTTAATGACAATTTACAAATAAACTAATTCTTAAAACAATGTTTTTAGTAAAATTATATTAATTCAGAATTAATAAATAACTTATTTTGAAATATTAATTAAAATACCGAGCAACATAAATGGAATTGCGAATAAGAAACGAGTAAAACGTTGGAAGCAATTTTGTATTACGTATAATGCGTTGTTATTATTGAGGTCAGTAATTTCTGCGCAGTCTTGGAAGTTTCGCAATGGTCTGGCTTTAAAATTACCCTTTTCACAACATTATGTAACTTTACGAAAAACTCTGCCAGGATGTTCTTTCTTTTTATGGAGCGTTCCATTGCGTGTTAGATAAACATCTAACGTCTTATATACATTCGATTTAAGCTAGTAATCTTCAATGGAGTATAAAGTTTTCTATTTACTGGGATATCCATATTTTTATTAATAGATTGTGTAGTTGAACATGTTATTCTCAGAAATGGCTCACCCATTTCAACAACCATAGTTACTTTTAATATTCATAAATGACTTAATGCTATAACCGAGTACAGAGCTAGGTGCACGTGTTGGTCGGATTTTGTACAAGCCTGTCGTCTTTTTTTTTTTTTTTTTTTTTTTTTTGCCGGGTGGGCAAATGACTCTGATGTTAAGTGGTAGTAGAGTCCAAACGCGAGGACGGCCAGTACAGTCGGGAAGAAGATTCTGCACTAGCCGCCCTCGCCTTGCCGGCCCGCAAGATGCCTCTTCACGCCTCGTAAAGAGACGTGAAGCGAGCGACGTATTGCCACGATAGGGATGGGCAAAGTGTGGAGGCGTGTTTCCCCAAGTGGTTGCCAAAAGGGAAACTACACTGACCCGCCGGACGGAAGGGCCCCCGAACCCCCCCGGAAGTGGCCGCCGGGACCCCACAATCCGGTCACCAACCGGCACGACGGTCCACCCCGAGATTTTGCGTGGCCTGGTGGGGCAGCCTCGCGTGCTGCTTAGGCACGCTCGGGCCCCTGTACTATGCCACGGGCGGCCAGCGGAATAGCCGTTTCTTCGGGTCTCGGCCTGTCCGGCAGGGCAATACAGTTTCCCCCGGCATTGGTTCAGCAGCCGTCCCCACCGGACCAACACCCATCGCGGCAATGCTCGCTCGGGCACTGGCTGTACGCTGGCTGACATCGAAACGCGGCTGCAAGCCACTTTACGAGATTTTCACCATGCGTATGGTGGTAACAAGCCAGGCGGATGTTTATCATCCTACCACCAGATGATATCCCTTAGTCGCCTCTTACGACACCCATGGGAAAGGGGCAGTGAAATGTATTCTTTCTCCGTCACTGCACGGATAAAGCTGTAAGTAAGATAAGTCTGTTGGGTAAAGCCGATGTGTCTTTGTTGTTACAGTACAGTTTCAATGTAATTTAGTGAAATGATATGTACGACCGGTTACTTGATAATTTGTTGTCCAGCTCCGATTAACAAATTTGATATACGATTGATTGATGAGAACCGAAATACTAACGTTTGCATTTACTTATGTATGTGATGGTATTTTGGCAACTTTGGTCTACATTGGCTTTGGGCTTATTATGTTTGCGGATTTCGAAGATTCTAATTTCGGGTCAAGCGAAAATATAAGCAATTCCTGTCGTAAAGAAATTACTAATATTTCTATTTTTACCTTTCCTATTAAGACTAAAGGTCCGGAACCTTTAGTCTTAATAGGAATTGAACTTTTCAGATTCATTAATCTTGTCAGATTGCCGTCCTAACAGATTATAAGATTGAAAGAATAGGGAATGTTCTGTTGTTGGGCAATCGCTTATGCACTATAATATCTTGAGATTTGCCAACGTGTTCTATAATTCGATAAAAAGGATCAGACTATTTATAACCGGAATATGTCTGTTCTAAATATTACAATATTCTTCAGACGTAAAAATGGTTTTGTATAACACGAACAAAACTGTCAATTGAAATCCGAGGTATAAAAGTTTGTATTGAAAATATATTATATAAGGTCGACCGTGAAGAAAAATACCTCAAGGTAATCCTGAAACATATTATGTCAATTAGCTTATTCTTGGAAAAATTTCCCTATGTGTAACCATTGCTGACTGTTACGGAAACACAGTTCATATATTTTTTGAAAAGGTTATTATCGATTTTATTGAATGTCAATCGACTGTTTTACTTATTTAAAATCTTTCACTCGACAAAGTACTTGGCTTGTAAAGACAAAAGATATCGTAACAATAGCTTACGTTACTAACCCTCTTTCTATTGAAGTTATTCCTGAATCATCGACTGCTATTGAAAAGTTTTAAAGGCCTGACTCCTTTGATCTTTGTTTTAATAATAATGAAGATAAAGCCACAACCTATAATAGTTAATTGTTAAGTGTATCATGCACTGCGTCCTTTTTATAAAGGCACACATATTAAGCCACTGTCACGCACACATCCATAGCACAATAGCGCACCAGTACGCATTCATTTATGCCGCTTACTCATCAGCACACAGACACATGTGTAACGCTTACGTCGTGTGCATGTATTAATTTGTATACATATTTTATAGATATAAATAAAATACATAACCACATTATTTCATTTATCCGTATTAGCTAATGATTATGATATGATAATTTTGACCGAAACGTGGCTAAACGATACTGTATTTGATTACGAGGTAATAGATCAGCGATATAATATATTTAGGCGAGATAGATATTCCTCCTCATTTTCTTCTCACAAAAAAGATGGGGGCGGCGTAATGATTGCTGTCTCTAAGAAATTCGAAGTTACTCGAAAGCATGATTGGGAGTCGGCGTGTGAGGACTTATGGATTAGTTTGAAATTAGGAGGTAGCAGCAGTATTCATATATGTGTTGCCTACCTGCCACCACCTTTAGATGGGAATTATGTTGACACGTTTTTATATAACTTATCGCGGGTAGTAACGAGAGTAAACGAAAAGTCATCTATTATGTTGCTGGGAGATTTTAACCTAAGTGACGTATTGTGGGAGTACAATGCTGAAACTAGTTTTCTACTACCATCGATTTCTGATAGTTACGTAGTAAACAGATTTGTAGACACTGTTGCATTCAATAATCTGTGCCAATGTAACAGTGTTTTGAATGAAAATAGGAAAATGTTAGATCTAGTTTTTTCCACTGACCCATCTTGCATAGCTATTTCTAAAGTATCAACACCTCTAGTACCGTCTGACATTCATCATCCTCCTCTCAAAATATTAATTCAGAAGTCCTCATATGCCACTGTCAAATTCAAAAAAATCCTAAGATACAATTACACAAAATGTGACTATGAAGCGCTGAATACTGCCTTAGAAACTATAGATTGGACAGCTGTATGGGTGGGATGCTCGGATGTTAACGAAATGGTTGAAGTATTTTACTCGAAATTAATGTCAATTATTCATGAATTTACTCCAGTTAAATTGCCGATGAATGAGAGCTTCCCTGTCTGGTATTCCTTATCCCTTATTAAAGCTCTTAGAGAAAAAGCGAAATACCATAAACGATACAAATCTTACGGAAATGGAATGGATAAACTTAGTTACACTTTGTTACAAGAACGATGTGAGGCTTTGATAAAAGAATGTTATACTAACTTTATAAATAATACACCTAATAATTTACGTCGAAATCCAAGGTATTTTTGGAATTTTGTTAAAAGTAGAATGAGTAACTGTACTTCAATTCCCAATGAAATGACCCTAGGAATCGAAAAAGCAATGGGTGGACAGGACATAGCTAACCTTTTTGCTAGGCATTTCCAGAATACATATAATTTAAGCCGTGCATACTCAGGATTACCAACGCCAGATATTACTAATCCATATGGCAACGTTATGTCACTCAGTAAATTTTTCATAGAAGAAGTCGACGTTTTGGGATGTCTTCAGTCTTTAAATATTAATAAATCACCCGGTCCCGATGGAATACCTCCATTATTTTTGAAAAAATGTGCAAAAAACTTGTATAAGCCCTTAACCACAATTTATAATAAGTCGTTAGAGATGGGCATATTCCCATCCATGTGGAAGAAAGCTCATTTAATACCAATCCACAAAGGGGGTGATGTAGGTGATGTAACCGCTTATCGTCCTATATCATTACTATCTAATTGTGGTAAGATACTGGAGTCAATTGTGCATAGGGAAATACTAGGCCATACACGTAAATATATAAATTGTAATCAGCACGGCTTTTTGGCTGGTAGATCAACAGCATCAAATTTAGTGTCTTATGTATCGGTAATTGCAAAAGCTTTGGATAAAAAAAAAGAAGTTCATTCAATATACACTGATTTCAGAAAAGCGTTTGATGTTGTCAACCACAGGATATTATTGAAAAAAATTGAACACATGGGCATTCATGGTTCCTTATTGAGATGGGTTGAGTCTTATCTACAAAAACGGTCACAATTAGTTAATATTTGTGGTTTTAAGTCCGCCGAAATTGAGGTAGCTTCGGGAGTCCCTCAAGGATCACATTTAGGCCCTTTACTTTTTTTAATCTTCGTAAATGATTTATGTGTTAATATAAAATCGAATTTCAAATTTTATGCTGATGACTTGAAAATTTATCGCGTAATAAATAATGACTTAGATAAACTAATATTGCAAACGGATATAAACTATATTTGTGATTGGTGCCACTTAAATCAAATGTACCTTAACCCCACAAAATGTTTTTACATAAAATTTTCTCGCAAGATTATTTCTGATACGGTGACATATTATATCAATAATAATTTAACTATCCAAGAAGTAACGAGCATACGTGATCTTGGCGTTATACTTGATAGTTCACTAAGTTTTAGGCTACATCTAGATAATATAATAAAAAAAGCGTCAAAACTATCTGGATTTATTAACAGACAGTTAAAAATATTTAAGCAACCGAGTGTTTCTATTCTTTTATTTAATACCTTTGTTCGAAATATCCTGGAGTATTGCAGTGTAGTGTGGAGCCCTTGCTATCAGGTTCACATAAATAGACTTGAATGTGTTCAAAAGAGGTTTTTATATCACGTTTCTTACACAGATAATAAATGTCTCGAACTTAAATCGTATGCACAGAGACTGAATTTTTACAGAGCAAGCTCACTTTACACTCGGAGAAAAATAAATGATATCATATTTCTATACAAGATAATTCATGGGCTTATTGACTCGTCCGATGTCCTGCAATGCATACAGTTTTCCATTCCTCGTCCAAATTGTCGCATGCGATATTGTACGACCTTTTGTCTTCCTACTTCTAGAACAAATGTACTTAGCCACTCGCCTTTATACCGCATGTGTTCCTCTTATAATAGTATTCGTTTTAATTATGATATTTTTACCGATAGTTCTATAGCCTCATTGAAAAAAAGTTTAAAAAAAATGTTTCGATAGTTTAAATTGTTTTGCAATTGAAAAAATTATAAGTTTAGATATTTGTTGCTGTCATAGACTAGACTTTTTTGTTTGCACTTAATCAAAAACGCATGTCGTGTCTACATCAAGAGAAATGTAATCAATTCAATTTTTTGATTGTCATTTTGTTTTGTAGACCTATGAACATAAAATAAAATAAAAAATTATATATTGATCAAATTGATTGTAAATTATACATAAAATGATATGACCAAAAATACACAATTGTTATGGAATATTTTCTTAGAAATTATTATATTAATATTAGTATAGAAGATAGTATTTATTTAGAAATAACTGATATAACAATAATCGATTTAACGTTACACACTCTTATTATTAATTTCATTACCAATAAGTAAGTGTAATGATTGTATATTGAATAATGGAGCTTAAATTTTCGAATAAATTTCACATCAAACGTGAAAACAAAAACAGTAAGGTCTCCTCTCCCTTTTTGAGGAGAAGGTTTGGAGCTTATTCCACCACGCTGCTCCAATGCGGGTTGGTGGAATACACATGTGGCAGAATTTTAGTGAAATTCGACACATGCAGGTTTCCTCACGATGTTTTCCTTCACCGTCAAGCGCGAGATGCTGTCAAATGGTGCTTACCCGGGTTTGAACCCACGATCATTGATTAATATTCACGCGTTCTTACCACTGGGCCATCTCGGTTTAAACAGTTACCTCAATCTAATTATTGTCTCTTTTATGTCGTAAGTAATAAGTTCTATAAAATGAAGAGGCTGTTTAAAGGTTGTAAAGGGGAGTGTTTTTAATTGATTTAAGACAGTATATACACGAGAGAATTCAAGTTATTTAGAAACTCATAAAGCAATCAACGCTTAATTAAGTTGAAAGTTGAATAACAGATTTCTTGGAACATCTTGGACTGAAAAGTGTCTGTATAATTTAAAACTGACGAAAAATAAATATGCAAGCTCTTACAGAATATGCAGATCTTCGTTGCAGTCAGGAACCAAAGGCGTTAAGGTGGAAAAAAATCGCTTTGAAAATGGAAGCGACCATTAAGAGATAATTCTTTTATTTTTAATGCAAGTATGTTTCTAAAAGATAATACGAGAACATTATACTCGTATGTATAATAAAATATATTAAACTGTTTATTGCTGTTTTGAAATAGGCGGCATTGTTTTTATATTTTGAACCTGGATGACCTAGAACATGTGTATCTTAATCTGTTTGAACCCGTAATCATCGTAGGTCCGCGCGAGAACTTTTTGCAACGTATTAAATTACGGAAACTTTTTTCAACGTATTGCGTGGTGTAATAAGGAGAGAAGGCCTTAGCAGTGGTATGTTTACGGAATGCTAATGATTTTAGTACTATTATTTTTGATATAATCGAGGATTGAGTGGATACGCTTTGCGGGATTATATCTGAGCAAGCTTACTAGTTTTCACAAACATAAATGAACTGATGTTTTAAATATTTACTAAAATGGTTCACTCTTTAGTGAAGTCTTGGTCTTTTCTTAAGGAGATAATTTGATGCTTATTCCACTGCACAGATGCAATGTAGATACGTGTATACACATTGTATAGGTTCTTTACATAAGCATCTATTTTTGTATGAACGATAAAACACTTAAATGCTAATGCTCCATGAATGGTGGGTGCGAGACGCTTCCACCGTGCTATCAACTTATATGTTGATTAACAAAAATAATAAGCGTAATATTATAGACGCGCTTATTGATAAAATATAACGTTACAATATTTCCGGTACAATGAACCATACACCGTACGGTCGCAACGTTTTATCTGACACATTCAGGTTATTTTAATATTCCTTCCTATTCTTCACATCATATAACAATGAAATATAAACACAAATTGACCACATTGTATCTCAGTGTTGGTCTCCGAATTTGAAACAGCTAGTAACAATCTACCAACTAGACCATCGACTGCACATAAAAGACTAAATGAAACTTAATTGATTTATCCCGTACTCTATATCAAAATGAACTTTAAACAAAAGTCACCTGAACTGTTCAATGTTTGCAATTACGGTCAGTCCTTTCAGAGATACAAGATTAAAAATTAACTTGAACTAAAATGTAAAAATCTGTTATAATATGACAGATTAAAAATTGTTTTATTATAATTATGTACAGAAGATAATTTTAATGTTATCGATATATTATAGATGACGGAAATACTCACTATCATTAGACACATGGATAAAATTAACTTGATTGATTAAATAACCTAATAAAAAATAAAGCACTAATATAGAAACAAATTAAAAAGTAAAATGTAAAACATTGAAATTAATGGTAATTAAAGAAATATATAATAAAAGAAATCTAATATGGAATAAGGTAAATGAAAACGTAACAGTTTCGTAAGTAAAATAAATATATTTTTCGTATAATAATACTAATAGCAATGAAGTATATACATATACCGAAGGATCGTCTCTCGTCTCTCGCATTGGGCTCTTTAGTCATGAACGCAAGTGCCTTCGTGATGCTGCTTGAATCATCTGTCAGAGATGCAGAGGCCTATATATATATATATATATATGTACACAATTGAGTAGAGAGTGGCAGCGGAGAGAGGGTATGACGACATTAGAAAGCGTCATACCGTTTACCGTCACGGCATACGATTCGGTCGTACCCTTAAGGAGCTTCAATAGATGTTTGATATCAAAAATGTATTAAATATATAATTGTATTTTAATTTCATGCAAAGACAGCCAGCCGTATTACGAAAAATGATGCCTTACATGCCCAGTTTAAAGAGATTTAATTCACAGGAGAATATAGTTACTTAATTGTACTTTAAACATTAATAGACTGTACTTAAAATGTTCGGCAAATTATTACTTAACAAAACAGACTTACCTGCTCAAAGTCTTTGTCACCGGTATATATTCTAATTTTAAAATTGTATTTTTCGCGAATAAAACTGAAACTTTACAATTTCAAGAATAACATTAAACACAAACTATATTTTCTTAGTTCCTTTTTCAGCTTATCACTTGTAATTTAAATATCACACGAAATCCGCAAGAGAATCCATTTGACCTGAAAAGCTCTAATTTTGCATAGATTCCAGTATTTAGCATATTAATGTTGCCATTCCGCTAAGTAGAAAGATACTTGTCGGCTGCTAGCTAAGAAATTTACTTAAATTTCCTAGACTAACTGTGGAATTTTGTTCCAATCTTCTTTTTATTTTATTTTTTGTAATCCTAATTGTATATTATAAATGCGAATTAGTTTGTTTGTTACGCTTTCATGTCCTAACTACTTAATCGTGAATTTTTTGCAGTACACCAGTATTCCTTCCCCACAAACGCGGTATAGCCGTAAACGGAAACTCGTAGTATATATTTATGTATATATGGTATTTTTTCATGTACACATAATTATGGAAGTCATTTACGTCCAATTTTCGAAGACTGCGGTATAGCCGTAAACGGAAACTCGTAGTATATATTTATGTATATATGGTATTTTTTCATGTACACATAATTATGGAAGTCATTTACGTCCAATTTTCGAAGACTGTTAAAACCAAGTAACTAAATCTGTGTTTTCGTATACACTAAGACAATTTAGCGTAGTACATCACTATTTTTTTAGCTCTGTTATCGTATCTATTGATCGTTTTGAATTACCTGGTTCTCCAAAAAGCTCTTATTGAGCCCTCTGGAATTAGTTAGACCGACACGAGATGGGAACTGACACGGTTTCACAGGACATGAGAACTTATTGCGTCAACTATATATGCGTCGAAACGTTAAGTCCGTCATTTATACGTTCTCGTATTCAATAAAAAATCCTTCGCTATAATTAATACTAATTCAATGATTGAGATCACACTAAAAACTCCTTTTATATTTCGCAAAAGATAACGATTAATGTTCTCGGTGTTATTCATTTTTTAAAAGGGAGGCAGCGAGCAAATTTTCCTTCGGATGGTACTTCCCTATAATAATTCTCTATTTATAGTCCCTACCGACGTGCTCGTCTCATGTAAGTTTTTATGTTCGGTTAATATTTTAATACACACCGTCATTTTTTCCTTATGTAGGAAACTTAAAGCAAAAGTAACAGATAACAGACCGATATACATATACATGTATATATTCACCGTAGAGCACAAGATGAATTGTAATCACAAATTAAACACATGAAAATTCAGTGGTGCTTGCCCGGGTTTGAGCCCACGATCATCGGTTAAAATTCACGTGTCACAATTACAATTTACATTTGTTATTGGATTAAAATATGAAGAAATGAAATTTGAATATCCTATTGTTACACAATAGGTGTGTTATGTGTTCACAAGTCTTCAATATATTCTCCAATCCTTACAAAATCATCAGAATAATAATTACACATATATCCTTTACAAGAGTTTTTGTATCAGTGATTAAGAAACTCGGCTTATACAATTACCGCCATCTATTAGCTATAACGGATAAATAATAATTATAACACACGATAATCAATATTAGGAGTTAGACGCCAAAAAACGAAAATATAGTTTTTTGAGTGGACGCAAAATTTTCAGTTACAGTTTAGTCACTAGGTTGGGCTAACGAGATTCTTCAAACAATTTAAGCGAAAACCTTCCACTATATTTATACTGCGCCATCAGTTAACACTGACCTTTTTAGGAACGGTCGAAAAGTCCTTGGTTCGGTCAGAGGTCGCATTTTGTAAATAGAATGAAATTTATTTGATTTTAACGTCTGTTCCGAATCAGATTTTATTGTGATTGAAAGAAAAATACATGCTATTTATAACTTTTTTTATTGTTCAATATATTTGAGTTTCTTTCGACATTTGTCCATTGATTGTCATTATTGATAAGTCAAAAGTGTTTTCAAGGCCTCCGCCAATAAAATATATAACAAAACGTTTAACTTATATAATTTTTGCAAAACTCTAATGTTTAAATATTATTGATGCTAAATAATAGACAAGCCATTTGAATATACGTCCGTGTATTTGGCTCTGTCTCGGAGGGTTTGCCGTGAAAAAATATTTTCAGGATAATTTTACGAAGTTCCAAGTTTATAGCACCACCTGGTATATCTACTCCATTAAATCTTTGTACTTCATTTCACACCCAATTTTGAAAACATTATATAAGTTGTCTTTTGCGCAATATTTTCGCTCAGTGATCGTGGAAACTTTTCCTTCATAGCATTTTTTTTTGTCTCAAAAATTTAAAAAACGTGATTGGTACATATGAATAAATGCCAAAAATAAAACTTCTGTTTTTGTTACAATACGGTAGTAATATGGGGTCAATTGGTGGTAAGTTGTAACCACCTATAATTAATTGTCATTGGCGCTATAACAAATATTAACTATCGTTTATATCGCCAATGCGCCACCAACTCATGATTTATTATATAACTAATGATGTAATGTCTTTTGTGACAGTAGTTACACTGTTCGTTCAAACCGGAACGTGGCAGTACTTAGTATTTCTGTTTAGCGGTAGAATATCTTATGAGTGGGTGGTACCTACCCAGATTGGCTTACACAAAAACTTACCATCTAATAAAGGTCACTAGTATCAGTATAATTTTATTAAACGAAAATTCGTTCTAAATATCTCATATTTAAACCCGTCCCGAACCCGTCCAAATAAGAGGTATTTTTAATAAATATGGCAAAGAAAACAGATTAGTACTTTAATTAGATAAGAATAGACAGATTATTTAACAACCCTTATCATGTGTACATGTGTGTTAACAAAAGTTTATAAATCCTTCTTTTATGGTCACTTCCCAATTGTCATATCTTATGCTTAAATTTATTCAAGTATGTACAGTGATCGCTCATTATAATTAAGATCGATGGTGCAAAAACTTTTACTCAGCCCGGTCACAGGTGCTGCACCATGATTAATAATTTAGCTGCCGTCTGCACGAATACGTAAAGACCAGACTTTAGGACCACAGACTAAATAAAGGGTAGATACAGGGGAAGGGTATTCCTTAATATTTTTTAGACTTTATTTTTTCCTTTTTTTATTTGAAAATTTATTTTTCTGTATTCGTCAATCATACAGACATAACTAAACTATCTTAGATACAATTGAAATATGCTATCAAGGCTCAAAATATTTTATGAACCTAAAAGTAATTCCATACATGTTGAGGAAAGAGGAAAGCGTTTTTGACCCTAGGTCAAGTCGATAGAAAGCTATTGGTTGATGGCGCATTGACGATATAAAAGTGTGGTTAATATTTCTTGCAGTGGCAATTTTTAGGGGCAGTGCTACCCACTGGATGCTACCCTCAATAATTAGGGGCCCATTTGCCAATTTGACAACTTATTTGAAATAAAAAGAAAAATTGTATTACTTTGAGTTCAATATTTAAAGGGTTAAGATCTTATGAATACAAAGTTTAGGTTAGAGGTGCCTTATCCGCCGACCTTATCAGCAGGTGCTACATTTTCTCATCTAACTTGTAACTGTCGATTAAAATATATGGATGATATTTTGTATGTTATATACATATAAAATATCAGAGAAAAGGGCTCTCAACGTTCTTATATAATATTAAAACTTCCTATATACGGCATTATTTCAGGTGTTTCGTTTATAATTTATTATTCAACGGAACAGCTGTGAAAATAGTTAACTTAGACAAACTTGGGAGTTAGCGGGCAAAAACACGACTTGGTCGCCTTGGCTCGAATATTTTGAACTACGCTCACACTTTAATTTACTGTTTAGTTATTCGCTTAGAGTTGTAATTAAAAATATATTTGCAATACTTTATATGTATTTCATAAAAAATTTTATTTTTATTTTTATTTATTTAAGATTCACCAGTGGTAAATACATCAACACGTACAAAGGTATACAATTTTAATACAACTTAAAACTAAATGCATTACCTATTAAGGTGAATACCACTTGCAAAGATAAAGTTGGAGATGACAAACTTACAAATAATTAATTGTTAGTAAATCAAGGTTAAAAATGACAAGAATTAACAATAATAGTAAGATAATAAAATACAAATATAAACAAAATAAATTAGTTAGCTGACAATTTTGACAATATTTTTTTGTGAAACTTGTTTGATGAGTCTCCAAAAGGGTCTAAAACAGCACTGTGCTCATTCAAAATTTTACATAAGCGAGATACAGGTGAATTGCTTTCTATAACAGTTTTGCGGAAAGGTCTTACTAATGGTGTTATTGGTTTACGTGGAAATCTAATGGGAACATTCAATTTAATTTTTGATATTAAAAAACGAGTTATCGAGATTATAGAGAATTTTGAAAAATTCCAATCTTTTTTTGTAAGAAGGAAGTATTTTCCCTTTACCTAACGAGAAAGTAAGATGATAAAGAAAACGTTTCTGTATCCTCTCAAGTCTTAGGCAGTGTGTTGCATAATGTGGCCTCCAAACAACGCTTCCGTATTCCAGTATACTCCTGACTAAGCTATTAAATAAAATAATTTTTGTTCTAGGATTTCGAAATAATCTTCCATTTCTTATTACAAAACCCAACATTTTCGAGGCACGGCTAATTACACCATCAATATGAGGTATGAAAGTTAGTTTTTTGTCAAAGATTACTCCCAGGTCTGAAATTCTGTCCACAGATTTAATAGGGGCACCAGCTATGTAATAATTCGTTTGAAATTCTTTTAAACTCCTGGTGAATGATATCCATGAACATTTTACTGAATTAAGTCTCGTGCCGTTATCATTACACCAATGGTATAATCTTGTCAGATCATCTTGTAAAAGAATAGTGTCATTTGGTTCTTCAATTATTTTAAGAAGTTTGACATCGTCAGCATACAGAAATGGTGTAGAATATTTAAAACAATTAGGCAGATCGTTAATGAATATATTGAAGAGCAGTGGACCCAGGTGTGACCCTTGTAGGACTCCAGATTTTACATCGCATTCAACCGATTCATAACCGCCGGCAACAACATAAAAATGTCTTTCTGTAAGATATGATGCTAGAAATCTCAGTAAAGATCCGACAATACCATAATTGGACAACTTCAAGACTAGTACTGAACATGGAACCAGGTCAAATGCTTTACTTAAGTCTATGTAGATAACATCCACTCTCTTGTTCCTATCAACAGATTCAAATAAGATTTCGGAGTAATTTACTAGATTTGTGCATGTAGATCTACCGGCTATGCAGCCATGCTGGTGGGTACTAAGTAAACATTTAACATGACTGTAAATATATGGCTATATTAGAGACTCCAACACCTTACCAAAGATAGAAAGGATTGAAATAGGCCTATAGTTTTTGTACATAATTTTTTTCTCCACTTTTGAAAATAGGGACTACTTTCGCAGTTTTCCGCTTAGAAGGAAATATTCCGGTGACTAATGCCTTGTTAAAAATAATTGTTAGTGGTACAGCAAGACTTTGGGCACAGTTTATAATAAAATTAGGCGGAATATTGTCAGATCCAGCACCCTTATTCATATCTAAATTCTTAAATTTATTAATGACTTCGGATTCATCAAGCTGGATCAAAGGTAGGCTAATTTAGTCCATTAGATATTATGAATAGCAATTTTTTTTATAGAACAGTAAGGCGGACGAGCGTATGGGCCACCTGATGGTAAGTGGTCACCAAACGCCCTTGGACAGTGCCAAACTGTAAGAAATGTTAACCATCGCTTACATCGCCAATGCGCCACCAACCTTGGGTCAAGATTTTATGTCCCTTGTGCCTGTAATTACACTGGCTCACTCACCCTTCAAACCGGAATACAACAATACCAAGTACTGCTATTTTGCGGTAGAATATCTGATGAGTGGGTGGTACCTACCCAGACGAGCTTGCACAAAGCTCTACCACCAGTAACTATTAAGCAGTAACTATAAGCAATTTAAAATTTCCAATTAGATATGGTAGATTCCAATCGGTTATCTGTTGCAGTAGCTATCAAAATGTGACATCTGACAAAATGTCGATAATAGTTCCGATTTTTAGCACGCACCAAAATATTTTTGACAAATGTCATCAGTAAAATGCACTAATTTATACTTATATGGTTTTTCCTGAGCCTGACTTACTATCAACGAGAGCAAAACAACTAATTGTGAGTATGTGAAACAGCTGAAATTCTGAATGTAGGTTTATTTTATAACATCAGTCACTATGAAAGGACTTTTGAAAAATTCAACTTTAAGGTGTAACTTTGTCTGAATTTTACCCGTATGAAGTTGGGAATATGTATATTCTTTAAATTTCCGCGAACAGAGCTATATTGCGTGCTAGTAACAAAAAAAATCGTATTCATGTGTACAAAGTTACGGTTTTTTATCTTTACTTAATTCAAACGAGATAGTCTCCTCGCCTCTTGAAATCAATTTAAGGTGTCATTTAACGTTGTGGTTTTCAATCCCCAGTGAAATATAGAGCTTTAAGTGCTCTCTAATGTTCCGCTTGTATTTTATGGACTTTATGTTATAATTTTTTTTTTTAATTTAAGTACATACAAAACACAAGTCGCTTTAAAAACAATCTTACCCTAATTTCTATGATTAAAAACCTTATAGTATTGATAGCACCATAAAAGACTGTTATAGCATTCACTTGGACGATTTATTAAACATTATTAAAAGTTAGATATAAGTAGTTTTGCAATCCTAGTTGTACTTAGTAGCACTATTGTGTAATGAAAAGAACATTGTGTGAATGTACCCTTAGACATTATTCTCGTGCCTGTGTGACGTGTGTCCGGTGTCGCAGGTGCTTTCACGATTTATAATTTAGACCCCCATTTGCTTCAGTTAACTTGGATGGCTTAAATTTAGAGTTTTGCGAACATAATGTGTACAGATGTTTTATAAACAGGGGCCTATTCCTTTATTTTTTTATATTTTTGTATGTTTTTATGTTTAATTATACTATCATTATTTTTATGATGCTTAAATATAAAAAATATAATCGTAAGTTTTGAGATCATGTCAAAGTTTAATTTTATTTTTATTTTTTGAATTATAAAAGTGAATAATATTTGTTTCCGTATAAGATTTTCGAACTAATCAACTTATAATTAAGACAAGATAAAAGCACAATTAATTAACTTTTATAATTACATACAATAACGTTATATTACGTTACTTACGTTCTTTGTCCTTAACTCCTTACGTTACGTAAATAACCAAGCATTACAAGTGTATCTACTCGACACTAGTGATATATAAACGATAATATTAAGTGACAGACATACATACATAATACTTTAGTTATAATCCTTCTATGACTAGAATTACTAAAACTTCTAACTTCACATTATAATTTGTCCAAGCAATTAACATTAATAAATGGAAGGGTAAACCAATATAATAATAAAAAAAATAGCTTTATTTAATAAGAAGAAACAAAGACATAATTAAGGTTTAAAGCCATAAAAAAGAGTTAACGGTGTGATATTTGATAATTTGGTGAAAAGGTCGCAGCCTCAGCTAGGCTGCTTTCAGACTACGCCTATGACACAAATGTAACATTTACTGCAGTAAAAGGTAAAATAAACTACATTACTTAAACAATTATGTTAATACATATTTATAACACGACACGGCTAAAATAAAATAAAAATATAAAAACTTGAATTACATACAGCATTACTCAATATAAAGTGCTTGTTAAAATCACACTATAAATGTTTATAATATTTGTCTTATATGGTACGAGTTATAGGAAAACAATGAAAAAAAAAATCTAGTGAATAAAGATGTGGAGTTCATTCAACGTGGTGGAATGAGTTCCAATTCTCCTCCATAGAGGTGAAAACCTTGCTTAAAGAAATATGGGAGTTTTTCTAATAAGGGAATAAAGCATGAGAAAAGTATTATTATTTCATAAATAAGTAAAATGGATTTGAATGAAATAAACGTGCTTACTTTGTTCAACAAAAGTTTTGATACCTAAATAATATTTTTTTATTAAGGATATATTAATCTTACATAACTCTGATTTTATTTTAATATAATATAATACTTTTACAAATATTTTGAGTTATAAACAATCATTTAATTTACCTAAGCCTAGTGTTCACCCGCGGATTCACCCGCGTTATGTAAGAGAGAGAGAGAGAGAGAGGAGTTACAAAAAAGTAGCCTATGTCATACCTCGGGGTTCAAGCCTGCATCATAACAATTTACATTAAAATCCGTGCATTATTCTAGAGCGTAACAGACAATTAGAATTAAATTTATCTTATTATAAATAGAATTTATAAAAAGTGTATAAGCAGGAAGAACGTTTTAAAATTACACTTCATAACAAGTCAGTTAGGAAGCAATTACTGAGTGAAGTATAAATATTTCAAAGTGAAGCTCTCCCAAGTAATAGCAACTACTACAAACTGTTGGTGGAGCGTAAGTAAATATTTTCTGAGAGAATGTCGGGGTCGGACAGTTTCTCTTGTGTATATTTATATTTTTTTAATTTAAAACTGCAACGTGGACGGGCAAAGGTGGCCTGATAGTGAGTCACGTCCTTCCATAAATAATAGTCAAGCATATTTTTTCTACTCATACGAAAATGAAAACAAAACTGAAATATCATAAATTAACTGAAATACCGATTTAATTATACTACATCCTTACTAATATTATAAATGTGAAAATTAGTTAGTTTATTTGTTACATAATGAATGATTTTGTAAACAAGTTGTCAAGGAATATTGACACTAACACGCGGGTGATCCGCAGCCAGAAATTAATATATATGATACACAATAATGTCAATTCTCTCACTTCAGGTAGCTAATGAGAACTTCTTGAAAGAAAAACTCAGTTATATTTTATTGACGATTCGAAATTCGAACCTGGACTTTTAGCGTCACAAGTCAGCCACAAGAAAAAAATAACAGTTAAATAAATTTTGTCGCTTCTCGATATATATTTGATAATGTGATGTGTGTTCGTAAATATATAAAAGATTTTTTTAGAAATTGTGACGCACATACTATTTGTATCAGAAACAAGCATAAGCTTGTTATAAATATTACCCAATTACAGGGTTAAAAATGATTTTTTTGGGCAATTTTTACAACTCAGAAAAAGTTCGTATTTAATTGCATGATTCAGAACAATCGTTAAGAAATGTTTGTGTTAAAATATATTATAAGGGTCATGACTGGACTTCTTGACTTATATTATATGATGTACTTTTCTTCACAACAATATATAAATGAAAATCGAAATGATCGAAAAAAAAAAAAACATATTATAGTTACACTACACTTGCATTATAAACTTACCAAGTTATATTATACATGAGCTGATTTGTCATTGAGTCATTGTCATTTATTACAAATTAGCAAAACCCACGGCTTCGCGTAGAATTTAATTTGTAACAAAAAATCATCCGTAACAGCCCGTGAATGTCCTACTGCTGGGCTAAAGGCCTCCTCTCCCTTTTTGAGGAGAAGGTTTGGAGCTTGTTCATTATTTATTAAAAAACCATCACAATATGCAATTTTAACGAACATGAAACCTTTTTCAAATAAATATTACACAAAATATTTTAATTATAGAAAATAGAAAGCAACGGTATATTAAAAAAAAATATTGTTTCGATTTTAGTAACTCGCAAATAGCCATATTAACTAAGCAGTTACTTTGAAATCACAGACAGATATTTCAATTTTATTTATTTGTATAGATAAAAAATATGTAGTCCTTTTAAACAGATTAAATATTGAGAATTGAATTATTTTATGTTATATCACTTTTTTCCCAGAATTAAAATACAGAGAGTGTTAAAAGCACGTCTAGACGTTATAAATCCATAATTGTTCCAATTACTTAAACATGTCAGTCTCGTAGTCTAAGGGAATTTACATATTATTTAAATCAACATTTGCTTAAGATCGGATTTATTAAAATTGTAATGCTTATAAATTCAGTTTCTTATACTTAAATATTTCACTAAAGTAAAATTTGAGCCTGTTAACATACCGCTGCTGGCCTAAGGCAAATTCTAACCTCTTAACGGGAATTCGAAGCTTTACCACGCCGCTCCAATGTAGGCGGCATGTCAGATTATTTAACACAAATTGATTTTTCTTGATCACACGATACACGCATGAAAGTTAGTTGTTAGCCCGAATTTGAACCCGTAATCTTTTTTTTTTTATATATAGAATAGGCGTATGAGCATATGGGCCATTTGATGGTAAGTGGTCACCACCGCCCATAGACATTGGCATTGTAAGAAATGTTAACCATCGCTTACATCGTCGATGCGCCACCAATCTTGTGAACTAAGATGTTATGTCCCTTGTCCTTGTAATTACCCTTACCTTGTAATGTCCCTTGTACTGTTTTACGATAGAATATCTGATTAGTGGGTGGCACCAAGCCAAACGAGCTTACATAAATCCTTACCACTAATCTTTGATTAAAATCCAAGTCTATCATCATTTTATAGTTCAAGCAACAAGAAATGAAAATAATTTTAATATCCATGCAAAAGTTACATAAAATTGTATAGTATATTTTATAAAAAATAATAGCAATTCCCATTGAAAAGAAATACTAATAATCGTATTTACCCCTCCAATTAAGCATAAAGCTTGGTAGTGGGGATGACATCTATTGTCTATTGTCAAAGAGTCAGGAATGAACAGGCAACTTTTACATCGCTAAGCGGGCCGTAACTGCGTAGCGTATCGTAGCGTACCGTAGCGGCCGTACTGACGTATATATTTTTACTAGTTAGTTTAATGTTAATACGCGTTGTAGAGGTAAAATGTGACATTAACCTTTTCTTTTTCGTATGTCGAAATTGCTTACAACTTATTAAATCACGTTTGAGCCTAGTACTTTGAATGTTGAATATGAAAGAGATATTTCAAATTTTTTTGAAAAAAATCGAGTCGCAATTTAATATGACAAATAGTGAAGATTGCACAGACATTATAGTCAGCATGGGCAACATTTTCGATGGGCAACATTTCTTACAATGCCAATGTCTAAGAGCGTTGGTGACCACTTACCATCAGGTGGCCCATATGCTCGTCCACCTTCCTTTTCTTTAAAAAAAAAAAGAAAAAAAAGCATTATATTCTGAAAGTGTCTCCTCTTTTTATTTCTAGTAAACATTTTTGCAGATATTTTTTTATTTATGAATATGTTGCTCACATATCTATATTTTAAGTTATTTTTTTACAATTTTTTCTGTATTAATTTAATGACAGTTGTAATAATGTTTGTTACATAAGCCAAAAATCATTTTATTTCAGAGATTATTATGATTAGTATGTAATTTAAATAAAAATATAAAAATTAACGATCATCATGAAGTACCATGTGCTAAATTTGTGTTTATAATTCATCTCATGTTTGACATTGGAGAAAAGCATCTTGCATAAATCTGTATCCATTAGAGCATCTTTTTTTGAAGAGGAGAGGATGCCTTAGCCAGTTAATCTTACTTTTACTTTAAGAATAACTGAATTTCCATAATTTCTTTCTTTATCAAAAACAGATTATCTGAACCTGGTAGTAGGTACTAGGTGCTGTAGCCTATGCTTCATACAACATCAAGGTAACTAGTTACAGAATTTCGTTTTGAACGGAAATGAAGCAATAAGCAAATTGGTTGAAATGGAATCCGTGACCTGTACCATTATAGACCCTTTAATGCCGTTAGTAATGAAGGAACTTACCTTTTTATGGATCCCTAGTCAAATAGTGACCCTTATAATTTTGTCATTTCCGCCTGTCCTTCTGTGACTCTCTTATAGGTCTGACGTCTCTCAGTACAAAATTGAAGACTCCTTTCTTATAAAATTAGGAATATTTTACTTTCTGTTGTAAAATTTAAATGGTTTAAATTTTTAAATATTGAGCTTTTAAAAAGCCAAGTTGGCCCAGCGGTAAGAACGCGTGAATCTTAACCGATGATCGTGGGTTCAAATGCGAGCAAGCACCACTCAAATTCATCTCGTGTTTTACGATGAAGGAAAACATCGTGAGGAAACCTGCACGTGTCAATTTTCACTGAAATTATGCCATGTTTATTCCACCAATCCGCACTGGAGCAGCATAGTGGAATAAGCTCCAAGCCTTCTCTTCAAAAAGGGAGAGGAGGCCTTTAGCCCTGCAGTGGGACATTCACAGGCTGTTACGGTAAGCAGTTTTCTCCGAGTAGTTCCCATTATATATATTTCTACAAGAAGATTTCGTTAGATTTAGTAATCATATATAATCCAAATATTTGTGATACACGATCTGTTCTTCCCAGTATATTCTTTTTTTTTTCACTTCGTTAAGACGACATAATATACACACAAATTAAGCAAATAAGTCATTAGTTCTTCTCCGGATTTAAGACTACGGTATTTGTGGTTTTTCGACTGGGTCAGTACAGCTGATTTGCTTTATAATAGGTTTATTTTTTCTGTTTTATTCGAAAGTCGTAGTTCAACCCACTGATATCGATTAAATTCCAGATGTTAAAGAATCGTAATATTTTTTTTCTCATCAATCAATAAGCATGGAATCAGCCTTGCTACATGATCAGTTTTTTAAACATATTATAAAGGAAGGTCTCTATATTATTGTCCGTTGAAACCCTTTCAATATTGAACCACAATTTAGCTATACATTTTTGCGAATAATTTATAGATCAGAAAGCGGTAACTTGATAACGTCGTATCGAATACAAAGGCGCGTCTAACGTTTTACATAAAAAAGTTATTTATTAGGCTTTATTGTAAGAGAAAATTTACGATACAAGATATTATTTTCCTTATTATAATAATAATATCAGCCCTATTTTTTAGCCAATATTAAAATATTAGCTTAAGAATTGTTAGGCCAAAATTCGTGACTGGGTCAGTCAGTGCGCATTAAAGGCAGTAGAAGTTGATTTTACTTCAAAATCTTCAAAACATGCAAGTTTCCTAGTGATGTCAATTAAAATGGTCATAACTTTGAAAAATTAGAGGTGCATGTCATAGGGACGAGTTTTTCTTAGCAGTTCAACGATTTAGAAACAAAAACATCGCAGCTTCTTATGATTAAAACATTTAACATTTTTAATTTAGAATTATTTCAATTCATCATCATCAAATTGCTGAACAGGGATTTTAGCACAAAAATCCAACACTCGCGAAGCCACGAGTTTAGTAAGTATAATATACTTACTAATTAGATGATGAGGCAATGTTGTTTGTTTGTTATCAAGAACTAATTATGTAGACGTAGAATATTCACAAGATTGGTAAGTTCAGTGTCTGACTAAGGCATGTATATTTAAATTATCAGTAATCTTATCCAAACTTTAACCACCAATTACCCTTTAGGGTTGAATTTTCAAATAACTTGAAATATGTTTCTACCATTAACATCTGCACTCATTACATATTCTGCTCATCAAAATATAATATTGGGTTGTAATGATTAATATTTCTTACAGAGCCAATGTCTATATGCAGTGGTGACTTACAATCAAATGGCTAGACGGGTTTGCGACTAATTAAAATATATCTTACATACATACATAATTACTTACTATATATACAAGCATTAAAAAAAACGTTAAGTGATAAAATATATAAGAACTGAGTATCCTATTTAAATACTAAAGAAGAGAAATGTAATGAATACTTATTGGTCTATTTAATAAAAAAAAAAAAAACTTGAAATGAAATCTAAATTGCGCCCATTCGAAGTCGGTAGTCAGTTAATATTGTATAAAGCCGACACATTCTATCCCATCGTTTCCGCTTGATGCCTGCATAGACAAATTGTGTTTGCCAATTCGTTTTTCTATTCTATTCTTTCATCCTATTAAATTGGTTTGATAAAATCAGGCCATACTGGAAATATAACGTTTTGGTATTACAGTCTTTGTTTTAAACTAAAAAAACTGTAATTAACAATATCGTAACGGAAAAACCGTGTTTGGTTTTTGATTATTATGTGCACGACGACTAATAGACATTTTTCTTTTACTATTTGTATGAATTTATATAAAAATACTTCTTAAGGCATGCGATGTCTATAAGTGACAGTTAGCAATTACGATCCCGTGGCACACCTGACCATCCACTAACCAAGGTTAAAAAAAGGTCATTGGTAAGGTATATCTTCAGAATATAGAAAATCGTAATCATCTTCAATATTCGAATATCGAATGAGAAATCATAATTAAAGTTTTACACGACTTTCACGCTTCCGATTATCAACTAAAATTATATTAATTTTGATGCAAAAATATTATCAAATATAGAGGACATTTTTGATAAAATGTTAACGCTATATGAAAAAAATGCAAATTGATACCGTCTTTTAAAATTCAACATAATCACATAACCTTTTTGCATACGTAGATGTATCTCAACATGTTTTTGCATGAACCGTACCATTACCATTTTAAGCCCGTACATCATAAAGTTTCTTGAAAAAAGGCTAAGTCAAAAAGGTTGGCCACTATATGCATGTAAAGTATATAAAGCTAAAAGTATTTACATAACGACGCCATAATGGGTTCAGGCTGTTAAATGTACGTCGGGCGTTGTCAGCGCGATGACATATGAGAGACACACGGAAATATATTGCATGCGGCCGCGCCACGGGTCGCACGAAAACATTAAAATATTTAAAAAGAAAACGTTTTAAGATTCTCAAATTTGAACTAGTTCTTTCTAACAACAATAGTTTGTATTGCTATTTTAGGTTGAAGGGAATGATGAAGGAATAATGATTACAGACACAGGGTTAATAGTAAACCTATATTGGCTTGGTGGTAGGGTTTTATGCAAGCTTGTCTTGGTAGGGGCCACCCAGTCATACATTCTACAGCATCAATATTTAGTATTGTTGTATTTTGGATTGAAATGTGAGCAAACCAGCGTAACTACAGGCACAAGGGACATAACATCATAGCTCCAAGGTTGGTGGCACATTGGCAAATTGTGGAATGTTTACTATTTGTAATATCTATAGTCGGTGACTACTTATCAGCCACATTAGACGGCCTAATTGGCATTCTGCCTATATAATCCAAAAAAAGGAGATACTTGAAAAACCATTGGTTTTCTGTATTTTAAGACACTTAAGATTACATATAGATATTTATTTGTTAGTGATAATATTTTGATTTTAGAACCTTATTACATTACAATTTAATTTGCTTTCTTTATTTAAAAAACTTGAATATCAATTAAAACTTATGCATACTAACTAATATAATCTGTGACTGGAGTATTTTCAGCCACATTATAGAGTTGTATGTTCATATAGATCTTTTGTCTGGTGAAGAAATATGACCTTTTATAATAATATCACAAGTGTCAAAACCGGAACGGAACAAACGCGTTACGGAGGTCGGGAATGGACAGCAATGTGATTTAATATAATCAGGACCAAAGATAAGGCTAAGGGTTCAGAACTTATAATCGTATCGTGTTGGACTTGTCATGCTATAATATATTATTTTATATATATATTTTTTGATCGTTTGTCCAAGTCCAGTTGTTAGATTACGTAGATATTTTTGTTTTATGATAATTTGTTTAAATGTACTAATTTATCCTGTTTATAATTGTTTTCTCAAAATTTTTATTGTTTGTGTTTATAGTTCATTTTGTGGTCGGTGGTGAAAGCAAATAAAACAAACCCACAGTGAAAGCTGCAAGCCTTTCTGCTTAGGAACAGGTGGGGGCAGGCTGACGGCTTTGCTCATCAATGAGACATTTATAGATTTCTTTACTGCAACTGTACTCTTACTAGATTTTACTAGATGATACTAGATTTTTGCAGCTATAAAAAAAGCTATACTCGGAGTTACTCTACTCTAGTGATTCGACAGGGAACTGAAGTAACCGACACACCCCAGAGGATTAGCAAGCTGAAGTGTAATTAGGCCGATAAAATCTGCAATAATCCTTGATAAATCCTAAATATACCTTGTCTTGATAAACTTGATAGAAATATCCAGGATATATGGAAAAATATTAAAAAATAGGATTAAGGACGAAGGAAAAGTAGAATTACCTAAGGTTTATCTAGTTTTAAGAAATTACCAACCACGTAACCATTATACATAATTGAAATTCCTCAGACCACCACCTATCGGTTCCAGGTATTGCACAAGTGCTGAAAGATTAATTTGATATCCGTTTTTGGAGTCAGTCAGACTTTGTACATTATCATTTATGTATAGAGATACTAAGCAGCGTAAAGTTTAGAAGTTTTTCGCTCGTACTTGAGCACTATGATATCTTGCAGTTGCCTATTCTCCGTTAAAAATGGCTGCCATGACTGAACACGATATTAAGGATATAAAAAATTAAGTTTCTTTTAAATTATTATTATTCTTTTTAATAATTACATATATGTTTAAATATAAGATAAACTTAACCGTGGATAATTAATATTTCAGTAAAAAGAGTTTGATTAGATATAACGATGTGCAGGCTTTCCATTTTAATAAAAGTTTTTTTTATATCTTTTATCTACTACCAATTAAGTCATAATATTTTTTCTTAAATAAAATATATTTTAATATATTTTTGAGCTCTGGTACAATAATAAAGACCAACTTATTTCCATTCTTATTATATTTCGTAGGTGAAAATTGATACACTTGCTCATTTTAATGAGGATTCTTAATAAGAGATTATATTAAAAATTCATAGCCTTTTATGAAATTGCGGTTATATTATTTATAAATTTTATACCAGAAAAACCACCGGGTTTTGTTATTTGTAGATGTTCTCCTGTATATATATATATATATATAGTATATTTATTGTCGAGGTGAACAGTTGAACGACATAGTTGATGTAAAAATTTGAAGATTTTCATGGTGATCAGTCAAATGGTGACTAAGTGTACGTTACTAGTGTAAGTTTGATGCATAAGTATGTATCAAACATAATATACAAATGTCTTTTTTCACGTTGTGAAAACCTTCAGGAAGGTTTTCTGCTTCTTTATGGGAGCGGAAACCGGATTATATTGGAATTTTACCCACTAAAATCACTGCGGTGGCGATAAGAGAGTCGATGTAACGCATCCGCTGCCCCTTCCGTGCTATGCTTTGGTCGTGACTCGGTGCAGTTCTCCTTGGCAGGCAAACTTACTCGTCCCCCTGCACTCCTTGCGCAGTACGGCAGCTCTAGGCTAGATATATATTAACACCTATATAATATATTATGTCAGATTGGTCAAGATTAAAGGTTTGATTTTCAGATGACTTTATAGGGTTCTTTATAGGGGTCATATATTATTACATAAAAATGTTCTAGCTTAGAGACGTCCTTTAATAAAATGACAATGTAATTTTTTATCAAATTATCGAATCATTTAAACCAAGTGACACGTGACACAATGTTTACGACCGTTGTCATGACAACGGGTCATAACTAAACCAACAAACCGCTCCCTGATACAAAAACCTCAGTTTGCGAGTGAAATGGGGTTGATATGACAAACAGACTATGTTACAATACACATTACAAGCAATCACCTATGACTTTTCAAGTTTATATAGCGATTTATTATAATACATGGTGTACTAAATATTTATAATTCAATACAAATATGAACAATGATTATTAAAAGAATTTATAATGAAATAAAACTCATAAGTAAATATGGAGTTTCGTTAATAAAATGAATATATTAATTTCAAGTCTGTTAGTGTCTTCAAACGGAATAAATGCCTATAAAAATCAGTATTAAATTACTTTTATAATACGATTGCTGTTTTTCATAAATTCCATAGTAGGAAGCATGTTTCGATTGTAAGAAATATAAGAAAATCCTTGTTGCAAACTATAAGATAATATATCCGTTGTTCCTTGTAACTTTCTTTATGTACATTGGTTCATTCGAAATTCAAACTAGAATACAGTTGTACAAATGATTACTGCTTCGCTGTAGTGACGTGTTAAGTGGATGATATATGATATCCAAAAGACCGTTTTGGGCCACGGAGGTCATTTTCAAGAGAAAAACAGCGCAAAACTATTGTGCAAAGCGCCAATATTTTGCTTTTTCAATCACAAAAAAAGTCTAAATTTAATTTTATTAATTAAACTAAATTCTTAAGTTAAACATGACTTAATAGAACGTGTGATTTTTCTATCTATTGATAAGATATCTTTTTTTAGATTTAAATTTAATGCCACAGAAATGGGTCACAAATAGAGATTTGTTTCATATTTAACTTACAAAACAATAATTACAACAGATGTCTGTGTCTGTAGCCTCCTTTCATTCTACAACGTTATACTAATGTTATATTTAGCTCACGGATAATTGAGGTACAGCTACAGAAAAAGGCTTTTTAACTTATTCGAACTAATTGTACGAATTATGGTAATTTGTCTGTACTGGTTTTTGGAATATCCCTAGAGAAACTTTTTATTTGCTAGATATGTACATTGGAATCCACCTGAATTAATCTATTCCAAAAATGTTTTGTTCAAAAAAACATACCATAAATATATCTTGTTGGATAACTGGCTGAATCATTTGAATGTAACAGCCTGTGTAAGTCCCACTGCTGGGCTATAGGCCTCCTCTCCTCTTTTTGAGGAGAAGGTTTGGAGCTTATTCCACCACGCTGCTCCAATGCGGGTTGGTGGAATTCACATGTGGCAGAATTTCCGTGAAATTAGAGACATGCAGGTTTCCTCACGATGTTTTCCTTCACCATTTATTTTTTAATAATTATTTATTCCTTTTCTGTCCTTAATCCTAAAAGTGGTGTCACGATTTATTTTTATAATTGTATAATGTGTCGCAAAATATTCACAAGTTAATTTTAAGACTTACAAATGCATGTCACAAGCTTTATAATTTTGCTAAAATTTCGTTATAAAAGCAGACTAGTCTACTGTAAGATAATTATTTCATAAACGATATATACAAAGCATACTATCTGCTATAGCCATTTATATTAAGGCGTTTCGAAGACTACCCCGGACAAACAGACCGACAGACCAAAATTAAAAAATGATTGTTTTTGTTTTTGTAACACCTTTCAGAACTAAACTCTAACTGAACTCGTAACTAAACATATTAACTTAAAAGACACAGTTATTTTGCAACTGGCGAGTGCCCCGCTGCTGGGCTAAGGTCGTCTCTTCTTTTTTGAGGAGAAGGTTTGGAGCTTATTCCACTACGCTGTTCCAATTCCAAAAATACACTTAAAAATTATTTATTTGTATATATAAAAACAAATTATATTATACCGTCTGAATTTTCTAATGTTTCTTTTTTATTTCAATAAATTATTGTATGTATAGAATTTTAAAAGATTGATATCCATATGTTAGCCACACTGTTTTTCTACTTAACGTTCCATACGATTTCCAATATGCTTGATAGCCCGACCATTAGAACAAGCTCTTTAATTACTTGACCTGGGGAGCTCAATTTTGCGTAAATAGTTGAAATACGAGGGTACTACGGAACAGGGGATGGCGAATGAGGTCAATTAATGGGAAACTCTGATTACAGCAGACAAGGAGAAAACCTTTTTTAATTTGTACGTTTTCTATGTTTAGATGTAGTTAAATTTCTGAACGATCGCAGTTTTTCCGTTATTTTTTTTTTGTAATGAAATATGATACTTTTACTTTTTAAATGCTGTAGATTTTTTTGTGAATTATATAATAATGATGATGATTCCTCCTAAGCGATTCGGCCGCAACGGCCATTTTCAAGATTGGCCATCAGCCGTGTGATATAATATCAGGTGTAAAACCAATGGATAAACGTGTTCTCTGAGGCATCGGAGTGACAACACTGCCAACTTCCTGACTGGGCTGCTACCGGAAAAAAATAATATTTTGAGTAGACTGAACCCGACCGAATCTGCAAACTTATAAGCTTGTACATGTGTGTATTTACTATATATTTTTATTTTTAAAAGTATATTTATATTTGTCGCTATTTGCTAGTAACCATTATGTAAAATGATCCTTTTCAAGAGTTCAGGGACTTTCAATTGCATTTAAAATAAAAGCGACTTCAAGTCGAATGCTGGCTTCAATATGTTTATTTTTAAAACAACCATTGTGTAGTTGGTACTGTCTCGTTGGTCTAGTGGCTAGATGTAAGGCCGCAGACCTGGAGGTCCTTGGTTCAAATCCCAGGCCTAGCCAGTAAAAAGTTGTTGAGTTTTTCTGCCGAAAATTCTCAATAGCAGCCCGGAGTCTGGAAGTTGGAAGTGTGCACACTCCCGTACCTCGGAAAGCACATAAATCCGTTAATCCTACGCCTCTTTCCGGTCATGTTAGATTGCCGTTCCAAGGGAATAGATAGTGCATCTGTGTTTGCGCACACACTCGTGCACTATAATATGTCAGAAATCAGCCTGGAGGATTATTATTATTATGTGTAGTTGGTAGATTATGTGGATGTTAATCTAAGTTTACATAATTTAATCTGGTAAAATGCCTTAAATTATTAATCTTTGTTCATCAATATTTATGCAAGCGCCCATGGAAAAGGACAACTCTTGAACGGGAAAATTTTATAGGAGCCTCAAATCTTAAACTTCATGGAAACACAAATAGTATATATATTATTCAAATCTATTTGGAAATATTTCATATCATTATAATATTACAAAAGGCCGGAGCCAATGCGTAAAAAGCTAAGCGATCAAATGTTGCAAATATTCGTCTATTATTCCAAATGATATGTTCCGTTTGCAGTTGAAATACTTGCACCTTCAAGTAAAAGCGCAAAACTCTTTTTTTAAAATAGAACGTCCCGTCTTGTAGCCTCAATTGGTAACATGATGGCTAGTTTATTTTCGCCCAGGGGATCATATTTCTAGGCAAGCTCGCTCCATCTTAGACTGTATCTTCACTTTCCATCAGGTGTGGTAATAGTCAAGCGCCTATATATTAAAAAAAATCTCAATAGCAAAATTCTTGCCACCATTCCACGTGGTTATTATTTGTACACTAGCTATTTTTAATTCAATAATGTTATTTGTCGAGCAATAATCGATATTGAAGAGGCTATTCTCCAAAACGGCGTTAGAGTTAAAATATTGACGAATCAAAAACTCTTTATTGTAAGTTTATTTTAATTAAATAAAAAAAATGAGTAGATTGAAGCATTACTGGTGTCTCTTCAAGGTGTTCCATGATGATGACAACCTTATTACTAGAGAAGAATATTCTAGAAACATGTCAAGCATTTCTTGATAAATGGTGTAAAGGAACCGAAAAATATATTTCAAGATAATTATAAGCACTCGTAGTTAATTCGATATCAAAATATTTGAAAGAGTTCCTTTCATCCTTCTTTACTTTGTGGTAGGAATTTGAGCTAGTCCCTCTGGGACTACCACTCATCAGGCATTGTAGCACAAAACAGCAATTAATAAAGTTATTAAAGTATTGTTGTGTTCCAATTTTATAAGTGAATGAGACACAAGTCAGACACAAGGGACATAGCATCCTAATTTCCAAGTTTGGAAGCGCATTGGCGATGCAAGGAACGATTAATATTTAATACAGCGCCAATGCCTGGGCGGAGATGACATACATCAGGTGGCCCATTTGTCTGAAAAATACAAAATACTCCAATTTTTTTCACTATAGCTTCTATACATAATTATATATATACGTTTTAAGCACAGTTTATATGTATTGTTTATAATAAGACAAACTTTGCGCGTCCCTATGCAAACATACTTTAATTACATTTAAATTTAAATTAACAAACTTTGTTATACACAAAACCTCAATATTTTGATTATCTTGTTCAAAATTTAAATTCCGAATAAATGAAGAAGAAATTAATGAAACATTTCACAACGCGTAGCTGTTTTAAAAACAAAATCATTATTAACTCGTTTATTGACAATGAAAATTCAATCAACTCTTGGAAAATAATGATCTCAGAATTGTTAAGAGCAGGATGACATTTCAGTGTTATTATTTTATATTAAAGGAAGTGTTTTTGTTAGTAATATTATTCGAAATAGTGTAGGACCAATTGCTTAATTTCCGTATTGCAAGTATAAAAAAGCCGAGATGGCATAGTGGTTAGAACGCGTGAATCTTAACCGATAATCGTGGGTTCAAACCCGGGCAAGCACGACTAAATTTTCATGTGCTTAATTTGTGTTTATAATTCATCTCGTGTTTGATGGTGAAGAAAAACATCGTGAGGAAACCTAATTTCATTGAAATCCTGCCACATGTGTATTCTACCAACCCGCATTGGAGCAGCGTGGCGAAATAAGATCCAAACCTTATCCTCAAAAAGGAGAGGAGGCCTTAGCCCAGCAGTGGAACATTAACAGGTTATTACTGTTACTATTACTGTTTGTGCTATTCCCAAAACCTGCCCATTTGATTTAAATATATATATGTGTTAGATTGCCTGGGGCTGTAACGTAAACACGGCAGGTGTATTCTACCAGCCCGCATTGGAGCAGCGTGGTAGAATAAGGTCCAAACTTTCTCCTCAAAAGGGAGAGGAGGCCTTAGGCCAACAGTGGGATATTAACAGGCTGTTACTGTAACTGTACTGTAAGTATACAAAATATCAATTAAAAAAAAAACAAAACAAAAAGGTCGTTTATTTTTAACTGCATAAAGTCCAATTGATTGGCAAGGAATAACATTGTATACATATATTTTCAAATCATATGAGAAATACTTCTTTTTACTAACATTTCTATTTCCTTCTACTAAGGATGATGTGGCTTGACAGATAGCGAAATGGATCATGATCGATTGGAGTGATCTTTTGCTTTCACAGTGACTAATTTTAATGATTAACTTGGATTCGCGTCACGGGAAAAAATGATTTAGACTTTAATAAAACAATGTAGAAATAGTTTATATAATACATAATTAATAATTTATTGTGATTTAAAGAAAATTATATGTTTCCCAGGAGAAATCACAAAAAAACCTTAATATATATAATCAATATAAATAGATAAGTTTTCGTTGTTTGTTTTTTTTGGTTACGGTTCGTACAATAGTTGAACCGAATGACATGAAACTTTTATATTATATAGTTCATAGGATAGTATAGTTCATAGGTTAAGACTACATATAATAGGTTACTAATAAGGAAAAAGGTAGTATAGCTTATTATATCAACGTAGTAGACGTAACTTGCTAAAAATATAATGAATATCCAACTTTTGTATAGACTCATAAACCTTCAAAATTTTAATCGAAAACTACTTGTCACGAATAAAATATGTTACGCATAAAATAAAAGAGGAACTTAATTTTCAGTAAATAGTAAAAAAATACTCCATAAATATTACTTTTCTTTGATTTTTACACGGGATTATAATTAAAAGAGTATAAACAATAAATGATTCAACATAAAAGTTGTAAATCGACTATTAAAACGTGCATATAATCTACTTTAATAAATATATTTTATTTCTGTAGGAAATCCCTTACGCAATCATCGTCAGTCAGTAAAATTAATATTCATCGCTTAACAAATTTAATATAAAAAAGTCAAAACAGACGTTCCAGAACACAATATCCGTCCCTATTCGTAACATAATGACATTTTTATTTGTTCGTATAATAACTCTCTCTCGACATTTCAAAGCTGACAGCTTAAACTCTCCCTCTTATTCGTCCTCAACATTAGTTCCCTTCATAAAAATAACCAGGACAATAAACCTTTTTTACGGCACAAAAATAAAGCCAGAATTCCAGCCAACTTCACCATTATGCTTCCGAAGCCTTTGTTACACAAATTTTAGGTGGTTAGTGTCTAATGTGGCTTCGGTTGTAAACTGGATGGGCTATTTATATCTTATAAAAAAAAAAAACAATTTTAAATTGCATTAAGTAACTTTAAGTTACATGCAGTAAACCTTAATAACACATTATATTACTGTATTCGTTTTCAAGTCAGCTATTCTGTAAGATTAAAATAGTAAGTTCGGTTTCAATATTTCACGAGTGAGTTACGAAGTTAGTTATTTAAAGAAACTACTGCTCGTTGATAATTACATAACTAATAGTACTTACACTTATATACTTCCTACCGTAATCGTTTATATCAGAAGACATTCTCACTTGCTACAATGTGTTTCACATTTCTTAAATTACTAATTACCGCCTTCAAGGATTTCTGCTTAGCCTAAAGGTTGACTGGCAGAGAACGCCTTCAGGCATTAAGTCCGCCTTTTGTTCCAACTACACATTGTGGTGATCAAAAAAGTTTTTAAATAAAATACAGACAACTGCGAAGTTAATAGTTATTAATATAAAGCAGTTTGAATAATCAATATTTAAACAATCTTACACTGCCAGTCGTTCCTTTGCTAGAGTATGTTTTTAGTGCGATATATACAATTTTATTATCGCTATATTATGTATAACCAGTAACTTTATGAATTACGAGTAAGATAGAATAAGTCATGAGTGGGACGTACCTATTCATGACTTGCAAAAAGCCCTACCACTAAGCAAAATTGAAATATAAAATATTCCTTTATATCATAATGTTATTTACTTTATTATTTATTGTATTATATATTTTTAAAATCCAACATAATATATTCACAGCCTCCATTATTGGGTTCTTTCCCTTATTAAAATATTCATGTTGAAATTCTCGACATGGAATAATGATAAGGGACAAGAATTAATGATAGCGCAGACTCAAAGTTACCTCTCGCGACAGTCTTAATGGCGGAACCCACTCTCGCCGAGACAGGCAGTCCGACGAGACATAAATAGTGTAGTGATATTTAAATTAACCCCGTCCGATGTTTTATTGTTATCTTACTGAATACTTAGCATAGCTGTATCTAGTTTCTTTAGTATTATAAGTCAGTAACCGAGTTATTGTCTTGAATATTTTTCAACAGACAAATTGTTATATTTTATAGTCATCCGATAAGAAATTGATATTCAATGCCAGTCATGTTTATATTATTTATTTTTGTTAAAGTTTTTTATATAGTCCTGTATAATGAAACGGAATGGCTTAGTGGTTAGATACAGACAGTGAAGCTTAACAGATGATTGCGGGTTCAAGTCAGGGCGAGCACCTCTAAATGTTCATCTGCTTAATTTATGTTTTTTATTCATCTCATGCTCGACGGTGAAGGAAACATCGTGAGGAAACCTGCATATGTTTAAAAATCTTCCACATGTGTGTCTACCAACCAGCATTGGAGCAGCGTGGTGGAATAAAAAGAAAGGAGCCCTTAGTTCAGAGGAATATTTACGCGCTGTTATTTTTGTTCTATTACGAATAATAGAAAACTAAAAAACAAAAAAAAAATATTTATAACATATGCAGTAAGGTCTTAAGTCTCATTTTGCTGTATCATTTTAGATCCTTCTAAAGGTAGAGCCATAAGTCCGATAATAAAGCCGTCAGAGGTCATTTGATATAAAAAATATTATATGTATCCATAGTGCTGAGTGAAATCATAGGTTATATACAATGGTACATACGTATATTTGTACAATACGTTTATAATGGAGGACGTACAGATACGCATACCAAATTTAGGCACAATCAATAGCCGTTATTCTTCCACTCTGAATAAGCAATACTAGGTATTTTGTCTATGACGATGAGATGGATTGATAACACAAATCAATCACTGTTTAGTATTATTGTTTTTTAATTGTATAGAGTTAAACTTTATGAAAAACTTTTTAAAATTTTTTTAAGCCCGTAAATATTTCCGCAAGATGGCAATTAGATCTCTTTCTATTATGGAGAATAAATATTATATAATTTTATGAGTTCTGTATACTATAAATATCTGTATATGTCTAGGTAATGAAAACAAACGCATAATTACAATTACAATGCTGGCACTTTCATCGCGGCGTTTATTTCACATTTGAAGAAATGCTTTCAAATCCGAAGCTTTTACAGGTATTGTTGGTATGAGTTAAGTTTTAAACTTTTTTCAATATTCTATTCCATTTTTTACTATAAATACCTTAAGAATATTGAGAAATAAATTGATCATCTTATCTAATAGAATTATTTTTTTAAATCATAATCTTTACTATTCACAATATATTTTTACGATATCTCGTTCAAAGTTTGGCTTGAGCGTCTTACGCGAGAGTGTAACCTGCCATTAGATTCTCGGGAGAATTCTTAGGCGAAGGTAATGTTTATGAGGGCTTTCACCGTTTTAACCCTTGCCTTTTACTCCAGATATAGTATTTTTGTATAAACCTTGCTTGTTTTTAGGTCAAACAGCCTTATGTTCAGTGTCCCTTTTGTGAAATAATTATATATGCATCCTAGGCACGTATGGTTCATACGTGTTTAGGGTTTTGAACCATTTATCCCTGTGTGTTTTATAATGTTTTATAAGTGAATATTACAATAAATGCTTTTTTTACATTATATAAAAGTACAAACTCATGTTATTATAATTAAAAATTTACGAGGATAAAAGTTGATGTAAATAAAATATTATTTGTACTTTTTTGGCCAGTGTGAAGGTTGCCTGTAGTAAAAAACTATCACGGAAAAATGTAAAGCATAAAAATTTAAAGTATTTAAAATATTTATTAATAAAGAAAAAAAAATAAAAAAATCGTTATTGCATAAATATTATGTTGTTATAAAAATATATAATATTATATATATCAGCGAAGTATTTAGTACACGTGCGACGTGCACACAAGGGAGTAGAAAGCGCGCCTGTATTGAGCCGGAGGTCATGATAGCATAAGATAGTGTAATGCCGTTTACCGTCACGGCATATGAGTCAGACTTGTCTATTTTTTTATAGAATAGGAAGGTGGACGAGCATATGGGCCACCTGATGGTAAGTGGTCACCAAAGACAGTGGACACCCCTAGACATTGGCATTGTAAAAAATATTAACCATCACGTACATCGCCAATGCGCCACCAACCTTGGGACCTAAGATTTTATGTTCCTTGTGCCTGTAATTACACTGGCACTCACCCTTCAAACCGGAACACAACAATACCAAGTACTGCTATTTTGCGGTAGAATATCTGATGAGTGGGTGGTACCTACCCAGACGAGCTTGTTCTTACCATCAGTAGGCAGTAATAGCAGTCTTGTCAATAGATATATGTTTCACATTAAAATATACTTTCAGAAAGTTGTATGTACATTTGTATAGCTGTATATTTTTTATCAGGTTAGGCGAATAGTATTTAATATGGATATATTTTTAGGAATATAAGAATTATTTACGCATAAGCTGGTTCGCTTATTAATGTATATTAGCATTTCTGTTTGACATCTTTATGAATAAAGTCAAAGGTTAAGTAAAAGAGCAGTCATTCACAGCAACACCCTGTAAATGTCCCACTGCGGAGCTAAAACCTCCTTTTTTAAGGAGAAGGTTCTTTGAAGCTTTATTGCTTTTCTTGGATACATATATAGTATATTTTCATCCGACACAGGTTAACATAAGTTGATTGTTGGTTCAATCCCCGGGCAAGCACCACTGAATTTTCATGTGCTTAATTTGTGTTTATAATTCATCTCGTGCTTGATGTCGAAGGAAAACATCGTGAGGAAGCCTGCATGTGTCTAATTTCATTGAAATTCTGCCACATGTGTATTTCACCAAACCGCATCGGGGCAGCGTGGTGGAATAAGTTCCTAACCTTCTCCTCAAAAGGGAGAGGAGGCCTTAGCCCAGTGGTACATTAACAGGCTGTTACTGTACATTTAACAAGGTTAACAATCACGACATCTCGACATTACAAAGAGTTAAAACAAATATAATATGCATTTTGTAAATAAAATAAATCGCTTTTAAAATCGTAAGACATGTGCTAGACAGGGCTGGAGTAATTGAAAAAAATAATACTTACAACTTTGTATTTAATATGGATCAACCATCTGTTGTTGAACTGTATCATTTATAAAACTGCATATAAAATTAAATCTCAAAATAAACGCACACATTTGACATTGTTATAAATTCCATAACACAACACACACATTGAAATATTGCGAGACACGAGTATACTAAATTTATGACGTCATAGCTTTCACTTAAACTTGCCAAAGAGGTTTTTTGAATGTAAACCGAAAAAATACCATCAAATAAATTCAACCCTTAACAATCAAATGAACATTGGCCTACGCATTTTTCTACGGGAAATACGGGAGCGTTTTATTCCTGTAAAACGATAAAAAGGTATAAACGGTTATGCGACGGCGAGTTAGAAAATAATTCGAGTAATGTACAAACAATTGCTTTCAATATATTGAAATATTTTTTATAAAAAATATAATACGTCATGTTTTTTATAAATATCACGATTATATTATAAAATAAGACATACATTGTGGAAATTAAAATGTTTTAGTATTTACTGTATTATTTGTGTTGGTTCTAAGTAATACTGATTTTTTTATGAATTATTATTTTTATTGTATTGCAAATACATTGCAAATACAATCAAATTATTTTGTAATCTAAATAAAATGATAAGATTATACATTAAAATAATTTCTTATTAAATTGAACGCTGTATTTTACGATATTAAAACTAGAGTCGATTAAATTTCAAGAGGTTCATTAAGAATTCATTAAGATGTTGTATAATTATGAGACAGCCTTCTTAAAATCAAGATATATAATCTTAAATAACTGTACTATGTAATAATTCATTTCAAGGATGTCGGAATATATTTCAATTAGAGAAATATATAATTAAAATATTATTTATTTAAGTGGGCTCTTATAAGCAATTTCGAATCATGATCATAACATATTCTTTCAAATTAATTTATAGGTAAATGGAACATTGGCAGTTTATTATACACCAGAATACCCTTCCCCGGGATGTTTAAAGTTTGTGAAGTCTATAAATGTTATAAGCTTATTTACTTGTATAATGTCGAACTTCAATTAGAAATGAATGCTACATTTTTAGTGAAAAGTATGACTTGGCACATAATAATTAGAAAAGCATGTAAATGCTGACTAATAAACTTGTGCAATGCAAAAAGTGTTTGAATCACTCAAATAAACATGTATTGTTACTGGTATGATGAATGAATCAATGATGATTTTTATTTCATGCTATTTTATTTTCAGCTGCCAACATTACTACATTAGTTGTAACACATTGAATAAAATTAAAGATTATAAAATTAAAATTAAGTTAAATGAAACAGAATAAAATTATATATTTTTTAATTCACTTTAAGTATTTTTATATCTATAATATATTCTTGTTTTTGACAATGATTATCATTATATCCCGCCGATAAATTTAAATCGTGTGTTAAAAAAGTGTCTCCAAACGCTTATCTATTACAAAAAAAATATATATATATTATAGTTTTAAAAATTATTTAGTTATTATTACATACTTTATTTCCATAAAGAAAAAGTAGTCGAATAAGCAATAAAATGAAACTAGAAAATAGTATTATTTGTGAAAAAGTGATTAAAACACCGGCTCGTTACAAACGTCAAGAGCACTCGCAACCAATTTTGCATAGCGCAATTACAATATGAACTTAAATTCCTTACCGTAGAAATTAGATATAAATTGCTGAAACTTCTGTAAAGATCGATGCAAGAAATGTGAATTTTGATATCCAATTTATAAAAGATGAGCGTTTCTAATATTGTTTTGTTATGCTTACATTTTGTTGTTTGTATGTATTTGTGTACGTACGCGCGTGTGCGTATGTGTGCGCGTGCGTTTGTGTGTCCAATTATATGAAAATTGTAATGATTTTCTTCACAGTTTTAAATTGATATACATATAATATATACACACATAGTAGATATGTTGTAGTAACTGTAAGTTAATTATCGAGGTCAATGGGTCAAATGGGTAATATTTCTAATATATATTTACCCTACATTTGACTGAATAAGGTTTTCACTCCATCACTTAACTAAACTTTTAAATTAAGAAAAAATATATATATTTGTAACTTGTGCCATTCGATAAAATAGCTTTTCATTTTCCCGGTTGAAAACCAAAGAAGTCTTTGTACGGAAACGCTGTCGTTGCGACGCGACCGTTCCCGTCTTGCCGATAAAGTATGAATTTCATTTCGATTATGCCAACTAGATGATGAAAGAAATAATAATCGACATTTAAAAATCGAACATTATTTTTCTTAAAAGTCCCATTTCGAAGATATTGTAATGGGTCAGATATTTAAACAAAACCTTTTTTTAGATTCAATTAATATGTTTAAGGAATAGCTTGTATTGAGCCTGTGACCAATTATATGACATGCTGCTTTGACAATTAGTAAAATTAAATTGATTTACGGAATACATAAATATATTTTTATTCTATTTAATTAACAATACAATTTCATCAATAAGGGTAACTAAGTTTCTATATAATTTACATTCCGGACTGATGGTAATTTTACATTCAATTTTATCCTGTGACAAGATGATTTAAGAGTGCTTGTTTTATTTTTATTTATTATTCGGAGATACACTCGCATTAAACTACACATCGTAAGACATAAATATAAACAACTGGTAAACGAGCAATTGAACAAGATTATTTTTTTATGATGAATGATTGATTTTCTCGTCTGTTTCCGGATGAGAGAACCGGCCTAGTTCATCTTGAATCTATCCGTGAGTTGCTAATTCCGTTCAGTCTTAAGTTTATTAAGCTCGTTATGAAGCTATTGATGATTACATAACAGTTAACGTAGTTTAAATTATGAGGAGATATAGTGCACTATAAGCTAAGGCGATGTTGTCAATATTAAGATGCCAAATAGTGTTAATACATACATATATGATGTGAAAATGTAGCCGTTTTCTTTTATTTATAGATTCATTAACGCACTTATCTACTGAGAAAAAATAAGTTACCAATTAGACATATTTATATCTATATACAGCTTGCAATTAACGGGTTGAAGATATACTTTAAAAAATCTATAGTAATGTATATTGAACTTAAATTTCGTGTTATCATGTTTCGTTTAAATTACAGTACAAACAAACTAGACATAAAATATTAATATTATAAATAGACATATTATTTAAAGAATTAAAATAATATATATTATAAATAATCATTATATTTTAGCAATATTTGCAATATTGCTAAAATATGATACGAGTATGTAGCCAAAGTAGTTTTCAAATTATATAAAGTTTTTATAACTGCAATATCTGTATGAATTTTCGCTTAGAATTTTGAAAACTTGAACCGCTTGACATACCAGGTCAAGCTAAAATGACTAATGCTGCAGCCAGAATCACCTCCTCAAGAGAGAACTTCACAACGAAAAATAGCATCGTTTAGAAATTCGACACATACTTAGTTTGAATAACGAAAAACATTTATTTCAATTTTACTACTTTTAATACTTTTGGCAGTCGGAAAACGTGAGTCTTGGAATGGACAGAAATAGCAAAGGTTTTGTCACCTCGACAGTACTGATCAATCTATTTCATGTCTTTTCCATCGTACGTGAGATTGGCGAAATAATTTGTACCTTGATTATGTAATTTAATTTCAAGACAGATTAGCCAGCTGTGCAGGACATATTATATGCCACAAGTGTGAGCAAACATCCTCTTGTAATCTAATGGGACGGCAATCCGATACGACCGGAAAGAGTTTTAGCGCAGGACTAACGGATTTACGTACTTTCCGAGGCACAGGAATTTACACATTTTCAACTTGTAGACTCCGGGCTGCTAATGAGAACCTTCTGCAGAAAATTTCTATATAACATTTTACTTAACTTGTTTGAACCCAGGACCTCGGGATTTGCGGTCGTATATCTAGCCACTTGATTAACTGAAAGCCATTTATTAAATAAAAAAAGACAAAGAATTAAAAACAACGAGAATGCAACGAAATGGAAATGTGCCGAACGGTAAATGTGTATTGTATAAATATTATTTTATTTGCATTTTTGTCGAAGTGGCCCAGTGGTTAAAAACCGCGAAAGTTCACTGAAAATTGCGGGCTTAAATCTAGATAAACAATATGGTATTTTCCTGTGCTTAATTTATCTCCTATGTGACGATGAAGGAAAATATCGCGAGGAAATATAATATATTACATAACATATTAACTAAATACACCCTACGGTTTTTCCCGCGTTTGGGTTTTATATATATTGAAAGTTAATATGGTTGGGTTTTATACAGATTGGATTATATAGTTAATACGCTCCTTAAGCTTATAAAGCTCTTACTCCTTACGATGTTTTCTTTTAGGGTCGAGCATTATACATTATGCATTGATTTGATTTCTTAAGCATCACTTAAGATTCCATCTCTAATGAAAAATAATGCTAACTGGCGGGAGACAGGCTCATTTGATGGAAAGTGACCATTGCTAATGGACATATGTAACACTGCAGGGCTTGCGCGTTGCCGGCCATTTACGAATGTAAGATTCGAACCACTAGGCTATGTCAGCTTGATGCTGTCATGTTATAATATTCGTATATTGATATGACATTAATTCCTAAATTAACGAGTTATCTTAAAATGGCTTCACAACCAAAACAAAAATCTATTATTTCTGTAATTCAATTCAGCCATATTAACAGTTCAGTATAAGAATATAAGTATGATTGAGAAATATATATATTAGGCGATGAATATGGATACGTAAAGTAAATCATGTAACTCACAAGACAAGAATATCAATTGATCTACATTGTTTGCAGTTCAAAGTTTCTTGTCTGTTGTTTTCTTTACCGTATACATTCTGAACCGGAATACCTTTACATTGAATTTAATATTAGTAAACAAAGATGTGTAATTATTTAAAAGAGCGCTGGTGGAATGAGCTCGAAACCTTCTCTTCAAAAAGGGAGAGGAGGCCTTTAGCCCAGAAGTGGGACATTCATAGGCTGTTATGGTTACATACAAATATACAAGGCGATCCAATAGATGTTAAATAGAAACAAATAAATGAAAAAAAAATGCTTTTAAAATAACGCTCATTTAATTTTGTAATTCCGAGTCAAATGTAGAGAATTTAATATCGAACTTCAATCTAGTATTTGAAAATATTTCTCAATAACGCATAATAATAAAGCTACGAATACAAATATAGTTAGCTTAATATTTATAGATAGATATATTAAAAACTATGAGAACAGTTTTTAGCTCGTGATAAAAAAGTTAAACGGCTATAAAATCTACATATACGTGATGAAGCTTAGTAATCTCAGAATATAAGCTTAGAGTATAAAAAGTTTTATGTTATCGAGCATCCCACGCTACATACGAGTGCTTGCGGAAGCTGTTCAGATCAGCTTAAGCTAAGCTACGGTTTTGTTGCTTAAAAATACACACTCAACTAACGTTATTAAAGCATGGAATACACGTGATGAAAAGCACTAGTTTATTATGTAAATTATCTAAATTATGAATTTGTTATATTTTTTTATAATTTGAAATAACAAAGCAGACTGGCAAATAGGCACTATCGCCCATTATCAGACATTGTCTATGGCCCACTGTAAGAAATGTTAACCATCGCTTACATCGCCAATGCACCACAAACCTTGGGATCTAAGATTTTATGTCTCTTGTGCCTGTAATTACACTGGCTCGCTCACCCTTCAAACCGGAACACAACAATACCAAGTACTGCTGTTTTATGGTAGAATATCTGATGAGTGGGTGGTACCTACCCAGACGAATTGCACATAAATCACTATAAATATTTATAATCATTTTTTTTATAACTATTACCGAGAAAAAAGGTTTTAATGCAATCCAAATAAGCTGATTTCATAAGGTGGTTTTCTAAATGGTGTGTATATAATATTATATATACACATTAGAAGTGATTATATCGATTTTTTATATTACATTTAATTACGAATACAAATTAAAATTATTTACGTCATAATAGTTATCCTCTCTTTGTTATCAGCGTTAAGCTGTCAAAATGCAATGCTGTCAGGAGCCCAGCTCGTTTAGAGATCAGTTTCGTTGTCAGTCAGCTTTCTAACGCTGATTGCTACTTTAATTATTATGAATATTGTATACAGTAAGTGTATTTTTTTTAATGAATAGGAAGGCGGACGATCATATGGGCCACCTGATGGTAAGTGGTCACCAAACGCCCTGAGACATTCGCACTGTACGAAATGTTACCCATCGCTTACATCGCCAGTGCGCCACCAACCTTGGGAACTAAGATGTTATGTCCCTTGTGCCTGTAATTACACTGGCTCACTCACTCTTCAAACCGGAACACAACAATACCAAGTACTGCTGTTTTGCGGTAAAATATCTGATGAGTGGGTGGTACCTACCCAGACGAGCTTGTACAAAGCTCTACCACCAGTGTAGTAGTCGTATTATTACCATGGGTTGCTGTATTGTTGTCTTTAATTATTTTAGCAATTATTAATATCATACATAATATTTATGGCTTAATAAAATGCTAATATTTAAAATGTTATTGTGATGATAAATAAATGATTTATTAAATATTGTTACTTTGCAAAGATTTAATATTATGCTAAAGTCATTACAGAAACAAAAATCATACATAAATAATGTCCCTGACCGACTTTCAATGCGGCCCGTCTCGGAGACAAGCTGTAACACACGTGATTGTAATACAGAAATGTTTGCACAAACACATGTACACCATTAATATGCTCTCATAGCTCGGTAAACCGTCGCGATCGGAGAAAGATCTAGAATTTATTTATCCAAGTACTTGCGAGGCACGACAGTGATAACCAACTTATTAATTTCGGACTGCTAAAAAAAATAATATTTAATATGCTGATCAAGTCTTACCAGGCAGTACCCAGAACTTCCCAATCCGTAGACGTATATACTACTGAACAAACAGACCTTCAAGGAAACTTCAAAATTTCCAATATAAGATGATACGTTGTCTTATATAATATAAGTGTTCGATGACAGGTGTAACTACTTAGAAGTCAAGATAGTATTTAAAGTAAGGCTTATTATTATTATTTTTCTTAATAAGACGTAAATATTTATGTGCTTAGTAATATTATTATTAATAAAAAACCTATTAAACATAAAACTTTAGTTCAAACAAAATTACTTCACAAATTTGCTGGAAACTTTGCGCGAATTTAATTCAAAACTCGCTCTTATGTCACTTAGAATAATGTAGAAATTTCTATACAGTTTCTACGAACAGCATGCCATATTGCATTCTAGTAACGTTATTAAACACGTGATTGTGCATGTTCCTGAAAGTAGGTTAACTGAAAACTGCTTTGGTTATATGAAAAAAAGGTGTTGCAAATTGACTTTTATTGCTAATGCCATAAGAGTTAAGGTTTATGCAACACACCTCGTAATCGAGGTCATATCATTACAAGTTATTTATATAAATAAGAAAAATCTTTTCTTGAAGGATTTGAATTGACTTTTATTATATTTATGTTTAAAGTTTTTTTTTTTTTAATTTATATTCAGAACATTAAAAATTATAAATTTAAAACAGTACCGGTTACGTGAGTGAATATGAAAGGTTTAATTCCGACTTGGGATGCCATTAGGAAAACATATGAGATAACTTTTTAGAATTGATAAGAATTATTTCAAAATATATTATAGTTCAACATTCAATAGAGCTTGAACGTGAACTTGAGGTATTATCTAATAAATATAGTAATTATTTAGTAATTATTTATTATCTGTCAAAAGACAATAGTTTACAATTATTTTTATTTCATGTACTTAGTAAATAGAATTAGCTAGATTTATTTGATACTGCCATGTGTCACTGCCTGACTGTCTGTAGGACGCGCACACTCACACACAGACGACATAAAACGACGCACAATACTTGTTATTATTATACTTTACAAAGAGTTTACATCTGTCGGAGTCGCTTGTTCGGCCGCTGGTAGCTTCAGAGCCTTCTCCACTGCCTCTTTCTCGTGGAGAGTTACTCTCAAAATCTTATACTTGGTCTTGCTGAACTCGTGCACGTGCGCGATCTCCCCACACTGCGCGAACAGCAGGCGCACGTAGTCCGTGCTGTCCGTGCCTCGTAGGGCACGCCCACCAGCACGGCGGTCTCGGCGCGAGACTCGGCCACCACGGAGATGGCGCTGCCGTCCAGCACCGTGCCATTCTCCGCCAGCGCCTTTTCCAGAGAATCTTTGTTTTTGAATTCGACTATAGCCGATAATGTCGGAGTCGTGGTCAGTTCAGTAACAATGATTGGACCACGTTTGACGCTGACGACGTCGCCATGCTTGGAGAACAGCTCCTTGAGTTTTTCTTGATAATCAAAGAGATAGATTGACGGGAGATTCTCTACAAGCAGTTTACCAGCCTCGACTTTGTCTTCTTTTTGTTCTTCAGGTTTTGCATCATCACCTTGATTCTGTTCTCCTTCTGTTTGTTATTCGGTGGATTCCTCCGCACCTGTCCCTTCTGCCTGTTTGGCCTCTTGTTGCGCATCGCCATTGTTCTCGTCGGCCTCTACAGGCTCGGCGACTTCGGCCTCAGGTATTTCCTGAGTGGGCTGATTCGCTTTGGCTTTGGCACCCTGGTTTTTCGCACCACGACCTTTTTTTTGAGCCACCATTCTTGCTTATTGGCTTTTTATATTAAATTAAACTTATTATCAAATAAATATCAATTACACAGTAAAACGACGCCACTTTACAACTTAAAATAACACGCACCCGGCATCACGCAAGCGCAGCCATTAATTAATAATGATAGATATAAAAAATAGTTTACATGGCTGTAACTGAGTTTCGTGTACTGTGGTCTGAGTTTCGTAATTACGTCTGATGATTTTTCCTTGTATGCCATTCTCACAGAAGACTAGCAAACAGCATGGGAAATACAAACTCAACCACACGCGCATAGGCTCACACACGCACGTGAATCTTCATATACTCTCAAATACAGTACAGTACGGTACAGTAACAGCCTGTTAATGTCCCACTGCCACTAAGCCTTCTCTCTATTTTGAGGGGAAGGTTTGGAGCTTATTCCACCTCGCTGCTCCAATGCGGGTTGGTAGAATACACATGTGGCAGAATTTCAATGAAATTAGACATATGCAGGTTTCCTCACGATGTTTTCGTTCACCGTCAAGCACGAAATGAATTATAAACTCATATACAGATAAGACAGTAAAGCGAATTGCTGTGATTGAAGAGAGAACATGACTGCAAGACTAAAGTATGTATCTGCTTTCCAAGACATTGATGTAAACAATGCCAATTGGACTACTATTGATAATCTATATATATAAAAGAAAGTCGTGTTAGTTACACTATTTATAACTCAAGAACGGCTGAACCAATTTGACTGAAAATTGGTAGGGAGGTAGCTAAGAACTGGAAGAAGGACATAGGATACTTTTTATCCCGTTCCCGTCGTTCCCGTGTGATGTGACATAAAATGTGGTATAACAAAACGCAACTGACATGTAATAACAAAACAACTCAGTCAAAATATAAGTCAGCGGTTCATTTGTTAAAAATGTAATAACAAAACGCAACTGACAGCTGAGCATATTTTTAAAAAAGTCCGGTAGTATATAACAAAAAGCCACTGACAGTTGAGAATATTTAAAAAAAAAGTCTTGCCGGTTGATTAATTCGTATAAAACAAGGAATATAAATACTCTGTGCCTGTTTAAAGTTTCTAATAAAAAGAAAGAAAAGCGAACTTCAACTTCTCATTTAATTTTTTTTTAATATCGTATTGCTGTGCCATTAACCATCAATAAAAATACCAAGCCGAGACCAAGACGATCAAATCTTTCTCGACAAAGCCGTAATGCACGAGTAATTCGAAACATTGCGAATAAAAGCACTGAAGAAGAGCAAGAAAATGCACGTGAAGAGCGCCGCCTTAGTATGGCTCGACTACGTGCTTCTCACTCACAAGAGCAATGGGAGGCAGCCCGTGAAACGGCTCGGTTGGCAATGCGAAATCGTCGAGCAAACCTCAGAGATCAACAGCTAGATAATTTACGAAGCACAAGAAGAAATTCATCAAATACTGATTTGAATCGGGCAGCGTATCAATACGATTGCACGACTGATTACTGCTTGCAGTTCGCATTGGGCCAATGGACGTTGTTTGCGAGTACTGTGGCGCATTAAAGTTTTCCGGAGAACGGCCAGGATTGTGCTGCCTTAATGGCAAAGTGAAATTGCCATTATTGACTCCGCGACCTGAGCCATTAAATTCATTGCTTCGTGGCGAAACACCCGAATCCCGTCATTTTCTTGGAAACACCCAAAAATACAATAGTTGTTTCCAAATGACCTCATTTGGGGCAGACATTATTGAAGAACGAGGATTTAATCCGACATTCAAGGTATTTATATTTATTTAAACCTTCATGATTATCACTCATATTGATTTTAGTATTACGGGACTTAATCGCGTGTGTTATTTAAGCTAAAATTAATATTCAAGGTATTTATTTGTTTTTGTACTTATACACAATACAGTAGAATAATAACATATTGTATTTATTCCTGTAGTGTTTGTAAAGTAATAATGACTGTTATTTATTTTGTAGATACAAGGACAGATTCACCATCGAATTGGATCATTGCAACCTCTCGATGATGGACAGCATAAATTTTTAACAAATATACTTCATGGGCAACACAGAGGAACAACTTGATCGACGTCAAGAGATCAATACAGCAACGAAAAGAGCAATTCTTCAAGATCTGCAACAACTGTTTCAAGAACATCATGCGTTGGTCAGGTTGTTCAAGAGTGCATTGGAGCGCATGCCAAATGATGACTACAAAGTTGTGATCAGAGCGGATAAACGACCATCTGGAACACACGAGCGCACATTTAACGCTCCAACAATAGATGAAGTTGCCATTCTGATTGTTGGTGAAAATTTGGAATCAGTCGACAACAGTTGGATTGTTCCATATTCTCCACTTATTTCCAAAAAGTTCAAGACACATTGTAACGTTGAGTATTGCAATTCAGTAAAATCTATTAAATACATCTGCAAATATGTCACGAATGGTAGCGATATGGCGGTTTTTGGCGTCCAAGCCTCCAATACGAACGATGAAATTGCGCGCTATCAAGTTGGTCGGTATGTGAACTGCAATGAAGCGATTTGGCGTATATTCTCATTCCCTATACACGAACGTCACCCTACTGTGGTGCATTTGGCGGTGCATCTGGAGAATGGCCAACGAGTATATTTCACGGCTTCGAATGTTGCTCAACGTGCTGAAACACCTCCAGCAACAACATTGACCAGTTTCTTTGCGACCTGCCAGAGCGATGCGTTTGCGCGAACTTTGCTTTACTCAGAGATGCCACGTTATTACACTTGGAATGCTTCATTGAAGAATTTTCAACGACGGAAGCAAGGCGATGTGGTTCCTGGTTATCCGGATGTGCGTTCCACTGATGCTCTTGGTCGTATATATACAGTTCATCCTAAGAATGATGAATGCTTCTATTTGCGATTGTTGTTGGTTAATTTGCATGGGCCAACGTCATTTGAGTCACAACGGACTGTTAATGGTACAATATTTCCAACATATGGTGTTGCATGTGAAGAACTCAAGTTACTAGAAAACGATACCCATTGGGATACTACAATCGTTGAAGCCATTATCTCTGCATCTCCAAGTCAGATACGTACATTATTTGCTATCATCATTTCGACATGCTTTCCATCGAACCCATCTAACCTGTGGCACAAATACAAGGACAATATGGCAGAAGATATTTTACATCAAATTCGTGTCAGTTCAGGAAATTCCGATCTTGAAATGAATGAAGAGATACATAATCGGGCCTTGCTCTTGATCGAAGACATGTGTTATCTCATGTGCGGTAGTTTATTAGTCAGGTTAGGAATGCCAGCGCCAAATTGTGAAATGAATGACGCATTTAATCGAGAATTGGAACGGGAACATGAATATGATCATCAGAAATTAGATTTAGTAGTTCAAACGAATGTACCCCTGATGAAACCCCAACAAAAAGAAGTTTTGGATACAATAATGAAGGCAATTGATGATGGAAACGGTGGTTTATATTTCCTGGATGCCCCTGGTGGAACTGGTAAGATATTCCTCATGTCAGTAGTTTTACCCACTGTTCGTGCAAGATCCAACATTGCGGTTGCAGTTGCTTTATCCGGTATAGCAGCCACATTGCTAGAAGGATGTCGTACGGCACATTCTGCATTGAAATTGCCGTTAAATCTTCAATCTATTGAAGAACCAACATGCAACATTACAAAGCGCTCCGCTACGGCCAAAGTTTTATCAGAATCGAAGATTATCATCTGGGACGAATGCACAATGGCGCACAAACGTGCATTGGAAGCACTTAACCGAACGTTGAAAGATCTACGTAATGACTCGAGATGTTTTGGAGGAGCAATGATTTTACTGTCTGGTGATTTCCGCCAAACATTGCCAGTAATTCCCAAATCGACTGCTGCTGACGAAATAAACGCTTGCCTTAAATCATCGAATCTATGGCGCTATGTTAAGAAACTTCAGCTAACAACAAATATGAGAGCTGCATTGCTGAATGATACATCTGCTGAAGATTTCTCTGAACGGATTGATTTCATTTCCTCCGAATTTTTGTAACTTTGTCTCATCAAAATACGAACTCATCAACAAAGTATTCCCAAACATCATGACTAAGCTCAAAAATAATGAATGGTTGAGTGAGCGAGCAATTTTGGCAGCTAAGAATAAAGATGTAGATGACTTAAATTACATAATTCAGGATGACATCATTGGTACACTGCATTCTTTCAAATCTATTGACTGTCTAACAAATGAAGATGATGCCACCAACTATCCCATTGAATTTTTAAACTCCTTGGATGTACCTGGCTTACCAGCGCACAATTTACGACTAAAGATTGGTTCTATAGTAATCATGCTTCGAAACTTAAACCAACCAAAATTGTGCAACGGAACACGTTTGGTGGTAAGTAAATTGATGAACAATTTGATTTACGCCACAATTCTCAAAGGAAAATTCAAAGGTGAGGAAGTTCTCATTCCGAGGATCCCGATGATCCCAACAGACATGTCATTTCAGTTTAAACGGCTTCAATTTCCGATCCGTCTAGCATTCGCCATGACTGTAAATAAGTCACAAGGCCAATCGTTGAAAGTTTGTGGTCTTAATCTCGAACACCCATGTTTTTCCCATGGCCAATTATATGTGGCATGTTCAGGTGTCGGAAGACCTTCCGCGTTATTTGTTTTCGCGCCTAATGAAAAAACAAAAAATATCGTTTATCACAAGGTGCTACAATAAATGGCAAATAAAGAATAATTGAATAATTATATCTTTTTTATTTACAATGACCCTAAGTTAAAAATTAAAAAAATGTGATAATGTGATATTGCCTTTAAGGTGGAACAAAGTTCACCGGGTCAGCTAGTTCCTTGATAAAACAAAAAAACTCGCTAACTCATACCGTCCCGTTCCAGGACCAAACCAACATGCCAATAGTTGATGAATTCACATGTTGATTCGACGCGGTAGTTAATCATGAGGCAATTACACAATTACTGCTACTGAATTAATATTATTATTGGGAGATTTTTATCAAAATAAGAAACGATTAATGCAATAAGTCAATATGCATTCTACTACTGGACATGAGCCTCACCCACGCTCCTGGTTTTCCTCCTTTCGGATACTGTCAAATGTTAAGCTTTTATTTTATTCGAGGTAAGTGATGCCATTAAATAAATGTTTATGTAATAAGTACGCTATCAAATTAATTATTATATTATTGCTATTTTAATATAATAAATTAAAACCAAGGTTTAATATAAGTAGCAAACTCTGTTAACTAGCAAATTTGCATAACAGGATATACTGTATGTTTTAGAAGCATATTAACCAACAGTTAGTTTAAATGGGCTTACAATAATTTTAATTATAACATCTGCCTTTGTTAATTAAGGCTTAATGACGAACCTGAAATTTTCATATTAGCACTAACCGTAGCGTATTTGTCACGAAAATTAAAATAAAATATATTTTGTTGCGTTTTCAGTGCGACAAATTTTTGAAGCTCATAAAACCACGTTTGAATCATGTACACACAGTATTGAATTAATTAATGAAAAGCTTTTTCAGGTTGGAAAAGTTGATTCCTGCTAGAAACAGTAGTACTGGGAGTTATACATTTGCATTAACTAACATAGGTATTTTAATTAAATAAAATTTAATTAAAAGTTTATTAATCCTTAAACAGTTCTGATATGTATGTAAATAAATTCTGAAAAATAATTATGAACATGTTACTTCCAACTAGCTGGTGCTCACAACTTCTTCAACGTGTAATTACAGGCACAAAGGACATAAAATCTTAGGTCCCAAGGTTGGTGGCGCATTGGCGATGTAAGCGATGGTTAACATTTCTTACAGTGCCAATGTCTAAGGGCGTTTGGTGACCACTTACCATCAGGTGGCCCATATGCTCGTCCACCTTCCTGTTCTATAAAAAAAAAGTCAGTTTTTAAGATATATTAAAGAAAAAAACATTTTTGTAATGTTTGTTGTAGTAAATTTATTCACTGCTTTATTATATGTATAGAAGATGAATTTAAAATTATCTTTAAATGACGACAACTTTATTTACTTTAATCTAATATAGATGAAACAAGCCTAAATTTTGCTTCAAGCTAAGTACTTTTGGAGATTAGAATGTACATACAGACAGATTTAAACGGGCAAAAAAAATCGGGTATTTTATAGATAATGGCAATGACTATTGGATAAACTTGAAGATTTACAGGTGACGCCTCTTTTAAAATTATATCGAATTTCGCCTCAACTTTTTTTTTTTAATGTTTAGGCTAGCGCTTGACTGTTATCACACCTGATGGAAAGTGAGATACAGCCTAAGATGGAGCGTGCTTGCCTAGAAGGTGCCTATTCATCTGGACTTGAAGGTACCCACATTGTAGGTGGTGAGGAAAACGGAGATCGGGAGGGTATTCCAGACCTTGGCGGTGCGTATCAGAAACGAGGAAGCAAATCGTTTCGTACGTGTCTTAAATACGTCAACGTCAACTACGTACGGGTGTAGATCTTTTTGATGCCTCGCAGTTCTGTAGTAAAAAATTGACGGGGGAACCAAATCCAATAGTTCCTGAGCACATTTTCCGAAATATATCTTGTAGAACACCGACAGACAGGCAACCTTACGACGATGTTCTAAGGTCTGGAGTTTTGTGACCAGTGTCTGGTCGCCAATGAGTCTTCTAGCACGACGATCCTCTGAATCCAAAGCATCAAGCTGGTACTTAGCAGAGCCGTCCCATAAATGGCTGCAGCACTCCATGCACGATCTGACTTGGGTTTGATATAAAGTCAGAAGCTGTTCTCCTTTGAAGTACTGTTGGACCTTATTGAGGATGCCAAGTTTAAATATAACGCGAGTAATAATTTATTGACTGTGTAAAAAATAGTAAAATTCGTGCGTGCCAGTAAAAACTTAGGTTTCAACCCAAAATGGAACATGAACGAAAACAGTCAGAGTTTATATCTATACTGTACATTTTTGTAATAAAAAAAAGAACAAGATTCGTTTGCTTGTAATCGATAAACTTTGAAACTACTAAACCAAGTTTAATAATTATTTCACCATCTGAAGGCTTCTTTATCCAGAAGTAACATGGGCTACATTTTATTTTAGTAATAGTAAGATTTCTGTCTATGCGCTACCGAGCTGCTTCATCCGCATGAGCGTAACTCTATCGTCACAAAGTGAATTCCATGCGGGTGAAGACGCGAGCAAAGCTACTATAAGAGACAACATAAGGTGCTGATAATACATTACTATAAGGTTTTTTACTTTAACTCTAAATGAAACTTTTAAGATTTATATTTAAAAAAATAGTTAGGTGTATTTTTATCTGCCTATACTATTAACTACGTATTTAGCCCTGTTACAAATTTTGCGAAAAACTTCAGCGAATTAATGAAGTCTATGTGATAATAGTTTATACCTGGACCTAATATTAGGTCCTTACATATGAAATTAGCGTTTTGTCGTACTGACCACTTTGATCTGAAATATCTCCTCTTTGGTTGAGAATTCCAAATTCCAAATTCAAATTTATAAATTCATTTAGCATTACATTTGAGTTTTGAAAACAGTTATTCATTTGTTTTTTCTTTGGCAGCTAGGCCATTGCTGCTTCACGACAACGCAAGACCACATGCTGCACAACAAACAATTACTAAGTTAGATGAGCTACAATTGGAATGTCTGCGACATCCACCGTACTCCCCGGACCTTGCTCCAATAGATTTTTTCGATTATTTTTTTTGACAACTCCTTACAAGGAAAAAAATTCAACTCCGATGCGGCAGTCCAAACCGCCTTCAAAGAGTTTATTGATTCTCGCCCATGGTTATTTTAGTAAAGGGATCAATGAACTACCTATGAGATGGGAAAAGTGCATAGATGACAACGGTGCATACTTTGATTAATTAAAAATATATATTTTACAAAAAAAAGACTTTATATTCCTCCCGCACAAAACGCTAATTTCATATGTAAGGACCTAATATATTTATTACTTTCGCTAGTTTAAAGTTGGTAGTTGGTTAGTTGGTAAGGTATATGGTAGTTGTGATAGGCGCTGTTACAACATAATTCAAAGGATCGAGACTGAACAAGCGAGTTACACGTCAAGAGGGTCCCTACATAGTAGATCCATTTTAGTTATTATGTAACTGCTCGCCTCGTTATTGTATGTCCAATTCGTTTTGTCTTGATTTCCTTAAATATAAAAATACTTCTAATACATAAATATAATTTAAAAAAACGATTTTCAGTCACAAAATAGTTTGTTTTGTTCTAATTACAAATCTTTACTCATTTTCTTATGGTTTCTTTAAAACATATTTAAATATTTTCAAAATAATCATCATGGGCAAATTTAATGTAAATTAGATTAGTAGTTCTTTATTTAAAAAACTAACTTAGTAATCAGTTAAACAATACTGTATCTTCTTCTTTCAAATTTCAAAACAATAATGACAGAAAGAGAGAAGTGTTTAACTAAAGATCCGCAAAAAAAAATTTTAACGGATTTATGCCCAAAACTCTTTGGTACATGTTGTTTATTACAAAAACGATATTTTTTTAGTAGTTAATATTAATTTGCAGTTCTCAGCTTTAAGTGGTTTTTTTTTTTCAGAAAATTACCCCATCGCATATAGTATAAGTTAGACGTAAGTGAAATTAAAAATTCTAGCACAAAATTTTACTTTATTAATAATAAATTATTTAAACTGGTTTTATTCTTTTTAATAACAATGAAATGTTGTGAGTGTTTCATGATTAATTTTTGTTACTTAATATGAGCTATTAAATCCAGTGACTAATGCAAAATTATCTGCAGTATACATGTGCATATTACAGGGTTTTGTGCTTAGAAGTTTAAACAATCGTTACGGCTGCAGCTTAGGTAGTTAGCACTTTATCGCTTTAACCCGTCTTTACAGTTGGTTTGGCAGATTTGTCTTATATGTTGTCTAGGGCTTACTAATTATCCTGTACAAAGTTCAAAGTAATGCCTTCAAGCTACTTAGTGGTAGGGCTTTGTACTTTGTCTGGGTAGGTACCAACACATCACGTTTATTCTACCATTGAGTAGCAATATTTAGTATCGGTGTGTTCTGGTTCGAAAGATAAGTAAGAAAGTGTAAACACAAGCACATGGTCCTTAACATTTTAGTTACAAGGTTGTAGGGCAGGGACTGATTTATACCATGATTGATTATTAACCAACATCATTAACTTCATTAACTTTAAATTTTATTTTAACATAAACATTATTTGGGACTTATCTTAAAATTAACGTAATTACAGAATATTAATATAATTTTTGTTTTATTTTTAAAAACTGGCGTCATCGACGTGATTTACTTAAAATAGATATTAAAAAGCTTTTGTTTTCTTTTTTCATTAAATGTGTCTGTTTTTTTTTTTAATAAATCAAAATTGATGATTACAATCAAAATTTTAGAAAATGATATATGACTTCGCCTTTAATTATTAGTAACAACATCTTGACGCAAATTCAGTAATAATTTGAATCAAGAATGAGCGTTTTTTTTCAAACGACATCTGAATTATAAGTCCACATAAACGTTATCCCTGAGGCAGCTTTTATTTTATAAGACATAATAAAATATTCAAGAAAAACTAAAGTGACTTGTACAATATAAATGACGGAGATAAATGTATAGTACGAGTGACGTCAAAATTATTTTAACAAAAAATATACCTAACTTAAGTACAATATATAAAATACAAAAGTACAATTGCAATATTTAAACAAACGGTCGAATTCAAACAGAGATATCTAAAAAAATATTTCACATTCAAAAGAAAGAATATCAAAACGCTGAATGTAAACAAAGGAATGAATAATGAAAAGATTACCTTGACTTCATTCTTTCCATCAACTCGATTCTTCGCAACGCACATTTGCAGGGAAATGCGGTCGACCTTTACTAGTATAACTATTTGAATAGGATCAATTATAATACTAACCTCACATTGCTATTCATTAGAAGCAGAGTATAGAAAAGTTATATCTTTAGCAATAACTATTATTTAGCTGCGGTTTCGCTCTGTAATGTTTCGATACAATTAATCTATGCCACACTGTAGACTAAAATTGTAGGAAAAGAATCGCTTGTATACGCTTGCATCGTACCTTAAATTCGATTAATCAGCAAATCTTCAGACAAGGGGTACTCTTTCCCCTACAGCTGCATTCTTCATATCTATGTCCAGAATTTAAAGTTGTTTTTATTATAAGCCTATATTAGCTTCATTATTCTAATGCAACTAAAAATAATCGATTCTGTTATGTGCTTTTCAAAATTAGAATTGTGTGAAATTTTCACGAAAAGTAATCAAATCAAATACTTAAAGTGGTTTTGTACCAGACCTTTTGAACAATCACCTTCGATGACGTAATTAAATATGAAGCTACCATTGGTCTGGTGAGCGGATTATGATGGACCCGACAATTACCGACAAGAACCACTTTAACACAAATTTATTTATTACTCCTAATATATATAACTAAAGGCAATTTAAAAATTTCGTCGTATAATGTAAGGAGCCGAAAAATTTAAGTGCAAGATTTGGACAGTCAAAAATGATGCTAATATTATTTGAAATAGAATTCAATTTAATAATTATAAAAAAGGCGTTAAGAGTGACACGAAAGTGCAATATGTAGGTTATGGGCTAGACTATCTATTATACTGGCAATGTTTTCATTGCTGATGGTTTTGCGGTCGATATCCGCTCTGAACAAGTATTAGATACTTTAGTCCATGTTGTTCTTGTGCAATTTCCGTACTAGTACAAAATACAAAGCTTGGTAGTAGTTACAATCTTTTATTATACAAAAAAAGCTATATTTCTCTTTAGTACTGAAATCTTAACGCAAGAGGTTTAAATCGAGACAGGCACTACGAAGAGTAATGTGCTTAATTTGTGTTTATAGCAAACAAAACACATCTCGTTCTTAAAGGCGATGGAATATATTGTGGAGAAAAGCTGGTGGAATAAACTCGAAGCCATATACTTTAGATATTTCACAATGCTGCTCCAATGCGGGTCGGTGATAACATATTCGTAGATTTTCACCCGACGCATGCATTATCTCACGTTTTTTTTATTCAACGCCAAGCACAAAATGAATTATAAACACAAATAAAAGTGGTCTGGGTCCGACTTGTGAGGTCTTCACGATGAACTCTCGAGAGGTGAAGAATAAAAAACTATTAAATACATTTTGAAATCGATTTCAAAATTTCTTTTGATTTGTTTTTTTTTTAATTTTACTAAAAACAGCAGTTCCGATTTTGCTGATAACTTTTTCAATTCTTAATTATGTAATTACATGTCGAATGAGCCCAGTCCCGTATAAATATCATTTTTGGTTCGCGAGATAATCGAGGCGAAAGATAAATCCGTACGAACATACGTACATACACACATGCAGACATATTATAAAAACAGACATATATAAAAACATTAGATCTGGCTTCTGGTGACCTTGAAACGTGGAGATATTAAAAAATCGCGAATTCACAAAATCGGCCCCGTGACATCAACTTCCTCTGGGAAGTTAATTAAGAATATAAAAATTCAGTAGTACTGGGTTTGAACTGACAACCATTAAGCTTCACGTGTTCTAACCACTGGACTTATAACACATTGGAAATTTTCTCGATGAATGAAATCTAAAGGTGTATAATAGTCGAAAACATCTGTTCTTAATGGATAAAGATCTGATTATACGCTTAAACAATTGGCGCAAAACAATAAATCAACATTTAATAATATGAAAGTATTTGAATACTATTATTTTCTTTTCATTTAAAAGTTATTTTATGAGATAATTTAGTTCGTTATTGTAGGAATATTACACAAGAAGTTAAAGTACAGACAGATTTTTTATAACTTTTATTTTTACATAATTGTTATATAATAGGCGGAATATTTATTTTCTTTAGCTCAGTTTTTTGTTTTTACAAATATTAAATAAAATATTAAAAAGAAACAATAACGTGAAAATCTCGAACTGTGCTCGTTCGAAATTGGAGTCTTAACTAGTCTTATATTAAAACCATTTTCTAAAGTTTGTTTGCTTGGAATACGAAGATAACGAAAACCAATTTACGAGCGCTCTGTGTAATTCCGGTATTTGCTCTAATTAGAGGTCAAGATGTAATTAACTCTGGCTTGACACACATACACAAATATCAGATAATAAAATAAAAAGGATTTGAAAGGCCCCAATAAGATAAATTTATAATAGTCGGCGGGTTTCTACGCATAAATTAATTTTCTTTAAGATTGATTGCTAGGATTGTTGTGTACGCATATAATATTTTTGTATAAATAAATAAGCAAAAAGCTTGTCAATTTTAGATGAAAATACTTATCGATATTTATAGTTATTAATAAAACAGATTTTGTAAGTAATAAACTATTTACTTAAGCGTCATACTTCAGTTTAAGGAACTTTATTGCTCATAAAGAAAATTAAAGTTCAATTATAATGTCAAATACAATGAGCAACACATATACAATAATATACATACATAGGTACAGTGGTAAAATCCGTACATGTTTATAGTATATGTAAATAAGTTGAAGTGATGGCATTTATAAAATTGATAATAACATTTTTATATTATGTCAATCACAATTCAAGTGATTAAAAATACACCCGAAAATAAAATGTGATATAAATATTCAAAACTAATAAAATTAACTTAATATTCACTCAGAACCCAAGATAAAATAAAGTAACTGTTGGCCATTTACAAGTATTTGAATATAAACATGTTAATTTGGTATTTAAACTAGGTGTGAAAACCGCTAATCCTCTAAAGACAGCGAAGCGCAAATTACTAACAAGGTAACTGAGTTCGGTTTTCAAAGCGAGTTAATTTAATGCTGGCCAGTACTTGAATTTATAAGAAATTAGAACTTGGTTTTGAGAATAATGAAATTAATTCACATCAAAATATACATTTAATTTTTTTTGTAGCTGGCAAATCTAAGCCGTAATAGGATTAATTTTATTTTCTAGACTTATTTTTTTATTTGAAATATCCAAAACTATTAAGACAATCTTTTTACATCAGATATGATTCATAAATAGTTTTTCATAAAAAAATAATCATAATTATATTCTTATTAAACTGAAAAAAAAATGAAATCATCTAACTAACGATTTCATTTATACACACATATCGTAGAACATCTACAGTAATCAATAAGCTACGGCGTAGCGGCTACGAAAATTACAAGAGTAATGTATAATAAAATTATATAGTTAAAAAAAAACTTTTAAAATGAGTATTTAATTCAACTTCTCTTTCGACTTAATTCAAATCGCGTAATAATATATTTTTAATATTATTAAGTCAAATATTCTATAACAATATCTGCTTAAATACATTCTAGTTGCAAATATATTAGTTAATCGTAACTGCTGCGTTGCTATTTATAATAAATATCAATTCTAAGAACATCTTACAAAATATCCTCTTTCTATAAAACTTCCAAAACATAATATCCAAACGGAATGTGATTTATTACGAAGGCAAGAACTAATAAAATATGAACGACACAACAAATCAAAAATGTCGGTAAGTACAAAACAAAAAGGTATTAGCATAAATAAATTCTCACTTTTGTATTCCACGCGTTGAGTTTCACCAAGTCAGTACATAAATCACGAAACCACTACACGCACTCACGATAACATCCGCGGCTCGTCCGCTCGCCACGACGTCCGGGCGACGAATAACAGGTAAGGAGCGTCCCCCCACAATGATGGCGCACTTACGTTATCATTTTTGGCATCATTTCTGTTCACTTGTTATCACATTTTATTAACCCCTTACAGTTTTGTTTTGCGGCTTTTTTTAAAATATTGATTGAATTTGATTTTGTTCACAAGTACAATATAAGACCTATTTGCAAAAAGAAGAAAATACTTACTAAAAATTCAATCATATTTTACTTTTGACTGTTATTAAAAAATTAAGAGTTTAATTTTATTTTAATATTATCATCAAACTACGTCATATTTAATTTTTCATGACTATTTTAAAAATAATATTTTTTTTACGTTGTTTGAAAATATAAGCTTTAAGCCTGGTTAGCTAAGCTTTTAAGCAGCCGGGCCAAATTTCAAAAAATAAAAATATGTCCTGACCGACAGAGGACATCTATTTTGTTATCAATATATACGCATATCAATTTTTTCTTTAAAATAAACATTGTTACGACAGTTTTGTTCATGTGTGTGTGTGCTACATAATGTATTTTAGTAATATATGAATTTTAAGCTTTGATATGACTTGCTAACAACTAGATATAAGTTGGCTACTTGAGGATTAAAATGTCGGCTACGATTTAGTTGCTATACAAAAGCAAAGTAATGGTTAAACCAATTAAATATCGAACAAATCGCTGCGCCCCTGGAGTTCAATTATGAGTTATCAGATGGATGTATAGCTGATTCATGGAAACTAATAATAAAATATCGTTCAAACTATTGGAATTATAAAAAATATTTTATGCTTTTCCTTTCAATATTTATATATTAATAAATAAATATGTTTTTTTCTCGTTATGTTCGCTCTTCAATGTAACCGATTTGTGCAGTCTTAACCTACCCTAGTGTAGCTAGTAGTTTATTTTTATATCCTTATTTTTAGTTTATTCAACGGCGGTAGACGAACAAACGGGCTGCCGAATAATAATTGGTCACCTTTTCATTATAATAATGATTATTAAATAATCATTATAATAATGTTATAGCAATATGACATATTAAAGTTCAAATATATTTTTGTTCAATAAGTGGGTTACACATTTTAATCCATTATGAAATCCGACTCGATTTTAAGGGAACGATTTTTCAACGACACCCCACTTGATCACCAAAGCAACACTTTAAATATTTCGTACATTATAATTTCAATACTCGATGTATTATATATGATGTAAAAGCAAAAAAAACTCAAGCACAAGGCAAAATATGACAAAATTTTGCTAAGATTAATTCAGAATCTTTAAAAGACGGAAGTGATAAAATAATTAAAAAAAAAAGAATTTTAATCGAATCGTAATCAAAAGATTCTTATGAAATAAAAATCTTTATATACTTTAAATTATTGCAGTTGCATTGTACTGATCAAAGTAAGAAAGGTACTTCTAAGATCCAATCCAACAGATAGCTCGGATTAAGTGTAACGTAACGTAATTGCGCTGTTCAGATCTGTAATCAGTTTAGTACATTTCAAAGGAATTGGAAACATATTCGAGATTATTTTGTAAGCTTGAAATGTATAGGATTCTTTTAATGTACCTTATTTATGAAATTTACTGAAAATATTACGTCATAATGAAAACATAATATATTTTAATAAAGACATGGCAAGGGTTTGTGCGAGCATGTCGGGGTAGGTTCACACATCACCACATATTCTAACGAGAAACTGCAATAGTATTGTGTTTCGCTTTGTGAGCAAATGTAACTACTTGAAGAATTGGAGACAGTTAATATAATATTTCTTACAGAGCTAAAGTCAATGTATGTACATTCACTGTTCCTTTTTTAAGTTTAAAAAATAAAGACACGCTTCGTCAGCGAAGCTTAAATAAAAATATAAAAAAGTAATAAGTTCAAACCTTCTCGTTAAGGTGTGAAATAGCCTTCGCCCATCGCACATTAGAATGGGACATTTGTTAATCTCTACGACATTTTTCATGGCAATATTAAGGAAAAAGTAGTCATGAATGTTGATAGCTCGAACGTGATCGATGAACACACCCCGATTCATTTATTAATGACGGACTAGCGTTTTTTAAAGATCAAAGGTAGTTATAGAATACGGGTAGAATACAAACCGTTACTTTTGTTTACATTAATTTCTAAGCTAAATGTAAATTGTACATTTTACTATTACTAATACTTCATAAAGCTGAGATGGCCTAGTGGTTAGAACGAGTGAATCTTAACCGATGATCGTGAGTTCAAACCCGGGCAAGCACCGCTGAATTTTCATGTGATTAATTTATGATTATAATTCATCTCGTGCTTGACATGAAGGGAAACATCGCGAGGAAACCTGCATGTGTCTAATTTCATCGAAATTCTGCTACATGTGTATTCTACCAACCCGCATTGGAGCAGCGTGGTGGAATAAGCTCCAAACCTTCTACTCAAAAGGGAGAAGAGGCCTTAGCCCAGCAGTTGAAAATTAACCGGTACTTACCGTATACTTCAAAGAGGCTGATAATAATCTCATGAAGATATATCTAACCTTTCACTCATAACAAATACTTCTATTGATAAACATTTTACTTGTAACGGTTATACTATAATTCAGCCTTGCTTGACTCTACGTTCATAATAAAGTTTAACTTATAAAAAACTGTTTTAAAAAAGAAAAATACAAGAGACATAAAAGGGACGACGGAAAAAAAATAGATCTGTCAGACCCAACTGTGAGGCAACACTTTATTAATAAAAAGACGACCTTCGTGCTTTTTAAATGATTTGTCCATTAAAAATATAAAAAAATAACTGATAATTTATCAATTTCTTTTTTGCCTTGGCTTTAGCAAAACGTGTACATGATAAAATGTATACGAAAAACTTCCTTTAGTTACTTTATATTCTATATTATATTCCTATTATTATTCCTATCGTTACTTTATTATATATCATAGCATAAACATTATCGTTGCAACATAATAGGACATATATTTTGATAAGTTATAAGAGCTTTATGTGTGAAATATGGGAGTCACGTCACACACAAGTCACACGTGTGTGAGTCCAATCAATTACGGGGCATTAATCTAAGGTTTAATATGTCAGATTGCATGGATTACGAGTGACGTCACTGCACCTTGACAGTGGAAAGCTGAGCAATTATAGGAAATTGTCTTGACTTTAACGTTATGATGATATCTCAAAATATTTAGCAAAAGACGAATGAGTTCAGTATAATAGTAACAACGCTAAATTTTTATCAAAATAAATAACGTGTGAATTTTAAATGCTATATTTACACATAAATTGCCTAATAACATTTTGAAATTCGAACATAGATTTAAGAATTTTTATGAGTTCTTTAAATAAACGCATTAAAATGTACGCAGAGCGTGTTGTACGATGCCTCAGTAGTTAGCAGTACGTCGTTAGTGTACGGGTGAATTGATCGATTGATTAATGTTTATGGTCGGCGAATGTATATATCTCATTGATTAAAAATAAAACAGTATATAATTAACCTTATTTTACTCGTATCTAGTATTACAATAAAGCTAAAGAGTTTGTTTGAATGCGATAATCCCAAGAACCACCATTCAGGTTTGATTTTTTTGTTATTTATTACTCTAATTAATTAACGTTATAAGCTATTTAACATCACGCCATGGCCCACAGGGTGGATTTGAAACGTTTGACGCGAAAAAAACCGCGTGAAACAGGATTAGTCTGCAAAATTGTCACAAGACTTCCAGGTCTCGTTTATATTGCAATGTATTTTTAATAATAGTTCCTTTAAATAAAATAAGGTTATATTACGTTTTTGAATTAATCATGTTACTCGTTAACCCAAATTTATTGTGTGATAATTATCAAAGTCACGCAACTTTGTAATAATATATAAATACATGGGTATATGATTATTTTCTCTACTTATTGGTACAAATAGCCCAGCATAAATAGCATCTTACTAGATCACGTCTTGTTAGTTAAATTATGTATAAAATTAGCAAAGCTATTATTTCTTTTATTTTTTTGTTTGTTTATTTGCGTTAATTTAAAGAATTTATTTTACATTTATTTAAAAAAAGGATTATATACATCGCGATTCTCCAATGAAGATTTTCTACCTACAAATGCTGATTTCCCACGTTATGCTTCGTCACCGAGCAAGAAATGAGTCACAAATACAAATTAAACATATGAAAATTCAGTAGTGCTTGCTTGGATTTGAATCTGCAATCACCCATTAAGAGTCACGTGTTCTAAGTAGTGAGCCATCTCGACTCGTATTGAATAAAAAATATATATATTACGTATAATACGATTCAAGTTTCAATCTAAAAAGTAAGAAAATCTTTATTGGACGACCCACGAACATTACTGAAACTTTGTAAAGGAAAACATTACATCTGTTACTTCCAGTCCACCGCCTTTTATTCCATAATTCTTTTCCAAAACGGACCGGACCGGATCCGACTTTCCTCTATTAACAACGTTCTATTTACAGTCATTTTCTTTTTTTTACGCTCTATTTTCTTCAAGCTATTGTGATCTTTATTACATAAGAGTTATAGGTAATTTTCATATGCGATTAATAAAAATATCACGTTTCTGTAATAATTGATAAAGGTTTGGCTGTATTTAATTATAGAGCTTATTTTGTTTTATATAAAGGTCATTTTTATATGAGTTTTAATGTCACGATAAGGTTTTTTTACACATACTGATTCAAAAATGCGTGCTCATATTATTTGTCATTTTTTTTTCGTACTATTAGTTAGTACGTGCTTCATAAAAATAAATTATAATTTGAAGCCATAAAGCTTTTAGTTTAACTGAACAAAGGAATAAACAAACATATTAAGGTTTTCAATTTCATAATCCATATGAACAGCAATCTAAGGATTGCAGGTACAAAGCGCCATTGAATTTTCAGTTAATTTGTGTTTATACATATTATCATGAGACACCTGCATATGTTCGATGAAATATTTTTTTTATCAGGGATCCTATTTTTATTTTAAATATATTCTTTGTAATCGATATCAATGACCTGTCTATTATATACCTAGTTCATTTGTCACAGTGAAAGCCTTAATGTTATTCCTTATAATGGAATGAAAATCGGAAAGGCCGTTGTTCAATTAACTTGATAAGTTAGGTCACTTTGTTCTCCCTAAGGAAAATTTTATATCGTTTCCCTAGAATTTTTAAAATATTGGAAATTAAATTTTAAGGTTATAACGTAAAAGCTGATGTATATTGTAGGTTTTACGTATATAATGTTATGAAACATTTTATCTCTATTGCTGTTTTTTGTAGTTAAGTGTAAAGAATATTTAATACAATTTTAGTGGGTTGAAAGAGCTTAAAAAAATTGTTAGCGCAGATATTTAAGTTATAGTGAAATATGCAAATATACTCGGAGAATAAATTTTTGGTCAGGAACACCGAAAAAATTATAAAAGTTAGGAGAAAACTTAATATGTCTGTATATAAAATGATTTCTGTAAATATGCAATGTAAACATTTTGAACAGTATAATTATGTCTTAAAATCAATAAAAAGAATATCATAATAAGGCTTATAATAAGGTCCTCGAGACCGATTTTGGCCACGGCAGCCAATCTCAAGGGAGATTAGCCAACTGCGCAGGATATATTATAGTGCACAAGTGTGCGCGCAAACACAGGTGCACTCTCTCTTCCCTCACTCTCATAATCCGATGGGACGGCAATCCGATCTTACGGCTCGGCTTTACGTGCTATCCGAGGCACGGGAACCTTATAATACAATTTTTATGTAACATTATCAAGCAATTTTGACTGTTAATCATATTATCAATTAATTTCAAGGTTTTTTTTGTAAAGAAAAATTGCCATCTACTCTTTGCGAATTGGGTTTATATATATATATATATATAAATATCCGGATATATTGAAAAATATTTGCATAAGCACAAGAAATGTTGACATCGAGTGTGCGCTGAGTAAATAAATTTGAATGACCTATTTTATTATTATCTATTAATCTACAGTATATCAATACTAAAGGATTTTACCTTAATTTTATCACTAGGAAATTTAATCTAGCAAAAGGATTACTTGAAAACCGGAAACGATCATCACTTTATAACACAGCTCACAGCTCGATAGAAAATCAAAGTCGCTTGCCATGGCTTCTTGTGGCTCTGTAAATATATTTTTAAAAGTATACAATGAAATAAGTTCGCAACACGCACAACGCTGTTATTGTATTGAGCGCAATGAAACACTTTGTATATTTTAAGTTGGACAATAGAATGTAATTCACAGCTAAATTGGGCTCGGTGATTTAGCATAAAGTCTATGGCATCGATTCTATTGTAGAGGGAACAGCGGGTAGTGTCAATAAAAAAAATGTTACGAATATAATATAAAGTACTATATTATATTTAAAATTGGAATTCATAGAAAACTTATAAATGTCCAAAATGAGTTTGTAAAGCCAAGATGGCCTAGTGGTTAGAACGCGTGATTCTTAACCGATGATCGTGGGTTCAAATCCGGGCAAGCACCACTGAATTTTCATGTGCTTAATTTGTGTTTATAATTCATCTCGTGCTTGACGGTGAAAGAAAACATCGTGAGGAAACCTGCATGTGTCTAATTTCACTGAAATTCTGCCATATGTGTATTACACTAATCAGCATTGGAGCAGCGTGGTGGAATAATCTCCAAACCTTTTCCTCAAAACAGGCGAAGAGGCCTTAGCCCAGCAGTGAGCCCAGCAGACATTCACAGGCCGTTACTTAAATTTTTTTTAATGAATTACTTAGACATTACTACGCATTTTCTACGCAAGCCGCTTTCCAGCAATTTCAGCTTGATATGACTACTCTTAGGTTTAAAAGGCTTTAATAACTACATTATATTTGTATTACATGTTAGAAGAATTTTATAAATTTTATAGCAAAAAAATCACATGTTGAAGTATATTTTTATCACATTGATATTTCGTAGTTTAATGTAATTTGCTTCAGGAAGGGATGTGTATTAATTATATTTGGTTAAGAGTTAGTGTGACAGATATTTATCGCTTTTTATATGATGTATTTTTAATAATAGTAACCAAAAATTATAAATCAATTAAATGTACTTTTATTTCATATATTTTATTTATTTTGATGTTTTAATTTAGATATGAAATGGATGGAGCTTTTTCAATATATATCGGCTGTGTAAGAAATAAATATTACTCGTGTATTTAGTAAGCCATAAATCGTTGAGTTTAACATATCACCACACCCTTACCTTTTAAACCAAAAACAGCAATATAAATATTGTGTACCTAAAAGGTTTATAAAACTCTATCAACGTTAAATGCCGCTTAAGATATCCTTATAAAATACCATATCCATATAAAACTACATTATCAATTGTTTTACGACTTCAGAGCAGCTATGACAATACTAATATTTAACGCCTTATTTTTTGTGTAAGAGTGGGGCAAACGGGCTAAAGGGCATCTGATGGAAAGTGATTACCACCAAAGACACTTGCAATACCAGAGGCCTTGCACGTGCGTTGCACACCTTTAAGTAAATCTGGCCTTGGCCTTCATAACCGCTACGGAAATTTTATAATTAATCGCTTCCATACCCGCTACGCCTATCACTGACATAGCTTTATTACGCAAAGGTAAAGCGGCAAAAACCTCAAAGCTACCCATAAACTTTGATTAGATTTTGTAACAGGCCACGGTGGCGTACATTAGAATGCGTGAATCGCGACCGCCGTAATTGAATTTTCTAGGCCATTGCCTCGGATTTGGTGTTTGAGATTATGCATTGCCGCTAGCAAGGATTTTCTTCCGAGAAAGTTAGTATGTGTAAACGATGTTGACGCGTTTATATGTGTGAGTGTGTTAATAACTTCGAATTCGGCGAAGATTACGCTTTCAAATTCTTACATAGCTAATTCAAGATATAATTTATCATACAGTTTTACATTATATACGTTTACATCTATCAATGTGCGGTTTTTGCTGATGAGAGAAGGAACCACAGCATACTGGTGGATGTAATGCTATCAGATTTTCATTCAAGGAATGTAGGTTTTGTCATAATGTTTCCCTTCACTGCTGAGCGCGAGATGAATAATAAACACAAATTAAGCAAGTGAAGTAAGTGTTGCTTGCACGGGTTTTAACTTATGTTCAAAGTATAAACATCATTCCGTGCTTACAGAACTTTCAATTGGATTCCAACTATTCAGAATTTGTTATTTAATTTACAATTTTGTTGTTCTCTCGCGAACTGCGTGATCATGGCTGCTGCGTGCTAAAGTGATGAAGTGAAGAGAAACGGATTCACGTCGCAGTGCGGTGACGCAGTAGTTTTTTTTTTTAAATATTGGACGGACGGGACAATGAGCCAACTGATAGTAAGTAGTCACCAACGCACATAGACATTGGCATTGTAAGAAATATTAACCAACCTTTACATGCGCTACCGACCTTAGGAACTAGTAGTTGAAATTCCCCTAGTTCACTCAACCTTTAAACCGGAACACAACACTACTAAATACTGCTGTTTTGCGGTAGAACATCTGTTGAGTGGATGGTACCTACCCAGATGAGTTTGCACCAAGTAGTAAGAACTCCCAAATACGTGACGTAAACACAAAATTCAATACGGTGCCGTTTAGATGAAATAAAGTGGTGTATTAAAAAATAAATTGAAATATACCGTGTAAGGTATTAAACTAAAGAGCTAAGTTAGCATATTTCAAGTAAACATATGTATATAACTAGCTCGTATATGCGGCTTTGTTTGCGTTAACTCTATAAATGCATAAATTTTTCAAATCACATTTCAGATGCTCTTGTAAGACGGATACTTGGTCGGTAGTATTTAATTGATGTCCTTGAATAGACAACGTTTTCTTTTTCAAACCCACCAATTATGGTATCAAAATCAAAATCTTTAAAAGGTGGCATAAATGTACAAAAAATATTAGAAAACAATTTGTGATAAAGTAAATGTCTTAATAAAATCCCTACACATGGAATTAAAAATTTTATCAAAAATAACGCACCAGGATTACCATAAAAAAACATGTGTTATTAATATTTTAAAAAAGAAAATACATTCCCATTTAATTTTTAAACGAAATTCGAACACAATATACTTTTAACGGTGTAGCTACACACTGTTTAATAAATTTCAACTGTCCATATAAACACTAGAACGAATACAAAAATGGGATGTTATTTTTCCCTGGTACATAAATACGACAGCTTAATAGTCACTTCGACTATATATCATGGAACAAATGTTTATTGATTTTAAATTACTTATAATAACATTCTCAATCTCCTCGTCTTACTCGGAAAAATATATGAAACTATTAATTATGTGCCTTATTCTGTATTTTTCTATATTTAATAACCAATTTTAAATACTATAAATTGTTTACACTGTTTTCTCGTTAGTTTAGTAATGGTATAGTGGATACAATAGGTGGATCTTAATACATGATCGTGGGTTCAAATTTGTAAAATTATTACGGTGTAATTTGTAGCTCAATAACGATTTTAAATTTTTCGGGCCGGTTGGCGTGGTTTGTAGTTACTTGCCTTTCACGCCGAAGGTAGTGGGTTCGATTTCCACCCAGGACAGAAATTTGTGTGCATGAAAATGTCTGTTTATCCTGAGTCTGGATGTTATTATCTATATAAGTATGTATTTACAAAAGAAAAGTAGTGTATGTAGTATATCAGTTGTCTGGTTTCCATAGTACAAGCTCTGCTTAGTTCGGGATCAGATGGCCGTGTGTGAATACTGTCCCAGGAAATTATTATTATTATTATTAAATAAAAAAAATTACATTTGAAATTGAAAGCCGAGATTGAAAGATACAATCAAATGACAACGCGAGCTTAACTTGCATTGAATAAATTAAAATTATATACAGACGTATCGAATAGCTTTCGATTTAGAATTTTGTACGTGATTTTTTTATTACAACATAACTTTTTAATGTATGAACAGAGAATGTAAGGGTATCGTTGGAATCGTTATATCATCCCAAATGACACTGGTTATAAATTTGTTCACTCACTCAGGAATGTCGTGTTTTTTTTTATTATATATTATTTATCTGTTTTGTATACTTCTGTGTTTTTGTTAATCGTTATTAAACTAGTCTTATAGTTTGATTTGTGTCGTCTTTTGTTCTATTCTATATAATAAACTTTAATTAACCCGGGATGTGTTATGTATCAAAAATCTTCAACTTTTTTCTTAAATACTAACGAATTTAATATAGAAGGTTATATTATATATAAGTATTGTTAGCTTATTGCTATATGAATTTATTTTTAAATATAGGTTCGAAAGCCGAGATGGCCCAATGGTATGAACGCGGGAATTAACCGATAATCGTGGGTTCAAGCCCGGGCAAGCACCACTGAATTTTTATGTGCTTAATTTGTGATCATAATTCATCTCGTGCTTAACGGTGAAGGCAAACGTCGTGAGGAAACCTGCTTGCGTCTAATTTCACTGAAATTCTGCCTCATGTGTATTCCACCAACCCGCATTGGAGCAGCGTGATAGAATAAGATCCAAAAACCTTCTCCTCAAAACGGGAGAGAAGGCTTTAGCCTAGCTGTGGGACATTCACAGGCTGTTACTGTAAAGGTTCGAAATCACAATTATTCTTGTTGTTCATTGTTTTAAAATTACTGCCGAATGGCATTGCTCGTCCGTCTATAAGCAGGTCCTCTTTATTTATGCTGCTACACGTGACGTGCATCCAGACAAATTTACGAGAAAACAGTTGCTTTTTATTGTAACATAAATAACTAAAACTACATTGTTTGTCTTTACTATATTTTACACTTAATACCTTTTTTATTTTTATTATAAATGGCAGATGAAAAAATGGACCATCTGGTGATAAGTAACATTGATTTTCATGTGATTTATTTAATACATTATGTTATGATAGAAGAATAGAGTAGAGTAGATTAACTACTGAGTTTCTTGCAGTATTAGTTAAAGTACACATTAAATTTAATTGGTTTTAAAGTGCTCCCCGCCTCGAATTAAGTTTATTTTAATTAACATAATACAATTTGAATATAGATTTATAGATATTGAAATTTTGTCTTTAGGTTTATTTAAGCTATTTTCAATATACTGAATGAATCTCATATTATTATGTTATTTTTAAATAAAGCTATAATAAATAATATATTCTATCGCCAATTCGTTGAGCTCACTCCAAGATTAAAATATCCTTCCACCGCACACTAAATTGCGTTTATCCCATTTATTGGATTTAAAAGTACGAAAACTAATACGATCTAAGCCTATAAACTAAATCCATCTAACTCCATCGAAACTATCAGTACTTTCCTATTACAAACTTCGGAATGAATTCGGCCGCGAAGCGTTACAATTTTATCTCCATCCCACGGGTTGAGTAGACCGGCTTTCATAACTTTAATAACTATGAGCTGTTGTCACCACGACTTCGCTCGTAAGAAAGCGTCAGTGCCTGTGTGTCTTAATTGCTCGATTTTTATATATTATATGTATCTGAATTAAAATTATTATGTTATATTGGACTGTCTCGTTGGTAGACGACTAGATATAAGGCCGCGGGACCCAAGTCGACTCGATTAAAAGTTATTGGGTTTTTCTGTCGAAAATTTCTCAGTAGCAGTGTCTGCAAGTTCTCGTCAAGCTGTTAGTCCTGCAAGTCCTTTCTGCCGTATCTCATTTGGCGTCTAATCGGAGTACTGTGTGCACATGTGTTTGCGCATACACAGGTGCACTAAAATATGTCCTGCGCAGTTGGCTAGTCTCCCTTGACAACCAAAAATCTCCTAAAAATCAGCAGGACATTATCATCTTTTCATAATAAACGAGAAATAGTTTTCTTGTTTACATTGCGAGTAACACTAAAACACATGATAATTAAATAATTTATTTCCTTACCGATCTCGATATATTATAATCGTTCCAGTTTACTGATGTGCATGTTGCTCTGATACTCAGGGAACTCCAATTATCTAATTTGCTTCTCACATCTCCTGCAAGCACTTCAATCAAGATCCAGTCTGCCTCGTATTGCCATTTTGATGTCGTAATCACTTAAATATCTCATTTATGATGCGTATCCTTTGTGCTTATATAACTGTGCAGCCAGCGAAAGCTCTCGATGAAAAAAAAAACAATTCATTGCTCTATTTCTACTTAAAAGAACAACCGGCAACAAATGTCTGCTACACCGTATTAATATTATTTATATTAATATACTAATATTATTCATAGCGATAGTTACAAGTTGAAAATTAAAATTTACTATATTATATATTTTATTCGTATGTCCCTTTATGTCCCTTTAAGAATTCAAAAATTATGAATGGGTGCATCGTTCAATTTAAAATTTATATTGCATTTTATACTAGTAGTACCTTATAAATTCTAGTTAAACATGATAGATTTATTTTTAAGTTAAACTACTTACCAGTTTGATTTTTAATTTTTATTTAGTATGTGAAGTCCCTAGTCCTTAGAATTAATTGAATCAAAGTTCTCATTTACTTTGAAATTTACACTATAAGGACAAACAAAGCGATTACCACGTGATCGAAGCATTGATTAAACGTGAGCCAATATCACTTAAGGTCGGTTACTTCATTTACTTAAGACATTGATTGTCAAACTTTGATCCTTCATTAACTAAATCCAATAAAGTTATACCTGAATTTAATCAAATAACATACCTGTATGATAGGTGTCTAATGTAATAATAATAATGTCCTCTAGAACGATTTCGGCCATGGCGGCCACTTTTAAGAGAGATTACCCAACTACGCAGGAGATATTATAGTGCACAAGTGAGTGCGCAAACTCAGGCGCAATCTCTATTCCCTGACACTCATAATCCGATGGGACGGCAATCCAACACGACCGGAAAGAGTTCAGGTGCAGGGCCAACGGCTTTTCGTGCTTTCCGGTAGTGTACACATTTCCAACTTCTAGACTCCGGGCTGCTACTGAGGATTTTCAGACAGAAAAACCCAATATCTTTTTATTGACCCGACCTAGGAATTGAACCCAGGACCTCCTCCGGGTCTGCGGCCTTACATAGTCTAACTTCAAACATACTGCTTACTATAAAAAGTCGTTTACTACAAAAACTGCAGTTTGGCTTTGACATACTGTTTTAAGTTTTTTATAAATACAACATTATAATTTATTATGTACATATTTGTGTATTTTTACGTTGAACATCAGATATTGAATAAAACAGAATAATATCATCTATTTTTTTTAAAACACTAATGTATAATATTTATAAAAATATAATGTATTATCATTTATTCGTTTTACTGTATGTATGTGACACGTAAATTGTAAAAACCTGATATTATGAGTCACTCTCTGGGGTGGCTGAAATAAATCTCTTATAGAGATAATATTTACCTCATAACAGTGTTTTATGCTAAACATTTTTGACGATAAAAGCAGAAAGCAAAATAAAATAAAGTAACGTAATTCTCAAGCTTTGGAAAATCACAGAATTATAAATTTAACATTTTATCAAGACACTAAGCGAACGAACCAAATGAGCTAATTAAGCGGTAAAAATATTTAACAGCCAGTAGTATATCTTACTCTGACAATTACAATAGTAACCGCGTGCAAAAGAAAAGCAAAAACAACCACTGCAGCTACGATGTGTATGCTACCAGTGCTATTGTCCACAGATAATCGCTAACAAATATAAATAAACAACTAGATCTGCTTCGAAAGAATATTAATTTTATAAATCGAACTCAGCGAATTTTGACCTTGGTTGTTTTTATAACTATAAATATTTTCGTTTGTTATTTTTTTTTTTACAATTGCTTTTTGATGAGTCTTGCTCAGTTATTAATTTTTTATAGTAAAGCTTTAATTGTAATTAAATTTAAGTATGTTTTTTCATTTATAACATTATTTTTATTATTGGTATTACACTCAAAAATGTTGAGAAGCGCTGCTTTTGAAAAGTAGTGATTCTCGTCCTTTATTTAACAAAACTGATCAAGAATGTAGAGCTTCCTTATCGCAGTTAATATAACTATGAAAATATTATATTCAAACTATTTTTTATTATTTTATCTTATATTTTATTTGTTTATTTATTTATTTATATTTTTCTTCAGGGCAACCAACAAAACAAATACTAAAAATAATAATAAAATACTTAAATGAATGGACTTAAATTTAATAACATAAAGGTGAAGGTGTGGTAAAACAAAATTTGAAAAAAAAAACATAAGTACTGCGGTAATGTTTAAATTAATATAACAAATTATATGATAATGATAATATTTGATGCGCAGGCTATGTTCGGAGAGCTCACCATGACTGTTCGGAACGAAATCATCACATAAAATCAAAGCCATCGCTGTAAAGTACAGTTAGTAAAAAAATAAAAAAACCAAGGTTTTAAAATAAAATTATCCCTTATCATCATAAAAGGTTTCGCCGCAGCATTAAATCGCTACTGGCCGTGTTGATATTCCAATGAAGCCTGTGAGTGAACGCAAATATCACGATTACAGTTTGTGTAACTGGATTAAATGATTTTTTCTTCAGTCGCCAAGCTTTATAAGTCAGAAATTAATGAAAATTACAATAACAATATGATTAAGTTATCAAAAATCATTTATTTTTATCTTATGTTAAACTTAAAAAATATGTTGCTAACTTCTACTTTCATTTTTATTCAATAATTTAAATAAATACTATTAATATGATTTTTAAAGTTACACAACAATTTTTTTGTAAAATATTTCGTACAGTACAGTATAGTAACAGCCTGTTAATGTCCCACTGCTGGGCTAAGGCCTGCTCTCCCTTTTGATGAGAAGGTTTCGAGCTTATTCCACCACGCTGCTGCTGGGTTGGTAGTGTGTATATGTGGAAGAATTTCAATGAAATTAGGCATATGCAGGTTTCCTCACGATGTTTTCCTTCACCGTCAAGCACGAGATGAATTATAAACACAAATCAAATAATGAATTCCAAAAATTCAATTGTACTTAGAAAATATATCAAAATGTCTGGATAAAGTTATAAATAAAACTTGATTCATAACATTTATAAGAATAGCAAGTCATTCAAAGCATTATCTAATCTCTTAATATACCATGTATGAAAAAATGGGTGTATGTTTGTTATATCAAAGGGTTTATTTCGACTAACCTAATCTCGCAGAAAAGCGCTGTATAAGAAAGTTATATTTCGCGTAAAAGGGATATTCATTCATTTTTCAAAGTCTCCTCAATCTGTAAGCTTCTTTACTCGGAGATTATAAAATATATAGAATTATATAGAATTTACAAAACAAATGATTAAACTCCTTATTTTAATTTGTAACATTTTATTTTTAACACTCGAAACTTTTTGTGTTCACTCAGAATTTTATATTTAATTAAGTATTTAACAATATAATATTGCTAAATTTAAGAAATATTCTATATAAAAAAAAGTCTTTATTATATCGTAAAGCAATATCAATTAAGACGAAATAACCCAGTACTTAGAACATCTGTAGAATTTGAAGATGACGGTTTTAAGAAGAGGCAATCACTACTAATTTTTCAGGTGACGTTTATCGACGGTAAAGGAAAACATCGAGAAGAAAACCTTCGTTTATACGTGTTTTCGTCGATCCGAATTGGAATAGCGTGGTAGAATAAGCTCCAATCTTGCTCCAATAAATAAAAGACCTTAGCAATATAAAAACAGCTTATGTACTTTAAACATTGTCAAATGAAAACAATCCCAGAAAATATTTAAATAAATCCTCGTAATGTTCATAAACTAATAAATTTCTTATAAATATATATTTACCCAGTAGTCATTTATATGTATTGAATCATTATCTTCGTTCCGCAGATGTGATCTGATCGATGTGCGGTTTCTATTATTAAATCAAGCCATTCAAGCAGTATCGATACGCTGTTAATGCAGATCAATAGACTTAGTACGCTGACTCGCGTTAGATTGAATTATTATTTAACCAAGATAATTAATTGAGGCAGTGATCTTACTTTATATTAGAGCTCTTTGATGTGTTACTAGATAATCGGTTCGATTAAGCAATTATTGTTCAATTCCATAAGTCAACATTTTTAATAACAACATATTTCTTGTATTTTTTATTAATATGGAATCTAGAATTTCCGTCCACGCCATTTTTAGAATTTTATTTTGATTAAGTCCTTTAAATCATGTTAATTGAAATTTATCAATCATATATGTAACAATAACAGTAACAACCTGTGAATGTCCCACTGTTGGGCTAGGGCCTCCTCTCCCTTTTTTAAGAAGATTGTGATATATGTATATATAATTCTAAAACTGGCATGTATATGAGATACATATCATCATAATGTATATGATTTATAAAATTAGGTTTACAGATGAGCCACCTGCTAGTTAGTGGTTATTAACACTCATAGACATTAGCACTGTAAAAAATCCTTGGAAACGAATCATTTACTAATATTAAGCGCCGTAAAGCAGCTGTTTAGTAAACACTGATTTCGCTCTTTCTGTCATTACTGATTTAACATTCGAAAGAAGAAGACACAGCATTTTTAAAATAATCACTAAGCAAGCAACGATTAAAAGTAAGGCCATAAGATGATATAACTTTAGTTACACAACAAATTGGAGTGAGCGAAGCTGAAAATGTGAAATTGCATGATGAGTTAGCCTATAATTGCGATGTATAGTGTTAATAAGTGTCATTATTTGGAATTGTTATTTTTTGGGACAGACATGTAAAAACATTGTACATTGTGTTGGCTTCCTATAAAATAAATAAAAATAAAAAAAACAATATTATAGTACTGTTATCTGGCGATAGAATACGTGATATTATTATTGATCCAAGGCCATTGAGATTTCATCTGAGTAAGACTAATTGAAGCAACGCAACCGTCGGTTTCCGTTAACTTTTCAAAAACCACGATGTCTCTATTCCTTTGGGCCGTTTTGATATTACGATTCCTCATTCCGTTACATGGATCAAAATTATCTTACAGGTGAAGGTAGCATCATTGTACCCATTCCGTAAATCGCTTCGTCCCTTGTGCCTGTAGTTCCAATGGCTCACTCAACCTTCAAACCGGAACATGGCCGTAGCTACCCAGACGAGCCCTACCACCAGTAACTAATGCAGGTTATTCTTTCTTTAAGAGAACATATTGATTAAGATACTATTAAATCCGAGCTTTTCCGACAAGCTGGTTAGCGCGGTTGGTAGATACTTGCCTTTCACGCCGAAGTTTGTGGGTTCGATTCCCACCCAGGACAGACATTTGTGTGCATGAACATGTCTCTTTGTCCTGAGTCTTTGTGTAACTATCTATATAAGTATGTATTTATAAAAGAAAAATAGTATATTTAGTTATCAGTTGTCTGGTTTTCACAGTACAAGATCTGCTTAGTTTGGGATCGGATGGCCGTGTGTGAATGATGTCCCAGAATATTATTTATTTCGCAGGGCTTTATGCAAGCCCGTATATGCAGGTTTCCACTCATTAGACATTCAAACCGGAACGCAACAATATTAAGTATAGCTGTGTAGCAATATACTATACATCCAGACGGGTACCTACCCAGACGGGCTAGCACAAAGTTTCACCAAGTTTCGCTATGACAGTAAAAAAAATATTCAATAACGATTCCATTTACAATATCAGCCCATACACGAACGAATCGATGTTTAAATATTTATCGTGTTTCTATTTCTGTCTGTGCTCTTTAAAAAACTCTAGTCCATCAAGTAGAATATCATTAATAAATGAATCGGGGTGTGTTCACCAATCACGTTATTACCTTACCAATAGTGGTTTAGTAAATAATGAGACTTGTGGTCATTATAAGGCATATAACTATTATTTAATTCTCTTTCATTGTGTTTTTTTTTGTAATTCTATTTAATTAAAATATTTATGTAGGTATTGATTTCGTTTACGTATTTTGTTTAAGAGCACGCATTATTTATATCATTTAAAGGCTTTAGGCGTAGTTTTGCTTTCATGTAAGTTTACTGGTATTTACTGGTGGTAGGGTGAGTGAGCCAGTGCAATTACCCTGTAATTACACAAGGAACATAAAATCTTAGGTCCCAAGGCTGGTGGCGCATTGGCGATGTAAGCGTTGGCTAACATTTAGCACAGTGCCAATGTCTAAGGGCGTTTGGTTACCAAACTTACCATCAGGTGGCCCATATGCTTGTCCGCCTCCCTATTCTATAAAAAAAAATAGAAGAATTTTTGTTAGGTATATGAATTCTTGACGGTAAAATATACTTTGTAATACTGACTAGCAAGCTCGAATAAATAAATAAATAAACACGTTCGAGCTTTTAACATTCATGTGTACTCTTTCCTCAATATTGTCATGAAATATATCATAATATTCAGTACGCTTCAATTAAAGTGATAGCCTCTAAGTGTCCCACTGCTGGGGTAAAGACTCATCTCCTCTTGACCTTGGAGTTTCTTCTACCACGCTACACAAATTCAGATTAATTATATTCACACACGTGTCAGTATGCCATCTGACAAATGCATAACTTGACGGATTTTCCGAAAAATGGATTCTTAAAATAATTTTAAAGTCAACTTAGCATATTTATAATAACTAATAAAAACGTCAAGAAAAAACGCCTCCTGGGAGCACGAAGGTGTTGCCACCCTAGTCTTTTCTTACCCCAAAATAAGGAAGGAGGCAATATCATACGCCATTAACAATTTTCCTACTTTATATATTTTTTATGCTTTATATAATATTTTAATATGTAGCCCGGAAGAATGTGATTGTATTTCTCAGTTATGTACATTTTTTATCAACAGTAAAATACATAATAAAAAAATACGTAATTTATTCTGATTCAGACTCGTCAAAAGTGCCTACATCTAAATCCAATTTTACTTTGTCTTCATTACGTTTCAACGTATTGAGTAAATCCCCGAATTGCAAAGGTGTTGCGTCCCCTACAAACAACGTTGGCTTCAAATAGCCTTCCAAAAACCAGCCGCATTTTTCCGGGCTTAGTTTGATGCAGCATTAACATATATGCATTAGGAAATATGAAAGTTAATATGTTTTCCTCTTTTTAATAATAATCAAGATCGAATTCACAACATTGTGCGAACACGACTTTATTTTAACTATCGTATTCACGGAACAACATTCTTTTTTTAAATATAAAAACACCACTACACATGTTAAAACATCTGACGAATAAATCCACTTTGCAATATGGCGATCTATCACGTAAAATGTCTGATGGCTTTATATAGCATATTTCATTCGAAGTGCTTTAATGTATTCCCTAAAAGCACAGTGTTTTATTGTTAAAATCTCCTGTATCGAGATATGTCTAGCGTATAAAATATTTGAATATTCATTAAATATAAGGAAATCATAAATTAAGAAAAATGTATTTGAGGCGTAAAGCTGCGGTTAAGAAATACGTCCTGAGCGAAATTACCCTGTTTTTGTATTCGTGAAGAAATTTGAGACACATTTATACGACCAGCAATGAGCAGCGAGGTGGAATAAGGTGATTACGCTCTCCTTAATATGATAATAGACGTTTCCTTGGCAATGAAAACATTAATGTGCAAAAAAAAAATCTATAACATGTGCAAAACCAAAACCTATTGCATATGGATGGATGGATATGCAATTTTGTTAATATTCTTCCTGGACCCGCTTGTTTTGATCACCCTTTTTTAAATAAATATCCTAGGACATTCTTCACACACGGCTATCTGATTCCAAACCAAGCAGAGCTGATACTATGGAAACCAGACAACTGATTTATTACATATACTACTTTTCTTTTGTAAATACATACTTATATAGATTACACCCAGACTCAGGACAAACAGACATGTTCATGCACACAAATGTCTTTCCTTTTCTTCAAAGAAAATTGACGATTTGAAATTATGGGAAATTTTAAATCGATAAATAGTTCGTGGCTTCGCCCTTTCCTGTAAAACACTAGTCCAATGTTCAATGACATTAATAATTGAACAATGGAAGTGCTGCCAATCACGAGCTAGCATTTAACTTTCATGAAGTCTCTCACGTCAATCTGTTCGCTGACGTTGAATGTACATTATGTATTTACAGCGCAATCTATTCATTGGCTATCTATGTTTGACTATGTATTTATATGAAAAACTATTTCTGTAGTCACGACGATTTTGTTATACGTTCCAACTCACGCATTTCATCAAAAGGACGATACAACATGTATTTGAATTAGGTATTCATGGGTTTTACGAGAATCAACTGCCAAAGGGGAAAATAGTAGTCTTTGTAAGAAACGGCTTACAAACTTCGAATGTATGTTTTAAAGAGCATACATTTTAGTATAACTATACAATATATAATATATCGAGGACGATGGTTGGCTGGAAGAGATTTGGATGAGACGCTCTTTATCGATAATATGCCTTTTGATGTATATGTATGTTATATTATTTTGTTTGTTTCATTGTAACTGCTTTGTAATAAAAATTATTATTATTATTTCGTGACAGAAAAATATATGACTGTCGTTTCAAGTCAGACAAACGTTTCAGTCAAACGTTACATAGAATCTAACTATCTGTGACCAAAGAAATTGCACTGCAAAAAGTATCTAATAGAGTCTAAAGTGTCAGCCTGTGAACGTCCCATTGCTAGCCTAAGGTTTTTTCCTATATTAACGAGAAGGTTTAGAGTTTATACCACCATGTTGCACCATTTCGGGTTGGTGGATACACATGTGGCAGATTATTTGACGATTTTATTGAATTATAAACAAACTTAAACACATCACAAGAGATTTGAACTCGCAATGTTCGATTAAGATTCACATGTTCTTACCATTGGGCCATCTTGGCTCATATTATGTTAGTCTTATCATTATATTTATTAAAGGAAGTTATGTGCGCAAAGCCGCGGGTGACGACTAGTTTAATATAACCGTTAATTAAAGCGAATTTTAATGATTAATATCGTGATCTATTACCCTCGGTTTTAATTAAGCTAACGAGCTAGAGTATTATCACTTATGTTACATTAAAGTTTGTCATGTACAGGATCGTAAACAAAATTGCTCGTTGCTTCATTTATTGGAAATAGCTTATTAAAACAATCGTTAGCGATTAAGTATTAAGTTATTTTATGTTATTATGTTACAAAATTTTATAGTCTGTTGTCAATGATTTTAACTAAATGAAAAGAACATATTTAATGGTCAAATTCATTAATTATAGTAACAATTATTGCAATAAATAAAAATACAATATATTTCTTTTGAAACTAGGACAAGTTAAAAACATTCTTCAAATGTAAGGATTTTTGCAAGAGAAAGCCAGGTATCTTAAAACCTTGGATAGCTTTCTGCGTTAACCTTTCTGATCTAGTACGCTATACAAGGGCAACGAAAAGTGGTCCTTGCATCACTTGGTATTTGTTAATTCTAAGTTCTTTCGTATACCATCGATTGTTGAAAAACTTTACCTATATTCTTTAGGTTACTTAATTAATTCTCGATTTAAATAATATTTAATCATGATTATTATGGGAGTGTGGAACCAGTTGGTTATACTTTATAACGGTAAAGATTCCGAAAGGTAAGTTGGTACCATCGTAAACATTGACGTTGTAAGAAATATTAACCGTTCCTTACATAGCCAATGAATCCTTGAGCTTGGGAACTATTCTATGTATTTAACGATAGAATATTTGCATATACGGGCTTGCATAAACCTCTGCGAAGTAAAAGCTCGAAGTAAATATTATCTAAATCAATATGTTCTCTTAAAGAAAGAAGAACCTGCATTATATATATATAATATGTACAAACAAGAAATGGTTTTTATTTGTAATGGTTATTATACGGTATACTACACCAGCATATTACGTGTGTATTAATTGAAATAATTCTGTATTCATATTCCTCTTTATTGATAATTATGATGATTAATTCATTCATATTTAAAATATTACTGTGTATATAAGTGCGAGTTTATATTTACGTGTGTGCGTGTGTGTTTATGAGAAGATTATTGTTTGTGATGTACATTTATGTGTGTGCGTGTTTATATGTATCTTGTGTTTATGAGAAGTTAATTGAATTTCTTTTGAATCTTAGTTAAATTCTTACCAATATATTAAACTTTTTTATTGAGTATGTAATGAACATAATAAGTTTGGTGCACGTGACAAAACTACAACCTTTAGTCGGATGCGATTTACTTAAAGCTACATATTAGCAACCGCTAGCAACCGTTGTATTCAAATTTGACTAATACAGTAAAAATTAAGATTATTGTACCACTGGTGGACTAATGCTTCCTTTCCTTTTAAAGAGATGGAATGAAGATTAAACCACCACGCTGCACGTGACTCGAATTATTTATTTACTTAAATTGAATATAAAATATCATTATATATTTACATGATAACTTTAATAAAGGTTAACTTGAATAAAGCAGTTTAATATGAAAACCAGCGTTAAATATAAGTTGGTCTTGAGTCTAAGGTTTAAAGGATTGTACGAAATAGTTAATGGAAATTAATTAAACGAAAAGTTAGTTCTAACTATCTTCGGTCACTTAGACCGGTGCCAAAAATTTTTACCCAGCATAATATGAAATTAATAGTAGAGGTATAGAGAACACGATTGACGTAGTATTAAAATACATGCATACTTACCATTATTAACACAAAGAGTATCTCTGGTGTCTGTGAGACCAAGTAAGCAGTCAAGGGTTAATATACTTACTTATCACCGCTGCCTTAACTTCTTCGAAGATTAATAAAAGAAAACCTGTGCTAAATTTCATGGTTCTAGGTCCAGTGGTTTTGGCTATGGGTTGAGCAGTCAGTCATTATAATAAATTGATAAAGATTATTATTAATACAATATTAAGCAAAAGTTACCTTTATAAAATATTAACGTTAAACTTTAGCAAGAGTTTATTCACTCCGTCCCGAATATGTCAAAGTGTTAAAATCAATAAAGTGTTCGGTAAGATAAAACTTATATTTAACCATCTTGACATTTAAGATCATTCTAGGAAGGGATTATTAGAGCGCAACTAGAAATGGGATAAAATTGGATATCATTATTCTTAATTATAAGTCAAACTTAATTATTGGTTTTCTGTTTTCTTCTGGAAATGATTTTTATTATGCAAACCTAATGTTAAAAGATTTTTTTTGGTTGGGGGATGGGCAAATGGGTACAATGTAAATCCTGGATATGATGGTGAGTACTTTTCGGTGTTCTTTGATGAAGAGCTGCATGACGGTACATAAGAGTCACTTCGGCTCTCTGATTAACAAAGTGGAACGGTTGAGAGAATTTATGGTACAAATTCCCTTTGATTAGTGGACGATGTACTCGGCTGAGACATTTACTCGTCTCAATATTCCAAGTCTATGTACTTAGAGAATGGATGTGTGTAGTAAGTGTCTCCTTGGAACGTCCTTTCAAATAGCATATTAAAAAATATAATTATTCACTACGGACGGCAAAATTATTAAAAAGAAATGATTGCTAGTCTAGTAATAGTGCTTGAAAATATTTGAAGTCATATGTTACGATTAAGAATTGTCTTCTCTTCTATGTCATTTATATTTATACTCACTAGCTGTCGGCTTGACTTCCTGGACGCCTGAAATAATAATTTTATCACGAGGTATTATTCATATTATCTTTATTTAACTTCGACAGTAGTATCTTTGTCGCCTGGACCGACAACTGCATCAGCTATACCGAAAAACATATGCATTATATTAACATACTATAATCATATTTTCACGATATAAAACTAAACTAAAAATTAAATTTTCAATTCAACTTGATTAGCAGCTTCTATATGTAACTAAAATAACTAAATAAACACACATATTTTTTTTCTAATATTAATATGATTTCCTGTGAAATTACTTTGAAATTATCAGTTTGTTTCCCAACTTAGAGCTCATAATATTGTACAATTCCAAGAACAAGACATCGATACATATCGTATGAGTACTTTGTATCTTAAGCCGCGTACTTGTTTTAACAAGGAGCTTATAAACTTATTTATGAGTATTATTATTGTTTCGTTCATCATAAGTGATTAAGAAATACATATATTTTGTACCTATATGATACATTTATACTTATATGATTGATAAGAACTGACTGATCAAAATTATTTAAAAGCGATGTTTTGATGAATACATAAATCCTACTGAAATTAGGATAAAAAACATCTCTCTCACTCTTAAACTTAAGATCTATCTAAATCTGTATCTGCAAATTTATTGTGTCACAGTCTTCTCGCAGTCTTTTGTTTCTCTCGTATTCCGACGCGACTGAAAATAAATCAGGCGTTGGACCAACGGCATCACACACTTTCCAAATCACGGCAATATAATACCGCTACTTTATGATTGTAATAACAATTTCGAGTTCTATTGAAAATAATATTTCCATTCCGGGACTTCAAACCAGTGCATTTTTAGCAGCTGCAGAAAAATTACGAAATCAATTCTCTATCAAATGCTAAAATACAAGCAGCTAAAAATGTCATGAAAACCGATAAATAATTGAAACGTGAACAGTAAAAAGGCCAGTCCAATAAAAATACAGCATTAGCATACTTTTGACGTAACCCTTTTTATAAAAGACCGTCACGTCACGACAACACGGAAGCTGCATAGTTTTGCGTTCAAACAAAACACCTTTTACGCTTCCGAATTTTAATGAAGCTATCGCGAGAGACACAATTAAAAGTTTTACATAATTGGCTCGTGCGTCGGCGAGACTTAAACACGGAGACAAAACATGCAAAGGATTATGACGGGTGCAAGAGAGGGATTCACAGAGTAAAGTTTTATATTAGTTTAGTTTGGAACCTAGAAAATATATAAATACTAAGCTGATATCCACTTTGCTCAGCTTATTAATGATTTTTTTTATGCCAACCAGTAATATGTATATATATAAATGGAACAGAAAATCGCTTTAGAACGTGAACTTAACAAAACCGCTGGTGAAAAGGACTAGACTGGACGTAGACTCATCTTGTTGCTGATAGGTAGTCCGCACCTATGTATACATAGAGTGACAACACGACGTATAATTTGCATACTTACAGTTATAGCCTATAAATATAAACTGCTGGGCAGTGGAACAGTCATAGGCCTCCTCTCCTTTTTTGAGGAGAATGCTTGGAGATTATTCCAACACGCTGCTCTAATATGGGTTGGTGGAATAAACATGTGGCAGAATTTCAGTGAAATTAGACACATTCAAGTGTCCACACAATATTTTTCTTCGCCGTCAAGCACGAAATGAATTATAAATGCAAATTAAGCACATGTAAATTCGGTGGTGCTTGCTCGGGCTTGAACAAATGATCATCGGTTAAGATTAACGCGTTCTAACCACTGGGCTATCTCGTCATCTTACTTATGCTAAATTATTAACGCAAAAGTACAATAGTTGAGTCAAAATCAAAATCGTGTGGAAGCCGGCATGTGTCTAATGACACTGAAATTTTGCCTTATGTGTCTCAAAACCTTCTCCTAAAAGGTAAACTCTTAAAAATACGTGGAAAGTGCAATAAAGTAACTATAAATATACTTTTTTTTTCTAGAATAGGTAGGCGTACGAGCAAATGGACCACCTTATGGTAAGTGGTCACCAACGCCCATAGATATTGGCATTGTAACCATCGTTTACAACCCTGATGCGCCACCAGCAACGGGTACTGAGATGCTATGTCCCATGTGCCTGTAATTATACTGGCTCACTCACCCTTTAAACTGGACACACAACAATACCAAGTACTGCTGTTTTGCGTTAGAATATCTCATGAGTTCGTGTTACCTACCCAGACGAGCTTGCACAAAGCCCTACCACCAGTCGATAAGCAACAACAATTATTTTATATTATTATTACGAGATTTAAATTAATATAAAACAAAAAATAACCGCAAAGTTCAACTCGATCGATTGAACTGATCTAGTTTAAACTTATTTATTTTCAAGATTTAACCCACACATGCGAACAGGTGCTGTTAAATTAAAGCTTGTAAAAGAGCTGTTACTCCGCTCTAGCAAATGTTTATAAAAAGAAAAAGCGCTTGTTCCGCTGTTTTATTTATTGTATTAGTGTAAACCCCGCCCCACAAAACCGGTTTTGCAATAGTTTGGGACTTTTAAAATGGATGCTTTAATAATTGAGTAGGCTGTGCAATAGGCTGAAGCGAACAAACGCTGCAAATATTCTTCTATTCTTAGTTTGTAGTTCAAACGCTTTGACCTTGGAGTAACAGTGAAAAAACTTCCATTAGAAATATAACACCTCGTCTTATTGCCTCTATTGGAGACAGGAGGGCTAGTTCATTTTTCGCGTAGACGACCGGCATTGCGATTCGTAGGGGAAATGCTGCTAGCATCCTTGCCACCATTCCACGGGGTCATGATTTGTACAGTAACTATTTTTAATTTTTAATTGCATATTTAAAGCTTTAATGTTAAACTGAAGTTATACGATACGATAAATTGTTACATTTCATGTAAATTGATTATTTATAAACTGTAATAAACGGTATAGCGGAACTTCCAACAATCTTACTTGAGACATTCCTTATACTGTCGTTATTTTTAATTATTTTTAATACAAATTTAAAGATAATAGAATTTCACCTATTCACATTAAATTTTTTCATTTCGTATCAGCAAAACGTAACTCAATTTATCAATTTCAGTAAACCGAGCACATCACATATTAAATGCGACAAAAGTAATGTACTAAAGTATGGTATTCGTCGCACGAAAATTACGGTTTTCATCAGGCTCCGAGTTAATGTGCCCACATTGACTATGTCAAAATTAAACAATACTGGCACGATGATAACCAGGTTGCCCAGAAACCTTTCGATAAAACTCGTTATACGTTTGTTGTTGAATAATTGAATAAATCACAGTAATGGAAGCATGTTTTAAGCAAATGGAGTCTTGTGTCGAAAAAATACATTTAATCACCTGTTCTTTGTAACGGTTACTTTACACGCTATTTTTAAAATTCTACTATCACACTATTAAATTTGAAATTGTTCTAAATCGCTACATCTAATTTAAAGCATTCGTACGAATTTACGGTATATTACGTGTCCTATCGTCTATATATTGGAACATTGAGTAATTTTGCAATGCGCTGCCAATAGTGGGAAATAAAGAGTCTCTATTTATAATAACACTTCAAAGCTGAAATAAAGTAATATAAATAATTCATTTGCGGTATAATGAATATAGTTATGAATACGAATAATCAATTATGAGTTGGGCTTGCACTTGACTGCATTAGATACAGGTATTAAGTGTTTATCAGGTCTAGAATGAAACTCGTTTACTTCTAATAATGTATTTTTTTTTTTTTTTATAGAAAAGGAAGGTGGACGAGCATATGGGCCACCTGATGGTAAGTGGTCACCAACGCCCTTAGACATTGGCATTGTAAGAAATGTTGCCCATCGCTTAAATCGCCAATGCGCCACCAGCCTTGGGAACTACGATCTTATGTCCCTTGTGCCTGTAATTACACTGGCTCACTCACCCTTTAAACCGGAACACAACAGTACCAAGTACTGCTGTTTTGCGGCAGAATGTCTGATGAGTGGGTGGTACCTACCCAGACGAGCTTGCACAAAGCTCTACCACCAGTAAAAAGCTCTACCAGTTTAATGTATAAAGTAATGTAATGTATCTACTGGTGATACGGCTTTGTGCAAGCTCGTCTGGGTAGGTACCACCCACTCATCAGATATTCTACCGCAAAAAAGCAGTTCTTGGTATTGTTGTGTTCCGGTTTGAAGGGTGAGTGAGCCAGTGTAATTACAGGCAAAGAGACATAAAATCTCAGGTAAAAAGGTTGGTGGCGCGTTGGCGATGTAAGCGATGGTTAACATTTCTTACAGTGCCAATGTCTAAAGGCGTTTGGTGACCACTTACCATCAGGTGGCCCGTACGCTCGTCCGCCTTCCTTATCTATAAAAAAAGTATTTTTTTATTCTAGACATAAATATAAACAATCAGATAACACAGAAATCTGAAGAGCATTTTAACCAGAAAATGATATAACATAATTTATGTTTATTGTTTGAAAGTTTAGTATGCAGCGATAATATTTATAAAAGATAAAAATATACATATATGACAGAAGATGAGCCAGAATCATCAGTATGGTCCATAGTTTCTAACTTCCAAGTTTCGGGCGTCGATGGGTAATATTGGAGCATCGAAACACAGCAAATTAATGTTTATAATGTTCAATCACTTTGCACTATCACTAGGAATGCACGTCGGTCTATATTCGACCGCACTGGCCGTCTGCTGCCCAAGAAGTACCGTGTGAATCATTGCCTCTGTCGAGCGCCGACAAAGGGCGCTAGCGTTCCAATGATGATACGATTGCGACATATATATTTGTTCATCGAGCAATGGTCATAAGTGAATGCCAATGACTGTGGTGTGTGAAAATAATAATAAATTTGTTAATATTTATTAATAGTTAGATTTAAGGTAACTAACTTTTAGGCACTAACATAGGGTAAGCTTTATTATGCTTAAGCTTGTTATGAACTAATGGTCTGAAATAGAAAGTTATTATTATTATTAACGAATAACTAGCTACCCGTATCGTCAGGTGATAATAAGGTTCAACACAAAACGTCAGGGCGTCACGGTAGCATGCGCAAGCGATCCGATTTTTACAAAACTTTAATGAATTATACACATACCATAATTATACATAAACCTTCCTTGTGCATTATTCCGTCTATTGGTAAAACTGTATTTAAATCCGTTAGGTAATTTTTGAGTTTTTCGTGTACATACAGACAGACAGACGTGGCGGGGTTTTATAATATTTATTTATTTATTTATTTTGGGAAACATACAGCATAATATAATACATAAACATTTGGTAACAAAATAAGTTTCACATAAGCCAACAAAGTTTCCACTTTTACATTCAAACATGGAGTGAACCTAACAATAACAAGGTATTTAACAATTAATTAAAATATTTAAAGTTAGAATTAAAAAGTGATTTAAAAAAAAAACAGAACAAAAAAAAACGATAAGACTATTAATGACAAATGTACTGTTAATTTGAAAATATCGAAACAATTGCGCTTAAAATGTATCAATATTTTATTATATATGCTATTTATTGAATACAATAAATAATATAACGTACTGGATTTCCTTTGTAGTTTCACTAGAATAATATTGCTTTTAACCTTTCTGAAATAGGGAAGACGAAGTAGTGCAAATCTATTAATATCAAAGAGTGTTTATTTCAACACACAAATAAATAACGACTTAAAATATAAACCAGTTCCAAGAATTTTCCTTTGCGGTTTTGTCGCGGAAATTAAGTGTATGAAATTTGAGGCTTTAAATTCAATTAGATTTAAGTATAAAATACGAAATATATCTGTGTTTTAATATTCGTAACGATTTAATTTCAAAAATTTGCAAAATATATCTCAAGTGTACGTCAGAACATTTTGAAAAACTATCATTTCTCAACTAAAAGTACTATAAAGGAGAGATATACATAAAGGATGTTGAGAGTTGACCATTGTATAAAATATTGTTGGTAGGTCATTTTATAAACATGTTTGTCATATATAGGGCTTTGGCCAATCCGTTTGAGCTCTTCTAGGTAGGTACCACCAACTCATCCATCAAAACAGTAGTATTGTTGTGTTTCAGTTTGAAGGGTGAGTGAGCCAGTGTAATTACAGGCACAAGGGACATAACATCTCAGTTCCCAAGATTGGTGTTAACATTTCTTACAATACCAATGTCCAAGGGCGTTGGTGACCAATTACCATCAGGTGGCCCATATGCTCGTCCACCTACCTATACTATAAAAAAAAACCATCCAATCATCACGTATTCTTCTGTCAAACAGCAATACTTAGTATTGTTTTGTTTAAGTTTGAAGATTGAGTAGTAGAGTGGCGCATTGGTGATGTAAGGAATGGTTAATATTTCTAACAGTGCCAGTTTCTATAGCGATTGTCACTTAACATAAGATGGTCCTTTTGACGTCAGTTTTAAAATAAACATAAAATAATATATATTATTTTTGCTTCCTTATCACAAAACACACACTAAGATATTTACCATTGTAAATTCACCCTTAAAATTTACGGCACTCAAATTACAGACTTGTCAAATAGACTTTTTCTTCTTTTCAAATTTTCATAATACAGTTTGACAATAAGTGGCCTTCAATTTGAATGAGAAACCTTTTAAATCTTTCAACCATTGATCGATTGTCTTAAAGTCTCATTGAAAGTATTTTATGATTACTGAAAGAAATAAATACATATTTTCATAAAGTTAAGTTTGGCAAGTTTCATTTCCGTGAAATTATTTTCTTTAATAATAATATTTTTGTTGACGACGCTTTCGATCGGGCAAAGTGGAGGCAAAGATGTAGGAAAGCGGACCCTGGCATTTCTAGGCCGGGAAAACGCTAGGAAGAAGAAGAAGAAGAATAATATTTTTGTTTAAATCATTATGCCTGCGTTAAAGCAAAATATTGTGAGCCAACCGTCACGTGTATTAAGATATTTCGAGATTATCAAATATGAATAACCAGATTTAAGTTAAATAGCATAATGGATTAAACTCCACGATGTTATTAAATTAAAATACGAATATGTGTACAGATTGAGTGATATACATATTTACAAATCATTTTAAGCGTATATTGTGAAAGTATAATTGAATAAGTTGAATAAAAAAAATAAAACAAAGCGTAAAACATTATTGACTCGTAAACGCATGAACTACAATGATTTGGTAGTAAGCCCTTTTACAAGCGACCACCGCATGCACCACCCACTCACCCATCCACCATACAATAATTTTGTGTTTCCTATTTAAAAAGTTATTTATCCAATATAATTTGAGAAAAGAATAGCGTGGTGCTCGATTCGAATTAGGAATTGGCCCAACGTTCGGGCGTCACGGTAATATGCGCAACGACAAACAAACAATCCTATGACGCACCCAAAAGAGACAGAATGGTTAACACTAGTTTTTTAGGTGGTATTCTGGCGCACCCGGTGCCGGTGTGATATAAAACGACAAGTGGCATATAACGAGTGTTAGCAATCTCAACGTCGACGGTGTACGAAGTTAAGGTTCAGCCTCACAGGAGGCCCTAGATGCGTGTTATCTGAGCCCTTAAGTGGGCTTCCAACATTCGGATGAGTGTTTTAAGTCTCGCGCCCCGCCCGGTGAAATATTCTTAAAACTATCCATGTGCAGTGGTAGCCATATACCAATTAATATTCCATTCATTCTTTGGCATTTCTAAATTAAATCAAATATGTTTTCAACCAGCATTAGAATAACTCGTATTTTACTTTGTACATTCACCAATATAAGGGTATTGTATAACAAATCGTAATCAATCAATGCAAAACAATGAACCATAAAACAAGGCAATCCATTGCACGTAGTCTGCTAGCGACATTTCCACCTAAACGATCTTAATAAGCAATCAGCGAAACAATTTCTCCGACGATTGCTATCTCTATTAGGTCTCGAGATATAAATAAAGGAGGAAATAAAGACACCCTGTATTAATATCTGCCGGTGTCTGTATAAATTAATTCTAGCAACGAGCAACGAACAATAACTGGATAGTGCTAAGTTTTCGCTATAACTGTTGGTGTCGTGTGGATATTAATTAATGGTCTTAATTTAAATATTAATGTTTATTCATTATACAGTGATTACTTAATATTACATTTTATAAATTAATTTATGTACCACATAAATTGTTGATGAATTTTGTCTTTTTATCAGAAATATTCAAAATTTATTTATTTGCTTGTATTATTTTGTGCCTGCCGTTTGGGTAGGTACCAATCGTCACATATTCTACCGTCAAACAGCAATACATAGTTTTGTTCGGGTTTGATGGGTGAGTAAACCAATGTAATTACAGGCAAAAGGGATTGGTAACGCATTAGGGCCAAGTGTAGAGCCCAGGGCGCATATACCATCAGGTGACTTATTCGCCCATCCGCTGACATATTTTATATAAGATTTAATAAAAGAAAATTAAATAATATTTTTACATAAAATTTTCTTATGTGCAATAAGAGTGTACACTATAAGATAAATTTTAGTGTAACGTTTCAATATGAAACGTGTTTGATACAAACGTTATTGTTTTATAACATAAGGTAAAAAGGTATGGTAAAAATTTTGGTACTTGTCTTGGATCTTCTATGTCTTGGATATTAGAAAATACTGTCTTATTTCAACCAACTACAGACATTATTTAGTTCAATCTACGAAGCCAAGAGTGGATTAAACTCGTGGATTGAACTATCTTTTGAAATTTTGCTTTTTGATATATAAATATATATCGGTCTAACCTTTATATTTCGGCCAGCTTAATATACAAAGATAAAAATAAATCACATACCTCATAAAACAATAAAACTACGTTCAACTAAAATAAGAAAAATGTTACACGCATCTTAAATCACGTCTAGATATATAAATCCCCCATATTCTATCTCTGAATATCCCAAGGCATACCCTTAATTTGTTGACCGTCTCTCGTAATATCCGGCCATAAACATCAAATATCTAAAGGACCTCCTAGACCCGTGAAATTAAGCTGTTACACCGCCTGTAATTCTTATTCTCGTTAGCTTTAATGTACTTTTACGGTAAAGGTGTTAAACTTTATTGTGAATCGTAATAGACTTAACTTTTGACAGATTAATGTTGGGCTTTTACCAGTGGCGTAGTTTGCCCTTGATGGGCCCTGTATCAAAATTTGATGGAAGTCCCCTCATCTTAACTGCGGCGATGACCTTTTTTTTCAAAGAGTTAAACTAACTATTCAAAGTGTTTTACAAATGTGTACGTACGGCCTTAGAGTTCGAGTGAAATTTTAGATAGCATTTTACTTTTAATAATATTTTTGCTTACTCGGGTTCGAGGCCCCTGTATGGGTAGCTAGGGGCCCAGTATCTTTGATACGGCTGATACGGCGGAAGCTACGCCTCTGGCTTTTACTGACTGCATTCTAGAAACTTCCTTGATATTCACTATTTGTATTTAAATATGCTATGAAACGTCTTATACGGATTCTCCCTACTCCTTTATATAATTTTTTTATGTCTCAACAAGGATGTTGTACTAATTAAAGACTTGTTTTAAATTCACCCCATTTCATTTATATGTTCTTAAAAATCACATAAAATATAAATACGATACAAAGGTAAGTAAATGGATATTATTTGATAAAAATGTTCGCTTAAAACAATCTTACGTTGAATTCAAAATATTTTTTGTTCAAACCCAAAGTGCAAGTTTCTATACAATAACTTCGATACTTCCAAAGGTTCCCGCGAAGTGCTAATTAGAGTAGAGTTTGCATAATTTTAAATTAGGATCAAGTGTTGGCAAAAAGTATTTTATTTATTATCCAGAGCGATCTATTGTGATAAAAATAGAAAAAAAACTTCGTAATTATTTTGAAATTGCTTTTAGTTACTGGACCGCCTTAAAACTTGCTCACAAATGAAAAATATAATTCTAGGACTATTATATTACAAACATACTTTTATTTTATTATTTAGACCGTATGTTAAGCATTAGGAAGAGCCGAGGTGGCCTAGTGGTAGAACGCGTGAATTTTAACCCTTGATCGTGGGTTCAAACCCGGGCAAGCACCTCTGACTTCTCATGTGCTTAATTTGTGATTATAATTCATCTCGTGCTTTAGGGTGAAGGAAAACATCGTGAGGAAACCTGCGTGTGTCTAATTTCACTGAAATTTTGCCTCATATGTATTCCACCAACCCGCATTGGAGCAGCGTTGTGGAATAAGCTCCAAACCTTCTCCTCAAAAAGGGAGAGGAGGCCTTTAGCCCAGCAGTGGGACATTCACAGGCTGTTACGGTATGGTACGGTATGTTAAGCATTTGCTATTAAGGAAAACATTAACGTCAAAGTCTTTGAACCATTACATTTATTTTTCTATTTATAACATCTATAACTTGTCCAAAAAAAAAACATCTAACGTAAGGTTTATTTTATCAGAAAGATGCATTGTCCTGTTAAAATGCATAGTTTCTTAATTTTTATTTTCACAGGGATTTCTAAAGAAAATAACACTAAGCGTCCCACTGAAAGAGACCCTTTGAAGACTTGGAGCTGATTCCACGATGCTCGCATTCGCAAATTGCAACTCGCAATCTTCGGTTAAGTTATTCTTGCAACTGCCGTTTCAATTGGATGAAGAAATTTATTGCGACACTGTTACAAAATTAGTGTACATGCATTATGCCACGAAAGCATCGCTTAATCGTTTCTTTTTCTTTTTCATCACACATGATTCTTTATGTAATGTTGGAAATATTAACGAGCATATTGTTTTTTTTAATTTTAAACAAAGTTAATATCACGATCTGTAACTGTTGGACCATGTGAGTAGAACTAGATTTTTTTTTACATTTCGTTAATTAGAGATTTTTTTAATTTGAATATTAAGTTAGTCTAAATGTTTTTCTTAATATATAACGTTGGCTTCCTAATTAATAAAATAAAACTAATGGTTAAAGTATTTTATAAGATATTAAAGCTAGCTGAATGTCTATGAACGTGTAAAATACGACTCTATTTCCTTGTGGTGGCTGTATCGCTTTTGTTTTGGTCTGGTTCCGTTCAGTTTGCTTCCGATTTTCATAGCTGTGTGCTTATTTATCCTACACACACTTTGAGAGTTCATGTACGTAAATCCGCATTTGCTACAGTATATCGAGAATTTAGATGCTTGATTTGTTTGAAGCGTTTATATCAAGTATTGGTGTTTTTTTTTCCAAATCCCTACCATTATACCCTTTTTTATCATACAGTGCAAAACAGTAAGAAATTTATTTTATATATTAAGATTTGAACTATAACTTTTTTTTGTTATTATTTGTCACGCTACTATATTTTTTGTTCCTCTTAATTAAAATTAAAACCGGTAAAAGCTTTGACGATCCAAAAAGCTTATAATACCAAGCCAACTCTATTAAAATAATAGTACATTTAAACTTTGAAATTCAGTTCTACCCTACCGTGAAATATCAATGCTGTATTTTGGTGTGGCGTTTGATTATTGAGTGAACCAAAATAAACGCAAATGATACGAAATATAAATAAACAACCCATGACATATTTAGCTGTATCAATGAAATTAAATATTAGAAATGGCGCATTCGGTGGCCACGTTACCTTTCTATTAATAAATAATGTCCGAGTGGAATATTTTTGTTTTATTTTTAATTTCATTGATTTGTGAACCAAAAATAAATATGAATAATTATATATTTTATTATAATATCATCTTTTACGATTTTTCCATTAACCAAAATGATTTTGCTATATTTGATCCACTCAAACCTCTTATATACAAATCAATAATATTTGATGTACTACGTATATCCAAGCTTAATCTTGAGGCTTGACTGACTCGTCAGTCTAGATATAAGGCCGCTGACCCTGAGGTCCTGGGTTCAATTCCCAGGTCGGCACAATAAAAAGTTATTGGGTTTTTCTGTCAGAAAATTCTCCTGTGTATACTCCTGTGCCTCGGGAAGCACGTATTTTTCGTAAGCACGTATTAGCACGTGGTTGGTCCTGCGCCTAAACTCTTTCCGATCGTGCCGGATTGCCATCCTATCGGATTATAAGTGCTAGGAAATAGAGAGTGCGCCTGTGTTTGCACACACATTTATATACTATAATATGTCCGGCGCGGTTGGCTAATCTTACTTGAGATTGGCCACCGTGGCTGTCATCCGTCTAAAAGAACTTAAATACCCCTGGTGGCCCGCGGTGGTGTTTCTGTGGCGTTCAGCCTAGACATTGCTTTCAATATCAATGCTTTCAACAAGTTGTCCTGTGTCGTTATTAGGGGAGTGCTTGTACTTACGCGATATGTAGATTTCATTCATGGAGCAAGTGTATTGCGGTAGTGGTAGGTATTGTAGAGGGAGGTAAGATTCCCATATAACCCGTTTTCTCTCCAAATAGGTGGCATAATCAGCTTCTAAGGCCGAAATTAAGCTACGGAGCATTAGCGTACATGGTAGAATTGTTTTTTCAGTGTAGCAAATCTAAAAGAATCGCCGCCGCAATCGAAATGCAGTAATACTAATATTATAACGCAATAATTATACCTATCGGTCTCGAGAAATTATTATACGACCAAATTAAAATGCCATACACGATAAAAGCAAGTTACGACAACAATTCAATTAGAACGAAAAAGTAATAATGCAGTTACGTGTGAAATGTTATTAGGGGTTTAATGATTTTTCAAATATGTGGTATAGAAACAAAAAAAACTTCAAGAAAACATTTCGACGTCGGTATATTTTACGATTTCACAAAATCTTGCTTCGACTTTATTACATCGTATAACCGTTAGCAAAGCCTTACAGAGAGAAATGAAGATAATAACGGATAGTTTGTGGCTCATACTGACTTTGATAATAATCTTATCTAGACGACGAACTATATCTTGAACAGCTTAGCAGGTCTTATTTATAACTGTATACAGGCTTACGACCTCTTCAAACTATAATTTCAGTTTAGTTACAGTAACCCGTAATTATAGATATCTAACTATTAAAATTAACAACAATATTTTTAAGCTTGTTGGGTATATATTGGGTATTTGCGTAAAACGTAGACAAATTTAGATTATATATATTTTTTTAGTCGTCTACCTACAATCATAAAAATATGTAGTCAAAAAATAGAAAACGTTTTATAAATATGCTCTATGTAACTGTCGTTCAATTTTATACATTAATTAATGAAAGGAATTATACAAATATAAATCGTATCAATCACTACAGAGTAAGAACTACTCAGACCACTGTTTATTAATTTAATTAATACCTTACTTTTGATCATGTTTACAGGGCAAATAGCTTCAATTGAATTGAGCGCTCATTTTTTTACCTTCCAGTGATTTATATCTAAAAATAGATATATTCCGTCGGGGACTCAAAGTACTTTAATAACACTAATAATATTATATTTATCGCCATACAATCGTATAATTGTTAAAATAACAATGAATACACGAATAATTCCTCCCCGGTATAAACGTTTCACACGTGTCACCCGCCTTTACCTTCCGCCAGGAATCTGGTAACATTTGTCTTCAAACTGGGTGTACCTTCAAGAAATCAAGCCGGAGAAGTTTTCAAGTTATACTTCGAATACTGGACTTTCGTTGAATTAAATTAAAATGTTACAATTTATGGGTGGGAGGGTGTCATAAATTTCTGCTCCTAATTGGCTTTGCAGACTTGCTGCCACCGTAAACTCTTTTACAGCTCAATAGCGCACTTTATTAAATTGTATCGTTTTGAACCGTGACGATGTCTGATTTTAGTTTATTTTAAAATGTTGAATTATATTATTTAACCGCTAAGATGACCAAAGATAGATGACGTCAATCTTAACCGAAAGTTCGCAGATTCAAATCTGGAGTAACACTGTGATTCGACATTTAATTTATGTTAACAATTCACCTCGTGATAATCGGAACAATTTTTCCCAGCAGTGAGATATTTATCGGCAGCAATTTTAGTTTATTCCGACTACATAATACAAAGTATTCACATAGCTTTGGTTATTTCTGATCATAAACCAATTCAAATAATTCAAGATTCCTACAAAAAGCCTCTCAAAGTATATCAAAGATAAAAAGCATTCCTTAAGAATAAAAAAAATATACCTCGCTAATCCAAACTCAAGCTGTTATCCGAGTATCACAAAAGAAACCGATTCGAGTGTCCCGACGGAATTAAAATTTTTCAACGTCTCATTGAGACAAAATACAATTTGTCCTGAAAAATAATACCACCTCAGTTTCAAGAGTAATCCAATTATGTGAAATAACAAACAAGGAATGAAAGTCTGAGACTTACGGTACAAAGAAATAGAAATTTTAAGAATACCTATAATTATATCATATCCTATGATATATAATTCGTGTAATAAAAATAGGTATGATTTTTTTTTCTTTCGGTGCGAAAAAGAAGGAAAATACATTTATGAAAAAACAATGTTGCAATTTTGAAAATAATGATTGATAACATATTTTAACTGCTGGTTTTTTAAACTTGTCACTTACTAGCTAAAATAAAGCTAAATATAGTTCACGCCAAACTGTTGACTTATGACCTTGTAGGCTGTTTCCTCTGCTTTATAGTTTTATCAAAAATTCAGCCTATTTTAAACTGTTTAATTTTTATTAAAAACATATATACAATCGCATACTTCTAAGTTATATCTTGACTACTTAAGTTTTGGTATATCTACTGTTATTAAGCTAAGCGCTAGGTAATGAAAGAAAACTATTAATATTGCTTTGAAAATTGCTAGTTTTATTCTAAAAAAATGGAACAATTTTCCCTTATATTGCTTTGTTCCGTACCGTCCGTTTCATTATGGAAGGTTGCCCAGTTTATTTAAAGGCAAGAGAGCAACTGAGATCATATGGTTGACATACTAGTAATGCAGAATAACTAATGAGTGGTAAGTGGTACTTCTAAGAGCTAGTGCTTGAAAGCGACATGTAAGATAGGGAGTCTTTGATAATAATAATAATAATAATAATAATAATAAAAATTTATTGCTTCAGATAGGTCGTACATTACAAAGTAACTTTTAAGAAAAACATACATATTTTTATGAGATACAAATTATTCATACTGGACACATTTTTTCTAATTTATCACTCTTTTTTCATTGACGACCATATCGCAATTGGTTGCAAGCTCAGCTATGTGCTGTGCTATGCCCAGCGCTGATTTTCAGCTTGCTCCTTCTAAATTATATTGATTTAGTTGAGAGCGCCGCACCGTTCCGTATCATATTAAAGTATAATGAAAATGATAAAACAAAAAATAAAAAAAACAAAAACTGATATAAAAGCAAGTAAAAGAGAAACCGGTGACATAATTATATAGCACAAAAAGAAGTAAATAAGCAATTTCTCCAGATCAATAACTACATTTTAAAGCTGACATTAATAGAACGACAAAAACTTAATACACGCATGCACATCTTCGCATCATAACAACCATAACTCTATGTGTACGTCATGGCTAGGACAATTGAAACTATGATTAAATAAAAATAAAGAGAAGTCTAAGTTTTTAGGATTCTATTCTTTCATATTTTGCTTCATTCGCATTAATTTGTAAAGTTTTTGTTACATAGCCACTTCTACTTGTAGACGAAGGTAATATTCTTTAAGGCATTTTTTTAAAATTACAATTGAAAAATGACATTCACGTAAGGGAGGTGGTAGGTTATTCCAAATTTTTGCTGCAGCATATTTGAAAGAACCTTTAAATCCTACTGTCTTATGTTTAGGAATTAATAGTTTAATCTTCTCATTTTCTCGGACACTCCTATCTTTTCTATTCTCTAGCCAGTCAAGCTTTTGATATAAGTAATTTGGCTTTTTGCTCCGTACAATTTTATGTAAAGATACTGCTAGATGAAGCTACCTACGTGATTTCATGTTTAAAATATTGTGACAATTAATGAAAGGAGCTACATGTGATCTCTTAGGAACGTCAAAACAAAACCTAGTGCAAGCATTTTGAACTCTTTGTATAGCTTTTTCGGTCTTTTTCAATAATCTGGGACCATACACTGTGTCACAGTAATTAAAAATCGATAAAATAAGTGACTCAACCAGGGTAACTCTCACTTTCTCCGACATGAAAGGTCTCAAGCTATATAGAACTTTTAATTTATAAAAAGCATTTTTTATTTTCAGATTTAGATGTTCTATAAATCTGAGATTTTCGTCAACGTATAGACCAAGATTCTTTGCAACTTTTACTTGTTCTAAAGATTCATTGCCTATTTTGATCTGTAAGTTGTGCCCCTTAATGCATTCACGTTGATGTTTGCTGCCCAGTACCATATATTTTGATTTATTCGCATTAAGAACTAAATTATTTTTTTCCGACCACTGAGATATATGTTCTAAATCATTATTTATAAAATTTACTGAAATGTTTGTATTTTTTGGATCAAAGTGTAGATATACCTGAGTATCATCTGCGTACTGATGTATCTTACAGCTATTTAACTCGCGACTTAAATCCACTGTATATATGATAAAAAGGATTGGGCTTAGACTTGATCCTTGGGGGGTTCCACGTGTGTTAGATTTAATGTGCGAAATCAGCGGTTCCTTTTGTTCAGAACTTTCTATAGAAACATACTGTTTTCTTCCCTTTAAAAAAGACATGAACCATTTACAAGCATTGTGTGATATTCCATAGTAATATAATTTTGCCAACATAAGTTCAATATTTATACAATCAAAAGCTCTTGAAAAATCTAATAAAACGAGTATACTTCCGTTACCATTATCTGATGCCGAAAGAATATCATCTGTTACTGATGATAACGCAGCGGCCGTTCCATGAGCTTTTCTAAAGCCAGATTGATGTTCTGGAAGTATGTTATGTGTTTCTAAGTAGGTTGTTAGTTGCATACATACGATTTTTTCTATAATTTTTGACATAACCGGAAGAATGCTGATGGGTCTTAGATCTTTATAGTTTTCTACTGATGTGATTTTTGGTAAAGGTATTACTTTTGCTATTTTCCATGAGTCTGGAAACGTGTGTGTTTTGATAGATTGATTAATGATATAGGTAATAATATCAAGCGTAACAGGCAAGGTTAATTTTATCATAGTTATTGAAATCTTATCATGCCCAATTGCATTTGAAGAGATGTTGTTTATTATGTTAAGTACTTGCTCTTTCGAGCATTCTTTTATGAAAAATTCGGTGTTCGAGTCTCGATTCGTTGTGAATTGGGCTAGTGTCTTTAAATTTGTGATTTCATTGCCTGGCAATGTCATAAAAAAATCGTTAATTTTGTCTGGTTCTTGCAAATGAGGTGGTATACAACCTGAATTGCCCTTGCCTAAGGGAGAAATTTTCTTAAAATGTTGCCACATTAGAATTGGTCTATTGGCATTTTTATTCACATAGAAATTTATATAAGCTTTTTTTTCTCTTTTTATACTTGCATTGGTAAAATTTTTGAACATTTTATAATATGACCAACTTGCATCATTTTTACTATTATGGGCTTTTTTTAGCGCCTCATCCCTTTTTTCCATCATTATTTTAATAACCTCGGTAATCCATGGATAAAAATTGTTTTTTATTTTTATGACTTTGACCGGTGCGTGTTTATCAAATAAATTTAATATTTCACAATTGAACTTTGCTACCATATCATTAATGCTTTCAGATTCTTTGATTTTATTCCATGAAATATTTCTCAAATCTTCCCCAAATTCTTCCTCGTCTATATCATTAAAACATCTTTTGGTAATTGATTTTACCCCATCTTTTTGTTTTTTTATGTCAAAGTCTGCTACTATTAAGGCATGGTCACTTAAGCAAGGATTGTGAATTACTTCAATATTTGTACACAGCATTGGGGTGTCTGTTATTATTAAATCTAAAAGTGTTGCTGATGTCATAGTTATTCTCGTAGGCTCCTGAACTAACTGTGTGTAATTTTGTTGATCTAAGGACCTTAAAAATTCTTTTGTGTCGTTTGAACTACTATTTAAAAGGTCAATATTAAAATCAGTTAAGAGACATTGAAAACTGTACGCTGACAGGGAGCTCAAAGTTTCACTTAATTCTTCTATAGAGTTTCCAATATTTTGTGTTTCCGGCCTATAGACAGTCCCGATGGCTAAGCGAAGCCCTTTGTGTTGTAACTCAATCCACATTTGTTCTAGAGACGTTTTCGGATGTTGTATGATGTGAGTCTTGATTTTTTTTTTAATATAAAAACCAACACCGCCTCCTCTTTTCCCTGTAGATCTGGGTATATGTTTAAAAATATACCCTGGTATTTGCAGCAGAGATATGTCGTCTCCTTCTCTAATCCAGGTTTCGTTTATGGCCAATACATCAGGCGAATGCTTTTCTATAGAAACTAAGAGTTCATCTCGTCCCGTGTTAAGTGATCTAACATTGAGCAAACTAAGTCTTAAATATTCCGTCATGTGATTGCTGCCTTGCTACCTGTTCCCCAAACATAAACATATAAGAATTTAAATTTGTTTATAATTTGAGTAGTTAACATGCCCTTGTTCATAAAATAATTCAATAACTTAGATCTTCTCAATATAATAATTGTGGGTATAATAATATAAGTAAGCATATTTGTCGTCTTTTCTATTGTTATGGTTATTATGATTACACGAGTATAGTGCAGTTTTAAATATACATAGAGTGAACGTGCATTTATTAATAATAAAAGTAAACATAAGACAAATAAAAATATGAAAAGTAAAAGTATGAAAAGAGTTATCGATAAAAACGAAGTTAATATGTAATTTAAACGCAACATCGGATCAAACTTGATCAATCCTAAAAATACGAAGTATATCTGATTCGGATTTGATTCTGATACTCGGTTTACCTTCGTTTTGTCTTGTATATATTCTTCCTTCTCGTGTCCAGATAAATTTCCACTTAGACGTTTTAGCCGCAATTCGCGTCTTTTTGAATAATTGCCTGTTAGTTTTTGTCAGGCGTTCATTGACGTAAAATTTTCTAGGATTGCCTGGAATATTCATATCTGCTGTGTCTGCACCACGCCGGATACGTGCCGCTCGTAGTAAGTCATCTCGTAGAGTCTTCCTCGATAATCTCACTACAATTGGGCGCGTTGCGTTTTCTCCTTCTTTTGAACCGTGTATAGGTCCTATACGCTCTGCCCGCGTGATATCTTGTTCATCGATTTTAACGCTGAGTTTTGCGGCTATGAGCTTCACAATATGATAAGGATTTTCACCTTTGCTTTCCGGAATGCCGGTGATATCGATGTCATTAAGTAATAAATCTTGTTCCCTCTCATTAAGGTCTGCTTTGAGCTGGTCTACTGTTGCTTTCAGGGATTCATCGTTGTTGATACTATGAGTTTCGAGTCGTTTTTCTAAGCATTCCAATCTGTTCTCGATCCCATCTATTCTTTCATTACATACTATTATACAAGACGATATACATGCCATTTCATTCCTAAATTCTTTTAGCTCATTACGAGTAGCATACAACTCTTCTTTAATACTTTTCAACTCGCTTATAATAGTTGATTGCTCTGACACTGTATTACTGGGAGACATAAAAACGTCCATGTTCGAAACTGGCTGCCTACCGTCTCGTAAGGTATTACATTTTGCGGGAGTATCGTCGCTATTTCTCCTTGAAGTTTTTGACTTACAATCCATACATGTCCAATTAATAGGTACTTTTGATTTCTCTGATAACCCAATACAGGCAAGATGGTTTAAAGCCCTGCATTTGCAGCAAGAAGCGCCATCTCCTATAGCCATAAATTTTCCACACGTAACACATTTAGGCATCTTTTTTGTTATTATTGACTCCGTAGGTATAATTACAATGTCTTAGCAAATATTCAATCGTTGCGCTTTAGCACAGCGCGCGGTCAATGACCTTTGCCGGCGATGACACACTCACGCGTCCTGCACTGATTGCACTTATTAACCACACGTTAGATTTTAAATTTTTGTTAATAGTTTATATCACTTTCAATTGCACTGTTTTTGTTCACTATGGTTTAATTCTTGCTTTATATTTCTCAAACTAATAGTTAAACATAATTTTTTAATGTAATATATTACTTTACTGATTATTTTAAATAAAAAACTAGGAGGCAATCCGTATACACATGTTACGCTCGGCGCTCACATCTACCCTTGATCCGTACCATAATGCGAGCTTGATTAGTATGATCTATCCTCTTTGGAATTGTCAAACTATAACGCCTTAAATATGAGAGATAATGAAATTGGAACATTTTACATAAATATATCACATTTTATTTTATATATTTATATAATTTAAATTTTCAGCTCGAATGTCTACGTAAGTTTTACCATTTCGCTTTTATGATGGCAATTTTTATCGTTTAACTTTAAGACGTAAAGTGATATTATGCTAAATTTTAGTGCAACAAGTGCCTCAAGAAAGCGCTTTAAATGTAGTCTTCCTATTTCTTTGAGTATTATTTATTTGAAAATTTTGAGATATTTTTTCGTTTAAATATATATATTATATAATATAGTCTTTCTTTCAATAATATTCTATATTCAAAAATAAATTTTGTATTATAACTTATTCTTATAATTATAGTAATATGTTAGTGGTCATAGTGGAAGGTGGACCTTGATTCTAGGTTCAAATCTAAGGCCTGCCTTGTTACCAGTGTTAAGCATCCTTGCTGAGGAGAGCACGTGAATCTGCCTTACGACATAAGTATTTCCTCCGCATGAAGCGGGGGTGGATGTGGTGCTCAATCCATCTTTTCAGGGGGCACCATGCGTATGCTACCGTGTCGTCCCGATGGTTGGCCCTCTTATGTGGGCTTCAGCCTAGAACTATTTTCGTTGAAGGGAACACCCTTTATCCAAGCGAGCGACGCTTAAAAAGGGTGAAGGTGCACTTAGCCAACGCCTTCTTCCTATCTGCTTCCGGCTCCGCGCCCTTTTTTTGCCAGATGATATTCTCGCAGAACGTCTCGCTTCCGAGCATAGCCATCTTAGTTTATTAAGAAAATCACATAAAATATGTACTAGATGATTTACTGGTGGTAGGGCTTTGTGTAAGCTCGCCTGGGTAGACACCCACTCATCAGATCTTTTACCGCGAAACAGCAGTACTTGATATTATTGTGGTCTGGTTTGAAGGTTGAGTGAGCCAGTATAATTACAGGCATAAGGGACATAAGATCTTAGTTTCCAAAGTTAGTGGCGCTTTGGCGATGTAAGCGATGGTTAACATTTCTTGCAATAATAATGCCTATGGCACCTCCATACCTCCACCACTTGCCACCAGGTGACCGTTATGTTCGTCTGTCAGCTATTAAATTAAAAAATAATGGATTGAAATTTTATAATCTTAATAATTAATTTCTGGGTAAAGATAATTTTATTGTTTATCTTAATACCTTATAACATCAAGACGAACATTTTTCTTTTATATATAAAAACCTCTGCTAATAAATTGAATGAGGCGTTCATTAAAAATTTAATAAACATTTTAGGGATCAGCTTTACTTCGACGTGACCTAGAATTCTAATATAGATCGTGAACATTTCGCTTTAGTGATTGTAAACTTTATATTACTCTTACACTGACGTTACACGTTACTCGATAATTATTTACGAAATAAACGTATTGCTTTAATAGTCCAGAGATACATGATATTATCATTAAACTCAAACATACAATCTGACTAAGGAGTTGAATAATAGTAATCAAGGTAGTCCGGGTACGTCCTTTGAGATTGTAATTACATTGTTTTATTCTAACAATTTGTAACGGGCATAAATGTAGCTAAACTAATAACGACCACGTCATTTGTCAGCACGGAATCTAATTTGAGTCTCATTACGACTCGTCAACGTCCAACGAATGGGTGTCCGTCAATTAAACAGACATAAATAGCTCTTTGCTCGCTGTGTGTTGCTTTTTACATATGCACTTAACTAAAACACTACTATGGCTAAAATTAAATATTTAATAAGGGTATATTCGTAAATTAAATACGATATTATAACAATCAAAGACAAGAAACAGTTGATATATGTTGTTTCCTGTTAGTGGGTTAGGAATTCGTTTATTTTTTCCAGGAAGACTCAAAATCACATACATCAGACGTAAGACATTTGCGTAGTAAGAACTTACCCTAATAAGCAGTGCTTATGATTATATCCCTTGCGTGTGTGATAATTCTGGATCTTTCACCCTTTAAAACTGTAATATTTAATAGGCTTACATTTGACTGTTATTTATGCAATATATATAGGGGTTTAATAATTTTTTTTTATAAAACAGAAAGGTGGACGAGCATACTGGCCACCTGATGGTAAGCCAAACGCTTACATCGCCAATGCGCTACCAACCTTTGGACCTAAGATTTTATTTCCCTTGTGCCTGTAATTACACTGGCTCACTCATCCTTCAAACCGGAACACAACAATACCAAGTACTGCTGTTTTGCGGTAGAATATCTGATGAATGGGTGGTACCTACCCAGACGAGCTTGCACAAAGCTCTACCACCAGTAATTGAGTATGTATTGCTTTTTTTAAGCAGGTTGAATAAAGCTAGCTTTAATATTATACCTAAAAAACAGGTTAGATTTTGCAGAGAACCATAGGGGATTGTATGAACACCGTCCCTATTCCTTAAAAGTCATGGAATGTGCGCCAACATATTTAGTAGGAGGCAATAAAAGACTAATCTTTTATAGTTACCAAATCGACGGGATTTTTAAACATAAATATTATTCTTTCTGTAACATGCTACTAATTTTGAACAATTTTATGTGTAATTACGATATAACTAATTTTTATTTTCTAGGATATCATACTAACAACTTGACAATTATTTTCGTCTTCTTGAAGGAAATTGTATTTTTAAAATTAATATTATGTATTACGAGTATATATAAATAAGAATATGATAATGGAATCATCAATAACGTAATGGTTAACGGGTCGCCTAGATACGTAAAAAATAACAGGTTCTAAATTCTGACACAAGCTTTACGCTTGGAGATTTTTAGAATCCTAATATTAGTAATTCTTAAAAAACGGGCATTGCCATTGTTCTTTAAAAATATATATCTGACTTAATTCCTAAACTAGACGAGCATTTTGAGCATGATATGTTGTTTGTACAAGTGTGTCCACAAAAGCAGACACTCTCTATGATTTTGTCCTCATTTCCAGTCCGATGGGACATCAATCAGACAAGTGTAGAAATCATGCACCATCGGCTTTACGTGTTTTACCAGAAACGGGAATGTTAATTAATCTGAAATAAAATATGAATTACGAATAGCTACGAGCTACTACGGAAAATTTCTTGTCGTAAAAAAACTTATACCTTTTTTGGCCTGGATTTGCATCCCGTATATATTTAAACTTTTGAGTAAAACTATGTCTGTTATATATTATAATTAACTTATCGGATTATATATACCTATATATACTTCAGCAGTTTCACAAACTGCTGAAGTCAACAAATATGTATAAAATAAACCGAATAATAATACCAATATTTTTGTAACAGTCCAAGTATTAGCTATATCGAATAGAATCATTTACTTTTATGTACGTTTGTCACACGCGAGCGGGCGTGAACCCCTAACTTTTGTTTCGAAATTTGTCGCTGGCGAAATAGTTTTTCCATGTAGATTGTTCATTTAAATTTGATCTTTATTACAAAGTGAAAAGGATCATCTATGCTTCACATCTGCATGGAGTGTATTAGCGTTTTGTGCAACATTTTATGCCTACGAGCAGTCCACGGTCATTCATTCGTGTTACGGTTCGTTCGATTAACTTTGAAGCTGCGAAAAAAAATCAAATTCTAAAATTCACATTTTCTAAAATCAGTTTAAAAATCGAAATAGAAAAAACAAAATTGAAAACATTTTTTTTTTATATATTGAAAAATTGTGAAACACTGAACTAAAAATTAAAAATAAATCTATATGTGATATGTATTGTGGTATTATTTTGCGCCAACAATTTAGCTTTGTTTGGATTTCATATAAATAATTGTTTGACAAAATAGAGGGAAACCTATTCATGCGAGATTATTTTCTTAATATAACAGCGATGCCTGGTTTGAAGGAATTATTAACGCTAATATTCTCACTTTACCTTTTAGTCACGTGTTAAGATTGTGATAAGATAAGATACGATAATACTCCAAGCGGTCTGGTTTGAACCGTAGTCTCACGACCTTAGGCAACTATATATCGTTGTTTTATTGAGGCTATTGAAATATTATAAAACCTTTTTATATGTAAATAAAAGCCTTCTCCAAATAATATAATCTGTATAGTTGAATGTGATATGAATAGTGGTTCCATTCAGCCATTTTGAGAGCGAATGAAAAAAATTGCTGAACGGCAGAAATGCCGCCATCATTTCATCTCGCGGTCACCGAGCAGGTCGTGTCGATTGCCTTTATAAATTTCAATTTTTTTACCTGCATCGGAACACATTTTTCATTTGCATTAATTATATACTATACAACAAATAAGTAAGTTTAACTTGTTACCTTAGCCCGAACTACATAGTAATTATTTTATATATATATATATTTCTATGGATATCAAATATGAATTGTGGAGATTCATATTAATAATATGAATAATTTCTGTTAACTTAATCAAGAAAAACATCATCTAAGCTGACGATTTACATTGCAACTGCATAAGTATATTATGAACTATAATACTCATGGCAATATATAAAACATACAACAACGAGTACAATACACTGATAATATGATATTGATACCTCTTGTAGCTATCTATTCTAGTAAATAACATCTTTTACATTGCTATGGTTCAGTTTTAATTGTAACCTTTTTTTTCTTAATGAATAAGTGGCCACAAATGCCCATAGAAATTATTATTGTAAGAAATGTTAACCATTGCTTACATCGCCAATGCGCCACCAACCTCGGGAACTAAGATGTTGTGTCCCTTGTAATTACCTTGTAATTAATTCACTCACCCTTCAAACCTGAACACAACAATAACAAGTACTGCTAACAAGTTTTGCAGTAGAATGTCTAATAAGTGGGTGGTACCTACCCAGACGAATTAGCACAAAGCTCTACCATTAGTCAAAACCCCTTACTAATAAACACTATTTAGCGACCGATTAGTTAAACGTCTTTGTCTTCTTTTTTCGAATGATAAATCAACAATGACAGAAAGAGACAATCAGTTATACTAAACAGCAACAACTAAGCAACGTCTATAAGTAAGACCATGAGCCATTAAGTTATTCTTTTAAAACAGTAGGTGTTCTCGATGATGATGTTCTCATGACTGATTTCGGCCAATGTTCCCATTCTCAAAGGAGACTAGCCAAGTGCGAAGGAAAAATTATTATAGCGAATCTCATTATCCGATGGGACAGCAAATCCGATAAGGGTGAAAAGAGTTCAATCATAATACCAACGAACGGCTTTACGTGTTTTCCAAAGCACGGGAGTGTAAAATCTGCCAAATTTAAGACTCCGTGCTACGAATGAAATTGTTTACTAGTTAGTTAATATATTTATATATTATGAACAAAAATATATATAGTATCCTAGTAACTCTTTTATTAATTTATTATTATAAGCAAATACTTCGACTGCGATAGTAAATCAATCGGAACATATAATTTTGATGAAATTTGGTACGGAATAAGCTTGAACCCTAAGATTTTTTTAAAATCACCCCTCAAAGGGGGTAAAATCGGCGACGAGTGTTTGGGTTCAATTTATTCAAATTCAAAATTGAAATCACACAAATGTTTTTTTTTTTTTTATAGAACAGGAAGGCGGACGAGCATATGGGCCACCTGATGGTAAGTGGTCACCAAACGCCCTTAGACATTGGCACTGTAAGAAATGTTAACCATCGCTTACATCGCCAATGCGCCATCAACCTTGGGACGTAAGATTTTATGTCCCTTGTGCCTGTAATTACACTGGCTCACTCATCCTTCAAACCGGAACACAACAATACCAAGTACTGCTGTTTTGCGGTAGAATATCTGATGAGTGGGTGGTACCTACCCAGACGAGCTTGCACAAAGCTCTACCACCATGTGTATTTGTGATGCGGTATATATGTGGGTATTTCAAAAAGTTACAAATATATGTTTGTATATGTATTTTTTACTTCAATTCGTCATGAGTAAAATAGCTAAACAGAGAGTTTTGTCACAAAATCCAGGCGGAGTAAGTCCCAGCTCAGCTAGTTATTTATAAATGTTATAATTAATTTATTATCATGATCATACCATCGGGGGATTACAAATGTTATATAATTTTAATACATAATATATAACATTAGCTAAATATCCCTAGAACGTCGTTGAAAGCAACCCTTGGTAATCGGATTAAACCAAATTGCGTCACGGACACTTTCAATTTTATTCAAAAGTTACTGTGAGATAAGATGACCTTGTGAAATTGATTTTGTCAAATGAAGTACGTATATAATAAGGCATTTTGGTGCATGGTATTAAAAATAATTTATATATCAATAAAAACTTATTAGATATTCTACCGCTAACAGCAATACTTAGTATTGTTGTGTTTCAGTATAAAGGGTGAGTGAGCTAATAGAACTGCAGATAAAAGGGACATAGCATCTTAGTTCCCGAGCTTAAATATTTGAAACTGAACACTTGGTTAGTATTTGAAATAAATTCAATTAAAATTATTTTTTTTATATATTTATCATTTTCACATAAAGCTTCAATGAAGTAACAAATAGTAAAATAGAATCACGGTCACTATGTGATACATATCATATTAACTTTAGAAATAACAAAACGATTTAATAGACAAATAGAGGACAGTTAAAATTGACTATTTGAAGCAAATAGATGGTGACGTCATCGTTATTGACATTTAAACAAACTTATGAATACGTATTTCATGCTGACGTTGGAGTATAAGCGTTCTGTTACACAGTATAATGAATTAAGTATTTATAACTACCTCGATTTTTTATTGGCTAGTATAAGGCTGCATAAACAGACCAAAAGATTAGGTTTTCTGTAAATAAGTTTTCAATAAAAGTATAAAGTAAACGTGCTTTCCGAGATAACCTTATTGACTTGTCATTCTATAGGAAGGGAATAGTGAAAGTACCTGTGTTTGCGCACATAATTGTGATTTATAATATATATTGTTTAGTAGATCTGTATCCACTGACGTCGAACTGGTCTTTGGACTTCATGTTGCTATAAAAAATGCTTAAATATTTTGAAGATGTAAATAATTTTTTTAATAAATGAATTATCGTAAATGAAATTTTTAGATAATAAATTATTGACTACGCAAAAGATTAAAATTGCTGATTATTAATAAAATTCGAATAATATGATTTAAATAAACAATAACATAAAATTTTATTCAGCCTACTAATTGAACGATAATTAGTGTGATTGTGCCCTAATTTTTATATAAATAGCCTATTTGTAAGTTATTGTGTTTATATAATTAATATCAATTATCTTTACATACATAACATAAATGACCGCCAAGTAGTTCCAACGGTAAGCGGCATGAGTCATGACGTCATGCCCCCTCTCCTACGCACACTCTACTCCCTCGTGGCGCATATACAATAAATACTTCGTTGCTATACTACAATTATAATTATAATTAAATATTAGTTAAACAACGAAATTCAATGTATTTTATATATTTCACTCCATATTTATTATTGGTTTTCTTTCATTGTAAATTACTTCTTCTACGATGCACAACTGGCGTCCCGTGACGGCCAATAATGCTAATTCGGAAACTATGAAGTTTGCAGTGTTGTACTCCCCGAGATATGTCTCAAAAAACCTGTAAAGCGGTTGGTCCTGTGACTGATATTCGGTCATGTTAGATTCCTGATATCGGACAATATATGTGAGGGAATAGAACTTAGTTACTATAATGGCTATTCCCATTGAGAATGGACGACGTAGCTTAAATATCCCACAGTTGGACAGAGCCTCTCCTAATAAAAAGAAGGGGTGGATCTTATTTCACTAATAAACAAATTCAACACATAAAAAGTCAGTGCTTGTCCGAATATGAACCTGCGATTTTCGTTCGAAATTCGTGCGTTCTATCCACTGGGCCATTTTACAGTCATATAATTTATTTCAATATAAATTATAATATTTTTGTTTTCATTTAATATATTTCTCTTAGGCCAAGCTTTGGATAATTAATATTCAAATCATGATAAGTTCCCCAGATGGGTCTGAGACTTCGCAAATGTCAGCAATTAGACGAAGTACCGTCAGCGTAACAAGGAAGGTTAATTAGATGTGACGACCTCGAATGAATAATTTTTGACATAATATAATAATTATAACATTGCATGTTGTTGTTTCTAGTTCTCGTAGGAATATATTAAAATTATTTTAAATATAGTACGAATATTGTTGTTGGTTACATCTTAAGAGAAAGGAAGGTTCCGTTTTGATTTATCTTAATTTAGCCGCTTATTATAAAATATTTATTTACGCGAGAAGTAATATTTGGAGACAAAATGATGAATGAAACGAAGTGCTTTCCATCGTTCATTTAACTTTAATAAATTGTCAGTATATATTTTTATTTATTTTGTTATGTATTGTTGATTCTACTGCCCTTGACAGCGGTACGCTGAGATTGATTTGATCGAAATGAGATGAGATAAGTTGAGATGATGAGATGGGATTTAGTTGAAAAATGGGAGTTAGATGCGTCTTGGCTTAGGATATTTGGAAAAGTCAGTATACGGTTATTATTCTAGATTCTTATTCACTGGTGGTAGGGCTTTGTGCGAGCTCGTCTGGAAAGGTACCACCCAGTCATCAGATATTCTACCGCAAAACAACAGTACTTGATATTGTTGTATTCCGGTTTGAAGGGTGAGTGAGCCAGTGTAATTACAGGCACAAGGGACATAAAATCTTAGTTCTTAAGGTTGGTGGCGCATTGGCTATGTAAGCGATGGTTGACATTTCTTACAATGTCAATGTCTAAGGGCGTTGGTGACCACTTTACATCAGGTGGCCCATATGCTCGTCCGCCTTCCTATATTATATAAAAAAATAGACTATATATACCAGAAAGGCGAAATATTTAATCTGTGGTTTAAACATAAAATAATTCAATTACGTATTTATATATTAATACGCCATGCCTTACGGTTTCACTTTAAATTGGTATAAAATAACAAACAAGCCTGTTTCATATAATTAGTCATATTGGTTTATTACTGCTCCGCTCCTTGGAGACGTAGCGTTAAGTTATATAGCCCATAAACTTCTTCAATAAACGGACAATATATACAAATAGAGTTTCAAATAGTACTATATATATCAAAATAGCACATTCAACTATATAAAATTTCTAAGTTTTTAATAATTAAATATAGTTTATGTTAGAAAATATTTAGACTTACTACTAAAAACAAATAACCTCCGTAGTGTCACTTTTTTTACAGCAATAGTTTTAAATTATCTAAAGAAAAATAAAAATAGTATTTTATTTAGTTAACAGGAATACTAGGAGTTAGTTTGTAAATAAATTATATAAAGTTATATAAATTATTTACTAACTGTTATATGGAAGTGGGCATCGCTATAGCTAATGATATAAATAATACAGCGAATCCTCTGGACTCATCTCCTATCAACTGTCACGATATTATTAAACTTCACTTACTATCAGAGTCAACGCAGGACATGATTGCACAAGTTTTGCAAACGGCATATTGTGGCCAACAAGACGCTAAATGAGAAAACTTATGTATCGGTGTTGTGATTATTTGGATTTGACTATGTTCTAGTTTTTTGGGCAGCTATATTATTCAAAAACAGGAGTTGTTAAATATAAGTCTTTTGTCACATAAATGTGTGTAAAATTGTAAAGGAATCTAGATAGATCTAGATTTTGAAAAATTGCGAACTGTGCATTCAATTTACAATACGATTCATATAATTTCGATAGTTTCGTTTTTAGGTTAGAGTAGATTAGTGTGGCTGTAATTTAATTGAAATATACCCATTATATTAAAACCAATACGTGGCGTCCACGATTATTCAATGTTGCTAGATTTATTATATACAAACGGTCTTTACAATTTACCGGTAAAATATTCATAATATATCAAATATTATGAATATTTATAATATACTGTGTAACAATATTATTTTACATTTGCATATACAATCATTATTAATATAACGTTTAAAATATAATTAAAAATATTTTATTATAATATTTTTAAATAGTCTTACTTATACAGTGATTGTTAACAATATCGTTTGACCGATCAACATAAAAGTTGGCACATAGTATTATTTCAAGCAGATGTTTTTTTATACTATGTAATATGTTGATATTAAAAATAAAATTAAAAGATCTCTCTAAGAAACTGGTCACACTTCTGGTGACCCAAGAGCTGGCGCTTATTTAGCCCAAAGGCTGAGTCTAGCGGTGCAGAGAGGCTATAGTGCAGAGAGGCTATAGTGCCAGCGTCTTGGGTGCAATACATAACATTAAAAAAAATAAGTTATCCAAAATTAAAGCAAAATAAGTCCATTACGGGTCAGCGGCCAGCGGTCAGTCCTCCGAGTCTGCGGCCTTACATCAAGCCACTAGACCAACGAGGCAGTTAAAGTCAAACTAGTAAATATACCACATATATGGTGCTGTGTTTTAGTTTAAATACGAAAACTATGAATACTAGCAATAATAATCGTCGCAGCATAATTACAACGTACACACAATGAGATCGGTATACGCATCAGAAATGCAATCTCGTCTCATAAAAATAATACATGACAGGCCTTTGATACAGGAGGCATAACGAAGCAATTCCGTCTTCGTTGAGAAATGAATCCTAAATGAGAAAACTTTTTCCAACCACAATTTGATCAGTGTTACCAGCTTAGTTCTTGTTAAATAATTCCCAACTACTCTTTGTTGCATTCTCTTATTTATTTCGCTGTAAGTTTTTGTTTGTTATTTCTTTAATTTGAATTTTTTGTTCTTAGCTTTTACTTCTTTTTATATTCATTTGGAAGAACTTTTATAATAATAGTGGACGCAGACAAACTAGAGGAAAGCGTGCCAAAATAGGTACAAGACAATCAAAGTAAACATTTATATATAAGTTTTTCTTTGCAAGAGCTATGAGGTCACATTCGTCTTATTTTTGAAGTGAAAACTTTTTAGGCGCGTTGCGCTGGTTTATCATAAGGGGATAAACTCGTGGCCTCGCGTCACCGACAAGCTAATGTTAATATAATGAAATCGTTGAGAGTATAAATAATTTGAGTATTTGAAATTTATACTAACAGCAAATACCAATAATATAAATGTATTTTAACTATTATTTATTTAAATTGAGCGATATTCATATTTTTTACCGACTTAGTGACATACTGTGTATTATGATGAATAAAAATCAATATAATAAAAAGGGATAGAATTACTACTTGGAGTGCCAATAAATGTGGTAATTGGACAAATATATTTAACAGTTTCAAGATTTCACTTCTATCGACAGTCCCTATGACCGTCTGTTTTTTATATTGCCGTGCAAATAGGTCAGAGACAAAATGCGTTAAAATAATAATTAATTTAATAGTATCTTTTACTTTTAATTTAAGTACATAAATCGTTATTTTTCGAAAATAGTAACTTTTAATCGTCTTTCCAGTTCTTATCATGAGAACCTACATTCCGAAAACTTTAGAATGAATTTTGTCATGTAAAATGACAACTTAAGAGAGCTAAGTAAAACAAAAAGTAACGGCTTTTTTTAGTTTTTTTTTAAGAAATTGATTCATAACGAGCCTCCATACCTTGTAGCGCTGTGAAAGTTTGATCCTGAAAATTGTTATGATTCTAATATTCTTATATAATTAAATATATATTTAATACAAATCTTCAATTATTAATTTGAAAGTAATCTATGTCTATACCTTATCTATTCCTTAAAGGTAAAATTATACTAAACAACGTTTATAATTATGGCCGTTATCATATATATTATCTATATGTGTATGTGTAAGAAACGATCGAGAATATTCCGAGCTCAGGTAATGAAGCGTTTGTTAAGTTTTAACAATTAAAAACTAGCTGTTGCCGTGATGGCTGACCCTTTAACTTTTCTCATCTCGGCCCTACTGTGACCACCCATTATAGTTAAAAACTTTAAGTTCCCGGACGAAGGATACCGCTAATGTTTAAACAGATACATGTATTAAAATAATATATTATGTTTAAGGTAACTAATATAATTGTACGTTACACCTACAAACATTTAATTTTTAGAAAACAAAACACATACACAAACAGAGATTATCGTAAAGAACAAAAAAATATATTACATTCCAAATTCAAAAATAGTACTAGAACTGTATAAATCGAAAATCAAATTTCGTGGAATAATGAATGGATTATGCTTTGTCCAGATAATGTTATTGTAGCTTAAGAACAATATCTGTACTAATAGTATAAACTAGCTAACTGCGCTGATGTTCTATTGTACTTTCATAATACTAGTGGCTTGATGTATGGCCGCAGACCCGAAGGACCTGTGTTTAATTCCCTGGTCGGGCCAATAAAAATTAATTGGGGTTTTCTGTCAGAAAATTCTCAGTAGCAGCCCGGAGTCTGGAAGTTAGAAGTGTGTATACTTCCGTGCGTCGGAAAGCACGTAAAACCATTGGTCCTGCGCTTGAATTCTTTCTGGTCGTGTCGGATTGCCTCTTATCGGATTATGAGAGTTAAGGAATAGAGAGTGCATCTGTGTTTGCGCACACTTCTGCACTATAATATCTCCTGCGTAGTTGGTTAATCTCTCTTGAGATTGGCCGCCGTGGCCGAAATCGGTCTGGAGGACATTATTATTATTATTGGACAGCAACCCGACACGAACACGACTGAGTGACACCTCACGTGCTTTCAAAGATACGGGAAATCGAATCAAATAATTCTTTATTCAAATATTCTATAGGGGACTTTTTAATCGTCATGTTTTATATACTGAATTAAATGTAAAGCTATCACCGGTTGGGTGTGTAGATTCTAATGAGAAATACCGACTAGACTGTGTAGTTACTCTATTTCACCCTTTACATAGCCAATCAAATACAATTAAATTTACACATGCTCATTAACATATATAATCTTGTGTTGAGAAATAATATTGTTATGAATTAATCAAATTATTTGACATGTGATTTAAATTTGTTTCAATTTCCGAACTGCGAGCTGATACTGAACAGCGGACAGAACAACCTTACCAAAGATTTGGAGCCAAGATTTTGGAATCTGCACATAAGATATTTATTTGTTGGAGTAATAAGCCAGTAAGACTTTCCACTTAAGTTTTTAACATTTACAGACTAAATAGAAGATATCTTGTGTAAAATACTACATTAGATACATTTTCATAGTAATTTTCCACTCATATTTTTTATGTGTCGTTTCAATGATCCCTTTGAGAAAGAACAAAAACACATTCGTCTTAGTACTATAGAAAAAAATACAAATAAATTCTGAGAATATATTTATATATGAACTTTCTTAAAAGGAAACTTCGTGTTTTGTTTGTTTTTCTGTCCGTATACCTCGTCAATGAATTTTTATGAGGCTTCTTACGATATCTTTGAGGGTCAGGAAGTAACAGTATCTCAAAACTTGAGTAAATATGTAAAACGTGTAACTTATGAAAATAATTTGTTTATGTATGGGTTTGATCTTATGTTATATATAATTGAATACATTGAGAGATACATATACCAATATTATAAAGAGATAAGATTTTATTTTTTGTATGTTTGTTTGTAATGGATAAACTCAAAAACTATTTAACCGATTTTAAAAATTCTTTTATCTACAAAAAGATACATCATCAGCAAGTGACATAGGCTAAATTTTATTATTAAAAAAAAAAAAAGGTCTTTAAGAAAATTTCCTTATTGTAATCCAAGGTATCAAAAAAAATCTATAAAAGTCATTATTTGGCGTGTGCTACCAAAACTACTGATGATATCTTTAATAATGTAATATATTTTAATAGAATTCATTAAGTTTATAATAATCACAAAAAAGTCCCCGAGGCTATATGTCTAACTATTATAGTTAAGTCACAATAACTGCTTTTTGTTCAAACTAGTCAATCAAAACACGGTTTGAATCGAAAGATGATTAAATAGTTTCATAATAAAGGTTGATTATATACATATAAATCTACTTTAAATTATTTGAATAGCACCATTGGCTTAGAAGTTACGACTGGTATTAGAATGCTAAAGGTAAGAAAAATGCCACGGTGTGAGCGATCCACGGATATCGGGGGTGAACAATATTACACTAAGTCCATTTTCCTACCTACACATTTTCTTCATTAAGGCAGAATATATATATTACATTTGTATTTTTTTTTGTGTTTATTTTTTGTTTTAAACATCAAAACACTATATAAAAATTGGGCGACCGCGGCGGTGCCTTCCAACTTTGGACATATTAGTCTTTTAAACTATCATTCACGCGTTCTAACCCCTGGGCCAAGTTTGCTTTTACATATGTGTAATAAAGTATTCTGCCAGTACACATATGTGTGCGGAAACATAAGACGTGCTCCATATATATATATATATAAATATATATATTTAAATATATATATATATATATATATATATATATATATATATATATATATATATATATATATATATATGACACACTAATGAATCACCTAAGGTCCTAGTCTATCTCACGCCCCATAATTTTTCCGTAACATTGGTGTGGCATCGACGACATTAAGATACTACATACATATATGGAGCACGTCTTATGTTTCCGCACACATATGTGTACTGGCAGAATACTTTATTACACACTGTTTAAATATATATATATATATATATATATATATATATATATATTTAAAAATATTTTTTTTTTCAATTTATATTGTTAGGTGATTCATTCATCCATGCAACAGCGCTTTAAAAAAAGGACGCGCGCTAATTTAATTGTAATTGTGTTATTTGGATCTTCAAGTGTAATTGATTGAGTAATTTACATCAATTTGTATGATTCGGCGTTTTTATAAAGAAAATTCGAGATTTTATAAAATTAATTTCACTTTTGACTAAAGATGGATGCTATATATATGGATGGATGGAATGGATTCTAGCTGCTCTTTGGATGAAAGTTGTTTTAAGTGTAGACTACAAAAAGCTACTTCCCTGGATTTCTGGATTTCGGTATAGGCCTTATAAATGAGCCACTAAACCAACAAGGCAGTTATGACAACGGTGTAATTAATATTTAACAATGGACTAATTACATCCTGAGATTATGTCAAGCGATTACGCCGAAGTTTACTAGTTCACTGTAAATAATTCCTAATAGTATGCCGATAGGCTTTCCTGGCTGGTCGCCGTCTATTCATAAGTTATTCAATCTACGAATAGTAAAGTTTTCATGTGTATTCATTTGATAGGTGAGTGCATCAGTGTAATACAGACACAATGGATATAACATCATAAATCTTTGGTAGGGCAAAAATGGTAAGGTAAAGTACATTTATATGTCCCACAACTGGGAAGGATTCCTCTCTATATAATTCCAATACATGCAAATTGCAGCGCGATGTTTTCCTTCACCGCTTACTACGAGATATTATACTCGTATTATAACTATCAGCTATACAGTATTAAGCCGAGATGGCCCAGTGGTAAGAACGCGTGATTCTTAACCGATGATCGTGGGTTCAAACCCGGGCAAGCACCACTGAATTTGCATTCATTTGCTTAATTTGTGATTTTAATTCATCTCGCGCTTTACGGTGAAGGAAAACAAATTGAGGAAACCTGCATGTGTCTAATTTCATTGAAATTCTGCCACATGTGTATTCCACCAACCCGCATTGGAGCAGCGTGGGGGAATAAGCTCCAAAACTTCTCCTCAAAAAGGGAGAGGAGGCCTTTAGCCCAGCAGTGGGATATTCACAGGCTGTTACGGTTATACAGTATGAACATATGCGATTGCTTACATTATGCTATACATTCTTTATAATTCTACTAATTGTACTGAATATATAACACTATTTACAGCTAAGCAAATTCCCATACCGTTATCACGTCTGTTTACACGGAAGCCATATTGGTGAATCGAAATTTCGATTTCGGCTACCGACATTAGTAATACCCACGCGACCGTTGAATAGTCGAGCCCGACGGGTGATTAATAACCAGATATTAATCATAGTATTATTCCGCAAAACCGGATTTAATTCCCAAACGAACATTGCCGAAGCGTCACACGAGTTGGACTTCCCGATTTTCATCAGATATTATTAGGGATGCTTTGTGTCGTTTTAATTAATAATCTGATATCCAGATGACATGTTCAAACAATCTGCTACAGCTTTCAACTCTAAATAGGACATCAAAATAATACCGGATTTAATTTATTGTGTTTGATAATTAAATGGAACTATGCAGTACTGTCACGATCAACGGCTCTGTGGTTATTATTCGAATAAATTCTGTGTAATAGTATATTTGAACTAGAATAGAAACGAAGCTCTCGACCACAATGAATGTTTGTTCGAGTCAAAAATAGACAACTCAAAAGCGGTATCAAATGTTTGAATATTAAAGCAAATAATTTATATCAGTTAATAATTATAATTCGTGTATTAATAATATGCTTTCAGACTACATTCGCATCATACAGTTGAGTTTATTTGTAATTTAATTTCAATGGACCAAATAACCGTGCCTTTGTGTAACAGATATGCTAGACTTTATATTTTTGCATTTGCTCGTTTACATTTGCTTACTTTTTGTTCAAAATTATATATCATTTAAATATATTTACATGATTGATATATTATATTTAAAGCAGGTAGGCAGACTGGCAAACAGACCGTAATCGTAAATGGACCCACTTCCCATAAACAGTAGTGCTGTAAGAAATATTCCCGACCGCTTACATCATCAATACGCCACTAACCTTAGAAACTAAGAATTTAATATTTAAAAACCCTTGCGCCTGTAGTTACACTGGCTTATTCACCCTTTAAATCCTATCACCACTACTAGAACTATATTAATGCAACTTATGCACGCTGGTTATAGATATTCATAAATTATATTATGATATGTATTATTATAATGTTTTTATGTGAGGATTGTGATATTATAACTATATATTATTAAATAAACTCCCCCGTCACGTCTGTGTCTATATGTAAATTAATTTTCATACGGACTTCATCATTCATCATCATCAACAGCCTTTCGTAGTCCACTGCTGAACATTGGCCTCTCCTAAGGTGCGCAAAAGCTCCCGGCCCTCCGCCTTCCGCATCTAGTCGGTATCCGCCACCTTCTTAAGGTCATCGGTCTACCTGGCTGGAGGGCGTCCTACGCTGCGTTTGCCGATCCGTGGTCTCGACTATAGGACTCGTCTGCTCCAACGGTTATCGGTCCTACGACATACGTGACCAGCCCACTGCCACTTCAGTCTGCTAATTATGCAAGCTATGTCGTTCTTTTCCGGATAATCTCATTTCTGATTTTTTCCTTCAAATATACTTCGAGCATAGCTCGCTCCATAGCACGCTGAGCGACTTTGAATTTGTGGACTAGTCCCGCAGTTAGTGTCCACGTTTCGGCACCGTATGTCATGGCAGGTAAGACGCATTGGTTGAAGACTTTCTTCTTCAAACGTTGCGGTATAGATGACGTGAAGACTTGACGAAGGTTGCCAAATCAAGATCAAGATCACCTTCGTCTTACAGTCCTGAATGTGGCAGACATCTCAGTACCTCGATATATCTCCAATCGATATGCCATCTCTGCAATGAGTCGAGCACTGCCCAGATTTTGATGGAGTCAAAGGCTTTCTGGTAATCTACAAAAGCCATACACAGAGGCTGATTGTACTCTTCGGTCTTTTGCACAATCTGCCGAACGGTATGGATGTGGTCTACGATGCTGTAGCCTGATCGAAGCCGGCTTGCTCTGGGGGCTGGAACTCGTCAAGTTGTCTGGCGAGACGGTTCGTGACGACTCTTGAGAACAGCTTGTACGCGTGACTCAGGAGGGAGATAGGTCTGTAGCTTTTCAAGATAGTTTTATCACCTTTCTTGAAAAACAGTACCACCTCACTCCCGCTCCACGTTTTCGGGGTCTTGCCATGTTGGATGACGGAATTAAAGAGGCTCTTTCAAGACCGCAGTCCCGCCTGCCTTAAGCAACTCTGTTGTAATTCCGTCATCTTCCGGAGCTTTGTTGTTTTTAAGCTGTTCTAGAGCCTCCTTATCTCGCCTTGGTCAACGACCGGGAGCTCCTCGGAGTAATGGCGCATAAGAGGGCGCGCTGGTTATCAATACTAATTCTCACAGGCTTATCCGATCTTGAAGAAAACAACTGCCCATAAAACCTCTTCTTCTCCGACAATCAGGCCAAGAGGTCATTAATTTCACTAGGTCAACTTCCTCTGGGGTTTCTTTTGAAAGAAAGAATTCATCAAAAAGAATTCATCACCATTGGACGGAGTGATTCGTGAGGAAGGTACACCCAATGTACAATTCATTAAAAGTTTTCTGTAAATTGGCTAAATTAATGTCGACTGTTAAAGATTTCGTAAAAAATCATGCCGACTGAAATCGTTAAATATTTGAGACAGCGTTATAGGTATTACGATAATAACATTTCAAGTTGAACCTTATTCTACCCATTCGAAGCCGGAACGAGTAATTACTAAATAAGTAAATAAAATATTAGTATTACTATAAAGATCATCTTCTTTTCGGTATTCTAGAATAATAATTATCAGTAATTATTCTAGCTACCAAAATTTCTTCAAATAATAGAAAGAATAAATGTAGATATATGCATAGTACAGGGGCCCGAGCGTGCCTAACAAGCTCGCGAGGCTGCTGCACCAGGCCACGCATAATCTCGGGGTGGACCGTCGTGCCGGTTGGTGACCGTAAGGTGGGATTCCGGTGGCCACTTCCGGAGGGGTTCGGGGGCCCTTCCGTCCGGCGGGTCAGTGTACTTTCCCTTTTGGCAACCACTTGGGAAAATACGCCTCCACACTTTGCCCATCCCGTCTCTTTTCCTTTTTTTTTCCAAATGGTAGCGCAACAAAGCAGAAATAACGGTCGTAAAGCGGTGCACACCCCCACCATACCCACGCTGTTTCAGGTTGAGTTTACTAACAGCCGTGGACTCCACGCTAACCTCAACGCTGTCCACCACCATCTCGAGACAGCACGGCCAGCAATGTTGTTTCTCACGGAGACACAAATACTCCGTCCTGCCGATACCAGCTACCTTAATTATCCCGGCTACATGCTTGAATAATCGTCGAATTCGTCAGGACGGATGTTTGCTGTCACCGACTGCGCTGCTTGGAGGACCCCTCCTTCTCCATGTTGGTGGTGCGTGTGGATCTGATTCGTCAGATTCGGGTCTACGGATGCCTCAACAGATCCCACAATGGTGACTTGGAGACAAGCCGATTATTTGACCATCTTATTCGGGTGGCAGATGCTGCGCAAGAGCAGTTTCTTAATGCGGAATTGGTGTTTTTGGGGGATTTTAATGCTCACCATGAATCATGGTTGAAGTCCCTCAAAATTGACCATGCTGGAAGGATTGCTCATGCTTTTGCTCTCACACATGACTTGACCCAACTGGTTGATCAGCCCACCAGGATCCCAGACATTGATGGGCAAGCGCCTTCTCTACTGAACCTTCTGCTGACTTCTCATCCAGTGGAATATCAGGTTGTGGTTCAAGCTCCACTTGGTTCTTCGGATCACAGCCTTATATCTACCAATGTGCCACAGGCCAAGTTGCCGCCACCAACGGTATGCAAACGTCGCGTTTGGCACTACAAGTCGGCAGATTGGGATGGTATGCGCGATTACTATGCGTCAGTCCCTTGAAAGGAACGTTGCTTCAGTGGGAATGACCCGACAGCTAGCGCCGCTGCTGTTGCTGGCGAGATCATGTTGGGAATGGAATACTACATTCCTAGCTCAGATCTCGTCAGTAGGGGTGCGCGTAACCGTTGGATCACTCGCGAATGTGCCGATGCTGTATCATCTAAGCAGGCGGCTATCGCGAGTGGATCAATGGCTGCATTAGCGGGGCATCTAACATTGATTCACTGAAAGCAAACTACAATAAAAACTCCAAGTCCTGTAGGAAGGCTTACACGAGAGCGGATGCACAGCGCATTGTACAGATTGGTCATGACTTTATTTCGCATCCTAGGGGCTCCCGTAACTTCTGGCGTCTGACCAAGTCTGTGCAAAACAATTTCTGCCAACCTTCGCTGCCACCGCACAGAAATCCAGACGGATCGCTAGCTCACAGTCCGCAAGAGAAAGCTGATCTCCTGGCTAAACTCTTTGCTGAAAACTCCGTCATCGATGATTGTAGTGCGCTGCCACCAGTAATACCTTACCTCATGTGGACACACGATGCCTGACATCAAAATCAGGCAGCGTGATGTGCGTGCGGAGCTGCAATCACTTGATGTATGGAAAGCTAGCGGTCCCGATGGAATACCAGCTATAGTGCTGAAGAAGAGCGCGGCGGAGCTGTCTCCCGTGTTAACGCGCCTGCTCCAACTTTCTCATTCTTCGGGATGTTAGCCGGAGGCTTGGAGAAGAGCTAATGTGCAAGCGGTTCCCAAAAAAGGGGATCGGTCTGACCCGGCAAATTATCGGCCAATATCTATCACCTCAGTACTTTGTAAGCTGATGGAACGGATTCTAAACAACCAACTGATCCATTACCTAGAAGATCACTGTTTAATTAATGATCATCAGTACGGATTTCGACAAAAATGGTTTACAGGTGATCTTCTAGCGTACGTAACACACCTCTGGGGTGAAGCTATCGACAAGCATGGGAAATCGTTGGCTGTCAGCCTTGATGTCTACTTTTGGCTTTTGATAGGGTCTGGCACAGAAGTCTCTCCAAGCTGCCGGCATACGGTCTGCCTGCTCAGCTTTGCACCTGGATTGCCAACTTCCTACACAAGCGCAGCCTTCGTGTTTTAGTTGATGGTTGCGCTTCACAATTCTATGTAGTGAATGTTGTGGTCCCCCAGGGATCTGTGCTATCTCCCACTCTCTTTCTTTTGCATATCAATGATATGCTCTCTCTCGGGAACATTCATTGTTACGCAGACGATAGTACAGTGCATGGTGGATACCACACGCGCAGTGGCTGGGCGAGCGGAAATTGAGGGGAGGCGAGAGGATCTTGTCATTGAACTCAATAGGACGTTAGAGCTCATCGCTAAATGGGGCTCTGATAATCTTGTTGAGTTTAATGCCAAGAAAACACAGGTATGCGCTCTCACAGCGAAAATGTCACCATTTTCCCCTCTTTCCTCTCTCTGTGGCACTCCGCTAGTGATACAAAGCAAAATCGCCATGCTGGGGATGGACGTTTGCTGTGACCTTAGTTCAAGGGATTACATCGAGGCTGTCATAAAAACAGCTTCACGGAAAGTTGGAGTTCTGAACAAGGTGCGGCGTTTTTTCACGCCACAATAACTGTGCCTGTTGTACAAAACACAGGTACGGTCTTGCGTTGAGTATTGCTCACACCTTTGGGTTGGCTCCGCTAAGTACCTTCTTGAGGCCTTGGATCGGTTGCAGCGACGTGCGGTCCGCATTATTGGCGACGTAAAGGTCACTAACACTATCGAGCCTTTACAATTGCGTCGAGAGATAGCAGCGCTGAGCGCTTTCTATCGACTGTATCACAGCGAGTGCTCTGAGGAATTATTCTCTCTTATTCCTGCTTCCTCCTTCCTTCAAAAGTCTACGCGTGCTGGCTCTCGATGTAACTGTTGCATCAATTCCATCGCGTACAAAGAAATTTGGCAATTCCTTTCTTTGTCGCACTTCCAAAAAATGTAATTCCATACCAGCTCACGTGTTCCCCTCCTCTTACAATCTAGGTTCCTTCAAACGAGGCGTGAAGAGGCATCTTGCGGGCCGGCAAGGCGAAGGCGGCTAGTGCAGAACCTTCTTCCCAACTGTATTGGCCGTCGTCGCGTTTAGACTCTACTACCACTTACCATCAGGTGGAGTAGAGTCATTTGCCCTTCCGGAAAACATAAAAAAAAAACTATTAAAGTGTGTTTTTTTTTTCCAACCAAATTATATTACATCCTATAATTTGGTTTAAGCTATGATATGACTTACGAATTTCAATATTATTCCTTCACGTGTGGCGTGTGGATCACGTAATTATGTTTTAATTCAAAACCCCAAACTCTACAACGCATTCGTGCATAGAATTTCTCATCAAGAATTTATGATGACTTCAAAAACCGTTTATTATCGCTTTAAGGATTTTTTTATTTGTTTCGTAATTTTTTTTTCTTTTCTATCGTAAGTTAAACGTTTAGTTTTTTAAATTATAGATTAAATCTTACCTCATATAATTGTCTGCAATAATACTTGTTAATGTTGATACCATTAAAGTTTTCTTTCATTAATTTGCTCTCTGCTTTAAGACTTCATGAATAGACAAACTTGCCATCACATTAATTTATTAACTAGGATATATTAGTTCTCATAACTGTCGTCCAGGAGGAAGATTAAGAGCTGCGGTTAGGTTAACCACACGTTTGCGCGATCCGAATACAAATAGACGCGGCGGTCAGTCACGTGTATGTGCTATGGCTGTAATAAATATTACACACATATTTATTATCGTACGATATCGCACGTTTTGAACGTAACTTGATAATATATTGTCGGAGAATATTCGATAGTGTTGCGATTCAATTCAAATTTAACTTGGAAGTTTATATACTATCTCGATTTGTGTAAATATATGTAAATAAACATTAGAACTCAATTAAATTAATAAAATATGAGCAGGACGATCGGTACATGTGAAACATCGAATGGATTACTACAGAAACCAATCAAAAATGAGCGTCTGATCAGTCTCAGTGACATATTAAAAATCTCTTTTAAGAAATCAAAAAAAAAAAAACAATTTGCTTTGTACAAGCCCATTGTATATTATAATCTATTCGTTAGATATACCTCTTATTCCTATCGTCCCACTTGAAATAATAATACCAAAAAAAAAAAAACATTATTAAATGAATCGTCAGAAAAGTCGTCATTTATATAATACGATTAAATTATCGAAAAAATATAAAATTAATTCCGCGATGGCAAATCACAAAAATTAAATAAGTCAGATTTATTTGTTTCATAAAAAAAGTTAGGGTTGCAACGAACTTTTAGACAATATCATATTTAATTTTCGAACGAATTTTAAATTCATTCATAGAATTAAATTTACAGTTTCATAACCGACGTCAAGCTGATTACATTTCCTTTGAAAAAGAAATTACTTTTTAATTTTTGATAACGTTGTAATGGAATCATGCGTCGCTTGCTACGGTCGGAAACAGAGGTGACTAATTCATTTTTTATTGCCTTTCAAACGACCAGAAGATTATAATGAATACACAATTCTCTCGTAATGTATATACTTTTCATCTTCATAGATTTTCACTTTAAATTGTAGCTTTTTTATTAATAGTCGTTCGATCTTTATCATCAAGTGTTAACTAAGACGTTTTTTGAAATATATTATAAGAGCTTATAGTTATTGTTTGTAAATTCGATTAAAAATTTACTTACACTTTTATTGTAAAATAAAATGAATAAGAGGACCCTAAGCATCACGTGTTCGTCGGTATACGGCTTGCAGCAAATATTGAATTAGTAAAAGTACTTTTTTGAGGTTTTCGGGCATACTTACCTCCTATATATGAACGTTTTCTCACGATGTTTTCCTTCGCTACCAAGCACGAGATGAACTATTAACACATATTAAGCACATGAAAATTCAATTGTGAGCAAATATTAGTTCCGATTTATTTGACAGGTGTAATTGTCGCATAATTTTTTAAGAAAATAATATTATTATTTTATGTGAAAGTGATTAACAGAATTAATTATTAATTAATAATTGTAAGTACAGGAAAGTGTAAAGTTTATCCGGTTGAGTTATAATTTTTTTGTTGTGAAGTTCTGTCTATTTATGAAGGTTTCTGATCATCTTGGTAGTATCAGCATATAACTGGTAGCATGTGTTACGTGGAGTAATTATGTGAGAATTATCAGAAATTTTGATTTTAAGGATTTTTTTCCAAACATGAAAATTAAATATATTTCCAACATTAAATAACGGTGTTATTTATCTATAAGAAATTGTTGTATTCTTTTCTAATAATATTCGTTTTACAAGTATTTAACTTACAATTTAAATGCACACCCACATAATCTTAATAATATAAAATGATTAAATCTTATTTTTCCTTGGTTTTGAAATTTTCATTCTATAAAAAATATAAATTACTACGACATGAAAGAGCGGGTCCTCCTGACTCGAGTTTTTCCTTATACTTAGCAGGGCCAAGCCTTGTAAACTTAAGAATTGTACAAAGAATAAACACTTTTTTAATTTTAACCTCTCAAGGTTACAATAAATTTATTATGATGATGGCAACTTCCTTGAATGTTGAAAACATAGGATTATATTTGATTTTGAGCTCGATGAATTATTCAAAGTAGGTATTTCAAATAAAAAACATTTCTCTTATATTTTGCCAAACCAAACGTCACCGTGTATTTGATCAAATGCTCCATTTCAAATGGGAGTTATTGAAGTATAATTTTGATCAACATTAAATGGGTTTTCAGAGTTTCATCGATTGCACTGGTACGAGTTTTGTCGTGAACTGAAATTGTATAGCGGTTACCTTACAAGTTCATCAGGGTCGTGGTTGGATTTCTCCCCTTGCACAAACAAGACGACAAACATTGATCTTGCGAGCGAGATATGTTAATAACTGACGTTTAAGTTTACGAATAGAATAGTGATTGTGCTCTCAGATACTCCAACAGTCTGTGCAGTTCTCCAGCATGCACCGTTATTTTTTCTGCATAATATTTACCTATTTAATGTAATCATATTCATCATCTAACTTAACATATGAATAAATAATTATAAATAATCATTATAAGTTGTATAAAATTCTCACAATTATTGAGTTATACAAAATTATAGATTTTTATTAATTTAATAGGTACTCCTTGGTATAAAATATTTATAAATAAATTTAAAAAATTACATTCCAATTTCACATTGCCTGTAAATAATTTTTGTTTCTATACGATAAAGCTTAAAGGTCTTTAATAAGATAAAACATAATCACTGTCAACTAGTCTTATTGAAAGTTACTTAAAATTTCCGTTATCCTGAAGCTATAAGAAGGATATATCCCTACCTTAAAAAAACCAATGTAATTGTAATTATAAATTCTAAATAACCAAGCAAATTTCAAAGTATATTCATTCCTTTTAAGAACAATATCTTTCGTTTTCTTTAACATTTTAAAACCATATTTCAGTAGCCTAATCTTTCTAGAGTATGGACTGAGTGGCCACGATTGGTCACTAAAACATAATCATCGCATCAGATAATACTCTTATGTTATCTGTTATTAAGTGTTGCAATAAAGTATTAAAAATAAATAAATAAGTCCTTTATGAAATTTATATTACAGTGCAACCAAAAATGCACAAAAATATTTGATCCATTGCGTGCTAAAAGCTAACATAGACGAATTTCGACCATAATCGATACTGATCTTTTCTATATTTGTCATTCATCATTGTTTTTCTATCCGTATCATCATCGTCAGAATTACATAAAATTTTGTCATAAAAAAGCAATTATTACAAAAATATCTGCAAAATTAAGTTAAAACAAAACATGAAAAGATATTACCGATACCAATTTTGTGATCGCTCGGGATTCCAACATTGGAATTGGATTGGAAAATTTAATCGAAACGTCAATTAAATAGCGGCGTCTCATGAAGAAGCAGAAATGGTTGGCATAGTTTGGATTGGTGCCACGTCACTAATTAATTGTTGTGACTCAATAATTTCCAATGACATATCTTGGAAGGAATTCCGGCGGAGGCGTTTTTTTATTTATTTATTTTCTATTATGTATTACTAGCAAAAATACTTTGTTCTATATTTGAATTTTATATACCATTCGTGAATATCGGTTTAACGGTATAGAAGTTTCTGCTGCAGCGCAATTTAACGGTGAACTACAATTAAAAAATACTTCAACATACATTCGCCAACTTTCTATTGAATAATATGTACGTAACTATTATCAAAAATATATTAATATTTATATTTTTAGAAATCAAGATGAAAATAGGTTTTTTAAAGAGATAAACCAAAACAACTATACAACAGTAAACTAAAAGTATATTAATATACAATTTAGACACAAAAATAGAACAAAGGAATCAAAACTGAGCAACTGAAATATTATTTATGAGATATCCCCAACAACGTAGAGTCCAAGCAGAAGTGTCGTAACGCCAGCCTGGCCGGCCAATTAGCTCGGCAGGGCCAGTTCCCACCACGATGATCATCACGTGACCAAGTCGAGCCGCTAGGCCACGCCCCTTCGGAAGACAATCCTAACAATATTATAAATTTTCTAACGCAATGTTTTATATTAACTTTAAAAAACCCACTTATTAAAATTTTTAACTCTTCTTAACCTAAAACATAGTACTTAAGATAGAATGACGAAGCTTGACTTGACTTTTACACATTATGCAACCTCTGTTCTCAAATAAGTTACTATAATATATCTTATTGAGAATAAATTTCTTTAAACCTATGTATCTTTTAGTTTTGCAAGAAATCGTTAACAAAATTATCAATTCTCTCTAACAATATTGACATAATATATTTTTAAATACATGACACGTTAACTTATGTATCTATATGTATTAAATTGAAAGCGAAGTTATTTGAAATTTCCGTTTTTTTAAGTTTATTAAATGCGATTCAGCGGAACAATCTGTTTCGAACCGAAATAAACTTTTAATTAATTTATTATCAGAATTTATTTCTATAGTTTTGTAATTCAATTTATTAAAATACGAATTAATTCTAGTTTCAATTTATAAGACAACACAATCATTAGAAACAAGATTTGTCTTGTTTATTTATTAATTTTTTGGGACTTTTTTTTATAGAATAGGATGGTGGACGAGCATATGAGCCACCTGATGGTAAGTGGTCACCAACGCCCTTAGACATTGGCATTGTAAGAAATGTTATCCATCGCTTACATGCCAATGCGCCACCAACCTTGGGACCTAAGATTTTATGTCCCTTGTGCCTGTAATTACACTGGCTCACTCACCCTTCAAACCGGAACACAACAATACCAAGTACTGCTGTTTTGCGGTAGAATATCTGATGAATGAATTTGAGTACTTTCTTCATTCATAATAAAGGAAACCGAATAGAAAAGTTCCTATTGATTAGATTCCCGACTCACACGCATTTATTCGCACACACGGTCGACATTTTACGCGCTCTCATAAAATAACTGTAATCTGTGTTTTCTGTGAGTTATATCATTATATTGTTATCATGTTATTTCCGAGATGGCCTAGTGGTTAGAACGCGTGAATCTTAACCGATGATCGTGGGTTCAAACCCGGGCAAGCACCACTGAATTTTCATGTGCTTAATTTGTGATTATAATTCATCTCGTGCTTGACGGTGAAGGAAAACATCGTGAGGAAACCTGCATGTGTCTAATTTCACTGAAATTCTGCCACATGTGTATTCCACCAACCCGCATTGGAGCAGCGTGATGGAATAAGCTCTATACCTTCTCCTCAAAAGGGAGAGGAGGCTTTAGTCCAGCAGTGGGACATTAATAGGCTGTTACTCATGTTATTTCAGCAACTGGTAACCTATGTACTGGTAACTTGGGGACCGAGTCACCCTCGTCCGTGGGAGAATACCCATAACACGTAACCCCACACGTGGTCCCTGGGTGGTGCCAATCAGGTGACACTCTAACTGGTGGTAGGCTTCAGCCGTGGTTAGTGACCACCCACCGAACAAAGCCGTACCGCCAAGCAACGCAGTTGTGTTCCGGTACGATGTCCGGTGACACCATTCCGAGAGTCGGGTCAGAACAGTTGCGTCTCTGCAAAAGATCGAAATAATGCACACTGGAATCGCCACATCGGGAGACTAGTCGCGGAGGGTAGCGGGATCCGAGGCACGGTGCACCGCTGGCCGACCGCAGATAGATGGGGGCCCAAGTAGTGAGCTAGCCACTCACAAAAGGCTGCCCCGCCAACTGTCGAAAAATCCCGAGGATGCGCCATCGTGCCGGTCGGCGACCGGATGAGAGGGCCCGATGGACATCCATGGGGGGGCTCGGGCCTCCAGCCTAGTCCCCCATCAGTGTGCGCGATACTCCATGTGTGTATCATTGTGTCTTAGCAGCATGGCGCCTCGTTCTACTTCCGACTCTTGCCCTGTATCAAGTACTCTGATGTTACAATGGTCAAGAAACGAAAAAGAGGAAAGTTTCACAGCGGTTGCACTCCCTCTCGCTTAAAGTGCACCTCAGCAACATTAGAGGGTTGCACTCTAATATCGTGCCAGTCCACTACCACCTTGAGACTGAGAAACCCCACCTCTTGTTTCTTACGGAGACGCAGATCGGTTGTCCGTTCGACGTATCGTATCTTTTGTACCCAGGGTATACCCTGGAGAACAATTTCAAATCACGAGCAGGCGTATGCGTTTACGTCCGGAATGACATCTGCTTTCGGCGTCTCCGACGATTTGAAGACACTACATTATCGGTACTTTGGGGTTTGGTGGACACGGGTATGGAGAAAATCCTGTATGCCTGTGTCTACCGTTCGCACAGCGGGAATCAGGAGACAACAAGGCTCACAGAATACCTCAGTGAGGCAGCTGACGCGGCTCAACAGTTGTACCCCACTGCCCAATTAGCATTTCTGGGGGATTTTAATGCCCACCAGAAGGAGTGGCTATATCCATACCAGGACACTGACCATGCTGGGTTAGAGATGCGAAAGCTAGCTTTAGCGTTAGATCTTACCCAGCTGGTCCGTGGTGCTACACGGGTACCCGACGTTGACTCGCATAAAGCCTATTGCTTGGACCTTCTGCTGACAACTGATCCAGACCGTTACTCAGTAACGATCTCTTCACCGTTAGGTAAGTCCGACCACTGTCTGGTGAAATCTGTATCTGTCTACTCCCCGCCCAACGCCAGTCCCACTGGAACTCGGCGGGTGTGGCGATACAAGTCAGCAGATTGGGAAGGAATGCGCTCTTTCCTTGCATGCTATCCTTGGCAGCGCGTGTGCTTCTCTTCTGGTGATTCCTCGATTAGCGCACAAAGTGTGACAGATTTGCTACGTCTGGCTATGGAATATTTTATTCCTTTTTCAGACAAGCCACTGTCCACCCTAGCTCAGCCTTGGTTTGGGCCTGAATGCAGACGCGCAGAAGCGTTGAAGCATCAAGCGTACCTGGCCTGGGTTGATGCTCGTAACCGCAAAGCGAGGGACATACGCCCAAAAAAGAGAGCCTTTAATAAAGCCGCCATGACATGCAAGAAAGCTATGCAAAAGTCACGCTTCGATCACATTAGTCGAATAGGGAAAAAACTGGCTTCATACCCACCGGGTAGCAAAGCGTATTGGTCCCTAGCTAAATCGGTCGAAGCGAACTTTTGTCGCCCCTCACTGCCACCCCTTCAGAAGCCTGACGGAACGCTAGCACACACCGCTGAAGAGAAGGCAAATCTGTTTGCGTCTTTATTTGCGGAATCTTCTCGTCTTGACGCTGGTAGCGCGACACCTAGAGCAACACCTAGCGCCGATACTCATATGAGTGATATACACATTCGGCAAAAGGAAGTTCGCAAAATGCTACGCAGTCTGGACGTGAACAAGGCTAGTGGACCTGATGGCATTCCAGCAATTGTCCTGAGGAACTGTGCGCCTGAACTGTCTCCTATCCTGACACGTCTGTTCCGCCTTTCTCTTGAGACAGGTAAAGTGCCTAAGTCCTGGAAGCTAGCTAACGTGCAGCCCGTGCCGAAGAAGGGTAGTCGTGCGGTCTGCCAATTACAGGCCCATCTCGGTTACGTCCATTCTGTGCAAGACAATGGAACGTATCCTAAATTTTTTTTTTTTTTTTTAATTTATTTAAGTTTACAAAACTGACTTACAACTAGTGCATACAAAATAAAATCTAAGCTAAACAGAGTGTTATTAAGTTGCAGTCTTCTGGATGTAAACCTAGCATGCTTTAAAAAACATATACCTAGCTTAGTTAACAAGAACAGTACTTGTGTAATTACTGACTAGTTGATTATTTAATTATTACATAAAATAATGTGATTTTGTTTTAAGTTTATTTTTAAGAGAACCAACAGATTCACTGAAGACATCTAGGTGTTGACGACTACAATTCGCAAGCGAGCAAATACGGTAAATTGGCGAATGTTGACCAAGATTTGATTTGACATCAGGCAAGCTAAATATTTTACGTTTTTGTAAACGGCTACCTTGACGCGGAATGTAGAAACTAATTTTAGCAAGTATATCAGGTGCATCAATATATCCATGCAATAATTTGTATAATAAAAGAAAGTCGGCAGCTTCTCTTCTATATTTAAGAGTTTGCACTTTATAATTAATTAGGCGTGCGTCGTAAGAGTTAAAATTCTTAGCATTTAGATCTGTGTACGCTAAGTAATATAGAAAACGTTTTTGTACACGTTCTATTCTATCAGAGTGCACCTCATACCCAGGACTTCAAGCAACTGAACAATAATCTAGGATACTCCTTATTATACTATTGTATACTAATATTGTCAAGCTTGGATCCTTAAAGATTTTCATTAATCTTAACACCAGACCAGATACTTGCGAGGCTTTTGATATGATGGAATCAATGTGATCTCTAAAACTTAAGGTGTTATCTATTATCACCCCAAGATCCCTTACACTCGTTGATTCCGTAAGAGGCGTACCGTCGATGTAGTAAGTGTGTTTTAGTGGTTTTCGTTTTCTACTAAATTTAATATGAACACATTTATCCTTATTTAGCGTCATACGATTTGCAAGACACCAACAAACAAGGTTGTCGATGTCACTTTGAAGGATTTCGATATCCTCTGGTGATTTAATTTCCCTGTATATTTTTAAATCATCTGCGAATATTTGATATTTGGATTTAAGTACTTTTCCAACATCATTAATGAAAACAAGGAAAAACAAAGGTCCTAAGTGTGACCCTTGCGGTACAGCAGAGGGTATTTTACATTCGAAAGATTTAAAACCATTAATGGCAACTAATTGGGATCGATTCTTTAAGTATGACTCACACCAACGTAACAAGGAACCATGAAAACCCATACATTCCAATTTGGTTAAAAGAATGTCGTGGTGGACTAAGTCGAACGCTTTTTTAAAATCCAGATATATAGCATGTACCTCATTATTCTTATCCACAGCTTCAGAAATATCAGATATGTAACTAACTAGATTAGATGTTGTGGATTTATGTGGACAAAAGCCATGCTGGTGTGAATCAATGTAAGGTTTTAAATGAGAATACATCTTTTTTTGAATTAGTGACTCAAAAACTTTTCCAAAAGTAGATAGTATGGATATTGGTCTGTAATTAGATATATTATTAATGTCTCCAGACTTATGAATTGGTGTTATATAAGCAACTTTCCATTTAGCTGGGAATATTCCCGATTGAAGAGATTTATTATATATAGTTGTAAGGGGGTTAACTAGAACTTTAGCACAATTTTTAATAAATATAGGTGGTATTAGATCGGGTCCCGCCCCTTTATTGCAATTTAAGGATAGAAGCTGTGTTTTAACCTCATGGTCTGTTACAGAACATTTGGCGTATGTGTTATTAGTACATTTAATACTAGTTAAATTTTTTGGGTTGAAAGGTGGTAACTTATGTGTGGTATCACAGATCGACTGAAAATTATAGGAAAAAAGATTACATATTTCCTGTCCTCCTGTAGCTTTTCTATCATTTAATATCATTTGATTGGGAATCGACTTAGAATTGCAATTTCTGTCTTTAAAATATATCCAAAAGTATTTAGGGTTGTTACGAATATGGTCTGATATATTTTTTTTGAAGAAATCGTAGCATTCAAATATCATTTCGTTTGAGCGATCTCTTAGGAGATCATAAGTGTATTTATCCATAGGATTTTTATACTTCTTGAATACTTTATGATATTTTGATTTTTCCTTAAGAGTACGTATTAGAGAACGTGAATACCATATGGGATGCTTGCCATCACGGGGTTTGGATTTTGGGGTATTTTTGTAAATAACATTTAGTAAAGTTTCATAAAAAACTTCTATCATTTCATCTACAGAGCTACAATTTTTCCATAAATGTGCCCAATCAATGTTTGAAAGTTCCTCAATAACAGTATTATAGTCGCAAAAAGCAAAATTATATTTAGGTTCAGTGTTACTTTTAAGATAGTGTTTATGAGTAGAATACTGTAGTAGAGTAAATACTAGGCTCCTGACGTACCTGGAAGCCAATGACCTTCTCAGTGACCGACAATACGGATTCCGCCGAAATCGGTCCACTGGTGATCTTCTGGTATACGTCACACACATCTGGAGTGAGGCCATCGAGAAACACGGAGAGGCACTTGCTGTCTCTTTGGATATCTCGAAAGCCTTTGACAGGGTTTGGCATGATGGCCTTATCAGCAAGCTTCCTGCATATGGCCTGCCTGCTAGCCTTTGTGCATGGATTTCAGACTTCCTGAGGAACCGATCGTTACGAGTGGTGGTTGATGGCCACTCGTCGGATCAAATGGCTATAAATGCCGGTGTTCCCCAGGGGTCAGTGCTCTCGGCGACACTATTTCTGCTGCACATTAATGATCTGCTGATGCCCGGTATCCATGGGTACGCAGATGACTGCACAGTTGTCGAGAGCTACAGGTCCAACGCAGGAGCTAGTGAGGCCCTAATTCAGGCTCAGAGAGAAGCTATGGTTGAGCGACTGAGCATGACCCTTAAGGCAGTGTCCGATTGGGGCGATGCCAACTTGGTCATGTTCAATGCAACCAAGACGCAGGCGTGTCTATTTTCCGCCAAAAAGAGGGAATTCCAGCTACCTCCCTCTTTCCGAGATGTGTCCGTACCTATAACTGACCACCTTGACCTTCTTGGCGTTACTCTCACGTCGACTCTAAATTTCGGCTCTTTTATTGAGTCCAAAGCCCAAACAGCCGCCCGAAAGCTTGGTATCCTCGCCAAGGTGAGACGTTACTTTACTCAAAGTTGCTCACGTCCGTAGGTCTCACCAAAGACAGGTTTCATCCCTCATTACCCTACACGTGGCCCCTGGGTGGTGCTAATTGAGCAACATATTCTAGGTGGGAGGCTCCGGCCGTAGCTAGCATTACCACCCTGCGAACAAAGCCGCACCGCCATAGCGATTTGTCAAGTGGCTTAATTCACATTGTCGCGCAGCATTTCGTGTTCCGGTACGAAGTTTGCAGCAGCTTACCATGGGGGATTGGGTCTGTATAGTTGTGCTCTGCATTTGGTGACAGGTTCTGACCGTAGTCACAGTGACGCCGGGCGGCTCAATCTGGAGGGCAGCGGGATCCGAAGCACGGTGCACCGCTGGCCGACCGCAGTTAGTAGGGGGCCCAATTAGTAGGTTCGCCATCTACGAAAGGCTGCCCCGCCAACTTGCGAAAAATCCTGGGATGGTTTCCACCGTGCTGGTTGGCGACCAGAGAGAGGTCCCGGTGGCGATTCCCAGGGGGGTTCGGGCGTCCCCGCGGTCTCCAGTTGAGTCTACCATCTCCGTCTCTGCGGTAAAAGTCACGGTGTCCAAAATGCGGCACCTCGTACAACTTCCATTTCCTCATACCTATTCACGCCCACATTAATGAGTTATAAAAAAAAAAGCAAGAAGAATGTTTCACAGCGGCTGCACCACCTCTCATTTTCAGTGCATCTCTCTAATATACGAGGTTTGCACTCCAATCTCTTTGCGGTCCACCACCACCTTGAGACCGCCATGCCGCACTTGCTCTTTCTCACGGAGACACAAATCACCAGTCCAGCGGATGTAGCGTACTTACAGTATCCCAGATATTCTCTCGAGCACAACTTCAAACCTCGTGCTGGGGTCTGTATGTACGCTCGTAATGACGTCTGCTGCCGGCGTCTCCGAAACTTGGAGGTACCCGATTTTTCGGTAATGTGGTGCGTATCGGATACAGGTTTGGAGCAGATTGTATATGCCTGCGTCTATAGGTCGCACAAAGGTGACCAGGAGACAACTCGGATGTTTGAGTATCTCAGCGTGACGGCTGATGCCGTCCAAAGTCGTTACCCGAATGCTCAAATGGTATTTCTGGGGGATTTCAACGCTCACCACCAAGATTGGCTGTTCCCATACCAGAACACCGACCACGCCGGGAGAGAGGCGCTCAAATTCGCAATATCCCTAAACCTCTCTCAGCTGGTACATGAAGCAACTCGGGTACCGGACGTGGACGGCCATACACCTAATTGTCTGGACCTTCTGCTGACTACCGACCCTGACCGGTTTTCAGTGTCAGTTGCAGCTCCCTTGGGCACTTCTGATCATTGTGTGATCAGGTCGGTCTTCAACTTCCACCCTCTGGACTCCGGTCCCACTGGAACCAGACGGGTGTGGCGATACAAGTCGGCAGACTGGGACGAGATGCGACACTTTTTTGCATCCTACCCTTGGCGGCAGATATGCTTCTCTTCCACTGATCCGTCGAGCTGCGAACAAGCCATATCTGAAGTGATATGTCAGGCTATGGAGTTCTTTATTCCATATGCTGACGTATCACTGGATGGCAAGATCCCTAGGTGGTACAACGCTGAGTGCGCCGCAGCTGAGGCCCGTAAAAACTCAGCGTTTGTAGCGTGGGCAGCAGCCCGCACCACCAAAGCTCCGGACATTGCGACTAAGAAGAGAGCCTTTAACTCTGCTGCCAAGTCCTACAAGAAGGTTCTCAAGAAGGCTCGTTTCAACCGAACTAGACGTCTTGGAGCCAAATTAGCTTCCTACCCCCGTGGTAGTAAAGCATTCTGGTCTCTGTCCAAGTCGGTTGAGACAAACTTCTGTCGTCCATCGCTGCCTCCACTGCTGAAGCCTGACGGATCCTTGGCCTTTACGGCAACAGAAAAGGCTAACTTATTAGCGGCCCTGTTTGCCGAAAATTCGCGTCTCGATGCAGGAAGTGCCTCACCGCCAAATATACCACCTTGCGACTCAATGATGCCAGAGATACGAATTCGCCAAAGAGAGGTCCTAAAAATTCTGCGCACCTTGAACGTGAATAAGGCCAGTGGCCCTGATGGGATTCCAGCAATAGTCCTGAGGAATTGTGCACCTGAGTTGTCCCCTGTTTTAACACGCTTGTACCGCCTCTCTCTTAAATCCGCTCAAGTTCCTAAAGCCTGGAAGATTGCCAACGTACAACCAGTACCTAAGAAGAGTAGCCGTACCGACCCGGCCAACTACCGACCCATAGCAATCACCTCCATACTTTGCAAAGGTTTGGAGCGTGTATTGAATAACAAACTCCAGGCGTACCTCGAAGAAAACGATCTCCTATCGGACCAGCAGTACGGCTTTTGTCGGAATCGATCAACAGGAGATCTCTTAGTGTACGCTACTCACATCTGGGGCGAGGCCATGGACAAGTATGGTGAAGCGTTAGCCGTTTCACTTGACGTGTCCAAGGCTTTCGACCGGGTCTGGCATGCGGGCCTTCTTAGCAAGCTTCCTAGCTACGGGATACCTGTTGGCCTTTGCAACTGGATATCAGATTTCCTGAGTGGACGATCGTTTCGAGTTGTCCTAGATGGCTTCTCGTCTGATCTAATGGCGATTAATGCCGGTGTTCCTCAGGGTTCAATTCTCTCCGCCACACTCTTCCTGCTGCATATAAACGATCTGCTGAAACCCGGTATCTTTGGGTACGCAGACGACAGCACTGTCACGGAGAGATACATATCCGGTCCCCGAGCTAGTACAACAGAAACTCGAGAGCACAGGGAGGCCTTGGTAGAACGCATCAATTTGAGATTGGAAGAGGTTTCGAATTGGGGCGATGATAATAAAGTCAAATTTAATCCTGCCAAGACTCAAGCGTGTTTGTTTACTGCCAAGAGGAGTCCATTCCACCTGACTCCGACTTTCCGGAATGTATCTGTACCCATCACCGACAGTATTGAGCTTCTAGGAGTTACATTAACATCCAAACTCAACTTTGGACAATACATTGAATCCAAAGCTAAAACTGCTGGCAAAAAACTTAGCATCCTCAATAAGGTCAAACAGTACTTCACACCAGAACAGCTTCTGACTCTTTATCAAGCCCAAGTCAGATCGTGCATGGAGTACTGCAGCCATTTATGGGACGGCTCTGCTAAGTACCAGCTTGATACTTTGGATTCAGTGGATCGTCGTGCTAGAAGACTCATTGGCGACCAGACACTGGTTACAAAACTCCAGACCTTAGAACATCGTCGTAAGGTTGCCTGTCTGTCGGTATTCTACAAGATATATTTCGGCGAGTGTGCTCAGGAACTTTTTGATTTGGTTCCCCCGTCACCTTTTTACCAAAGAACTGCGAGGCATCGAAAGGATCTGCACCCGTACGTGGTTGACGTTGACGTATTTAGGACACGTACGAAGCGTTTCGCTTCCTCGTTTCTGATACGCACCGCCAAGGTCTGGAATACCCTCCCGACCTCCGTTTTCCCCACCACCTACAATATGGGTACCTTCAAGTTCCGAGTGAATAGGCACCTTCTAGGCAAGCGCGCTCCATCTTAGACTGTATCTCACTTTCCATCAGGTGTGATACAGTCAAGCGCTAGCCTATACATTTAAAAAAAAAAAAAAAAAAAAAATACTTCAGAACAACTGCTCAGCTTATACAAAGCACAAGTGAGGTCTTGTATGGAGTACTACTCTCACCTTTGGGACGGCTCTGCTAAGCGCCACCTTCGGGCTCTAGAGTTGATTGAGAAACGTGCTAGGAGGCTGATAGGAGACGACACATTGGTCGAGTCAAGACTCCAAAGTCTTGAACATCGACGTGTGGTTGCTTCGCTTTCTATCTTCTATCGGATACATTTCGGAGAATGTGCGCAGGAATTACATAATCTAATTCCCTCCACCCCCTTCTACTATCGGACGGCCAGGCAAACGCGACCAAAGCGCCATAGGTACACAGTGGAACTTCCCCGCCTACGTACGAAGCGCTTTGAATCCACATTTATTATTGGCACTGCGAAACTGTGGAATGCTTTGCCTGAGTCCATATTTCCAGATGACTACAATGTAGGTGTGTTCAAATCCAGAGTAAACGGGTTCCTTCTGGGCAGGCGCGCTCCATCCTAGACCGTGACTATGCTTAAGATCAGGCAAGTCAACGGTCAAGCGCTTGCCTATTAACGGTAAAAAAAAAAAAAAAATGTAAGACGTATAAATAGGAGGACCGAAGACACGTACTGGGCCCAGTCTACGTAAGCTGGTTGGTGCTGTTGAAGATACCTAGGCTTAATTTTCTATTTTACGTAACACAATCCTTACTCACTGACGATATACGTATACTCATATTATTATAAAACCTTGACTTCATATACCGTAACTTTCATAATGAAGATGAAATTGAATGTATGGGCCTTGGGGAATCGTTTCGTTTTTCGATATCAAATGTATTTAATATATGGTAATAACCAGGCAGTTATGAACATACCTTCATTTAAATCTAACTGGTTTTATGATACATGGACGCAAATTAAATTAAATTACAAGAAATAACTTTCAACGTGAAATAATGATTTGTATAAAATTGTTGTTAGATAAAATGCAAAACAAATTATATATCATGAAAAATATTTTTAGTTTAATATCATGGTACGTATATTTTATTATATATTTCTATCATTTTTACAAAATAAAATCAAATATTCTTTATTCAAATATGTTCTTATAAGCTCTTTTTCCAGTTGGCCCAGTGATAAGAACGCGTGAAACTTAACCGATGATCGTGGGTTCAAACCCGGGCAAGCACCACTGAGTTTTCATGTGCTTAATTTTATGATTATAATTCATCTCGTGCTTTACGGTGACGGGAAACATAGTGAGGAAACCTGCATGTGTCTAATTTCACTGAAATTCTGCCACATGTGTATTCCACCAACCCACATTGGAGCAGCGTGGTGGAATAAGCTCCATAACTTCTCCTCAAAAAGGGAAAGGTGGCTGTAGCCCAGCAGTGGGACATTCACAGGCTGTTACTTACAATGCTTAATGTAACATTGGCTACAACAAGGCTTAATGTAAGGTTTAGGTACTAGTTAAGTACTAGTTTACTAGTTTACAATGCACGTTATACTGAGAAGAAATGGCAAGAAACTAAAAAGTTATTCTTTTCTCAAATTAATGTAACAACAATAGACAATATTTATTTATATACAGTAAGTGAGTTTTTTTATTGTATGTTTTTATATTCTTGTATTATGTTATACTTGTAATGCTAACTACAATTATAAATAAACTTATATATAAGTTTATTTATATTTTTTTCGCGATCGTCGAACATACTATTTAAACGTAAAACTATAGACTAAAAATTGTAATTTATGAAAAAATCATACAGATAAATTGCGAGAGATATTTCATTATATTTAATTTTACTTGTGTATTATTCTGGAAAATATTTGTAATATGTTTTTTACCAATATCACCGAAGGCAGCAATAGAAGCATTGACCCTTCACTAAAAGAGGATCACCTTCTTACCTATGAAACTTGTATAGAAATAAATAAAATAGTTCATAATATTATTGATTACTAGCTTTTGTCTCGCATGTATGTCACCCTTCGAATCAAAACGACTAGCGCAAAATTACTTAGCAGCATAAATCGAACTTTATGAAAACTAAATCGAAAAAAATTGACTAAAGTGGTTTTACATTTTTTAGGATTTCTTGAATTAAAAAATTGCTTAAACAAAATCATATCATACTGATTTCTTTGCTGCGCGAAAGAAATACAAACTAACAGATACATTTTCGTATTTAATAATGTCTACAAAAAATATCATCATGTTAAAAACATTCATAGACAAAATTAAAATTCTACGTAGATGACTAAAATACAGTTGATATTCGTTAATTTCCATATAATGAGATATTAATATATAAAATATTTTCAATTTAATATAGAACGGTGATTGGATTCCATTAAATTTGAACCTTTAAATAATATATATAAATTAATTAATTAAATAAATGATTAAAAATGTTACAACCACGTGCATTGAATTGCGATTCAAGGTAAAACGCTGCTAGCATTCTTGCCACGTTCCGCAGTCAAGATTTGAGCAATAGCTATTTTTAATTTTTATTTGATTAAATTGTTTTTCAATATTTATTTTTGTATTGACGATACAAGTAATGGCTTTTAGTTTTTCATCCGTAAATATGGTTTTATATGACATCTCTTGAAATAAATATCCCTTCTCGATCGAAAAATAATTCCATCAATATTTCGTAAAATCATATAAGATTTTGCATTGCAAATTACTTGCATATTTTTATCAATGGCTGTCGCACGATAAGCTGCTGAATTGAAAAATAAACTCTTATATAAGTCAGACCTGCGAATAACGCTCTAATGAAACATTAATATTGATAAAGCCATCCACATGAACCATTTTCTACTTTGTCTTAATCTGATCGTCCAACAATGAAGCGCTACACAGCGCTAAATATGAAACTCTGTTCTTATTACAAAATAAAATATTAATTTAGATGGCGTTTTTTTTATTAAATAGATGTGTATTATATAAAATTTAGAATGATAAATAAATATGAGAAATATAAGTGAGAGGATATCCCGAGATGGCCGCATTTCTCGAGCACGTCCACCAAATTCTTGTTCAAGTAACAACACTATTGAGTTTTCATGTGCACGACGATGAAGCAAAATATATCACGACAAAAACCTGCCCGTATCTTATTATATTTTGCCACATCCTCGAACCCACATTGAAGCAACGTGGTGAGAAAAGCTTTAGTTTTTCCCTACAAGAGTGAAGCAAGCAATGTCATTTAAATGTGATATTTAAATTTTATAAACAGCAACAACTTTAGTCTCAAGGTCATTTATCTCACATTTGCGATAAAGCGCTCTGACATAATTATTAGTGGTCGTCAGCCCTTATTGCTATATCGCGGCCGTCAACTCAGATACGTTATCCCTTTTCGCGGTGGCTGACGTGTATGTATACGTCAGAATAATTTATCTTAACCCGGGATCACCCAGAGGAATACGAAGTTGAAAACACCTCTTTGGAAGTGTCTTGTCATTTCCCGTTTCGCTCGCTTTGTTTAAAAAGTTTTAATACAACACATTTTGTATTCAACATACATAATATTTCATGATAGTATAATTTTTCGTACGGATCAGTTATTATTTGGATAACGGTCTTTTTCTAGGATAAATTATTACTTATATATTTTAATATAATATTTTATATCATTCAGATCCTAAAAAATAATTTAAAAAATTTTACATTAAAAACCATTCGCGCCGTTTGTTGTTTCAATCACATAATTTATTTATTATTGATGAAGACTTTCAAATTATTTTGGTTTACACTTATTAGAATACTAGTTTTCGCCCTCAGCTTTTCGTGATAGTTGAAGGAGGACAGGTATTGAAAAAAAAATGTCCCTCTTGCACCCAAGCTTGCTCCAAAGAAAATTTCATCAATATCGATACAGTAGTTTAGTCGTGAAAGCGTAACAGACATACAGATTTATTTTCGCATTTATAATATTAGTTTTGATATATTACATATAAAATTGTAACTTCATGATAATATTATCACGTTGTTATTTATATATTAAACTATCAGATTAATTTATAACTATTTGGCTTTAATAACATCTTGATAAGGCTCAATGCAAGCTTGAGGTAACACGTTCCTACCGAGTGTTAAGCCATGATGCAAACCACAAGAGACATGAAGATCCCTTGTATTATCTAATGTGCGACCGTTTAAGTTGTGGTATATTTAACGGCATAAAATTTCAATGATTTCGAGTAAATTTTGCCAAGTAGGCAATGACAGGTCAAGCTGATTTTTTTTCTCTGATTTTTATTTAAGCAGCTACATACAATATGGTCTCAACCACACCCTACCACACCATAAATCCAGGGTTGTCGCAGACAGAAAAAGCCGACTCGGGAACATTGTGTTATAATGGATTTATTAATTTCACGCCCCGCGCCCTATTGCGTGCTCTTTAATGCCACCTTCGACTTGATTAATGGTTCGTATTCGCCTGATTTTAGTTGCAGTTTGTGTTTGAGTTTCTTCTATAATGGGTTATAGAATCTTGACGAAAATTACATCCGTGGCTGAAAACGTAATGTCAAGGTCATTTTAGAAAATAATCGAAAACAATGCTTGGTAACTAAAATTGTATCAAATAAAATAATGTAAGAATATAAAAGAATAATAATTTTGGTAACTGAACAAATAGCGGAGCATAAAGAATTTTATTTTTATATCCAGACAAAACTCCTTAAAAAAATTAAAAATAACACAAAGTATAAAATATATCATTTTATAGACGAGATAAAATTCGAGGCTTCATTTTATACTTAGCTCTCTTGTAAATTGCTGCTATTATTTCTAACAAATATACAGTTTTTTTTTAATTAAATTTGTATGTATGTAAATATAAAATACAATTAAAACAAGCACAATCAATTAAAAACAGAATATCAATTTATAACTGATTATTCTTCCCAAAAGTCAGAAAAGCAATATAACGTAACCCGTCCGATATGAATACGTTTAATTTTTTTTATAAAGTCATGACAATCATGACAAAAGTCGGTTCAAAAGGACAACGATAAATATCAGTCTGTCACGGCATGTTTTCACTTCATTATCATAGAAATTGCAATTTGTTGACTTTCCGTTCGCATTTAATGTCTTCCTCATGACCTCGTGTTTTGTTTTGTATCTCGTTTTTTTTTGGAATATTTTTTTTCTTTTTATTTAACATTGAATTTTACTTGATACTTATGTGACAAAAAAGAAGTTTTTTTTAAATAAAATAGGTAGACAGGTGGATGGGCCATCTGATGGTAAATGGTCACGCTTATAATAGACATTGTAAGAAATAATAACTAAATAATAACCTTACATCGTTAACGCGCCACCAACCTTGGTAATTAAGATCTATAAGTTGCCTTGTGCCTGTAGTTACACTGGCTCACTCACCCTTCAAACCGGAAGACAATAAAAATAAATATCGTTGTTTCCCGGTTGAATATGAGATGAGTGGATGGTACCTACCCTGAAGGGCATGCAGAAAGCCCTTCCTACCACAAAGTAAAAGAGAAAAAAATTACGAATAGGATCGACCGTTCCTAATTCAATTTATTTTAATTGTTGTTTATTTATTAAAACTTATAAACGACAATATTGCGTGTTATTATATTTGTCTATATTCAAGAAGTAGAAATTAATGTTATTTTGATTACCAAAAATGGAGACAGAACACGGAACCTAAGAAAATATTTAAATTAAATTCAAACGGAATTTTTAACGTTGAGTTTCCTTACTTTGTCACGTAAAATTCATACAAAGTTACAGCTCACATTTTCCCCCTTAAAGTTCAGTTTCCATAAAATACTTGGCTCAATTATAATTAGAGAAGTATCTATTACTATCTTTTTCTGAGATAACTTCTAACGTTACACTTTGAGTTACTATTTTTTATAGAAAAGGAAGGCGGACGAGCATACGTGCCACCTGATGGTATGTGGTTACCAAACGCCCTTAGATATTGGCACTGTAAGAAATGTTAACCATAGCTTACATCGCCAATGCGCCACCAACCTTGGGACCTAAGATTTTACGTCCCTTGTGCCTGTAATTACACTTGCTCACTCACCCTTCAAACTGGAACACAACAATACCAATTACTGCTGTTTTGCGGTAGAATATTTGATGAGTGGGTGGTACCTACCCAGACGAGCTTGCACAAAGCCCTACCAACAGTAAAACTCGCTACTTATTCTTGCTACCATAAATATAATCTTATCCGTAACAGCCTGTAAATATCCCACTGCTGGGCTATAGGCCTCCTCTCCTCTTTTTTTTGAGGAGAAGGTTTGGAGCTTATTCCACCACGCTGCTCCAATGCGGGTTGGTGGAATTCACATGTGGCAGAATTTCAGTGAAATTAGACACATGCAGGTTTCCTCACGATGTTTTCTTTCACCGTAAAGCACGAGATGAATTATAATCACAAATTAAGCACATGAAAATTCAGTGGTGCTTGCCCGGGTTTGAACCCACGATCATCGGTTAAGATTCACGCGTTCTTACCACTGGGCCATCTCGGCTTAATTCTCGGCTTAATCTTATATTTAAATCGTATTCATATTTTAAGACGCTTATTTTATTTACTAGCTTTTTATCAAACTGAATAACAAATTACGCGATAACGTCTCATTATTTTAAATTAAAATGCAACAAAATTAATTTGATTTTTTATTACTCATCTAATAATAACGTAATACGTACCCATTTTTTTACATTATAATATTTTGTTCTACTTAAAATTAATGGTATCCGTGATGAGAAATCCATAAAAGTACAATCAGGAGTTACAAAATATAAAGCAGGTGATACTTTCTTCCAATTCACGGTTCAGAGCATCAATTCTGCAAATTGTTGTCATCTCCATACGCGGGTGTTTCGAGCTCAATCGTAAACGGAGTGTAATTTTCACTCGACTCGTAAAACCTCTCGCTGTATGGAGCTCTTGACCAGCATAATCGTGTCAGTTTTTATCCCCACTTTATTACACCACACTTATTCTGATATCGTGCGATATATTTAATACAATATTTTTTTTATGAATGCATAAACACAAAAGCACGACACTTAAGCTCAACTATAAGAACCTTAGAAATAATAAGTTGACTAGATTAATTACTAACGTTATGATTATACAAAAAAAGACTTTTAGGCAAACAACAAAAACGACACAAAAATATTTGCTGGATGTAAGTGCGTTTTAAATATGCACTTCAGCTTCAACTTATAGAACAAATATGAAAATAAAGATTGAATTATGCAAACACAAAACAATTGCCACCCGAAGACAAGCAAAAGAGATGTCAGAGAGAATAACAATATCATTAAACGAAAATGCTCTTTGTAATGTGATGTTAGACAAATTGATATGGTAATAGCACCCCCGAATCGGATATCATTCATGTTCGCAACGTTATAGCACACCTAGTATGAAACGAGTTCGTAAAATGAAAATAACGAGAGACGTCGAAGTTTCAGCGTAAATGTGAAGCTATGTATGAAAAACAGCAAAAAATTATTATGATTGGAAAAAATGTAAATTATATCGAGATTACACTGTGAAAATGGTTATCAGTGTAATTTTTTACTTTTTATTTTCTTTTATTCAGTTGGAAATGATTTTCGTAGAATTACAATATTGATATAATTATCACAATTTTCGTCCTGACGTTTTTTTCAATGTACGTTTCGATGTCTTACTTTAGATCTATCTAGTTTAATACCTCGTTGATCTAATGCCTAATTGCAATCCTGATAGATGGAGTTTTTTCTTTCAAACTCTTATTCTTATACTCTTTAAAATTCACTTGTTACATCCAGCTAGCTAACTCATCTCACTGAATTCACTATATACATGTTTCTTTATTTCATTATTGTAAAATAGCAATCAACAATAATTCTTCTGTTTTTTACGACCCTAAGTCTAGTAAGTTATAGTCAATCCTCTTATTGAAAAGGGACGATCCAAGCCTCAGGTGATTAATAACAGATGTCGATCTCCGTATAAGTAAATATACCATCATAGGAATTGAGTTTTCATCTTTTAGATGTAATCCAATATTAGTGTTAACAGTCAGATAAACTTCGTAATGGAGCAAACTTGAATTTAGGGCTGTGATAGGATGAATTTTATTATATACGTTGTCAGTCTCATATAGAACTATTTTTTATTTTTTTATATATTTATCCTATTCTGCCTTTTTTATTAAACCATTTTCAAGAAAAACGTTCATCAACACCTCGTGTTTAAAAATTCTCACGTGATTATCTAGTAGAGCTACAACTTGCATACAAAGACAGTATCGTTTTAGGGCGAAAATCAAAAATATTTCTTGGATTTTTGATGCGTTAACATCTTAGCTTGGTACGCATTTGGACTAGGTTCTGTTAAAACAAGTGAGCGTAAGATTTTGAGCGTCGGATGACGTCAGCGTAAAAATTCGAGCGTGGAATTGTTCGAGACTTTAGCTCCTGACGATACCTTGACGAATTTTTGTATTGCTTGTTTAAATCTGAATCTGCCATGATATATCTGCTATATGAAATATATAAATTATTAGCAGCGGTAGTCTATAATATTAAAATATGGTTGGTTTTGTATAGAATACTCGCAAATAATAAAAAGAGGAAGTTATTTTGAAATCGCTTACACTTTAATTTTATTTATTAGTATATATTTCGAAGTAATGTTTAATGAACAGCCCTACAAAAGTTTTATTGTACGTATATATAAAATATTATTCAGAAATCAAATTATCATTAACAATGGGGTTGGCTGAAGTTCATGATCCTAAACCAAAAGGTCAAAGGACTTCGGCTTTTACTCAATTTAATTTAAACATAGGTAAGTATCATATAATTTAGGTATTTTATTTCTGTCTGTTAATCATTTATTGAATTTCCAGCCGTGTGTCCGTTTCTAAGGAATAAATTTACTTTGTTAGCTTAGAATAGTACAAAACCAATGATATTTTTTTTAGATGATTACTTATATGTTTATAATTAAAGTATTTTCTTTTGGAACACTATATTGTATAACATTCATGTAAATTAAACAAATGTAAAGTCAATATGTGCTCGTGGTGTATCTAGCATTTTATAATCTGTAGCTGTACAGATTAACTATTTGACCGATGATTATGTATATAATTTATTCGCCATCCTTTCAACTGTATAATAATAATATCTTTATATGTATTTTGCATCGCAAAATATACAGGTATAAAATGACAAGCTTACATAACATTAGTTTAAATTATCATAACCTTTTCATGTCCACAATATATTTTAAAAATAGAACATTATCACAGAGTAGCTATAGCGCAGATCATTCAAAATAAATTATAAGATTTTAAGAATTTTAATTATAAGATAAAACAATCCTTTTATCTCAATTTAAGATCTACTAATTGATTTCAGGGATTAGTGATAATAACTGGGATAAATGGCTTAGCGTTAAAGTGACAATGTCTGGCGCATTCAGAAAGACGATGTCATTTAACTTTTAAAGCCTTGGAGAGTCTTAAAAAGATGACAACTTTTCTTCGTTTACATTATATTTTAAAACTATAATTTTTGCTGCCATTTTAAAATCCATTCTTTATGTTTACGTAAATGAGTTACAGATTCCAAATTTTCGTTTTTTTTTTAATACTAAAAATATTCCATTTATAAGATTTAATTTATTTATTTATTGAACAACATCTAAAAAAATTTAGTTTTTTTAGAAGTAGAAAGAAACCTTAATGAAATTTAATATAAAAACCCACAGAAACCCCTAAATGGTACAGATAGTTAATTCACACATTAAAATTGTGATATTAATTTAGAAGGAAAACAAAGAATCGAAATCTTAATAGCATATTCCATCACTGGCTCACTCACCCTTCAAATTGGAACACAACAATACTATAGCCGTTTGATGGCTGGACATATGAGATGGTGGTAAGCATCCAGATGGGTTTAAGAACTAAATAAGTTGTCTAAAAGCCTTAACACTAAGTAAGTTGCAAACTTACTAACCCTGAACCAGCGTACCAGTCAAGCCTTGTCTATGCTTTTTTATATCTATGATCATGCGGTATCTGAGAGTTTTTTCAAAAATAATATATGATCAAAATAAATTTATATTAACCGCAAATATATAAACAAATATTAGTGTATATAAACACAAAGTTATCTGTGGAATATGCAATGAAACGACGGAAATAGTCCCTGGCAGTAAACTAGGTCGCTTTGTGAATTCTGCACCTACATAGCTTTCCGCTATATTTATCACTTCGTACGATTTTTAAAACTACAAGCTAGACTAAAATAGTGCTTTATAAAAGAAACATTAGGTTGTACTTTTGACATCCCAAATGTTCCGGGTATTATAAATAAAAAATTAAAAAATATTTTCCTATTAATTAATTATACGATTATTTAAAATAGTACTTATTTAAGATAAAGATTTGCCGGTATTTTTTGCTAATTTAATTGTAAACATTAAAATAGTTTAGGTATTCTCAAAGCATATAAATTGAATGATGATTGAAAACGATGACTTTAATGATTGAAACATTTACCACAGACAATATCTATAGTTTAATATTATTATAGGTAACAAACGATATTTGTACGAAAATTATTCCAGATGCTTAAATTACAATGTTTAGTATACATTGTAATTTAGTATACGTTGTAAAGTTAAACATTTGTACAATGGCTTATATTACTATTCGCAACGATAGATGGCGTTGATTTAATCTTTCACGTTTATGAATCGCGCTATCTAGATTTGCTACGGAATATATATAATATGTCTTAAGTGATCAGATCAAATAAATTATAGTTGTGTGAACAGTGGATAGCTCTTTCTCAGTTTCATTTACCGTTTGATCTCCGATAATCAATTCGGCGTAAGCAACATTTAAAAAGTTAATTTAAAAATACTAGGTGACTCATTAGATATTCTACTGCTAAATAGCAATACTTAGTATTGTTTCGTTCCGGTTTGAAGGGTGAGTGAGCCAGTGTAGGCACAAGGGATATAACGTATTAGTTTCCAAGGTTGGTGGCGCATTGGCGATGTAGAGGATGGTTAACATTTCTTACAATGCCAATGCATTGTAAGAAATGTCTATGGGCGCAGGTGACCGCTTACCATCAGATGGCCTATATGCTCGTTCGCCATCCTCATCATAATAAAAAAGGCACAAGGGATATAACATCTTAGTTTCCTAGGTTGGTGGCGCATTGGCGATGTAAGGCATTGTTATTATTTCTAACCTCGGAAATGTCAATGGGCAGTGGTGACCACTTACCATCAGGTGGCCCATTCGCCCTTTTCGCCCCTACCTCTAACATAAAAAAATGTATACATTTTAACGATAGGTTTTGCTAACGAATGACAAGATTGTCTGTGAAAATTAAATAAAAAATGGTTTGGAATTTTCGAGGTTTGTACGCGAGAACGTGACGTAAAAATCATAGGAACGTTTTTACTTTACCGGTCCGTTAGTTGTAAATCAAAAACAATAGCTTACTAGTACAATTTGTTGAATATAGAGACCGAACATTGGGAACCATCATATTTGCACATCTTCTATTATACTGATAATATTAATACAAATAATAAAATACGTAAAAATTATTCCAGAAATTACAGCGCGTTTTGAATAAGGTTTTAGTATATAATCTTAATACAAAAGTATTGTGATTATATTGACGTGCCAAACTTGAAATTCAGGCCTCCTTATCATATTATTACGTTTTTAATTTTTAGAATATTTATAAGTTGATCAATCGATCAATCAAAATATACTATACTCAAGTAGGCTCTTACGAATTTGAAAGCTCCTTTTCCAATAATAAAACAAAAGTAATAACCCCTAAGAATGCAGTAAAACCGAAAGCAAAAAACTTTTCCGTTAATAAAAAAAAAACAATTTTTTCTTTATGATTTTTAACTCATTAAAAAAAAAGTATTTTTCTCTAACTCAAAATCAAAATCTTGATTCACATGAGCTCATAAAAGTACTTTTGGATTGTCATGTAATGTATTAAAGCTACCAAGCTTCATAATTCTTTCGAGATGTTTATCGTTTGTATAATTAAAATATCGTTTAAAGCGCTTTTTATTAAATAACGGGATAGTGGAAATTAAGCGCCTCAATGTTCCTTGTCTAAAAAAACTCGTTCCATCTCTTAATTCGTTCTAGATTGGATTAGACGCGTTTAATGTGGCTAAACATGGATTTTAATTTACTAGATACGTCCTTATAATAATTTCCTGTAGCAATATAACATAAACGTCTGTACTCTTATTACACTAAAGTAATAACCGTACCGTACCGTAACAGCCTGTGAATGTCCCACTGCTGGGCTAAAGGCCTCCTCTCCTCTTTTTGAGGAGAAGGTTTGGAGCTTATTCCACCACGCTGCTCCAATGCGGGTTGGTGGAATAGACAGGTGGCAGAATTTCAGTGAAATTAGACACATGCAGGTTTCCTCACGATGTTTTCCTTCACCGTACAGCACGAGATGAATTATAAACACAAATTAAGCACATGAAAATTCAGTGGTGCTTGCCCGGGTTTGAACCCACGATCATCGGTTAGATTCACGCGGTCTTACCACTGGGCCATCTCGGCTGACATTAAGATTTTATTTAGTGTAAATTTTCAAATATAAACGAACACATTATGATTAACTTTTTTTTTCAATTAAATATTTTGCTCATATTGTATTAGTATATAAATCCTAACCGATTTCAGACATGGAATTCATTTTCAAAGGACAGCCAACTGCGCAGAAGATAATGTTGTAGTGAACAAGTTTGTTCGTTTCACAAGTGTATAAGTCAAAGTGCTCTATTCTGAAATCCACGACCGACATGACCAACAATTCAAGAAAAGATAAGCTGGCTTTGCGTTCTTTCCGATACAATGAACATAACAATATCAAAAACATTAAATAAACATATACATATTTATTTTTGCAGTGAAATAAGACCGGGTGTAAAACCTATTCATATATTCGTTTTAATGACTATTACATAATTATTTACATTAAAACCCTAAATATATATACAAATAAAAATTAAAAATAGCTACTGAAAAAATCGTGACCGCGTGGGATGGTGGCTAGAATGCTTCAACAATAAAATTAATATTTATTTATTTTATATGAAACTTGTAACGTTTTAACGTTTACTGGTGGTAGAGCTTTGTGCAAACTCGTCTGGGTAGGTACCACATACTCATAAGATATTCTAACGCAAAACAGCAGTACTTGGTATTGTTGTGTTCCGGTTTGAAGGACGAGTGAGCCAGTTTATTACAGGCACAAGGGATATAAAATCTTTGGTCCCAAGGTTGGTGCCGCATTGGCGATGTAAGCGATGGTTAACATTTCTTACAGTGCCAATGTCTAAGGGCGTTTGGTGACCACTTACCATCAGGTGGCCCATATGCTCGTCCGCCTTCCTGTTCTATATAAAAAAAAGAAACACTAAAAAAATTTATATATATTATCACAACGCGATCGTTTACTTTATTTTTACTTTATATTTATATTACTCTTCGTATTTATATCTATGAATAGTCGCTTCTTTCGTAGCGATGTCTACGGTAATCGCGTGCTGCCGCTTATTGAGCACTCAAGAAAGACCCGCCAGAGTTGAAGTGAAAACAGGGCACGCAATAAAATCGGAAGCACGCGAACACGCGATCACGTCTCGCGTGATCGCCGTCACGCCGGAATAACGTATTGTGGGAATTGTTGATCAATGACGCGTTAAATGTTGATAATATACTGTTTTGAGTTAATATTTTATTATTTAGTTTCAAAAATATTTCGAATTTCGATTTGAGCGATAAATAAAATACTTTGAGCACGACGAAAGTGCAACGTATTTCACATTTTTCAGATGTACTTTATATTTATTTTTGAATTAAATTTGAATTTAAGTTTTATTTGGAATTAAGCTGAGCAAGAAGCAAAATGCTTCTAAATGATGCTTGGAACTTCAACTAATGGTATTTCGTTTTGAGAAAACCACGACACAAGTGGACCATACGAATATTTGTCATATATAATAGATATTTAACTGGATAAAAACGAAAAGCTAAAGAACTATTAAATCCTTTTTATAAATATAGTAGGACTTTTCTGTAAGAGAAAATTTGAAAGTCATCTCAGAAATTGTTGGTGAAATGTCAGAAATTGATTTTTTTTATAGAACATTAAGGCGGACGAGCATATGGGCCACATGATGGTAAGAGGTCATGAACGCCCATAGACATTGGCATTGTAAGAAATGTTAACCATCGCTTACATTACCAATGCGCCACCAACCTTGATAAGATGTTATGTCCCTTGTGCCTATATGCCTATTACACTGGCTCATTCACCCTTCAAACCGGAACACAACAATACTAAGTACTGTTGTTTTACCGTAGAATATCTGATAAGTAGGTGGTACCTATCCAGACAAGCTTGCACAAAGCTCTATCACATGTGACATTGACCATAATAATTATAACATTTCAAGAATACACGCATTAAAATAGTATATCACCATAAGTCGGCTAACAACATTCCACAGTTGAGTGATGGAGTGAGCTCTATGCAGAATAGCACTGCAGGACATGACTTTCCAATGATGATATAGTTGGTCAATTGGATTTCAAAGTTTGGGAGGCATGCTTGTAATGACCCTGGCATAGTTATCCCTTATACCGGAACAGTGACACAAACTGGCAATTAATTCATATATTCAACGATGAAATAATTGCAGAACTGCTTGTAGTAACAGATTAATATATTTTTTTTATTAATCTGATACGACAAGCTGTTTCGTAACGGCGCGGAAGGTAAATATAAAACATCGGAATTGACGGTTATTAAAAGAATTTAAAGTCAATATACAAATATAGAATAAAATAAACAAAAACAGAATATTTGCTGCAAGTGTACACACTCACACACTCACGGAGAATGAGTGAAGTATATAGGTACCCGCCACGCACACATAAGGGAGTAAGAAGCGGCACCGAAAATATGGCATACGACTTGTACTTGCCTCGAAAGGCCTCATAGATATTTCAAATCAAAAATAATAATATTATTAAAAGTAACTAGACCTTGTTTTAATGTTTATTCTTACAAATATTAAGAATCTTACGAAATATTATGAAATAACATCTAAAAATCCGTTAAAAAGGAACAACTACACGAGATCTTTAAAGGGATTTGTAAAGTGGGATAACATCTAGCTCAAGGACGTTTTCTAATAAACTGAAGTTGAGATCAGTTTAAAGCTAGTAACACACGAGCTTTCTAATTGCAAATTAATGAGTTATATTAGTCCAGCCACATATTGGTAAATTTTGATAGGAGATGAGAAAGTTGCATATAAATTTGGGAAATGTCGATAACGCTTTAGTGAATAACAGGGTTACCTGTGACGGGAGAAGTTTGTAAGTATCATATTTCCATTCGCACGTATTGGCTGTCCACTATATACAATTGTGAAGTAGTAAATGAAAAATACTATTCTGTCAATGTACCACTGCTGGCTATCCTAAAGGAGTAAGTTTGAAGCTTATATAATATATTCTTTCATCGCCAATCATGTGATGTATTATACATGCACATTAAAATTCTTGTCAATGTTTGAAATCCTTGGTTTCATCCATCTAATCTAATCTTTTTCCCATTCGACGTCATTATAGATTGAGATTGTCATAGCGATATAGCTCAGATGTTAACAATAACGCTGCTCCAGTCAGTAAGGAGTAAATTGGGAAAAGAATTTTTTATTAACCGTTATGTACGGTACAGGAACGTGATATGCGAAAATGATCAGACAGCTCTATACCCCCATTTGCAAAATACTTTTCGGTTCCTATACAATGGTATGGACTCAGCGTAAAATTGAGGGGACGATTAAAATCTATCTTCATAAAGGCACTAAACAAGCTGTAAATCTCCGAAACTCGGTCTTAAAATCTTTTACAGACAGTTCAAAGTACTCATTTTATTTATTAGGTAATAACACTAAGTTTGGCTATTAAGTAGGTATTGTGTTTATTTTGCCGTTGTAATCGGGAAGCATAAAGGTTTTCATTGTATTACTTTACTGGGCACGATTTGTAGGCCCTTTTTGATGCGATTAAAAGATTAAGCCTTTGTTTTTAATTATAGCGAACGAAATTAAAGTTTACGGTTTATTTTGTTTATCCTGCACCAATTTTATTACACGAGAAAGTTATAGATGTAATCATAATGTTATGTGTAAATTTTAATCATTTTTGTTTTAGTTGAAACTAGGTTTATTTTATTTTAAATACTCTTCGTAGTAAACAGTTTCCACCACCCATAGCCACTGTACGAAATAATAAACATTTTTTACGTCTTCAATCTTACTATTATTAAGATTATATGTACATTTTTAAACCGGAATACAACATAAGTAAGTATTGCTGTTTATCAATAGTACCATAATATGTAATGAGTAGGAGGTACCAATGCAGACGGGCTTGTCAAAGTCATACCACCAAGTAGAATTCCGACCAAGTATTAATTTCATTGGTATAGTTCAATGATAACTTTTTCAAAAGAGGATGTATAACATAAACTAGTGGGTTCGTGTGAGCTGAAAACGAACATGAAGACAAATTAATGTAAAACCTAAAAAAACATTAAAATAATTGTAGCCCCTTTAAAATGCAAACACCTTTTATTGGAATAGATCTTTACTCTGAGGACCGTATGACTAAGATGTAATACATTTCAAACAGACACAAATCATAAATGTTTAATAGAATTATATTATGAGTAGAATTCAAGCATAATGTAGGTAGCAAAGATTCATTGTACAAATATAAAAAAAAATTAAAAGCAAATAGCATACTGCTGGGCAAAGTTATTCGTAAGCTCCAAGCCACCTGCGGTGTTGGAGCCTATTTACCTCGCTCGAACCGTTTGGTGACTAAACTCGTGTCAGAATTTAATCTGATAAGTGCAGGTTTCCTCACGATGTTTCCCTTCTGGGTATGAAATTAATTATAAGCACAAATAACGCTCACCTTGATCTTTGTGTATACCTTACACGTATACTATTTCCTACATAATGTCACCACTAATATATTATATATGAGCTTATTTATTATTACTTATATCTAATTCAGAAAAGTATATTTCAATGAAAATGCTTATTTTCTCAACTCAATGCATTTTATAAACTAGAATATTTGGTAAATGGAAGAGAAAACAGCTTAAAAATTTCTCTAGCGCTTGTCCAAGACGGGGCGCCTTTCAAAGCCGGAACACAGAGCCTATGTTCAGCCACAACCGACATCCGTTAGCTTGCACACAAAAAATATTGGCTAGACAACTTTCTTCGCAATATTTTATATTCCAATTTTAAATTTCGAATAAGCTATCTTTTTTAAACAACAGATAGAATATATTTATAACTTTTATACATAAGTACACACACGTTTAATGTGTGTGTGTGTGTGTGTTTGAGTTTAACAAGATCGTAAGAACAAAATAGATAAAATTTTATTATATAATATCTATAATTATAATTGTAATAAAATATTAACCATAATTACTGTAAATATAAATGTAAGTCAATTATGTAAAGATCACTCAAGTTAATGTTATCTAACGTCCAACGTCAAACAACGAGGCAATTTAATATTTGTACAGCTTAACTTCAGGGTCTGGTCCGTAACAACAGCGCACTAGTGTCCCGAATAAACATCGATCTTATACAATATTTGTTTTAGTAGGAGTGTCGCAAATAAACCCGCAACTTGATAGACACAGACGGGCGTTCATCAAAATATACTTTATTCAATTATAATTTATAAACTTCGTTACAAGCACTTTTGATTTGACATTGGTAACCAGCAGTTAGCCTAGCCTGCTTAGCCCAGTTACTACTATTTTTCACCAATTTCATTACATGTACATTAGTTAAATTATAATTAACCAACAAAAACTAACTTTTAAAAAGAGGTTTAAAGTCATTAGTTTTTTTCACTTAATGAAAATTTCATACAACAATTATAAGAGGCAAGTGTTGTTTGTCTATGCTCATAAATGTCATTCTCTATTAAGGCAAGTCTAAAACTCATTTGTTTACTTGTTTATTTGCTAATAGTGTATCTAAATGTGAACGAGTTATTGAAATATTTGCGGTATTACATTAGTTTCATGCAGGTTTGACGTTGACGTTTTTCTTTCCCGTAGAATACGAGATTTAAAATTCATGCTTCGTGATTGCCAACATCTCGGGCTAAAAATCGGCTAAAATGTGTACATGTTCTCTCTTTTCGAGGGCGTTAAATGTGCAGCGGCTCAGGTTTCGATCGAATCAAAGGCTTTCTCATAGTCCACAAACGCTAAGCAAAGTGGCTGGTTATACTCCTCGGTCTTCTGTATAACTTGCCGCAGCGTATGTATGTGGTCTATGGTGCTAAAGCCTTTTCGGAAACCGGCTTGTTCGGGTGGCTGGAAGTCGTCAAGCCTTCGCTCGAGACGATTCGTAATGACTCTCGAAAACAACTTGTAAACATGGCTCAGCAATGAGATGGGTCTGTAATTCTTTAGAAGGGTTTTATCACCCTTCTTAAAGAAAAGCACCACCACACCTCTGTGCCATGCCTTTGGCGTTTGACCTTTGGCTATGACGAAGTTAAATAGCCTCTGAAGGGCCCTGAGGATCGGTGTACCACCCGTCTTCAGAAGCTCAGCTGTGATACCATCATCACCAGGTGCCTTGTTGTTTTTGAGTTGCTCGAGAGCCATTCTAATCTCGGAAAGACTGACGTCTTGGAAATCTTCGGTGTAATGTCGGGTTAGTCTTGCTCTGGGATCTGCAGCTTGACTACTGACAGGTGATTGCGTTGTCGTGTACAACTGACCTAAGAACTTCTCAACCTCTTTCAATAGCTCAGATCTTGACGTGACTATTCTACCATCCTCAGTCTTCAGCCTCGCCAGTTGACTCTGCCCCACAGAAAGATCTCTGGCGAACACTTTAGAGCCTTTATTCCGCTCGATGGCCTCTTTAATGCGCATTGTATTAAATTGCCGAGTGTCGCGAGTCAGAGACTTTGAAATCCGTCTGTTGAGCAGCCGAAAACTGGCAGCATCAGCTGGGGACGTCAGAACCATTTTCCGTCTTTCCTCCATAAGCCGTAAGGTAGAGGCTGAGATCTTTTTGGTTCCTTTTGTACAGCTGGTCTTGAAGATCTTAGACCCAGCCATATGGACAGCTTCCACAAACCTGTCGTTGTATGCGTCCACTTCCTCGCAGTCTGCTAGGCAATCGAATCGGTTATGGAGTTCGATCTGAAAGGCTTCGGGATTTCGGATTTGGAGAGATGTTGGTCGGAGCGTAGACTTCATTAGTCGGGATCTTTGGAGTTTGACATTGAGATTCAATGAGCCTCTTACTAGTCTGTGATCGCTCCCGGTTTTGACTGCATTGATCACAGAGACGTCATTGAATATTTGTCTTCTCGTCGACAAGATGAAGTCTATCTCATTCTTAGTTTTCCCATCAGGGCTCACCCAGGTCCATTTACGATGATCTGGCTTTTTGAAGAAGGAGTTCATCATAATGAGTCCCTCCTTCTCCATAAAGTTGGCCAACATCTGGCCCCGAGGGTTGCGGTCTCCAATTCCATGTGGTCCCACCTTTAACTCTTCACCGAATCGTTTGCCCAGCTTCGCGTTAAAGTCCCCCATTACGACAGTGAAATGAGTCTTATTGGTATGTATGGCTCTAGATAAATCCTCATACATGACCTCAACTTCATCGTCGGAGTGTGTCGAAGTCGGCGCGTATACCTGTATGACCTTCAAAGAATACCGTTTGGTAATTCTGAGTATAAGGTACGCCACCCTAGTCGACACGCTCTCGATTTTCACAACGTTGTTAACGAGGGACTTGTGGACTATGAACCCGACACCACCTTGGGACAGTTGATCACCCTCCTGGAAATAGAGGAGGTTACCAGATTTCAGGATTATCGTATCCTCCCCCTGTCTTCGGACTTCGGATAATCCTATGATATCCCAGTGTAACCTGCTCAGTTCTTCCTCCAGTTCGATAATCTTCTCGTCAGTCCGCAGTGTACGCGTATTATATGTTGCCAGGGCCAGAGGTCGTCGGTGTTGGTAACACGAAATCTGCCGGGGATTCTTAGCACCCCCTGCCCCGCCGTTACCACAGCATTTATAAGTTAGACCGGCTTAAAAAGTAGTTACTAGCTAAATGCGTTTAAATACAATGTTTATATTCTTATAAATTGAAAATATATATCACATTGAAATAACGGTTCCGTACAATTACAAGGTTTTTTTGCACGAATATTAATTAGGGGATTTTGATTGATACTAATAAGATTCAATCAAAAGATCAAAAGACAACCAAAACAGTTCAATATTTTATTTTATTTTCTAAGAAAAGTGTTGTTTTAATATTAATTACGACTAATTTTGTTCGTTCTCTTCTATCAGCTTGCTTGAAATAATTTTCAATAGTCTATCCGTCAGCGTTTATATAAAAATAATAAAATAAACGCTCGTCTACGCCGCCACATCTTAATCGCAACATACCCTGATCAAACAAGCGTTTACACACTAACATTATTGTAGATTCAATTTCTCACAAACGACCGTTATACAAGCTTTGCTTTAATAAATAAATTTTAGTTCTTTTTTTAAATCATATAATATATCTAAATTAAAAAAAAAAACATTCGAAAGGTTTCGAAAATATGCACTTAACTTATAATTCTGATTATTATAGCCTGAAATTATTATGTTCGGTCAAGTTTCTTCACTTGGATGATAAACATGAATTTCAAACCTTATATTTTAATAAAAAAATATCTATATGTATTAAGTGCTCGTTGCAGGAATCAAGATGTAATATATAAATCAATGATAGTACTATATAAAAGATGATTACGATAAAAAAAAAAATTGTAATTTCCAGTTACTTATTGCAGCCTGCGATAGATCAAAAAATAAAAAACGCCCGTCTGTAACCGCCTTAAACCCAACACTCGCCGATCAAACAAACGTTTCCCAACTAACAATATTGCGCACTCAATCTGCCTCGTAAACGACTGTACAACTCTTTGTACCTCACCTCCTGTTTATGGGAGTAATGAGAAATATTTGCTGATATTTTATTAACTTCTGTGAATATTTCCTTTTCTGGATAGGAAATAGTGTTCTTACTATTTTGTGATTTTGATTAGACATACGAGATTTTGATTAGAAGCCGAGATGGCCCAGTGGTAAGAACGCGTGAATCTTAAACGATGATCGTGGGTTCAAACCCGGGCAAACACCACTGAATTTTCATGTGCTTAATTTGTGATTATAACTCATCTCGTGCTTGACGGTGAAGGGCAACATCGTGAGGAAACCTGCATGTGTTTAATATCTTTAAAATTCTGCTACATGTGTATTCCACTAACCCACATTGGAGCAGCTTGGTGGAATAAGCTTCTCCTCAAAAAGGGAGAGACTGATACTGATTGATTAGACACCAGTTATTCCTGCTAGGTTTTATCTGTTTGATGGACATGCAAACAATTATTTCAGGAAGTAATATTTCAAAAAAACATTTCATTTGTAAATAAGACCGATCACAATTTTAATAAGCGACTTTTTAAATGGTGTGTTTATTAAAACCATATTAGGTAGGTGGTCTTATTTATATACTTCTCATTACATATTTTTAAATTAATTTCTTTATAAAGTTGTTTTAATAATTTAAATTATGTTTTTAATTTTATAATTTTAGCTATAATATACTTACTTCTTTAATATTATATTAGTGTTACATATATTGAAAATACTGACAAGTAGCACGCACATCCATAAAAAATATGTTTTATAGCACATTTATATTATGAAATTAGAAACGCGGGATACAAAATAAAATTAAAAGACGTAACAAATAAAAATAAAAATGTTCAGTGTGAGAAAGTGTTCAATAAATAATATTTTTGTGTTCTAATTATGTGGTAAATTAAAGCAGGGTGTGCTTAGAATTATAATAAGTATATTTACGTTAAAATTTTTTTTTATTATACAAGACCTATTTTATTACGACACGACCAAGGCGAAACATTTTTTATTAAAGTGTGAAAAGTACCTATAAAAGAGATTCAAGGCAGGGAAACTGAATTGCTAATTAAAAATAAAGAATATTTATTGAAAATAACTTTTATTACTTAAACTTGAAGATATTTTGTTAGCATCACACAAAAATAACATCACCTTAACACGTGTAGAGAGAAAACGAAGTGAAGTTATATATTCTTTATTTTAAAACAAAACGGTAGCATATGAGACAAAGGCTCAAAGTCATACATCCAGCATAACATAAGGAAATTGACAATAACACATATTACCTATTTAGTTAAAACTAAACAATAATAAGTATATATAAATAAATCGCCCGCCTTCAATACCATATACGCAATCAATGAGTATCGTAATAATAAAACCTCGTATTAAACATTAAACTTACTTCATTTTATTTATTCTTGTTACAATTCTCATTTACGGGTAGCAGCTTAATGTAGACGAGTACTTTCATGCCAGATCAATAAAGTGACGTTGCTGAAGTGCGTGAAGAGCCAACTAAACATATTTTAATTTGTCAAAATTATTTTTTTAAATATTAAAACAATATTTTATTAAACTTTTTAATATAAGTTTTGTTACATATTGTTGCTATTAATTAACCTGAATCATTTATTGGTCAATTATTTTATTTTATTGTAAGCAAACTATACCGCTTTAATCGCTTATTTGATTATATTTTACTATACGAGTACGTGCTATTGAATCGTTATGTCAAATGAGCATGCTAATTAGTTAAACTTTCCTAATTAGCATTATCATTTCGCGTACTCATAACGATTGTGTTATATCCACTTAACATACTTCATAAATGCTACTGTCAATGGAGAGTATTCAAAAAGAAGAAGATTTTATTTTTGTGCTCAAGTATATGCGGACATAAGTGCAGCCCCTATTACGTATTTATATATAGTATTCGATAGGATGGTAGTCCGACACGACCAGACAGAGTTCAGGCGTAACATCAATTGATTTACGTATTTCTGAGGGCCTTGAGTGCTAACACTGTCTACTACAAAACTTAGGGTTGCTACTGCAAATTTTTCAACAAAAATCCTCAATATTTTTGTTATTGGTCAAGCCTGTTTTGGAATCCAGGACCTCGGGATCTCGGGATCAGCCTTGTATTCGAATCAGTAATCATCTATAAGACGTATTTGCGTTACTTTTTTAATTTTATAAAGAAAATTAAAAACAGTAAAATAAATATTCTGAAATCCACTTTGAATTCGTATATTTATGTAGCAGGAGTTAAAAATGAAAATTGATCAAAGTAACCTCAATTTGATTTTGTGAGACATTTTTATTGCAACTGTTGTAGATGGAACGATTGAAAACAAGAAGTAATTTATAATAATGTCCTCCAGACTGTTTTCGGTTACGGTGGCAAATGTTTACGGGATTGTACACACTTCCAACTTCTAGACTTCAGACTGCTACTGAGTATCCCAATAACTTTTTATTCGCCTGACCTGGAAATTGAACCCAGGTTCTCGTAATCCGAGTCTTCGGCCTTACATCTAGCCACTGGACCAACGAGACAGTTAAAATGAAATAATATATTTATTGTTTAAAACTATATTATATCTGTCATAGCTTTGTACGAAGCATTACATTTATTCATAATCATATGACCCAGTAAATAAAACATGTGATCCTTAATATCGGCGATTTAATCTGTGAAACAAAACCAACACCCACCAACCTTGGGTAACCTTTTGTAGAAACAATGGTTCTCTCACCCCTTAAACGTTACGTTACAATAATAAGTATTGCTGCTTGACGGTTGAATATATGAATATAGACGGACTTGTACAAAGCTATAACACCAAGTAAACATTTGCTGTACTGTTTGTGGCAACCAATTATTATATGTTTACAAAACAGAATTTATTCATATTACACAACGCCAGTTATAAAATCAAACAGCATTGATTTTAAAACATTTACATTAAACCTAGAATAAAAATTAATTCTTAAATATATTCGAATTTTCTTTGTTACGCTACAAATACGTATAAATATTTTACGTACGTTTTCTTTAAAAATAAAGGCAGTATAATTTTATTAAAAGCAAGAGACAGACCTACATATAATATAGAAATGTCACTTTTTTAACAGAGTGATGGAAAAAATAATATATAAAAAAAATATGACGTTACCTTTTTTATAGGATAGGAAGGCGGACAAACATATGGGCCACCTGATGGTAAGTGGTTGCCAACGCCCTTAGACATTGGCATTGTAAGAAATGTCAACCATCGCTTACAAAGCCAAGGCGCCAGCAACCGCTAAGCTAGCAAAGCTAAGATTTTATGTCCCTTGTGCCTGTAATTACACTGGCTCACTCACCCTTCAAACCGGAACACAACATTATCAAGTACTGCTGTTTTGGGGTAGAATATCTGATGAGTGGGTGGTACTTACCAAGACGAGCTTGCACAAAGCCTATACCACCGGTAAAACCAATATAGTAAATATATTATACATTAATATATTAAAATTGTAAGACCATCTACAGAAATATGATATGAACATATGTTGGCTTTCGTATGTTGTATGTATCAAACAGTTCTTCGGGCAGTATAATGCGTCTATGAATTATGGATCGTTCATTGAAACTGTATCTGAAGCCTACAGTTCTATAGTAAGCCTATCAACGTTGTGATTGCGAATTCCATTACATACCTCTGCTCTTCCCTTACTACGAATTTCTTGCAAATTTATGTGAGCTAGGTTTTCTGATAAATACATTTTTAAGTTATTATGTTAGTCTGAAAAAAAAATATGGTGTGAACACCGACCGACTGAAGATTGCAAGTTTAAACAACAACATTGAGTTTGTATGAGCTTAATTTGTGTAAAATCTAAAACTTTTTCTTAAAGAGCAAGCTATTGACCAGTTTGTAACTTTACTTAATTTTTCAAGTTTATAACATAAAATATCATCCAAAAATTTCACGATTACTTAGTTAAAAAACTCTGTGTGAGAACATTATGAATAAGTGTGACTATCAATGGTAGTACAATTCTGCATGACGATTTGCATTGACAAAATTGCAATTTGAATTTTGCAAGTGACATTGGATAGACCCGTAGCAGTGATGGCTTGGAGTATCTTTTGTGATCGTTCACAGTATGAGGATAGCAATGAAGTTTAAATAACTGTTTATTACAAACATGACATATTTTACATAAAAATAATAAAAAATCAGAAACAATTTTCTTATTTCATTTGTTTTTTAGGAAGACTACTGAAAGTAATTAAATCCTATTACGTAACTAATAGGTATGGGGTACATCATGTGTGACGTCTCGTGTCTCGAAGTTCCGGGACTTTTGTCAGATTTGATAGTCTCGTAACCCGGAACTTTTGAGTCGCGACTCGAAATTTGCTTTATGCTTGGAATACACATAAGTGTTATTCTGACGTATGCCATCATTCATGCGAATACATATATTGTTCGTTACTATCCCTACTAATATTATAATTGCGAAAGTAATTCTGTCTGTCTGTCTGTTAAGTTTTCATGCCTAAACCACTAAACCGATTTTGAAGAAATTTGGTACAGAGATAGACTAGACCTTGGGAAATAATCATTACCTTTCATCGCAAAGAAAAGGCTTGAAATAAATTATATTTTCACAATTAAATATATATTATCTACTTAGATAATTGTTTAACCCAGACGAAGTCATTACACATGAAATTGGCGTTTTGTAAGGGAGGAATATAAAGTTATATTTTTTTTTTGGAAAATACATTCAATTAATCAAAGTATGCACCGTTGTTTTTTATGTACTTTTGCCATCTCATAGGTAATTCAAGTTTTTTTACCCTTTACTAAAAAAACCATCGGGGCGAGAATCAATAATCTCTTTGAAGGCGGTTTGGACTGCCGCATCGGAGTAGAATTTTTTCTTTGTAAGAAGTTGTCCAAATTCCGGAAAAAATGTTAAGTTGCTGTTGGAGCAAGGTCCGGGGAGTACGGTGGATGTCTCAGACATTCCAATTGCTCATCTTACTTAGTGGTTGTTTGTTGTGCAGTGTGTGGTCTTGCGTTGTCGTGAAGCAGTAGTGGCCTAGAGTGATTGTCCAATCTCGGTTGTTTAGCAGCTAGTTCTTTCTTCATGGTTTGCAGTTGCTGACAATAGACATCGACCGTAATCGTTTGGCCAGATTTTAGAAAGCTGTAGTGAACGACTCTGGCTCTAGTCCACCGAAAACTCACAAGTAACTTTTTCTGAGTCAGCGCAGTCGACACGTGTTTGAAAGTTCGATTAACTCAATTCATGAGGTAACCATCGTTCAAGTTTTTTTACTTTCCCAATTTACTTCAAGTGGATTAATACAGTTTTATCACTTACCCCGAAGTCTGCATCTATCTCTGAAGTGCTTTGTGATGGATCCGCTTCCACGAAAGCCTTTAATTCTTCGTTTTCCACTTTGGTCCCCGGCCGTCCACGGGGTTGGTTCTGAAGATCGAAATTTCCGGAAGGAAGACGTTCAAACCAAAAACGTATAGTGCTTTCTTCTGCAACACCAGCGCCGTACACATCATTAATCCTTCGAGCTGTGTCTGCAGCACTGGTGCCACGGTAGAACTCGTATTCGTAAATATTTCATATTTTCTATTGTGCGGTAATAAGAGACACCAAATAAAAAGATAATAAGAAAAAAAAAAAGCAAATGAATGACTGTTTTTAAAACTCAAATGTACCAGCTAAATGAATTTATAAATTTGAATTTGAAATTTGAACCAAAGAGGAGATATTTCAGATCAAAGTGGTCAATATGATAAAACGCTAATTTCATACGTAAGGACCTAATATATATAAGATAAAACTATATTTTAGTAACAAATGTCTATGCTTATAATTCATTTTATCCCATGTATATTAATTGATTTCTTTGTATTATAAATTTGTTTACCAACCATTTTCATGTGCTTAATTGTGTTTATAATTCATCTCGTGCTTGACGGTGATGAAACCTGTCTATTCTAATTTCGTTGAAATTCTGCCACATGTGTATTCTACCAACCCGCATTGGAGCAGCGTGTTGGAATAAGCTCCAAAATCTCCTCAAAAGGGAGAGGAGGCCTTAGCCCAGCAGTGGGATATTAACTATCTCTTACTGTTACCAACCATTAATTTCAATGTTGCACATTTGGATTGCTGTGACGTTCACATTCTCGTTGGACAAAAATCTTCGACCTACTACGCTTACAAATAAATACCTCAGACCTGAATAACCAAGCTGGAGAAATTCATTCCACTTTTTGTCAGCAATTAGTAATTTATTATTGATTTTAATACTAATTTTATCTAATAAAATAAGCAACATCCAATATTTTCAGTGTTATAATCTAAAAACTTACGTTTATAATATACTTTAGCAAACAAACGTTTTTTTTAGATAATATTTTTTATTTTATCGTTTAACATTTCTAAGCGTTTCCTGGGTTGTTGTTTTATAAACATTTTCCCACAATAGAATTATTAACCCTGTATAGTAGACGTAACAAGTTTATGCTTGTCAGGAACAAGTATTAATATTAAGTATATTACAATTTCTAGAAAAATATCTTGTACTTTTACCATTATACATCATGTTGTCAGTTAATATTTTTATTTCTTTAAATTTATTTTTAATACATACAAAAAATGCATATATTAACTCTTTTCAAGCATATAGAAACTGACGTAGGGATGTTATACCCATAAAGACAATAAATTAGTTTGTTTTTGACGTTCCGATATTAACAATAAATAACAAAAAGGACTTATTAACTAATTTGTTTCAATGATCTACTTCAAAATTAAATACAAATTGATCCTTTATCATGGAAACTCTAAGAATATGAAATAAAACATTACTTATAAACGTTGCTTAGCGGCCGTGCCGTGTGGTTTAACACTAGGCTTTTTTATACTGAAAATAGTTAGGATATAATGGATCATGGTTACTGGTCACCATCACCCAACATCATAAAAATGGTCATCATCGGTCATCATGGTCAGAATCATAGAAACTGGTACTGTAAGAAATATTAACCATTTTACATCGCCACTGCGCCACCAACGCTGGAAACGAATATGTTATGACCTTTTTGCATGTAGTACCAATGCACCAAACATTGGTTCAATCAAAAATAAAAAATACTCCGTATATCGTCTATGTACCGACCACGGAAAAAGGCCTGTACACTGGTTAACTAAGAGTGGATTAAAGAGTTTAAATTTAAAGTGGACCACAAAATGCGACTCAAAAATACATATTATACCTATTTGACGATTGTATAATTGATAAGAGGCCTTTATATGGAGTTTCACCAAACAAAATCCTTTTGTCTTTAGTTCAGTTCAGCAGTAGTAGTCTCAGTTCACTATCGTTATTTATCGAGCGTTATTAATTGACCGGCTACCAGCAGTTGCTGAAGTAATTTCGACGCGTCCGCTCAACGATGATGGGTGCCATAAACTTCCCAATAAATCTCAAGCATTCCTCGATAAATATCGTGAATGAAACCGGCTCTTGTAACGATAATATTATAAACACTTCCGGTTTATTTAGTCGTAAAATACGCCATATAAGAAAATTAAATTCACGTTTGTCACGTCAATATTCTAAATTTACTGCTAAGTACTAACTTATTTAATAATATTGTATACTTAAGAATTTTCCGAATCGCGCTGCATCCTCAGGTATAAGTTTTAAGTATATTGTTTTAGTGGTTTTTCAACTAGGTATTACAAAAACCTCTCATCGTTTATAAGAGAGATTGAATTAATCTGACAATCCCTCTGGAATAACAAATAGATTATTTCGTAGTCTGTCAGTAATGGTAGCAAAAAGGTGACATTATTCGACATTTTCGGTGCTTAAATAAAAATGTCACAAGTCACGTAACATTCAAAGTGTATATTACATTTACTCAACACAATTGACTGGCTAGACGCAGCCAGACGTAAAATATGCAAAGAACGTCGGATGAACATCATGTATTCATTGACGCATCTTAATGCTTAAAGGAATTCCGCAAATGAAACTTTCACAATAAATTAAGTATAAATTTTGTGTTATCAATTTAGAGTAAAAAGAAGTTAACGTAGAATACGTTAAAGGCTATTTTCTTTTAATTCAATGTAGAAAAGTACATTTATTATTTATAGTTTCAAATTTTCCTCAAACATGGGTTTTTTTTTATCATAGTAAGAAAGCAGTTAGGCAAATTAATTAATGAGTTAGTAACCTCCAGCCATAGATATAATCTAATACACCGATACCCGTAATTTAAATATTTGATAAATAAGGCTTAAAGCTCAATACAAGATGAGTTCCTATGGGCCGTGGTAGTCACATTCCATCAGGTGAGCCTCAAACATGTTTGCTCCCCTTCTTATATAAAAAAACATTGAATATATATCCACTGAGGTGAAATCGAATGTAAAGATCCCATCGGTGCTGAAGGTAGCACTTGTTGCTCTATTTCATTAATCCATATACATATATGAACTACGTATATATAATTCGATTTTTATAAATATATTTTACTGGTGGTAGGGCTTTGTGCAAGCTCGTCTGGGTAGGTAACTCTGGGTAGGTAAGTACTACTAGTAGTAGTTAGGTAAGTACTCATCAGATATTCTACCGCAAAACATCAGTTCTTGGTATTGTTGTTTCCGGTTTGAAGGTTGAGTAATCTAGTGTTCCAGGCATAAGGGACATAACATCTTAGTGCCCAAGGTTGGTGGCGCATGGCGATGGTTAACATTTCTTACAATACAATGATTCAAAATAATAATTGGACATGTATTACTAAGACATTATCGGCCTTACTTATAAATATTGCTTATCGACTGTTTAGTTAAACACCAAGTTTTCTCTCTCTGTCATTATTGATTTGAAATTCGAACGAAGAAAACAGAGCATTGTTTAACTAAACAACCTTTATCAGTAAAACTATTTATATTTCAGTATGGGTTTTTGAAACTTTTTGTATTCATGATGAATGAATCTTAACCCACTATGCTACTGCAATGAAAATTAGTTTTTTTTTTTTACCGTTAATGGGCAAGCGCTTGACCGTTGACTTGCCTGATCTTAAGCAATATCACGGTCTAGGATGGAGCGCGCCTGCCCAGAAGGAACCCGTTTACTCTGGATTTGAACACACCTACATTGTAGTTGTCTGGAAATATGGACTGGAAATATAGTTGATGTTATTATAGTGTTAATTAATTTCGACATGTGTAAGTTTTCTCACGATGTTTTCCAAAGCACGAGAAATTCTACCAATATGTGTATAGCACTTGATTTACCGCCTGTTTCTGAAACATTGATCAAAGTCAGATAATCTAACTTTATTAAATACTGAACGCTCATTGTTTGTATATTTCGTCATCTATTATCGACAATTCAGGATAAAGTAAATTTAATTAATCTGACTTTAATCAACCTTTCAGAAACACTTTAATCAAAGTTTATATAATTCTCAATGTTTTCTTAAGCTTCATATGCTTATTAATTTTTATGCATTGGTTCAAAATTTTGTCTGGGAGTAGTGCCACTCGTGGTGCAACCACACCCACCCATAATGGTTCGTTTGCTTATTTTCATATTATTTTTTTCACTTTCAATGTAACTTACTTTTATTTTGTCATGCAAAGGATCAGAAATTCGATATAAATTTTCGACATCGATATAAAACATGTAAAGGCATCGTTTTCAATACACGTCACATCCAATATCTACATTGAACGAGCGTAGTTGTGGGTACATTATGGGTTTTGTGTAGGCTTTCCTAACGGACATATTGACGAATGAATGAAGAAGATGGATAGCTACTTTGACAAACGACTATAGCATCCGCACGCATGGTTTACGTTAGGCTTAACGCATACATATAGCGAGCTATAATATAATAAAAATAAATATTTTATGTTTCTAATATTGAAAAAGACGTTCTATCATAAAATGGTCATATATCATACAACGTTTTCTTATGACGTCACATAAATCTTACATTATAATTTTTTTTATGTTATAAGTAGTTTTTTAGATGGGTTTGTATAAAGTCACCGCCAAGTTAAGTTTGTTGCAGATACAAGTATTTGCTCGGATAGAACACTGGTTGATTGGCCCACTTGAATGACAATTGGCCAACAATCTACAATTAATAAAAACTTGCGACAAAACAGTGCTATTCAGTATATTTCTGAACTCACTCGTTAAATGTTAAAAACCTATTCATTCAATTAATAATTCATTGAAATAAATGGCAAATCTATCTTATTCTATAATTTATAGTTCACAAATTATACTCATTTTTCATAAATCTCTTATTTATAAGTTTTAAACAATAAAGTTATTGAAGTATAATTTACGTTTTATGAAGTAACCAATTATTTATTTGTTCTCGCATGAATGTCTTACTCTAACGAAGCACAAAGAAATAGCTCGCTTTGCTTGTCAATTATAGCAAGGCGTATATCTTACTGGTGGTTTATATTTTCGTCTGCTTACAAGAGCAATAAATATTCACACGTTCAGTTTTTCATTAACGTGTAAGAAACAAGAGCCTTATGCAACTTACTGATTAGTTTTTCTTCTAATAATGAAGGCGAATAAATATATATGTATGAAAACAAGAATAAATATTCATATTTAAAGACCGGAGTCGACGCGGAAAAAGCTGAATCGAACAAACGTAAATATTCGTTTCTTGTTCCAAATTATAGGAGTGATGTATTGTTTTTATTTCTAAAATAACAACGTTATCCAACAAAATAAATTACTTTTACGTATATAATATATAAATTTGTCATTCATAAAAGCATAACAATATCTCAAGAGATATTATCCAACTGTGCAGGATATATTATAGTGCACAAGTGTGTGCCCAAACACAGGTGCACTCTATATTTCCTCACTCTCATAATCAGATGGAACGGCAATCCATCATGACCAAATTCTGGCGCAAGACCAATGACTTTACGTGCTTTCCAAGACAGTGTACACACTACCAACATTTCGTTGACCTGGGGTTCGAATTGAATCGGGATCTGAGACCTTATATTTAGCCAAAGACCAAAGAGGCGGCATTATATTGAATATATATATATATATATATATATACTTCTGAAATACCTGTTACTACTTATAATAGGTATTTTATTATCAAATTACCTTAAATTCCTAAACGACTATTCATTCAAGTAACAAAACATAAATGAGAATAAGCCGTTGTTAAAAGCAATGAATTTAATTAATCTTTTAGGTGTTGTCCTACTTTCGCTTATAACATCACGATTAATAAAATATACTATACTAGTTGTTGCCCCCGGCTTCATCCGCGTGTTGAGGGGAAGGGGAGGTGTTGAGTATAAAAATGAGCCTGTATGCTTCCTTGGTGTTCAAGTTTAAAATGATAATTATAATTAGTGCATTATTAAAAAGTGCATTATTTTTCTTTATAACAGATTAGTTTATTTCAGTGTTATCTTAGGGATCATTGTTTAAATTACATTATATGAGAAAATTATAATCTACACTTTTCACCGTTTATCTTTTGTTATATAATTACATATATTTTTTTCTATTTTCTTTGTTACTTTCAAAGTATTTTGTTTGAAAACACTAAGACGATTATAAACTCAACTAAGTACAAATACAGTAAAACTACAAGCAGTGCCTTATCAAATCTTAAATCACAGACCACAAACGAGAAGACAATGGTCTGCCACCTCTAAGACGAGGAAAATAAAATAAAACTTTGTAAAAGTTTTTCTAGAGTTCCGTCGTAAGATACAAATTTTGTTTATTTTTAAAGAATTGTGAATCGAAAATATAAAGTGGTCACGCAGGTTTCACTTGCGGTTCTCGATAATAAATCATCTAGTAATTACCTGTATAAGTACATATGTATTTACAAAAGAAAATTTGTATAAGTAGTGTATGTAGTCCAGTTGTCTGGTTTCCATAGTACAAGCTCTATTAAGTTTCGGATCAGATTGCCGTATCCCAGGAATATTAAAAAAAAATATCTAGTAGTTATCGTTATGTATTTATAATTAATCAAATGGCAGAATTTTTTTTATTGTTTATGAAAGTATAAACTTTTTAGCACTTACATTTTATATTCAAGATTTCGGCTTCTTAGCTTTCCTTTTTACCCATAGGTACGTTGACACGATATTTAATGAGAACTCGGTTTATTTCCATATCAAATATATGTGTAACTGGTTTAATTTCTTTACAATTATTATATTTATGTAATTTATATTACGTTGGTTGAAATGTCCCGAGCGTATGAGCAGTGTTTATGACGTCTTAAAACTAAATATTTTTCTGTTACAAAGTCTAACAAAATTACTACTTGATGAGATATGTTAGAATTACACCGGATCAGAACCAAGACCAATTTTGAAAAATTACTCCTAAGCCTGATAATACTTTCAATCACTGGCAACAGTCTGTGACCTCATTCTGCTATAGTAAATTTTCAGTGCGAAGCTCGAGTTATTTTTTGGCTTAGTTGCAAGAGAATCGAGAAAATCTTCAATATGTTTTTAATAATATCATATATATCCATAACACAATCAATGATTTCATAGAAAAAGTGAAAAGCATTGTGAGCATTAAGCATTAAGATGAGAAGTTAGGATAATAACATCCGGTTTTCGGTAATTCACTAATTTAACACATTATTCCTCTATGATATTCGATTTTATAAAAAAATCCAAAAGCCTGTTTATATTTTTATTCCTTTAAAAAAAACATAAATAAGGATTATTACACTTTAAAGGATTATATATATATATAATAAAATAACTTGGGTCTGCTGATATTCATTTAAATTGTACATAATTTAAATATACAATAGTTTTAACATCCAGGAGTGAAACTGATTTCATAAAAAAAACTTTGAATTTATCTTAATAAAAATCTTAATCACACAAATTGAAAAAAAAAATACTCAATTACTCTTAAGCATCGAATAAAACAATTGAACACTTAAAAAATCACAAGTCGCGCCAAGAATGAATTGATTAACTTAGATTTCTGTCCAACAACAGTATGATAAGAGTAAGTAAATATATGAATAAAGTAAGTAAATATATATACCTTGATTATTTGATTTCGAATAATATTAATTATTGTATAAACACGAGGAGTAAAGGTAAATATTTTATAATACCAAGTTTCCGAGTCTGCAAAGTCAATAAATCCTTCATGGCATGTTAATCTTTTCTACAATAAAATACTTCAGATATTTTATCTTTATTAATTAATAAATGAAAAACATATATTAAAACATGAACTTTTCCGGTTTTGTTTATTAACCACCAATAAAATTAAACCAAAATTAAACATCAATTTATTTATTTCCTTATTTTTTATTTTCCTTCGAGAACTTTCTCAGCAACGTCTAATATTACATCATTCAATTAAATTTAATTAATAAAATAACAGAACCCTTTAATTTACAAGGGTTCGAACTAAAGAAATTCTATCCACTTGTGGCCTCAACAATCAGGCTTCCGAGTCTAATTACCCCGCACAGCCTGAGACGGTATTTCTATTTGTAGGCGACGGACGAACCTCACTGTTCTGTTTTTATTATTCTAGTGTAAGAACTTAGTTGTTAATCACTTATTTGTATTCGGTTGATATACATTAGTGTATAAAGATATGATCACTTACTGTAAATGGATAGGTGGTCGATTAAAGTTAATTAAAATACATAAATATAGATAAATTTCTATAACAATATCCTTGGACATTACACACGGCCATCTGATCCTGAACTAAGCAGAGCTCGTACTATGGAAACCAGACAACTGATATACTACATTTCTTTTGTAAATACATACTTATATAGATAATTACTTCTAGACTCAGGACAAACAGACATGTTCATGCACACAAATGTCTGTCCTGGGTGGGAATCGAACCCAGGGGTGGAAAAAAGACCGTAACCGTAACCGTAACAGCCTGTGAATGTCCCACTGCTGGGCTAAAGGCCTCCTCTCCTCTTTTTGAGGAGAAGGCTTTGGAGCTTATTCCACCACGCTGCTCCAATGCGGGTTGGTGGAATAAAAAGGTGAAAAAAGACCACTTTACTTTAATTAATTTATTAAAATAAAGATTATAATTTAAACTTATAATCAATTAAAACTAAAATCTCGATTTAGACTAATTGATTAATTTAATTTTAATTTCTAAATTCAGCACTGTCATTTGTCGCCATGTTGCATCAACCATATCGTAATTTCACATATTAAATATGTGTATTTGCGAATGCAACCTCAGCGATCTCTATATACTAGCTCTAACATGTGCATAATTTGTGTTTATAATCAATACATATTTAAATGATATTAAAGTACCAATCTCTATGCCTTTCTTGTTTCAAGAAGTGATACAGCCCTACTTATTTATTTTATTCGTTATTTTAAACTTTATCGACTTTAATAATGAATGCTTTATAGTTACACAATAATTTGTCTTCTTCTTTTGAATGAATAATTACTGATAACAAAAAGAGAGAAATCAGTGTTTTATTATTTTAACTTATTTTCAATTAATATTATTTAAAGTAAATAACTGTTTTTCCAATTATAAATAACAATACTTTATACAACTGAAAAGATTGAAATACAAACTTATCTATTTTTATAATAATAAATACAGTTACATTTAGATAAGCCTACGTTTTAATTTAATATTTTTCTTTCAATTGATCTAATCCTTCGTGGATTTGTCCGTTGACCTTTTAATGTTACTTGAAAATAACATTTTCTATTTTTATATACAATAAATAAGTTGTATTCTTAAAACACGAATCAAATATTAACGAATATAATATTAAAATACTATCCAATCACTCAACGTCAAATTATTTACAAAATGTAAGGAGCTATCGCAGGATCCATGCAATTGGATTGAAATATACAAGACAAAGTTCTCTTATTGAAATATTCAATAGCATATCCATTATCCATCGTGACATGTTCCGTCATAATGATTGATTATGGATCACGTTTGACTGACGACTGTTTATTCAACCATTTGATACATATAGCTCATATAAATACATAATTACTTGTAGATAATTACAAAATTATAGTAAAAATACTTTAGTTGGTAGGTTCAAAGTTGGTGGCGCATTGGCAAGGTAAGGAATGGCTTATATTTTTTGCGCCAATTGGCGGTGGTAACCACTTACCATCGGGACTATTTGCCCGTCTAACTACTAATATTTTAAAAAAACTTATACAAATTAAATTGATAATTTATTTATAAGAAATCTAATCAATATATTCTATTCATTAAATTATTGTAATCAATCAGAATTTATACACTGAATAAATGAAAGTATATAAGCAAAAAAGTAATACTTTTAGAAGTCCTTGAAACGGTGACGGCCTTAACGAAACGACAAGGAAAAGCCAATTTTGCAGGATAATGATGACGAAATAGACAATACAATTGCACAGATGATATTAAATTGCACAAATACGTGCGCAAGCCCGGACACACTCCATACTTTCATAATCTGATGAGACGGCAATCTGACACGGCAGGAGAGTTCATGCGCAGTATCAAAGGGCTTATGTGGTTTTCGAGGCACGGGAGCGTAAAGTTTACCAACGAGCTCCGGACAGCTACTGAGAATTCCTAAACAGAAAATATTACTGGTCCATTTTGGTATCTGAAACTTTATATCATATAACTAAATCGACGAGAAGCATTATTAAACAGCTTAATTACTCATATACGTTAATACGTATATGAGTAATTAAGCTGCGTCTCGTTTTTTCCTTCTTTAAATAGCTTATTCCTTTTTTAAATAGCTTATTTATGTTTTTTTTAAACTAAGATTTATGTCCTTTGTGCCTGTAATTACACTGACTCACCCTTTAAACTGGAACACAACATTATTAGCTATTGTTGCTCTTGTAAAACTCCTGTTTTGAGGTAGAATATCTGATGAGTGGGCGGTACCTCCCAGATGAGCTTGCACAAAGCTCTACCACCAATAATATAATAGTATCAGGTGGTCCAACTGTTCGTCCATCTACTTATTCTATAAAAAAAAGGTTAATACTAAGGCTCTCCGACCGCGTATTCCCTGAGGCATAATGTGGTTTTAGGTACCAACGGTCAATTGTTGACATTATATTTTCACTCAGACAGCTGCAAGAAAAGTGTAGGGAGCAACATACCCCCCTTGTCGTTGCATTTTTAGACCTAAATAAGACTATTGACTCCGTGAGCAGAGAGGGGTTGTACTTGATTCTTGTTAGAATTGGATGCCCCCCGAAACTCTTAAGGATAGTGCAATCGTTTCACGAAGGTATGGAAGTCACCGTCCTACACAACGGCAACACATCTACGCCATTTGACGTCCACCGTGGTGTTCGTCAAGGTTGTGTACTGACCCCTACCTTGTTCAAATATTCTTTTTGGTGCTTCTGAAGGTTGCTTTTAGAGATGAACAGCAGGGCGTCCACTTACACACGCGAACTGATGGTAGGCTGTACAAGATCTCAATGCTCAAGTCCAAACGCTACAGAGAGGACCTATTTGTAGATAGTCTCCTATTCGCTGACGACGCTGCCTTTGTTGCTCATGACCAAGCTCAACTCCAAAGTCTAATGGACAAATTTACCAGAGCGTGCCACCTTTTTTCAATGTCCATAAATTGCAAGAAGACCGCTATTTTAGCGCAAGGATGTTTAGAGCAACCAGTCATCTTGCTTAACGGCGCACTTTTGCATGTGGTCAACAAATTTTGCTACCTTGGGTCGCAATCTCTCGCTTAATGCAGAGATCGTCTCCCGCATCGGCAAAGCAGCCTCCACATTCGGGAGGCTCTGTTCACGGGCTGTTCTGTTCGGGCTTGGGACAACAGACACCTTACGGTAAAAACGAAAATGCCTGTTTACCAATCATGTGTCCTAAGCACACTCTTGTATGGAGCAAAATCGTGGACAACGTACGCAAAACAAGAACGCCGACTGAACACATTTCACTTGCGCTGTCTTCGAAACATTCTGGGCATCACGTAGAAGGATCGTGTGACAAACGAGTCTGTTCTAGGCAAGGCACAAATGCCTAGCATCACGGCCATTCTAAAAAAAAACGGTTACAGTGGCTGGGACACGTGCATCGAATGGAACAGACTCGTCTGCCAAGGCAAATACTAGTGGGAGAGGTTGCGGATGCAAAAAGGTCTCTTGGGCGGCCTATACTCCGTTACAAAGATCGCGCTAAGCGTGATATGGTTGCGTTTAACATCCCTAGCAGCAGATCGGAGGAACTGGCCGAGGACCGTGCCAAGTGGCAACGCCTTATTCACGAAGGTCAATCAAAGCATGACGATGCCTGGTTAGAATTACTAAAAGAAAAACGCGTTAGGCGTCATGAGTGGGCTTCAAACCCCCGGGGACTACCCGACAAACACTTGTCGGGAGTGCGGCCGAAGGATTCTCTATCGCAAGCATTGGTCTCTTTAGTCATGAACGCAAGTGCCTTTGCAATGCTGCTTGAATCATCTGTCAAAAATGCATATGTAATGTAACAAGAATACTTCCTACAAGTCCACATTAACGAAGTTGCAGACATTTGCACAGGAAATCTATTCCAAAAATATTAAATCCGCCCTACTAATATGCTATTTTGATACGTGTAACCTTTAAATGTTAATATTTAATTATATTTTTATTATTTTCCTAAATGTTACATATCATTTTCATTTTATGTAAAGGTGAAATATGATTCTATTTTGTTCTTGCAAAGTAGCTCTACAGAAATGAAATTGAATATTACAATAGTATCATTGCAACAAGCTGAATGACATAATCCATGCTGTATCTAGATGAGCGTTTAATTATTCAATCGTTGATATGTTACTAATTAATTTCAAGTGTATGTATATTCATTGATGTACTGGAACGTCATTTGATCTCTGCATTTGGCATACAATGGTATGTTTATTGAATATTCGGCAATAACTGTACTAGGTTAGTAGGTAGGTAGCTAGTTAGGTATTTACTCTTAGATAATTTTCAGGTCACCAATAATTACAGAACGTTTTATCAATTTTTATTTTTTATCGTCATTACAGTTCTTAACGCAGATTTTGATAACACAATACGTAACCAAATATTTACACTTGCCAAAAATATCACCGTTTATTAAAATCTAACTTGAATTACTACTATGATGTTTTTATTATAAGTGGAAAATATAAAAATAAAAGCAACTTATGATAATTATAACTGAAAAAATATATTGGAATTTTTATCAAATAATTTAATTAAATAAGAATAGACAATTTATGAATTTAAAAAACAAATTAAAAATAATAAAATTATTAAATAAATTATAAATTCGACATCCTAGTCTGGGGCAAGAATATATATTTTATCTAATAGAAATATTATCCAAGTGGGAATTAAATACTAGATCATTAGCTAAGCTAAAGATAATATTACGATCATACGATATTATACGATAAGCTAAGATCGTAGGTAAGCTTCCTATTTATATTAAGGATATGAAAAAGTGAAACTTTCATAGTATGGGTAGGCGGATGAGCATATGGGCCACCTGATAGTAAGTTGTCTCCAAAGCCCATAGATATTAGCATTTTAAGAAATGTTAACCATCGCTTACATCACCAATCCGCTACTAACCATGGGAACTAAGTTGTTATGTTATGGCAAGCATGAATAAATGTTTTAATTCATTTCGTGCCCGGCGGAAAAAAACATTGTGGGGAAACCTGCATATGTAGAATGAAAATGGGAATATTCGTATATTTGTAGATTACATTATTTTAAATATATAATTCCTGTAAGACATTTTTTCGAAAAATAAATCAAGATATATATAAACGATGATTATAAATGCAATAGAATACATATTTTTTAAAGATGTTGAAGCCGAGATGGCCCAGTGGTAAGAACGCGTGAATCTTAACTGATGATCGTGGGTTCAAACCCGGGCAAGCACCACTGAAGTTTTTCATGTGCTTAATTTGTGATTATAATTCATCTCGTGCTTTTCGGTGAAGGAAAACATCGTGAGGAAACCTGCATGTGTCTAATTTCACTGAAATTCTGCCAGATGTGTATTCCACCAATCCGCATTAGAGCAGCGTGGTGGAATAAGCTCCAAAGCCTTCTCCTCAAAAAGGGAGAAAAGGCCTTAGCCCAGCAGTGGAACATTTACAGGCTGTTTACATATTTTTTAACAATTTTATTGGCTAGTTGCCAGATTATTGTAGTAAAGATAATTCGGTTTGCATACAACTTGACGTATTTGAATAATAAGGCAGTAATAACGCCATTACTGAAGCTATCGATATACCATAATGTGCAACTAAGTAATTAATCCATATTTCATGTACTGATTATCATCGATTAATATATAATTATGAACCGTATATTCAGCGGATATGACCTACTCACGAAACATTCTACATTGAAATGTCATGTAGCAGAATTATCTGATATATTTTTAATTTGAAAAGCAATTAATTATAATTTATTTACATTATGAAGAGCCGAAATCCCCCAGTGACTGAAATATGATTCTGGTTCGAACCCGGACAGGCACCAATGTGTTTTTATTTATTTATTTATTTGTAAAAGCATACTTTCAGTATACATACAAAGCATTTACAAATTAACTTATAATACAATAATAATAAAATAACTAAACTGTCAATTACAAGTGTACACCACTTTCAGATTCATAAATTAAAAGTACAAAAAATCATAAGTAATTTTTTTTTAAATGTTAAAGTTAAATTATAAATTAATGTCATTGTTATAATAAAAATCAGTACAAAAACAATTAGAGATATCATAATCATAATTGAAATTATTAATTATAACTAATTATACATATTATAATCATTATATAACTTATTATAAAGATTGAGGGGGTAAAAAATGTCAATGTCATAATATTTATTTAATGATATTATTATATTTATTATACAACGGTACCAAAGGAACTAGTTTAACAATATGGTAAGGTATCATGGCAAGGAGTATGAAATATTTTATGGAAATACTTCTGTGTATCCTAGATGGAACGTATATCGCTATTCTATCGATTATTTCTGACTTGCCTTCTTCTATAGAGGAGAGGAGATATTTTCCCAGTAGTAGAACATTAAGTGGCTCTTAATATAGTTAATATACAATTACTCATTCAATAAAATTTTAAAAACCAACCAATATTACAAATCACATAAAAATCAGGATTATATAGTCATTTTATTCTAAATAATATCATTTATTTATTACGAAATCGTCTTAATATATCTTTGTCATAAAGTTCATTGAACTTTGTAATGTGTTTTTCACAACAATAGAGTATCAGACAGGAGTCAATGCAAGCATGCAAATTACTAGAGGTTGAAGTCAAAACGCAACATACAATAGTCTCAAACTGTTTTAGCGACGTTCTGTTGTTGAAACCGCATTCAACCGTGTTCGTGCAACGGGAAACATTCCTGGTAATGAAAGAGTATTATACTCTAATGGCTGCATTTGTATGGTCTCTATTATCATGTCCAATCTTCGATTGAAATGTTTTCCTTTCATCTTTTCTATCATTGGCGCCATTACTAAAATTTTATTCACTGAGTACAAAATTCTGGCTTCATCATGGATTGAATTAGAATAATTATGTTTTAATTTAACTGTGAGTATTTTATTAATTTTTTTGATTGTCATTATATATATGAATGTGACTGGTTTATATTTGTGTATGGTTGAGCGGGTCTCTGTGTGGTTTGAATTGGACCCAGTAGGTGGTGCTTCGATTTGGTTCCAAATTTTTTTGTAATAAAAAATTAAATAAAATTCTTATTTCACACATACGAAGTCCTGAAGAAAAGCTAATAGTCAGTATATGCATAGCTAAATATAGTAAGCAGTTAGTCCAGACAAACCAGACAACAAGCAATATTATATTAGTTACCAAAATTTGGCAAAATTAAAAAAATATCTAATTTCACTTTTATTTTAAAGTAAAGTTTTAGTTAGAGATAAAACGCTAGCAAAAGATTAAAATGCGGGAGACATTCTTAGTTACAATTTTGACATTACTCTGCTATCACATTAAATATATTTGTAATATGAACAAATGTTTGTTCGACTACGGAAAAAGTCTAAAAGTGTTATATTGACAATATAAGCTGTCATTAGCAAACGTAAAAGAAAATCATATAAGTGTCTAATACGATGACATTGATAGACGTAGGCAGACTAAGTTTGTAAGCGCTAACGGCGAGGGACCGGAGAGTCCATTTGTTGAGGGTCCCTAACGTTGCAAAAAGAACTTGACAGCCATAAAACTGTACAAGTGACGACAGAAAAAACATGTACTTTGTAAACCATATACAGGTAGGGAGACGACAAATTGTTCGAAAAAGAAAAAGTAACTAAAATTCTTATTAAATGCTTTTTAGCTCATAACCAGTCAAAATATACTTTATTCAAGGTATCAGCACTTTTGAATCATCATTTAACTATTTGAACGTAAAGCTACCATTGGTTTGGAATAAAGATTCTACTGAGGAGAACCGGTAAGAAACTTAGAAGTAACTATCTTTAACAATCAAAAAATTACATGTAATAATCAGTATAAACGTCTCACTGCTGGGTAGAAGCTTTTTCTAATATCAAGGACAAGGTTTACTTTAAGCAAGCTTGTCTGGGTAGGTTCTATCTACTTATCACATATTCTACCGCTGAACAGCAATACTAAATATTATTGCGTTCCGATTAGAAGAGTGGGTGAGCCAGTGTAGCTACAAGCACAAGGGACATAACATATTAGCTCCCAAGGTCGGTATTGCGATAGGTTATGGCCCATTTGTCCATCCTACCTATGACATAAATAACCTCATGAAATGTGTTTATAAAATGAATAATTCTATTTTACCTTATTATACTAAAAATCTCAAAATAGGTCATTATCAATATAGGAACGAAATAAAAATTCAAAATGTAAACGGAAAATATGATGCATCAAAACAATCCCGAACAACTTTCCTTGTTACCGCTTCCAAACCGAAAATTTTACGTCACTGTTTGAACTCCTAGTTACTAATTTGGTTCATGTTGCTGGTACAACTGTATCTCTTGATTTTAGATTATTCTTAAAGTCTTTTTTTACATTGATATTTTGTTTAAAAATTGACCTTTTCATTTTCAATTTTTTTACACGTTAAAGCCCCAGGCTATCTAACGCATTTTCATATAAATATTTATTTAAATCAAATGAGCAGATATTGGGAATAGCACTAACACTAATATTAACAGTAACAGCCTGTTAATGTCCCACTGCTGAGCTAAGAACTACCTCCTTTTTGAGGAGAAGGTTTGGAGCTTATTTCACCACGCTGCTCCAATGCGGGTTGATAAAATACAAATGTGGCAGGATTTCAATGAAATTAGACACATGCAGGTTTCCTCACGATTTTTTCTTCACCGTCAAGCACGAGATGAATTATAAACACAAATTAAGAATATGAAAATTCAGTGGTCTTTTTTTCGGGTTTGAACCCACGATCATCGGTTAAGATTCACGCGTCACTAGGCCATCTCGGATATCATAGCACATACAACAACTTTAATACTAAAGCTAAACTTCTAAAACTTATATGTTATACAAAATCGTTAAGTTAAATATATCCATAACAACGTAATTTAGCACATCAAATGTTTAAAAATATTTTAAAGGTTATAAGATTATAATAATCATTGTTGGTTATTTTTATTAATTTCTTTGTTAAAACATACTTCTAGATGAATTAAAAAACTTTGAGAACAAAACAATTTTCAAGAACAATCGTTAATAACGTTCTAAAATTATCGTCGTCTGTCAAATAATTTCAGTAATCGCGTTTCAGCGTAACCGCGATAAGTCGTAAACTTAATAAAGTAAAATTTTGATATCAAATTTAGATTATTTGCGGTCAAGTGCGTTTGTGGTTTTACAATAAGAAAATTTATTTGTCTTTATTTTTATTTATTATTTAATAATATATCATAACACTTCGACTGTAAACACTTCCTATACCATTTTGACCTGGTATACGCTTCTATATACATTAACAATAATTATATCCTGAGAGTATTATGAGAGTATTATTTATTTAAGATGTGAAGAGCTTTTCGAAATGAAATTTTTATTTGATTTAATTTTTTTTTTCGAAATAGATTTTTTTAGTAATACTCTAAATAGAAATAGTTGATATAATAAGCGATAATTAGCGAAATACGCTTCAAAACACGCAAATTATAATGATTCTTCCTTGATGGTTTTATGTATTTAGTTTAAAATATCAAAATATTTACTTAACTTTTATTTGTTACTACTAACTAAATAATAGCTGTTATACGTTTCTACGCATAGACTATAATGATATCACTTTGATACTCTGAAAGGAACTTATACGCAGGTGTTAATAATAATTAAACAAAGTGTCATCTCAAGCGTGAACGTGAAACATAGACAAACATTTCGTTTTTATATATACCATCAAACAGACTATGTATATCTTAACATTATGAATAAAAAGTGATAGTGCTATTTCAATGAAATAAATAAAATTATTATTTGTATACATTTTTTTGAGATATTTTTGAGTCGGAGGTTTTCTTAAAAGATTTGATCGAAAATGTTTTAGCCATGATTAAAGAAAAGATCAGCTGTTGATAAATGGATGTGAGTTACTTCAACTAACTTGTCAATTTCAAATATATGTATCCTGTAATTTCAATGACATTTACATTACTTATAATCTTAAAATAATATAGAGGTTCTGAAATTACTTACGAACATTATCATACTGTAACATTAGTATGATGAAAAAATACTTCACAAAATTTGATGTAAATAATAAGTGACATCTATTTGTCAGTGTCGCACTTATGTAATTACACTTAAGGGAAAGAGGGATGAACATAACGAAAGTTAGTGTGTTTTTCATAATAATTATGCGTCATGATTTACGTTGACGTCATTTATATTCATCCCTGTCAAGGTAATTAAGAACTTGTATTTAATCAAGATAAAGGACTTTATAGCAGATTGTCACAAATTGGCTTGCTTAAAATAAATTTTAAATAAATGTCCGTCACAGGACGCAGTCGTGAAACATTGATAATGATGATTATTGAAATAATTTACAATTAAAAAAGCTAATAAAATAATAAGGAGTAAACTCTTTATTTTATTTCTTTTACGCTTTTTTAAGTGTAAATTATTTATGGGACACCTGTCGGTAAGTGATCACCACCACCCATAGAAATTGACGGTGTAAGAAATAATAACCATTCCTTACATAGCCAATGCCGCCACCAACCTTGGGAACTGATATGTTATGTCCCTTGTCCCTTAGTTACACTGGCTCACTCACCCTTCAAACTGGAACGCAAAAACACTAAGTATTGCTGTTTAGCTGCAAAATATATGATGAGTGGGTGGTACCCACCCAGGCGAGCCTATACAAAGCCCTACCAGGTAAAAGTTTCGTTTACAAAGTAATTATAGCAACGAAATAATAGTTAGGTACCGCACACAAAAAATAAGAGAATAGAAAACGGCAGCGGGAAGGGTGAATGAGGTCATAATAGAAATCATGCTGTTTGTCATCACGGCATACGAGTCGGTTTTATCAAGCAGACAGGCAGCAGAAATTTAGCATATGACAACTCGAGTTACTTACGTTTTAAGGTCGCTCAGCGAGCTATGGAGAGGGCTATGTTCGGAGTTTCTCTGAAGGATCGAATCCCAAATGTGGTGATCTGACAGAGAACCAAGGTTATCGACATAGCCCAAAAAATTACTAAGCTGAAGTGGCAGTAGGCTGGACACATTTGTCGCAGAACCGACGACCGTTGGAGTAGACGTGAACTGGAGTGGAGACCACGCCTTGGCAAACGTAGCGTAGGACGCCCTCCAGCTAGGTGGAGTGAAGATATACGCAAGGTGGCTGGTAGCAGTTGAAGATTGAGAGCTGAAGATCAGTGGCGTGCCATTGGAGAGACCTATGTCCAGCAGTGGACGAGAAAATGATGATGATTACTCGGGGTTATATCTGCAATATTCTACCATCTTGGGCTTACCAGGCGAACATGTCTGTAAGCGACGAGACCCTTAACAATATGTTAAGTTCAAATGACAAGGATTATATAAAACAGATACACAGATTTTTGTACAACAATAACATCGTTCTTTGTTAATTTATGTGTTTAAGCACATGTACAAAATACTTGTTCACAAAACTTTGTACACAAACTTAGCTTAGCTTCAGAACTGCCTGACACCCTCGTACCGAAGTCAAAGCACGAACTTTCTTTTGATCTTTGAGACCGGTAATTACATTCGCTTTGTCCAAACTTCAAATTTTTAGAAAGTTGAGATGCGTTTAGACATTATTTATTGCAGACAGACTTTCGTTGCAATTGTAGAGACTTTTTACTTAGAAAACAAAACAATAACCAATTTTAATATCATATTTCTTAAAGTAAATAGCGAGTAGCAGCACTGTATTCTGCCTTTCTAAACGTTGCTTAACGACTGTTTAGTTAAACACTGATTTCTCTCTTTCTATTATTATTAATTTTGAATTAGAAAGACGAAGACGCAGTATTATTTCACTACTCCCCCGCTGAAGAACTTTTATAAGACTTTTTTTATTAAAGCTAAATATATATGTGTATATGTTAAATAGCGATGAACTACTGTATGTAATCTTTCAAAATTAATTAGACAAATTTCTTTAATAAAAAATATAGCGCCAATGTAACGTTACGAACGGAGATGATGGATAAGTAAACTAGTAGGGCGCTTGCAGTCAGCTAGCCCGGAACGTTTGACGCACCTAAGGGCCTATATGCACTGTAGTGAGGAAGGTCCAGCAGTGGATTGTGATTAACTGATGATTGATTATTTTTAAATTTTTGTTTTTAATAAAATGAATATTGAATGGCCTTTGTCATATCTGGTACATTATTTCTGCCGTAAGGCCGTTATTGAGGGAAAAAACTATGCAAACGAATTTGTAAGCAATATTGTAAGAGATCATGAAACCATAGCATTGAATGTTTATTTTCTTATTACGCAAAGGTCCAACAATCAAAGCCTCAGATTTATGGACGTATATATATTTATTCCTGCGGATATCGAATTCAAACCACCAGAGCAGGGTTCGGATGTATAAATTGCCCTTAGCCTGCCATAGATAACTTCCTTACCAACATAAATTCTCGGTAAATAATCTTTGTTATTAGTACTGAGCTATATACTATGTGTTTTCAATTTACTCGAATATCTTAGAAAATATTGATCAGTCATGATAACTAATTCGATTACTCTTGTAAATATTTAGGGTTCTATAGACAGTAAATTCAACTTACCTTATCTTCACAATGTTTACAAAGCTAACCGATATATTTGGTTCTATAAAAATATACTTATAATATATTTTTTGACACTTCTCAACATATGATAGTGTTATTGTATTTATATTAAATCAACATTTGATTTAGATGTAGATGATTAGAATCAATTGATTCCTGATGATTGAATTACTAAATTTAAAACTTAATTCAATTTTGTAATCGAATAAAATGCTTGTTAATGAAAATGAACAAATTAAAAGACAGTCAAAAGCAAAAAAAAGTTTATGATATTATAACTATATATAAACCATAAGAAAAATTCAATAAAAAATTAAATCATGCGCATTTCTTACCAAATATAAATACTATCAGTAATAGTTAGCTGTTGATAAGACTGGCCGTAAAAAAACATTCTTCATGATATTAAACTCTCTAAGCACATTGATCACTTACTATCACACTCACGGTGTATGCACTTGCATTATCATGCATGAACACGAAATCTATTGTCGATGAGGGATGAGCAGATCGTACAATCTCGTCATGGTAATTATCTGCAATTAAACTGCTTCTCATCCAAATGAGATATGGATGGAGCTGAATAAATTCCAACCTACACTATGATGCCCGATCTATATACCTTGATAAGGTTGGTACGGATTCTAGAGTTCATTCTAGTGACAACTGCCGGTAATAGAATTTGCTTACTTGTTATAAATTCAAAGCAATGTCTACAAATATATGATGCCCTCTATTTCTATATCGCAGTGCCGAAACGTAAAGATTAACGTTATTTAATCACCTTATACTTTGGTCATAGATAATTTCTAACTGATATTCAGATGTCAGTCTTTTTATTAAAGAGAAAATTGTAATCTGAATCTCCTTACTGTTTTTGGTATCTTCCTCGTTGATGTTCAGCAACATGTACTAGACTTATAGCATAAGCACAATCGTCAAATTAAGTGTATAGTTATTTGTTGCGTGTTAAAAGCAATTTTGCGATGACTTCACTCAGCTTCATGCCTCGGTACAGCCCTAAGCACCTTTTCCCCGTTAAACTACGATTTAACGTAGCGCTCAGAAAATAATATGAAAAGATAGCAATAATTGGTAAAAGCAAAACAAAAAAGCTGTCAGTAAAATGTCAGTTGAGAGATAAGTGTCACTTTTTGATTGCGTTAGAAAAACCTGTACGTCCAAGTTAAATTTCTCTTCATTGTTTTTTTTTTGCTTTTTGGTTTTATCATTTTATTTGAGTAGCTAAGATATCTTATGTAAGTTTTCGAGTTTTATGTTTATAATTTCTCATACTGTGCGGATTCAAATCTACCATTATTGAGTTGGGTTTATTTGTGAAAGAAATTCATATCGTGTTCGGTAGTGAAGGATAGCATCGTCTAGAAGCCTGCATATGTTGCCTGAAATTATACCACATCTGCATCTGCTTATCTGCATTGTACTAGCTTTTCTTCCAAGCTCTAAACCCTCTCCTCAAGATTGATACCTTTGTTCAGTTGTGGAACATTTACGGGTTGCTACTTAACTTTTCATTAAATTACAGTGTATTCTGAACTCTCTTGAAACGTAGATGACCCAATTGTTACTAAAGGAACACACTATTTTAATTTAGAACACAGCCTTATCGCTGATATTTTAGAAAAAAAATGTGACGAAGTGAACAATCCCAGCTCCAGCGTTATTACATAAATCTAATTCTTTGCGTTGGTAGCAGAAAATTTCATTTAGCAAATGTGTCGTCAACCTTTGCGAGCAAAGTCGTTCTTTTATCAAATTAGTTCCATTTAATTTAATAAAAGGATCATATTAGCAATGCTTTCTGTGATACACGAATCTTATAAAATGAGTGCTATTTTTAATCTTCCTTTAGTATTATATTTTACTGCAAGTATTGCCTCTTTCACTATTAAAGCAGTGAAGTATGTTTGTTGGTACAATAACACCCATATAAATGAAGTACCTAACATAACGAGTCTGTTTAATGCTCCTGTCCTTAGACTTCTGGCTTTATTATGATTATCTGTTTCACAAAAAACTTATGACATATCATAAAGGTGACTATCAAGCAAAACTTTGTCATTTCATTTTTACCAAATATCAGTCAAACTGACTGTGCTTGTTTCATAATTGAGATATAACTAATTCATTAAGATACCGATAATAATAGAACCCCAAAAATACATTGCATTTTGTAGTAATAGAATATTATGTTAAAAAACTAGTACTAGATAACACTATACATATTATATTTGTATAATTTCTGTTAATATATATTGCATTGCAAAACTTATTCATCGCGTATAACCTCATTAGAAATCGACATTAAAAAAAAGTTTAAGTATAGTTTTATTTTGAAGAAAAATTATACATTTGTACCATATGTATAATTTTGAAGTATATGTATAAAAATATATATAAAATGTGCATAATTTTATAATATAGCTAATTTAAAAGTATGAATTATAGTTCTTGTAATTAAATAGCCATAAAAACAGTCATAACTCAAAATATAAAATGTTTTATCGAGCGTTTATTGATAAAGTTAGTTCAGGTTATGTTTGTCTGAAATAAAAACTATCGAACTTTTCCATCCGCCAAATGGAATTAGTTTTACCCCTATAATAGGCGGGTAACCGAATCGAATGTAATTTTTTACGTTCACGAATAAATTTTTATTCGCATTGGAAATATTTTGAAGAGCATTATACTTATAGCATACGAAATATTAGCATATGGGTAAAGGGTATATAGGCCCTTATACGTCGTTATAGAGAGTAATGTTATGACCAGTTTAACTGCTTTATTTTACTAGTGGCTTGCTTGAGTCAATCCCTAGGTTTGGACAGGTTCGAAGTTTTTAATATCAGCATTGAAATTAGCATTGCTTGCACCCCCATGCCTCGGAAAGTACGTAATTATTCCTGCATCTGAATCCTTTTCGGAATAACAGAATGGAACTTTCTATTGACTTTCTTGATTCAAGTCGAGGATTTCTCGCCCCTTAAACTAACCACAACACCAAAGAGAAAGCTCGTTCACTAAATATTCTATCATGAAAATCTTTGTCATTTATAAATTGATATAAATTGATTTAAGTAAAATCTACTTAGCACATAAGCAAACATTATACGAGTCGCGTATACGTTTGATTTCGTAATTAAAATATTTAAATTAGCGGTACAACATGTTAACAATAGTACGCGAACGAACCAAAATTAGCATTCATATTGGCGTTGCCCCTATGATGTAATTAATGCCATTATGCAATGAATATTACACAAATTAAATTATCCAATATTACAATTTGCGTAATAAAGTTAAATTGGTTCAGACTTAGGTGTGAAATTGTACATATAAATTCAATTTGATAATTAAACGGAATTATATCAAGACATGCTACATTTCACTGTGAAATAGTGACGTATTCGATTAAATTAAAACTTTAAATATTAAATATGAAATACTTATATGATTAAAAAAAAAACTAGCTCGCTAGCAGCATTTAATCGGTCAAGTCGATAAGTGCTGTCATGTTTTTTATTAAAACTTGTAAAGTTTTTGCACTATAACTTAAAAGTAAAATTAAATTATATGAAATGTAAAATTATACCTTAACGCAATAGAATTATACTCGTTTCAGAGAATTCCTAATATTACCTTCAATGTACGAGTAAGGATAAAGCTTGGTCTAAGGAATCAGGAACTTACTTGCGGATTTAACAACACCAAGCAGCCTGTGTACCATTGAGCTAATATGGCTTTTTTTTCTCCAATAGGTAGGAGTCTAGGCAAATAGGCCACCTGATGGTAAGTGGCTACCGCCTAACATTGGCCCTGTTAGACATGTTAATCATCGATTACTCAATACGCCACTCACCCTGGAAACGTAGATGACACTCTCACTTTTCAAAATGGAAGACAATAATAATAATAAGTATTGCTGTTTTCGATAAAAATATATAATGAGTAAGTAGTACCTATCCAGACGGGTACCACAACATTATGATATAATAAGCATCAAGATGAACTCAGGGTAGAAATTTTCGCAATAACAATAAATTCAGTCTATATTAATCTGCAATTAAGCAAAGACTTTGATAGCCACTACGATAACGAACGAGAGTTACTCTGATCCGAATTGAATATTTCAATTTTCATAAATAAGTATTTATTTAAAAAAAAAAGGTTTATAATGCGATTCAATACTCGATGTACATAAGAAATATAACAAGGAACTTTCATTCGAACTAATAAATAAGGTAACTTCAAAGAAAATTCATAATACCGTCTTACCGCAAAACTCAAATATTCTGAACTTGCTGTCCCAGTTCCGTAAGGGCTTGGTCAACGTGCGTAAGCTAGAGGGCCTTGTAAGAAACCAAAATTTTAAATACAATTTTTTCAATATGTTATGAAAATATTAAAGAAATTTATTGAAATAATAATAACTAAATCTAATATATATTATATATATATATATATATATATATATATATATCTGATCTGTGTGAAGCGACACCGATATTATTTAAAAATCATAATACATTAAGGGCAATGAGTTTTGTTTAATTATTATTGCTTTTATATAAAAAAAAAAAACATAGTACCTCATTTTACCATAGTTGATAAATTCATTAATTTCCAGGTTTTGTGATAAAACGGTGTATATGACATTTATTTTGAATAACATTTTCATCACACGTTATATTGTGTCAGCAGAATTTGAAGGTCAATTGTATATCGTTCAAAGTACCTAAATTAAAACTGATAATCTTGATGATTTAATATAAATATAAGTGTATTGAATTTTTGTTTCATCAATATTGATATTGATCGTAGTAAGTAAATATTTCGAATGAAAAGCAGAAAGAAATATTTCTTATTTGAATCTGATATCGCTGCCGCTTCCGCTGCCGCTTCCGCTGCCATTCCCGCTTCCGCTCTCATCGGTACTTTGTCTCTATTTAGGGCCTAAGCTTCTTTACTAGCTCCTCTCGCATTCAAGGCTCGCGGGCTTGTTTGCTCCGCTATTATTCGATGTTTGCTCTTACTTTTGTCAAGATACATGCACCCGGCGAAATCTTTTTGCTGGTTTTTCGTGTGAATGTACATCGTGGGCCTATTAGGGCTATTTTTAAATAGGGACGTGCTTTTGAAATGTAAACAATGATTCTTTTCAAAATGTCTTCACGTTTTTCGCTTGCGACGTTTACTTTATGATTTGGCGTTTCGATAACATTAAAAACAAAAAACTTGCATTTTAATCTATTTTATTGTTATTTTAAAATTGCATCTATTTACAATCAGTTAACTAGAACTGCTTATTACTGAATTTACTATTCATATAGGTATCTTAATTATGAGTGATTTGTAATTCAAATCAATGGGAATTGAGTGGCTGCATTGCTACCATTCCACGGGGTCATAATTTGCACAATAGGTATTTTTAAATTGGATTGGTATATACTTATTTAAGGTAATAAGGCACAATATAAACTAAAATAGCATCATTTGATGCAGTTTTTTTTTAATTAGTCAATTTGTAAATAATAGTATATTGTAAAGTAGCAGAGACATACTAATACTTATATATTGTAAAATACATAAGCAAAAATATATATCCGAAAGAACGTACTGAAAAAAAATAGATGTAACGATATTGCGAGAAAAGAGGCATTTGTCGAAAAGGCATGTACATACTCGTATATGTCCATCAACAATGTTCGTTTGTTCTCCTTAAGATGAGAGCCATTGACCTAACAAATGTTGACTTACGGACTGTAATTATAAAACTGTCGATGTATATTTGGAAGATATCAAATTAAGCGGTAGTTCTACTAAATTTGTTTCGAACAAACGCACTAAATGATTTTGTGTTATCATTGTATTTAAAGTATAAATAGCTTGACTTTAGTTACATTAGGAGGTCCTAAATTCAAATCCCAGATTGGGCCAGTAAAAAGTTATTGTTAAGTTTTTTTTTTTCGAAAATTCTCAATAGCAGCTCGGAGTCTGCAACTGGATATTGTATACAGTCCCGTGCCTCGGAAAGCACGTAAAGCCGTTGGTCCTGCGTCTGAATTATTTTCGGTCGTGTCGGATTGCCGTCCTATCGGATTATGAGAGGGAATAGACAGTGCACCTGTGTTTGCGCACACATTTGTGCACTATAATATGTCCTACAGTTTGCTAATCTCTCTTGAGATTGGCCGTCGTAGCCTAAAGCGGTCTGGAGAACTTTACCTTACCTTATTGGTTAATTTAACTTCTTCTTCCTTATAACTTCAAGACGACTTATTCCTTTTTAAACCTTATATAATTCAATATATCTCAAAAACTAACAAATTACAGATTTTCTATAAAAAAATCATTCCCTATTTTATAATCTCTTTAGGGTGCAAAAATAATAACTTTTTTTATATAATAGGTAGGCGGACGAGCATATGAGCCACCTGAGGGTAAGTGGTCACCAACGCCCATAGACATTGGCTTTTACCCCATCTATCGAAATAACTACGAATTCCTTTGAGTACTTTATGAACACAGGTTTGTAAAATTTTCCGAACTATTTCGATAGATGTCGCTTTTTGGAAAATAAGGAACTGGCAGGTTATTTTTTACTTCAAGGTATTAAAAGGAAAACAAAAAACATGAAAAGGTAAAATTAAGTTTTATACAATTATTTGTAAGGAAAGTAAAAAAAAACAAACAACTACATACATCCAGCTTGTTTTACAAGTTTTGCAAGAAAAATTAGTATATGTTTTTGTATATACACAACACCTAATGTTTCTAACATTTTACCGTCGCCAGAGATACCACCCACACATCACGTATTCTACCGCCAAACTTGTTAACGTATTGTTGCGTTCCAGTTTGAAGCGTGAGACGTTTGAAAAGTCTAACTACAAACGGGCACAAGGGACACAACATTTTCGTTTCCACTTTAAAACGTATTGGCGCTGTAGGAATACAGTGCCATATGCTTATATGGGGGTGATGACCACTGACCATCAGGTGCTCCATTTGTCTGTTCGTCTACCAATTTTATAAAAGAAGCTTTATTAATAAAGGCTTACTAAATAACTAAATTTCTGCGGTAGGATCGGATTGTAATCTTCAAAATTTGTAAGCATTAATATTTTAAGTATTTTTATTTTTTTATAATTTTGGTAAATGTCTCCATTGTAAATGAAAGCTAGAAGCCATTATTGATCAAAGAAGGATCAAAAGAGGAAATCATGAAATAAAACAATAGTCAGAAGTATAAGTTATAATAAAATTTTATATAAGTAAATTACAGCATTTTAATAGATATATAAACTAGCACAGTGTTCGAAATATATAATATATTGTGAGCATAGTTAGTTAAAGATACAAATGGCTTACATCGTATTTATTATTTGCATCGTCGAAAAATGAGATCGATTTACTATACGAGTGATACAAAAATTCTTCCCCTTTAATTACTGTACCACTCGCATCTAATGACATCATGAAATTATCTAAGATGCCTTTATTGATTACAAATTATTCATAATAAATGATCTACTCTTTTCGTTATTTCGCTTGTGCGTTTTGCGATACATTTGGTCAAAGCTTCAATGGTGCGACGAAGCCTTACCTAATATGTGTAAATTTCCCCATCTTTACACATTATTCTCAATATTAATTAGGAAACACTAAAAACTAAACAAATACAGGAAATAAAATACTTAGAATCGATTCACAACTCTCTCTCATAGAAATGGCTAACGAGAAGCTACGTCATTTCAAATCATAGCTAAGAGTCGAAATTCTTATATTGAAAGCGGCATCGAAGCTTTCATTATCTAATCTACTACTGTCTTAAATCAAAACTCAGATCACTCCCGTCGAAGGAGGTGGTCCCCGTAAATATATAGATCTAATTTATCTGCTTACTTCGAACTGTGACCTAATTAAACATCTAAGGCAGGGAATCACAAATCTAGCATTCTTATTAGGTTTATCAAAAAAGAAGATCAATTAGAAACGATGAGCTAAGACTTAAATTTAATAATAGACTTTAAACTATTTTACTACGAAAATGCCAAAAAGCGAATCATCATTGCCAAAAAAGCCAAAAATCTTCACTCATTATCTATTTAGTTAACTATGGATACATTTGAATATATTTATTTAGTGCTCTATACTTAATATTAGAGAAGTGTCCTTTTGAAACGAGAGTGATAAAACTATTTGACGATAAATCTATGTGTTATATATTTTAAAATTTGTTTTCTTTATATATTATAATTAATGATCGACTTCACGCATTCAATGTAGAGGCACTTATCAAGTGGCTGATTATGACGAATGTAATAGTGCACATTATTGCTACAATATAGCAAGAAGTCTTAATAATCGAATAATATAAGCTAAATATAATGTCGAAGTTTATCACAAATATCGTAAGCATTTGGACTGAATATCGTTTCGATTGGAGTCGAAACAATTGAATTTGTCTCAAACTTGATTTTTGACTAAACTTCTATATTACTCCATCCTAAATATATGTCACTCCATCTAATAGATATAGATATAGATCTTTATCTTCATATGTTTTTTTTTATATATTGACAAATTTGTTATTGCTTGTATTTATATTATTATGTATTTAAACATCTGGTGCTCGTATTTCAACGGTAACAGATGTAGGTCCCGGAGCAGTTGGTGATCTGAGTGTAGCAGATCTTAGAGAGGTTGCAGAATGTCCACTGCTAGTTCTTGACCCGCGTCTAGATCCTGAATTAAAACAAATTATATTAACATTGAAAAAAACAATTATAAAAATGCATGCTTGTCAGCGAACCGTTTTCAAAATTATTATTTCTCATGCCTTAAAATGTATCTATAATATGATTCTGAGCATTTTTTTTTAAATCTATTTGTTTCGTCTAAGTAATGACCTCATAAATTGTCAAAAGTAAATGAATTTAAGCAGTGTCTAATTTCTTAATGTTTTATCTATTATTCAAAAAGCTAAATTAAAATTTACATTATCAGTGTCTTTGGTTTTTAATGATTTCAAATGATTACTAGCCACCAATTTACAAAGTAAATTTAAAATTTTGAATTTAAATTATTCATGCTTGTGTTGGTTTTTTGGTACTTTCATAATTCTAGTATTTTGGAAATCCAATTTAACTATAATATATTAATGATAGCTAATATAAAAGTTGAAAGTAATTTTCTAAGTATTTTCATCGCAATCAATGCAGTGGATAAATATCATGCATAAATACCAATACTTTCAAGTACATTAATTTATTGCGTTGCAAATAAAGCATAAATAAATTATATTACAAATAACCTGAGGTTTTTCGGTGTAGCTGATGGCTTTGGTGAGGACGTGCTGTTGATAAATGAAATAATGTATGAGTCACGTGACATTCATTGGATAGGATAAATAAAAAACAAAGTGAAGGCGAAGCCACATTTAAATTAAAAATAATTTGGTAAACAAGTTTTACTATATTATATTAAAAAATAATAACAAATCAAACATTAAAATAATTAAAATAGTGCACAGATAATATATTTGAATAGGTATGTTAATTAGGACTTATCTTTTTATATTTATTGGTTTTTTCATAACACTTAAATTTAATTGCACGTGTTGTTTTTAATTTTTTTTATAAGTGTGTACAAATATAATAAGGGTAATAAATACAATAAAACCAAGCAAATAAAAATTACACATCGATATAAAACATATGACAACGAATAATAGCGGTAAACCTGTTAGCGATACACATCAAAGAATTAAAAGATAATTATAAAAACAGATAAGAATCTTCAAAATAGATGCCCTAAATACCAGGACTCGGTGAATGGGGTCTGAGTTCTTGTTGGCTGGCTTGCCTCGAAGGAGGACGCACGCTAACGCGAGAGCCACGCCGATCCTGAAATTAATTCAAAAAATTATTAATCAAGTTGAAAATCGTTATATAATCGTTATATTTAACAGGATTATATGTAAATTTAAACTGCCGGTTCCAGTCTATTTTGGAATAGAGTATGTATAGACTGACGAGAAACTCGATAGTTTCAACCGTTTCAAATACAATTAATATACATATGGATAACAAAGAAAAGGGTAATATCATTTGTATATTAAGGACACCGTCGGCGTAGTCCTGCGTTATAATCATAATGTCAATACATTGGTATTGTGAAAGGCCTAGTCGTTACAAAATACAGTATAATAAATTATTGTTCCCATTGTTGTTAAGTTTTATCATATTCAACTATAATTGGAGCCGTGGAAAATGTTTCAATTATTAAAAAGTACCTAAATACACTAATTTGCTAAAGTCACAGAGTATTTTAAATAAGTAATTAGATTTATATTTTTAAAGGATTTATATTTAATATGATTAAGTTTTATAAAAAATAATAAATTTAGTGAATTTATTTTACCGATTCACGTTACATGTATTGTCTTCCAAGTATATAGTAATTTTCAAACAATGAATAGAATGAGAAATTATTGCATGTTAAACAAATATCTTGAGTTTTACTTCGTCTTTGATAGCAGACTCGGAATTTCCGATAAATTTCGAGGTAATTAAGATTCCCTTTACTTAAGAAGTAAAGTAATAAGATAATACTAATATTAAAAAGTTATCAAAGTCGTTTGTAGTTTGTCTCGAATTTGACTTGTCAAAAATCGTCTAAAAAAATGTTTTTTAATCGTTTATGACTAATAGGTAGACAATTATTAGATAGTATGACTCGAAAACGTAGTGATTTTAAACTTTGTATGACAAAATCATTGAACTCCTGGTAAGCTTACTTTTTTAAAGTGATTCTTGAAATGTCTTAATTAGTAAATAAATAATGCAAGTGTTACCTGAGAGTGCAAAAGTTTAGAATCCCGTAGCAGTGAGACGTTCATTAGTCGAGGATTCGGTGTATTGAAAATGGTGCGGTTTTCCCTCCATCTTGCTCTGAAAACATTATGTACAGAATAATAAGATTTTTTTTATATATAAAATAGGAAAACAGATGGACAGCTGGGCTACTATGGTAAATGGTCATGAACAAATAATAACCACTCCTTACGTCACCAATGCACATCCAAACTTGGGTTGTTATGTTCCTTGTGTCTGTTACACTGGGTCACTTACCCTTCAAACCGCTCAATAAGAAATGAGTGGGTGGTTGGTACCACCTTACTGGTAGTAAGGGCTTGCAGAAAGAATGTTTTCCAATTCACCTAATGATATTTCGTTTAAAAAATATATATCACGTTTCCTTTGTGTATGACGTTTGAGTTTATCATAGCACGGGGGCGATATAGAAAAAAAATTGCCATGATTTTAAATCAAAATCTGTGTAAATCAGTGCTTGAAAAGAACTTAACAGCTATTCCTAGGTAGCATTTGAATACTGACTGACTTTATTCCTTCCTTCAAACCGAATGACTTTGAATCTTAATGACGTAATAAAAACCACCAATGAAGATTGATTTAAGTATGTATCTTAAAGTGGTGCTCCTAACTATCGTCGTATTTGTTATTTCGTTATATTCAGTTGAGTTCTGTTGTATCTTTTTAGTTTTATAGAGATTTGTAAATGTTTTCATTTGTTTTTCATACAATGTATGTCCGCCTTTACGTAATTTCTCCAAATTTATAATTAAGCGTTAATAAATAATCAATATTGAAATAAAAAATATTTATCTTTGTTTAAAAACTGAATGATTGAGAAAATAATTAATGAATAAAATAATATTGAAAATTTACCGGCTAAAGAGACGAAGCACGACGCAAATGATGACGAACATCAGAGCCATGCCAACCAGCACACCAATCATAGCAGGGTCCAAAGTACGAGTCGATTCTTCAATTTGTTTCACCGCTATAAAAAATATACTTACATTAGACTTTATAATTTTTTTATATGATTCTTTGTCATATAGGGATCAATTATCACCTTATTTACCTGATGTAAATTAACTATTGCTTGTATTTACAATTAATATTTTTGACTCTAATTTAATCTATTGTTCAATATATAGAACCTATTAAGTGTGATACTAGAAACTTAAAATTTGACTTTCTTATGTATTAGACATACACATATTACAATAAGTAATAGTATTTAATCGATGTTCAGAAACTTATTTATAAGAAAATGAAAATAGTGTCATAATTATATGATACATCATATTACTTACGATTACAAGCGAAACCGCCATCGACTGTCAACTCAGCGACCATCTCGTACAAGCAGACGCAGCGCTCATTTCTGCACTCAGTCATGAGAACTGCCTCTTCGCATTGTTGGTTGAATGAACACGTCTCATTGATTCCAGCCGCTGGAACAGTTCATGACATTTATGATGAAAAAGATAAATTATTATGAAAAAAGGTCATATGATAGATTTTGGTTATGGTTATGGTTAAGAATTACTGACTTATAGCGCACAAGTGTGGCGCAAGCTTCCTATTTTTTCACTCTCATCCATAACCCGACACAATCAGAATTCATACATTTCATAATATTGTTATTATTATTTGTTTTTTTTTATGTAAAAAGGCACAAGTCCCTACTGTCAAGTAAATAGTATAAATCATTTCTGTTTGGCAGTAAATTAAATATTAAGTTAATGATCTAGAGCTTGCACGAAGCCCTACCACCTATAGGTAAGTAAATTACGATCGGCTTAGTGGCTTAGTTAAAACGCTTAGGTTACAAGAAGGCAGGCTGATTCACTTTGGTATTTTCAATATTAGCATAGACAAGGCAAATATTTCATAAACGCTAAACAATTTAACTTAATAGTCTGTTAGATATTTTACTTTGTTTCAATTTGCAGAGAGCTTGTTATAATCTATTAACGTAGGAATTTCTATTTAATAAACGTACCATTTTTAATGTTTTTGGATATCAAGTCACGAACATTTGAAATGTGTTTTTAGAATATAAAATGTTTATTATTATTATTCCTAGAACATTAAATGCTAATGTATTATTATTAAGTACCCTAAAGAGCCAACATGCCCCAGTAGTTAAGACATGCCCAATGGGATAATCTAGCCTAAGTTGTCTGCCACATGTGTGGCTCGACCTCCTCCACCAACCAGCATTCGATTGGCGTTGTAGAATTAATTCTTCAAAAACCTCCACACTATGGTAGGAGGCCCTAACCCAGCAGTAGGACATTTATAGGCTGTTAGGTTAAATAGTCTACACGTGTACTGAAGAAATAATTAACGTTAAAGAATAATTAAGCAATCTGATTTATTATACTTATTAAGTCTTGAACCAAGGAAGACATAAAATATTTATTGAAAAAAATGTGTTTACTAAGTGTAAATTACCATTTAAAAGAAATCTCTTTTGGAAATCTAAATACAAAGGAAATTATTAACAAAAAGTTTGACTTTGATATTCAACAAAAAAAGAAAGATAATAAAAAGAAATATAAAAATTCTAAAGATTGATTTAATAAAATATATGCCAGAACAAAATATAATCGTATTTATAGAGGAAAATAATTGTTTAAACGAATATTATAAGAAATTGGGTGAACTGAAGGTTCAATTAAAGCAAATAGAATTGAAACTTGATTTCTTAATATAAATTCCAAGATATATCTGAAAAAATATATATAAAGTTATTTTTAAAGAACACCAATATTGTATTATTTTATAGTAATATTTTTCTTCACATCATATTCAAATTTATATTCGTTATATATTATTAATGGAATAGTCTATTTACCGTTATTAAAGGCGGACTCTTATTTTCCAAGTTAATATAGATATGAAAACCAGTGGATTTGTGGTGAGTGAGCCAGTTTAATTACAAGTACTAGGGTTACTAGGTTGGTGGCGCATTTCTGGTGTAAGAAGTCGTTTTTATTGATAAACTTGTGCTTAGTGTATATGGTCGGGGGTGATCAATCACTAATAAACAAAATAAATAAAAACGCTTTTAAAATAATTTAATAAAGGTAAATTATTATTACGAATTTTAAACTTGAATAAGAATGAAATAGTCGTGAATAAAAATATAGAGCGACGAAATAACGCGGTAAGTTGCTTGAAGCGCTACAATTAAGCTAAATAGCGCCACGAAATTACTGTATAGTGTAAAATATGTATATGACCGATTCAGAGACAATAGAGACCAAATTGAAAAGGAGAGACTCGGGGATTAGTAACCGCGAACTCTATTATATTATTACATAAAATCGTTTGAAAATTGTACATATCGTATATTATGTAACTATATAATATGTATAGCACAGGTTTTCTTAACTGGCTCATTGCTTACTTTTTTTTTTGTTTTTTTTTTTCTATAAAGAGTTAATGCTTAAGATTAAGTGATAAATTATATTATGATAATAATTCGTCTCGTGCTTGACTGTGAAGTAAAACATCGTGAGGAAACCTGCATGTGTTGAATTTCGCTGAAATTCTGCCACATGTGCATTCCACCAACCCGCATTGGAGCAGCGTGGTAATAAGCTCCAAACCTTCTCCTCAAAATTCACAGGGACATTCACAGGCTGTTACTGAATATACGTAGTAATTATGTCAATGTGTTTTAGTATAGTTTACAAGATCAATCTAAAATTATCGATAGAAAATACATTCTGAATTAGTGCTAGTGATGTTTACTATGTTGTGAGTAGTCTTACTTAAATAAAGTATATTACGATTTTCAATTTTCAACCTAAATTATTATCATTCTTTGTGAGAACGTGGATCATTCATTCTACCTTGTTGTCTTTGAAATAAAGCTTATTTTTGAACGTGCAAATAAATCGCTGTTATAAAATTATATTAGCTTTAATTAGAATTCAACTCTATTTTCATTTACAGTATTACTGTACTATAGCACAATGAAATTAAACCACCGTACTGCATTAAACATAAGGTCTATAATGGAACGAAATAATAACAACAGTTTCAAATATATTTTAAAAGCATAGTGTGGATACAACGACCTGGCACGAATGATTACTATATTGCATTTTATACTCATAGAATGAAGTAGCGACACGCGACGGTCTAGTTCTCCACTGTTTAATCGATGTAATGCATTTAATAAATTAATACTTCATTTTTTGTATTAATATAATTTATTTATAATATAAATATATGAATACAAAAAATAAAGTATTAAATTATAAAAAAATTACATCGATTAAATAGATCGGGCCAATAAAATATTATTGGGTTTTTCTGTCGAAAATTATCAGTAGCAGCTCAGAGTCTGGAAGTTAGTGTGTGTGAATCAAATGATAATGTTTCAATAAATTGTTAATAATAATTAATTAACCCATGATTTAATAGATCGTTATTTGTTAAAACAAAACCGTCCGTGAGTTTCAACCTTTTAGTTTTATTTGTGCTGTTTACTAAACATTGACCTATTTATGTAAATGACAATAATTAATAGCCAGTTTAATGTGTCATGTTAAGCCAGCCGTATTTAGGAATTAGTTACGCTATACGTTGTTCATACAACTTTAGAAATGCATTTGTTTTAAATTCATTAACTATAAGTTTTAATCAAAATTAATGATAATTATAAAAAAAAATATATATTTTTTTGTAATAACTAAATGGAAAACTTATTAACTTATATACAAAAAAAATATACCAAAGGATGCTGCGCGTTTCAAAGACACGAACGAAAGTCAAAAATACAATTTAAAATTATCAAAATCACAATTTCAAATAATTCCTTTTAAAAGCAAAATATACTTTTTTTTATAATGACCGTGTTACAAATACCATAAGTATATAATACATGGCCGAGCACAATGTTTGCCACCCATTTTGCTTCATGCTAAACGTCATAGAATCACATAAAAACATTTTACGAAGACAAAATAAACTGGGTTACTGGACTTCCTAAATGCGTTCCATCGTAACTGCATTAATTGTTACCATATAGATAGTTTTTTTTTACGATGATTTTAGTTAAGCCTAAAACTATAGATAAAAAGCTTTATAAATGTTGATCATTTTCGCTCGTAGAGACAGGCACTTTAAGAAACATAAGTCACTCCGTACAATATGCAGGAACCGATAACACATAAGTCTTCTTTTTTTTAAATAAGTTGGTAGACCGGCAATAATATGCCACCTGAATGTAAGTGGTGGCACTTGCCTATAAACATTGGCACTGTAAAAAATATTAACCACCTCACTTTACCAATATGCCACCAACCTTGAGAAATACACACAATCACATAAACCACGTATTGCTGTTCGGTGCTAGTATATATGATGAGCGTGTAGTTCCAGGCGGACTTGCACAAAGCCTTACCACCAAATAAAATAAACCTTTAAATCATAATACGGCAGCACGAAGTTTTGATGTCCATATCAGTACAGTTGTGAATTTAAATCATACGTAAATTTCTGCAACCCTTCAAAAAGATCTAATTCGAAATACTCCTATTCAATCTTTGTAGGCCGCATAAATGCATAACATATTCGCATTGTAGACGATTCAAAAGATATGGAACCTTTTTGAATATGAATATGAAATGAAATTATAAACGTAACCCACGAGAACAAAGCACAGTTGTGTAATTAAGTTAGATGTAATTATTCATAAGTAGAAGCATAAAATTTCGTGTCAATTACTTCATTGTACAAAATATGCTTGAAACATAATGAAATTTTATCTAAAAAACAGTTCACTAAACTTTATAATAAAATAAAAACAACGTTAATACAACACTTACTACGAACGCAAATTGACGTCTACCAGGTATTAATAGGTACAGCTTTTTTAAATATATACGTTATTAAGATACTTATGAAATGTATACAGCTTGGTAAATCCTTGTTTTCTATTAGTAATTACTAGAAACATTGAAATGAGATGAGTGACTATAACACTCGTAAGCACCACTGAATTTTTGTGCTTATAATTCATCTCGTGCTCCATAGGAAGAAAAACATCGTGAGAAAATCTGCATATTGTTTTGCATGTAAATCTTCCCCATATATATGCACCAACCCCACAAAAAGAGAGTCCTTAGCCCTGCGGTGAGACATTCACATGCTACTTTATTTTTTTATTTATTTAATTTTATTAATTAATAGAAACATATTAAAATCAGAAGGTTATATCATAGACTAATATCATTAATTGCATAAATATTGTTTTTACATAATTACGTCATACACCACGATGTTAATAGTATTCTGAACATTGAATGCATTATTCAAATATCCGCTTACACCGACGGAACCATATTGGAAGCATTAGCATGTCTGAATAGGCTTTACGTCGATATTATATGACTGATGAATGGATTTTCAATATATAATATATCGTCTTAAGCTTTTATATAAAGAGTCTTACTTTTTAAGATAACATTCAAAATTATGTTATATCTAAGATTAATTTTCACATAAACCTGGTAGGACTTTGTGTAATTACGATTGGGTAGGTTTCACATACTCATAACATATTCTACCGACAAACAATAATATTTAGTGTCGTTGTGTTCTAATTTGGTTTGTGAGTGAGACGGTGTAACTGCAAGGTACTTGACACCTTGGTTCCCAAGGTTGGTGGCGCATTGACGATGATAGTCAATATTTTTTACAGTGCCAATGTATTTAGGCGACTGTGACCAATTATATTCACGTTTTCCATTTGGCATTTCTGTTTTTTTTTTAATTTATTACGTAAGAGGCCACCTGAGTAAGTGGCCCATTTATTTTTAATAAACTTCAATGACAATAGAATAATAGTGTTTCCAACCATAGTCTAACTTAACGTGCTAATCAAAGTAGTTGCTCAGTTCGGTATACGCTAATTGTTTTGCCTCGTTGATGTTAGATATAAGGCCACTGACACCGCGGTCCTGGGTTCGATTCCCAGGTTGGACCAATAAAAAGTTATTGGGTTTTTCTCTCGAGAATTTTCAGTAGCAGCCCGGAGTCTGGAAGTTGGAAGTGTGTACCCTCCCGTGCCTCGGAATGTATGTAGAACCGTTTCGCGCGAAATGTAGAACGTCCTGCGCCTGAACTCTTGCCGATCGTATCGTACTTCCCTCGAATCGGATTTTGAGAGTTAGGAAATAAAAACTGTACCTGTGTTTGCGCACCCATTTTTGCATGTATAATATATCCTGCACATTTAAGGTTAACATCTCTTGAGATTTGCCCTTTGGCCGAAATCGGTCCGGAGGACATCATCATCATCATCATCAATTGACGAAACAAATATTATAGTTTTAAATATAGACTTACGTTTTCCACACTTATCCACATAGTTGGTGACGGAGAACTCTGGATGGCAGCGGCAAGTCTTCTGCACGCTGTCACATATGGAATCCGCAAACCCGCATTCTATCCACGTAGAACATCCATCACCATACATGGCCCCTCCGCGTTTTGATGGATCTGTAATTAAAAAACATGTATTATTTTTTTAAAGTTTTTTTTGGATAAGTAAACAATACATAATATTTATTTGAAAAAACGTTAAACCGTATGGCGGCTTGTTTCAGCTTCTTGTATTTATAAACGGTTTTTTTTCTCACAATCCTAACTAATATTGAATGTGAACTTGACTTTTATTGCCACGATTTCACACTTACTTAATCAATCATACGTGTTCTCAGAGGCACCTACATAATAGGACATAAGGTTACCAAATCTCGTTAAGTCAGATGATTAAAAAAAATCTTGGTACTCATTCATCTACGTTGCATAACGAACTTCTGTGATGTATGTTTTAATATTTTCTTAAGAAGATATGCCTTATTTATTATCCTCTTTGATCACTATTAAAATATCATAAAATCATTCGTGTCAAGAGAAAATGCACGTATGTTAATAACTTGTGGTAATACAAACGTGGTAATAAAAAGAGAACCACGTCAAACAATAATTGTTAATTTATCGTTTACTAAAAACAAACTTCACAGAAATTTTAAGCAACGTAGCTACTTTAACCGCACTTAAAAAACGCCAGCTAGAATTGTCGACATTTTTAAAACGACTACAGTTTTCGAAGTTTGTTAATCCCGACAGATAGTGTGTTAGATTAAATCGCAGTTAAGCAGAATGTATTTAATCCAGCGCGGTGAAACTTTCCACTAGTTCGTTATTTGAAAGCCTTTTTTTTAGTAAAAAATACCAAATCATTTAGAATTGGATTTGACCTTACTGGATTTGTTAAAATATATAAAACTAGCGACCACGCAGTGTTTACGGAAGCGTAAAACAGAGCGAACCTATTGCAAATCAAAGTGGCTTGTAAGAGAATTTTAAAAACATATATGAACCTTAAATAAATGCTTAAATATATAACAGTTTATTGTTAATAATTTATTGACATTTTGTAAATATTTTCTAGAAATGTTAACTGATAATGATTTTATTTCACTGTAGCGGTTTTATATTTATTGATGATTTTTGAATTTTTCCTCGCTTTGAAATTCTCAATTTTTTGTACTATCTATAAGTCGAAACTAACTTTAGTGTATGTATTAGAAATGATTGTTGGGTTCAATATAATACCATAGTGTGTTTCCAGTAATAAATTTTAAAAAAACCTTTTGCGGTCCAAAAACAGTGTACAAGTATGTGTGCAAACTCATGCCACGCCCTGTCTACAGCTAAGCATTTCTTGCCCGAAAAAGTCAATAGCTACATAAATCGATATCATGAGCGGGATTTGAACCCAGGGCTTCAGGATCCAAAGCTTATTTAGCTACTCAAAAAACTGACGAGGCAGTTATAAGCTCAACGAAAAATCTATATTATAATATACAAAGTTTATTAAAAAATGCATGCTCACCGAACGCATTAGCGGTGGTAATCTCGAGCTCGGCCGAGCAGGGCCCGAGCGCTATCAGCGCCACGAGCCCGGCGAGCACGGCTCGCCTCGAGCGCTCGGCCCGCATGCCGCTTACTACGTCCCCGTCACATACCAACCAACCCTCTGAAAAATATGTAAAATATCAGTATAATTATAAATTTGATTCCTTATCAGTAAGCCTATACATGACTAATTGATCTAAATATTTTTATACCTTATAATATACTAAATATAAGGACGTTAGTTAGCTATTTAATGAGATCGACGACACGAAATATGAATTATACAAAAAACATAAGATTAAATCATCAATCATTTTAATGTTATATATATAAAAAATTGCGTGTGAACTCGCAATTTTTTATAACAAGATAGATAATTCCAGTGTCGTTCGAATCAACTACAAATCACATACACTGTCTGATTGAATAAATTATCTTTTTGAGAGATTAAAACTAAATTAACTAACTAATCAAACACGCCATTCGAATTTTGAACTGATTTATCTCCTGTCGCATATGACGTTCACACGCAATTTTTTTTTATAACAAGATAGATAATTCCAGTGTCGTTCCAAATTCGAATCACATACAATGTCTGATTGATTAAATTATCTTTTTGAAAGATTAAAGCATAATTAACTAACTAATCAGACACGCCATTCGAATTGTGAACTGATTTATCTCCTGTCGCATATGACGTATGACGTATTTCAAATAAGGCTTAGTGCAAGCTACAGGCCTACGCCCAATTATTGCTGATGTCGACGTTATCAATTTACCTCCATATACAACATGCAACATAATTGTAGCAATAAAAATCAAATGCCCTCTTTTTAAAATCATATCTATGAATACCAGTTTTAATGTCCATAGCGTGCGTTTTTTGAGTCCTAATAATAATAACTGTATATTGTATCATAAAAAACAATGAGTTTATAGGAGTTTACAAATTGATGACGGTGACGGATTTCGGCCATGGCGGCCAATATTAGGAGTGATGATCCAACTACGCATTATATTATAGTGAACAAATGTGTGTGCAAACACAGATGCACTATCTATCCATTCTCGTAATTCGATGGAATGACAATCCGACACAACCAGTAAAAGTTCAAACGTTGGACCAACGACTTCAGTTTAAAGATCCTTATTATTACTCAAAGAACATACAGTTCACTTAAAGAGCAATTTAACAAATTTCACATAGTAAAAGGGGGTAGACAATCTTAAATAAAAAAATAAAAAAAAATGATAGAAAATGTAATGTTATGACAAAATACAGTAAAAATCAATGACCAGAAAAAGAAACTAACAATAAAAAGAACAAAAAATAAATAATAAAAAAATAGACTTGAGTATGTCACACTTCCGTGCCATAACGTGCTATTCGAGGCACGGAAGTATACCCACTTCCAACTTCGACTCCAGGCTGTTGCTGAGTAGCAGAGCCAAACATACAAACTAGATATATTTCTTTTATTTTATGAAAATAATTTAAATTTTGTTGGAATATTAATATATATTTTTTTTTATTAATTATCTGTTTTGTTCTCTTTTATTATTTTTTTCATTATGACATTTATGTTACATTTAGATATTTTAATATTAAACTAACTTTTTTATTTTTATGTTTTAGAGTAAGTGATTGTTAGTAAACTAAATGAATTAATAAAATATATACTTGGTAGAACTAAATCCCAAATGCGTACGATATAATCTAACACAATTGAAAAATATGGCCGCGTTATTTTCCTGCATGTAGTAACATGTAGTCACTTGTTTTTCACCCGAGAGATTCAGAATGCGATGAAAAAACACGAGCACCCTTGTAATTTTTTTCACTTTTGCACAATCATTTTTTTTTTAATTTTAATGACCTTATGTAATTAAATAACTTAACGTCAACTTTCAAAAATTAATGCTTTTATGTCACGACACTGGTACTTAAGCTAAAATCAAATGAAAATATTATTTAATTCTAGTGTTCTCATAAAGACCCTTTAGAATTATCACGTCATGTACAGTATTTAATTAATGTAAATATATATATACCATTGGTTTAGTTACACTTTTCCACCATTTTAATTAAAGCTAATCAAATAACAACAATTAAAATAAATATTCTTGTTGAAAATCAACAAATATATATATATATATATATATATATATATATATATATATATATATATATATATATATATATACCGTAACAGCCTGTGAATGTCCCACTGCTGGGCTAAAGGCCTCCTCTCCTCTTTTTGAGGAGAAGGCTTTGGAGCTTATTCCACCACGCTGCTCCAATGCGGGTTGGTGGAATACACATGTGGCAGAATTTCAGTGAAATTAGACACATGCAGGTTTCCTCACGATGTTTTCCTTCACCGTAAAGCACGAGATGAATTATAATCACAAATTAAGCACATGAATATTCAGTGGTGCTTGCCCGGGCTTGAACCCACGATCATCGATTAAGATTCACGCGTTCCTACCACTGGGCTGGTAATACCTTAGGCATTACATTGTTATATTTTATAAAGATATAATAAAATTGTCAAACGTGATAATAAAAGTACTTTAATTAGTCTGATTATATTTTGATAAATACGTCGTGTTTCTCTAAAAATTGATATTTAAACAAAACATCCACTTGCAAGCGCCTTATTCTTATTTAAAAAATGTGGCTTTTATTTTAATTATCATAACTTAGTTTATATTACAAAGGTAATCTAGAATAGATTGAATAACGATAAGGTGACCATGGCACGTTTTTACCTGCTGTATATCTTGTGATGATGTATTGCGTTTGTGTGCAATTAATTTTATAAATAAATTAATATATTTTATAATTACAAAACAGGCTAATGTGTTAATTCAGTCTTTCTTTAGTGATATTATATACGCAAAAGTTTGTATGTTTGGAAGTTTGTTGCTCAATTATACAAAAACGGCATGACTAGGCCCGGCCCTCCTCCGATACGCAGGTATGCCGCGTACGGAATGTAAGGACTTATAATGTATCAGATTGTTCAGAATCGAATCTATTATCTTATTCTAATCTATATCTTTTGATTTTTTTGCCCTATAAGAATGGATTTATATATTGTTATCATATGTTATTAATTATTATAAAATGTAATTAATGTTATATTTTGATTTGACAGTTGATATAAAATTAGTAATAAGCGTGCTGTAATTACCTGTTATTGAAAGTGCAATTGATCTTGTTTAGCCTACATTATGTGTTATTGTGTTGTAATATTGTAACTTTTGTTGGTAGTTCGATATTAAATAAATGAATTTCCTATTTTCCACGGCTCTATATCGGCAAAATCAAAAGGAAAACCGCTTGTTAATTGCAATTTCGTAGAGTATACGCATTGATTAGATTTTACAACCAGCTCTGGGATTAGCTTCAATAATTATTCACACATCCCAGAGGGTTGTAACTTGACCCATTTACTCTGTCAGCTGTGAATTTGAAAATTTAAATGTAGTTTAAACTAACGTCAACTAACTTCTAATTCAAATTTTAGTGACAGCTGGAATGTTCGAAAATTTTCTGATTGAAACTTTATGAAGTGAGACATAATATAGAAGATTTCGAGTCTTGATATTTTTTTTTATAGAATTGGAAGGCGGACGAGCATATGGCGGCCACCTGATGGTAAGTGGTCACCAACGCCCTTAGACATTGGTACTGCAAGGAATGTTAACCATTACTTACATCGCCAATGCGACACAAACCTTGGAAACTAAGATTTTTATATCCCTTGTGCCTGTAATTACACTGGCTCACTCACTCTTTACACCAGAACACAATAATACCAAGTACTGCTGTTGAGTTGTTGCGGTAGAATATCTGATGAATGGGTGGTACATACCAAGATGAGCTTGCACAACATTAATTTTTGTAACAAGCAGAGAAGACAGTAAATACTTTGAAGTAATGCGCGGTTGGTCACAAGACTTGGTGACTGCCCCACAAAATAATTATAAGCGGTGTCACGCATAAAACCAAATCGCTTTACATCATTTAGAGAAAAAACTGGTTCAATTGTAGCTTATTCTTTTAGCTATTGTTAAGCTAAATCAAACTATCATGCATATCATGAGAGCCGAGATGGCCCGGTGGGATCAAATCCGGGCAAGCACAACTGAATTTTCATGTGCTTAGTTTTTGTTCATAATGCATGTCATGCTTGACGGTGAAGAAAAGCATCGTAAGGAAAACTGTATGTGTCAAATTTCACTGAAATTCCGCCACATGTGTGTTCCACCAACCCGCATTGGAGCAGCGTAGTGAAATAAGCTTCGAACCTTCTCCTCAAAAAAAAAGAGGTACCCTAGCAGAGGGACATTAACAGGCTGTTACTTTACTGTAAAACTATCATGAAATGTCAGAAAATGATATGCCATATTTTCTATAACAATTATAACCTTTAAAGGATGCACGCAATAAGTCGGTTTCAACATTTCACGAATAAGATACGAAGAGAATTCTTACAGAAAAGTATTGCGGTATTGTTCTGGAATGTTCTGTTTCGTATTTGAATGGCTCGTGATAGAGACCGGATGATAAACAGTCATCCCTTGTTTTCTGTGAGGTAACAGATAGAATTGAGAACGTGATGTCGAGCGCAGAATTTGAATTGTTATTCGCTTGTAGTGACTCGGTATTGTTAAGCATTATATACACTCTATCTAAATTGAAAGAGTTCATATCGTTCGGATAATATCCGGCTATGCTAACTACCCTACTGTGAAAAAGTGTAAGTAAAAAGGGAATATCTTTCGAAATTACTGTGTTGATAAAACATTATAATCGTATTAAATAAATTTTAACTAACTTTTAAAAGCAATATTCTCAATTAGTCTATATGAGTATTGTATATAATCTTTCTCTTTGTTTTCAGTAGATAAATCTCCAATGTAATCCTATCTCAATTTTATTGGTTTGGGACATTGTTAAATATTTTATTAAACTTATAACAAGGCCAATTTTTGAGGTCAGCCTGTTTGAGTCTATATGGAAAAATATGTTAATCTACTTATTGCTATTTTATAAAGCAAAAAAATATTTTTTTGTTTATATGCTAAGTATTTGCTTTTTACTTTTTTAATTTTATAGTTAAAGTGTATAAGTTTTGACAACGAACACCGATATAAGGATAAATCTAATAGGGTTTTTATAACATCGTTCTTAAACAGTAGAATTATAAAAGAAAATGTATATTTTTTTAAATAAATAAATAACTTTTTTAATAAATAAATCCCTACATATCGAATATTATGATAATTATTAGAGATATTTTGAGGATACAGAATACAAATTGTGTATGTGTACTTGCTCGCTTTGTATTTTATTTTAGACAATTCTGTATTTTTTTATTAATGAAATGCAAAACATAATAAAAAGTGAATCTTATATACTTTTTATAATCCCATTTTAATACTACAGGCAATATTATTCGTTGTTATATTACAATGCTGCTTAAGCATGAAGTAGTGAATTTGTTTTAAATATCACAATTAAGAAGTCTTCAGGCTCATACTAATTTTATTTGATTTCAATTAATAAGTGTTATTAGGTGAACCGTGCAACTGAATTTTAAGATAATTTTTGGTTGTAGCGTAACAAAACATACATTTATATAATCACAAAAACTTCTTATAAGAGCTTACTTGTTTAAGGAATATTTTGATTTTAAAGTAATGACGCTCTGCGCTCGTCCACTATTAAATTTGTATCCTCTAAAAGAACGAATGAATTGACCAAAACATTGTGAAACGTTTGAGCAAGTCTTTATGCCAGTGAAAATTCGGATTCAATCCGACAATAGAGACTACAATGATCTAGGTCAGGCAAATAGAGAAAGCAAAAATGTTTACTTTTTTCAAACGTATGAAACTGCACCTGTATAGCGTAACCAAGCATAAAAAAACCTTTTGCTGAATTGCATTAGCTTTTCATGGTATATTGTTTCGATATTTATAATTATTTCATTTAATTTGTCAACGAATCATAAAATTTGTTTCTTTATAAGTTAATGATTGATTTTTTGACCTAAACACTGTTAATTTGTGAAATTGTTAGTAACTTTCAATTTATTGCAAGTATTGATTGACAACTATTTAAGTTGAAAACACTTTGATATGAATAAAGTCCACTGTCATATTCAAAGTTTTTACTTTAAATACAAGCAAGAGAAATAATATTTATTGGCTAAATCAATAGCCATCAATCTAATATGTTTTATAGAACATGTAGGAACAGGCGAATGGGAGAAAGGAGCAGTAAAAAATATTAAGCATTCCTTACATCGCCGATGAGCCACCCGCTTTAGGATCTAAGATGTTACACTCTTCGTGCTGTAAATTGGCTCACTCACCCTTCAAATCGAAATACAATAATATTATTAAATTAATGCATAGTGGTATTGCTGTCTGATGGTACAATATCTGGGTCCCCCCTAGACGAGTGCACAAAGCCCTATCACCAAGTAAAATGATTCCAATAGATGGAGTTGAACTCATTGCTCTTGTATATTGATTTTTAACACCTTCGCCGGTTTGAAAAAAAGATCAAAGAGAAATTTTGCATTTTTTTTATTAAAGTTTTAAATAAATTCCCGTCATCTGCAGAAGATCGTATGAACTGCAACATGAACATGTAAATTACTATATAAATAAATTCGTGACAAATTATATTGAATATTTTCTTTCAAAGAATATTTCAAACAAAATTTTGCAACACATTTCTCACAAAGAAAATCTCCCCGGTATTTGTTGCTTTTGACTTGAATCTTCGATTCAGTGATGTATATTTCAATACTTTTAGTAAATGTTCTTGAAATCGTTTATAGATATTCTTTGTTTGTTACAAAATGCATTATTCTTTGTGTCTTCACGAGTAAGATCGGATTTCAAGGTCAGATTTATCTTAATACTTAACACTTATTCACTAACCTATCGCGAGTATACACATTTATTTATCATCTTTAAGTAACAGCCTGTGAATGTCCCACTGCTGGGCTAAGTCTTCCTCTTCTTTTTTGAGTATAGAGGAGGTTATTCAACAACGCTGCTCCAATGTGTTTTATCGGAATACACTTGTGGCATAATTTCATTGAAACTAGACACAAGCACGTTTCCTCCACCCTAACCTAACGAATTATAAACAGAAATTAAGCACATGAAAATTCATTGGTGCTTGTCCGCGTGTGAACCCACGATCATTGGTTAAGATTCACGCTTTCTAGCCACTGATCCATCTCGGCTTTCATCATCTATAATAATATTACACTCTAATCTTGTATAGAATATGCGATATAAAACTAAAATTGGAAACAGATGTTCTTATCTTTGATCTCAATTTCCGTATCGGATAACGATCAGTTAACGGTCACACGCTAATTGAATTTCTTAACTACCACAATTATATTGACTCTTCAAATGTATTGCTTGGTTAACTACATAAGCCCTTATAATATAAGAATGTATATACATATACGTTCTCGAATATCTGACTTGTTGGTATAAAGATTAACTAATAAAGCTGCACGTCTTGAGCTCTTGAATGTGAAGTTACAAAATATATACAATCATAGTCAAATAGAGATATACAACTCACTCATGAATAATTTTGACTAAACTAACTTACGTGATAAGCTATTTTGATATGTGTATACTTTAAATGTTATAATTATTAGAGTCAAAATCGCATATCACTTTTTAACAGGATCGTGTTCTGGCTTGAGTGTTTAGTTTGTTCTGAAAGAAAACAGCTTTATGGCAACACCAAACATTTTTTCTCAGATACTATATATTGATAACGGAATCCTTTATACGTATTTCCAAATTACACTAAACCTTCACACAGAATTTCTTTGATCTTACATATTCTTATAAATTTTAAAATAAAATCGTGAGTTAAAAGTTAAGTTAATTTTGTTTTAAAGTCTCACCAAGAATAATAAAGAATACGTGCGACGGTTGAAAATTTTTAAAATTTAAAAACTTGGAATTTTTATATTGTTAACTTATACTGGATGAAGAATACTTACTTGTAAGTTAAGAATCATTTCGTAATACATTGAATTTATTTTTATTATTTATCATTATCTAACCGCAAATATATACGCAATAGATAAGTGCCTGCATGTTTGTTACCACTTGACATGATCAAACTTAAAATGAAAATCGCCTGGGATCTGAATAAATATATAGGCATAATTTATCGATTTACGGGAAAATACGAGAACATTTGTGAAGAAAATTATATTCGACGCGAATTTAGTCAAGGAGAACACGTAGAAATTATATAATTCAGCCAAACTGCGTTCATAAGATTAAGTAAATTAATAGTCTGTAAATGACCCACTGCTGGATTAAGACGTTTCCTTTTGAGGAAAAGCGTTGGTCCTGATTCCACCACGCTACTTCAGTTGGTGGATACACATTTGGCAGTTTGCATATAGATGTAGGTTTTGTTTTCAATGAAACTTCAGTAGTACTTTTCACGGCTTGAACTCACAATCATCGATTAATATTCATACGTTCTAACCACAGAGCCATCTCGAGTTATATGATAGTAACATTTCAACTCCAGTGGGAAACTTTGTTTAATATGATATATTATTACAACTATGAATAATTTCACTTATAACAAGTTTCTGTATACAAAGAATCAACATTTCTCTGGTGTACGAGCACCATTAATATGAATCTGTAAATATCATTTTACTTCTACAAGTATAATGATATTTATTTAAATACCATAATATTATAATTTTAAAGTATTCCAGTTTCATTAACGTTAATTAGCCGACGACTTGACGCGTCCGCTACATGATACTGGTATAAAAAATAATCTGTGTCCATTTGGCACAACTGAAAGCTATGAAAACTGTATTATTTTATCCAAGATTATAAAATTTTATAATGTACATGAAAATTAATGCTTCATTTATATCATATTAAATGCAATCCCGTAACGCTCTACCAATTAAGTTGAAACTTTGTAAGTGCTCTCCCTGATTGAACCAAAGCCGATCTAGGTATGGACGTCGAGGCTTATCTCTTGACCCGGGTTTTGACACAACTTTCTGGTATCTCAGTTTGTCATAAGTCCAACCACATCAACACGTGAGTAGCATATTCTTATATAGTTAAATGAAAAACAATAGATAGCACGCGATTTGTATATTTGTATGATGTTTTTTTTAATTAGAAGTTTTATTTAGTTCCGTTTATAAGTCTGTTTTAAAAAATTAAAAACTATTTAGTTCTTCTACATTCATTGTAAATAAATAATTTTCCATTTATTAAGTCAGTACAAGAGAAAACATTAGCCATAAAACTTTACAGCTCTAAGACCCTTTACCAGGTAAGCAAGATAACGTTATAAAATTTTATTTACAAAACAAAGTAGAATATTAAATAAAGTGTTGTTTGAAATTTTATAGATAGCATGTATGAGCTACCTATTCAATTTGCAAAAAAATGTTCTAAAATTCTTTAATATGTGAAATTATAATTATTTTGAATAAAAGAGAAGTCAATGTATCGAAGGATATTTTTCGAACTAGATATACCCACACTACCATACATTTCTTAAATCTAGCGAAAACAAGTTCAACATGAAATAAGGCACACATTAGTACTGTAAATCATAAATCGCTAAGTGATTTTTAATATCACTTTTCAAAATAATTCCAGCGAAACGTTTCACGACATTGACTCATAAATCATTGTGGAAACGAGAGAAATATATAATTATATAATATTTCGAAGAATTTGAACATAGAAACTCAATCAAATATGAAAAATTGTGCCAGATATTGAACTCAGCGGCGTTGTATTAGGGCGTAGTCAATTTAAAAAAAAAGTATAATAATTGAAAAAAAAATTAATTAAAGAATAAGATTAAATAAGAACTATTCATTCAATATACTTTTTTATACCAGCTTATCGCCGTCCACTGCTGGACGAAAGCCTCCCCCATAGAACGCCAACCATCCCGATCTTGGGCAGCCTGCATCCATTCCGTACTCGCCACCTTTTTAAAATCGTCGGTCCCCCTTGCCGCAGCGCGTCCTACACTACGTTTGCCTAAGTGTGGTCTCCACTCTAATACGTGTCGGCTCCATCGGCCATCAATGCGTCTGGAGACATGACCAGCCCACTTCCACTTCAGCGTGCTAATTCTACGCGCGATGATGGTGACTTTAGTTCTCTGGCGAATCTCCTCATTTCGGATTTTATCTGCCAGAGAAACCCCAAGCATCGCACGTTCCATAGCTCGCTGAGCGACCTTACACTTGTGGACCAGTCCTACGGTGAGTGTCCACGTTTCAGCGCCGTAAGTCATAACAGGTAGGACGCACTGATTATATACCCTGGTCTTAAGTGACTGTCGGATCGACGATTTAAAAATATGACACAACCTCCCGAATGCTGCCCAGCCCAAACGTATTCTTCTTTTGCCTCCTTGTCAAAGTTGTGCCGGCCAAGTTGTATAGTTTGGCCCAGGTTCCTAATTCCTACACAACCTCGAGTGGAGAGCCATTTACGACAACCGGTCTCGGGGATATATGATGGTTGATCATAATTTTGGTTTTTTCTAAGTTCCCAGACCCACCTGTCTTGAAGAATCGCTCAGGCTGCTACTTTTATACGCAATTTACTAATGATCTTTGAGACTTTCAGTTACAAGTGCATTTTCTAAGCCTAGAATATATTTTTATTATTAGATAACAATCAGCAGAGCAAGAAAAACAACAGTATGGCTATTTCATAATAATAAACTTGAAAGTCACCTCCGAAGAAAACGGTCCTAAAATGTCAAACAGTTATATGCGTTTTTGACCATAATAATCATAATGTTTCAAGAATACACGCGTCAAAATTGTATATCACCAAAAGTCGGTTGTTAGCATTGTCAGCAAAAATAAAATAATTTAAACAAATTTCCTTGCATAAATTTTGATTTGATATAGAATTATGTAGTTAAAAGCAATCGTTTGTCAAACATTGTAAGAAATATACGCATGTACGAGCCAACACACCATTTCATTTTATATGGGATGACCCACTGACTATAAATACACACACAGCAATAAAATACAAAGTATTACCAAAACGGACCTCTGCGTACCATATGCTAGCCTGCAAAAAGCGCTCCTACTGGTTCCTAGCTATCTATCTAAATATAAATATTTAGTCATTTTTCTTTATGAATGCTAAATTACTATTTTTGTTTCTTTTTACGACTTTTATGAGTATAGCTGTTGTTGATATCAGGGGCTGTAGTTCGCTTATTAAAAATCAAATTCGGTTAGTTAACTCGTAATAATTATAATGTGCGTGTGTCACGCTCGGAAAACCCCAAAACTCGGGAAATCAATGTAAGGGAGTAAGTTTAATAAAATGTTAACTTCAGTTAGTTCATTCAATCGTTGCATAATATTTTGTGTTGAAAAATAATTTCATTTCGTCGCTTCGTTTATAAGGGTTGATTTGTCAAAAATATTTTATTCTCTTCATGAAATTCGCGGATTGAATATTTAATTGACTTGTTCGAATCACTTTATATTTATTTCGAGTTTTATTCAACAAAATGTAACTATATTTCGAACGTCACGTTTTTAATGCAAATAAGTTTACTTAAAACGTTTTTCCCATAAAGATTCATTTATTTTCTGATATTTAGCATACAAATTTCCAACCATCTGACAACCTCTTTAAATTGTATTGGCTACTAAATATTTCTCGACAGAAAAAAGAACATTTTTATAACACAATTAATAGACATTACTTAGCCACTAAATGTAACTGATGATTAATGTCAATGCCTTAGGATGGTGACCACTTACAATAATTAGGTGGCCCATTTGTGTTCGGTCTGCCTTCCTATTTTAAATTTTAAAAATAGACTAGGTAATTCATTGTATGAAATACAAGAAAAAATTTACAGAAAATTATATTTGACACGAATTGAGTCAAGGAGAACACGTAGTAATTATATAATTCAACCCAACTGTGTTGTTAATTGGTTGTCAAAGTTGGAATTCAAATTCACTGTGAGTTAATACTTTTTTTAAAACAGCACAAACTAATCAATCCTTATACTTACAATATAATATAATAAATACAACAGCCTTTCAAAATACAAGTGAAATTTCTACAGCGAACTGTTTAAATAAACAAGCCTGTGAATGTCCCACTGCTGGGCTAAGGCCTCCTCTTCCTTTTTGAGAAGAAGGTATGGAGCTTATTCCACCGAGCTGCTCCAATGCTGGTTGGTGGAATACACATGTGGCGGAATTTCAGTGAAATTTGACACATGCATGTTTCCTCACGATGTTTTCCTTCACTGTCAATCACGTGATAAATTATAATCGCAAATTAAGCACATGAAAATTCAGTGGTGCTTGCCTGGGTTCGAACCCACGATCATCGGTTAAAATTCTTTCGTTCTTACCACTGGACCATCTCGGCTTACCGAACCGAACGAATCCATATTTATAACAAAATGCCTAAAATTATACCGTCAGTTTGATTTTGTTAACGTGATTTTATTATGGTATATTAACCACGGCCCGTTAAAATGAAATTCTTGATAAATAACTAAGCTGATTTCATATGCCACATTATTATGCTATTCATAATATTGTTTGCTTAATTGCGGTGGGGATTTGTTCGGACTTGTAGGTTTTTGGCTTAAATTGTGAGTGACAGATTAATTACAGACAAAAGTGAAAAAAACATCTTAATTCCCATTGTTGGTGAATTCCCATTGACGATTGAATTGAGAATATTTCTAATAATATAATCTAAATAAAATACTAAAGTGAAATTCAAAATTGGAAATATGACATCCTAAAATATCTAATCTGTTGAAATTGGTCAAGTCGATCATAATCATCATCTATGCTATTTATTAAAACAAAAAATATTTACAAAAATACCAACTTTCCATATTGTAACACTTCAATAAACCTATTCCATTCCTAGTCCTTGTTTATTATTACAGAAAGTTTGTATAAACTTTCAAAGTAGGTCACGTGATTCAATTGTTCGTGCTGTTATTATTTCGACAAGTGTGCGCTGCTCTTAGTAGAGTGAAAGCATTACACGGCATTGCTATTTGCAATTTATATCTCTGTGAGTTTACTAGTGAACAATCATATGTTATGTTTCTTCTTATATGCATACAAAAAAATATATATATATCATTTAATAGACTTAAAATAATGTACGATATGAAAAAATTCTTAAAATATTCTACGATGTAGAAACTCGAGTAGGTGCTCTTTTAAAATATTTCGGATTTAGAATGTATAACATTTTCTCAGTATTGATTTTTAAAATGTGTTTATATTTAATAGAAGGCTGTCTACAGTCGGTGCCTAGTCCAAAAACGTTCGTACTATACTTCGCTCAACAATATATTTACTGTATTTATTTATTTTTACTTTTTTTTATTTAGTTGTACAGTTTTTACTTTTAACCACAATAAGTAAGGCCACATAGAATTACAAATTTATAATATGAAACTTGAAAAAAAATAAAGTCATACTATATTAATATATACAGCAAAAAAATCTTGCTTAATATAATTGCGAGTGATTGACACATAAATGCTTAAAAAAATATTAAAGAAGGTGTCGTACTGCTACCTAAATCATGTCTAAGTTACAGTTATTCATATACAAACAAGACCTAAGCATTACCTACTAGGACTGATGACGGATACTTACCCTTTTGATTAGCTATAGACTCCATTTCAACAATATAAGTTTAAAATCACATCATCTCATGTCAACAACCTTCTTATATCACATGTACGAAACTATGGTTCAAATAAATTTTATTCCAACCAAACGAGGGCGACTACGAAATATTTTCGATTCGATGTTATGGAATTGTTAACTGAGAGACCAAATAGCTTAAAATATGATACAACGTATTAAAATTTATACTTTGTAATTACCGTTGCATATATGGATGTATCTACAGTTTTAGATACAATCAAAAAATACATGTAAAACATCACGGCATTATATAATAATAAGTATGGTCTTCAACCATATTTGAATAGAATATATAATTAGCAATAAAATTATGATTTTTGGTAAAACAAATAATTGATTTATAAATAATATTTAAAACAAAATACAGATTAGCTGCATCCCCATAAGAAAGTCTCTATTTAAACGTGATTTATTTGTAGTGACAGTTCACGAAACAAATAAAATTAATAAAATGATCGAGATACATTGTATTGACATGAGCATATATATTATTAAAAAATAACATTTTTTACTATAACTTGTTGTAAATTGAAAACGTTTACAATGCCATCATACTTAAAAACAAAAAATAATTAAATATTTAAAAGTTATATAAATAAGAGATTTTCTCTGCGACACGAAAACTCATGACAAAGGCCTTCTCTAACAAAGTACTTAAAGTTATATACAGACAGCGTTCGTTTTAGAATTTTCACGTTAACAAAGGTTTTAGTTAACGCCTAGTTAGTAAGTCAGTATACGCGAATGGTAAGACTGTTGGGTATCTTTAAAGTGAAATCTTTGGACGAGATGGGTTCAAATTTGAGGGCAGCGTTTCTTTGTAACGTTTTGAAGCAAAATAGTTTTTTAAATTCCTTTAGTTTTTTTTTCCTTTAAATTCCATGCCATCCCACTGGACTAAGATCGTTTTTTAGGTGAAAATGTAGCTTTTTAATTTATGAACAAATAATATTATGATAATTTCAACTTAAATATACACGAAAAAAAAATTATTACTAGGGTTCTGTCAATATTGAATAGCAACATTTTATGGTTATCTAAAATTCTCATAGTACCTTAGTTAATCATCAAACAAAGTTGTCCCCTTGTCGTTGAATGAATCCCATTAAGAATAAAGAGCGGTTTGAATGACGCGAATGAACAAAATGAACGAAGATGAATCAATATTATATAGAGGACTGATGTGACCTTGACTTTTTGAGCTTATTATTCTTTAGATTTTCAAGGCTCCGTAAAGTTACACCACTTTAAAATTACATTAATATATCTGTAGATTACACTAAGGAAGATTGAATTAAAAATCGCAAATCTCATCTAAGTTAGCAATATTAACGCCAGAAAGTTGTTGTTTTAAAAGCCATTTTCATACTATAAGTTTTTATTTCGTTATGTGTAATTAAGATTAGGCTTAGGCCTTTTAATTATCGTTACAACTCTTTATAATATTATATGTTTTTCTATTATTACCATCAGAAATTCCTTAAAAACGAACCCTCAAAGAAATGGAATAAGGCCCTAATGAGCAACTTAATATTTATTGCAATGTGCTTAACAATATGCTTGACTTTTGTTTTTAATATTTTAACCCGTATCGGCCTTCATAAGATCATGGAATCGTTTTTGCCTTACTGAAAAAAAAACCTTTTAGAAGTGAAAACTAGAAATTACTATTTCAGAAAAACTTTACGTTTATCTTATCTATGCTAAAACAGTTCTGGGCGTAGTAAATTTATTTAATTATAAATAAATTAAAAGTTGTCATATTTATACATCATCAAATATTTATCTTACCAGTGTGCGTCTTACTGGCCAATGGGCCACCTGATGGTAAGTGGTCAACCCGCCTATACGACTACCGCCGCCTATATGACGATGTAAGAAATATCAACTATTCCTTACATCATCAATGAGGCACCTTGGAAACCAAGCTTCCACAGTGTAACAGGTACTCACACTGGCTCACTCACCCTTCAAACCAGAACACAAAAATACTGAATATTACTGATTGGCGGTAGAATATCTCATGAGTGATAGTAGATGGGTTTGAACAAAGCCCTGGCACCGAGTAAAACATACAATCAAACAAAAAATCTAATGACTAAATAATATACATTGCATTTCAAACTTGCAGAGCTTATAAAGCAACGTTACCAACATCATACATTATCACGGTGCATTTATATAAAGTCGCTAATGAGTATTTATTAAATACTCATTATATTAATGATTTCACGTCACATCGTAGCGTTTCACACGTAAACATAATGTATTTTTTTTTATATTTACCAGAACAAAGCAATTTTAGTTAATTAAATACAAATATATAAAGCGCATTTTAAATTGTACCAGTAACGAGAAATTTGTCCATTTTTTTCTGACCTTATATGTTATAGAACAATACCTTTACTAGATTTCTTTTCCCTTCCTCGTTTCTCTTCTCTTTATTTTTACTAAGCAATTAAAAAATATGCAACGTTTTTGATGGTCACGTGGTACAATTTGTCAATCCCATAAGATCAAGATTGTGAAGTTATATGCAACTGTAATTAGCTAATCCTAGTAGTGTTAAGTAGAATTTTGAAAATAAAGGTTAATGTTATTTATTTAGAGTCAGAAATATCATCAATAAAAAAAATCCAAGCTCTGAGCTAATACTATAAAAAGCCGGGATGGCCTAGTGATTAGAAAGCGTGAATCTTAACCGATGATCGTGGGTTTAAACCCGGGCAAGCACCACTGAATTTTCATGTGCTTAATTTGTGTTTATAATTCATCTCGTGCTTAACGGTGAAGGAAAACATCGTGAGGAAACCTGCATGTGTCTAATTTCATTGAAATTCTGCCACATGTGTATTCTGTCAACCCGCATTGGAGCAGCGTGGTGGAATAAGCTCCAAACCGTCTCCTCAAAGAGGAAGAGGAGGCCTTAGCCCAGCAGTGGGACATTAATAGGCTGTTACTGTACTGTACTGAGGTAATACTTATTTTAAACAAACAAATTCAATATCAATTCGAATCCAAAATATGGGACCTCAAAATATGGGAACCATAGTGTATGTGAAGAAAACAAACATTAAACCTGTCAGTACATCAATAATGCATATTGCACTTAATGTAACGTAAACAGCTTGGCGTGCCATCAACTGTGATTTGGCTCATTTGTCTATTCCGTTTTGAGTTTCATTTTTCGGGTATTATAAACATATGTATTTGTATAGCTTCATTGCTGTCATAATATTCATGAAATTAATTATAAATTTATATCATTGCATGGCTGTAATGTTATAATAATAATAATTCTAATTAATGCATGTTTCGTGAATTCTCGTAACGATGCTTACGCTACAGAAGATGAATAAAAGTCTCAACCCTTTTCAACTCGCTAGAAATACGAAATTTACGCATTTTTGGCAGATCGCTTGAACGCTTGTCTTCCTGAATGCCTAAGAGGTTATCCGGGGTATAGAGGACCCACTTAGCCCGGGCGATGTTACGGGTATAAAGTGCGCATAGACGCGACGTCTTCCCCTCGATTACCCCTTAAAGAAATATGTCAATTAACAACATAAATGAATTATTGTAAATAATTAAGTTACAGTCACAACAAACATTCGACCCAGAAAAATGTAATGAGTTTTGTATATTCGTGTTCTTTGGTTTAAAGGTCGTGAGCTATGGCTGTTTTGAAACTTGGCAAAGTGCCAGTTCCAGGCTAAAGCAGAAGCGTTTGTTGGCACACTGCATAGATCTTTGTAAATATATTTATTCGTTGCAGTAAGTACGATCTTAATGGTGAAATCGGTAATTTATGACGGAAATTCCAAAATATTTTACACAGAGCTAAAAACACACACGCACACACTGATCATATTTTTATGTAACCCTCCAGTAATACAAATTTTAAGATGTTTGATATAATAGAAAATAATAAACTTTGAAAATGGAATTCCTATAATAAGCCATGTATTAGAAATTATCGAAACAATGGGCAAAAAATTATCGATGATCGCGGCTCGAATATAATGTATAAAAAAACATTATACGTCATGGTATTTAAAGTATATAACAATCCAAAAAACCTTATTTAAATAATATGAAGAAACAGTTGTTTAACTACTAAGGATGATAATTATCATATATAAACTTTCTAACATTTTACGACTGCTTTCTAAGGTGAGTTTCGAGTTTGTTCTTACAGAGTAACCTTACAGTAGAGCTTTTCTGTAACAAACTAGAAGCTCAAAGCAGAACACAATCGTAAAATGTTAAAAAATTATAACATTTAGAGTAAGATAATAATTTATCACAGTCGATTTTCATCATTTTATTAATGAATACAGACCACTATCAGAATTGGACTGCTGAAAAAAAAACTGATACAATTATTAATTATAATGTCAATTATTAATATTTAATCATAACTCCAAAGAGAACGTGAAGAAAACATACAAAGCCTTACTCAATGAACCGCGTATAGCGTGATCATATTTTAAATATTCGTCATAATTTATTTATGAACTAATACATTTTGAACCAAAAAAATTTTAAAATTTTTTTTAATTTTTAATGAAATGTTAATGAAATGATCACCTGATGGTTACCACACCTATATACAATAAATTGTAATATTTTTTTAATATTATGAATGTGAAAGAAAGTATATTTGTTTGTTATGCTTTTACGTCTTAACTAGTTAAGATCATCATAAAATTTTGTACACATGTTATAGGTAAAGGCATACCAAACACCTGCTTATCCCATCTAACACGTGGACGAAGCCGCGTATGGTAACTAGTTAATATTGAATCTAATACCGCCTAAGATGGTATGCCTCTTGTGCCTCACTTACGCTTTAAATAAAAACAAGGCAATTCGCAATAAGGTTATAAAAGAATATGATAATGATTTTTTTTATAATTATTTTCTTAGTCCATTAAATTAAAGGTATGAATTTTCATAATTTAATTTGTTAATTTAATTGATTATTATATAAAGACCAATTAACTGTATTCCTTATTTTAATGAGCATGCAGTATACATATACAAATTTTTATAAGTTCGTAATTTTATTGTATGTCCTGTTTATAGTATGTTCGTGTAGAGAAATAAATTAATGACGATCTAGGTGAGCTCGCACAAAACCCTGCCACCAATAAAAATAATATCTTACGTCACAAGTTAACGCATAAAATGCGCAATGCATCTTTTTCGAAGGACTTCGTGGAATGATGCAATAATCCAGTGCGCGGTACGAATGCAAATTAAAAGGAAGAAATAATATTAACTACGTGATCAAGCTAAGATTATATAAATGTTATATTTTTTAATATTGTTATTAATTAAAATTAGAAGGCTGTCTGGAAAATGGATCACCCGATAGTAGTGATCATCACTCATTGGCACAGTGGCAATTAAGATTAATCAATCAAGAAAGATTAATCATCCTTATATATATATATATAGTTACTTCTCATGTAGCCGTAGTTACACTAGCTCACTTACCCTTCAAACCGAAACACAATAACACTAATAATTGCTATTAAGTAGAATATGTACTGAGTGAGGAGTACCTACGAGTATGTGCTAAGAAAGTACCCTACAACCGACCAACCAACAGCTAAATCCTTGTAAAGTGTAAAAATATATCACACATTTTAAAGATTTTTGGAATTGATCATCTTGAAAATGATCCCAAATATCCAATTCACGTATCTTCATATATATATATAAGTAAAATCTTAGTCGATTTTTTCTCCTTTCTACAACATTTTGGTACGATGAAACTGTAGACTTATTTGTTCTGACTAGCATTATCTGCTCTTTCTTCAAAAATCCCCTTCATGAATACATTAGGGAAAAATCTAATACATAGAATACAAAATGAGCTGGAATTTAAATCTAAGTTCTAAAAATTATTACAGTTTCTATTCTTATTTTAAAATTTCGTTTACGGATCAATGACCTGCGAAATGTAGCCCTTAAAGCATTTGTAGCACTTTCTTAGCTAAAGGCGACTGCTAATTTAGACCAGCACTTTAAAAGAGCTAGCTGTTTTTTTTTTGTAGAAAAATAATTTAAGTAAAACCTTTTTCTTATAATATTATAACAGAATAGTTTTGAAATTATTATGTAAATAATATTAGTAATGTAATGATCATTAAATTAAGTCAAAGTTATGATGTAATCGTTGTGCTTAGCAACAATATGTCAAAGCTTCTCTTAAATAGTTTTACAATATAGAGGCCAACGTCCGTAACATTATTATCAAAGATTTCAATTGACGTCAATTATATAACGTTTATGAACAAAAATTTAACTCAATCAATTAAATTGCTTAACGTTAGACATTCGTTGTCCTAATTGCATAGAAAAATTTAAAAATAAATTGCCAGATTCAAAAATATATGCACACTGAAAATTAAATAAAAGTGATTACGATAAGTCTCTTGGAACTGGTGTTTCGTATGGGGCTGCATTCAATCAAGACCACCTTTTCTTCTTCCCGGAATTTCCCTCGGTGACAGGTTATTCAACTTGCTGCATTCTACATTAAGCCTTAAAACAAAAGCATTTGAGTTGATATTAGTTAGTCATATCTACGCATGCGTGGTTCCATTACCGCAGTGCGCGGCGCCTTCGAGACGAGTATGAGCGTGAGGTTTCCCCATTAAACTAAAAAAGTTGTGACGTATACAAACATTTGATCCAATTTCTTACCAATGTTTGATTTAGTTTGACGGAAACGAATTAGGCACATGCACATTTGTTGCATTGATTCGATGTTTAAATTTAAAAGAAGCAAGGCATTGAACGCTTTTCTTAAATTATTATTAACTAAATATATTAAGTAAAAAAACAAGCATCATGTTTGTGTGTATAATTATACATACCTATGTATATATAAATAAATGAGACAAGACTTCTTATATCCATATTAACATCTTGATGTTTAAGATAAGATCGATTATACCAATATAAAAGAGAATCTAATAAAGCGATCATTCATCTCTGCCTCATCCCTCCCTCCATTTCAGCCAAATTGGATCCTTTTATTAACAATAGAACCTTCCATTTTTAAATATAGTTTCAAATGGCACCATACCAAAGAAGTGTGATAATATCGACTATTTAAAATAGGTTATAGCGACTCGTTCACAATATTTAAATTTAGAATTATAATTCATTAATTTAATTATATATGTCTATTGTAATCTCAGAACATAATCCGTGAAATTGAGATAAAACCACAGTATGATTCCGTTATTAATTATTCTGTGTCGGTTTCAAAATCCATTTAATAGTAAATTATTAATTGTCATTTAGCGATACTGCCGTATAAAAGGTCGTATGTACAATTATTCGAACACAGTAGATCAAACAAATTGATTAATTTCATTATAAAATATGAAAAGGAGTAAGTCGCCAGGATACGACGGTCTTAGTTTCGAGCACTTGAAGCATGCAGGTGTTCAGTTGCCGCGAGTATTGTCAATGTTTTTCGGTATGTTTGATCCATGCACACCTGCCCTCAGATCTTATGAAAACAATTGTCGTGCCAATAGTGAAAAATAAAACAGGTAATGCCTCGGGCAAAAATAACTACCGCCCTATATCTTTGGCCACAGTCATAGCAAAAGTACTGGATAGCCTAATTAATAATAACCTGGATAAATACCTAGAAGATGTAAATGACACTCAATTTGGTTTTAGACCAGGACTGTCAACGGAGGCTGCTATAATGTGCCTAAGATACACGGTACGTTATTATACGTACAGGCATACACCGGAATATGCCTGCTTTCTCGACCTTTCTAAAGCCTTCGATCTAGTCTGTTATGATAAGCTATAGCAGAGAGCTGGTGTACCTGGCAATATAATTAACATATTTCGTTACTGGTATGCTAATCAACCTAATTTAGTTCTTTGGGGTCAGGCATACTTAAAGGAATATATCCTTGAATGTGGTGTTAGGCAGGGTGGATTGACAAAATTCCACTCCTCGACAAAACTCCAAAATTGTTGAACATATATATAAATGACCTTATTGTTGAACTAGGCAACAAATACTTCGGTTGTTATATAGATGGCACCGCCGTGAATAACATCAGTTACGCAGATGATATGGTGTTACTAACGCCATCTGTTAGTACCCGCAGAAAAATGTCAACTATATGTGAAAAATATGCCTTAGAACACGGCTTAATATATAATGTTAAAAAGAGCCAATACATGATTTTTAGAGTTTCTTGAAAATGTACTGATAACACACCTCCAATTAACCTGAAGGGGAATAGTCTAAGCTTGGTAACAAAATTTAAATACTTAGGTCATTATATCACAGACGACCTCAAGGATCATCTAGACATAGAACGTTGCCGTAGAGCGAAGAGCGTTGGCGATTAGATGTAATATGTTAGCTAGAAGGTTTGCTCGCTGTACCGAACTTTCAAAAATTACGCTATTCAAGGTGTACTGCCAAACCTTCTAGTCATGCAGTCTTTGGACATCTTACACTCAAAAATCGCTCAACGCTCTTCGTGTTCAATATAATAATGGGTTTAGGATACTGTTGGGTCTGCCTGGTTTCTGTAGTGCCTCAAAAATGTTTGCACAAGTACGGACAGATGAATTCTATACGATCATTAGGAAAAGATCTGCATCCATGAGACGTAGAATCAGAGACAGTTCCAACACTATCCTAAGGATTATTGCAAGTGATATGAACGGCTATATGATGAGGCGGATGATGCAGAAGACTATGTAATACTCTGGTTCATGTGCCTCATACACGATCAATGTAATTTCCTATTTTAATTCCCTATTTTATATTTTTTATAATTATTATTATTTTGTGATTGTGAGTGTGATTGTGATTCTAATTATTAATGTATACTATTTAATGTTAAGTTTATCATGTATCAAAAGTATGGGACATGTTGCCTGAAAAATAAAGATATTATTATTATTATAATTTTATCAATATATATGTAATAACTACCGTATATATAAAAAATATAGTAAGTATATATAACTAAATAAACAGTAACAATGACCTTTTAAAAATTTAAATTTAAACTGAATTTTCACATATAATTCAACTTCAATTAAGGGTAATTATTAATTTTGACAATACGGAGAAAAATAACGTTATTTTCTATAATAGCTCGTGTGACGGGCCGAACAGACATTTGTGTGCGTGAACATGTCTGTTTGTCCTGAGTCAGGGTGTTATTATCTATATAAGTATGTATTTACAAAAGAGAAGTAGTATATGTAGTATATCTGTTATCTGGTTTCCATCGTACAAGCTCTGCTTAGTTAGGGATCAGATGGCCTTGTGTGAATAATGTCCCAGGTTGAACATAATCGAAGTGAAACTTTTTTCAACTACAAGCTGAAAATCTTGTTGTATTTTTAGGAATTTTAAACCTCTAGCTTATCATATAATATTCGATCGCCAAATAGCCTTATTTAGTATTGGTGTATTCCGGTTTTAAGGGTGATTGTAACTACAGGTAAAAGGAAAGTTGGTGGCATATTAGTGCTGTAATCCATCGTTAATAATTCTTACAGTGCCGCTGTATGTGTACAGTATTGACCGCTTATCAATAATTTATTTGTTTGTAGGGTCTTAGTCGCCATCAGGTATTCTAATTCCAAAGAGCGCTTAGTGTTGTTGTGTTCAAATTTCAAGGGTGAGTGAGCCAGAGTTCAGGCACAGGGGACATAACATCTAAATTTCCAAGGTTAATAGCGTAATGGATGGGCGATGGGATGGGGTATCATGGTTGGTGGTGACCACTTACCTACTTGCAAGTCCGCGTACCGGGCCGGTCCGTATTTTATATAAAAAATAGTCACAAACTCCAAGATAAAATATCCTTCAAAATATGGTATCTATGCTATTGAATGCATAAATTGATATTTTATTCCTATAATTTTTTTTCAAAGAAAAACAAGGGTTACCTAAAATACGTATCACTCTCTAAATATCCCACTGCTGGGATATCTATAAGATATATATATAAGATTAAATCCTATTTCTCGACGCTGCTCTAAAATTGGGTTTATGGAAAATATTTCATCCATCTTTAGATAAATTACACACAAATTAAACCTACTATTTTCGATTAATGTACACATTACTTCAAATATTTTTTTAAAGGTAAATTAAGGCAATCTATTTTTTATATTATAAATTGTCTTACACATATCAACCAAATTAAAATCGTCGTTATTTCCAGCTGTATTAGTCTCTGTTAGTATGAAAAATCACAGTTCAGCCATCGAACAACTAAAGGTCTTACCCGTATTAGTTACAAGTATTGCCACTGTTCTGCGAACCGTGGGAACTAAGTTATGACCCGTCCACATAAGGTCAATCACCTTTCGCTTCGAAGCACGGCATAGATAATTATGTTGTGTGTCAACAATTCCTTTGGGCTCGATGAGGATAAAAAATTAAGATAGAATTTAAATAAAACGTATCTTTATGTAAAGTTCGATCAAAACGTTTCTGACGAAAAAAAAGTAACTTGATAATTTATATTATATGTCATTGCGTTCTTTATTGTTATATCGGATACTCTGATCTGTTTATTTACGAATAAATAAAGGGATTTAGATTAAAAATAATACTAACAAAGACTTTCAAAAGTACTAAAAGTCTAGTTAATTTCTATGATCAATAATGAAGAAGAGTTTTTCACCCCACCACTGTCTGAGCTTTGAGCTTTGAGCTTAATCACAGTACTTACTCAGCCCATTAAACCTTCAAACCCTCAAATTTCATGCATTTATGAGAGTTAAAATACATAGATATATACATAAAATATATAATATATTTCAATTCCACGGTGAATATTTTCAAAAAAAAACTACGTATATAATCTATAAATCTATTCATGTAGAAACTTAGACTGTATGTTAAAAATATAACATATGATTTGAAAACATATTGATTTGAAAGTTTTTATTATTAACAAGGTTGCACTGGGCTTTTTATTCTTCATCTTAAACCTATACCTACCTATACCCATACAAAAAAATAAACATTTTTGAATTTGGAAAACAATATCGAGCTGAAAACGCATTAATACTTTTTTAGAATTAAAACAATATTAAAAAGAACATTTCATATTCAAACAACATTGTTCGAAGAATATAAGTGTAAAAAATATATAATTTTCAGACCATTAACATTGTCGTACATAAAAATACTTTACCATCGAATGAAACTTTTAGTGGCTACTTTGACATGTCGTGTGCGATAGCTAGTTAATATTCTTTAATAATACACAACTGACTGTTTACTTTGAGTACTAAAAAGCTAATAATAAGCCATTAAAAGTAAAGAAAATATAATAAAATTGATTATCTATCTATAATATACTCTATATTGTGTAGATGGTTGCATTATACTCAAATATGTATTAAGATATTTCCGAGAGCACAATCATCACTCGATTGCACACAAAGAAAATCCGTACAAGTTACACAGAATAAATATTATTTAAATATCAGTTCAACGGCAAAGTTTAAAATAATCATTAAGTAATGTTTATGTGTTAAAAGATATTATAAAACTAATGAATTCATCGTAGTTCAACACGTCTTGGGAATGAAACAATCGCCTCCAGGTTTCAATTAGAAGATAAACACTGAAAATAACAATTGTTGAAAAATAAAAACCGTTTCTTTCTCACGATCAGTTCTGCGGTATTGCTTTTATAAGCAATGGTAGGTTTTTGGACGACCAATAATTAAATGGTTATGCTATATTTTTTCAAAATAGGTACATAAACATTCGCACTGTAAAAATATTAATCATTAATTAAATTAATCAATGTGTTACCAAGTAGAAATGCTTCTATTATAATATTGAATTAAGAATTGGCTTTAACTTGACTAAAGTATGTTATATAATGTAGTATATAATATTCGCCTGCTTGTTAACAGAGGGGGATCTTCGTGAGGTCTTACATAATCTATACTGATAACGCCTCACACGTCTTTGCCGCATTACATAACAATTTACAATTGCCTACGCTTGCGGTATATATCGTATCTTTTTTAGATATCACTTGTAAGTTTATGCACTTAATCAGGATTACTGATTAAAACTACGTTTATATAGAAAACTAACTGGTAAACATTAGTTATTGGGTAGTGCCCGGTACTAAATGAAAATGTTGGATTTTTAAAATAATTTATTATTAATTTGAAAAAAGAACAAATTCTAGGGAATAGGACTTTATTACATTGAATTTCCAAAGCAATTTTTTATTTAACCATTCATAGCATGCATTTTGTATCTATGATAATTATTAGTAACATTTATTAACATAGAAGTGACGAATAACATTAAAAATTAGCATTAATCCAAAGGGTCTCTATATCTATGGTCACATATCGTTGTTTTCTATTTTCAAAATCATCTTCAAAATCACACCTTGTCAGGCAGACCAGCTATTAATATTCACCATTCCTTACATCGTCAATGCACGTGCTGATTGGATGGTTTGTTGGAAACCCAGACAGGTTTGCACAAAGCCCAACAAACAAGTCCATCTGAGTCTCACACGGGTAAAAATACAAAACTTAGTCTTATGATAATGAACTCCTAGTTCACTTTAGCTAACAAAACTTTGTAACGTAATTTAAGAATACTCAACACGCTGATCACGTTTCGAATCTGCGCGTTTTGTCGATAAACGTGTTCCGTACAAACTAATCAAACGTTATAGAAAGCCTCATCTATTTTAACTCAGTGTATCTTGGCTGTATCAACATTACCGAGAAACTCTACTAATGTATAAAAGTAATAATTTTCACCGTGAGGAAAAAAAATGTGTGAACGTAAAACTTTTACATCAAAGTTGTTTATACTCGTAGTAATTGGATTCTCGTAGAAGCAAGTCCTCTACGAGAATGTAACGGTAGGACGACATTGTAGCGGAATAATAGTTAGTAATGTTTATTTAATTTATACCAATTTCAGGTGGAGTAAAGACAAATAACTTTGTTATTATATCATTGGTCGAGTTTCTTTATGGATTCGTGTTAAAATGCCGTTTTAATGTCCGCCAAGTTGAGTACAACAATGTTGTATAAATAAATATAAATGAAGATATTATAAAAATCGAGAAAGTTTTGTTGCATATCGCATTGAATATATAAATTTGAGGTTTGTTTATCTTATCATATATTAATAGTATTCTTCCAATTAGAATAGGCTATAGTTGGGTATTGAAGTTGAAAAAAATATTTCAAAAAGAGTGTTATTAAAGTGAAGTAATATAATGGAATATGAATTAGTTGTGGAAGAACAAATAATACAATTATATAGAATATACTATAGATCGTTGGAAGTTGGAAGTGTGTACACTCCCGTGCCTCGGAAAGTACGTAGAGCCGTTGGTCCTGCGCCTGAACTCTTTCCGGCCGTATCGGATTGCCGTCCCATTGGTTATGAGAGCTAGGGGAAAGAGATTGTACCTGTGTTTGCGCACACACTTGTGCGCTATAATATCTTCTGCGTAGTTGGCTAATCTCTCTTGAGATTGGCTGCCGTGGCCCAAATCAGTCTGGAGGACATTATTATTATTATATATATTTTATATATATATGGACAATATTCTTAAGATTAAGCAGTAATATCATCAATCTTGACCAATATACATATATTTAAGCTAATCTTAAAAATATTTAATTAAAAACTATTTATTAGTAAAAAAAAATAACATTTATATTTTTTTAATATTTTAAGTGCAAACTAAAGGTTCTTTTGTACGTTATTATTTGATTCATCTAGGTTTATATGCAGATGAAAAATTTTTGAAAAGAAAATCGTAAATAAGTTTTAAATGTCAAATGATAACAAAGACATGAAAAGTGAGTGAGTACTCTCGTAACAAAAGGCGATCCAAGTCCAATGTTTATACCAGGTTGAGATAACGACCTACATAAAAATCTTTGACCTCCACTTAAAAATATTAGCATTAAATAATATTCAAATACTTAATCCAGTAATAAAATTAGGGTTGTCAAATATATTTTTTATAAATTTTATTTTATTTATAAATTGTAATATCGGCATAAACACGGCCATCTGATCCCAAACTAATCAGAGCTTGTACTATGGAAACCAGACAACTGATATACTACTATCTATTTCCTAGCTCTCATAATCCGATGGGACGGTAATCCGATTCGACCGGAAAGAGTTCAGATGCAAGACTGAGAAGACAGAATTACGTGCTTTCCGAGGCACGGGAATGTATACACTTCCAACTTCTGGACCCCGGTCTGCTACTGAGAATTTTCTGACAGTAAAACCCGATAACTTTTTTATTGGCCCGACCTGGGACTCATTGAACCCAGGGCCTCCGGGTCAGCGGCCTTATATCTAGTCACTTGACCAACGAGGCAGTCAGGCACAGTAAATAAAAACACACCTGAGGATTAGAAATACCATGCTATTTGCTAACAACTGATATTTTATGCACTAAAAACAGTGTTTGATTATTTTAATATTATATTTTTATTTATATCATAACACTGTTCTACTAAATTAATTATAAATAAGGTTTACTCTAAATCTCCGATAACAGCTTCGAAGTGACGATGAATACCACAGATTACTTAGAACTCGACCAAGGTTGTTCGTTAAGTGAATAAAGAACAAATAAATTTGAATAATAAATATAATTTTATAAGCATAGTTTTGTAATTTTTATAAATAATATATTGCTAGTATGTTATTTATATAACAACAGTTAAATTAAAATAAAATTGTAAAATCTTATTACGGTCACAATTAATTACATTAATTAAACAACTCGAGATGCTATTTTGAATTTAACAACGTCTTCCCAACAAAATGTATCTTTGTGCAGAAAACCAAATCAGTGTTGTTTTGTTTACAGTACAGTACAGTACAGTAACAGTCTGTGAATGACTCACTGCTTGACTAAGGTCTCGTCTCCCTTTTTGAGGAGAAGGTTTAGAGCTTATTCGATGACGCTGCTCCAATGCGGGATAGTGGAATACACATGTGGCAGAATTTCAGTGAAATTAGACACATGCAGGTTTCCTCGCGATGTTTTGGTGTCTGCCCGGGTTTGAACCTACGATCATCGGTTAAGATTCATGCGCTCTTACTACTGGGCCATCATCCATTTTGTTTACATACAATCAAAACTACAATGTATATGAAATGTATAAATATACATTGACATAAACAGACACGTAAATATGTACAACGCTATATTTACATTGATACCCGGTCCTTCATTCGACGTACAACTCATTCAGTTTCTCTTCACTAGTTAGTTCGATATCACTACATCAATTCTAGGTCGAAACTCAAAGTTACTTATCTAATATTAATGGCCGCTTTGCTAGGCTTAACAAATATTGATTAAGTACCTATATTTTATAGGATTTAAATCCTAGATCTTAAACCCAAAAACTCTATGGTTTTAAACCATATTTTAACGACTTTCAAGTATACTTGAAAACAGGCATACCAGTTTTACCTATTAATATTGTTTGGTTAATTATTAATTTAACAAACTTTGTCTTTTTCTTTCTATTGTCAAATCAATAATGATAGAAACAGACAAATCAGTGTTAAATCAAAAATTCTCGACAAGGATTATAAGTACCGCTGTATAGTTTTAAAGTTTCTTCGATATCGAAACTCCATTTTAATATTATATAATATATATATCATCTAACATTATATAGAAGTAGCAATAGGTGAATGTTATATTGCTAAAGTGTGTGCATAAAAAAACCATGCCGTTTATAAAGAAAAGGAGTTTAAGCACGGCCAATATCTTACTCAGGGCTGCTACTGAATTTACGGAAAAACACAATAGCTTTTTAATTGTCTGACTCAGGTATAGAACTCAGGAACTCGTGCATAAACTAGTTACTACACCAATGAGGCAACCTAATCATGTATATATATTTTTTTAAATTTAGTTTTCGCTTATTCATTTAAATACTGGCAGAAGTCAGCAATATTTAATTTTAGATGACAGACAAACATTGTTATTTTCTTTCATAAAATATATATGACAATTAAATATTTACGATGAGGCATGCACAGAATAATTATACGTGTGTTTTGTTTTTAGCAATTAAGAAACCACTATCAAAGTTTACGAGTTTAATGAGAAAATTCGCAAGGATTGCTTTTAAATTGCTATTGTGCTTCTGTATGAATTTTAAGCATGAAGTTTTGCAAATTTGTTGAGTAAACATTCAAAATGTTTCATTACTTATCTGCTAAAGTTTAGTTAGGAATTAATACACAGTAATTAGTTAACTTTATAGAGTTAAATAGTTAAACAACCAATGGCCCAATGGTTGCGACACATGAATTAGAAGTTAAGATCTCGGGTTCAAGCCCGGACAAGTAATTCTGAATTTACATATACCTGATTGGTGTTTATATTTTTAATCCACTCGTATGAATTGTCGTTTCTTAAAGAAATCAGCATCATTCCACCTTACAATAATTGACTGAATTGATCTACCTCTTATAAACAATACCAACCCGCATTGAAATATCGTAGTGAACTCAACTCCAAACGCTCTTCTCAAAAGTAAAGAAGGAAAGAAGCAGTAGGACATGTACTTTGTATTCAGAACTTAATCCATACGATAACACAATAATAACATACACACTCACACATACATAACCCTTAACATTGTTCATAACCAGCGGTTTTAAAAACTATCCCTCCCATCACGGATATCACTAAGTTGATGGACATATTATTTATAGTGCTTCGGACTTTTGTTTATAGGGGAACAATTCCAACTCACTTTATTATCATACACTCTTATCAATAAGCGCACGCTATGGTACTCGTATGGCACGATTATTTCTAATTAATTTGAAAAATATCTTGATGTTATTGATTATTTTGTTCATATATGATGCATAAATGGTTTAGATATCCTGCTTCCTTTTTACCTTTCTTCGTGAGACAACAATTGGTGAAAACTAAAGGAATATTAACAATTAGCCACGTCTAAAAACTTACTTAGTAAAAAAACACATAATTATAGAAGCATGTAATATCTGTTCAGAGTATTCGGTCTTTATATAATAACAATTGTATGTTACGCTTATCATAAAATAACTTAGAGGATCACAAATAAAATAGTAAAGCAGAACGAACAATACAAGAATGTAGAATGTTCAATGTAAGTACAAAATAAATAAAAAATGTTTTCTCAAATATTCATTACTTCGAAACATTTTCTTTCTCACGACTCATTCTAAAAAAAGGTACTGATCGTTGAAAACGTGCGTGCCTTAGTTACAAATGTACTTTGATATAAAATATGCTGTCTGAACACCTTTGACAAGGCGTGTGCTGTAATACCATAATGCGACTGTACCTTATTCAATAATTTTAAAATTAACCGAAGCCTTAAATTGATATTTAAATATAACATATTGGTTTATGAGCTTTAAAATGATGATACGAGTTCTGATGCAAGAACGCAATAAAAAGACCGTGATCAATACAGATCCTACTAATATTATAAACGTGAAAGTTTGTATGTGTGTATGGATGTTTGTTACTCTTTCACGCAAAAACTACTGAATGGATTTCAATTAAACTTTCCAATAATATAGCTTATACATCAGAATAACACATAGGCTACAATTTATAAAGATATTGTGTGAGCTGTCCAAAATATGACATTAAATGTCAAGTAACTAGGAAAAAACCCACCTTTCTGCGAGCTATTCTGGCGTGCGCTGCCATAAACGTTAGTTACACATAATTATGTAATGTATGATAGACATCATTTAGTTTAAATGCGCGATACTACGGGTGCGGTGTAGCGAGCGGTACGGCGCGGTTCGCCTCCGGTGGCGGTGTTGTCTCCGTTTTGCGAATTTTCATGGTTATAGCGATTTTTTAAAAACGGATTGTACTTCAAGTAATATAGGCCCAAGATTAGGTATTGGCAGTTTGTTTTTTTGGTTAGGAGTTACACTTAAATGAGATACTTCATTTTTATTTAAATTAATAGATATAGGTTACTTACCTGTTAAATTTATATCATAATGTTAGTTCTTTTCTACGCCACGCTAATATAAGCTACTCCAAATACTAATCCTGCGTAGACGAAGTCGCGGGCACCAGCTAGTAATATATATTTTTAATTTAATTTTTTTCTCATCTTGGAATCAAGTTTTTTTACGAAACGATTTTAGTCGATCTTTTTCTAAATCGAACGTGATTTTACCTTTCTGTCCAAACATTCAATGATATTAAAAGGATTATAATCGTTTGAATAAAATAACCACTATTCTTCTTTCTTTTTATACACATATATATACTTTGTTTGACCTTTTTTTGGAACTTATGGATTTTCTAGTTTTAATGTTTCATCAACAAAATATGTTTGTCACTTAACCTCGAACTATTAACATTGGTTTAAAGATCGGATACGACTGCGAGTCGTATCCCTTCCGTATCCGTAGTCGTATATATTTAAAGCGCTCCTCGTTTAGTTATATTTATTAAATAAAATTACTATTTTAATCCATGTGGATTTACTTAAATAAATTTATCAGGATCGTAAATATTAAATAAAACGTCTACCCAATTTACGATCCATACGTGCTCTTCGATAATAGATACCTATTTTATCGAAGGGTTATAAATCTATTACATAAGTCTTTTGTATTTGTATACTATTATACGTTGATAAAATTATAATCAGTTGATAGTACAGTAAGTTGATTTAATTTCCTATCAAGAGTTACATTTCTATAATGTTTTCATTGGTAATTGATTATTATTTATTAATCGTGTTATTATTTAATTATATATTTTTACTATAAATACAGTTATAAATCTTTACACATAAGTCACAGCTGTTATGCCCCTAAAAGAATACCTGTATTTACAGTTACCCCACTGTTGACCCAAATTCTCCTATTCTATTGAGAAAAATGTTTGGAGCTTTTTCATCGAGCTTCTCTAATATATATTAAAATATAATTTTAGTTATCACATTTTAGTTTCTTTATGATGTTTCCTTCATCGCCAAGCTCTTATTCGAACTTGTTGGTTTTCAGTATGTATATGATTCTATAATGAGATTTTAAATTGAGATTTAAAGTAACACAATAATTTCATTTTGCCATCTCATAGGTAGTTCATTGCTCCCTTTACTAAAAAAAAACCGAAATGAAGGCGAAAATCAATAAACTCTTTGAAGGCGGTTTGGACTGCCGCATCGGAGTTGAATTTTTTCCTTGTCAGAAGTTCTCCAAATTCCGGAAAAAATGGTAATCTGTTAGAGCAAGGTGCGGGGAGTACGGTGAATGTCGCAGACATTCCAATTGTAGCTTATCTAACTTAGTGGTTGCTTTTTGCTGTATATGGTCTTGCGTTGTCGTGAAGCAGCAGTGGCTTAGAGCGATTGACCAATCGCTGTTGTTTAGCAGCTAGTTCTTCGTTCATGGTTTGCAGTTGCTGGCCAGGTTTTAGAAAGCTGTAGTGAACGACACCGGCGCTAGTCCACCAAACACTCACAAGTAAGTTTTTACTTAAGTTACACAAGTAACTTTTTCTAAGTCAATTTTCGTTTAGGGCAGGATTTGGTGGATCTCCAGGGATCAGCCACTGCGACGAACGATTCCGATTATCGTACAGTATCCACTTTTCATCACAAGTAATGATTCGATTTAAAATCCCTTCATTATTGTGTCGGCTGAGCAAAGTAACGCAGTAGTCGACGCGTGTTTGCAAGTTTGATTCACTCAATTTATGAGGTACGCATCGTTCAAGTTTTTTTACTTTTCCAAATTGCTTCAAGTAGATTAATACAGTTTTATCACTTATCCCGAAGCCTGCAGCTATCTCTGAAGTGATTTGTGATGGATCCGCTTCCACAATAGCCTTTAATTCTTCATTTTCCACTTTGGTCTCCGGCCGTCCACGGGGTTGGTTCTGAAGGTCGAAATTTCCAGAACGAATACGTTGAAACCAAAAACGTACCGTGTTTTATTTTGCGACACCAGCGCCGTACACATCATTAACCCTTCGAGCTGTTTCTGCAGCACTGGTGCCACGGTTGAATGCGTACTCGTAAATATACCGATATTTCATGTTTTCCACTGTGCGGTAATAAGCGACACCAAAGAAAAAAATAATGAGGAAAAAATAAATGAATGACTGTTTTCAAAATTCAAATATACCAGCTAATGAATTTATAAATTTAAATTTGAAATTCTTAACCAAAGAGGAGATATTTCAGATCAAAGTGGTCAGTATAACAAAACGCTAATTTCATATGTAAGGACCTAATATATATGTGACGCAGATAATAAAAAGACACTATAAGTGCTGCTCTCTGGCAGATTACTAAATTTTTAATTCTATACAGTCAAATGTTACTGGAATGTTAAAAGAACTCAAATCTTCTAGACACTGGTCCATCACGGCTATTCATATCCTTAATTAACGAATAAATCATACATGTTTAATTAATTTAATCACACCAAAACATCAACTAAATCCTCAATCAAATAAACATAAAACTCAATCAGTAAACAGCTTTAGGAAGTGCTCTTACTTCCTCCATTATCTCGAAAATCCATTAAATCGCCTATTGTTTTCGAATCTCCAGCTTCCGACCAGCGTTGATTGCAATTTTGTCCTCATCAATAATTAATTTCGTGGAAATTAGTTCTCGCTAAGAATACCATTACGGCTTTGGTACAAACTTCAACTTTTACTTTTATAGAGGACTTTCAATGAATAATAACAAGGCTTTAATACTTGACTAAGCGCTTTAACATAATACTCACTAGAAACTAAACCAATTAATTAAAATCGTTTCACCAAATACAAGTAAATTCATTTGAAATATGACAAAAACAGTAGCGCAGAGCACCTACCTAATAAAATGAACCTTATATTAAATACAATAAAATGCAATTTCGAATGTAGATTTATAACAACTCATTACTGCTAATGCCACAAATGATCAGATATTACAACAAAATAATTGAATTATCGTCACAATGAAACTGAAATAGCTTAAACAGCGGCAATCTATGGAAATCAATGAAAATTGATCGAGTCGACTAGACAGATAGTGGTCTGTATCGAGCATGCAAGGTCAAAGTACCTTAGTTTGATTAGAGGTTATTGGGTTATCTTTAATATTATATTTAGTACAAACTTACATTTAGGTGGTTGAAGGCCTTATTATTATAATGGCGATTATCTGTGAGTATGAAAAATTGTTCAATCTAGACTGTTTGCGAATTTGATATTTCACAAATAATATCCTATTATATCAATTACTGCTTCATCGGTCATGTGGCTATATATAAAATCGTGATCGCGATGTCCTGATTTCACTAAACATACTTAAACTTAAACCTAAAGGCAATTAAATTTATTTTCTTACCTTTAATAGTAGAAGTATCGTTATCGTACAGGTAACGTAATTGTTTTATCAAGACTATGGTTTAAATGTAAGTGTACTGGGCATGAGAGAAATGAGTATGAGTATATACCAGCATAAAGCCTGTGACCTTATTCACACACGGCCATCTGATCCCAAGCTAAGCAAAGCTTGTACCATGGAAACCAGACAATTGATATACTACATATACTACTTCTCTTTTGTAAATACATACTTACATAGATAATTACACCCAGACTCAGGACAAACAGACATGTTCATGCACACAAATGTCTGTCCTGGGTGGGAATCGAACCCACAATCTTCGGCGTGAAAAGCAAGTATCTACCAACCACGCCAACCGGCTCGTCGTAATGAGTATGAGCAAGTACCAGGATAAAGCATGTGTTGATTTATTGTAAATAAAGCAAATCACTAACAGTTGACTCGAAAAATAATCGCTATTGGTGATATCGCAAGAGACGGACGGATACTATGTATATACAACCTAAAGTTGTAAAGATATCTATAGAATTTAATCTTTCTTAAAATTCAATAAAAGATTTATACGGATATTGAAAAAAAGCTGTGAAAGCGAAATGCTTTATCGTCAAATCTAAATGAAAAGATCTAAAAGAAATCAGTTCGTAATCCGTAGCTTCGCTTCGCAACATGGCGTCTTGTATACTTGTATATAGTCAATTGAGTTTGTTACGCAAGATTTCTTAGTCTTGGTGTAATTTTTACTGATGTAATTAAATACTTATATTGTTATTTTGAATATAGAATTATAACTTTAACTTTGAGTTTCGAATATATATATATTGTTCGATTTTATTATAATTCCACATTTAAATAACAAAATCAGCATAGTATTTTCAAGATATATTTTTTATGGAATAGTAAGGCGGACGAGCATATGGGCCACCTGATGGTAAGTGGTCACCAGACGCCCTTAGACATTGACACTGTAAGAAATGTTAACCATAGCTTACATCGCCAATACCCTACCAACCTTGGGACCTAAGATTTTATGTCTCTTGTGCCTGTAATTACACTGGCTCACTTACCCTTCAAACCGGAACACAACAATATCAAGTACTGCTGTTTTGCGGTAGAATATCTGATGAGTGGGTGGTACCTATCCAGACGAGCTAGCACAAAGATATTTAACAATACTAATCTCGTCAACCATGATAATAAGTGACAGTGCAAAATTCACTGCTTCTTTGAGGTGCATAACAAAGTAATAAATAAACAAGGACTTATCGTGTTTGAGAATCAAATTTATTTCTGGAAGATATAATACCTACATAATATTTTATATAGCAATTTAAAGTGTCAATTGATATATTTTCCCTGTGTCCTTAACATTCCTACTGTTAACACAAGCGTTATAACCTGAGGGAAATTACAAATATTAATCGTTAATAACCAGAAATTTCAATTTATTTTTTTAGATAATAAAGGAAAAAGATTTCGTAATGATTTCATAATCAAAAAGAAGAGGTCGTTGATCTCAATACCTACTACCTAATACCGTACTAATTGTTGTAAGACTTACCAATGGAATTAATAAAAAAAAATCTTTATTTAAAAGATTCGACATGTTCCATTCGGTAGATTACTATTTATACGTTAGCCTTACCGATGATTGCAGATTCAAACCCAAAAAATTCAATCACTTTTTTCAATTCATCAGATTCAAAAACAACCATTTTCATAATTATAATTTTATTCATATGAATAATTTTATTCATAGTATACCACAATAATGATACTTACTTTGCTTGGTGGTAGGGCATTGAGTAAGTAGCGCAGACGGGCTTGCGCAATCCATTCATCAGATATTCCTCCGATAAACAGCAATACTTAGCAGGTTTGAAGGGTGAATGACCCAGTGTAATTACGGACAAATTGGACATAGCAAACTCCAACCCTTTTTCTTAAGAGGATATTACTTCAGCACAATAGGTGGCCATTTATGGACTACTTTAAGTCAGGACGGGTAGTTAGTGTACTTTTATTAAAATATACAACTCCTTTGTGTCGTAGTTAAAATAAACTCTATTTTTATGAAATTCTGACATTTGCATGTCTGTTACGTTAGATAACTCATCTACATAACAACTACGTAAAAACGTGTTGAATGCTCTACGTATGAATACGGAATAAACATCCAATATTATTATATTGGATGTGTATTTCGTCAAAATTTATGTCTTACGGATATATGTATGAAGTATATTTATGTAGATTTTTATGACGTGTCATGATGTTAGACGACCTGACCTATTTATTTACACGAAGAATCGTTTTCTTCTTACACATTCTCCTAAGAAAAATCCTAGATTTTTGTTTTATCTGGTACACCCAATAAGAAGTTCGCTGAACTACAAATATATTTATTAAATCTTCAAAAAAACATACATCAATATTACTATCGATGTTGGGCAGTATTGGCAATAAGATGTTATTTAGAATTGACCAAGATACTATTTATTATAGCATTTATATATTTAGTTCATTTACACTGATTTATAACGTGGAACTCATGTGTCAATTTAGGCACGACACCTTTGTTAAAAAAAAAGTTTCTGTACAAGATAACGCTGAAAGTAATAACATTTAACTGGAGGTAGGGCTTTGTGCAAGCTCGTCTGGGTAGGTACCACCCACTCATCAGATATTGTACTGCACAACAGCAGTACTTGGTACTGTTGTGTTCCTGTTTGAAGGGTGACATGCCAGCGTAATTACAGGCACAAGGGACATAAAATCTTAGGTCCCAAGGTTGGTGACGCATTGACAATGTAAACGATCGTTAACATTTTTTACAGTGCCAATGTCTAAGGGTGTTGGTGACCATCAAGTGGCCCATATGCTCGTCCGCCATCCTATTCTAAAAAAAAAAACTTCGTATCGCCCATTACTTTTTACTATACAGATACATTGTATGAGGAGAGGAGGTGGACCTGGCGAAGCCCCGATAACGTGACAAGGAACGAGATAGATTTTATCATTTCGAATAAAAGGCACATATTTAGAGATGTCTCAGTGATCAACAGGTTTAATACCGGAAGTGATCACCGCTTGGTTCGAGGCACTCTAGATATCGACTTTAAAGCTGAAAGATCGCGAATGATGAGGTCTACTCTCCGACTTACCATGCTCCAAGCTGCTCAAGGTGCCGAAAAGTTCCAAATGGAACTTCAAAATCAATTTACCGCGTTGGAAACCGTAAGCAGTATTGATGAGAAAACCGACACGCTGGTCAAAATACTGCAAAACACATCCCGCAAGTGTTTTCCGCCACAGAAAAGAGACAACGCACCAAAACTCTCTGCTGAGACACTCGAGCTCATGAGGAAACGACGAGAACTACTATCGTTTTTGTCAGATAAGGCCTTAAACCGAAAAATAAAAACGCTGACGCGACGCGATCTCCAATGCTCCAATACCCGTGCCATCAAGACTGCGATTGAGCAAAATCGGGGATCGAAAGTGTTCGCTCGCAAGTTTGGGAGGCCGCGTCTGACAAAACTTAAAACTGAAAATGGTGGGGTCGTTACCTCTAGGCCTGAGATTGTCAGAGAAGTAGAGAGGTTTTATGGGCAGTTGTTCTCTTCAAGATCGGATAAACCTGTCGGAATCAGTCTTGATGACCAGCACGCCCCTCTTACGCGCCATTACTCCGAGGAGCTCCCGGTCGTTGACCAAGGCGAGATTAGGGCGGCTCTAGAACAGCTTAAAAACAACAAAGCTCCGGGAGATTACGGAATCACGACAGAGTTGCTTAAGGCAGGCGGGACTCCGGTCCTCAAAGAGCTAGCAAGCCTCTTTAATTCCGTCATCCAACATGGCAAGACCCCGGAAACGTGGAGCGGGAGTGAGGTGGTACTGTTTTTCAAGAAAGGTGATAAAACCCACTTGAAAAACTACAGACCAATCTCTCTCCTGAGTCACGTGTATAAGCTGTTCTCAAGAGTCGTCACGAACCATCTCGCCAGACGACATGACGAGTTCCAGCCCCCAGAGCAAGCCGGCTTTCGATCAGGCTACAGCACCGTGGACCACATTCATACTGTTCGGCAGATTGTGCAGAAGACCGAAGAGTACAATCAGCCGCTGTGTATGGCATTTGTGGACTACGAGAAAGCCTTCGACTCCATCGAAACCTGGGCAGTGCTCGACTCATTGCAGAGATGTCATATCGACTGGAGATACATCGAGGTACTGAGATGTCTATACAACGCCGCTACAATGACTGTCCACATCCAGGACTGTAAGACGAAGGCGATCCAACTGCGCAGAGGGGTGAGACAGGGGGATGTAATATCTCCGAAACTGTTCACCAACGCGTTGGAAGACGTGTTCAAGACGCTGAATTGGACTGGATGTGGAGTCAATGTAAACGGGGAGTACATCTCACACCTTCGATTTGCCGATGATATCGTCATCATAGCGGAGTCGCTGGAACAACTAGCCAGAATGCTGCGTAGCCTTAGTGAATCTTCCCGGCGTGTCGGTCTCGGTATGAACTTGGACAAGACCAAGGTCATGTTCAATAGGCATGTTGTGCCGGGACCGATATACGTCGAAGGGAAACCTCTCGAAGTTGTTAGGGAATATACCTACCTAGGACAGGTTATACAAGTCGGTAGGAACAACTTCGAGAAGGAAGCCGATCGAAGAATTCGCTTGGGATGGGCAGCATTTGGCAACCTTCGTCAAGTCCTCACGTCGTCCATACCGCAATGTTTGAAGACGAAAGTCTTCAATCAATTCGTCTTACCTGCCATGACATACGGTGCCGAAACGTGGACACTAACTGCGGGACTAGTCCACAAATTCAAAGTCGCTAAGCGTGCTATGGAGCGAGCTATGCTCGGAGTATCTTTGAAGGATAAGATCAGAAATGAGGTTATCCGGAAAAGAACCGGAGTCACCGACATAGCTTGCAAAATTAGTAGGCTGAAGTGGCAGTGGTCTGGTCACGTATGTCGTAGGACCGATGGCCGTTGGAGCAGACGAGTCTTAGAGTGGAGACCGCGGATCGGCAAACGCAGCGTAGGGCGCCCTCCAGCCAGGTGGACCGATGACCTTAAGAAGGTGGCGGGCACCGACTGGATGCGGAAGGCGGAGGACAGGGAGCTTTGGCCCACTTTGGGAGAGGCCTATGTTCAACAGTGGACAAAATGATTGGCTGTTGATGATTGATGATATATTGTACACAAAAAAGTTTTTATATTCTATAAATTATTACATGAGACATGGTTGGTGTTAGTGAAAAGCCGACTGTATACTTAAAGATAAATATTAATAAGAATAAACTCAAGCCTTCTCGAGCCACTCGAGCCCGTTGACTTGAGCCCACTCTCGTCATTTTTTGCTGCGGCAGTTTGATGCGAGCTCAAGATATTCCTTTGTGGAATTAGAAAGATGACATATCGATTTTGAACTATAAAGTAAGGTTTTAAAAAAAATAAGTTGATAATTTTATTTTTTTCTTTAACTATTGATTACATTTAAATATGTTTGTTTCCGTATTTTATTATTTGTCAAATTAATTCATTTAATTTTAAATGTAATAAATTAATTAGTTAAGTGGATAGCCTATAAAGCTAACTAATTCTGAGATTGTAAATTCTGATTGAGATTAAGAAAAAGCATAAAAAACCGTTGATCATGAAGTCCTGTAAATTTGTTACAGCGATTCCATTAAATTCTAAGAATGCGGAAACTAAAGTGCACTCATGCATTTCAATATCTCCTGCACAGTAGATTATTCCACATTAAGAATGGTCGCCGTACCCCAAATTGGTTAGAAGGAATTCTTAACTCTTAGTTTTAAACCTGATCAAAATGTTTCCCGAACAAGTTTCGAGCTTGCACCTGATGTCGCTGCTAAAATATCTTTTACTTATTGTTATGTACCTATATATATAATATTTTAATAAAATCGTGAGTATAGGTCTAAAATAGCTAAAATATATTATTTTAATAATATATACTCTTACACAATGCACAACACAACACAACACAATTTGAAAACACTAAGATTTTATCTTGACAAATATTTAAAATAAAGAATTATTATTGTGTTACCGTATTTCACACTGGTGTGTTTCACAATCATTTTTACAGGGTCTTTCGCCTAAAAATAATTTTACATTAAGTAAACGACAAAAAATTAACCACAGATCCTAAATGATTTATTATGTAAAAAATATTATTACATCCTAAATGATTTATTATTTAAAAATATTATTACATAATAAATCATTTAGGATAACTTTTTGTCATAGAATCGCTCAGAAATGTCATTTTCCAAAATGGCGACGGTTCCGGTACGGAGGCGAGAGTAATCTTATTATGTTCAAAAACTGCAGCTATCAAAATTTCTATTCTGATTTAAAGCAAAATTTTTGTCACTTAATTTTACTTGATGAATGGCCTAGATGGAATTCTCTGAATTGCATAAAACATTGATATTATTAAGAAAAAAAAATTGCATAGTTAAATATGCTAATATTAGGATCTCCTAGTTCTATTTCTTTATAGATCCAGTATTTGTTGGTAAAAAATCTTGCTACATGTATTCGCAAAGGATGGGCAACAGCTTTACAGCAGCGTGATGGAATAAATTACAAACTTTTACTTCGAGTGGAGAGGAAGCCGTAGCTGAACAGTGAGTTTTTTATAGGCTATAACTACACAAAAGTCTGTTAAGCTTACTTCACATCCCTAAAAGGCTGACCTATAATCGCCAATGTCAATTAATATGGCCAACTGTTTGAAATATGCAGGTGTAACATAAACTTAGTCGTTGATACCGCCTGCAGTAAGTTACTAATATAATTTGGAGCATATACCAACAAGTACCTAGTCTAATCGAAATTCATTATTACTTGCTCAACTTCAGAAAACTCAAAACTTCCATTAATGTACTTAATAACTAACGTTAATGGTACATAATTTATGTTTGCAATCAATCCTTTATCAAATAGCGAATAATTTTATTTTTTAATTAATTATTTACATCCAGATCAGAATAAAAAGACAATTGAAATAAAATTGTCCGTTTTTTTTATTGTCAGTATACAATGATACCTTTATTAGTATTGAAGATTATAATGACGTCGTCGATAGGTATTGTTTGTGTTGTCCTTATCAATGCATACGATTACACAGCTTTGTCATTAGTTCAACGCCGTTTTATTCTTATTAAAGCCTTTTTTAAAATATATTAGTATGCTACTATACGTAAAAAATATATTTTTAAATATATTAGTATGCTTACGTATTCTCAGAAAAGTTCTCTTCAAATTCCTTTTTCCCTCCATTTGAACGTAAACCCTGTGTATGGAGCGGGTCACACAATAATAGAGATGCCTGCGTCATTCACTTCACTAGGTGACCTATATATAGGCATCATAGAGCTATTGAAGTTTAAAGTAAGATATCTTTAGTGTTCCTACAAATATAACAAATAATATTACAAATGTATAAGTATACAGTTTAGCATAGAGCATACTTGGTGGTAGGGCTTTGTGTGTGTCCGCGTGAGTAGGTGTTATACTACTACCACTCAACACATATTCTACAGCCCAACGTCAGTACTTAGTTTTTTTTGTGTCGTTTGAAGGGTGAGGAAGCCAATATAACAGGTATAAGTGACAGCTTAGTTTCCTAGTTTTATGGCGAAATGACGAGAGATATTTAATATTATGTGATTGGACTACAAGTACCAAATCTCAACTGATTTCGTTCAGTAGATCCGCAAAAAAGGCCGCAACAGACGGACGGCGACACGCGATAGTGATTCTATAAATGTGTGTTTGTTTATTGCATAGTTTATATCAAATCATTTGATTATATAACCTATTAATAATTACTTCAATCTAAGGCCACAACATTAGTGGGCAGCTATCAAACTTGGCTTATCTAACTCTCTTGTAGACGCTAATTAATGGTAGCGATGTCAGACAGGCGATAACATAATATCCGATGCTCACTCGATACTTCCGCTACCAGGTGTGAAAAGTCATATAAGGTTTTTTTTATTATGTTTGTGCTATTATTATTGCCTCGTACAACTATCACGCTAGTGTAGCCTTTTTATAAGGTTTCAACCGAGGACGTGAATTCAATCGAGGAATCAGGCAAATAAAAAAAAAAATTAAAAATTCGCAATAGCAGCTTTGCCTTGCCTTGGAAAGCACGTAAATCTGTTTGTCCTGCACTTGGACGTCGTTTTGCCGTCTGATCGCATTATAAAAGTTAACTAATATATAGTGCACAGCTTGTGTTATGCACACACACTATTAACTACAATCAATCTTGCATAATATTTAAAAAAAAAAAGTAGATTAAAAGAAAACAAAGTTCCTAAATACGCAATCACTTGTTAACAACAGTTTGATATAAACAAAATGGCTGCCGTTGTGATAATTAAATTGTCTTTGTAATGGGATGTAGCGCTTAGCACGACCTGGTACGAAATGTTCGATACAATTTATCTACTACGAAGGGACACGACACCCGATACTGGCTTTGATGCCCTTTTTCGCCTCTTGCATCATTTACGGTAAGACATTGTTACAGTAACTTCTCTTTATATATTAGTTAATCAAAAATATACGTTAATCATGTAAGTTCTTATAAGTACTTGTGAATCGTCAATTAAAATTTTCGTTTGGTGACCTTGGGGTATGCCATATTCATCCTTTTTTATTTAATAGGTAGCTCGTTAAGCTTCATTGTTATCAATAAAAAAATTGAATGTAAGGCGCAGAAAAAAAATCGAAAAATGCCGTCATATATTTTTCAATAATGTTTTTAGTCAAATTTCAACTACCGCTTGAACCTTAGTATAGGATTAATGATTTCGTTATTTTATACGCAGTTTCATTTAAATTATCAATAGCATATTGAAATGATCTATTCGTTTTCTTAATGCAAAATTAAAGTGTGAATATAAAATAAATAAGTAAATATCATCCCTAAGTATTTACATATCATTCCCTAAAACATTTCAAAGTATTATTATCGTTACAATTATATATATTTAATTATGTTGATAACATATAAACAGCATGTTGTTCATCGTTAAAAAAAAAAAACAATTGAATTCATTGCCAGTTTTTCTCGGTTGGATTTAAATTTCGAATATCAATTTAATCTCTACAGTACGTTAAAAATGTGATTACACAAGACTACGAAAATGACGTATTTCGTTTGGTGCGATTTCAATCCAAGGCATGAAATGTAGTTTCTAGGTCAATTTATTTTTATTGTAGTTTTTAATAAGTAATTGAACTGTGATGTTTGGTATCGTCTGATCTATTGAAAGAACATTATTACCCTCCTATATTGTTCGTCTGATGGTACTTGAATAATAAAAAATAAATATGGCTCGCAATTTAAAAAATGAAAATATAAAAATTGTAGAACAATATCGAGGTACGATGTTTGTATTACGTATTCCGTTGTGATACGAGCAACGTTATATTTATACTTTAAAATTATTAGTAATAATATTTTCACTTTAACTTTTGGTATAAATATTACTATTTATATTATATTTACTTACTATTACATTTATTTACTTTTAATATTCCAAAGCTTGGTGTAAGTCTGTATGGGTTGTTAGTACACATGTCAAATATTTTACCGCAAAATACCAATACTCAGTATTGTTGTGTTCCTATTTGTAGGGTGAGTCAGCTACTAAAACTTCAGGTACAAGGGACATGAGATCTCAGTTCCCAAGGTTGATAGCGCATTTATGATATAAGGGATGGGACGATGGTGACCATTTACCAGGTCGCCCGTTGGCCTATTTAATGTATTATATATATATTATATTATAAGTAAGAATGACATACCTTTTAACCTAATATATAGTCCAATATTATTTATTATAAATTATATTACAAATTTCTTTATTAAAAATGTAAAATGTCGTCTTATTATCTCAACTTTTGATAGGTTTCATTTTTCGCATCGGAATTGCTTCAACAGGAAGCTTCAACAGGGAAACGCTGCTTGCAATTTTGCCAACGTTCGTTATCGTCACGCGGTCATGATATTTTGTACCGTAGCTATTTTTAATTTTTATTTTGTATGGTAAGGCCTTTATGTAAATATTTTTGATAACAACATGAATACATTAATTATGTTATCAATTATACAAAAGGAGGTTATTTCAAGCACTTTTGAATGGTAATTTTCATTTAATTTTTTTTCAATTAAATTTAAGGTAAATTAATCGAAAAGCTACAACCAGTTTGGAATGTAGATTTTACTTCGGATAACGGAAAATATATTTAGTAGTTGTATTTTAGGTATTCATCTTATAATTGCTTACTGTTATAATTCTTAAGATCCCATTGAATCGATCCCATAGCGTATAAGTACAATATTTGTTTTGGTTTTATAATTTTTTGTTGTTTGTGGTTGAGGAGCATAACATTTTTTCTATATTAATATCAAAACTTTTGATATAGTATAATTTGTAACTTTGTCAAAATCTACTTTGAGTGAGAATAACGATTTCTTATTAATACTGTGTAATTACAGGCATCTTAGTTCCCAAGGTTGCTGGCGCATTAGCGATGATAAACATTTCTTATAATGCCAATGCCTAAGAGTGTTGGTGACCACTTACCATCAGGTAGCCCATATGCTCGTCCGCTAACCTATTCTATGAAAAAAAATCTGTTACTACAGTCTTGAAGATACAGAAGGCAGAAATTTGCTCTCCTGGGTAATTTCTAACAATATTTACCACCACCTAACTTTTGACCATGAATTAGTCGACATATTAATTATTATTTTAAAGATTTATACATATTTATATTATAATTCTATTTTAAATAAATTTGGCATGACGTGTGTTCTTTGTTAATAATAATTATACTAATATTGTAATATTGTATAGGCGTCATGAGCGGGCTTCAAACCCCCGCCCACCTGGGGGCGCATACACTTGTCGGGAGTGCGGCCGAAGGATCCTCTCTCGCATTGGACTCTTTAGTCATGAACGCAAGTGCCTTCGTGCTGCTTGAATCATCTGTCATAGATGCAGAGGCCTATATATATAATATTGTAAATATGCCGTTGTCGTTACATATTTCACGAATAAATAATTGTATATAATTATTTATATTAATAATTATAAACTTTCGTAGACACTCAATGTTAAATCGCCTCGAATGACTCGATATTTCATAAGTCTTAGTTCTGTTTAAGTAGATTTAATTTTAATGAGTTTTACAGTCACGTCCTCTCCGAGTTATTTTCTGCTCCAAAAACACAAAACTTTTGTCACAAACAACCACGCGGGCGAGGTGGAATACGCTAGCAATAAATAAATTACTCGTATCCTATTTATTTAATGTAGTCTGTCATTAGTCACTTGGTTTGACAACAGTGTAAGTTCCTTACGGTCAATCTTCGCCTGATATGAACACGCATTGGTAATATTTTTGTTTTTGTCAGAGCTGCCTATTCTAATTATTGAGACGATCATAACTTTTACTCAGTTTTTACGAGACACAGATTAAGTTGGCGATAGAGCTTTATGCAAGCCTATCTAGGTAGATAACACTGTTATAATCTCATATTCTACCGCCCATCAGCAAGCATTCGACTTTGCACAAAAGGCGCATTTTAACCCCCAAAGCTGGAGGCGCATTGGCGATGATTAATATTTATCAACGTAACAATGTTTATAGAGCTCATAGAGCAGTGACTGCTGTAACCAGAGGTACCATATGATCGACCACCTTTTAAAAGAAAAAGTTGCATAGGCTTTACGTGCTTTCCGAGGCACGCGAGGAGTGTACACACTTCCAACATCCAGACTCCGGGCTGCTATTGAGAAATTTCGATAGAAAAACCCAAAAACTTTTTATTGGCCCGACCTAGGATTTGAACCCAGGACCTCCGGTTCTGCGGCCTAGACTAGACCAACGAAGCAGTATTTATGTACGATTACATTTATCGGTATACGCTGCATGAAATTGAACTAGAATTTTTGTAAGCAATGATTTCCAGACCGAAATTTTGTTTCTCTATTCGTACTTTTCTTGATTTTTAATATTATTATTTTAATTGTCATTAAAACTTTTTAGACCTTCACTTATGCTTTACTGAGTTTACTAAACCTAACAAAAACTACCTAAGAGGTCAGTGATTTTAAGAGAGAAATACATATTCACTGTCGAATTCGATTGTAAAATAAAGTGAAATCTATAAAAATGCATTAGGTGTTCCATGTGTCACGTGATCATCGATCGGTTCGAGGAAAATTAAATGAATAATTTTATTAATTTTTAAGCGATCAACTTCAAACGGAATCGTTCGTTCTATTATTTTTTGATTAACGATTGCTATTGTAGTAATATCGAATAATGGCGGATGCGTAGATGAGGTCAAGCGACGTATGGCAATTACGAGAACTGCAATGGAGAGGCTGAAGAAAATATGGAGGAACAGAAACATTACCAAAGCAACCAAGATCCGGCTCGTACAAACGCTTGTTTCTCCCATATTTCTATACGCTGCAGATACGTGGACTTTGCGGCAGGTCTAAAAGAAGAAGATCGATGCTCTGAGATGTGGTGCTGGAGACGAATACTAAGATTTTCGTGGACCGAATTTGGCACCAATATATTCATTCTTCAAGAACTCGGCAGCAAACAGCGTCTTTCGGCGCTAGTTCGAAAGCGCATACAAACATTTTTTGGACACGTCTCCGGGCTAGGAAATAACTCCATAGAGCGCCTTGTCATTTAAGGCAAGGTGGATGGCACCAGACCACCTGGAAGCCCATGCGATGGACCGACCAAATAAAAACAACTGTTGGCGGTCCTTTGCATGAATGCACCAGGCCCACCACTAACAGGGACATATGGCGAAGGCTCGTGAGGCGAATATCATCTACGCCGAACAATTCATAATACTTCATGTCGACCACGACCGCTCTGACAAGAGTGTCACGACGAAGAAGAAGATTTTAGTGGCACAATCATTATTGAATGCTTATTTTCTAAAAGTAGGTTTACACGAATCGATAATAACCCCTTAACCTCTAAATCGAAGGCGATTTGGGATGTCTAAATGTGCTTTCAAACGGAAGCAACAAAAATCGATGTAAAACGGTTTGTCGCTTCCAAAGCTTTGTTGTTTTGACTCGAAATTCAATCATTTATTAAACGTTTAACAAACCGTATTTAATTATTGCTTTAATTTTGACGTAATTATGAAATGTCAGATAAAAAATCAATAGTTCTATAACATAACGAAGTCTTCGTTCCGCCATCTTGGATAATGTTGATAACATTTTAATTGAACCATCAGAACGTGTAATTGTGGTCATGTAAAATCGTGATTATGTGATTTACATATTGATGAACAGTCAATAAGTGATAACCTTACTAGATACGATAGTTCCTTTTTAAATTATCATAAGAGTTTTATAATAAATGATATATTTATATTAAAAGTATAAAAACCTATCATACAATTCATTTGAGTAGGATTATATCTTGAAACCGTATTTTAGAAAGTTATTATATATAAAGCTAAGCACGTATATAATATAGATTGTAAGATAGAAAAGAGATTCGGACAAGTGGAGTGGAAATCTTGAGTATCATGTCCATGCTTAGACACTGTCTGACAATGTTTCTATTAAAATAATCTATATAATTGTGGACATACATAATCTTATCACCACAAAACGTATACCGTCAATACGTATATCGTCAGTAGAACATTTCCTCTGCCCCAAGGTTATCTGGAAGATATCACTATATCGATCGCTGAGTAACTCCGCATACTATACGATCTATTTTTAAGGTGACTTTAATCGTAAAGTATTTTTATTATTAATATAACACAGTTTGTTTCGTTTCGTTTGTTAATTATAGTAATACTATATGCAGTAAGGAATTCGTCAGCTTGGGTGAACTTGCGGTAACAGCTGGCGATTTATAATAGATATACGAAAACGTTGTATAGAGATTTGTAGATAGAATATTATATTTAGAAGTCAACGAGAATTATTCATATTGTAGATAAGTCATAGTCATTCTACTGGTGGTAGGCTTTGTGCAAGCTCGTCTGGGTAGGTACCTACTCATCAGATATTTTACCGCAAAACACAGTACTTGGTATTGTTTTTGTTGTGTCCCGAGTAGAAGGTTAAGTGAGCCAGTGCCAGTGTTATTACAGGCACAAGGACATAACATATTAGTTCCCAAGGTTGGTGGCGCATTGGAGATGTAATCGATGGTTAACATTTCTTACAATGCCAATGTCTACGGGTGTTGGTGACCACTTACCATTACGTGGCGCATGTGCGCGTGCGCCTACCTATTCAATATGCAAGTACTCCTATTAAAAAAAACCGAAATCTTACCGGAATTCGAACCCGCGATCGTTGTTTGAAATTCACTTGTTCACAATTTACTCATCTAAGCTATAAATAATACCGGAGCATTTTCTATTTTTGCACTTGAGTTGTTTACATCGATGACATTCCAACTAATGGTGACGTTTCATTAAAAATACCTCTTGTTTTTCAAAGCGAAGCAACAAATAAGAAAAACCTTTACTAAGTAAAAGTAAACACTGCTAGCTACCAAACGGTAGATTACTACGCCGTAAATAGACTATTTTTCTTTCTATTTCCTCTTTATAATTGAGGTCGTTACATGACGAAGCTCTTGGGTTTTAAAGTCTATTTAAGTTGCGAACTTTGTGTTTAACTATGATGTCTTTAGCTTCGGTTTCGGCTCTTCCATTAATATTTGATACATTTGATCAGCTCATGATATTCATGATATTCATGATTTGTCTTTTTAAGTGAAATCAGACACGGAAGCCATTCTGAAGAAGACTAACCAACTATTTCGTATATATCATGGTGGACAAGTGTGAGCGCAAACATAAGTGTCTTTGTCTTGTGTTTTTTGTCTCACTCTTATAATTCAATGACACCGAATAACATGAAAAAGATTATGCTCAGGAGCGTTACGTACTCTCCGAGCGCCGGAAGCGTGACAATGGCTCCGAGCTGCCATATAAAGCCCAATAACGTTTATTAGGTTTTCTAGTCAGTTATTAGGTCCTGCCACTTTATCAATTAGCTACGAGACACTTGTATTATAAAGCTATGTAGATGCATATCTTTAACGGAAATTAATCTCATCTCAGAACTCGGAACTTGTACATCGAATCAATTATCAATGTTAACTGTTGATAAATATACATATATAGTTAAGAGATTCCTTGATACAAAATCGTTGTTGAAAACAGACGCGCGCAAATTTTAATCCGCCATATTTTTAGTGAACAGTAAGGTAAGTATTTATTATTGATGCTACTTGTAATCTGTTGAATTATTTCAATTGTTTTTTATTGTTTTATTTGATAGAATTGAGTGAGTAATTTACATCAATTTGTATGATTTGGTGTTCTATTTTTAAAAAGACCAATTAGAATTTTTTATACGGTCAGTTTCAATTTTGGATGCTTAATATACTACTATTTTCGTACAAAAAACATTATTATTCAGCCTTTTGCCGTCCACTGCTGGACGAAAGCCTCCCCCATAGAACGCCAACCATCCCGATCTTGGGCAGTCCGCATCCATCCCGTGCCCGCCACCTTCTTCAAATCGTCGGTCCATCTTGTCACAGGGCGCCCTACACTACGTTTGCCTAAGCGCGGTCTCCACTCTAACACGTGTCGGCTCCATCGGCCATCAATGCGTCTGGAGACATGACCAGCCCACTTCCACTTCAGCGAGCTAATTCTCCGCGCGATGTCGGTGACTTTAGTTCTCTGGCGAATGTCCTCATTTCGGATTCTATCGCCCAGAGAAACCCCAAGCATCGCGCGTTCCATCGCTCGCTGAGCGACCTTAAATTTGTGGACCAGTCCTACGGTGAGTGTCCACGTTTCGGCACCGTAAGTCATTACAGGTAGGACGCACTGATTAAAGACCCTGGTCTTAAGCGACTGTGGGATCGACGATTCAAAAATATGACGCAACTTCCCGAATGCCGCCCAGCCCAAACGTATTCTTCTTTTAGCCTCCTTCTTAAAGTTGTGCCGGCCAAGTTGTATAGTTTGACCCAGGTAGATATATTCCTGCACAACTTCAAGTGGAGAGCCATTTACGACCACTGATACAAAAAACATATATTTTTCCAAATATATTTATGCATCAATCAAATTAAATAAAAAAACTCACACTAGACACATTGCATATTAAGAATAAGATAATTAACCGATTTGATAACTTAAATGAATTATAAAAAAAATATAAAATCCTTAACTTTTGATCGGTATTCCGAATAATGTTCACCCCTTATTTGCTGGCACGTCACGCTCCACTGGATTCCAATATTTCCAATAAAGACATTTCATTGGAATCGGTTGAATGCGTTGAGCATGAATTATCGGTTGAAAATCATTATTAACGGTAATCATGTGAATGGAATAAAAACGACTACGGTATATAAGCTGATAATTTCTATCTTTTATAATACATTTGCTGTTCACAACTTTTGACGACTTTATATTATGTCCTATTTTTCATATATCTGGATTTTTTTGTATTTAATTTAACTAATCAAATTAACCTTTAAGTCCACTAACCTCATTGGAATGTTAATTAAAACTAATAATGTTTTACACTCAGCTTATATTATTATTATATCTGTATAGTGAAAATAGTGAATTTATTATCTGAGAATAATAAGATAACGTGAAAATTTTCGAATGCGACTATTTTGTATAATAAGATAGAATTTTGAGCAAAAAATAATTTTGGTGGTAGTAGGGCTTTGTGCACAACCTATTCATCAGATATTTCTACCGCTAAATAGCAATAATTTATATTGTTGCGTTCTGGTTTAGAGAATGCGTAAAGCCAGTAAAATTAAAGGCACAAGGGAACATCTTCGCCAAGGTTGATGATGCATTGGCGATGTAAGGAATGGTTAATATTTCTTACATCGCCAATGTCTACGCTGGTTTCCACTCACTATCAGGTCACCCATTTTCCCCCTAAAATAAACACATAATTTTTAAATTATTTTATAATTGTAATAATTCTCTTGAAAACATAATTATGAAACGTAATTAATTCACGTTCAATTAACTTCACGACCTTATGGTATGTTGATTTAAAACTGCTTGAATCCGCTTGAATGAAGTATTTTTGATTGTATATAACTAAGTAATGACTAAATATTTTATATATATTTTTAAAAATAGAATAATATTTCTCAACAACTTCAAGCAATACATAATGAACGGCTTCAATATAAGATAAAGTTTCAACGCAATAAATATCAATTTGAAAGTTGATTTCCATTATATAATACGAGTTAACTTTACGTAGCATACTTTCGAAGCCGCAATCATGGCGATTTGAAAAATAAATTCGTTGTGATTCACGCTAATAAGAAACTTTTAAGTTGCTATTATTCGCATTGCATTTTAATAATTCTTGAATAAGTTTCGAAAACTCGGTCACTACAATTATATTGCAAAACTACTGAATGAAATATCTCAATATAATAATTGGTTCAACTCTTGACTTATTTTGTCATTCATCCGATATTTTTTATCCCAAAGTAATTAGGTTCTTAAAATATACTCAACCACAACATCGTTTTGTTTTGTAATCAAGTGTAATATAAATTATAAATATATATTTTAACATGTAAAAAACTCGTATCAGTCGTTCGCTCTTGACAGAGTGGTCGTGGTTGACGATGATGCATCGTTTTTGGCTAATGTAGCCCCCGCTATGTGTCTCCATTTGATGCGGTCTTCAGCATCTCTAAAACATTGGACTATGGAGGTCTGTGTTGTAGCTTTTATAATGTCTGTCCAACGCTTGGGTACTCGACCGCGCGACCGCTTGCCTTCTACTTGCCCTTGGACAACGAGTCGTTCCATGGAGTGTTCATTTCGAACAATATGTCCGAAGTATTTGAGAATTCGTGTTTGCACAGTCGACGATAGTCTTTTTTTGATTTTTAGTTCCTCCAAGATCGAGATGTTAGTCCGAAATGCTGTCCAAGGGATCCGCAGCAGTCGCCGCCAACACCACATTTCGAGTGCGTCAATTTTGCGTCGGTCTTTCTGTCGAACCGTCCATGTTTCTGCGCCGTAAAGAAATATAGGGAAGACTAGGCTTCTCATCAGTAAAAAACTATGTGACAATAGACCAGATTTAAGCTTTCAATGTTAAAATCTAACTACCAGTAAATAATATAATTCTATTTTCAAAATCAATGTTGTTTTTATGTACTTTGTCATATATGTATAAGTGAACCATGATAAACGTTAAGAGTACGCTCTAAAGCTTGTCAATAAAGTCACTAAAAGGGCGTATTAAAACTATGATATCTTCATGACCGATATGCCAGCTATGTATAGGCGTTATATAGGTACATTAAAATTATATACATAATATCTTTTATTTTGCTTACCATACATCTAATAAAGCCAACGGAAATGACGGTAGCTCGCCATATCTAGTCTAGGTCATGCTTTATATGCATTATATACGCTAATTTTTGTTAAAGTTTTACTAATGTTTTTGTTTTCTATATTTTATGTGCAGTTTATTATCATGACGCGGGTTTATCTAAGTTACAACATATCATTTGAATATAACAGATGTTTGTAATGCTATTGAACAAATATTTTGCTTAAATTGAGCTTCATAGAAGAATCGGAAAAGACTTGAAATATAAAAATAACAAATATATACTTAGTTATAATTTTCATTTCTTCAGCTAAAGATATTCTCGTCTCATATTCCGTATACGTTTTTAAATTAAGATAGCGACAAATTAAATTTTCGTTCTAATTAATATTACAACGGTACGGGTCTGTATTTTACCAACAGTATAGCGAGATATTTGATGCTCCGTTGCTTGATTTTATTATGTATAATTATGATGGCGACATTTCTTTAACGTAAAAAAGATTCACGATATTTTTATTTTATTTTAAATAGGTAGGCATACTGTCACTTGGCTTAATGGTAAGTGAATGGTAAGAAAATAAGATACAATAGCCATCCCATTCTTTGTAAACGCCTGTGCCTTTAGTTACCTTGGCTCACTTCGATGGAAACCAAATAAAAACACTGAAAACAAAGCTAAAAAAAGTAAAAATTCCTTAGATACTGAACCGTTACAGTCCAGTAATCAACCCTATATGGATGAACGCATGATTCGAGAACTCCGGGAGCGCAGTGAACGAGAAAAGTATATTATTACAATTGGAATGCCAGAACAGACTACGTTTCCCGTTGAATTACGGGCAGGAAAGGACGAAGCTGCTGTTATTAAATTATCAACTTAATTGAAAATAATATTAGTAACCCTACAAAGGTATTCCGTACTGGCAAGTACCAGGATGGAAAAAACCGCTGAGTTAAAGTATGTTGTAATTCTCTTGATATAGTCAAACAACTCTTACGAAATAAAAAAAAAGCTGCCTACAAATATTAAAATAACTTCTGACCAAACTCCTGCCCAACAAAAATACCTGCAACATCTCAAAGAAGAACTCAAGCTTTACATAGCCAATAGTGAACCCAATATAATACAGACTGTTTAAAAAAACTCCAATCCATAAATGCCTTCACTATCAAAACTACCACAACAAATATATACAAAGTAATTAACTCATATGAACTAAATCAAGACTAAATGAAATAAATCAAGACTAAACTTTTTATACTTAAACGCGCGAAGTATTCGAAAGAAAGACAAACTAGATGAACTAAAGTGTATTTTGAGTTCGATTAAAACAACGACGCATGTGATTTTAATAACGGAAACCTGGATACACAACGAAACCCGAGCTCAGGAACTTCAACTTATAAACTACACGCATTACTTTAACTACCGAATAGAAAAACAAGGAGGAGGAGTCTCAATCCTTATTCACAATAATGTCAAAATACTCTTTCTGAATCTCAATATATTAGTGGAAACAATTATTTATAGATAAAAATAGAAACCCTGGCCCTAAAAATAGGGCTTGTGTATAATCCCGGCTATACAAACTACAAGACGTTTCTTGAAACCTACGAGAAACAACTCCAACAGAGAGGAAGAGCAATCGTCTTTGGTGACTTCAATATAGACCTTCTGAAGACTGGAAATCAAGTAAAACAATATAAAACACTTATGGATGATACCGGATATGACATACTAAAAAAAGTAAACATGACTTATTGTACCAGACACTCAACAACAATCTATCATAGATCACATATGTAGTAATTTAAAAAACAACTATTTCCACATGACACTAATTAACTCCTCGATGTTTGACCACAAATAAATTTACCTGGAGTTAAAAAAGTTCAAACCTCCACCCAAGATACATTTTAAATATGACGCTATCGACTACTCCAAACTACATACAACAGCCAAGATACTTAAAATTACAAATCAGACTCAGAGTTTACACGCCTAGAAAAGGATATTAAAAAAACAATAAGAAGATGTAAAACAACAAAAACCAAATTATCAAACCCACCGCAGAAAGACTGGATCAACAAGAATATAATCATCAAAATCAACAAAAGAAACTGCTTATGGAATGAACTCAAACAACGACCACATAATAAAAAGCTAGAGGAAGATTTTATGAAACAAAAAGATGATACAGATAAAATGAAAACAAAAGATGCGTATCTTAAGGAATTCTATAAGTGCAATAATGAACCTGGAAGAACATGGAAATTGATACATAAACTAGCCAATAACAAAATTGAACAAAGTTCCGCAACTCCTAAATTCATAATACACTCAAAGCAAATCACAGACCCCCATGATGTCTGCGGAGCTTTCAATCAATACTTCTCTACAATAGGCTCTAATCTAGCTAATCAAATCCCACAAAGATTTCACCTTGATTATTCACCTAGTTTGTCCCACATGAAAGAAACCAATGTACTTAACACCTGTGAACCATGCAACCACATTGAAATTGACCATATAATTCACAATCTCGATTCTAACTCTAGTGGAGGCTTAGACGGGGTAACCACTAAACTTATTAAATCATTAAGAATTCTGATACTAACTCGTCTTACAGATTGCATAAATGATCTTATTACAAAAGGGCGAATTCCAAGTATCTCTAAAAATTGCCAAAATCACTCCGATCTGTTTGGCTCAAAATCTAACCCAAGTATCTAGTATCTAAGTATCTACATGCCAATATTAGTATTACGAGTATTTTCCAAAATTCTCGAAAAATATATTTACAAGCGTCTTGAGATATACTTGCACTCGATCAAACTCTTAAATGATAACCAGTTTGGTTTCAGACCAAAACGTAATATTCTTCTTGGCAACAATCAATTTGGTTACCAAAATAAGATCCAATATCGATAATAAGAAAGTTGCTCTCGGAGTATTTATTGATTTAAAAAAGGCCTTTGACACCGTGAGTCGTAGACTTTTATTGAAAAAACTAGAGGCTGCAGGTGTCTTGAGCAAAATCCTGGGAATGCTGGAATCATATCTCAAAAATACATCTCAAGTAGTCAAAATCAAGAATGTCCAAAGTACACCTGAAGATATAACATGTGGCGTCCCCCAGGGATCCATATTGGGGCCCTTACTTTTTTTTATTCATATCAATAATTTAAATGATATAGGATTGCATGGTCATATAACACAATACGCCGACGATACTTGCTTATTCTATTTCGGAAACAGATTACAAGTTATTCTAAAACAAGCACAATCTGACCTATACACACTTTTTTCCTGGCTTCAACATAATCTTTTGACAGTTAACATCTCAATAATTTGTAACGTTATATTTAAGGCTAAAAACAAATCAATAAAACCACACATGCCATTAACGATTAATGGCGTTACACTACAAGAAAAAGCCAATAAAGGATATCTGGGTGACAATTTGACGTGGAAAACTCACATAGAACAAATCAAAGCAAAACTTTCTTCGTAATCTTGATCGTTGTATTCCACGACCACTACGCTATAATATATAAAACATATATAACTCCCTAGTTAAACCACATTTTTTATACATGGTTGAGGAGTGGGGTACTGCCGCTAAAACTCATTTAACAGAGCTTAAAATAATTCTAAACAAAATTATTAAACTTATTTTTCGATACCCATATTTAAAACCTACTACAAAAAGTTAGTAGTAGTAAGTAGTTAGTAAGTTAGTGGTACCTACTCAGTTGAGCTTGCACAAAGTCTTACCACCATAATAATAACCACGATTGTGCATTCAGTACCAGTACTTTATACCAGGTGAATACCTTACTACTGTATTTTATGTATAATAAAAATCGTCAGACAGCTGTTGCAATAAAAAATGCATATTGCTCAAATGCGCCCGAGACATTTTTTATGTAACGTTGCAAATAAATTGACATCTTTGAATAAAAGTATTTCTACTATCTTCTACGAAATTTAAATTCACATCACAGTATTGTATTTATTTCTCCTTATTTTTTTTATATTATAAGCCATGAAAAAAACGTACAACACATGACATGTGTATTAATTATTCCATCAAAAACCGAAGCGTCAAATTGTAGAACATAAACACTTGCGTCGTTCCTTACTTAAAAAAAAAACAATCGTAATTTAGAGAACCAAACGAGATATAAAATTTACAATTTGCAAGATATGTGCGTCGAATTTAACGTCGAAAATTTGCGACTGAACAAAACACAAAATTATATAAAAACTTTTTTGAAGCAAACCTTTATGTATTTTTCAGTTTGCAAGAATGAAACATGACATCGTGATTCTCTAGTTAGTATGCACCCTAAAGGAACACGCGACAAGTCTCTCTCGTCCACGTGCTACGTCATTAGTACTAAGAGCGCATGAATATGAACCGAGATGAGCTTTAGAAATCTATTTTAAAAGATGCAGTACGGCAGCCATTTGAAAAAAAATTATTGTTGAAAATTTTGTTGTGACGTTTCAGAAAATGATTATGTAATTTTAGTTTAAGTCTTTCTAGCTACTAATAATAACGTTAAAAATACAATGTATTATTAGAAGGTTTTCTTTTACCATAACTATGAATCGAACTCTGTATAAGTAATTGAAGTCACTTTAATTAAACGCAAATTTATTACCTTAACATAAGGTATATTACTGTATAAAATCATATGATTTCAAATGTTGAATTTTCTACTTCGTCATATCAATGTTTTAAAAAAAGAAGTAACCTTTATCTTTTTTCTATTTATATTATATTTTTAAACGCATTTTTGTATTTAAGCATTTATTTATTATAGCATATATTTAAGATTTTATTAGAAATATAAAGAAATACTTTACATACTTTATAATACTATATTCCTATATATCAATTTCGAGAACCCACCGTAGCATGAAACGTTTTCTCATCATTGCAAGTTTCCAATAAGATTACGTGAGGAAGCTGAGTACTTCATATTATACAGAATACGAAAATATATTGTAAGGTATTGAAACGAGATAGAGGTACGAATTGTTTCAACTTAAGACTTTTCTTCTCTTTTTATCTTACGTATTCGCGCTGTCTTATCTATTTACGACCTTACTTATAAACGTTGCTTAACAAATGATTACCTAAGCAATGCTATCTCTTTCTTTCGAATGTCAAATCTATAATGATAGAAAGAACGAAATCAGTGTTCAACTAAACCTTTAAGCAAGGTTAATAAACATGGACTTAAGTGTTAATATCTCTATTTAGATCTTTATCAGTATTTGCAAAAGTCATACTTATGTGATTTACATTGTAGTGTGATATGACTTTGCGTAGACCCATCTTGATTAATAAAAGTATAAAAGAACAGTCACTGTGTACTGCTAGTTTAAAGCCTGACCTTTTGTTAAAAAAAAAGATGAGTTTATTACACCACGCTGCTCTAATCCGGGTTGATGGTTATACACGAGGCAGATTTTCATCCAATATGTTTATGCAGGATTTTGATGTTTTCTTTCACAATCGAACACGAAATGAAATAAGAATAAGACAAATTAAAAAATGAACCAAACGTACAGCGAAATGGCAGTCAATTCGAGTTTAATATGTGTATAAATTAATGTATTTTCAGAAAGCAATTAAAGCAGAACTACTGTGGAAAATATCAGTAAAAATTTCATCGTTGAAGCGTGCAATTAAGTTGAAACTAAATAAAGTGGGACCATGTCTTCAATATACATTACATGATATGTATGTATACGTAAACTTAACGATAATTCATGTGATTATACAATAACGATTGTAATACGTAGGTGACTTTGTTTCACAATTTTGCAATGCATGCCTATGCATGCCTCATTGGGAATGAAATACTACATTACTAGCTCAGATCTCGACAGTAGGGGTGCGCGTAACCGTTGGTTCACTCGCGAATGTGCCGACGCTGTATCATCTAAGCAGGCGGCATATCGCGAGTGGATCAATGGCTGCATTAGCGGGGCATCTAACATTGACTCACTGAAAGCAATCTACAATAAAAACTCCAAGTCCTGTAGGAAGGCTTACACGAGAGCGGACGCACAGCGCATTGTACAGATTGGTCATGACCTTATTTCACATCCTCGGGGCTCCCGTAGCTTCGGGCGTCTGACCAAGTCTGTGCAAAACAATTTCTGCCAACCTTCGCTGCCACCGCTCAGAAGTCCGGACGGATCGCTAGCTCACAGTCCGCAAGAGAAAGCTGATCGCCTGGCTAAACTCTTTGCCGACAACTCCATCATCGATGATTGTAGTGCTCTGCCACCAGTAATACCTTCTTGTGGCCACACGATGCCTGACATCAAAATCAGGCAGCGTGATGTGCGAGCGGAGCTGCAATCACTTGATGTACGGAAAGCTAGCGGTCCCGATGGAATACCAGCCATAGTGCTGAAGAAGTGCGCGGCGGAGCTGTCTCCCGTGTTAACGCGCCTGTTCCAACTTTCTCTTTCTTCGGGATGTGTGCCGGAGGCTTGGAGAAGAGCTAATGTGCAAGCGGTTCCCAAAAAAGGGGATCGGTCTGACCCGGCAAATTATCGGCCAATAGCTATCACCTCAGTACTTTGTAAGGTGATGGAACGGATTCTTAACATCCAACTGATCCATTACCTAGAAGATCACTGTTTAATTAATGATCGTCAGTACGGATTTCGATCAAAACGGTCTACAGGTGATCTTCTAGCGTACGTAACACACCTCTGGGGTGAAGCTATCGACAAACATGGGGAATCGTTGGCTGTCAGCCTCGATATCTCCAAGGCTTTCGACAGGGTCTGGCACAGAAGTATTCTCTCCAAGCTGCCGGCATATGGTCTGCCTGCTCAGCTTTGCACCTGGATTGCCAGCTTCCTACACAAGCGCAGCCTTCGTGTTTTAGTTGATGGTTGCGCTTCACAATTCTGTGTAGTGAATGCTGGGGTCCCCCAGGGATCTGTGCTATCTCCCACTCTGTTTCTTTTGCATATCAATGATATGCTCTCTCTCGGGAACATTCATTGCTATGCAGACGATAGTACAGTGCATGGTGGATACCACGGACGCGCAGTGGCTGGGCGAGCGGAAATTCAGGAGAAGCGGGAGGATCTTGTCATTGAACTCAATAGGACGTTAGAGCTTATCGCCAAATGGGGCTCAGATAATCTTGTTGAGTTTAATGCCAAGAAAACACAGGTATGCGCTCTCACAGCAAAAAAGTCACCATTTTCCCCTCTTCCCTCCCTCTGTGGCACTCCGCTGGTGATACAAAGCAAAATCGCCATGCTGGGGATGGACGTTCGCTGCGACCTTAGTCCAAGGGATTACATCGAGGCTGTGATAAAAACAGCTTCACGGAAACTCGGAGTTCTGAACAAGGTGCGGCGTTTTTTCACGCCACAACAACTGTGCCTGCTGTACAAAACATAGGTACGGTCTTGCGTTGAATATTGCTCGCACCTTTGGGATGGCTCCGTTAAGTACCTACTTGAGGCCTTGGATCGGTTGCAGCGACGTGCGGTCCGCATTATTGGCGACGTAAAGGTCACTAACACCCTCGAGCCTTTACAATTGCGTCGAGAGATAGCTGCGCTGAGCGCTTTCTATCGACTGTATCACGGCGAGTGTTCCGAGGAATTATTTTCCCTAATTCCTGCTTCCCCCTTCCTTCACAAGTCTACGCTTGCTGGCTCTCGATGTCACCGACTAACTGTGACATCAATTCCATCGCGCACAAAGAAATTTGGCAACTCCTTTCTTTGTCGCACTTCCAAGAAATGGAATTCCTTACCAGCTTGCGTATTCCCCTCCTCTTACGACCCGGGTTCCTTCAAACGAGGCGTGAAGAGGCATCTTGCGGGCCGGCAAGGCGAGGGCGGCTAGTGCAGAACCTTCTTCCCGACTGTACTGGCCGTCCTCGCGTTTGGACTCTACTACCACTTAACATCAGGTGGAGTAGAGTCATTTGCCCTCCCGGCAAATAAATAAAAAAAAAAAAAAAAATATGCCTACCTACCTATAACGCAGTTTTACAAGGAAATCCATTTTTTAATTCGGATTGACCCTAGTCCATCTAATTATGATCGTTACAATTAATCTAAATTAAAATTATAATAAAGACTTCCTATAGAGGGCGCTACTTGTATCTATACAACGTTCAGAAAATTACATTTTGATATGTTCATACTAATTAAAAATATGTAGCAAAGAGATGGTTAGCCTTTAACTCCCATGGGGACAGACCGTTCAGATCGAACCAGTGATCAAGATTGAGAGGGGCCTTTTCTGATTTATTTTCTGACATTGTATTCTATTTGATGGAGGAAGCCATAACCACCTTAACTGAATAGCTATAAATAAATAGTTATGTCATTAATCTTTTGTGTATGTTAAGAACATAAAAAAGGTTTTATTATTACACATCTTTAGAATAAAATTTAATTATATAAGCCTAGTATAAACATCCTTCAAATTAGACGTCTCCGACATTTTAATTCAAGGCCTTTACAAAACATTTGCGTGCTAATAAACATGAATTTAAAACTTAAAAATATAATCTTGATTATGAGTTAAACACAAAATTACTTACCATTTAAAAAAATATATACTTTTTTTATAAAAGAAGTAGAATGATGAACGAACTGACCACATGATAGAAACCAATTAGTTTTGCTTATAATTTTTTTCATTTCTTACAGTTTTAATTCGATTGCAATAATGTTATCCAAATCACATACATAGCCTTGAGGACCCAGTGGTAAGAAGAAAATCTTAATACATGTCTCCGTGTTCAAACCCGGGGAAGCGCCATTGAATTTTCATGAACATCATTTATTTTTATAATTCTTCTCGCACCGAGTGCGAGAGTGAAAGGAAAACATCGTGAAGAATCTGCATGTGACGGATGAAAATCTGCCATGTGTATTCGCCAACCCACATTGGAGCAACTCGGTGGAGTACATTCCATACCTACTCCTCGAATAGGAGAGCCTATTATATATTGATTTCACTATTTCACTACAGCGCCATCTACCAATTAAGATCATGATCATGATCGTTTTGATGATTCTTTTTTGGGAATTAATCAATGTATTGATATTGTAAATATGAGTAATTTAAGTTTAAACATATACGATAGATAGTGTAGCATAGCTTAGATAGGCAATTGGTTAAAATTCGAGGGTCTTAACCGAAGACCGCAGCTTAAGCCCGGACACGCACTACTGAATTTTAATGTGCTAATTTATTTTTCACTGTTACTCAAGATGAGGGAAGGTCATAGCTCAGCAGTGGTGGTCACTGGTGGTAGAGCTTTGTGCAAGCTCGTCTGGGTAGGTACTACCCACTCATCAGACATTCTGCCGCAAAATGGTGGTACTTGGTATTGTTGTGTTCCGGTTTGAAGGGTGAGTGAGCCAGTGTAATTACAGGCACAAGGGACATAAGATCGTAGTTCCCAAGGTTGGTGGCGCATTGGCGATTTAAGCGATGGGCAATATTTATTACAATGCCAATGTCTAAGGGCGTTAGTGACCACTTACCATCAGGTGGCCCATACGCTCGTCCACCTTCCTTTTCAATAAAAAAAAAATGAGGTATATATTGGCTTCTACTTTTCATTAAAGAGTTGCATAGCTATGAATTACAGTCTCGTTATTTTATTACGCTAAAACAAAATGACTCACTGACTCACGAACGATTATAATAAAGATCACGTGACATTACTTTAATTACGCATACAATGAAAAGAAACATGAAAATTCATTTAAGCATTTTATTTCAATTAAAATGATATAAAATTATCCTACTTTAAAAAATATCCAAAGTCTTCACGTGTATGTGTTAATATAAAATCAGGCTGTTTTCACACACATTGACATAAAAACATTTGGCAGTAAAAACGATGTATCCTGCCAAACGATCCACGAAGGCGTGCTTTTTTAAGGAACCGCAAAGGATGATGTAATAAAAATTTAAACGGCGTGTAACGTTGATTACCTATATATACAATGTATACATGGTATTAACAATTTCATCATACTCCCTAAATACAAAGAGGGGTACTATATTTTACATTATTATAGTACAAAGATGGAGACTGTCGGTCCGTTGGCGTGGTTGATAGATACTTGCCTTTCACGTCGAAGGTTGTGGGTTCGATTCCCACTCAGGACAGACATTTGTGTTAATGAACATGTCTGTTTGTCCTGAGTCTGGGCGTAATTATCTATATAAGTATGCATTTACAAAAGAAAAGTAGTATATGTTGTATATCAGTTGTCTGGATTCCATCGTTTAAGCTCTGCTTAGTTTGAGGTCAGATGGCCATGTGTGAATAATATTTCAGGATATTATTAATGTTATTATTATTATTGAAAAACAAAAATGAAGACATCGCCTTAATGTTTGAGACTTTTTCCACCTCTCCACAATTACAACTCCATTGCGAGGTGCTGGATACCCATATAATAAAATTTCACCCAAATGCACTGAACGTAAGATAAAGTATACACATGAAGTTAAAAACATGAAAACTCGTTTGTGCTAGCCCTGGTTTTAATCGCCATCTTTCGGGTAAGATGTTTAAGTTAACTCGGCTCAATAAATTATTCAAATATTTTACATTTATTCATTAAATATCACCTTATATATTTTTTTGTTAAATGATAGCAACAAAATACATACTACCATTTTTGTTATATTAGTAATAAATACTTTTGCTGCTTCGTTAATTTAGTATCTAGCAATACTCGAGACTCTAAAATTCTGTGTTGAAATCCAGTCTCGAGCCAACAAAGTTGTTGATTTTTCTATCATTATATTGCAACCTCAACGTAACAGCCTATAGGGTGGATTTATTTTGTTGCAACCCGAGTGAGCTCTTCTTTGTAATGATATTTGTAAAATTTTGAAAAATAAACAAATAATAAAAAAAAAACTCGCGTCTCCAGTCGGCAATTTTAATATACCTCCAATTTTGATCGTAATCGAGAGAGCACCTCTGCTTGCACACATTGTGTACTATAAAAAAAATCCTGTGCTGATATTCAGGCTCTAAGATTGGTCGACGTGGCCAAAAACAGTCATTATCGAAAAAAACCCAAGATAACTAATAAAACAATGATAGCAACAACTCACCACGCATATAAAATAAAATAGCAATGAAATATGAACAAGGAATAACAAATAAATGTTTTTCAAATTAATGTTACACTAAAAGGTACAATAGATAGTTTTAGAAACTTGTGGCAGGTGAATATGAGTGTAAGAACTTCGTGTAGCTAACATGACAGTTTGAGGAAACTTCGCGATCAGTTTCACTAGTTTTTCATTCATTTTCGACCGTTTGAATTTTTTTAACAATTTTTTGTCGAGACAAATAAATAATAAAACCAAAATATCTAACATAAATTACCTTAAGCATAGTAATAATTTATTTTATTAAGATTAATAATTAAAAATCCGAGGATTTTAATGTTCCCTTTAAGACTAAAAGAAACACGTTAATTTTATTTTAAAATGTCAATTATCCAATATGCAAACAGCTACGTGGACGGTTTATCAAACAATGATAGTACAAGTAAAACGGGATACGTCCTTTAATTAACACAGCGATGTTAAAGTGAAATTATTTCCTTGGAATATTTGCAAGAACAAGCTTTGTAAAGCATCAACAGAACCTGCAAAGCTAACATTGTGTTTATTCTGTACGAGCTTGCCTGAGTGTATATACGTAAATAACGGACGGACTATTCAAACATATTCACATTGACACGTTTGATGTCCTAACCAAAAATAATATATATTTCATTATATACATCATTCTCAAAACTATGTAAAAGGAGCTATTAATTCCAAAAATGTTACTTATCGATCACAGCATATTAATACCGCCATACTAACCAGTTAACATCACACATAACGTCGTTGAAATACTCTAGCAAAATAAAAAACAAAAAAGCAGCTGATAAGAAAAGCAAAAGGAGTAATAGAGGCACAGGCTGGACCACCTTTTCCTAAATTCTACGAAACAGCTCTCACTCTCTGACTTCAGGTCAGGTACATATAAACTGGAGAAGGAAAGATCTCGACATGCCCTGAAATTGTGCGAATAGAAGGTGCACAAGAATAAAATAACCAAACTCACGGAAGAACTATCAAATACTCTCGGAAACTTGGGACGTAAAGATACACAAAAATACATAATGTATATTACATTTAACAAAGATATATGAAGATATATTTTATATAAGAGTAAATAATAACCTCTGACTGCAGACATAGGCATTGTCAAAGGCGATTTACATTTCTTAGATTGCCAACTCTATCAACAATGGATATGATTATTAATGTCCGTCGTGATACTAAGTAACTTAAGTTTAGCATAGCTTTGCAGTTGTATTGTAACTAGTATGTGGCATCATTCCAAAGAGACAACGACTTCCAAAAGATTTTTTTATTTAAATTATTTATCGTATTAACGCCTTGAAATGAGTAAAATTTAATATTTACATATGTACATATTTATATAAATAGTCATACCCCATCAATGACTCATTGCATATAAATTAAGTTAATTATCTTTTCTCTATCTCTTATATATATCAAAATCAAAAATATATCTACCATTTCAACAAGACCTTAAAGCACCTTTGGGTCGTTATTGTATAAATTAAATTAAATATCAACCACCGGTTCGGAATGGAAATTTTATCAAGAAAAACCGGTAAAAACTCACTAGTTCATCATTGTCATCAATCACATAATAATCATATGCAATTAATGTTATGTATCCAGTATGAAAATCAACGAATACTAATTCGAAGTACTTTTAACATTTGTATATAACCTTGTACATTATAATAATACGACTTATTTATATTTTTTTAAATACGTGGTCTTCCTTTATTTATTATTAAATATAAAATAATCTGCGTAGTTGAATTTATAGAATTGCATATCCAAGATACGAAGGGAAACGAAAAAAGAAGTGTGAAAAGACCCAAGTTAAATTTTGTATAATATGTAACATGAAATTGACTGAGATTTAAGATAGATGAGCATTTGAATATATCGCAAATTAATTTAAGTAACGTCTGAACTGGCCTCCTTCTTCAGTGCATCAGTTTAACGCCAGTTGGAAACGTGCCAAGTAAAAACGCATCGACGCTTAGAGTTCACTCGGCTACAGCTATTGTAATCATAATGCACAACTTCACAGCATTTTACACACATTGTAAGGCAATTTATGAAGCAATTCCACTTGACAAAAGTAAACTTGGCGAATTGGTTTTAATTTATTATTTTCTGTACATTAAAAAATACACGAACAAATGCCATATAAATATTTGCAAGTAATGAGTTTTAGATAAAGAAAAGAAAATATCATCATTATTTACAAAAAAAAATAAACATATTATAGAATAAAATAATACGTCCGTTCCGTTCCATTTTATTATTAAAAAAAGTATTTTATTTAAATTAAATTGTTATTCGTAAGAAAAACAAAATCTTACCACCAAATATATAACTTCTTACTTAGTAATTGAAATAAGATACAATAAACGACAGATTCCCTTTCCAAAGGACGCCATTAGACGAGCCCGCTTTTTCGTTCAGTAAATAGCGTTATGTACAAATATTTGGCGAAAAAATGGAAGCTTCCAGTAGTTTGTGAACCGTTTTTATGTAATTTAACTGACACGATAAAATAGAATGACACTTTGAACAGGTCTATACTATGATTTTATTTATGACTTCTAATAACAAATAGATCATGATATTGTAAAAATAAAAATTTATTGTTTTTGTATGTATACCACCGCTATAAATGTCAGATGGACTAGTGGTTAAAACGCGTAAATCCTAACCGATGATCGTGGATTCAAACCCAGGCACCAAGCATCACTAAATTTTTATGTGCTTAATTTGTGTTCATAATGCATCTCGTGTTTGTCGGTGAAGAAAAACATCGTGAGGAAACCTGCATGTGTCTAATTTCACTGAAATTCTGCCACATGTGTATTCCACCAATCCACATTGGAGTAGCGTGGCGGAATACGTTCAAACCTTCTCCTCAAAAAAAGGAAAAGAGGCCTTAGCCCAGCAGTGGGACATTCAAAAACTGTTACTAATACTACTATACCACAGCTATACTAAGGCTCCTCCTCTTTCGAGTTTATTCATCCACATTGGTTTTGAAACAGAACAAATAAATCTAATGTACCCAAATAGAAGAGAAATATTAAAACTGTGGAAACGAACATTTATTCGTAACAACTGGTCAATTTTGCTAAGGCTACCTACCTAACGTAATATTAGTCTTTTCAGTTCGTTGATTATTTTTTAAGTTTATAAATTATATAAGTCTGAAGTTGACATAACAATTTATAAGCAAGGCTTTTTAATAAATTTTTTCAATAATAAAAATTAATTATTTGTATGTATAGTACTGTTAGTACAATACAAGTAATTGAGAAAATATATATATATATATATATATATATATATTTAATAACCTTTTTTTCTTTAAAACTGTGTCGGCAAAAGTTTATACATCACTCAAACGAAAAATGTTTACAAAATTTCAGCTTAAGCGGTTGGACGAAACTGGTTTGAAATTTAATTTGCCTGATTTGAACCACAATGGTGAAGATTTATTATGTTTTAAATATAAAATTTTAATGTGAAATTTTAAGTTACTTGTTTCGAATAAATAATATTTTTTAAATAGCAGTAATATTAACTTTGTGGTAGGGCTTTGTGTAAGCCTATTTGAGTAGGACAACCCTCTCATCGTATATTCTACTACCAAACAACATTACTTAGGATTGTTATGTTCCAGCTTGTTATGTTGTAGGTTGAGTGAGCCAGTGTAAATACAAATACGAGGAACAAAACGCCTTCCCAAGATTAGTGGTACGACGTGGGGATGGTTTCTATTTCTTACAGTGCGGTAAATTGTATGAATGTAACGATCAGTTTTAATGAACTCATTCCAAGTACTATGTCGCTAATTTTGTTATGAGAATAATGAAGTTGCAATAAAATTGTTTTAGCATAAAGTTAATGTTATCAATTCTGATCTTATAGAAGAAATTAAAATTGCGATTTGTTTTTTTCTGTTTCGATTTCAGTTTCCAATAAATTTATAATTCATTTAAAATTTCGACACAAAACCTCTTTAAAACGCTTTGAATACATTCATGGAATATTTTCTTTAATATTATTATATTGAATAGACTGGCAAGTGAGTAAGTAATCACCACAGCTATAGCCAATATTACTGTAAGAAATATTATCCACTCCTTAGATCGCTAATGCGCCACCAATTTTGTGAACTAAGGTAGAATATGTGATAAGTCTACGTACCCAGACAGACTGGGAATATAAATAGGAGCCGAGATATTATTTAAACCTACATTTATTGAAAAAGAACATGCCCTGCGGTGGATTCGTGTCAAGAATCAATACGTAACAATCCCACAAAATCATTCCGCAGGGCTCGGATATCATTCGAAGATACTCCGGAGTTATAAAAAAAGAACGCTTTAACAAGATGTTTTTAAAACAAGGTAAGTCCTTTGCTTGACAGCGGTAAGATTTTCCAGCAAATAGATCTGTCGATTTTAATTTATCTTTCTTGTTCTAACCCGTGCAAGCAGTAAGTGACCGTTAAATTATATGTCTAACTCCCCCAGTATACGGCGCTGATTGAAAAAAATCCCGAAAATGCAAGTTTCTTCGGGGTGTTCACCTATGTTTTTCTACAACATGTAAATCTGCCAACACCGGCCAATCTGCCAAAACATGATAGAATAAGCTTTAATAGAGAAGACAACGCCTAATTGTTGTATTATTACATATTATATTTCTTAATATGGCCATAAAATATTTAATATCAATTTACATAAAAAAAATCCTTGGTGAGCACGATCTCACAAAACGCTAGGCAGAAGAAGAAAAAGATTGACAGCTGAATGAGAATTGGCAGCTGATATTGAATTTTAAAAAGGATATATGTATTTAAAGTAGTATAAATATGTAAATGAAAAGAAAACGGTTTGGATATGTTTCAATCACGCTGGTCAAATGCGGGCTGGTAAATGTTTTCCTTCACCACAAAACACGAGATGAATGTAACACGCAAACCTTTTCACCCGGGTTTTAACACGCAACCTTTTGGTAAGATTCACTCTAACTACTGAGTCATCTCCTCTTTTATGTCAGTGCTTAAATAAAGCGAAATTGCTTGTAAAATAGTGTTATGTCATTTACGTACAGCGAGATAGATTGAGTTAAATAGTTAAACGTTTTCTAACCAGGAACTAAAATTATTGTCCATTAAACAACTTCATAAACCTACACAAAGCTGACATTAAAAACTGTAACAAAGAGACGATATTTCTTTACGTATTTCTTTTGTTTTTTAAATCACAAACAATCTAAAAAATGAAAACATAAATTTATAAATGTTCGCATGTTAAGTATTATAATTAAATTATTTTTAGATCCTTTGTAACAACAAAGGTGAGGGTTTCTTTTTTATTCGGATAATGAAATTGTGAAATGGCAAATTACAAGAAAGCCACGAGACTCAGTGAGTTTCCTGTTTGCTGTCTGCCCGCTCGTATATTTAACAGACTTTACAAAAATAGCAATATTTGATATTGAATATTCATAATTATATATATAATAAGATATATATATATATATATATATATATATATATATATATATATATATATATATATATATACAACGCAAGCACACTAGTGCATCGTGAAGCCTGTAAATGTCCCACTACTGGGCAAAAGCCTTACTTCCTTTTTGAGGAGAAGGTTTGGAGAGTACTTTAATGCGGGTTAGTAGTGAAGTACAGAATTTAAACAAATGCAGGTTTCCTCACGATTTTTTCATCAGTTAAGATACTCGTCAAGTACTTACTTACCAGGCCATCACGGATATTTTATAAGGTATGTAAATTTTACATGTTATTATTATTATCAAAATAAATTATCATATTGTTGAAGCTTTTATTGCTTTAGGATCATTTCGATCTACGAAAACGAAGTTAAAAAACAGGTTAGGAAAAAGGTCGATTAAGAGAATTACTCCATCACCTGCATATATTGGACTTGCTAATAATTTGTTTTTATTCCCGTTTTTAGTATGGGAAAAAACTTTACACTCAATTTTTAATACAACATAGTTTCCTGAAAAACAATTAACCCATATATACCCAACGTAACTTTAGGCGCCTCACCGAAATAATCACTTACAGATCTGAAAATTACAAATTATTATTATAGACCTAATTTAAGGTTTTAATTTAATAAACAAAATATGTGAAAATCAATTAAATCGATCTCAAAAGTTCTGGGCATATATGGGCTTAAAATTCTATATTTAAAATCAAAAAGAAAAGAAAAAAACAAAAAATACGGAACAAAACCAACTGACTCACCCTATCATTCCGTCGCAGAAAGAATCAACCAACTATCCTGGTTTGTGCCACGCAGTATCGAACCTTATGCCTTTTTGCCACATGTGTTAGAATCCTGCGCACCTATCTGTAAACACCAGCCACTAAAGTCAGGTATTTTTGAAGCTCATTATAACATAATATTACTTGAGGGAGAATTTTTGATACGCGGGCGCGGCCTGCGAGCTCCAGCCGCGGACTACGAACTGCTACTAGTAGGGATGGGGTAGGTTGTATCGAATAGCTATGGATGTTTTTACATACAATGTAACGATAAAATTAAAATAAGAAAATAATTGTTATTGTCTAAAATATTAGAATCTTCAATTTATTTTATAGGTTTAATATAAACATATAACGATATAGTAAACGGATAACATTCGCTTTGATAAATTCGACTTCCTTCAAGTTATTTTTGTCTATTCTATAATTTAATTATATTGTTCTATTTATTTCCTGATATATATTATTAAATAAAATAAAACAGCTTATAACTAATTTGTTCATTGAAGTAAATTTTAGCTGTGCTAGTTTTACTTTATCGATAAATGAGACTCGATATATCCCATCCCTAAAAATGGAATGCACATGCGCGTTACAATCAGACGTAGTCCCCAAATAACCGTCTCTTTGCAGTAATACCGTCGAGCGAAACTATATGTTTTGGGGAAAAATTTATAATTTATACCACTGTGTTATCGTTTGATGGTTTTAAAAAGGCTCAGTCGGCTGGTTTATGTATTGCGGCTTTTTGACAAAGGCTTTGTCGGCAAAATAACATTTTATATAACTTTATTACTTTGTCAACCTTTTGAGATATTAAAGTTTGTGTGGTTTTTGAACGCTTAAAACTTTTAGTATTTACACGAAGTATGCGATTAGTATTATTATTATTGTATGTTCATAAAATTATTATTTATTAATTTCGCAAAATTTTTATTTTAATAAAATCCATTTATGGTATATACAAATTTCATTATATTATACAAAATGGATTAACATAAACAGGAAATGTGTGTAAAGATTTCTCATTTGTTTTTCCATACCCATTCCATAAAGTTTACATTACATATTCATTTAACATTAAAATTAAAAAAAAAATTATTACGCCTGTTATGTAACTTAATAATTTTTCATAACTATATATTTAAGAAGTTAAATAAGGAAATCTTACTTAGCCTTAATTATAAACGTTGCGTATTGGGTTATTAGTTAAACAATGCTACGTCTTTTTCTTTCGAATGTCAAATTTATTAATAACAGAAAGAGATAAATCTATGTTTAACAAGTCGCATTCGCTTAGCAATGTTTATCAGTAAACTCGCTAGTTATTTAAAACATTTCTCTATTCTTAGTGACTAATTTGTAAAATACACAACAATACTAAGTAATGCTGTTTGGCGATAGAATATCTATTGAATGGGTGGTAGGTGGTAGGTGGTAGGTGGTAGCTGGTGGTACCTAGTAAACGTTAGTGATAATGTCCAACTGATTTGATCACGGCGGCATTATTAACGACACAGAAAATAATATAATAGGGCCTTATTTATAAACGTTGCTTAGCGGCTGTTTAGTCAAACACTGGTTTTACTCTTTCTGTCATTATTGATATGACATTCGAAAGAAGGAGACACAGCATCGTTTAAATAATCACACTCTAAACATCATTTATAAGTGAGGCCGTCAGTGCTGCAATTTATGCGCAAACATAAGTGTTCTCTAATTGTGTAATGGCGCATGTTGCAACCCGATAGCGGTAGATGGCGTTAATTCAATAAATTACATTTCTGAATCGCGCTGTCTAGTTATTCGCTGTTAGGTATGTACATTGTGGAACAATAATTATATGGCCCCCTCCGACTACGTCCTGAGCCGAGGTGCGATCTCGCAGGAGACACCCTCAGGATGGACGTCTTGTAAGAGCCCGTGACGGCTCCAAATTCACGGCGGAGTCCGATACTCGCCACAACGCCCGGTGACGCTGTAAAGGCCATTAGGGCCAACAGCATAACTCATTCAGGAAAAAAAAATTATATGGCGTCCTCTCCTCTTCTTAGAAGGTTTGGAGTTTATTTCACCTCGCTTATTCAGTGCGGATTGGTGGAATACACACGTGGCAGAATTTCAGTGAAATTAGACACATGCAGGTTTCCTCACGATGTTTTCCTTCACCGTCAAGCACGAGATGAATTATAAACACAAATTAAGCACATGAAAATTCAGTGTTGCTTGCACGAGTTTGAACCCGTTCATCATCGGTTAAGTTATACTCGTTCTAACCTCTAGGGTATTTCGGCTTTTGTTATCAAATAAATTGTAGTTGTATGGAATGTGGAAAGGAACCTTCCTTATTTTCACTTACCATTATTAAACTATCACTGATATATCACTTCGGCGTAAACACTTCCTTCAATCTTATAATGATGGCAATATGATATTGCCGGTGCGGAATTACATGTAGTAGTATTCCAGATATCAAACATAAAATGTTAATAGTGGCTATTATTAGCGTTATGTTACGATAAGATAGGTTTGTCATTGAACGACATTGAATAAATTTATCGAAAAAGGAGTGGGAGCTATATAACAGACGTAGATGCATTTTGTCTGTCTGTATGTACATGCTAATCTCAGAAACTACTGAATGTATTTTCTTACGGTTTTCACAGGAAGATTATGCTCAGCTTGAAGCAACATTTAGGATTTGATTTTATTGATTGTTTAATTGAATTCGGATCACAGTGAAAAAAGTTATTGTCGTTTAGAGATTTTTTTTTATAGAAAAGGAAGGCGGACGAACATTAGGGCCACCTGATGGTAAGTGGTCACCAACGCCCTTAGACATTGGTATTGAAAGAAATGTTAATCATCTACATCACCAATGCCACCAACCTTGGGAACTAAGATGTTATGTCCCTTGTGCCTGTAATTACACCGGCTCACTCACCCTTCAAACCGGAACACAACAATACCAAGTACTGCTGTTTTGCGGTAGAATATCTGATGAGTGGGTGGTACCTACCCAGACGAGGTTGCACAAAGCTCTACCACCAGTAAAAAGATATTTTTAAATTCGTTTCCAATACATATAATAAATGAATACATTGGAAACATTTAAGACACATTTTAACATAAAAAGAAAAGAACACTAACGAAAAAGCAATTTTTTCCATGCAATCTTTTAACTTAGCACACACACAAATGAACGGATGAACATAGTATATAAAAAAGGGCTTACAAAACTATTTATGTAACAAATACAACTGAAAGTGTAACAAATGCTGACAATATAGGGCCCAAGGGAGTCATAAATGTGTAATTTCCTCTGGCTCATTTCGACAGAATCTCAAATAAAACCTTTTTTCTCTTCTTTTCAAATCTAATTATGAAGTTTTAATATAAAATTTTTATGCAAAATTTATAAAAAAAAAAAACTGTTAAAACTTTTACACTCTTTCTTGTCATCGCCGACCGGTTTTCATTTTTAATATTACAAAGTTGTTCAAGTCAAAAATTGATGATCTTATATGCTTGATAGAAACTAATATTATTTAATTATTTATAATAAGTATTTTTCTTTTTTTAATACAAAAATAATTTTTAACTGAATTTTATTTGAAGACGGTTTTGTTTATTAAACGAATAATAATTATTGAGAAAAGTTTGGAGAAGGTATAAAGGACTTACTCCACCACGCTGCTACAATGCGAGTTGGTGGATACACTTGGCAGAGTTTCTGACAGATGAATTATTATAAACGCAAGTTTAGCACATGAAAATTTAGTGGTGCTTGCTCGAATTTGAACTTGGAATGATCAATTAAGAGTCTCGTCTTCTAACTAGTAAGTTATTACATTCTAATAAGTTACATGCATGCCATAGGTTCCCGTCACTTTAAATATATAGTTTTGAAGGAAAACTGTGTCAATGTAATAAGAAACAAAAGGTGTCCATTTTGTACGTCCAATATTAATGACGGAGCTGATTCATTATTATCGACATTAGCCAATTGTAATCCACTATTTGTTGCTTCTGCTTCTAAGGTTTATTAAACCTCCTGAATCTTGTTTTTTCCACTTTTTTAAGCTACAATATTGTTTATAAAGCGATCTCATCGCTTTATTTGCAATCTCATTCAATAACATTGAAACATATTTTTATTTAAAGCAAAGCGATCAAGCCTTTAGAAGTGGAGATATAAGGATATCAATCATAATTAGCTTATTAACTTAAAGCTACGCGCATCCTCGCTACATTTTCTTTCTTACTGAAATCTAAAATTAATTTGTTTTGGATTTATGACTTTGGTGACTTACTACTATATATATTTCAGTTTTTAATGTACTTGATTTAAGTTATAAAATATAGCTTATTATATATTTCGGCTCAAAGATACTTTAATTTCTTTATTAAATGGTAACCTTAAAGATAAACTTAACCAATATACATTTACGACTTTACTTATAAACGTCACTAAACAACGTGTTTAGTTAAATAATGCTTTGTCTTCTTTTCTCTAATATAAAATTTATAATGACAGAAAGAGAAAAATATGTGATTAACTAAAGAGTCACTAAGAAACCTTTATAAGTAAGGCCGTTAATTTTATATATTTAAATGATCTTATTAATATATATTGTTCTCGGCCCTTGCACTCCTCACTCGTGCGTATTGCGGTACGCACCAGCGAGGAGTGCAGGGCGAGGCCGTCCCGACAGCCACTCTCCTCAGGCCCTACCTCACGCATCCACAGCACCAGGGTAACGTCCTATCTTTTAAGCCCTGGACGACGGGCCTGTGTGTCTAACCTTGAAAACCCTTACACTGGCTTACTCATGGCTGTATGGCGGTGAAATATGTAATAATTGTTGGCACCTACTTAGATGGACTTACATAAAGCCCTACCACCAGCGCAAAGTATTTATAATAATTATTCTCGTGCTTCGCAATTCTCAAAATAAAATATGTATGATTCGAATGAAATATAAATACGCATTTATATAAAATATTGCTATATTAAATAATTGTCAAAGGCATTGAGGAAAAGTTGGAATTTCCTTGTCCTGGCAAGCATAACGGTCCTGAAATCGATAGTGCCTACTGCAATACGCGATAATCATTATGCGCTAGTTAGGGTTCCGTGAGAAAAATATATAAAATAAGAAAGACTTATTTATTAAGACTTTATCACACATAATACACTTCAGAAGAAATATTTAAAAATGTTTCAAATTCTTGTGTTGATAAACTTTCATTCTTCTTAAATTACCCTGTGATACTCAATATAACTTAAGTTTGTAAAGAAGTCTGAGGAAAACTATAACCTGAGTTATCATAACAATATAACATAAAAGGTGAGATTGATTAGGTGATGAGGATTTTCACTTGATTATATTATGTGTTTATATATATGTGTTTTTTTATTTTTTACGACAAAGTAGTCCCAGAGAGTATTGTCGCTTTACTGTCGGACTATTTCCAAGTGAACGCTGCCAAAACTATAACAGATATACTTAAACTTTGTATGTTATTTCGCAATTTCAAGATGCCAAGATGGCCCAGTGGTAAGAATGCGTGAATCTTAACCGCTGATTGTGGATTCAAATCCGGGCAAGCACCACTGAATTTTCATGTGCTTAATTTGTGATTGTAATTCATCTCGTGCTTGACGGTGAAGAAAAACATCGTGAGGAAACCTGCATGTATCTAATTTCACTGAAATTCCGCCACATGTGTATTCCACCAATCCGCATTGGGACAGCGTGGTAGAATAAGCTCCAAAACCTTCTCTTCAAAAAGCGAGAGGAGGCCTTAACCTAGCAGTAGGATATATGCAGGTTGTTACTGTATGTAATTTCAGGATACCAATAATTGGAAAAATAAAGGATAGCGAATTTATTTGGACACCGAGTATTCAGTATTAAAATAAATACCATATTAATTAACTTGTAATATCACAAGTTACTTTATTAAACGCATGTACAAAGGGCGTAAAATTATTTTTTTAATTTATAAATGAATGGGCTAATTGGCCACCTGATGGCAAATGGTCACCATCGCCCATAGACATTGGCACTGTAAGAAATATTAACTATTCCTTACATGGTCAATGCGAATGTCTGTCCTGGATGTATCTTATGCCTGTAATTACACTAGCTCACTCGCCATGCACACCAGAACACGACAATACTAAGCATTGCTGTTGATAAGTGGGTCCGATATACCAGGCTTACACAAATCCCTACCACCAAGTGCGATGAGATATATTAACTTACATAGTTCAGCCATATACATCTCTTAGATCGATACTGATTCGAGATACTAATCTTAGAAAATACGGAATCGTTATAAGCATTGGACCATATAAATGATTTCAAACGCAGGCCTTTAGTCCATAGATGTCAAGAGCAGATCTTATCTTGTTATGAATCTCTTATCATATTATTCTAAGCAACTTGAGCATATTTAAGTAAGCGGGATCACGCCTGACTGTCGTGCTTAAATATTTAATCAAAGAAACGGTATTCCCTGTGAGAATTCGAACAATGGGCTCAGGATGATTATAGATATGTATATAGAAAAAGAATTGTACCATCCATTATGATATGCATCTGATACACATTTTTTATATATTTTATTTTTTATAGAATAGGAAGGCGGACGAGCATATGGGCCACCTGATGGTAAGTGGTCACCAAACGCTCTTAGACATTGGCTCTGCAAGAAATGTTACCCATTGCTTACATCGCCAATGCGCCACCAACCTTGGGAACTAAGATGTTATGTCCCTTGTGCCTGTAATTACACTGGTTCACTCACCCTTCAAACCGGAACACAACAATATCAAGTACTGCTATTTTGCGGTAGAATATCTGATGAGTGGGTGGTACCTAACCAGACGAGCTTGCACAAAGCTCTACCACCAGTATTCGTGTTATTGGGAAAATGTCAAAGTGGAGCTTTTATATTAACTTGTTGTTTGTAAATTAAAAATTGGAACACTGATCTGATCTGACTGATCACTCGTTGTGTGATTGTTGTGTTTTTCTAAACTGCGCTGTTTTATTTTAGCTACGCGTTTTGAAGCGCCTACTATTATAAGTGCTCTATATGCTGAAGACAAGTACATTACTATTTAACAATATATATTATTCATCTTTTATGTTTTATTGGATATTTAATATAATTAAATTATTGTATTAAGGGATGCCAATGAATAAACCCATTTGAACTACAATCCTAATTGGTTTTGTACCGAACTTTTATTATTATTTTACGTTTTTCTTTTAACAAGCATTAATTATTTTATTTACATTTTAATGTCAACGTAATTGTTATAAAATAATTACGTCACGTGGGCATTTTCTCACAAATGAAATTATTCCATTTAATATTTAATTTAAAATGCATTCAATTGGAAAATTGAAAAGATTACTTTGCTGAAACGTTTTGCATACATTACATTCATTACATGCACTTGGCATGTAAAAAAAAAAGATGATTGATCCGATGAGTGTGGGTTCAAGCCCGGAAAAGCACCACTGTGCAAGCAATTTTCATGTGCTTAATATGGGATAATAATTCATCTCGTGCTTTACGGTGCAGGAAAACAACATCGTCAAAGTGTCATCCACGTAATCTAAGGTATGTCTTCACACAAACAGGTGCATGAAATCACACAGGGTCATTGACCACTCAAATTAAACATAACAAAACAAAGGATAGCTGTATAAGCAACTAATTAATTATATAAGATTTTTATCTATATAAGATTGTATTTACAAAAGAAAAATAATATATGTAGTATATCAGTTGTCTGGTTTCCATAGTACAAGCTCTGCTTAATTTGAGATCAGATGGCCGTGTGTGAATATGTCCCAGGATATTAGATTAGGTATTTATGGCGCGTCCGATGCAATAATATTAAGAGTGAATTTATTGACATTTACAAGCTTGTTATACACTCTATAAGCATTTATTTATCTTTACTTATAGTATGGTTAAGGCGAATCTTGCAACAGAATTCCAACCGCAATTCAATATTGATTGACTGAAGTGACAGATAGGCATATATCTACCGCCTAACTGTCACATCAATTCCACTGCGCACCAAGAAATTTGGCAACGACTTTCTTTGTCCCCCTCCAAAAAAATGGAAAGAATACCAGCTGGAAAACTGGTAAGGATACCAGCTCACGTGTTACCCTCCTCTTTCGATCTTGCGGGCCGGCAAGGCGAGGGTGGCTAGTGCAGAACATTCTTCCCGACTCTACTAGTCGTCGCGTTTGGACTCTACTACCACTTACTATCAGGTGGAGTAGAGTAATTTGTCCTTTCGGCAAATATAATATATTTTGACAATTAACATATTAGTATCATTTTAATTCAAAGATTAAATAAAAGCCTGTTATTATGTGAAACATCTATAGGCGTATGGGAGTAAGACCGGCTGTGCCGTGACGGCAAACAGCGTGACGCTATATTTTGCACGTCATGCCCTCTGTCCACCGCTTCTCTAAATACACTTGTGTGTGGCACGTTTACTGTGTGCTTGGTTGCTATATATAATATTTATTATACTGACTGCCTCGTTGGTCTAGTGGCTTGATGTAAGGACGCGGACCCGGAGGTCCTGGGTACAATTCCAGGTCGGGCCAATAAAAAGTTATTGGGTTTTTCTGTTAGAAAATTCTCAGTAGCAGCCCGGAGTCTAGAATTTGGAAGTGTATACACTCCCGTGCCTCGGAAAGCACGTAAAGCCGTTGGTCGTGTCGAATTGCCGCCCCGTCGGATTATGAGAGTAAGGGAATAGAGAGTGCACTTCTGTTTGCGCACACACTTCTGCACTATAATATCTCCTGCGCAAGTCGGTCTGGAGGACATTATTATTATTATTTATTATACGGAATAACTATAACAATATATATTTCACTCAACATGTTTTTTTGCTTGAACAGTAAATTATTTCAATAACACTCAATTTCTATGTTTCTCAGCTTCCGGAAGTCACGTGATCGACACTTTTAATGTCAACTTATTACGTATGATAACATATAGCATAATGTAAAATTATATACATGTATACATCAACTGAAGCGGGAAAATAACACATGACCGAGTTGTGCGCGATCAGCCGTGACTAATTCGATAAGTAAATGAGCTTGCAAGCTCTATAAAATAATTTACCCCCTAGCTAGATCATTTTACATTACTATTTTTACACAATCAAGTAGTGATAATTATGAATTATTACTATAATATATTTTATTACTATAATATATTTTATTACTATAATATATTAGTGCAGTTTTATATGACATGTTTACTGTCAGTCATCAGTACTGTTGTGCAAGCTCGTCTGGGTAAGTACCATCCACTCATCTCTGTTGCGGTAGAATATCTGTATTCTACCGCAAAACAGCAGTACTTGGTATTGTTGTGTTCCGGTTTGAAGGGTGAGTGAGCCAGTGTAATTACAGGTACAAAGGACATAATATCTTGGTGGTGTTGCATTGGCGATGTAAGCGATGGTCAACATTTCTTACAATGCCAATGTCTAAGGGCGATAGTGACCATTTGCTATCAGATGGCCAATTTGCCCATTCGTCTATCAATTATATAAAAAAATATTATACGCCCTTTGCTCATGCGTTTATTAAAGTATCTTGTAATATATCTTAAATTAATATGGTATTAATTTCAATACGGTTACATTGTGTCCAAATAAATTCGCTATCCTTTATTTTTCCAATTATTTAAAATATAAATATGTTTTATGTGACTTATCTTTAAAAGCTGAATTGGTGTCCTGAAATTACATACGTACAGCCTGTGAATGTGCTACTTACCATCAGGTGGCCCATATGCTCGTCCGCCTCTACCTATATAATTTAAAAAAAACGTATATCTGGGATATGACATCTTCATCCTATGAGGAGCAGGCTTGGAGTTTATTTCATCACGCTATTCCAATGCGGGTTGGTGTATTTTTTTCCGGCTAGCTCAACTCAAAATGACTCTACATTTAAATTTTATTTCATTTTAAGAATACTTTATAATTAAATAACTAATATTTATATTTCAGATATACAGCCTTCTTGGCTTGATAAATAAAGTAAATCAACATTACGTCCAACATTTTATGTACTTAACATGCAATTACTGTAATTCGTCCCTTTCACGCCGCAATTCAGCATCTCATTCATCAACCTTTGAATATTTGATTAGTAAGAGTTCTCCAGCCAGAACTTAAGCAATAAATGCTTGTACAAATTTATTTGAAATCTGTGCTTGGAAAATCTAGCGAACAACCAACCGGTACAACAAACTATTATTAATGAACAAGACGTGTACGAACAATTCTATTTTAAAATGAAACTAAAGTTGTAATAAACAATGACCTATTAAATAATTCCTTCTCGGTCCCGAATATGACACGAAATTGGGCCACCTGACGGTAAGTGGTCACCACTCACCACCGTCCAAAGACATTGGTAATGTCTAATATTAACCATTCCTTACAAATTAATAGCTGACATTTGCACTGTAACTCAGACAGGCTGGTCAAGAGGACATCATAATATTGAATGCTGACAAATCAAAGTTAAGACAACTAAAGATCATAATAATAAATAATTAAGATTTCAACGCATGCATTTAATTTTTTGTCGTGGTGCTTTGCTAGTTACGAGCTAATGATGTATTCTGTTTACGACTCGATCTTTAAACTTTTATAATCTTATTAACATTGGCGGAACAGAATGTTCGGCGATAAAAACTTTTTTAATAAACATCTTGTTAATATTAAATTGTTATTTCATTAAAATTTTGTAACATGTATTCTTTTAAAAAAATAATTTTACTAAGAGGGCCCATGCAATGAATTCGCCACGGGCCTCAGATGGTATGGTTTCGCCCATCTACAAAGCCCTACCATCTAGTAAAATAGATGAATAGATTGTACAGTTTTATTTAAAAAACCATTTTTAATTAAAACTATTCGCTGGCATTTTTCATTATCCACTTCCACGTCTAAATACAAACGGGGAAGCTAGTTCGTTTTGTTTGTTCGCGACAGTTAAAGTTAAAGAACTTTAAGATGAATTACTGAGTTTTTATTTAAAAAACAGCTCGGTTGGAAATTAGTTCTAAAAATATATACCTACTTTTTATAAAATGTCACTGAGCCTTAAATATTATCGCCCTTAGAAAATTAACATTAAATACCATAAATAATTTAACACAAATGAAATAATTTAAAACAAATTAATTTTATTATTAGTCAAAACTCAAAAGATTAATAAATAGGTAGCCCATGTATTGAGAAACGTCGAAAAAAGAATGCAAGTTGAGTATTTATTTATTACTAAACTTAAAATTGTTTGTTGTTGTTAATTGAAAAAAAAGTAGCTACGAAGCACAAACACTCACATACACATGTCACAAATACAATTCCCCTCTTTTTGAATAGTGGTGAGGGGTTTTTTTATTTGATGTTTTTAGCGCTTTGAATAAATTCTAAAATTTAAAATATTTATATTTTAAATTCGCATTTGCACTGCCATCTACCGGAATGTATTCCAATTGCACAGAGCTCTAGGTTAGTACAGTTGTAATGTTTTAATTTATAATCGTTAACATAGATGGCGTTACAACGACATTAAAATAATTTAATTTAACATATTTATAGATGGCGCCTTTGATATCATTTGAAAGAACTATATTAAAATACTTTTTATTTATAACATACATTGTTTTTTTAATTATAAAACGTGAATTACGTTTACGGTAGCCGGAGGATTTGAGAAAAACCAAAGTTTCTATTAACACTTTAATTAATTTCTAAATCTTACATATAACTTAATCCTAAGACACAATACTGCTCGATGCTAGATGCAGATATTGAGTACTAACTTATATATTAATCCTAAGAATTTTACTTAATCCTAAGAAACAATAGTGATCGATGTTGGATCACATATTGTATGCTACCTTATATATATAACTTAATCCTATGAGACAATAGTGATCGATGCTAGATCACATATTGAATGCTGCATATAATTAGTATATCCTAATATATAGAGCTAAAAATGCTGATCTACTAGAATAATTAGGTGGTACGTGCGGAGCTGACTCGCGGTGGTGACTTCGCAGCTACGTGTTTTTAGGGACTGTACGTGACAAATGTGCAATTTGTTAAGTATTGACCTCTTAACTGGGTCGCGGTGGCGACTGCGCGGCTATGTGCTGCGTCAGCGATCCTCCCTTAGGTGCTGTATGTAACACCTCCACCCCCAGAGCAGCAACTATTGGAGTACTTTCAACGAGAATGTTGCTGGTTCTCCTTCCTGGGTCTTGGATCCTCTCCTGGTCCGTTTCCTCTCCTGGTTCTTCCGATAATTATCTTCAGGGCAAGTGCAGCTATACATGTGTCGTCTCTGGTTTTTCACTGCACTGATTTTTAAGTGCGTCCTCGGCTGCGTCCACGTAGATTCTCATACTTGATTAAACACTTGAAAGTGTAAGCAGCTCAATTGGGTCTTCCTGGAGCCGATTCTTGGTTCTGGATGTATCCCGGCTGCTTCAAGTATCCTACCGACTGCGCCAATTACGTTTACGGTAGCCGGAGGATTTGAGAAAAACCAAAGTTTCTATTAACACTTTAATTAATTTCTAAATCTTACATATAACTTAATCCTAAGACACAATACTGCTCGATGCTAGATGCAGATATTGAGTACTAACTTATATATTAATCCTAAGAATTTTACTTAATCCTAAGAAACAATAGTGATCGATGTTGGATCACATATTGTATGCTACCTTATATATATAACTTAATCCTATGAGACAATAGTGATCGATGCTAGATCACATATTGAATGCTGCATATAATTAGTATATCCTAATATATAGAGCTAAAAATGCTGATCTACTAGAATAATTAGGTGGTACGTGCGGAGCTGACTCGCGGTGGTGACTTCGCAGCTACGTGTTTTTAGGGACTGTACGTGACAAATGTGCAATTTGTTAAGTATTGACCTCTTAACTGGGTCGCGGTGGCGACTGCGCGGCTATGTGCTGCGTCAGCGATCCTCCCTTAGGTGCTGTATGTAACACGTGCAATAATATTAACAAAAGAAAACATGATATAAATATTTTTTTCATAACTTTTGGAATTACCTACGTCAACACATTTTTTTTTCTAAATAAAATTGGTACCTTTTTTGGTAAATAAAAAAAGTTTATGAATAAAACTTCTCGTCACTTTGGTTATATAAATATAATCGAAATAAATTATTATACGTTGATGTCTACAGTCTAACAGTTACTGGTGGTATGGCTTTGGGAAAGCTCGCCTGGGTAGGTACCACCCACTCATCAGATATTCTACCGCAAAACGGCAGTACTCGGGATTATTGTGTTCCGGTTTGAAGGGTGATTGAGCCAGTGTAATTACAGGAACAAGGGACATAACATCTTAGTTCCCAAGGTTGGTGGCGAAGTCAGCGATGGTTAACATTTCTTACAATGCCAATGTCTATGGGCGTAGGTGGCCACTTACCATCACGTGGCCTATATGCTCGTCCGCCTACCTATAATATAAAAAAAAAGAATTATAAACAAATTATAAGCACATGAAATACCATTTGCCCGGGTACGAAACCGCAATCTTCGCTTAAAATTCACGTCTTCTACCTCCTTAATGTACAGAATATAACTAGCTTATTAACGATATCGACTTAAGCTAATTATTATCAATATTAATATACATTAGCCGAGATGGCCCTGTGGTAAGAACGCGTGAATCTTAACCGACGATCGTGGGATCAAACCCAGGCAAGCACCACTGAATTTTCATGTGCTTAATTTGTGATTATAATTCATCTCGTGCTTTACGGTGAAGAAAAACATCGTGAGGCAACCTGCATGTGTCTAATTTCACTGAAATTCTGCCACATGTGTATTCCACCAACCCGCATTGGAGCAGCGTGGTTGAATGAGCTCCAAACCTTCTCTTGAAAAGGAGGAGAGGAGGCCTTTAGCCCAGAAGTGGGACATTCACAGGCTGTTACGGATAGAATATACATTATATACTAAGTATTTATTTATCGTATACGAATAGATACCATGCAATATTCGGAATAATCTCTTCGTTTTTTAAAACAAATTTATAATCCTCATTAATTTCCATTCCCATTTAAACATATAAATAAAAGAAATTTAAGAACAAGTCGATTCATGTCCATACTATAGAAGATACTCCTTGGGATCGTAAAACATTAATTTAATTATGCATTCAATATGCTTACATGATAAAATACTTTCAGTATATAGGTAATTGATTTAAATGTAATTTGTATTTACCAAATAAAGACATGTATATTGTTGTCCGCTGTCCTTGTGATATTTTCGCCTCAATAAATATTTACCATATAAAAATTACCTCTTTGATGATTCTATATTTAGGAAAAACTCATCAAACTGGATAGATGTCGTCTGCCCTTCGATAGAAACTTTTTAAGGACATTCCCAAGTGTCGGATTTATACAGTTGAGTACGTCTTTTTAAATGTATTTAATATTTATAAATAAGTTTGGCTATTTAGAAGTATCTTTGAATGTTGAAATTAGAAATTAAACTCCGAAACAGAATTGGCGTTACAAACATGGGTTGTTATTTATTAAATTAGTAGACCGAAATGGCAATTAGCTGGTAGCGCATTATGTCCGGTTCTATTGGCCGATGACCAATGGCCATGACAATCGACTTGATGCGGATGACGAAGAACAATGAGCTTCGCCACACCCTGGAAGCGTATGTCCAGTTGTTAACTATGTTTGGCTTATTAAAGATACTTATATGCATATTCGTTATAGAAATTCATGATTTAATTTTTTTCTTAATATGCACGATATTAAGTTCCTACTTCAAAAATAAAAAATAAATATAATTGTTTTTTTATCTGTTGACCGTTCACTACTACAAATGCAAAAAGGTCTTCAATCTGATTTGGCTGTACGTTGATGACACTATTTACTAAGCTTTACCAACGATATGTATAATGCTTAATATCATCAACGTAATCGGATACACAATACACGAACACATACTTCTTCTTCTTCTTCTTCCTAGCGTTTTCCCGGCCTAGAAGTGCCAGGGTCCGCTTTCCTACATCTTTGCCTCCACTTTGCCCGATCGAAAGCGTCGTCTTTAGTGAGATCGTGCTCTCTCATATCGTCCCTCACAACATCGAGCCAGCGCTTCTTGGGCCTGCCGCGGGATCTAGGGCCTTCGACAACAAAGATATACATACAGATATACATATAGATATAGATACACGAACACATACAATACGTAGATAATCACTATTTTCTATTTTATGTATGAGATATGTTTTTTTTAGTATTTAGTTTGCGATTATATCAATATTATTTCCTTTATTGCGCTTTAATACTATGTTACGCATATCCTAAATTACATTTGTGTTTTTAATTTAAAACCCACTTATTCTAATGACGGTCTCGATTAGTAAAGCATACGTGCAAATAATAATTTTGTTTTAAAATTACATAAGAAATTTAATTACTGACGTAAGCTATTATAACCATTATTTGAAAAGTTAGTCTATTATGATTCCTATCTAAAATATTTTCAACGGTATTGTTTCATTTGGCACAGAACAATAGGTCTGTTACGCGACACTTTATTTTACACAATACAGTTCCATCTCTGAGTTATATTAATTTGTTTTATACTTTAAAAAATTTGAAATAAGAATTAAAGAAATGCACAATTATTAAGAGTTATTCTTTCAAGCATCGAATAGTAATTAAATGTATGTCTGTGAAGTTCTCTTTTGAAAAAAGAATAGAACAGTTCTGTATATGTACACCTCCACACAGAGAAAACAAGAAAAAAAAAATACAAACGAAGGCAAAGCTACTACTTTTATAAGCCTAATAATATTTTAAATTTTGAAAATAGTTATAGTAGAGTATATATTATAAATAGCAAAATATGTACGTAAATTTTGAATTGTTACAAATTTTTATAGACTTCTACGAATTTTTATTAAAAAAAGACTAGCGACAAGACAATACCATTGAATACTACATTATATATAATACTAAAATACTTAAATTTAATGATTACCATATCCATATTAAATCAATAGGGTAGCTATTTTAAAATCACAGACGATACAAATTAATTTATTGTATCTGCATTTATGTGGATAATTTGAAATTCTATCACGTCATTTTATGATGCAGTGAAAGGTCATTGCAAAAGTATCTCTTTGATGTAAGTTTTGACTTTGATTGACTTTATGGCTATATTGAAATGCTTAAATATTTTTGCTTGTTTCTAAATTTGGTAAACATTTCAAGGTCATCAAAACGATTTCCGTGATGAAGTATTCGTTGTTTAATTTTATGATGTCTTTTAGGATTTATGTATGTTTATATATTTTTTAATTATACGAGTAAATAGTATTTTTTAATTGTAATTTCGTAAATATTGTATGTGTGTAATATGTCTTAAGTTTAACTATCGTTCCATTTTATTATATTAAGCAAGATTATAGGCGCAGTGAAATTTCAATTAAATTATTTTAGCTCTTAATCAAAAAGAAAAAGTAATTGTATGTGATGATGTAATTTAATTATTTATCTAGAAGTTTCGGTTTGGAAAGACTGACACGATTTATATTTTCCAACCAAAAAATATGTTTTTGAAATAACTACGAAATCTTATTGCTAATTTATAGATAGATACATACATACATACATTCTGTTTATAAAAAAAATACAAATATCCAAACATACCATTTTGAATTTTGGCACTACCACCACCCGTCAGTTCTCGTCTATCAACATGGCACCCAACTGGCAGACGTTCCCCCTTGCATATTCGTGTCAACACTTTATAAAACTAAATCAAGAAACGCAAAGGGAAAATCTAAGTACCTACTTATAAAAATGTTGAATTTTTACAATAATTAATGATAAATGCTTGACGATATTTAAAATTGTAAATTCTTTTTATAAAATGATTCATTTAACTTAAGTCAATAATTAAACATAATTTAATATAAGGGGCTACAAGCTAAGACACCTCAGTGAAAAATCTATGAATTATTTTCCTCAGTTAAAAATCTATGAATGATTACACAGGAAATAAGTTACTTGCTTGAAGCACTGTTACTTGCTTGTATCGAATAATACTATAAATCTATGCGTAATATTTAAACGTAATATAAGGGTCATTCTTCAAGGGTATTTATATTTTTATAAAGTGTCCAGATTCTTAGCTTCGGATTTTTAAAAAATATTATAATTTACGAATAATACAACTCAATATAGATTAAGCTAAATAGATAACTCGATTAACACTTATTATATCATACATTTTCAACAAAATCGATCCTGGTAAAAAGGATGTGATGTCAGCTGAAGTACTTACTGACATCTAAGATTCGTAAAAAGCTTTCCATAGATGTAGCACAAAGTCAATGATTGGCAGGTATCTTATCACCTGTTTGCCCATTCAGTGTTAACAATAAATAAAGAATCTTTTCATTTCTAATCAGCTATCCATCACTTTGTTATCCAGATCTTATCTTAATATACAAAGAATGTATAATAAAATAATCTGAAGATGTTGGGGGTAATAAACAAATTAAGCGCACTAATCAGATTCTGGCTCCAACAAATATCAGCATGTCGCTGTTAACTCGAGTCGACGCAGAGATAAGAGATTAATAGGCAACAAATTGCTAATTCAATCTTAGCTACAAAGCTTAGCTCATACACGCTCAGTTACTTGTTTATCGGTGTTCATACATATTGTAGTTTAGGGAGTGTGCATAAGAGCTTCATGGACTTATCAGGCCATCTCTACATGATATGATACATGATATGATCAGAGTACAAGGCGTACTACAAGATATCGTCTACATTTCTTGGGAATGGGTTTGTCATAATGAGCACAGCTAAGTTATGAGATTCACTGCTGGCATCTGTATTTCCGGGTACTTACAAAATAAACCCCTTTTAAGCTGGAGTGAATTGGCGTTTAATAGGTTTCCTCGATTCATCGTCGGCCACATCTTGAGATAACAGGCTGAATTGCGGTCGAGGGCAAACATTTATGTCATAAAAGAAAGATTAGTTTTCCAAAACCGAAATAAGCTAACTGAATTATTTTAAGTAGAAAATTTGGATTTTTTTTGTCAAGTTATTGAAATGTTTGATGGATTTTCGATTTATTCTGCATTTTTAAGGATTATTAATCCACTAAGCGAAACTCCTATTTTATGGTAAGTAATGAAGTCATGTTAGAAAAATATTAGAGTTATGTTCACGTTAGAGAAATATTGTAAAGCATGAAAAATAATGATGTGAATCAGATGACATTGAATATCTTATTAATAAGAGACAGAACAGAATCAGAACTTCATCCAACAAGCAACATTGCTCAATGCTACTAACTAAATAATGAATTACAATAAAATAAATATTACAAAATCTCATTTAAATTCGGCTTTGTTTTAATACTGCTTTGTTGATCTAGTGGCTATCTTCTAAAACCGCAGAGTTATTCTAAGCTACAGGTCCTTGGATTAAACTCTAGGTCGTACCAATAAAAATACTAGAATTATATTTCATGAAAATTTGCAGGAGAAGCGACAGAATAGAGAGCACTTTTGCACTATAATAACATTTTCCTGTTGGCTACTCTCGAATTGAAATAGATAAAAATAATCGAATTCAATTACTCGCTAGTATGAATCCATCCTAATATTATCGCGGTACGTAAACTTTTACTGATGGCTTCCTTCAAACAACGGCACTTTGCGAAGTAATTTCAACTGTCATTAGGATCTTATCGAACCTCTAAGGGCCCTTAGGCCCCTAAGGGCCTTTTTCATTGAAACAGGTGTACAAGTATATATTGTCGGCATAATTCGATACTGTAATATTTATAACTAAAGAATATATCATGTAAATCATGATAATAATAATAAAATATTATATTTAATACCAAATATAAAAAAAAATTATACTGTATCAGCTAGTCTTGTCAGTAAAAAATAAATTAATATAGACACTCACATACATCTTAATATGAAATAAATAACACATAACATACCCTTTAGGCCATCAAAAGTTTTATATTTCTTATTCAATATTAAATAAATAACTTGTAGTATAGATAACATGTTTTATTTACCTACTTTTTAAATGAAGCATTATTAAAATATTTATTGTGAATAGGTCAGATTCCCTCGCAGTCAGATTTTTAGAAGATCTTAAAATTATAGCCCATGTTATGGCAGTGGTTAAACAATGAGTATTCCAGCGCCCTCAGCATCAGCGCCAGCACCACACTTAAACTTCATATGGGAGAAAATCGTAAATGCGTTTTTCCGGTTCAGTGGTTAGAAGACAAGAATCTTAACCGTTTATTCCAAAATCAAACTCGGACTAGCACCGCTGAATTTTCGTGTGCTTAATTTGTGTTATCCCTCCCTCCTTTATCCTTAATCTATATCTATTATAATTAGTCTTATTCTAATATTAACACTGTTTGTGTTACACTCACATGGTGTTTTTTAATAAAACTCGACGATCGTTAGGAGTAGATTAATCAGCTAATCGTAAGCCACTACGGTATAGACCTGTTACACTCCGAATAAAATAAATCATCGCCATCATTTAACCAACCCACTGTTGGACATAAGCCTGTTCTAAGTTTCGCCATATCTCCCAGTTCTCCGCCTTCTATACTGTATAATTTTATACTATTATTATTTTGTAGCAATAATATTCTAAACCGTTTCATATTTCTCGTTTTATTTAATTTTAATAACCGTAATATAATTATAATTTATTATAACATTTTACACGAGATATCGCTTCGCCTCGTGCTAGCAAACAAGGCCACGGTTAGGAAAATTCATTAATAAACAACGATGCAACAAAGTTGAATAATTAGTTTGTTAAAAGTTTGAGAAAAGTTCAAATATATTTTTTTTTCAAAACTTATATTATTTTTAAATCAAACTTTAAAATAAAATTAAAAAAACATTGGTATAGCACAACACAGCACAAATGTGTGTGCAAAATTTCAGTTCAATTACGCCGTTTTCATTTAAGTGAACTAATAAAAGCTTGTTTTTCTAAGCATTTATTTCACTCATCACTCACTTGCAAAAAATGACGAAAAACACTTTTGTGTTGTTCGAACCATGTTACGAGGTGACCTTAACTTTAATCCCTCACTTACATATATACATATTTAATTATTTATTTTTAAGATTTGGACGTCCTTGAATCGTAATTACAATAATAAGTTAAAAGAATATTCTTTTAAGAATTAGGGTGTTGGTTGCTTTTACAATCTCGTGCCATGGACAAAATAAAAATTAATATTGCTCTCCTGTGTAACGTTCAAACGCAGCGTAGGGCGCCCTAAAGCCAGGTGGACCGATGACCTTATGAAGATGGCGGGCACCGACTGGATGCGGAAGGCGGAGGACAGGGAGCTTTGGCGCACCTTGGGAGAGGCCTATGTTCAGCAGTGGACAATAATTGGCTGATGATTGATTTGATTGATTGTGTAACGTTATATATAACGTCTTCCGCACAGTGGAAAGGTCTTTTTGCCCTTACACTAATTCTCAGCGAGATCACATCATAGAAGAATGTAGATAGGTCAAGTAATTAGTCCCAACTTTCTTCTATCGAATTTAACTAAACTAACTTCGTAGATAATAGCTTATTTCTTCTTTTAAAATACTACTGAAGATTTCCATATTCCACATTATTATTAAATAAAATTTTCTTTCATTTCATAAAACATTAATAACGTTATTCCTTATTACAACATTCGAATTCAAAATAGAAAGAATATTTCGAAAGACAAGGAAATAATAAATTTATTAAAACAAGTGCAATTTAGATCACGTAAGAATCTATTAGATTGAGTGAGAAAATTATAATCGTAATGATGCAACTTGGATCCTTCTTGCATTATACAACAAATTATTCATAATGCAAAATGCTATATAATATATATTTTTTAATTTGCAAATATATTCAAGGTTAATAACGCACGGGTGTTGTGGTTGTTTTTTAATTATTTTATATATATTACCAACACCTTAACTAATTTGAATTTCAAATCAATAAAAATATTTACTTTGATTATATTTAAATTTTTCTATGCACTTTTTTTTTGTTTTGTAATTAATTTTAAAAGAGCCTGAATATATATTAAGGCAATTTTCTTTTCTTTTGTAAAAAACTTTAAAAACATTGCGACCCGAAAATAGAGTTTGAAGCATCCTTGAGAGGCGACTTCATTGTCTTCCTCCACGTGACATCTTTTTTTGGAAGACAAAAGGCATAAAATAATTTATCACTCAAGTACGAGGTGACATGTGTGACTTTGATAGTAATGATGATTAATGTATGGCCTATTGCAATAAACCTAAAAATAGCTTAGCTATAACAAAACCGTTTTTAATAAATACAATACTATTTCACTTGACTACTTATACCATAATTTCACTGCCGAAGCATTTTTACGAATCCATGCAGTTTTTACGAATCCATGATTATTACCACAGAGTATACAAAATCTTGACTATCATGTCAATTCAATGTCAAAGTTAATTTATTTGTCTTCACTTTGTATCATTAATATATAAAAAAATAACAATTCCGCTTTATTTTTATAATTAGCAAAATTTTCGAATTTCGTATTCTTATTTTAAATATACATATAATGTCTTTATATATTTTCTTTTGCTCGTTTTTTCCTTCGCCAACGTCCCAAGATCAATAACACAAATTTGTCAAGGATTTAAAAAAATGCTATCTTTTAAATTACAGGTTATAAAAATATAATTTAAAAAATTGAAGATATTTTTATTTAAACGCCAATGGTTATAATATTCTTTTGAATAATTCATTTTAAATAGTTAAAATTACACAGAAAAAACTTTTTGAAATGTAATTTTATACAAAGGACATTGTAATCATGATGCAGCATACAATATGTTTTTTTTTAAATTCAAGATTAAATGAATATGTAATCGTTTTTATTACTGGCAACATTACTTCGAACACAATTTTTATTTTTAATTTAAACATACTTTAGTCCATTTGATTTATGCATATGTTTAAAGTTTATTGTATTCCTATATATTATTTACATTGCTTTATTATTATTATTTAATTTTCGTTCGTTTCGTAGTTGAGAATAATTTGTTTTATTTTTTCTTCACTTATAATATATACAGTTTGGTATATCTGTTAAATGTAAGTGATGTGCGATATTAGATATTTGGTTCTTAACCTTAGAAATAAATTAAAATATCAATATACTGCAGGTACTCATAGGAGCCTGTTAATCCTCCTCTTCTTTAGGAGTATATTAAACGTAATTCGAATTTTCCAAACCGATTCAATAATTAGTTCTGTATTAGAACCATCGTGATGTGTAGAATGGTTACTTAATTATTAATATCTGCCTTACACTATGAATTATAAGCTGTATTTACGAATACGAAACGTAGATAACTTTCGTATATAAAAAAAATAAAACCTTTATATAAAGTGCTACTTATAAAAATAATAAAAATTATTTTTTTATTTATAACTATGACCAAATATATACAAAAAAGAATTTCTGTCACTGTCATATCAACGCACGGCACTCAGGCTAGCATTATAAATAATTTATATACCCCTTTCACACAGTAGGTTAGCGGTTAACTAAAGAAAGATTTTTGTAAATTTAATCCCTAAAGTTAGTAGTGATAAAGGGGATGAAAGTTGGTATGAAAATCCTTCATTTTTGAAGAAAGAGTTACGGAAATTGGTATTAAGCAATTCTGAAGTATAACACAAAACGTTACGAAGAATTGATTCTATTTTTAAATTTAAAGTAAGAGTTTTAAGGAAGGATAGATTTTTTAAAATGTTTTCATAGTATTTGCTTGCAATGATTATATAAAAATATACTTAAATTTTTGTAACATATCAGTAATTAACTTTAAACTTTTTTTTTAACTTTAAGTGTTATCTCGTAACAATAACAGTGTTGTCAACTTATAAGATAATATATAATTTTATGGATTTTATTGCTAGTTATAATGTTTTCAGTACGAACTTTTTGCGACCCTAATTATCGTTTTGTGATAGCTGGCTTGGTTTGAGTGATAGCGCACTAGTGTTACAATTTATCGAAATAATATTATAATTATTTTTATGTATATTAATAATATTTCTTGTTTACTTTAAACTGACACGTAAAGAACAGATTAATATACATATGTATTGTATATATAACTGATTTTTGAAAAACTGCGACGCATGTAGTTGCTGATCTTCTTTTGGTTATCCAGTGTGATGATGTCCCGTCGATTGTCGATGTCGATTTCGGCCACGATGGCCAATCTCAAGAGAGATTAGCCAACTGCGCAGGACGTATTCTAGTGAACAAATGTGTGCGCAAACACAGGTGCACTCGATTCCCTAACTCTTTATTCCTATGGGACATCAATCCGATACTACCGGAAAGAATTCAGGCGCAGGATCAACAGCTTTTCGTGCTTTTCGAGGCACGAGAGAGTCCACCCTTCCAACTTCCAGACTCCGAGCTGCTACTGAGAATTTTTGACAGAAAAACCCAATAACTTTTAATTGGCTCAACCTGGGATTTGACTCCAGGACCTCGAGGTCTGCTGCCTTAATTTTTGTATATGCGGAAATTAGATTCCAGCACCATGTGATCTATTTGGAAAAATATTGCACTATTTATAAGGTACATTATTCTAGAACTATGCAATATGTATAAATAAATTAGTTATAATAATGATGATATTTCAACTGAGTTTAATATTTTTTATTTAAAAAAATACTTTAGTATAATCTAAATTAAATACTTAATAAAATAAATAATATATACGCTTCATACATATATTGCCTAACTAACACTGAAATCCAAGTCAGTTATTTTAGAAATATTACGAGATATTCAAGTAAACTTATGAACAATACGCAGGGCTAAGTCATCGTACCTCTTAGCCCTGAGCACTATAGGCGAACGTATATATATATATATATATATTTATATACGTTTTCGCGACGGACAGTTAGCAAAACACAAATTTATACACATTAATAAAATATTTTATCATATTTTATGAAATATATAATTAAATTCATATGATACATAAAGCCAGTAGTACCAAGGGCTTATATGCGTCGCATAGTAATATGAAAGTCGCAGATTCACCTTGGACTGAAGTCACACCTATTTCTATAACAAGCTTCGGAAGTTATTAAGAAAAATAAAACAATAATTACAACAATAATTATAACAGTACTAGTTATTATTTGAAAGTATATTATTATATTCTTTGAGCCGAGATGGTGCAGTGGATTAAGCGAATGAATTTTAACTGAATGCTGTAGCTTCAGAGCTGGGAAAATACGATTGATCTTGTTTATATATATATGAAAACAACATTAATCTGGTTCATTCATACCAGTGCTTAATAACAGTTGCTAACCTTTACACCAAGTTATTTGGGATTATTGCAGTTTGCGCGCAAAAAAACTGCAAACTTTTCAAACCTGTATTGATGATGGATTGGTTTCCCCTACAACAAAGGGTGGTTGAGGCGCTTACGTGGATGATGGATGAGACACTGATGGTTACGTCACCCCATGCGATAAAAAGGAGTGCCTTTATTTAAATACGCTGGAAAGATAAATAATTATGAAAACCTAAATTTTAAATTACAAAATAATATAAAATAATTGCTTAAAATTCGCCTTCTCTATTCTCCTAAAATTTTAAATTACGAACATTATTTTCTTTGAATAACAACTTTTCTGTGATAAATATATTTTTACAATAAAAGGTAATACGTAAAATGTAAAAAACATGTTCAAAATTTTTTATAAAATTATAATCATAATTAATTAAAAAATCGATTCTGCCAACCGATTTTTACACTAATTATTTTTATCTTTTATTTGTATATATTTAAGGCCTTATTGTAAATAAATAAAATAATAAAAAAATAATGATTTATAACTTTTATTAAATATTTTAATTATTCCATTTCAATAACTTAATATAGCATAAAATATTATTACCGAATAATATAATTATATCTAAACTATGCTACATGAATGCCGAAGTGTGTGCCTTATGTATTGTACATAAGAGCTTGATGGAAACTTACCTAGCTAACAAACAATGTGCTTGTGTATTCATTTTCAAAACCAGTTATTAAAACAGTTATTATGAAAGGATAAAGTATTATTGCATCATGTGTAATCAACATTTTAATATTGAATAAAAAACCTATTACCTTTATAATGGTGTTTGTAACTATAATAGAGCCCTTGAAATTGTTTGTTTCGACAATGCTATGTAAATGTATTGATTGATTTAATGGTTCACGAAATGTATTTTAATTAAAATTATTAACACTATAAAAATATTTATACTGTGAATGTCCTGTGAATGTCCCACTGCTGGGCTAAAGGCCTCCTCTTCCTTTTTGAGAAGTAGGTTTAGGAGCTTATTCCACCACGCTGCTCCAGTGCGAGTTGGTGGAATACACATTTCAGTGAAATTAGACACATGTAGGTTTCCTAACGACGCTTTCCTTCGCCGTCAAGCACGAGATGAATTATTATCCCAAATTAAGCACATGAAAATTCAGTAGTGCTTGTCCGGGTTTGAACCTACGATCATCGGTTAAGATTCACGTGTTCTTACCACTGGGCCATCTCGGCTTCCGAGTTTTTTTACTAATAACTAATATTAATTGGCATGTCTGTCTATAAATTTTCTGATCATATTTTAGGGAAATAACCAATTATATAAAATATAAAATTATACACTAGATAGAAAGTTACAAGTTAGCCTTAATGTCTCGTTTGTCTGGTAACTACCTTATCAATCCCAACGCCTGGAGCTAAAAATGCTGTTGCCCTAGCCTTAGCTAGAGGCGTGGGCCTCGCGTTTCCTATTCGAATAATGGTTTCCTGAAAAGGAACTTGTTTACGTGATTCTTACCTACTTAAACCAATGAAATGGCCGTCCGAACATTGATCGGAGATGCTGCGATATCGTTTTTATATAGCGCTACCAATCCCATCCTATGCTCCACTCCTGATTCGGTGGAGCTTTACTCAGAAGACATGATATGATATGATATGGCATTCTAGTAGGGAAAGACTCATCCAACGTCGCTGATAAAACTCTTCATCTCCACGACCTACATGAGGCAAACCTGTGGCGTATGTATCGTTGTCCAATTTTTCATAGATATTTACCCCAATAGTTAGATTTTCAGTTAAATTCAGCTTGAAAAACATTTTTTTTATATATAAAATTGGTAAGCGGATGGGTATCACCGCCCATAGACAATGGCACTGTATGAAAATTCCTCACATCGTGGGTGGTACCTACTCAGACGGGCTTGCACAAAGCCAAGTAATGACTTCCTCACTCTTCATGGTTCACAGCTATCGTTCAGTTTATTTCACTCGTTCAACGCGCATGGACGTTGAAATATTAAGGCTATAGCCTTGATCCTTGAATCATTACCTACAATTACGTGTACATAAAAAAAAAACCAACACTATGCTGCCGTTTTGGTGGTGCGAGTTTGTGTTTACGCTACATTCGCGGTCCACTAACCTTTTGACGCGTAAACATACATCGATTCGAAACGAACAACAAGACGCGATCATTCGTGAACCGCGGAAAAAGGCGCGAAAAATATTCTATTCGAATTTGTGTCACATAAATAACCTAAAAATATTAACAGCCTTACAAACAGATTGCTCTCTTTCGGCGATCATTAATTTCGTATTTGTACGAAGAAGACACAATATGGTTCAAATAATCACCTAACAATATTAATAGATAGCCGTAAGAGTTATCAATAATTCTCACTTACGTTAAAGTATTGCCATTTATAAAACATATTATTGTTTGTTCATTGATAACAAATGATATCAAAATGTTGAGAGACCTTTTTACGTGTGTTTTTAACCTCCTAATAGTTGTAACATGTTGTGAACACGGTACAGTGATAAAGAATTTAATTTATATTATTACTGTGTTTTATAATAATAGTTAAAGTTGTTTCATTTTAACTTAAAATACTATTTTTTTATGCGTAACAGAAAATTTGTTTTATAAATTAGATATTCATACTAGCTTACAAAATTACTTGGAATTATATATATATACAAAGTGTACCCGTAGCTTCGACCGTTTGGAATTCAGTTTGTGAATATAAGAATCATAGGATTACTGAAATAAAACAAAGCCTTTGTTACTTATAAAGTAGCTTTCTAATTGTAAAAGAATTATATAAATCTGCTTAACCGTTACAGAGATTATTGATAGCAAATATATCTTTCCTTTTTATAATATTCCTTCTTCGTACAGATAAAACAAGGATTTTATTCCGTGCTACTTTTTATCAATAAGATATAAATATTCGCCAACCGATCTATTTGCCCGTACAGTGCTAAGACTTTAGGCTTCATTTTTCCATGAGTACTCAAAATATACATTTGTTTTTAGATATTATTAGATATATTCTTATCCGTAAAATAATACTGGGTATCTTGCCAGTTCTTGCAAGATATATATATATATGACGTATGAAACGTATCATATGAAATGACGATTCAAAAGTGCAATAGAATAAAGCATATTTTGATTTTATATAAGCAGCATAATAAAAATTTAATATCTTTATTTCAATATATAAACGTTTATATACTTCTCAAAAATATAACCACGGATTAATACATTCATTAACGTAATTTATATTCATTAAATATTAACCGGATTAATTTTGATACGAAATACTTTATAAATGCATTTCAGTCAATACTTGTTTTGTTGTAAAACGCAACAGTATTGCACAGATAAGATATAACCTATAATTAAAATGTTTATTTTATGTATATTAATTTAAAATTAATACCACGTTGTAACATCTATTAATATTGGCGGCTAAAACATTCATATTTGTTTGAACTTTGCCATGTTGCGTAACAATATATTATGTACACATGTACAGTCATTCTCAAATATATATTATAATAATCACTCAATATATGTAATGAGAATATAACTGTAAACACCAGTCATTATCGTAATCAATTCTTAGGTGGCATTCTACGTTCATACAAGGGCACAATTTTATAGACTGAGTCTAGTTCTATAACTTAGGACAACTATCACTAAAAAAAAACGTAACAGTTTAGCGTTCAACCAGTGTATAGTATGATGTGTTGTTACATTAGATACATTTACGTCACGTTAATACGAATTATATTAAAAATAATTCAATCGATCAGCCGAAATGTAGGCTTGCATGCCGATTAAGGCAAGGACCACTAAATGTCTATATTATGTCCGTGCTTATTTGTGTTTATTTAATTCATTTCATGCTCGGCAGTGACGGAAAACATCGTGAGGACACCTGCATTCGTCTAATTTCACTGATTTTCTGCCACATGTTTATACCGTAACCGTAACCGTTACAGCCTGTGAATGTCCCACTGCTGGGCTAAAGGCCTCCTCTCCCTTTTTGAGGAGAAGGTTTGGAGCTTATTCCACCACGTGCTCCAGTGCGGGTTGGTGGAATACACATGTGGCAGAATTTCAATGAAATTAGACATGCAGGTTTCCTCACGATGTTTTCCTTCACCGTAAAGCATGAGATGAATTATTATCCCAAATTAAGCACATGAAAATTCAGTGGTGCTTGCCCGGGTTTGAACCCACGATCATCCGTTAAGATTGACGCGTTCTTACCTTTTCGATTTATACACCATTTCGGCCACGGCCATTTCGGTTTATACACCAATCCGCATTGAAGCAGCATCGTAGAATAAGCTCTAAAACCATAAAAAAGAGAGGTTTCTTACAGTGTCACTTTATTCATCCAATTAAACACAGGATTTTTACACTGGCTTATTATTTAACTGTCTTATCAACTGTGTATCGTTTTAACTAACTGAAGACCTGTGAACTCGACACATGAGTATAATCATTGACATTAAATAGAATGGTTATTTGATCGTATTTTTGAGGCCGATTGTACTAAATAAATATTTCTATTGAATTTCCGTCATCAAGCCAGCTGATCATTAAGATCAATGACTTTTAATCACAATGTCAATGCCAATGGTAGGGTACAGTTAATTATTTATATTAAGTACATCGTAATATAATTTCTTACGCAATATTACTTACTTCAAATACTTTTTATTTATTTATTTGGGACACAAATAGTACATTTATTCTTAAGACTATGATATTAATGTTAGCACACATACCAGTCAAGTTTCGACTTATTTTTTATTTATTTAGGTTTACCAACAGTTGTTTACACTAAATACAACACATAATACATTTAATATATATATATATATATACATAGAATAGCGTAACAACTAATTATAGGTAAACACCGCTTGTAATAACACTTAAAAAGTTAAAAGTAGCTACAGCAAATTCATTTAACACAAAATATAGATAAACTAAAACTTAATTACAAAAATAGACATGAAGAAAAAAAAAAGTTTAACAAAAATATGTATATATAAAAGTGTCTTATAAAAGTAGTTATTTTATTAATCAATGTAAGATAAGCTAGTACAAGTTAATTTCAACTTAGTGAGGGAATCATAATGTAGATCGATTTGATCACTGCAAGCATTTATCACTTTACATAATCTAGAACAGGGAGAGTTGGCACCTAACACAGTCTTTCTAAGAGGTGGACAGAGTGGTGTGATCGAGCTGCGAGGGAGCCTAGAGGGTACACGCAACTTGAATAGGCCAAGAAGCTGGGGACAGTCAATTTTGTGGCAAAAAATTTACCCGCAAACATTGCATCCAGTATATGCCTACGATTGGCTAGGGACTTCATGTTAAAGTGTTTAAAGCGACATTTATATGAGCGTATTTTTTTAGCTATGCCATTATGAAACGCAAGGTGCCATACAAATCGTTTTTGAATACGCTCAGGTCGCAGTGAGTGTGTAGCATAATGTGGCCGAACTACAATATTCCAAGACACTACGAATCAAGCTATTATAAATTAAAATTAACTAAAATATAAATTAGAGCAGAACAAACTAATAATAATAAAACAAAAAAACATGAGAGAAGTGGAAATTTAAATTAAAGAATTAGGATTTATTAACTCTGACAAAGACTTCCTAAAGTTTGCGATTGATTCCGAAAATAAATCGATACGGGAAAATTTAGAATTATATTGCTTACGAACTCTATGTATGAAGGAGTTTCGCGTATAATTAGTTTTAAAATGGGCAAACTAAACAAAGCCTTTTTGCGTATACGTACATTAGGACACCTGAAACTTAAGCAATTAAAAAGGTATGATGAATCTATATAATCCGAAATTAATTTATAAAAAAAAATTGATCTCTCAGCGTTCGACGATCGACTAGTGGGGTAATTGGTGGTAGAGCTTTGTGCAAGCTCGTCTGGGTAGGTACCACCCATTCATCAGAAATTCTACCGCAAAACAGCAGTACTTGGTACTGTTGTGTTCCGGTTTGAAGGGTGAGTGAGCCAGTGTAATTACAGGCACAAGGGACATAAGATCGTAGTTCCCAAGGCTGGTGGCGCATTGGCGATTTAAGCGATGGGCAACATTTCTTACAATGCCAATGTCATGGTGGCCCATATGCTCGTCCACCTTCCTATTCTATAAAAAAAAATTGGAATAATTTCATTTGTTGCACGACGTTTAAACTTAAGGCATGTTATAAATTTCCGTCGATTTTTTTCTTACATTCATTGACATTCATTAACTTTCATTGACCTTTAATTTATATTTGTATATATTTTTCATATATTTAAATATAATTGAAGCCTGTCAATGTTCACTTTTAAATTCGTATATTCTATATGGTGTTAAAACAACACATTTAGTTGAAACTTAGAAATATTCATATCTTTGGGTATGTATTAATGTATAACAAATCCGTTTTTTATTTTATATTATAGAAAAGATTATCAACAAATTTGTTCACATTTTTGATACAATTTTTATAAGAAATTCGTAACCTATTCCTCTTAATTTATATTTAATTGTTTCTTAATCTTCATACTTCAATACAAAAATGATTATAACGACATTACAATATTATATTAAACGTTCCCCATTATATTAGACATCAGGTAAGTGGACTGAAAAAAGGTGGCTGGGCTTTGTGCAAGCCCACCTGGGTAGGTACCACCCACTTATCAGATATTCTATCGCCAAACAGCATTACTTAGTATGTATTACACTGGCTTATTTATTCTTCAAACTGGAACGCAAAGTTCCAGTTTGAAGAATAAATAAGCCAGTGTAATACAGGTACAAGGGACATAACATTTTCGTTCCCAAGGTTGGTAGCGCATTGGTCATATAAGGAATGGTTAATACTTCTTACATTGTCAATTTACTCAATTCAGTTACATTGTCTATGGGCGGTTGTGACAACTTAAAAACAATAATAACCTAAGTCGTTCAATTAGTATATAATAGACTAATATTAATTTACTTTTATTAAAAAAAATATTTATCTGAATGTAGGTACAGTCATGTTGTCGAATTTTAATGTCACCCACGGTGGCTATTCTACCGAAGTCTAACTACGCACGAAATATGTAAGACTATATAGTGTGTAGGCTACATGAGTAAGTGTGTACTAATACATGAGTAAGTGTGTACTAATACAGGCTCACTTTCTAAATCTTCACTCTCATAATCCAATGGGATGGCAATCCAGCACCACTGGAAATGAGGTTTAAGATCAACGTCTTGACGTTCATTTAGTGGAATAGCATGTAACACAATAACCTCTTAACTACAAAAATCTTCTGACATCTTCTCACTAGAAAAATCTAATGACCTAAAAACTCCACCAGGGATTCAAAGGATTTTATGATCTGCAGCCGTAGCCACTTAAGCAACTAAATAAGAAATATAAATAAGTCTTAATATCAATTCCATTTTTTTTGCATATTCACACCATATATTCACTGATTATTAATCCTAAAACTAAGACTGTGACGCTGCCTGGTAAAAAATGAAAATAAGATACACCGAAGATAAATATTAAAATTTAAACAAAATATCTCTTTTATCTTATATTATTATATTTTAATCTCAGATTTAACTGATCTTTTCTATTACCATCTATTTGTAAATCTCTTTTCCTCTCATCGACACGTAACTGGGATATTAATTTACTGATAAATCGAATTTCAAATGCTTACAACAAAAAATGTATATAATATAAAATGTTAATATTTTCTGTGAAGAAATAAATTCTAATTAGATTTCTAAAATAAATATTTTCATTTCAATTCAATTTAATTTCAAAGGATTTTTCAACGTATTTCTTATTCATGTATTTGTACAGTCAACAGTAATTACAAAAACTCGATTAATCTTTAGCATTCAATCTGTAGGTAACTAATGAGACGGAAAATGTTGATTGTAGAGAATTATAAATAACTGACTCCCTAATTGGACTTCACTCGTAAATAATTAAGTTTTTTCATTGAATATTTCTCATTTACAAATTTATGAATTTTAATTAATTAATTAATTAAGCTATCGATTTTCGAAGAGAGGAAAGTGCGCCAGGACGGTTGTTGGCTTATTGAATGTCATGCCATATCAAATTATAAGATCGTCCATACTGCTGAGACTTCTAAAGATAAGGTCTTCAACGACGACCTATTGAAAGCCAGGGTTGTTAAAAGTGGTAGCGGAAAGGCAAATTACACTTAAGCCCTTATTACAACATGGGCAACTCAAAGGTTTATTGACTGCTTAGCGAAGTGATCTTGGGGTATTATTATATTAATAGTAGAAATGTTAATTCTTTAAAAAAAGGCTTCCACACTTTCAATATATATAAGCTTAAGCTTGACTTATTCAGTGGAAATACTTAAGATGACTTTATATGTATAAATATTAATTATATAATTTATTTATTTCAAATTGAATAGTAATCGATATGACAATCGAATCGGTAATATTTACATACAAGGTTACTCTACGGGTATGTAAAACGAACTAACAGACTAAACATTATATTATTATTACATAACGATTATGTTAATCACAGTAATTGTAGTTGTCATGACAACAGAGTCGACGATAATTAAACATTGATTGGTAATATATTAATCACTGTTAATGTATACGTAAAAAAAAGTAATTTATGAATGCAATTACGTCTTGATTACTCGATGACATGCAAGGGTTAGGTATAATCATTATATATAATAGTGTCATTTGTTCGTTAACGACAAATGCTTAGAAACTGTGTATATAAAAATGGATGTCGGATAAATATATTTCGACACTGTTTTCCGATCACCATAATAATTGGTACATAATTGTAGTTTTTACGTGGAGAAAGGTTTAATAAAGCGTGCTGGGAGCTATACTAGTAATTTATGGCGGTAACGATAAGTTTTCGTTATTATTCCAATCTAGATTTGACTGAAACGGTTCAGTCTGTCAGTACTGGATCGTGGGGTTAATAGTCCTCCAGATCGATTTCGGCTACGGCAGCCAACCTCAAGAGAGATGCACTGTACTGATGCAGATGCACTGTATGTTCCCTAACTCTCATAATCCGATGACGGCACTTCCAACTTCACAGTGTGAGTGGGACTGTACACATTTTCAACTTACAGACTCCGGACTTACAGACTTACTATTGAGAATTTTCCATAAAAAAACTAAACAAGTTTTTACTGGCCCGATCTGGGATTTGAACACAATCCGAAACTCCGGGTCTGCGGTCTTACAACTAGACCAACGAGGCAATCGTTGTGTTAATAGAATTGGAAAACGGTTAAACGACATCGATTACGATTTGATCCCCTCCTCCTTGGGCTCTTGTCGTATTGTTATTAGTTGAACAGATAAAAACATCTACATTTAGTGAAACCTGAAGCGCCAAGAATCAAGCTGTAAAGCATATGATCAAACGAAGTTGTTGTTAAGTAACTTAAATTGTTTTTTAATTATAAAACATATTTTCTTTTATAAAATAGGTCGGCGTGCTGGCAAATGGTAACTGATCACCGCTGCGTAAAAAACATTTATCATTCCACCAATATGTCTTCAATTGAGGGAACTAAGATGTTTTTCCTCTGTGCCTGAAGATACACTGGGTCACCCTTTAAAACGGGACAAAACAATACTAGGTATTTCTGTTAAATGGTAGAAAAACTGATGAGTGGGTGGTACTTAGACGAATTTGCACGACCGACCACTCTATCTTTCAAATTTCCTCTGCGTATAAAAAAAAAAAATATACCGATCACATCAATCATAACCGAAGATCACAAGATCGTATGTGCTTAATCATGCTTATAATCTTGAACCTGTATGACACTAAAAATGTGCCACGTGTATTCACCATTAGAACAGCGTGGTGGAATAAACTACAAACATCCTCAAAAAAAAAAACGAGGCCCAGCAGTAGAAAATTAAAAGACTGTAAGTAAATACCTTTTGGTTGTTCTTGGCCTTTATTCAAATAATAATAATATGTGCGAAAATTATCTGGCGTTGACCCAGTTTTATTCATCAAGGTTTTATTTTCGTGACAAGTTCAAATATTCATATAAGGACAACTATAATTGTTTGCCGGATGTGATACGGAAGCCGGAATTAAATGTCCAGGCTTAGCTTAATTATGGCCACAAATAAAGCGTTTTAAATTTAATCCATAATAACATTAATTGAAAATGTTGACTTTTTGGATATAAATTTTTAACAAATCTCTTTTGAATTACAATCTTGGTATTATCTTAGTTGACTAGATATTCGATATCATAATGTCTTTAAGATAACTGGAAAAAATAAATTTACAAGCATAAACAGGCACACACATAGTACATTCCTCTTAAAACTGAAAGATTTTTTTAATTTAAAATTTCATAATCCCTTAATATCCTTATTACCCAGTAACCAGTTGAATCTGTCTTATACGTACTGTTTAATGACGGGCCGGTTGGCGTGGTTGCTAGACACTTACCTTTACGCCGAAGGTCGTGATTTCGATTCCCACCCAGTACAGACATTTGTGTACATGAACATGTCTGTTTGTCCCGAGTCTGGGTGTAATTATCTATATAAGTGTGTATTTACAAAAGAAAATTAGTAGATTTGTTGTCTTGCTTCCATAGTATAAACTTTGCTTAGTTTGGGATCTGATGGCCGTGTGAGAGTAATGTCCCTTTTTTTTTTGTTTTCGAGGAGGAAAGGCAAGTCTCTGACGGCTGGCCCGCCTATGCGGGCCTACATTCTCTAGGGTGGGTTCCCAGGGCACTGTGAAACCCTCCTAGTCCCGGCGGCGCCCGCGCCCGCTCGCGGCCTCCTTCTGTGACATCACACTATCACAGAAGGGGACCATCTCCGTCCAGCACCCCTCACTTCCGAGCATCGCGTTGATTATGCTCGGCAAGGACAGGTCTCCGCCGACAACCGCCGTCAGGGAATGCCTCTGGGGCCCCCACGCGGCACACTCCGTCAGCGTGTGATGCACCGTGTCGAATAGCGCACCACACTCGTGGCAGGAGGGTGCCACCTCCTGCCGCGCTATCTCGTGCAGGTACTTACCGAAGCAGCCATGTCCGGTAAGCACCTGCGTCAGCCTGAACGAGGGCGTGCCTCGTTTCCTTTTGACCCAACGACTCAAGTGGGGACGTACCGCCTCCACTGTCGCCAGGCCCACCGTGGGGGACCCCAGGTCCTCCTCCCATCGGGTGATCAGGGCCTGCTGGGCTAGAGCCCTGATCCGCCCGACCTCAGCCGACCCCGGACGGTCGCCGCCCGGCCCGGAAGCGAAACACCTCCGCGAGCACCTCCGCCTGGAGTTCCCAGGGCAGATCGCCCGCGATGAGTAATGTCCCAGGACATCCCAGGATATTATTATTATTAATCTGTAAAAAGGTTATTTATAGTCACATGTTCCAAAGAGTCATTATGGTAATAAAATTGAAGTATTATATCTTCTTTCATGGCTCCATGGCTGCGGCTGCGGAAAATGATATTCACATGCGAATTAATAACCTCATTCATATTCTCGTAAGTAATTCAAAACAAAGTTCATATAACGGGGCTTATATTTAAAAAAATATCGTTGATAATCTGTCATCGTTAGAAAATCTGCATATTATGTGCAATAAAAATCTGCTATGTTTTTCCCATTTGCACCGGAGTAGCATGGCAAAAAGCCAACTGGCTGTTATTATAAACTTATGTCACAATAAATCAATATTAAAAATAGAATTATAGGAATATACTTAGTGTATTCTCACGATCCAAAAAAAAAACACTTTAGTTCTCCGGTTGACACATCTTCTTGTGCCAATGTATATGGGCATTGGTGACCACTTACCATCAGGTGGCCCATATGCTCGTTCGCCTATCTATACTATAAAAAATTACACCAAAGTTGGTGTAATTTTACTAGTGAGTTGGCCTGGTGATTTTTCTTGACAACATCTTAATTTGGGTAGGTTGTGTTATTATTTCCGTATGTATATTAGTACTGACATATTTGATACTAATGATCATAATTGATAAATGAGGTATCGTTACCTACATCTTAAGACCCCACGTGTCAAAGCCTAGGCGATGTCGCATTAAATCTAGCATGGCAAAATGATGAATATTCAGTCTGATTCAAGAAAGAATATGTTTTTTGTTTCATTGTCTTCATGTCGTGTGTATGGTACAGGCCAAAACCGATTTCAGGCTAAAGTATTTTAAAGTAAAAAAAAGTAACAGCCTGTAAATGCCCTGCTGGGCTAAAGCACTACCGCTCTAGCTGCTCTAATGTGGGTCATGATATATGTGGATGTCGGATACACATGACAGATTTTCTTCCGCCACATACAAGTTTTCTCACGACGTTTTCGTTCATCGCCAAGCACGAGATGTATTATAAACACAAATTATGCTCATGAAAATTCAGTAGTACTCGCTCGCCTCGCCCGTCTAAACACATTTCAATAATGTCGCCGGTTAAGTAATTAGACTTACCGTTATTGAAGAAAGTTCAAATCATCTAATTCGATCTAGACTTCGAGTAATCGCTGACATACTAAAAAAATTTAGTATATAACACGCAACCATCATTTACGAAGTCGGTTTAAAATAACACAGCATTTTTTGGAATTTTTTTTACTTATATTTCTTCGTTACAGTAAATATGCATTATTAAAACAAGATGTAATTATAACTCTTTCAAATAAAAACCTAGAACATTACCGAATGTGTTTAATTATCATTTTTAATACATAATATGTAAATTAGTACATACATTATATTTTGTATGAACGTTTTAAAATTATTAAATAATAAAATATGACGATAATTCTAGAAACAGTAAACAATTCGAACTAGATGAATTAATTATTATTTATTAAATTGCTTAATTATAAACAAGACAAATTCAAGGTAAATGAATCAAAATATTTTAAATTGAACACGTAGGTTATTTTTTTTTAATCAGGAAAAGTATCATAATGTTTTATATAATCTGTGTTTATTATGCTGACGGTTTTATTTGGAATTTAAAGTTTTAATCTAATCTAAACTCGTAGACATTTTCATTTCTTACCTTCAACGTTCAAGCTTCGCCTTTATGGCTACAATTATATATGGTTGTATAATAACTTTATTTTCATTTATAAAATCCATGCCTTCCGGGACGGGCCGGTTGGCGTGGTTGGTAGATTGCCTTTACGCCGAAAATTATGGGTTCGATTCCCACCCAGGAGAGACATTTGTGTGCATGAACATGTCTGTTTGTCCTGAGTCTGGGTGTAATTATCTATATAAGTATGTTTTTACAAAAGAAAAATAGTATATGTAATATATCAGTTGTCTGGTTTCCATCGTACAGGAAGCTCTACTAGTTTGGGATCAGATGGCCGTGTGTGAATTATGTCCCAGGATATTATTATTATATATACTTATATCATTATTCCTAAAATATTTATCCGAATATCTTGAATCTTCCGTGTATTTTCTTTGTATGTTTCTACTTCAATATAAATGTTTTATGTAGACATTGCGTGGGAAATAAAGCGAATAGATAATACAATGTCATTATAACGAAAGCAAAAGGGTAATTTCCCTTTTACTTTCATATCGATAAAATGATATTGTAACTTACTAAGTTTAGTTATCCAAGTAATAAATATATAATGAGCCACTGGCTAGACATATATTTAATTGCGCTCCTATCTCAAGGGAAGGAAGAAGGAAGGCTTTTTAGCTTTGCTTTGTATCAGCTGTAGGATGTTTACAAGTGTAACTTAAATCTCAAATTTACATAAATATCAATTAAAATGTTTTTCATTTAAAGTTCATCCTTTACTATTTTGATTCTTTTATATTCTTTAGTACATACGAATTTATCTAATGCAATTGAATGGGGGATTTAAAAAAAATAGTTAATATAAATCAAAATGTACGGTCAAATTATGTATTAAAATATAAACCTTAAAAGTGACTCAGTGAATTAAATATAAGTATTTTAAGACAAGATTTAAGATAGAAACAAACCAATTTTATCGCGACAAATTTATTGAAAGTATATAACGTAAATGAATGTTATTACGTTGGCGGAAAACATTACCAAAAACGTACGTAACAGATATTTAATAAATATATATGTATTTAAGAATTTCGTGTCCAAACATAAACTTTGTTCAGGAAACGGAAAGTGGTGAACTAAAATTGACTCATCATATATTTATACCGTAACAGCCTGTGAATGTTCCACTGCTTGGTTAAAGGCCTCCTCTCCCTTTTTTGAGGAGAAGGTTTAGAGCTTATTCCACCACGCTGCTCCAGTGCGGGTTGGTGGATTACACATGTGGCAGAATTTCAGTGAAATTAGACACATGCAGGTTTCCTCACGATGTTTTCCTTCACCGTAAAGCACGAGATAATTTATTATTATCCCAAATTAAGCACATAAAAATTCAGTGGTGCTTGCCCGGGTTTGAATCTACGATCATCGGTTAAGATTCACGCGTTCTTACCACTGGGCCATCTCGGCATCATATATTTATGCCTAAATTAAATTCGAAATATTTTTATATTGTTTGCGATGTCATAAAAATTGCCTCATGATTGTTATAGTTTGTGTTTAAAAAAAAATTAGGCAAAGGCCTTCTTTTAAGGATTTAATCCACCTTGTTGCTTCGATGCGGATTGGTGGATATAAATGATGTATAGGTTTTTTGACAATCACTTCCAACTGATGCGAAGAATAACAAACACATGAAAGTAGTGTTCAAATAAGAACCCGCTACCTACAGTTAAAATCCGCGTGTTTTAGCCACTGGACCATCTCGGCTGTTTATACATGTACGTAAATGTTTCAATCATATATAAACTTGCTCTTGTAATTGTAAAATTTATTCATGACGTTTTAATTAATATATTTTATGTTTTTTCGTTGTAACAAGCTATTTATATTTAATTCCTTTAAGATATTATTCAATAAAAAATCAATATCTCTACATATCAATATCCTCCCTACATGTCAATTTAAAATTAATTAATAAAATATTCTAAATTATATTTAATTGCTTTGAGATAAAGATAATTATTTTTAAAATATTACACAACATTGCGATATATTGTGTAGACCTTTCTTTAAAAAAATATGTAATCATCATCATCATCATCATCATCTCAGCCGAAAGACGTCCACTGATTGACTGATAACGATGATTTCATCATTTCTGATTTGATCACGCAGAGAAACTCCGAGCATAGCCCGCTCCATTGCTTTTTGGGTGACCTTGAGCCTTCTTATTAGGCCCATAGTGAGCGAACACGACTCTGATCCGTAAGTCATCACTGGCAACACACACTGGTCGAAGACTTTCGACTTGAGACACTGCGGTATTTTGGATGAGAGGATATCGTGTAGCTTCCCGAACGCTGCCCAGCCGAATTGGATTCGTCGATTGACCTCTTCCTCGAAGTTGGACCTACCTAGCTGGATGGTCTGACCTAGGTAAACATAGTTGTCAACAACTTCGAGTGCAGAATTTCCAACCTTGACTTGAGTGGGTGCAACATGGATGTTCGACATGATTTTTGTCTTGTCCATGTTCATTTAAAGACCCACTTGTTGGAAGATCCTGTTGAGGTCATCGAGCATAGTGCCGTGGTCTTCCAAGGTCTCAGCCATAATCACGATGTCGTCGGCGAATCGAAGATGAGTTATGTACTCGCCGTTGATATTGATGCCAACTCCGTTCCAGTCCAGAAGCTTGAAAACATCTTCCAATGCAGCGGTAAACAGTTTCGGAGATATAACGTACAAGCACTTTAACACCTTGATATACCGGTAATCGATTTGACACCTTTGAAGGGACCTCATCACGGCCCAGGTTTCGATCGAATCAAAGGCTTTCTCATAGTCCACAAACGCTAAGCAAAGTGGCGGGTTATACTCTTCGGTCTTCTGTATAACTTGCCGCAGCGTATGTATGTAAAGCCTTTTCGGAAACCAGCTTGTTCGGGTGGCTGGAAGTCTCAAGCCTTCGCTTGAGACGATTCGTAACATGTAACATTAGGCTAAAAATAAATAAGGCTAGAAATAATTTAGGAATATAAATATTAAAGTTAAAAATATTTAAAAAATAAACTTTATCGTTTACTAAAAAACCACGTCTTCGCCAGCATGGAATTCAGTTTGCAACTAAAATCCTTTAAAATCTACCATTTCAACGTACATTGCCTTTGTGAATCACATATGAAATATTTAAATTAATAGATAGCAGCGGTAGTCTAAAGTAAAAATAAAATTATTGTTATTGTTTTTGTTTTAATAATTTGCAAATTACAATATTTACATAAAAAGGGGAAATTATTTTTAAATCAATGTCGCATGTCACTTTCTGATATTCTCGATCGATATCTCCGGTGATCTTCGATTTCGTTCATACAGAATCGCACGATAACATTTTAGATCGGATGGTTGGTGGTGTACCGTTTAATTCATTCAGACGGTTCATTGCCATGCCAAAAATATGTTAATCTTTTCTTTTATAGAATGGGAAGGCGTACTAGCATATGGGCCAACTGATGGTAAATGGTCACCAAACGCCCTTAGACATTGGCACTGTAAGAAATGTTAGCCATCGCTCATATCGCCAATGCGCCACCAACCTTGGGACATAAGATTTTATGTCCCTTGTGCCTGTAATTACACTGGCTCACTCACCCTTCAAACCGGAACACAACAATACCAAGTACTGCTGTTTTGCGGTAGAATATCTGATGAGTACCTACCCAGACGAGCTTGCACAAAGCCCTACCACCAGTTCTTTCACGTAATCGAAGGTTGATGCGTTTTATATGAAAACGTTATTTAATTTCTTTTGTTCAGCAAAATAGTGAATGAACGATGGCCTAGTGATAAATTATATAGTAAATCAACATTTAAGTATTAATGTTGATTATAAAGAAATACATTTCTACTGGATATACAAAACTATGTTTCCCTGTCCAGCGGTCATAAAGTTGCATTGCAGTTAGTAATACAATTAACTCGTACCTAGGTTCTATTTATATAAGATTTATTTGATAGAAAATTGAACTGTTGGCGAAGTATAAAAGACAATAATAAATAATTAATTAATGTGTTAATATTTGATGCTCCTTAAGACTTCAATAACACGGGAGAGAACAAGGTTATATTACCCGAATATCTTCAATTTTATTTAATTCGATCTATTTATGCTCTTAGTCGTACTGGCCATGACAGTGTCACCAGGCGGGAGGGCGAGTATAAAGACATAAGCCAGACATTGAAAGCTTATTCAAGGGCTTGAAATACGCACGTCGTATGGTGCGTCGTATGGGGCCTGAGGCGTCGTCGTCATCGAGGGGAAGGAAATATGTGTGCTATGTCACACCGTCATACGCTAAGCATATTCGATTCTAAATTCATATTAATTGCTTATAAATATATTGATAATACTTCGAAACCCAACCTACCAATGCCACTTCTGTGCCTAAGATAAGACCTTGAGCTATTCAAAAAACAGTGATTGGTAACCAACGCTACTAAAACGGCAAACCTCTAGACCCGTAGCAAGAGCACGTTTTGCATTTCAGAATGAATCCCCGCACAAAACCTATTCGCAATTAATGGTTCCTCTTTCCCTTCAGTTAAACTAGCAATAGTAGCAATGACCGTTTTTAAGCAAGTACTAATATTCTTACAATGGAGTGATCATTTAAGTTTAAAGCTTGATCAGAGTGTGGACGACAATGACCCAAGGTCGCGATCGAACTTGCGACTTTTACAACGCTAGACGACCCCAAAACCATTGGACGATTGATGCTTTAAAGTATGAAAAACAGTAGTACCCCACAGTAAGTTGTTCTTACAATTTTGTATTGCAACTTAAGCTACATTATGTCGTTGAATTTATTAATATTTTAGAAATAACAAAGGTAGGACAATAACAAACAATAGCAGCTGTGATAAATATAAATAGAATGAAATATTACTTCCGTACATAAATGATAGTTGTATTTGACATTGCTGATTCACGATGACTCGACAACTCTTAAATGTAGTTAAAGAGATGCACTTTTTTGTAACTTGACATTACCAACAGGATTATTTATTTTTACAAACTCAGCTTTACTATTCGGTAAGAACTCACACAAGAGAAGGTAATAAGCGACTCACAGTCACACGCCATTTTGAAACGTGTGTCCTTCAAATGATATAATTATTGTATTCAATGTCGCATATCACTTTCTGATATTTTACGTTGATTACCGACTTTGTTATTATAGAATAACTGTACTTGTACTTGTTGAGGCTCATATATAAATAATTATTTGTTACTGATTGCTTTGTGATTCATATTTAATTTATGATTATTTCGAATTAATTTCAAAACAATTTTAGGAATAAGATGCATTATTTACGAATTATGTTTTATCATCTATACTAATATTTGTAATGGATAAACTCAAAATTTACTTAACCAATTTTAAAATTCACTTATAGAAAGCTACGTTATCGTCGAGTAATATAGGCTTTATTTTATTTTTACAATAATTTAAACCAAGGTATAATTTTTTCAATATAAAAGTAATTATGGGCTTAAAAAAAGACAAATGTTCAACCCGGGTGAAGTTGAGTCGGGCCGCTAGTAAATAATATATAAAATGATGATTGATTGAATAATATATATTCTACTGGTGGTAGGGCTTTTTGCAAGCTCGTCTGGGTATACCACCCACACATCAGATATTCTACCGCAAAACAGCAGTACTTGATATTGTTGTGTTCCGGTTTGAAGGGTGATTGAGCCAGTGTAATGTGCACAAGGGACATAAAATTTTAGTTCCCGAGTTTGGGTTGGTGGCGCATTGGCTATGTAAGCGATGGTTGACATTTTTTACAATGCCAATGTCTATGTCCGTTGGTGACAATTTACCATCAGGTGGCCCATATGCTCGTCCGCCTTCCTATTACACAAAAAATAAAATTACGAAACCTTTACCCCGAATTAAGATGGATACACTTTTATCATTATTATCTCTTCCACTAAGAAATAGTTCTACATTCATTGTAATTATATTATTTCATCTATGTGTGTTTTATTTGTCAAGTCTACAAGTGATATATACAGCGATATTGTACTTAACCCTTCGCCACTCATATTTTAAAGTAAGAATTTATTTCTAAAAATAATAATGTAAATTTACGTCTACACTATCTTGCTATCTTTTTCTAACCTACATAATGTGGAAAGAAAGAGAAAAAATCCTATGGAATTTTATTTGCAATCGTATACAGCATAAGCGTCACCATAATCTGTGTAGTGTTTTTTTTCATTCTATCGCTTATCACCTCATCATCTATTAGGTAGATAGTGAAACACATATTTCACATTTATTTAAAAATATCACTTATGTTGGAAAAGTTTTTAAATTTATCGGTCAATGCCAAATTAAAAACATAGTCATGAAATAAAAATTAAAATCTTAGAAGTATATTTTAAGCAACACAATATAATATAATTAATAAAAAATCTTAGTTATATTACCTAAAATGATATTTAAAAGAGACTAACTAGGTCGAAATCAAAACATGAACTATATAATTATAAAAGAAAACTACAATAGCAATTAATAACAAAACATGAACGAAAATTTCAACAGCACTCGACGTGATGACCTAGAAACTTATCTGTTCGTCAATGGAGGGTTTTAAGCATGCGAAAAAAAACAGACATTTAAATGTTTAAAATAAGAAAAAAAAAATAACAGCGCGCACACTGTTAATTCACTTATTTTATTAGTGCCGGCTATTTATACAAATACAAACAACTCGACGCAAATATCAGCATTTTATTTCACACTCGAGCAGATACAAACGTGCGCGTGATCATTGTACGATAGTCGTGTTACGTTTACAAATCGCGAAACATTGTGAACATGTGTCATTGTTAACGATTATTGATCAACGGAATTTGTGAGTATTATAATATTTATTTTATTATTATTAGCTATATAAGATCATAAAATATATCAATATGTCTAAAAATTACTTTTAGATTTTCTTAAATTAATAACAGAAAATTATACATTTAAGATTTTGTTTTTAAATATTATATTATTAATAGGTATTATTATTGATTTATAGATCAATTGATACAATGTAGTAATATATAATAATTGTTTATTGTAATAAATAAATGATAGGAAGTTACAGTGTATTATAAATTAAAACATAATATTTATTAAGCATAGTAAAAGAGTATATATGTAGTAACGTTATAAAAAAATTAATAAGTTTTAGAAGATTTTAATTTTTTTAACTGAATAAACACCAGCGTAATTAGATTAATGGCGCAGGTATTACAGTACTAGACCACTACTGACCGGAGGTGAATGACCTCTTACCATTATGTGGCCTATTTTCTAGAACACGGCTTCCATTGAAAAACATCGAGTAAAAGAAAAATACGATATATTTATTTCGTAATAAAATTAAAACATTTAACGTGTACTAAAATAAAATACTGACGTAGGTATTTATTTAAATCATATTGTATCATATTTTATCTGTCTATATTTTTTTTCTTTTTTAGCCGTTCTCGAAAAAAAATATCTTTAAGATATAAGCATGACTCTTTTGCTTAGTAACTGCTTTAATATTTCTGTATCATTTTATTTCTGGTTGTTACGTTTTTTTTTTGTTTATAAATTTTATTCTGATTTTAGTCATTAACCGGCGCCCATTTCATTTCATATAAATCGCAGTTAATGTCAACGATATCGAAAAAGTAAAAAAAACTCGCAATATACATTCTTGCAATGTTCCGTTAGAGGTGAGTGAGCCATAATCACAGGATAACTACTAACATTATACATCCCGATTTGATATCCTGAATAATGATAAAAAATTGCGTGCAACTCAGTATTAAATACAAGTAAAATATTTCAGCGTAAAAACGTTGCACTTTAACGTTACCTAACAATCTTTACACTGACAATCGACCTTGAAATTTTAGTCTCATCATCAGTTGTTTTATTTCAAACATATTTTTTGTTCACATGTTTTGAATTTTAGGTTGATTTTACAAACCAATTTACGTATAATGGTATGCTAATTGTGTTGTGCATAAGCTCAGTATTTTTTTAATGAAATAGATAGGTGGACTCGCAAATGTGCTACCTGATGGTAAGTGGTCACCACTGCTCATAGACATTAGCGATGTAAGAAATATCAACATTCCTTACATCGTCAATCCGCCACCAACCTTGGGAACTAAGATGTTATGTCCCTTGTGCCTGTAGTTACACTGGCTCATTCACCTTTTAAACCGGTACTAAACAATACTGAATATTGCTTTTTGGCAGTAAAATATCTGATGAGTTGGTGGTAGCCACCCAGACGAGCTTGCACAAAGCCCTACCACCAAGTAGTTAACGAAAATGACATATTATAGATTAAAAATCGATATTCCATTATTATGCCCCTTTGCCCTTATTAATAATAAAAAATGTAAATAGTAATTTTAGTAACAGTCTGTTAATGTTCCACTGCTGGGCTAGGGTGGTGGAATACAGATGTGGCATAATTGCAGTGAAATTAGACATATGCAGGTTTCTTCACGATGTTTTTTTCACCATCAAACACGAGATGAATTATTGACACAAATTAAGCACATGAAAATTCAATGGTGCTAGTCTGGGTTTGAACCCACGATCTTCGGTTGAGATTCACGCGTTCTAACCATTAATTAAATAAGAGTAACTTGTAAATTCCCACAGCTGGACCTAACCTCTCTTTTGTGGGCTCCTTTTTTGAACAGATGTTTTGAGCATTAATCAATCACACTGTTTAAATGCTAGTTGAAAACATACAATGTTTTCCTTTAACGAAATGTATTATAAACTCCAAGCTTGTATTTCAACCTAATTTTCGATTAAATTTCTCATTTTTTAAACACTAAATCGCTTCATTAAGTCTTCTGTACAAGTAAATAAAAGAATATATACAAAAAGATTATCTCGTTCATTCAATAGACTCGTTTACTTGCATCTCACATCACTTCATGTATGATGATTAAAGTAATCCTATACTCGTTTCCTTATTATCGTTATTTATGTCTTGTTTGAACGTGGTTACAATTTTGTTCTCGAAAAACTTCTCGATTTAGTTTCTCGTTGTTTAATTACATTAAAATGTATTTACATTTTGTATAGAGGCCTGAGAATATTTCTACCATTTACCTTGGATCTATAAATAGTTTTTATATGAATAACAATCTTATCTCTATGTCGTATTTACGTATATTTAGTTCCAACTTTTGGCCATATTATGACGTAATCTCTAAAAATAAACCTATTAGGCTAAGCCGATTTAAAATTATAATATTTACGAAAGAACGTTGCACGTAACCCTTTTGCCGTTAATTTTTTTATCATTCTCAGAGAGAATATCGTCCTCATTATCATTACACATTCAGAAAGCATATCATACTATTTTTTATTTTTATTTTACCAGTGAAATTTTAAGTGAGTTTTTAATAATTATTTTAATACACGTATCAGTGTATATTTCTAAGCATCATACTAGAAATATTCGTAAGCGTTCAATAAGCCTTACATTTAAGATCAAAATATTCTTCTTAATTATGAGATGTAGTGCTTAAAAAGTTTTGGTCTAACTTATTTACATTGAATTGAATAGTTGAAATACTTGAGTTTTTATATAATTTTAATCATTAAATAAATCAATTTTTTAAGTAGCATGGATGCAATAAGCACATTCAGATTTGCTTTTGAGCATAACCGCCTGTCACATTGTCGATTAAGTAGCATGCTTTTTTCACTATTCATTCGTATACATATGCTTAATCAGCATTGTTACTTATGTAGTATCATCAGCCCGAATGCCGGACGTGTATTACACACTTAAATATCATATCACAACACGAGTAACGCTACAACAAATAATAAACAAAGATTTTGTAATTATAATTAAATTAATCTTTAATATTATGTAATGGAAAATTACAATATAAATTCGAAGTAAATTTTCCTAGCCACGGGGGTCGTCAATTATTTACATATCATTGAAATAATAAGCGAACAAATATAAAATGATAAGATAATTTTAGATTTATTAAGAGCTAATACTAGCTTTATTATACCCATTCAATGTATTTACTTTGTAAGTCAAGCGACTGTTAGTCTAACTGATAAACAAGTATCGTGCATTTCATCGTAGTACGAGTATTTGTAAGTTCCAATCATTGTTCCTACATAATTGTACGTATTAATTAAATTAACCGCTCAGAATATTATATTATAGAGCTCAGATATGTGTGCAACCACAGATGCGCCGTCCACTCCCTTAAACTCGACAGTGTAATAGGATGACAATCCGACTGAGAGAAACTAATTCCTACTTTTACTGAAAAATATTTGATAGAAAAACTAGACAAGCCAAAATGTATTATTATTATACAGCCTTGTAATAACTTTACTTCGCCCAAGTAGACAATAAAAAGAAAAGGGAAGTTTTAATTTATGCAGTGTGCTATTAAGTAGCGTGCTTTTTTACTAGCATACTCATTAGCATTGGCTCTAATTAACTATGTACTACTATGTATGTATATTATAAATAGTAAGTAAATAATGTTGCCTAAGCCATGATTGGAATATAAAAAATATTTATATCATAATAAATTACAATTTATTTAATTTTCTTCTCGTATATCCATTACATAAATACTCAAAAGGATGAGATCTAGAAAGGTTCTGATAAAATTGAATGTAATAAGCACTTGATAATAGGAACGTGTGCCCTCTGATCTTGTAATGTTATGAGAAGTGAAGGGCGTATTACAATGTTTGCTCGCTCAGCAAAAGTATTTATGTAATATTTATCTCCTTGTAAATTATATTTACTATTTAATACTATTATACAACTTACTTCATAAATATATGTACAAGTTTAAAGGTCATATTTGTTACATACTTTTTATTAAATAAATGCGCTAATTTCCGTACAATATTTAAAATATTTATTCGGTTATATTAACATATTTTATTAATGTAGTCATTATGGTGACAAATAAGTACCTAAAAGTGTTATTTCATTTTTCTTAAATGTCCAACCGCGGGACCTGGCGATTTCTATAGTCTTAAGAAAAAGCGGAGCGTATTCCATCAAGCTGTTCCAATGTAACCTACATGGATATACACAGTACCAGCCTGTGAATTTCCCACTGCTACCCGAGGCTAAAGCCTCCTCTCCCTTTTGAGGAAAAGGTTTTTTGGAGCTTATTCCACCACGCTGCTCCAATGCTGGTTGGCTTATAGCTTGCATTGCTGAAATGACCCAGTGGTAAGAACGCGTGAATCTTAACCGATGATCGTGGGTTCAAACCCGGGAAATCACTTCTAAATTTCCATGTGCATAATTTGTAATTATAATTCATCTCGTGCTTTGGTGAAGGAAAACATCGTGAGGAAACCTGCAGATGTCTAACTTCATTGAAATTCTACCAGATGTGTATTCCACCAACCCGCATTGGTGCAGCGTAGTTTAATAAACACTAAACCTTCTTCTCAAAAAGGGAGAGGAGACCTTAGCTCAGCAGTGGGACATTAACAGGCTGTTACGTCATACCTTGTATTCCATATAAGCGAAATACATAACGAAATGATACTCGTAAACATGATAATATATTCATTGTATATAATATTTCGAAAAAACTTTAACGAGAAATAATCGGTCTTATATCATTTATTTATTTTGTTTACTTAATAATTCGTTTCGTTTCAATAAGTTACATTAAAAAGTTAAAATAAGAATAAGATAAGCTTCTTAAACATAAGATTACGTACCTCAATAGACTATACTATAGTTATATACTGGCAATTATGACATAATTATCTATGAAGTATCACTACATATTAACGAATTAATCCTCCATGTCTTTGTGTCTGTCGGTCTGAACGTGATAAAGTTAAATACTATCGTACGGATTTTTATACGGTTTTCAACCATAGACAAAGTGATTCTTGAGGAAAGTTTTGATGTATAATTCTTTATGGTTTTGTAGAAATAGGCTGAAATATGACGATGATTATTAAATATGCCGTAAACTACGCCAACTGGCATATTACATGTATTACGATATATAAACATACATACATAGACTACTATAGGGTTCTACCATAAAGATTTAATGTTTATAAAACCGTTTTAAATATTATACTTTTTATTGTTCGAAATATGAATTTTGTTTTTATCTTTAAAAATATGGCTACCGGAATAACGAAACATTTAGCGGAATAATTAGGCATGAAATTTTGCTTACATTAATCTCTAAAAGCGGCTAGTCTCTTTATGTAGAGGGAAAAGTTGAAAGATTCAATAAGATTTTTCTTTTGATGTTTAATTAAAATTGAAAGGAATGCCATAACGATTGTATGATACGATTTTTTTTATTTCTTTTGTAACCTTAATAGAAAATAATATGTTACACAATTATATTTTCCACCACTTCAGACTCAATACGTATATCATGTATTGCTTCCAAATAAAAAAAAATGCATGTTGTATTTTGTATAAAGAATGAAACGGCATGTTATTTGTAAATTACTGTGTTTGTTTTGAGGTAATTACCACTGGCGAATCATAAGTAAAATAAATTGTTGATTTATATATATTATACCCGTCGCATCTGTTTATAAGCTATTATCTACAAGTTAATCTTGAGAAGATTGTTTTAAAACTTGTAATGAATTTCAATAAATTTTCAGCAATAAATATACTGATTAACAAAATATAATTTTTTATTATGTTGGCAAAGGTGCCATTGAGATTTTTCTTAGTTTCATGTAAAAATTAATAATGTTTTGATTGTCCATCATGAGTTTTTGAGTTTGAGACAAATTTAAATCACCAATATATATATATTTAGAGTTCACCGTGGAAAGCCGGGACCAATTGTATGTATTATACATTACAAGACGATTGCGAAAATCAATACCATTTTAATATTGTAAATAATTTATAATTACTATTTTGGCAAATAAATTGATTGCTTAATTTAAATTTAGAACAAATCTAAATCTCATACAATTGCAGTTTAATTTTTTCAAATAAAAATAAAAATAGGAGAGTACTCAGTGACGTAAGCCAATTGTTTACTTAAACAAAATCTTTAAGATATTCTTGGAACTATCTTTTACATCTGTTTATATTTAATGTATACAATTGAATATTTTATAACAAGACAGGAACATGAATTTACGCTTATCACGTCAATACCAAAATTTTTAAATTAATACTGCAGAGCGCGGCTACTTATGTAATAATATTATAAGTATATATACTAAGACCATATCCGAAACCAGCTGCATCTTCTGGTATTAGCTTTATGTATATAGGTTTAGTAGTACCTCATTTATTAATATAGATTTTAAAATATCACTGGTGCGATGGATTTAATCGTCATCCACAAATAATAAATTATGAATGAAAAGTCATAATTTAAACGAACGGAGAACTATTTATTCCTTGGTGTATGTAAGCGATCACTTGTTTAAAATATTATTTATTTGTCTAAAGTTAAAAAATTGTTATTAAAGAAGCCATTTAGCTTATAGTTTTATAAGTTTCATAAGATCTCTCTCGATTAATTTATAGTCAATGCGCCACCAACCTTGAGAACTAAGATTTTATATCTCATGTATCCGTAGTTACACTGGCTCACTAAAACAAATCGGTTCACTCACTAAATTTCTATTTCGTGGTACAATACATATATGATGATCGAGTGGTACATATCCCACTGCACCACTAAATATTGTCGAATCGTTATTTATTTGTAATTTGATATACATATATGCGGCTACGACTTCTAAGAGTGTTTTTTGCATAAATATTTCTCAATAATATTAGCTGACAATCGATGTAACTTTGGCACTTAACCTTGATCTCAATTGAAAACTAAAAATAATTCGTTTAGAAGGCGTTTAGAATATAAAGAAAATTCCTTTTAAATTTTACGTGTATGAAAAATATATTCCTTTAAAGTCTAAACTGAGGACAATTAGGAAAGTAAACATATTGAAAGTATAATAATGGTAATTGTCGTGCGATATCTGTACATAAGATATTTTTTGGATAATTGCTTTAGAAGATTTAGAAGAAATTATTCTTGAGACAGAGAAAAAACATTGCATTTCCAAATTGTTTCCACATCATATAGAAAAATTATACGAAAATTCTAGAAGGATTTTGGTAAGATCAACTAATATCCGGTTGCCGATGAAGCCACGGCTTGTGTTAAACTATCCAATTTTAGTATTGCACAAAATACCATGTTGTGGTAAGTAGCATAATTAAATATTACATTACGAAACGATTCGTCGAGGTCGCTTGGTCGTTGACCAACTGACGAGTTCAATTTGCAAGGCTGTCATTATGATATTCACCATTTATAATGAATGAATGATCGAGTGCAATGGATGAATATATAATACTAAGAGCAGGTTTACACTAAATCGAACCGATATTTATGTCGCTGACTAGCTGTCGTCCATCGCTATTCGTGTATGTTATATTTTTATTGACGGGCCGGTTGGAGTGGTTGGTAGATACTTGCCTTTCACGCCGAATGTTGTGGGTTCGATTCCTTCCCAGAACAGACATTCATGTGTAACTATCTATATAAGTATGTATTTACAAAATAAAAGTAGTATATGTAGTATATCAGTTGTCTGGTTTCCATAGTACAAGCTCTACTTAGCTTAGGATCAGATGGCCGTGTGTGAATAATGTCCCAGGATATTAATATTATTATTCATGCCAGAATCGTTATCAAGCATATCGTGAGTTGTGATATGAAGCATCAGACCGACTTTTTTATCACTAGTTTTCTTGCTGTTTAGACTATGTTGCCTAAACTCTTATCGAACCAAACTCATCATCGAGTTGTTGTTGGTTGTACTAAGAGTATGTTTACATTACGTCAGTCCGATTTTTTGTTGCTAGCTAAATATCTATTGCTATTTATACTACAGTAATATTGTGCTCATTCAATATTATATTATTATCGACGCTAGACTCGTAATCAAGCAGCTGTGGAGTGTACTAACATGAAGTTCACATTACTATACACATATATACGTGTCACTGGTTTGCTGCCAGCTCTTGCTATTACTATATTCATTATATTATGCATACACATAGGCCCGGACTTGGAGATCCAAGGCCCTTAAACACCTTGAAATTCGAGGCTCCCCATTCCGATGCGGTTAGAGTAAAATTAAATGGTTTTTGACTAGAGCATACACTGAATATGTTTATTTTGTAACTGGCCAAATGTAGTTTGATGTTTAGACTGAGTTTATAATTTTATTAAATCGAAATAATATGAAAAAATAGTATAATATTGAAATACAAACATTGTAGATCATCTGAACTGATATGAACCAAGTCTAACGTCGCATTTATCATTTGCAATTGTAAATCCAAACTCACGATAGCGTTTGTTCAATTATTTAAATATCATGATAGAAAAGATTTTTTTTATGTTTTTTTTTTATGCTGGCAATATTTTACAAAGTTGAAAGATAGTTAGTAGCTTATTAATATGTTAAATATTTAAAAAAAAACATTTTTTTTATAAAAGTTTCGACAGGTTATTATTATTGAATTCACGATTAACTGTTTTAAAATTGTACGTAGAGGAAATAATGTGCCCTGTTTGATATAAGTTACTAATTTTTTCACTATTTGTTTGCGGCAGTTATAAAACATTTTTAAATCGGTACTTCAACTGTTACTATCGCAACAAACAATGAATGATGATGATAATATATTGACCATTTAATTGTTTAATGAATAAAATATGATTTTTCAATAAGAAAATAATTAATCAGTATTTTCTTATAACAAAACTATTTTCATATCGTGCAAAATTATAATTAAAACAAATCAATTAATTAATCACCATTGTCATTCCAATATAAATTATTCGAATGTATAATTGTATAATTCGAAATATTTGAACCTTGGCGTTGATGGCAATACAACGAACCTCTTGTCCTTATATATATACCTTTATAGTATATGCCAATTAATGAGACGTATTTACTAATGCCTATATGATATGATATATAAAAACGAAATTTAACCAATATATATAAAACATATAGCGGAAGATGCAGCAAGTTTCGTAGGTTGTAGTACATAATATTATTTACATGACGTATATATATTATATAATTATCTTATGTATATACCCTCTAGCGTGTACATTTAAGCTTACAAAGTTCTAATTTGTACCTATCATTTACCATTCCTACCTTTTTAATTTTTACTTTTTTAATATTGGTTAATTTTTTTTTTTCGTCATGCTCAAACAGACAAGCGACGCAGTTTTTTTATAATAGTAACAATTAATTGGTAAGAGTATCCATCTATGCCTGACTGACATGTATATATAGAAGGTAACTGCAAGTATATAGTAGACACTAATAACTTTTTTTCCTTCGAAAATATAAATAAACCATGTAATTTGATATACATATATACCTATAAAATATTATTTTACGTTTTTTTCTTCGAAAATATAAAAACCACGAAATGAAAGTAATTATAATAAAATGTTTTTTTTTGGCAGTTTGTATTACCTTTTTCTTTTTAATTAAATACAGTGTGTTTTTTAGTTTTTATATGTATACAATTCCGATATTTTATCAGTGTGTGACATTATTATTATATAAATTTTCTGTGACCGGTATGCGCACATTTTATTTCTCGTTCTGCTTGTAGAATGTTAATGACTACATTTATTTAGGTATACATGTAACTGGAGATCAAACTAGTGGTTCTTTCAAGGTCACGGATTCAAATCCGGGTAAGAACTTTAAGAGCTAAAATTGTTTCGACAAATTTCGAAAACAGTTTTTTCATGAATATCACCTTGCAAGGATTCAATTATACTGCGATCACTAACAATTCTGCCCTCTAGTTAGGTATAAGACGGTCTTTTTTTTACATCGCTAGCATTTGAGCTATGTAAACAACTATAGAAAACCAATAACAAAATGAAAACAGAAATACTTCGTCCTATAAAAAGTTTTGCATTCTATTTTTGAATTAATTTTAACAAATTTTCAAAAAAACAAAAAGTTCTTAATTTTCGGGTAAAACTTTTTCGTTTATGTATTTATTTCTATTTAACTGATCTCAAATAATTGGTATTGGACATTGTTATTTTTTAGTACAGGCAAAGTCTTCATGTAATTTTTATTTGGAACAAAGATATTTTAGTACAAAAAAAAAAACAAAAAGGGATTAAGAAGAATAATTAGAAGTTACCTTTGATGCGAGTAAGGTTGAACCTAAATAGTAAAAATTATACTTTATGATATAATATTTTACTTATATAAACATTTCATTTAAAATATAATGAGAATAAATATATTAGAGTAAAATAATTGCAGTGTAATAAATGAAATGTTTCACAAAGAAATGAGCGCGATTCAAGCTCAGAAAAGTGTAATTGGAAAAGTTTAAAAACGTCGAATTAATAGAAACTTAGGACTTACAACAAATTATGAACCTTCGAAGAAATAATTTAAAAATGTAACATGCTTGCTACATGTCTTGTTTGTTTTAAACGAATAGTATTCCATTTGAGTTACGTACGTAATTTAGAAATGCGATTTTTTTTGCGTAATCCTAATATGAATCTTATATACATACATTACAGTAAAAAGTTAAAAAAAAAATTAAAATAAGCATGGATTCAATTAAGTTTTTCCTATATGCTATTATTATGATCAACCTCTCAATTTTAACAGTCACAATTAACCTTCTTACAATTTAGATATTTCACCTAAAATAAAACCTAATCCAGGCCTTGTCTGTTGGTTCGATTAAAAAAATTCCATAAGCAGTCATCTAACCTAAAAAATCATTTGCACGAATCACGAGGCCAGAGGTCCTAAAATTTGTTTACATTAGCAAAACATTTATAAACTTTGACCCTTAATACATCTTATAGATAAGGTTGAAATTATTTACTTATGCCTAACTGATATATGTATAACGTTATTTTTATTTATTTTAAGGTAATAAGAAAATGGCGTCGGAAATGACGTTCGCTAATGCGTCCACGGAGAGTGGACTGTCGGAGGTTTTAACAAACCACTTGAAAGGTGTTGGAAGAATGTTTTACATACATTCGCCAAAGGAACAGTTATTTCAGAAACCAGAAGATGTTCCAAATTTTTTTAGACAGGTAAGTCGTTTCCTCACTAACATCAGATATTTTATTTAAACACCGTAATTTAAGTCAGAAGCAAAGTAAGTATAGTCATTATTGGTGATAATTTTGATGATCGTCATTCTAGTCGATATGGGTCTAGACGGTACGTCAACCAGTACATTCCTCACTTATCCCCCATGTGATAGATCCCCCATGGACTTTGCCCCTGCTATTGCGGTATACTGTTCATCGTTCGTTATGACGAACAGGTCGTTAGGGTTAGCCAGATGCTACTGATATCTTGCTCCTCCACTCGCAGAGCGATCAAGCGCACCGAATAAGACTCCGTTCATTGAGCCAAATAACCAAACATATTAATATATATGAAAATAAATAATCAATGACCTATACCTTGCGATATAATCAGATCATTTGCAAATGGTTTGCTTGATGCTAGTAAAATAATCGTTGATTATGACCATCAGACAGAAAAGCTGATGTAAAAGTACCTCTTTGATATTTTTAATAAAATTATCATAAATATTTCTTTAACGTATAAAAAGACAAGCCTTGATTAATTTGAACCTTATTTCAAGTTATTTTAAGAGTCAAAAAATCAGCTTTACGCATCATATCTGATAAAGAGCCTTCATTTTTGTCTTATTTATATTTAGATAACACAATACTGTTACTGATATAATATTGCGGTAGGTACCGAGACGCGTCTTTACATAACCCAACAATACCTATAACAAAATATCTTATAATTATTTACGAAAATATCATTTCCCTAACGTTATTTTATAATTGGATGCGAAACAAGCTCATAAAATACCAACGTAAAGACACGTGTCTGACATCAAGATTTAATTTTATAACGTTTAGAGAAAATAATTTAATCAAAATTCAATTTTAACGTCTCCACGAAGAAAATCGAGTCGCGATCTACATATAAATATTCATAATAAGATTATTAACCTTTTCGATCAGTCACGAGTGAACTGATGTACAATATCCAAGGAGTCAACATTATTTGTTAGACAATTTCAAATAAACGATACTTATAAAATTATTTGTATTGACTGACTACTGACTACAAAGTAAGACTTGGAAATTTCAACTGTAATTTAAATTGTAGGGATAACTTTGAATGAAAGTCTTTTTTATTTGAAGTTAGATACATGATAACATCTTATGGCCACCAACCCATATTGGCACTGTAAGATTGATTAACCATTCCTTACATTTCCAATACACCACCAACCTTGAATACTGGTGTATATAGTAGGTATATATAAATATATGATAGATATTATACCACCAATACTTAATAACAGCAATACTTAGTATTGTTGTGTACCGGTTTTGAATTACAAGCACAAGGGACAACATCTTTGTTGCCAAGATTGGTGGCGCATTGGCGTTGTAAGGAATAATTAATGTCTATGGGCAATGGTGACCTCCTAACATAAGGCGGCCCATTTGTCCGTCCGCCTATATATAACAAAAAAAAATATATAAATATCAATATTTGTGACGAAATTCTATATCCTTATATATTTCACTTCATATTTATTTCTTGGTTTCTTTTTTTTTTGTAAATTGTTTTATAACCAATAATTTCGATATTTCATATTATCTGTGGGCGTATTTTTTTTTCATCTGAATAACATATTTCCTAAAGACGTTACTCTTAGTGGTTAACGGGCATTAAGATCCGGGCGCACAATGCCGCCTACCGAGACTTTATTATTATTTCATTTTCATAATATTGACAATATGTGAATTGATTATGTAACATGTTATACTAAATCATTTATGCCTACGATAATATATTGTGTTCTTTGTATATGTCAAGTTTTAAAGCGTAATATTATTATAAGCAACAAACTGAATTTCATATATATGTCATGTGATATGTATATAAAATATATCAACATAGCAGATAATGAGGTATCGGGTTTAAATCCCAAGTGGGTTGAAAAATTGGGGTTTTCCGTTGGTAAAATCTCAGCAGGCCTAAAACCGCCGAACACGAGATGAATTATAAACACAAATTAAGCACATGAAAAGTGAAATTTAGGCGATTGCCCGGATTTGAACACGTAATCTTTGATTTAGATTCACGTTTCCTAACCCCTATGCTTTAATATAATATGTACGTACCTACAAAAATACTTTTAAATATATTATGTGTTTAAATAACAAGCAAAATACATTCAAACTAATCAAAAAGTCATTTCTCGCTTTACAAAAGTATGCCAAGCGCAATAAAAACAAACTCGATATTAACAAAAAAAAACCTAATTACATTGAATATAAAATCATATAAATTGATACTAGTTTTGTAACTATTTTGCATTACAAAACATTTTTTTAATCGTATAATCTATTACGACGCAAGATTGTATTAATTTAATCTGGACAACTCGAACCGCAAGGTCACAGTCATTGTATAACCAGAATTGCGAGAACTTTCTAAAAATATAAAAATTAAAGATTTTTTTATTGTGAACTAGCTGCTCCGCGCGGTTTCGCCCTCGTAAACGTTCCAATCCGTGAACTAGCGTGATGATAAAACGTTCCACGAAAATCGGGCTATCGAATGGAAAAATATTTTTTGAAACCGATTGGTAATTTCAGATTAACGCATTCATAAAAAATAAAAATTTAATTATACGTATTAGTTAAGATTAATTACTGGTTGAAATGACTTCTGGCCTTGCTTTTATTTTCTTTTTAATTGAAAACGTATGAATAATCATAAAGATACAATAATTTCATGACAATTTGTTTTGTTTTTGCATTCATGAGACAGATCGCGCAAGCCATAAAAAAAATTGTCGCAACTCGAACACTATGAAGGTCTGTAATAAATATTTTGTTTCTATTCTTTTTTATATATTTTTATTTTACGTTCATTGAAAATTATTTTTACATTTTTATACACATTAAAATTGTTAGCATTTTAAATGACGTGACAATCACTTTTTTTTGTCGTATTACAATTTGCGAATTTAAGCGCGATTTTTTTTTACGAAAACGACTTGTCGCTGTTTTTATGCAAAACATATTCAATAACAATGTTCGGTCAAGTTCGAGTCATATAGACGGAGGGTTCTGTAGAAAAATATAAACTTGTGCGTTTAGCTGTTAGTGAGTCTTTTTTAAACAAGAGTGTATGATAATTTAGATGAGTGGGATGAAGGTTGTGAGTCCAAATCCACCAGTGAGTGAGCACCACTGTATTATCGTGTGTTTTTACTGTATCTGATCCTCGGTGGTAAAGGAAACATCTTGAAGAAACCAATATGTGTAAAATGCCACACGTGTATCTCATAATCCGCATTGGAGCAGCATAGTGGAACAGGTTCCAAGCCCAACAGATAGTTATAGAATGCTACTATTTATAATTTATTTTATAATATAGTGTCTACTTATATATGTTCCCCCATGGTACTTCATTGTCATTCATACTGAAGGCAGAATTTCATTAAATATACAGGTTTATTTACAATGTTTTCTTCAACTTAAATACAAATTAAAAACTTAATTATGAATCAGTTATCTTCGTATCTATGAATTCTTAATACTGAGTCATCTCGGTTTTAATTTATTGATCATTCTTACTGAATCCATAAATGATTGAAAACATTTCCTACATAGAAAAGCTGCGGAACCCTAAAGCTGTACCGGGGTTGGAATTCGATAAAAAATGTATTTAAGAATTCATGAATATTAAATTTAATATGTTTACAGTTTTTTTTATATATATTAGTCATATCATCTACTTCGTAGTATATAAGGAAAACAGTTGTACTCATTTTGCACAAACATACAAAAAAAAACTAAATTTTAAAACAGTTATTGTTATCGTAAATTAAAAATATATTTATTACTACCACACTGAATAATAATACTATTTTTTAATTAAAAGTACGTTACGCTATAATGTGATTCGATTGAAAATGGAACGTCAAATGAGCTGATTACATTTATTATCCTTTATAGGAAAAAATCATTCCTTAGACTCCTGACCTAATTACGATTGAATGAAACCAGAAGATTGACTGGCTTCGATCTTTCCCATTTGGAAATTTAAACATAACTACGAAACTAATACCACATTTTTATTTTACATTTCATATTAACGTGGAAGCTACACTGGCAAATAGGCCACGTGATAAAAAATCAAAACTCTCATAAACTTTGTTCTTTTTTTTTTTTTTTTTTTTTCTCTTTGTTCCTTCAAACGAGGCGTGAAGAGGCATCTTGCGGGCCGGCAAGGCGAGGGCGGCTAGTGCAGAACCTTCTTCCCGACTGTACTGGCCGTCCTCGCGTTTGGACTCTACTACCACTTAACATCAGGTGGAGTAGAGTCATTTGCCCTCCCGGGTAATATAAAAAAAAAAAAAAAAAAAAAAACATTGGCACTGTAAGAAATATTAACTATCTCTTACGTGCTTCTTGAGCCTGTAATTACTTACCTTCAAACAAGAACACTAATATACTAAGCTTTGTTGCTTGGTGGTAGAATATATGATAACTGGGTGGTACCATATATTCTACCACCCTACCTACTACCCTACCACTACCCTACCACTAAGTGAATTAAGAAACATATAAATTTTTTATGTCATTAATAAATTTTATGTTATAAAATATTAGTGTTATTTTTTTAAGCAATTACAAAATATTGTAACTGGCTAAACACAAAATAATGTACTGTTTGAAATTCGAACGAGATTGCCAACAGCGCTACCCGACCGAATCGCGATTCTAAAATTAACCAGCCCTTATGTCACATGTGCAGACGCGTACACAGTCTTATGTATTCTAAATTTAAATTAAATATAAATATTTCTAATTGCACTTGACATTGTTTTTAATGGGAACAAGTTTTCTATTGATTATATACATATAAAACGTAAATTGTTACAAGGTCTTGCATATAAACGAAGAAAATTATACGAGTAACCAACTAGTGTAAGCGGTGACCGGACAAATGTGTAAACATAAAATTTAAGTACAAAAATACACTTGATAACCTTTTGGATGTTAGATAAATAATAAACATTGGTCTGGCGGTCTGTAACCACACTTTTGTGCGGTCACCACTTAGAGGATGCATTGAAACAAAACAGATAGGCCACCTATTGGTCACCACTACCCATGAACATCGAACATCACTACTTGTATCACCACGACATTCTATACTTAAATGACTTATAAGTCGATGCACTACCGTCAGAATATTACCAAATGACGTCACTGCTATATTTATTTTATAAGTAGTCAAATTAATTTTAATTATTGATAATTGAGTTCTTGTTCCAGAAAGTTCAATGATTTTAAAATCAATTAGTGCGAAAAATATTGTTGAACCTGTTTTTGCTAACTATGAAAACAGTTTAATTGATGGTAGGGATTTGTGCAAGACCGTCCGGGTATTACGTACTCATCAGATATTCTACCGGTAAATCGCAATCCTTAGTATCGTTGTATTTCATTTTAAAGGGTTAGTTAGGACATAACATCTTAGTTCTCAAGGTTGGTGATGCATTGGAAATGCAAGGAATGGTTAATATTTCTTACAGCACCTATCTCTATGAGCGGTGGAGACCACTTACTATTAGGTGGCCCATTGACTCGACAACGTACAATACTGTTAAAGTTGTTTTGCAACGCAAATTATAGGAACAGTCCAGAAGTATACAGAAAATACGCACTAACCAAACGCCTATATACACGGAAGATGATCACATTATTTATTAGACAAATATGTCAATGAGCATGATATTTTAAATTAATAATAATAAAAAAGGAAATATTAATAAAATATTAAAATAACAATATTGCATTAACATAATTATGATATATAATGTGATGATTATTTTAAATTAATATTTTTTATTTTTTTTTGCTTTGGGTAAAATTACAAGGTCACGTAACGGTTTGAAATATATTAGAGTAAATGACTCTGAGAGAAAAATGTCAGAAAAAATAATATTTTATCTTTGGTTACATTTAATTAAAATCAATATTATTTTTATAGATTATTATTATTAACCTACACCCAACAAATTTCTTCCTGTTTTCTGCTATATCAAAAATATATTGACAGCATATTGGCTGTGACATATTGTGTATACATATAAATAAAAAATAGCTATTGTATAAATGATAGCCATGATTGCCATAATTTAATTTCCCCATTACAATTATTATCCTCTATCCTCTGTTTTGATTTTAATGAAAACTAGCGCAATTCTCCAAGTTTCAAGGGTATCAACTGCAGGCGGAATTGCTCCTTCTTGCTTTGACAGTGTCTAAGGGCAAACCATCAGTTGGAACATTTGCTCATTTGCCTTTATGAAAAAAATATTTTTGAATCCAACTGTACTTTTGCTTTAAGCAATACATTACTTACATAGATTATTTTGTATCTCACTGTACTTGACTCTTCAATAAACATGGCCTTATTAAATTGACTTTTCTGAGTATTAATTAGCACACAATAACTGAGTTCCGATTTCGTTTGTTTACAAGAATTAATTTGATACTTGACAATGTGTAAATGAGTTAACTTTCTGCTTAATTAATTAATTATTTATCGAATTACTGTTGAACGCGAAAGATTTACCGTCATAGGATATTCTTTATGCTGTAATATTTAATGTATAATATTATATGTTCTGTAGAACTGTATTATATTGACAAAATATATGTTATATATAGTTGCCCAATATTTGTTGGTTCAAAGAATTGACGAATAACTGATTAGTTTTGGTGACATAATTGAAACTAACGGAAAATATTTAGGCAGAAAAATAGTAAAAGTGTATGTTTTAAGTAGAAAAGATGTTTAAGTAGAAAATCACACTATGTATTCATTTATTAAATAATTATATTATTATTACATTCAATACAAATAATATACAAATATAAATATAAATATAAATAGTACAAATCGTGGCAAGAATGCTAGCAGAATCCCTTTGAGTCGCAAATCCGTTCCTCCTGGGAAAAATAAACCAGCCCAGCCCATCAATCAGGCCTCCTGTCACCAGTATTAACTAAATAAAAAAAAAAACAATTGCCAGATGTATGACGGAACATCACATAAGAACGGCCTGATCGATTTGGCTGTTTTTTTTCTGTTGCGTTATATTACACATCTCAAAAATTATATTTTTAAAATAAACCTAATCATACACTAAAAGTTATAACAATAAAACGAGCAATGATATATGTATATATAATAAAGCAAATTTAAAATACTCCATTCAGTTTATTGCCAGAATAAAAAACTGCAAACGCTATGTGGCATCGAACATTCATGTGTGTGCGTGATAAAAATAGGCGAGTGTGTGTAAGAGGCGAGAGTGTGGGTAAAAATAGGCGAAAAATGAATGATTACCATCAAGATATATCATGATTGATTGGTGTTTAACGTCTGTCGGTGTACACTCAATCTTCATTTCTCATATACAATGTTTGTTCTAAGCATTCTATAAATGATTCGTATTAACTTCCGCCGATCGAATTAGTAGAACCAATTCAAATTTCGAATTAAATTAAAACACACTCATTTGTTGTGTATGTATATCATGTATATGGTAATACTGTTTGCACTGACACAGGCCCTGGGTTCAATTCCCAGGTCGGGCCAGTAAAAAAGTTATTGGGTTTTTCTGACAGAAAAATTCTCAGTAGCAGCCCGGAGTCTGTAAGTTGGAAATGTGTACACTCCCGTGCCTCGGAAAGCACGTAAAGCCGTTGGTCCTGCGCCTGAACTCTTTCCGGTCGTGCCAGATTGCCGTCCCATCGGATTATCAGAGTTAGGGAATAGAAAGTGCACCTGTGTTTGCGCACACACTTGTACACTATAATATCTCCTGCGTTGTTGGCTAATCTCCCTTAAAAATGGCGCCGTGGCCGAAATCGATCTGGAGGCCATAATACGTTAACGTGATTTTAGTGCAAAAATTAATAATTATTTAATTATTATTATTATTTAGGCATTTTGACTTCACAACATAGTTCAATCAATTTGAGTTAAATAACACATGAAAGTTGTTATTTTATTAAAACAATGAGACAATGAAAACTGATAACCCTTCGTTATAGACGTGTCATCCACGCGTATTTACTTTTATCTTATCTATAATAATAAAATGATAATAGGATTCCATCGTCTTTGATATAAAGCAACACAAGAATAAAAAAATTAAGATAGATTTTTGGTGCAACATTTCTATGTAAAATTTTATTAAAACGTTTTCTAACGTGTACTAAAGAAAAAAGCCACGTTTTTCACTTCTTTTTTGAGGAGCAGGTTTGGAGCTTACTCCACCACACTGCTCCAATGCTTTGGTGGATATCCGTAACGTTTTCCACTTCTTTTTTGAGGAGCAGTTTTACTTTACTACACTGCTCCAATACTTTGAGAGATATTCGTGACATATTTTCTTCTTCCACATGCATTTACTTAAGATTTCCTTCACCGCCAAGCACGAGATAAATTACTATAAACGAATGCGATGTTATAAACTTTATTACTTATCTCGCATTTTTTTTATAAATCATTAAATATTCCAAACTCAAACATAGCATATTAATTACAAAATATATAATACAAGTTTAGGATACAAGTTTAGGATAATACAAGTTTAGGGTTGGATGAAGAATGATCGAGTCAACAAAACGTGGCGATTGTTTTCCGGAAAGCAATCCATATAAATGTCAGTGTTCGCAAATATGTATCTATTTACGCTCGAATAACCTACACAATATAGCCGAGATGGCCCAGTGGTAAGAACGCGTGAATCTTAACCGATGATCGTGGGTTCAAACCCGGGCATGCACCACTGAATTTTCATGTGCTTAATTTGTGATTATAATTCATCTCGTGCTTTACGGTGAAGGAAAACATCGTGAGGAAACCTGCATGTCTAATTTCACTGAAATTCTGCCACATGTGTATTCCACCAACCCGCATTGGAGCAGCGTGGTGGAATAAGCTCCAAACCTTCTCCTCAAAAAGAGAAGAGGAGGCCTTTAGTCCAGCAGTGTGTCATTCGCAGGCTGTTACGGAACGGTTTACTTTGATCTATTTTCTAAGAGGGTACGTTTTTTGACAAGGACCGGTAATGTATGGTTTTTGTTTGTCATTGTCAAGTCGCTTTCAACGATAAAACATTCATTCTTGTTCGTTCGTTGTAATTAAGTTGTAACTGCTTTATGTCTTACATCTGGACATGTCTCATTATATTATTTTGTTCATCTATTAAACCTATCCGAAATGTAGGAATGTAATAACATTTTATCAGTACAAGAATCAGAAACAATTATCCATATAAATGATTAATTCTGCAGATATATTTAACTTTGCTAAATAATATTATAGAATTAAATTGTTTGATAAAAATACATTAATAAATAAGAGACATATTACTCAACACTAGATTATTTAGATGATAAAAAAGCGTAGGGTTAGCACTTGTTGACTTTCAGGCAGGATATATACATATAGATAGATATATAGATGACAGATATAGATAGAGATAGAATACCAAACTTGTGGTAGATATACATTTAATATGTGCCTGTAAAACGTTGCTGATTAAATAATTAATACAAGTTCAAGCACACCGATATAGTTGCAACGGTGTTTATAATTCATCTCGCACTCGACGGTGAAGGAAATACCGCGAAGTAACCAGCATACCTAGAGAGTAGGTTTTTGCAGCAGTGGGCTATTTACGGGCTGCTACTTTTAATTATTTTACTGTTACTTAGACGAATAACCGCTAACGACCGGGTAGCACATTTGGTTTCATATAATTAATAAAAAATCTTAAATAAATTTCTTAACTAATATTATAAAAGCCAAAGTGAGTTATTGTATGTTCGTTACTTGTTACTCGACAGTACTAGTTATTACACAATATCAAATTTCATTCATCACATCATTCTGCTCTGAACGAACACTTATCGTTGAATTCGATTATTATTATTTTTTCAATTTTTTAGAACCGATGTGGATGGTGACAAAAAAAGACAAAGCCACATTCGTGATTTAAAAAACAACAATTATTTTCGATTAACTTCCATTAATAGCCAATCAGGTTACAATATTACTTTACCAATTGCATCTCATTTAGTCTTATAAATAGCTTCGCCGAGTTTATCAACGCCAGTTCTCGTTTAGCTCAGGTTACAGCGGTTTAAGCACACCACAACAGAAACTCGACGCTTTGTCGACAGTTTGTATAAATTGTGTGTTCTTACGACCTCATTATAGTAAATTACATTACAGTATTAACGACATAATAATATTTAAAATTTAGTTTAAAAAAGAATGATAACGGTTAAGATGACTATTCCAAGGGCTATTGCATATGAAATCGCCTCTAGAACTGCTAGAGTAGGTGTATCTAGAAATATTAAACATCTGAACTTTTACATCTTGCAAGCTTTTCATCACATATGTAGTAATTACAGATACAAAGGACATAAAATCTTAGTTCCCAAGGTTGGTGGCGCATTCGCGAAGTAAACGATGGTTAAAATTTCTTAAAAATTAAAAAAAAAAGAAACAAATATTAACTTATTATTCATAATTGTTGTAAAAATTGTATCATTCCTTTTTTTACAAACATGCGAATGTTTTGATTGGTAAACCACCAGAAACCTTCATACTCTTTTATGTAACTTTAATTCTACTATTTCTCCGAAAACCAAATATAACACAACATTCTTATGATGACACATGATTCTTAATATATATTACTTAAACTATTCACCCGCATATGATAACACTTTGGATACAAAGTCAAAGTCAAAAATCTTTATTCAATATAGAAGCGTTACACTTGCTTATTGATTGTCATAAATCTACCTCCGGTTCGGAAATAAACACCTCAGACCTGAGAAGAACTGGCGAAAGAAACAGTGGGTTTTTTTATATCTCAGCCTTTACAAGAGGTACATATACATATATATAATATATGTATATATACAACACTAGCCAAATTTTATATACCTTTTTTCCTGGAGGCGATCGTTTCATTCCAAGGGTGTGCAATCATTTAAAAAGTCATCGGATGTGTAAGATCCTTTAGAAATACGTATACATACATCAGAGCAAAGGCTAAAAAGAAAGCAAGATTCTTGGAGTGAAAACTTCTTTAGGCGGATTACACTTGTTTATCGTATGGGACTTCGCGTCACCGACATGCTAATTTTAAATAGTTAATTAATAATGAAATCGTTCAAAGTACAAATCATTTAAGAATTGTAGAAATTAATGAAGATAATTAATAATGATTGAAATTTATGTAAATACTAACACACGTACTATATACAAATAATGTACGTGTATTTTAACTATTATTTATTAAGCTGTATTAATATTTTGTAACGAGTTTGCGACATACTGTGTACTTTAATGAATAAAAAGCTATATAATAAAAAGGGATAGAATTATTGCTTGGAGTGTCAAAAGATGTGGAAATTGGTCAAATATATGTAACAGTTTCAAGTTTTCACTTGTATCGGCAGTCCCTATGAGTGCCTGTTTTTTTTTATAATTAATTATTTATTCATTATAATCGTTCTATTTAAATCAGTATCTAATACCTGCGCTCTCCCCTTTGCACACTCTCCCTTTACACACGGGCGAATCCGCCAGCTGAAACTCATCAGAAATAATAACAAATCAAATGAAAATACACTTCATTGAAATAGGTTCTTAGAATTATCTTATACGAGATTAAATTAAATATAGAGCGAAACACTGGCTCGTAAAGTATGTAATTGGGTATAGTTCAATTTGAATAATTATATAGTATTAATTATAAACAATCAATATTATGTATATTTTTAATAATTGCAACAGATATAATTGTTTTTGTTATGTATTCTAGATGCTAGGATACCTAACAAAAATACTCTTTACCTAAACGTTAACGATGACAGATAAACATAAAAACAACAAACACAAATACGAATCGCTAATTGGCGATTGAATCCATAACCATTTCAACATCATACTACTCTTCGAGCAATAAATAAAAGTCTTTAAAAAAATAAAAACATAGCTATCGCTGGAAGCCTGTCCGAGGAGTAGAGATATTAACATATAGAGTTTCGGTGATAAAATGAATATTATATTATTATTATAAAAATATACAGGCAAATATATATAATACGTTCCACGCATACTCAAGAGGATATAGAGCGAGTGTTGCCCCTTTCCATCAGGAAAGAGGGCTCATCGGCATAAGAGAACCTCACGCCGTTTGCGTCACGGCATACGAGTCAGCACCCCAAAACGCGACAATAGATATTTGAAAATCAAGTGAAATATTATTTCTGAAAATATTAACAATTCTTATTTCTTATTGTTTCAGTCATATCCATACTTCCTAATATTTATGATAATAGAACACATAGTGCTTAGGCTGGAAGGAAAGAAAGGCATCCGTCTCAACGATGGCATAACCAGCATATCCCATGGTATCATTCAAGAATGTGGAAGGTGAGGAAAAAACACAATTATATTATTTAATAACTGCAACTGCTGCATTCGTATTCATCTAAAAACTGCAACTAGACTAGACTAACTCGTAGAAAGGGACCTTTGATACCAAACACTTTCCTTCTTCCTCATACATGATTTTACCATTGTTAATATTGAAAGAAACTTAATAAAAGTATATTTGTTATTATAACATAAAACAAGTTGTAACGAAAAAATAATACCATTCATGATAACATTCAAGGTCATGAGTTCAAGCGAAACGTGACTACAAACGTGATCAAATAATTGCATCTTTATATTGTATCACGTCTATAAAGCCTCGTTTTGTTTGAATTGAACTTGGTTACATAATTTGTGTTTATAATTCATTTTGTTATCGGCTTTATGTCATAAAATTTTCTGAAATTTTAAATTTATGGTTATTTGTTTTAGGTTAATATGGCGCGGTGCGGAGTCGTATTTGTATACATGGATTTACTCGAACTTTCGAGTTATAGACCTACCCTGGGATAATACTCTGACTTGGTACGCGGCGGCGTTAGGCGTCGACTTTTGCTATTATTGGATGCACAGAGCATGCCACGGTAAGTACTTAAATTATTAAAATCTTATCAAAAATTAGGAAAATGTACCAAGGTGAATGAATTATTATCATATGTTTTTTATTGTAATTAGTTAAGCAGACTAGCTGATTACATTTTAAGATATATAATATTAACACATGATCGTGGGTTCAAACCCGGGCAAGCACCACCGAATTTTAATGTGCTTAATTTGTGTTGATAATTCATCTCGCGTTTGACGTCGTGAGGAAACCTGCATGTGTCAATTTCACTGAAATTTTATCTCATGTGTATTCCACCAACCCGCCAATGAGTAGCATGGTGGAATAAGCTCCAAACCTTCTCCTCAAAAAAGGAGACCTGAACCCAGCAGTGGGACATTCACAGGCTGTCACTGTTATCAGTATTAACATATTGTAATTGGTTGTGATCACACCAGTGCAACATTGTTAAATGTATTCTGTTTTATTTAAATGTTTATTTTTTTGTACAGAGGTTCACATCCTTTGGGCACAGCATCAAGTACATCATACCTCTGAAGATTTCAACATGGGGGTCGGCATACGACAGTCCGTTCTTCAAGGATGGTGTGGATTTGTAAGTACATCTGTAGTATTATTTAATTATTTTTGGAACAAGACTTATTTTAAGGAATATTTTTTTCAACTCCATATTAATTTTAATATTCTATAACAAAAATAGACATTTTCTTTTTTTTTATAAAAACAATTCGGTGTATAAAACTTTATACTATTTCGGTTACCGCAAAAAGATTGCAGCTTTGATATAATACAAGTAGTGTATAAATTACTTTTTTTAACTATTCTGCATAATATATAAATATATCATATCTCTCACACTATATACTATATACAAATGTATTCTCACGATCCTAATTCGAATGTGACTACATTAATATATTTAAATTTGTGTAAAGTTTTATGTGCGAGTATTTTTGAAGCTCATATAAAACCTTATTACGTTACAAAAATCTACAATCATAAAATTTTGGTTTTATTCGAAGAACGTATTTATATAAGTTTATTTTAAAAGTTTAAAGTAAAAAGAATGGTTGAATTCAAAGCGAGACTTCAAGGTATTTCAGTCGGATAACTTAAAGTTACCTAACCAAAATAAAAAGCTATGAAAAACTTTTAATATTTAAAAATACTAAGGGTCTGTTCGTAAAAATATTATTTCTAAGTATCTTAACGTAGCCTTCGCAATTTATACTTATTTATCCATATATGTATATCGACAGGCCACTATTGGTTAAATGTTTCCAAGCTATCGATTTTTATGTATTCATTTTTATACTAATATACATACATAATGTATTAGGTATATTACACAATATTTTATTAATAAATCAACTTTTCCTACCAGGCATTTTACCTTCCATTGGCGCTGGTGATACCACCCGCTCAGTTCATAATGCACCACCAGTTCAGTTATCTGTACATGTTCTGGATCCACACGGAAGCCATCAAAAGCTTGGGACCGTTGGAGTATATCCTGAACACACCCAGCCATCATAGAGTCCACCATGGTGAGTTCACAAATTTTCGTAATATTTTAAATTTATTTATTTAACTCTTTGTAGTTGCACGACACAACATAATGAATTTTATAAATAATTTATGGATGATAGCACACCTTGGGAATGAGAGGATCACGGCATGGCTATTTCTCTTTTTGTTTTTTTTTTTTTTGTAAACGAAACATGATATGATGATATATAAAAAAAACCCACTGAGTTTCTTTCACCGGTTCTTCTCAGGGCTGGGTGTTTCTTTATAAGCAAGTGTAATGCTTCAATGTTGAATAAAGTATTTTTATTTGATTTGATTTGATTTGATATCTAAGCCAATCTAAGCTAAGAACGTTTTAAGTGGCTAAGAAAGATAAATAATTTTAAGAGAAAAATAATGCACTTTACTAGGTAGTAGCCCTACTACTACTACTACTACTACTAGTACGTTGTGAAAGCCCGTCTTGGTTAGCTTAGGTACCATACATCACATATTCTACCGCCAAAGAGAAATACTTAGTAACAATAGGCACTAGAGATACCACATCTCAGTTCCCAGGGTTGGTGGTTCGTTGGTGATGTAAGGATATATTTCTTACAGCGCTAATGTCAATGGGTGGTAGTTACCATTTTCCATGAAGTGGTTCATTTACCCGACCACTACGTAAATACGTAATATATAAGCGTCATACTAAAGATGACGTGAAGTTGTGTGAAATTAAACACTAGAAAAAAATAATTGTTTAAATTGTCATTTAAAGGCGTCGTGACGGAGCTTTCATTATGGACTCTGGTTATTTGTTCCAATGGTGAAATACCGACAGGAACGAACGAAAGCGAATGATATAAGTTATCTTTGTGCGTGAATGTGTAGTTCCGCTATTAAAGCGTTTTTTTTTTTGCCTCAAATAGCGAAATCAGAAATGACATGCTATTAACCTATAAAATGTTAGGGAACGTCATTTTCGCTTTAGCTAATGTAATATTAAAAGGTACACAAATTGTAAACGTTATCAAATATAGCATCACAAATATTTTCTTTATAAGTATGTATTTGCAGAAGAAAAGTAGTATATGTAGTATATCAGTTGTCTGGTTTCTATAGCACAAGCTCTGCTTAATTTGGGATCAGATGGCCGTGTGTGAATAATGTCCCAGCATATATATTTTTTTCATTATTAATACAAAAAAATAGCCTTCAAATAATTAAAAAAATAGGTTTCAATTGAAAGTTCATTTATTTAATTACAAGAAACTTCAACGGAAGCATTCAATTTATAAATAAAATATCTGTACAAATTATTTTCCCGTAGAATTGCAGTTTCGATCCAATTAAATAATTAATCATCACACTGATTTACTTTATATACATATGTGATGATATTTTATTATATACAGATATTAAAGCCTGCTTTTGATTGTCTAAAACTCTTAGCGAAAATACTTCCTACTTTGTAACAATTTACAAAACCATAAAACGTCTTTATACAATTGTGATATTGACAATTTTAATTGTAAACAAGTATTTAAAAGAAAAATAAACAATACTGCAAATATTTCATTTCAAACTTTCCATTTCTAATTTAGCTTTGAATAAAATGTCAGAGGTGCATTCCATAGTTTATTCGAAATAAATGAAAAAAGAAACGGGACGCGAATCGCTAGAAATAAATTATCATGAGTCATGACTATTGCAATTCAAATAAAGAACAGCACTTCATTTTTTAATAAAACGGCGTTCGTTTTTTGAATATTAAATATTTTCATCGAGAATAAAATTTTGAATATTTTTTTTTAATATTAAATATTTTCATCGAAAATAAAATATTAAAAAACGGTAACATTGAAATACCCTTGCTTAATAAAATGATAACTATTAACGGTATACATTTTTAAAACCACTTCCAGGACCTACCTCATTAGGCCACGACTGCTTCGTTGGTCTACTGCCTTATAAACTAAGATAGCTTTAAGCCCCGGATCAGAACAGTGAATAACTTATTTGGGTTTTCTTTCGAGAAATTCTTTGTAGCATTAATGTAAATGCAAGATTGTACACAACATAGCAAACCGTCATTGAAAAGGTCGTCTGTTATGTAAAGCTGAACATTCTAATTTTAAACTGAGAACTAACGAATTTACTCTTTATTATTTCTCAATTGATCGATTTAAACGTTACGTTAAATATAATATTTAAACGTTACGTTAAATATTAACGTTACGTTAAAAAATATTTAAACGTTACGTTAAATAATAAACAGCAGATAGAATGCTCAAAATGTTAAATTGATAAACATAGTAGAAATTCTTCTTTATCTCTCGTAAAGTACACGTAATTTGACATACGACCTACTGCTTCTACGTCTAGTTCTCATATTTAGCCCCTGATAAATGCCGTATCTAACAACAATAAGCCATTTTCCGCTTTGCTTAATATTAACAGTCCCTTACGTTACAGTGGGCTTCATATTTACAGTATCGAAAATACTTTGAAATGCAAATCAGTCTATTGGAGTCAGAAGTCTTTATACGTAGTAACTAGATCCCGATCACCTCATGTATTTTGATTTTAGAAATTATAATATACCATAAATATTTTATAAATATAATTTAAATTTAAATGACGATAATATCATCCAAGATGAATTAGCAAAAAAGGCCGTCTTTCAGAAATTTTAAAACCTATTACCGAATCTAACTTCCACGTATTTGTACGTTCGTCTAATGATTTTATTGTTTTATTAGCTGTGGAAAAAATTAAGTTTGTTCCTGACAATTATTTTGATCAAAACATACCTATTAATTTGATAATTAACTTGCTAACCTCGACGAGATATGGAAAAATACAGTTGTGTTTTTCTTTCGAGGGCAACTACGTTTTATCGATGCATTTGTCGAAGTAGTTCATATTTTTAAACGAATAAACAAACAAACAATAAACAATAACCTGGGCCATTATTCACACACGGCCATCTGATTCCAAACTGAGCAGAGCTTGTACTATCGAAACCAGACAACTGATATACTACATATACTATTTTTCTTTTGTAAATACATACATATATAGATAATTACACCCAGACCTGGGTCTGGGTGTAATGGTGACAAACAAATAAATGCCTTAAAAGTCTGAATTATAAAATAATAATCAATGTCTATGAGTGAAAACTATAAGGTGGCATATTCGCTCTTCCAGTTGCTTTATAATAATGGTATAAAATGTATAGATAAATAAAAATTTAAAGAGTATAAAATGTTTTCACTATCTGCCCCATATTATGTTCGTGAAAAGCCGATTCCAGTGACTGCACTGAAGAATTAACAAGTACTTTTTATCTTTAGTCTCAAGCGACCATGAATGTGTGTAAATATAAACGGTAAACTAACAGTTCGCAATGTCCTAGAACAGGACAGTCTTTAAAGAGAATTCATTAGTGTATGTATGTATAAATTGATATATAACACACGGGAGTTTGAATTTGTTACTAAAAGTACTTCTACTGTTGCTAACTGGCTACTGGTGGTAGGGCTTTGTGCAAGCTCGTCTGGGTGGCTTCTACCCACACATCAGATATTCTACCGCAAAACAGCAGTACTTGATAATTGTAATGTGCACAAGGGAATATCTAAAATCTTAGTTCCCAAGGTTAATGGCGCATTGGTTATGTAAGCGATGGTTGACATTTCTTACAATGCCAATGTCTAATGGCGTTGTTGTCCACTTACCATCAGGTAGCCCATATGCTCGTCCGCCTTCCTATTCTATAAAAAAAATTGTAAGACCATTGTATTTTATTTTTCATTTTAAACGAACACCACAATTCAGGATACGTTTACGGAAGTTACATTATACACAAAATTTTATGTACTATGGCCTCATTACTATTTATTGTTCTAGGTAGCAACAAATACTGCCTCGACGTGAACTACGGTGGAGTCCTGATTGTTTGGGACAGGCTATTCGGAACATTCAGACCTGAGAACGACAAAATTGAAATTGTATACGGACTTATATACAACCAGCCCTCTTTCAACCCGATGTATTTACAAGTACGTACAATTTTGAGACTTATTTAAAAATGCTTAAGGATCTTAATTGGTATTCCAGAATTTTTTTTTGTGTTTTATTCATGATTTAATGTAGGACTTTTTCTCGCTTATACTTCAAATGAAATTAAAACGTTATTCGGGTTTCAAAACGCTCGAATACAAAACATGCTAATGGCATCCGCTTGGCGTGATTGACTTGGCATAAATATTCCACGTAACGTATTCCGCGCTTCAATTGCAAAAGCCCTAAGTGTAGTCAGGCGCTTCAGCTATTTCACTGATTTTACTTCTCCACGCTTGTCATAGAACATAAAATCCTCACAAAAAACGTTGTGATCACGTTGTATAGTTATGTTTTTGTTTCTTCTTATTACTAATAGTATTAAATTAATGTTTTCGCATAATTACCCAAAATTGTGCTAAATGTGTGGCAGATTAATTTCCATTGGAGTGATACAATTTCCAAATCATCTCTTTAAGAGGAAAAGAGAATTTATGGGTCTTAAAATTGTAGACTATCGACAAATAAAAATAAAAACAAATATGTGGAACCTTATTCATTGCCCCGAGAGAGTTAAAATAACTTTTATAAAACTCTTTAAAATATGAAAATAATTTTCTGCAGATATTCTATACGGGTTATGTCGTCGAGAAGTTCCGTCGATTTGAGACTTGGGGAGACAAGATCAAAGCCATTGTCTGGGGTCCGAGCTGGGAACCAGGCACTCCGAGACTTGGAGACGAAAATATGAAACTTGATGTGAGTATTTATAACTTTTATTGTATCTTATATTAACGGTAGAAAACAATATATATAGACAATATACTTTTAAAATATATTATAAATTATTTTAAGAATAATAAGAAAAACTAACTAAATGTGACACAGACGCTGAATAAGACAAAATTAGTGCTTATTTACGCTGCAAAAAATAAAGTACGCGCCATTTAAAAAAAAATCTTCGCGCAAATAAATGAACTAATAAATGAACTATTCATCTGTAACTTAATTATATTAAAATTATTATATATATGATTAAATTTGAAATATTATAATTTTAGGTCGAGTTGAGAGAGAAATATGACGTTTTTCTACCAGCCTGGTGTAATTTCTACATCGTCTTGCATTACGCTGTGGTTTTGTATGGCTTCTTCGAATTGGCTTCCAAGTATATGGTAAGTTAAGCATGCTTTAATTCTAAGACTGACCGACATTTTTAATGTTCCGTTCTTAAAACCTCTCGAAAAATCTCCTCAGGATGAATTAATAGTACTTGGTATTGCTTTGTACTGGTTTAAGGATGAGCGAGAATGTGTGTAATTTATATTTCTTATATAGTCAGTTGCCAATGAAGGCGACGACTAAGCATCAAGAGTATTTGCTCGTCTGCTTTCTTAAAATAATACAGAGAAAATAAATGTTCGGACTAGATACTGACTCGTAATGATTATCCTCACAGAAACGTTTTTCGGAATAGAATCTTGTAATGTCTTCAGGGAATAACCAAATAGAAAGTATTCTCTTGACCACTTTGCATATTTAAACCAAGTAAATCTACTTTTGAACCAGAAGTCTCGAAATAGGACAAACAGTTTTATTATTATTTTTTATTATTATTATTTATAAAGAATATCATAAGACAATTGAATGAGCAAAATGTAAAACTTCTACTAAATTTAAAAAAATTATATGACGAAATAATTTAAGATCGTACAATTAAATGAACAGCTTAAGCTGGTTCGTTTTATTCGTTCGTACAGGATTTGATGTAATTAAAACTTTGTTGAATTATTTCATTCGATGTCATATAAACTTTTAATGATGAGACTTAAATATCAAAATCTAATTCTTATTCCATTCTGTATTTATAACTTTACTGCGTCGATTTTTTTGCAATTTATAACCTAAGCTTTACTAAGAATTATCAAGGAAATAAAATATTTTCTGTCGCTTCTCAATATATATTCGATAACGAAATGTATATACTTAACTTACTCAGTGGCAGGGCTTTTTAGTAGGTACCACCCATTAAACAGATATTCTACCGCCAAATAGCTTAGTATTGTTTCGCTTTGAAGGGTGAGTGAAACAATGTAACTACAGGCACAAGAGACATAACATATTGGTCCCAAATGTTGGAGGCACATTGGCTGAGTAAGGAATGGTTTATAATTCTTACAGTGCCAAAATCTAAGGGTAGGGGTGATGACTTACTGTCAGGTGACATAATTACCCGCCAACTTATATAATAAAAGAAAATCGTGATTGATTTTTCTAGAGATTGTGACGTACATAAAGTTGTTCCTCATATTACCTAACTACACACTGTTATCAATTATTCATAGATTATTAGAGATAAAACGTTTTAATAAAGAATAACGCTACAATTTTTTCCTTGTTCACAGGGCATGACTCCGTTATCGGTGATAATATTCGTTCTCTACGTAATAGCATCTCTTACGATTATTGGGATGATATTAGACAACTCAAAATACGCACCAATGTTGGAAGTGTTGAGATGTTCAGCGCTAGCCTTCCTCACTAGGAGTATAGCAACGAGTCCAGCCATCACAGCTCTTCAAGTATTCTACGTAATATCAGCTATGTTCTGGTGCCTTCATACGTTGAAACTTCTAGAAATCAAGAAGAAAGTGGAGTAGTTAATAATCTTGAGACCAAAAGACAATGATATTTAATTTTTTGAAGAATATGCTTTTTTTAAAGGACCGTTTGAATGATGAAATTTTTAGATGTTGACTTAAATTGCATTTAGAAAACTTTAGTACATTACATAATAAGGCAAGTCTAATTGTCATATCACTTTTCGTACAAATTTTAATTTTTTTTTCTTTTTTAAAATCTTAAATTGAAGAAGTATAAAATTTGTTCAAATGGAAGCGAAAAAAAAACTATTCTTTCAAATTCTTATTTATTGAACAATAAAATACTTGTTGTATTATAATTCTCATGTGCCAAATGTTAAAAAAACTTATACACATAAGTGTAATATTATAATATAATCTTATTTATAAGTTACTGCCAAATATGTACATAATTAGGTATATTATATAAATAGATAATAACATTTAAATAACTAGTCGAATATATTGTTTCTAATTATTACACTGTTGAATTCTTCGTTTTACGTGTGTTTTTTTTTTCAATAAAAGTTTAATTATAATAATACGATTGTAGCATTTGAAGAAATTAATTTTATATTGATTATTTGTTTCATATCATTGTGCTATTTAATCATTAAATTAATTGATTTGTATAATTTTTACTAAGAAAATAAATAATGTCAAATAATAAATTGTTTTATTTATACTAAAATAGTTGATTTATGTCCTAGACCTGCTGGTCTGCTGCTAGAGCTGGAGCGAGCGCGCGAACAGGTACATCCTGTATTTTACAACTCTTATAATCCGATGTGTTGGCAATTCCAAATGACCTACGAGAGTTCAGACGAAGGACTTATGTGCTTTGAAAAATTCGTAATCTCTCTGCACACAATGCTTTTTTCATCGCATTCAATTGTAAAATATAAGTAAAGTGAGTGTGAATTTTTGCTAATTCTTTTTACTGTAATCCAGAACCTAAAATATAAAAAAACACTTCAAACTATAACATTACGGTTTAAATGTTCTTAGTAGTGCCTGTTTGAATAAAATTTACTAGGACTATATCTCTCGATATTGTATTAAATTAGAAACAGGCGCTATCAAATCTTTTATTACCTATAAAATATACATCGATCTTGGCATGGTGGCTAGAAAATACAAAATACAAGAGATATTAGCTAACTGTTTCATATTATTACGGCTATAGTGCAAAAGTTGCAAACACAGGTATTCTTTATTAAATTACGTCGTAATCTTATGGAACAGCAATCTGACACAGCTGAAGAGAAACCAGGACCCCACTCTAATGACTTTACATGGCTTCTGCAGCCCATGCGGGTTACCATAGATATCAGCGTAAAAACCTTTAAGTTCCAAATGCGAAATTTTTGTTTTGTGGTACATTACTTAAATAGGATTTATTATATGCGTACTTGGAGAAGGTGTATTTAAGTCACCATGAGGAAAGATCCCGGTAGGTCAGTCCTTTTGATCCGTGTCGAGGACCGCCATCACAGGAGTTTTAAGGGTTGTTGTAAGGAGTCCCACCTAACCCATAGCCCACTCTTTCGAAAAAAGGTATATTTTAAGTAAGTAGGCCGTCATTATGGTTATAGTAAATTATTATTGATATGAACTGTATTTCTTCTGTTACCACAAATTGCATAAAATCAAAACTATTATGCATTATCGCTAAAACTATGTCGCAGTTAGATAGCAATTAAGGCCTAGAAAAAGAGAACCGTATTAATTTAAGGTTCATATTTAGAATCTATTTTCTTCTCCATGAAGTGTTTCTCCATTATTCAAGGTCAACCGCTTTTTGAACTTTTCTTAGATAACTAAAACAAGAAGTTCTTTTACCTTTTAAGCCCAAGACGCCTAATATTGCGAAATGATGATGTTTTTCTACCAACAACTCGATTACTTTGTATTTTACCCACCATAGTCAATTGCAGCACGTATGCAAAAAAAAAGCAAAATATGATTTATACGTTTATATATAGTTATTTACGAACATGGATAATTTTATTTTCTATTTACTAAGTAAATTTTACAGCCACTATAATTCCAGTTTACACTTTTTTGTTATAAAAATTAAGTGATATTTAACAGCTAAAACGTGGAAGAAAGTATGAAGAAGTTATTGAGCACTCACTAATTCACCCCCTACTCATGAACTAAGGATGTAAAAAGTTTTAGCCACAGATTATAAACTATTTACGTAAAAATCAATTTATTATTATATCTACATGGACACGCAATAAAGAAATAAAAGTAAAACAGAATAAGGAATAATAATTTTTATTATAATTAAAGACACTTGTAAAAATCGTGAAAGTGTATTCAATAAACAGAGAAATAGATAAATAAAATTAGTTTAAATAGTTTTATGACAAAGACAAGTATATGATTCATATAATATATAATCCTTGAAATAAATCGATTATTTACTTTAACAAAATCCCTTTTATAAAATCAAATGTATAACGGAATAAGTTAAAGTACTATTTTATTTCATTCAGTTTTTGACTATCTGTAATATGCTACTCTGTGTACATAATGGCTAAAACCCCAAACGTTGCAAATTTTAATCCATTCCAGTCAGAAAGAATTTTCTATTACGTTACAAATTAAATTTTCGTAACACCTTAAAAATTGCTTGCATGGCTAACGAGTATTCGAACTAACTTTGTTTGAACAATTTCTCGAGAGCCGCGATTCAAATTAAAGATCGTCGAATAAAAAAATTATTGAGATTTCTGATTTGTTTTAAATACTAAAAACGTAAAAAATCATAAAGCACGTAAATATATCAGCTCGTACTACGCTTGATGTCTCCGTTATATTGGATTATAAGAGTGTATGTATGGGTGAGTGTGTGAGTGTGAGTGTATGTGTAGTGTATATGTTTTCGTGCTCATATGTAAAGGTGTTTTAAATTTTTTTTATTTATCGCAGTTACTTGTTATTATTATTTGCAGTCTCATATACTAACGAGTAGACCACAAGACAGGTCAACAATATCGTTATCTATTTGCGTAATGAGTAGGTAAATCTCTATATATTTTTAAACGTTAAAGTACTATATATATATTTTTTGGTTATATGTAAGAATTTTAAGTATAAAACAATATTCATTAAGTCAAGATAAAAATCAACATAGTAAGTTATAACAATTAATTTATTATTCTACTCTTACTTATAACTAATTCACCCTTAATGACCAATAATATCGAATATCAATAACCCATAGTACGCTTAACCCTCACGAATCCTTAGTTAATATAAAACCATTTTCATGTGCAAATTGAATATTATTTATTGCTCTCATTCAAAATTTAATAAAAAGACGTTAACAAAAATTAGAATTTTTAAGGCAACGTGTTCAGTTTAATATTCGCCTTTAACAGAGCTCGTTCTGCGTAAATAAAGATTGTAACAGGCTTAGAACTCTAAGGCTTCCAATTAAAAAAAAATCGAACCTCCATACAAACTTCCATTTTTTATTCAATACTATTTGAATGAAAAAAAAAGACTTATTAGTGCTAACTTATATAATATATGGTACTCTGTTGTATGCTTCTATTGCGCACCAGTTTAGCCTCTGCGTTAGTTGTCAAGAAATATTATATTTTAAGGTAAATAACTTGCTTTACAATCAATTTCCTGTCACGTCATGTCACTTTCAAATTAAACATCTACTATTCTCTTATGTCCAATGGAAACGATTCTAGTAATAATTCTAAGCTTTGTTATAATAAATATTCGTGTATAAGTTGAATAATAATCAAACTCTACATTGATTTTTACTGGCCATCAAAATTTGAATTGAATTTTAAATAAAGAGAATTGTAAGAAAAAAAAGTAGTAATTTATATAAATGATAAAAAAATAAAGAATGTGTGAACGAGTACAAAATTTAAATGATCTAAAGTAATAATTTTAACAAATAACAAATCCGTATGACGAATGATCGAACACAAACGTCCGCTAAGTGCAAGCTCTAATTAAAGAATGCTTTTCGCTCGTAACTCAACAGCCTTGCCCAAGGGTATGACGTCACACTTGCATTTAATAGCAGGGCTCGGTTTTTCAATATATACGTTTCATATTTATATTCCGTCAATAATCATATACCTCTACAGTAACTTTTGCTGTTATGTTAGCTTTCATACTATCATATACTTAAGCTGAAACGGGTTAGCGGAAATAATTCAATAGTTAAATTAGCTTATAACAAGAACATAAATCAGACGTGGAGGAATTGGATCGCCATTCATTTTTCTTTTTATGCGAAGCTCCATTTAATGGAATAAGAGCTTGAAAACCCCAAGATGAATAGCCTTTTATTGCAATAAAAGATTAGCGGTTGAAGACAAACCCTTGTATTATAAAGAACGATTCGTTTTTTCCATCAACCGGCGAAGCCTTCAAGTTATTATTAGTAGATTTTGTAAACATAGAACTCTCGATGTTTACTTTGAATTTATTCAAAAGTTACTTACCCTGTTTAAATATAAGAGCGGTTTGAAAACAGGAATGTTTTAGACATTCAAATAACCCATTACTAAGTATTTGAACCACTATTTATAATAAGTTAATTACTTTATATTGAAAATTTATAATTAATTTTAGGTAAACATGACTAGGTAATTAGTTTCAATTATCAAATGTACTAAGTCCCATTTCGTTGAATATCATGATTCAATCCCTTATAGAAATTATTTCTTGTGATACGATTTTAATGATAACATAATTATAACTTATGCTTTAACTGCGATCATATTTTTTTGTCAGTTTTTACTTGATGGTAGACCTTGGTGGTAGACCCACTCAGCTGGTATTCTACCCCAAAACAGCAAAACTGAGTATTGTTGTGTTTCGGTTTGAAGGGTCAATGAGTCAGTGTCACTACAGGCACGAGAGACATAACATTTTAGGTTTTTTTATAGTATAGGTAGGCGGACAAATGGGCTACCTTATGGTAAGTGGTCACCAACGCGCATTGGCGATCTAAGCGCCGATAAACATTTCTTACAATGTCAATGTCTATGGGCGTTGGTGACCACTCCTCATACCATCAGGTGATCCATATGCTCGTCCGCCTACCTACACTATAAAAAAACGCACATATACATTAGCATTATTAGTAATGTTAACCATCACTTACATCGCCAATGCGTTGCATTGTTAGTTCCTAAGGTTGGTGGCGCATTTGCGTTAATGGAATGAGTAATATTTCTTACAGTGTCATTGTCTATGAGCAGTTATGATCACTTAACATCAGGTGGCCCATTTGCCCGACCGCCATTTATAATTCTATCAAAATGTCAGCTAAAACAATTGAAAAGTAAGATTACTAAAATACAACATAAAATTGATAAATATAAACAGTGAAAACTATTATTTGATATATAAATAATAAAAATTAATCTTTCCTCGTCTGATTCTTAATGTGATAAAAAATTTGTGAGGTGTACGTACGAGCGTACATACGAGTGAGAAAAATCAATCTTCTCCTCAAATAAAAAAAAAATATTTTATTACCCAACAGCGGGCCATTTACAGACAGTTACTGTTTGTTAATAATCGTGTAACATGTGGACAACTCGAGCGATTAAGGGCAAAGTAAAGTGAAGTTCCCACTTATGGGCTAAGCCTCCTTTCCGGGTGTCCAGCTGTCCTCAGTAAGACACAACTTTATACATCATTAGATGAAATTTACAATAAATTTAGATTGAACACATGTAAACAAACACACGCACACAAGCAGATATAATTTCAGTTTAATTTGTGTTTATAATGAAATAAATATGCAAATATCTGTATTGAATATTAATTTGCATATCATATAAACATAATGAGCATTGTTAATTATAATACATATATATTATACCGCCCGACTTTGTACAGGTTAAACGGTAACAGCCTGTTAATGTCCCACTGCTGGGCTAAGGCCTCCTCTCCCTTTTGAGGGGAAGGTTTTGGAGCTTATTCCACCACGCCGCTCCAATGCTGGTTGGTAGAATACACATGTGGCAGAATTTCAATGAAATTAGACACATGCAGGTTCCCTCACGATGTTTTCCTTCACCATCAAGCACGAGATGAATTATAAACACAAATTAAGCACATGAAAATTCAGTAGTGCTTGCCCGGGTTTGAAGCCACGATCGTCGGTTAAGATTCACGCGTTCTAACCACTAGGCCATCTCGTTAAACAGGTTAAACAATTAATGGTAATTTTTAATACACTGGGTTACACTATTGCCAATTCCGTAAGGATCTCTAATTTTTTTTTTTAAATGTAGCCTGTTACTCGCTAATGATGTAGCTATCTGAAGGTTAGAGATTTTTTAAATCGATTTAGTAATTTTTGAGTTTATTCATTACAAGCAAACATACAAAAAATCTTACCTTACCTCGCGCTGTTATAATTAAATAAAAGCGCTATTATAATTAAAATGATTTATTAATCATAGAAGCCTGGAATCCATATAAAATGGTTTTAAGATTATTATAATGAGTTTATTATGAACCCTTTCGAGTCGAACAAAATAGTAGAGGAGAGGAGTTTAATTTATGAACCTACCTAGCATCCGCCCGTGACTTGACCTGGTTGTGACAATAAGCAAGTGTTAGGAGCGTATGTCCTTTTTGACGTTTGTGTATGCATTTTAAGATAATGGGTTAAGGAGTTAAGACGTGAAAGCAAAACATACAAACTCGCTTTCTCATTTATATTTTTTTAGGATAACGTAATTTTACAGAATTTGTAATGTAAATATATTTGAATACATATTTTTTTTTCAGCCTTTTGCCGTCCACTTCTGGACGAAAGCCTCCCCCATAGAACGCCAACCATCCCGATCTTGGGCAGTCCGCATCCATCCCGTACCTGCCACCTTTTTTAAATCGTCGGTTCATCTTGTCACAGGGCGTCCTACACTACGTTTGCCTAAGCGTGGTCTCCACTCTAACACGTGTCGGCTCCATCGGCCATCAATGCGCCTGGAGACATGACCAGCCCACTTCCACTTCAGCGAGCTAATTCTACGCACGATGTCAGAGACTTTAGTTCTCTGGCGAAAGTCCTCATTTCGGATTCTATCGCCCAGAGAAACCCCAAGCATCGCGCGTTCCATCGCTCGCTGAGCGACCTTAAATTTGTGGACCAGTCCTAAGGTGAGTGTCCACGTTTCGGCACCGTAAGTCATTACAGGTAGGACGCACTGATTAAAGACTCTGGTCTTAAGCGACTGTGGGATCGACGATTCAAAAATATGACGCAATTTGAATACATATATAATATTTATTATATGTGTTCATCACGTGTTCCCCTCCTCTTACAACCCGGGTTCCTTCAAACGAGGCGTGAAGAGGCATTTTGCGGGCCGGCAAAGCGAAGGCGGCTCGTGTAGAACCTTCTTCCCGACTGTACTGGCCGTCGTCGCGTTTGGACTCTACTACCACTTACCATCAGGTGGAGTAGAGTCATTTGCCCTTCCGGTAAATATAAAATATATATATATATAATTATGTTATAAATATTATTATTACATTTTTAATACATTAACAAAATCATATAAGTTTTATCTTCAATTACTTGCAAAGTATCATTAAAAGATATTCCGAAACTTTTATTTGAAAATAATTAAAGATTTTTATACCTCACCGATCTTTAAGGACTCCAATTTAACTCTAGCAATTTATAAATGCGTATTCAAAGACTTCGAATAAGTTTTTAGATATTGCGTAACGAATAAAAGAATTGAAACTTCCAAAAAAAATAGGCGAGTGTAATACTTTTGTTAATTTTCACAAAACGTTTTCGTATCCACATTTAATTACAATTATAAATAATTCTTAAGATCATTTTCTCATTAGGTTTTGAAATGCTACTAGACACAGAAACATACGAGGTGTAGAGCTGAAAGATAAAAACAAACGAAGCAACGTACGTCATTGTCTGCATAATATGTTTTACCCGTGTGAGTGAGTGAGACAGACTACAAGACTGTGAAAACATATTCTGTTTATTAGATAAGGTCATTACTACATAGTATTTAAGTTACCACATAACGTTTCTTTAAAAAAAAAAAACATGAAATTCAGTGATGTGATTGATTTGAAACGTCGATCATTAGTTAAGATTCGCAAAGAACTAATAAATAAGCTGAACTAATTGCTGCAATTTCGTGGTGTTAATGAGCCAGTTCACTAACGAATACCATAATCTTAAAACTTACGGCGATATGTCAGTGAAGTAGATACAAAGCCTTCGACCCATTTGTCCATTTGCTTTCCTGTTATAAAAAAATAGCATAATGAAATTTTATGCTCAGCGAGTTGGAGCTTCGTAATTGGATATTCTGGAATTTAAAAAACTCACAAACATAAACAAAAATAGCATAAAAGAATCGTCGGTACGTTTTTTATTTTTATATAGATTATAGTTTGAAACCCACGCACTCTGTTTCTGTATTTTAATATGTTTCTATAGTTTTTTCAGAGAAATATTAACTGTTAAGCAAAGTTCATTTTAAATTACACAAAACCGATACTTTTGACCTTATTTTTTTAACAGACGTAGATTCGGTGGGTATTTTTATTACTTCATTTTAAATAGTATAACTAACACCTACACCGATTTTCAGCTATTTTAACTTCTTCATCCTCAAGACTTAAATCGGTCTGTTGATTCATTGCAACTAAATTAATTTAACATTCATCACATCATCATATTATAATAAAATTTCAGCTATACTAAAATGATTTGAAAAAATATACATATATTTTCATTACTACGTTAACATGGAGCAACGAGAAAACTGTGTATTAATATAATTTTACAATGCTAAAAATTACATAAGTATTCTAGGTAGAATACTTATGTAATTTTTGTATTACATAAGTATTACATTAGTAACCGTAATTAAATGTAGGTACATTGAGTTAAAAATACGAAATTTTCACCTGCACTAATGGGATGTGTAAAGCGAAATGCAACCGTTTCTGGCAGCCAGACAGGTCGAATCCTAAACAAACTTTAAAGAAGAGAAATACATAAAAACTACCTTACCTCAAATTCTTTCTCGATAACGTTGCTAGATCTAATATAAATAAAAATAAGTTATATATTTTTCTATTATTATAATATGTTACAGAGCTATAATAGATACAAATGTCTTTTTTTTATAGAGTAGGAAGGCGGACGAGCATATGGGCCACCTGATGGTAAGTGGTCACCAAACGCCCTTAGACATTGGCACTGTAAGAAATGTTAACCATCGCTTATATCGCCAAGGCGCCACCAACTTTCGGACCTAAGTTAGTTAGTTGGGACCTTAGCCTGTAATTACACTGGCTCACTCACCCTTCAAACCGAAACACAACAATACCAAGTACTGCTGTTTTGCGGTAGAATATCTGATGAGTCGGTGGTACCTACCTAGATTTTTATCCCTTAAGGAAATAGGAAGTAGACGTACAATCATAGGAAATAAGTATAAGTGAACATTAGATACATCCTAATTTGTATAGGTATTTAATATACAAGAAAGTACACAGAAACTATATAAACGTAGCTTCAAACATACTTTGTCGTATGAACTATAGATGACAGAAAAAATGTTCTTTCTACGTTTACTATTTATAGATGCTCGGAATATATAGTGATACCTCCAGGTAAACCCGCTTGGAGTTTTTGTGTTTATAGTAATGTATACAGATATTCAGTTCATTTATTGTTTTATATTTTATAATATAAATTGTTTTTTCAGTCTAGCAACTCTGAATTTAATTCTACAGCAAATGTACCCATATATTATCGTTTCGTGAACGTTTCCAAAATATTACACAATCAAGCTCATAAATAAATAAGGCCCCGTAGCTGTAAACATTTTGGTTGTTGATATAATATACAGGAAAAAAGACTCAAGTTAAAAACAAAGCAAAAATGTAACCTACGGCATAGACGCACGCACATGTCTGAAGAAAATTATATAAAAAAATAAGATATTAGAATTCATTCCAAATTTAAAAGAATAAAGAAAACCCTGCGTTATTACATCCTTTGTACAATTTAGATATTCCTCGTGAATAATCCTTCGTGACGTAATTTACCTTATCTCTCTAATAACACTGATTGGATCTTTTTCAAATCGAAACAGAACATACATTGTCTCTTGGAAAATAATATCTTGTTAACGTAATACTATCTCTTCTGGACTGGTCGAAATGAATTTTAACAAGACGAAATACTAGCCCCCCTTATTCAAGGGGCAGTAAAGGTTTTATTGCTAAGTTAATTTTCATTGATGTCGTCAAACGAAATCGAGAATTCGGTAAGTGGCAAAGACTCGAGAGCGATGCAAAAAAGAGTCAGAGGCTTAGAGCACACGAGTATTGGTTTAAAAAAAAATTGGCCGTTTGACAAAGTTCTCTTCTTGCAAATACAATTTTTTTTTCTATGCACGAGATTTATAGTGAGCAAATCTATTTGACAAATTGATAAACAAATCTTGGATTGAAAATATATATATTGCTGCAGCTACCCGCAATTTGTAGTTACGACTTTAATGGATCAACAATAGATCCAACTTACCAATGTCTTTAAAATACGACAACACATACTGAGTTGTTTGTATGAGTTTAACTTTACTAAACTAAAAATAAAAATATAAAAAAAGGAATAGTTTATCTAATTAATATGCCAAGGCTGAGATTTTCAGACTTTTTCCTATCTTGTTTATCTTCATAGCCTTATAGCCTTCATGTAAACAACAATTTGAGAGCTTACTTTATAACTAGACTAACTCACTTAATCGTGATATACTCGTATTAACTTACACATGAATGAACACGCCTTCATTAAAGATACGAGTTATCAATCGTGTATACCAATTTTCCAATAAAGAATATTTTACGCAATTAATAAAATTTCAATTTCTCGAATTCATTATTTATTATATATGTAAATCCCGCTATCGTAGTTCGAATTTCAATTGCTTTATTGAGAAAATAGATTATTGGAATTCTAAAGATATTGGAACATATAAAATTTTTATGAATAAAAATCCAATATCATGAAAACATTGAAGAGACACTTAAGAGCACTGTTTGTTGTTGATTTTATAAAAACTTTAGAATATCGGCTTTAGTTTTATTCCTTTATCATATTTATTAATCTCCATGCCTGACTTCGTAGAACTTCGTAGAACTCTTCAACTTGTCTGGTCGACAGTATATTTGATAATAAGCGATCGTCATCACCAATAGAGTTTCGCTAACTTCACACAATACATGAATAAAATACAATAATATACTAGACATTGGCAGTATATATTGATAAGTAATTGTAACTTACATAGACCAGAGGCCAATTTTACTAATTTGTAACGATTATGATGCGCACCCGATTCTTTTCCTCACAAAAAGATTCCTCAACTAACTCGTAACTTGGAAGAAAATAAAGTTGTTTTTTTTCAGATATTCTACCGCGAAACAGAAATAAGTATTGTCACGTTCCGGTTTAAAACGTGACTTAGCTACCCCTGCTTACAGAAAACCTACTGTATGGTTTTAAGTTTATTGCTATGGCAATTAGGAGTAACAGTAATTAAGAGTCCTTATTTTTATTACTATAGAATATTTAAAGAATTATACACTTTTATAGATTTTAAATTTTACTCATGTAAAATTCGAGCAGATAGCTATTATTAAACAACTACGTATCATTTTAACTAAATACAATATCGTGTAGTCGAACTTCGTTGAAATTATTTAATTAATTTCAGACGTAATTATGAATACCGAACGCGGACATTATACATTATTTTCTAATTAAAATAAATTAGGCAACCGACACACATAGTCAATGAAAAAAAAGGAAAGTTGTCGTTGTAGTCAAATGCAAACATCAACATTATTATCATATAAATAAGGTCTAAATTGTCATGTCATATGCAATTCTAAAATTAAAATTATGATATACTGTTTAAAAATACGTATAAATTTATTCACACTTAGTTCGACACAAGAAATCAATCACACAATCCAAGCATTTTTTTAAGATATATATTTAGAAACAGATTAAATAGGTTTTATAAGAAGATTATTTTTAATCACTTAATGAAGCCTGCTTAGTGGCAACTCAATTATAGACTACGGATAAAATAGTACTTATGTCTAGCCCTAAAAACGATTTAATTACTTTATAATAATTATTTTATTTTTATTTCTAGTGTTGACTGTACCAATACCAGAATTCTTAAATACGTTAATTAATATATAAAAGAAGGTGTAATTTTAAAATTGTCGATACGCCATTGTAAGCATAGATGGTCTCACAGATGCCCCCGAGAGACGGTGAGGGTACCGCTAGTTTTTTAGTGGGTATTCCGGCGCCTTCAGTGCCGGCGAGTCCCACTTACCTTACGTGGGCAAACGCGTAAATGCGTTATTCCAGCGAGAAAAAAAAGCATATAATGATCACGTGGATTAAAAAATATATGTCGTAATTCGCGCAAGTACTACTAAATAAAAACGTTTATAATTCAAATCGTGTTCAGCGTGTCGTGTCATGGGTCGGATAGAATTCTACCATAAATATATATCCCAAACCCCACAAAGGAATAGCGTGACCTTCATATTAACCGAAGAAAAGGCATTTTGTCAAAAAAAAATTGTTTATTTTGGGAAATAGGAAATATATATCAGTTAAATTTCTATGTTAAAAAACTATTGATTTTTACATTTAAAATATTAGAAATAGCTATAATATACATAATATATTTAAGTCGATATTTATTTTTATTTTTCCGACAAGTATTTACACTAGTTGATCGCAAAATATTCTGTCACCTAAAAAGAGATGACATATACGAGATCAAACGATTTGATCTTAAGAATGTTCATCGATTACATACGATAAAGTTCTAAATTCAAACATAGCAACAGAGTAAAATAATCTTCGATTGTACTGTATTTGGGTCCATCATTCTTAGATAGTGAAGCTCGAGAAAGCCTTACAGAACTGCCAAAAAGTTATCGGCACAACGGCGTATTAGCGCTTCTCGTTTCAGTCCACGCGCTGCTATGAAAGTCATCGCACGTTGCGACTCACTTTCATGAACTTACGCTATTTGTTTGCAATATTATATTACGTATAATATTTACGATACAAAATTGAAGATACGAGTGACTTTATAGATTTACCATTGATGTGTTTATGCTTTTTGGGACCTCTTTAATGGTGAGTATTAAGTTTTTTTTTTTTTTTTAATCATAAGTTAACTTATTAAATATAAAACGACACCATTTTTGGAAATTAGATATTAAAAACGAAGAAAATTCTTATTGCGCAATTGTTATGTATTAGTTTAATTATTTTTTTGTAATACTTTAACGGCTAAGTAAAATAATAACTTTTTATAAAAATGATATCATTAAATTTTCATTATTATTCTTTATGTTATAATAATTATAGTACTGTTTGCTTCTGTAAATAAAGATAGGCAAATCATATCAAAGATCATCAATAAAAACATTACTTTTTGGTATACTCAGTTGGTACTCAGTTCCTATTTTGAAGTTCGATTTTTTTATCGTTTTAAATTAATACGTAATTTAGTAAATAATTATTACATTTAAGTATACATCTATTCAATCCAAATGATGATATTAACTCGAAATTAATTTTCAATCGACGATGCGTACATGCATAATGAACTATGTTTATTGTGTTTGTTTATTTATGATGTTGTGTGGGTAATCTATATCGCATAAAAACAAATAATAATAATAATAATGCCCATTGAGCTGTATTCCGATATGAGTAATTAGACACCATAATAAATATAAAAGACTAATTTCGGCCACGGCGGATAATCACAAGAGAGATTAGCCAACTGCGCAGAATATATTATAGTGCACAACTGTGTACTACCTAGTAAGTGTGTATGTGTACAAACACAGATTTATTCTATTTCCTCACTTTCATAATCCGATGAGAGATAATCCGACACGACCGGAGAGATTTCACGCGCAGGACAAACGGCTTATCGTGCTTTCCACGGCACGGGAGTACATTTCGTGTAAATTTCGCCAGAAAAACCAAATAGCTTTTGACAACGACCTGGGATTTGAATCTAGGAGTACGGAATTTGCAGCCTTTAATCTAGTTATTAGACCAAAGAGGTTTAATCAAATACCGTGAATAAAAAACATAAAAAAGTACCCAGCGAATACGAAATGGGAACTCTGCAATAAACTACAACCAACGTCTGAGGGCGTAGGCTTGTTAATACAATGCAAGAGTCGTCGCAAATCATTGATAGGAAAGTGGCACTTAGCTCGACTCGTATCGATTTCTATCAATATCCATCAAAGGAAAGACCTTTTCGCAGCTAATCTTATTTGAGAGGCTCTTTCCGTGACTTAGCCTGTGTAGTTGTAAGTGAGGAATTTGGTACCGTTCTTTTTTTATTATAAAACAGGTAGGCAAAAGCTCTTTCTCGATAAATAAAATCACAAAATTTCCTCTAATCTTCACATTTTTTTTTCTGATACTAATTATACTCGTATTGGTTTACGTTATTGCGACAAAAACTGAATAATGAATTATATTTACTAATAATCTAGGGTTATTACTAGGGGTTTCTTTTTTTAGAACCCTATCGTTTTAATTTTATAAAGATAAATAGCGTTTACTTCATTTTCTTCCCACGAAAAATCACATCATGTGTCGCATGTCGCCCATGCGACACATGATTAGATTAGCTGCGGCACTATTGAGAGTTTGGAACAATTTGACATATGACAGCGCTTATTAATTATCATATAATTTAAATAACTATACCATATTTGTCAAAATAATTTGTAAAATCTGTGCAACGTAAAAATGAATTCAATACAACCAAGTAGTAGATAAAAAAAGCAAATAAGATCGACCGATAAATAAAGGTCGTGTGGCGAAATCGCATCTAATTTCCCTCGCGCTGTTTTCCTTCACCGCCGAGTACGAGATGAATTAAACACACAAATTAAGGCGTTGGTATATTTGATCTTGACTGAACCTGACTCAGATTAAAACCTTTTTCTCGGTAATTGTTATCGAAAAAGTAGAAAAAACATACATATACAGGTCAGGAATTTTGAATTTAAGCTCTTGCCTACATGGCCTATGGCCTCTATGGCCATCTAGTTTAAAAATATGCTTACATTCTATAGTTTCTAAATATTTAACTGGAAAATATTTTTTCAATTTCTTAATTTCCTCCAAAATCGTTATTAATACTTTATAAGAATACTAAACTTCGCCTATTTTTGGGGATAATAAGCTGTGACAGGGATAGATAGATAAGAGCTTTTCATCGGATGAACAAAAACCTAAAATCAGACAAAATAATATAGTAAATTTTTTGTAAAGTTTTATAGTAATTATCTTTTATATTATTTTATTATATAATATATCCTTTTATTTAGGCGACGGTGGCCTGCCGTTGTTTTTCCGTTGATACGAATGAATTATATGAACCCTAAAATCTGCAGTCTCACAAACTAGTTACAAGTTCAACGAGACAGTTGCCAAAATGTTGGCCAAAAATCTCTAACATTTTCACAACTTTGTATGTAAAGCAACAAACTCACAACTACGAATAAAATTATTGGGGCACGTTTTAGGTGAAATACCGTACCACAGTGTACCATGGAGTTTATTGAGTACTGTTAATACTAAGCTGTAATGAAGTCACTGTATATTGAACTGCTGAAGAAAATTAGATATTTTTTTACTTAATCTAGTTATCAACGAAAGCGAACTGCACACCATCTTATCATCTACATGTTCTTGTTAGCTACAATATTAATTATCCGACCACATTTTTTTTCTATTTATCAATAGGCAAAGTTATTCTAATTCAAGAGTCAAATAAAAGTCTATTTACTACTAGCTATCCGCCCGGCTTCGCATAGGTACATAAAATAATAAACAGTATTGAAGGAAAACTCATACAAAGAAAAATCCTCAATTTTTTCTTCTTTTTATAGTTTCAAATATAAAATATAAGTATGTTATGTATATGGTTACAAAAATATTTTTTTTAACTGAAATATCCTTTCTATATAACCAATCAAGCTTTTTCCATATTATTGTCTACATATGATCATTATAATAACAATTAATCAATATTTTTTAAAATTCACAACATTAGACAAAACAATTATAAGACTGAAGTTTTTTTTATTTATAAGTTAAGGCAGATTGGGCTGATAATAAGCGGTCACCACTGCCCATAGATATTAACATCGTGAGAAATATTAACCATTCCTTACACCACCAATGCACCACCAATCTTAAGAATTAGCTATTATGTCCCTTGTTGTAACTGGCTCACTCACCCTCTTAACCTAAACACAACAATACTAAGTATCGTGATTTGGCAGCAGAATATGTGATGGTCACGCGTCCTTCGAGTAAAAGTTCTTCAATAAATAAATAAAGCAATAGAAACAAAACAATTTATGTGATAGAATATTCTTATAAAAGCTATGTCTTAATTTAAATTCTTCATCAGAAAACATTTCGGAATATGCCGTTATCTGACTGATCCATTAGCATTAAACCTTTCGTGTTAGAATTTGATGAGATAAGATTCTCGTTTTCATTATGCTTATTTTATTTGTCCGTAGCTAATAAATTTATTTTTATTATTTAGAATTTCATTAATTATTTAGTTTTGTCTGTTAATTTTTTATTTTATATTCCATATATATATATAATATGTCATTCGTTTACAAAATTGTTGATAAGTATAATATACTTTTTGAGAGGTAATTTGAGTTATTCAATAATATGCCAAAAAAATAATAAAAAATAAGTTAAAGTTAAATTGTAATACTTTTGATTGTTTATATTAGAACTAAATTGTTATTTTTTTTAAAGACTTTTATTATGATTATGTCTATCTATATATGTAACTAGAGATGCATACTTCCGACATACAATTACTTCCAATCGTTTAATATTTTTTAAGTATTTTAATCTCATTTTAAGTTAATTATTAATTTCTTATGAGAAATAAAGATCGTTGCCGTCGAGTATGCGAGAACCTGCGTTGCACACACACTCATGTAACATATCCTTTACACAAATGCTTGCGCATGTACGCAACACACGACGGCTATTCTTTATTAATACTAAGCTACTAGTATTGAAGAATAGCCACTGTGACTTAAATTCTAACTGAAGGATATTCACGAGCCCATATTCAAGTGTTTACGCCAGCAAACCCATATTCACAAATAAATAATATTTGACACCGTAAACAACTAAACGACGGACCATTCAATTCCACGATATTTATTTGATGTAAATATAAAAGACTCATGTTCACGCGTAAATATTTACATTTTATAAGGTCAATAAAAGTTCTATGAATTTTGTATTACTAACTAAATTGCGTCCTAGCAATATTTATTTTACTTCGAGCAATGGCCGCTATTTCCTTTTGTGTCGACATTGGTTGGTTTATATTTCCCTGGATACAAAATTAACCCACGATATCACAATCACAAATATCATTCAACGTCTTCTAACTTTTATCTATTATATGTATTCACATAATGAACCAATAGTATTTGTAAAGCCTACTTTTCATAGTACTTAATTGATTTTTCAAATTTCAAATTAAAATTTTAAGTGTATATACATTGTACGAATTATGTTAAATATCAATATTTATGTATACTATTTTTCTATAACTATACTTCGTAAAGAACATTCCTAATTTGGATCAAACTTTTTGGAATTTAGTAACAAAAACTAATGAGAGCGGTCACTTTTTAATATATACTTTTTATATGTAATCCCTAACTGAAAAAAAAAAACTACTAAATCAATAGACATACAACTTATACCAGAATAAGCAAAACATTTCCGAAGTTTTATAATAAAAAAAAAGAATAATTACAAACTTATACAAATATTAACGATTCGACCGAGTTGACACTTCAGATAATGTAAGGATTTTTATAACTTTTAAAATTTTGAGCAGATTTCGATGCATGTGGGATACAATAACTCACATGAACATTGAAAACATTACTCTCCTTTTTGTACAGTCGTGTAATAAGCTACCTAGTACGTATAGCACTAATAAATATACAAGCCATTAGTTTAATTAATATAACAACGTACATTAGCTCTAAACAGTGATTAAACTAAGTCACTGTTAGCAAAAGCTGGGAGTGCCGTCGGTAAATTTCGCTAAGGCAATGAAATCGATTGATGCATTTGAAGTTACATCATCGCTATTTAATTGGAAAGATGGAAATGAACTCTTCGAAGTTATAGAAAAACAAAGACGTTAGTTAATTATTGTATCATTTCAATACAAACTATATATATTTATATGAAGCTTGTTTCCTTAGTCAATGGCCAAGATAGCCCAGTGGTTGGAACATGAAAATCTTACATAAGTTCAAATCCAGAAAAGCACCAATACATCATCTCGTGCTTGCATAATCTCGTGCTTGACGTTGTTTTGTATATGTGGAAGAAAATGCCATCTGTATATCCACCAACCCATATTGGAACGGCGTGATGGCCCAGCAGTGGGAATTTATCAGACTGTTTTATATTTTGCAAATTAATATATATCTTACCATACTTACTTCTTCTTAATCCAAAACACATACACACATTTTGAACTTGCTAAGAACTCTTGTTAATTTTGTAAAAGGCAGTATGTATGTGTAGATATATCTGTTTTCTACCCAGGTTATTCTGTTAAGGCGAAGCCTTACAATGACGTTAATTTATTTTTCATTACTTTTTCTCTATTCTAGAATGAAAGGTGGGCGAGCAAGTATCAATTATACACATAAATCCCTTACAAACATTAAACATAGTCAAAAGTACATTATAACGAGTGATTTATAATTAATCATAATATGTCAACAGCCAGAAGCTTTGCGTGCTGCATTGCTATTCAGTAAGATCTCACTTCATTACTCACCCGTGAAGTGTTGACAGCCGACTTATGGTGATATACTATTTTGGTGCGTGTATTCTTGAAATGTTATGAGTATTATGGTCAATATCGCAAATCACATTCTGACATTTTATGATCGATTTCTGCGGTGATTATCGAAGTTTGTTTTTTTTTACTCGACTCTATTCTACCTGATAGTAAGTGGTAGTAGAGTCCAAACGCGTCGACGGCTAGTACAGGCGGGAAGAATGTTCTGCACTAGCCGCTCCCGCCTTGCCGGCCCGCAAGATGTCTCTTCACGCCTCGTTTGAAGGAACCCGGGTTGTAAGAGGAGCTCATGTGTCACGTGAGCTGGTAAGGAATTCCATTTTTTTGGAAGTGCGACAAAATGAGTTGCAAAATTGTTGTTCTTAAAGAATGGCCCTATTTTTTTCGAAATTAAAAATTAATCAAATGATGATTTGAAAAATTTATATCTCAACCTTATTAATATTTCAGTCAAAACAAGTCGCTATTTCATCACAAAAATAACCAAGTACATATATTTTCATTTCAAAGCAATTAGTATATTTTATATGACAAAATTGTAATAACTTCGCCTACTCCACATCATTAGTAAAAGAGGTTCGTTCGTAATGAGTTTTTGGCTACATTAAGGGATGCAAAACTTGTTACTCGGTTACATATTTAAGAAATGATATACTAAGATATTTCGAAAATGAAGCCATAATTCTACTTTTATTTCATATTCATATCAATCATGTTATTTTATACTTATTTATGTAATTTAATATTATAAAATTTATTTTCACATTAAAATATTGTTCGACTTGTTTTAAACTCCGTTAAGATTAGTCGCTGACGGTCTGGAGGATATCACAATAATTCATTAAAAAAATTATAGATTAGCTCTGTGGAATAAGCCATCTCCTTAACTTCATGATTTAATTAATGTTTAGTAAAAAAAAAAAATAATAATAATTATATAATCAAGCAATATATAATCAAGCTCCTGGTAAGCGAGGTAAATAAGGATGCCTTTTCACCATATTGAACCGTCATATAAACCAGTCATATAATACAACATAACACTATAACTGAGAAAGTTTAAACTACGTTTACATATTATTACTAGTATATATATTATTGAAAAAAAAATCATAGCTTTTCATTGCTAGAATATAAACTTGACTTAGAAAGAAAGTTGTAGATCATCAGCTCTTTTAAATAATTGTTTGAGTAACTTCAACTGGTGTAATCGATTCAAAATATAGTATGCTGTGACCTTAACGATATTACAATAATGTGATAACTCGGATCTGATGCTCCAGCATCATCTGAAATCAGCTGGATATCCTCAGTATAACCTGTATCGCGTAATTACATTGCAAGCTGTACCATTAGCGCTTTGAATTGAATATGCAATTAATTATACTAATGGGTATCGATTTATCCTATGTAAACCTAGCTTAAAACAACGAAACGCTTTTGTATGCAAAACGTAATTTTGCAAATGGACTTAGTATACAAAGTCTTACTGAAATCTTGTTATATATAAAATTAAATTAGGTTTGGATCCTGCTTAAATAGTAAAATGCCTTTTATATATATAATTTAATTTTTTCTAAATCGACTAAGGCTAAAAAAAAATTTTAGTTACTTTTTTTTAACCATAGATAACAGAATTGAATAGAAAAGACATTTTAATTATCAAATCAATTTTTAATATCTCTATTAACAATTTTGTAAACTAACTGTGTTTGTAATTTAACCTGCGGCCGATAGAGCAGGTCAAAGAAAAAATCAATTATTAGTTCTATTAAAATAAAAATTGTATTTATGTATATATACTGAAAGGTTTTTCCCGTTAAAATGTCTTATATATAACGTAGTTATGGGACTTGTTAGAATCCATTAACAAATTAATATCTCTGGAGCGCGTCTCAACTGTGTACACCTCAAGATAAGATAATTATCTTATCAAAAATATAAAATCAACCTCTTATGAAAAATCAATACTCGAAATGAGTTAGTTGGTATTCTCGTTTCGTTGTTCTTTTCAGAAAAATTTAATGGTCGAATTCGACACCTTATGTAACGTTCAATTGAATCTTTTCTGAAGAAAGGTTTGGGTTCTGTGTCGTTATTTGGATTCTACGATACGTCTATATGATTTTATGAAAAAAACAAATCACATACAAATTAATTGTTGCTTTTGTTCCAACGTTCCTGTTTTTCTAAGGAAAATTATATGTCACAGCATTCCACATCCAAATCACGTTCTCTTAAATACAACGCAGCAGATGGTGCAGTGACTTAGCGAAGCAATGTTCCTTTTATGTAATTAATATTTAAACAAAATAATGTTATTTTAAAACTTTTTGCATATAAAAAATCTTTTTACGGAACTTAAAAATAGAAAAGCGATGACCGTATTCAACTTCATTACACAAGTAGGGATATGCAACCATCTTAGTTGAAATACTACTGATATAGATGTCATATATATTTGATTGCAATTATTAATATATAATCATCTCAATACTTATTACTTTAATTATAAATTAAACTATTTTTACGCACGCACAACCACCACTGAATTTTCAAGTGCTTAATTTGGGATAATAATTCATCTCGTGCTTTACGGTGAAGGAAAACATCGTGAAGTAACCTGCATGTGTCTAATTTCACTGAAATTCTGCCACATGTGTATTCCACCAACCCGCACTGGAGCAGCGTGGTGGAATAAGCTCTAAACTTTCTCCTCTAAAAGGGAGAGGAGGCCTATAGCCCAGCAATGGGACATTCACAGGCTGTTACGGTTACGGTTACCTTATTACAAACTTTTAGTTTTTTATATAATATAAATTTTAACTATTCTCCTACTTTGGTTTTATTTAAGTAATATTATATAATATATAAAAAATAAAGCTACCGCGTTGTTCCAGTGACTACATGGAAGCAAATTCCGAGATCTACTACGGTTCAAATTCTGGGTCGGACCAATAAAAGTTATCCAGTTTCAGTCCGGAATTAGGAAATTGACAGTTTTATAATCCCATGTCTCGAAAAGCACTTAAAGCTTGGTCTTGCGTCTGATCTCTCTCCGGTCGTGTCAGCTTGTCTCAACATCGGAATATAACAACATCGGAGAGTTAGGGAATAGAAAATGAAACATTATTTGCGAACTCATAAGTGCACTAAAATAGTCTGTCAGGTAAACGATTGACTTCATTTCTATTAGCAAAATAATTTTGGTTAAATAATTTGTCCTCAACGAGTCCAAATATGAATACTTCATTAAATCAGAACAATTAATTGAAAACACGGTTAAAATTAAAGTGATTATAACTGGAACCCAGATACATATTTTATTTTACGAAACATCTCGAGACCACTAACAAAGGATTAAGAGAGAGAAATCCCAAGACAAATAAACTTAGGTCTTTGAGAATAACTTTGGTCATTCTCAAACTTTGTCTACACTTTAATGGTAAAGGTCTATTAAATAATATCATTGGTAGCAAGGTTTTGTAAACAAGATAAGGTTTTGTTTGATTTAAAGTTTATCCTACTTAGGAATTATATAAATTTTAGAATATCACGAAGATCTTCTGATTGAAATTATACCGATATCGTGTTCAACAGAAAAAATAAGCGAAGAAGAAATTTCTTAGCAAAGGCAAACATTTATTTATATTTCTCAATCTTCGTGATATTTCTTTCTTTCTTCTTTTTCTTTCTTCTTTTAGTGTAAGATAATAATAAAAGGAACTCGATGTTATAATAAACCCTCTCCATTGTGGGCGAAGATACAGATGGAAACTAGTATTATATTATTTTATAACATTAGTATTGAGTACGAGATTCTGCAATTTTTTATGAACTCAATAAAACCTTTTTTGTAAATGTAAATTAATTCGAAAAAAAGAGAAGTAAAAAGACAAGACAGTACGATAATTTAAAAGAAATATTTTTGTGAGAACATAAAATTTAAATACAGTTACGAAAAAAACAATAAGAGAACCATATAGTAAAGTAATATGTGAAGTAATCCACCAGAAAAACCTTTTCCACTAAGGTTTGGTGATCTGCAAACGATAGTGCCAAATAAATTCTATGCAGTAAACACTACAGTAAAGTAGAAATTTTTAAACGAATATTTTTAACTAGATATACAAGTTCAATTATTTCTAGAAATTAAAAGGGTATGCAGTACTCGTCGTAATGCAGAAAAATTTTCACCTGCAAGTTGTTTTCTGTTTATTTCAAACATGCAAAAGTTATAATTGAATTTTAGAGTTTTTGACTTTTTACTTATCAAAATAAATTCTACCCACGAGAAGTTGTTGCTAACGGGCACGAGGCCATTCCTATGTATTGTAGAATATGGTACCACTAAAATACTATGCATACTTCTAAATATAAATAATTAACACTGTACGTTACTATATTTGTTCCCCTAATCATCTTCATCGACCAGCCATCTATGATATAGATGATAGATATTTTAATTTTGTGGCTAAGATTTATAAAGGCCAGACGTCACTACAGAGTAGTGAAGTACTGTAGTGTATCTTTATAAAAATTAAATAAGCGAATGTGATTACACACATAACGAATCTCAGATCCCATGGTTAGCAGCGAGCGAATTGGTAGAAGTGTTGTTGTTTTTTTTTGTTACTTACCTCAGACAACGCATTCTTAATTTGTTAACTCAGAACTATTAAAAAATAATAACAATAAATATACATTGCAAGCATTTAATATAAATGTAATAATATAAACACTGTTTCGTCACTTCAGTACTTAACTATTCAAATTTACTCCGTCTTTATTTTGCACAGCAGGCGTTTCCTTTACTGGGTAGGTACCACCTACTTATCAAATATTCTACCACAAATAGCATTATTATGTTCCGGTTTGAAAGGTGAGTGAGAAAGTGTAATTACAGTAATATGGGACATAACATCTTATTTAGTTCCCAAGGTTGGTGGCGCAATGGCAATATAAGCGATGGTTAGCATTTCTTACAACGCTAATGTTTATGGGCGTTGGTGACCATCAGGTGGCCCATTTGCTCGTCCGCCTACCTATTCTATAAAAAAGCATTTCTCATCTCTATAATCATATCCTTGCCACGTAATACCGATTTTATGGTGTGCGTATCTTATCTCACTTGTCGTGGCTGATTCCTTTGTTTTGTTGAACAGAGCGATATGTCTCCATCACCATCCGTCTATTATGTTTTTTTTTAAATATAAGACGCAAGTACTAATATCCTGGGACATTATTCACACATGGTCATCTGATCCCAAATTAAGCAAGCTTGTACTACGGAAAGCAGACAAATGATACTACATATAGTACTTTTCTTTTGTAAATCCCTACTTGTATAGATAATTACACCCAGACTCAGGACAAACAGGTATGTTCATGCACACAAATGTCTGTCCTGGGTGGGAATCGAACCTACAACCTTCGGCGTGCAAGGCAAGTATCTACCAACCACGCCAGCCGGCTCGTCTATGTACAACTAGACGTGATGGAAGCTGATCTAAATGACAGCAACCGCGCAAGAGGAAAGCGTTCCTTCAAACGAGGCGTGAAGAGGCATCTTGCGGGCCGGCAAGGCGAGGGCGGCTAGTGCAGAACGTTCTTCCTGACTGTATTGGCCGTCCTCGCGTTTGGACTCTACTACCACTTAACATCAGGTGGAGTAGAGTCATTTGCCCTCCCGGCAATAAAAAAAAAAAAAAAAAAAAGCCGCTGTGTAAGATCACACTTAGCGATGTTTCGAAAATCGTGTGCTTCGAATATAATAAGGAGTGGCTTTTAAAAATTGCAGCGCAATATCTATAATAAAATATAACCACTAAGAATCATCTTTACTTAGAATTAGAAGACCATATTATCGATTTTCTGCTTAAATAAAAAAATATAACTTGAAACAACCCTAAAATTCTCAAATGTACAGAGCAAACGTTTGATAAATTTCCATTTGCCGTTGTATTTGCTAAATTTATTACGGTCGATTGTTGATAATTTCTTTTATTAAATATGCTTTGGTATTTCAACCCAGATATCTCACTTAATCGCCAATTTCTATTAAGATTTATTCATTTATATCCAAGCGCATTACAGCGCTTTATTTATATAAATACCATATATAAATACGTGACCTTTGACCATGGTACAAGCATGTTATTGCTGTATACATCAAGTTAGACAGTTTACACACACATAGACACATTACTAATTAAAATTAATATCAATCTTTTCAACAGGAGATAAATGTATTTCAGAGAATCTTATTTCCTTTTAATTACACGAACAACCGAGCATTAGACTAAAAAATTTACATATCTTAGAAATATAGTTATCAACCCACTACCAAGTTCCAAGAAAATTATAGGAGATAAATACTTCGAATTATGTACATTTCTTCTATAAAATTGAGACCATAAACACAAATCCGAAGCGTGCTGAATTATTCATGGACAATTCATCTTCTTTAGTTACAGCTGACTTACCGTCTAGTGGGCTATTCACTTATCTATTTGCCTTGACTAAAGACACGCCTATGAAAACAGTTTTCCCAATAGACTCTTTTATTCAATTTATATGTCTTTTATCACTGACTATGAATATTTAACATGACTTTTCTCTCCAGTGAATCAATAAACTAATATGGGGAGACGCTACCCATATTTATGAGGTACCTCCGGGGTCTAAAAGCAATTTATTACGTCAATTATATTTGATATAGATACGTTTTACGCATATTGAAACAATGAAATTCATGTCAACCATATTTTTAGTTTGTTTTTTTTTATTTATATATTTCTACAGGCTTCACAATGGTAAAACTTTAGGGCTTTATCATTTGATATTTTGAAATAATGAAATATGTACAATAATATATTTTTATTCGGTATCGAGCAAAGTGATCTTATGATTACTGTATTTTGCTAAGAGGTAGGAACTTGCGCAAGCCCATTTCGGCTGGTACCACCCACTCATCAGATAAGTATCGTCGTTTAGAAAAACTATGAAATCTGGATCAGAATTTAACATTGCGTTTTAGAAAAAAGTTATCGAACTTGTTGGTGGATACACATATCACAGAATTTGATCTGTCATACGCAGACTCCCTCAAGATGTTATTGTTCAGGTTTGAGCACGTGATTATTTATAAGCAAAAATGAAGCACATGAAACGTAGCCAGACTCGAATATGCAATCTTGATATCACATTAAGTAATTAAAGGTTTACTTTGCTACATAAATAACCAAAGTGCACTTACTCCCAAGAATGGAGCGTAATTCCATATTTATATATATGATAGTATTAAGCAACATTTCAAGTAATTGAAAATGTGTTACGAAATTTTGTGTACGAAGACATATATATGTATATTTCAGCGACCACAAGCTGACAAGGCTTATGAGTGCCAAGAATAAAAATAAATATTAATATTTTGTTGTTATACAGTATATATATATATATATATACATATTTTTCTGATCAATTTTGGCCACGGCGGCCAGTCTCAAGAGGGGTTATCCTACGTGCAGGACATATTATAATGCACAAGTGTGTGCGCAAGCACAGTAGCACTCTCTGTGCTCCTAATTCCTAGTTAACAAAAACACATATAATGTGTTCGAAATCCTATTTGATGTCGTTCAATTTCCTCTGCATTTTACAGTTTTAAAATTTAAAAACGACGCGCACTTTAATATATGCGCGCGAATATGGTTATATTCGTAAGTCAAGTTAAACGAAAATTTTCTACACCTACCCCGTAAATTCTAATACATTTGTCAGGAGCAGTTTTCTATTCATTTGGGACCGAAGTAATCTTAATCATATTATATGTAACATTTTTCTAATACTGTGTGTGTTCATTTTATTTTGTATTTGCCTCACATGAAATCCTACAAATAATTACAAAACCAACTAAAAAAGATTTTTTAAATAATAATTTTAAAAAATTACAATAATTGAGATATATTATTATTTACTTATTGAATTTTTAAACAAACAGTCTAGTGCGTTATAGTCTGCAAATCCTGAGGTCTTAAGTTTGTATCATGTGTCGAACCAATAAACAATCTAGGTTTTACTTTAAACTTTTTTCAGCAATATATCAAGGTTGTTATATTGACAGTATTTAACTGTTGTACCTCAAAAAGACGTAAAAATAATAATATATAACAAAATATGATTAAACAACACAATACAATAAATACAATTGTGAAATTTTAAGAACAACAATGAATATATTATTAAAAATAATATTGAAATAATATTATTTTTAATAATATAATTATTGTTGTTTATTGTTTTATTTCATTGCTTATTACAAAAAAATAGGCTTTTAAATATTTCATAATTTTTAAAGCTGCACTATTAATTTAAATTAACGAAGCAAACGTAGAAGGTTATTCAGCCAACATTAATAAAGTTCTTACATTCCATAATAGATAGTTGGAATGGGTTTCCGTAAACTCATATATAATTTGGATAATATCGATTGAACCGCTACCTTTTAAATTCATGTGATGTTTCGGCTCTCCTAAAGTATTTGAAATTTTACCGAAAATATCTCGGCGAATGGAATTCGAGACCTGAATTACTTGAATGTTCGGAAAGGTCAGAGTTAACAAAGGTCATCAGGTTGAAAATAGCTTTAATATGATATTGGTCATGCTACAGGTGCAATTTATAAATATCACAGCGCTTTTGTTTATTTATACATAAAATATATTTGTACAGATAAAAAAAATGTGTAATATTTTTTTTTTATATATTTGAATGTAGAATGGAGCTGTGTATGAGAATAAGTAAATTCAAAAACGTTAATCACACTTAAGACGTTTTCTATGTAGTTGTAAACTGATTGGTTTACTTTTAAGCTTTGGGTCAGACAGTGGACGGGCGGTACGACTTCGGTGCGTTGTGTCGCACAGAAGACAGGACGAGGTTCATTGAGCGCCGTGTCAAGCCTTGCCGGCTATCTGACCATACAATTATTAGTCATTTGTTATTTTTGATTTCACATAACGTCCTTAGTTAATGAGATGAACTTGGTAATGTTCTACGTGTTATGACAGGCTGTAAATTCAAATGTAACCTAGAAAAAAAGGAGCCATCTAGCGCATTAAGATTTTATTCATATCAAAGAGGTCGTATTTGAAATTAACGCATACAGCCATATAAATAATTAATATAGAAAATATAGTTCATATTATAGTATTTTAACAAAATAAACTTTGACCAAACTAAATGATTACTAAGAAAATATTTAATTCTACGTTTAAACTATGTAGTTTTTCAAAAGTTTTCCATTAAAAAAATCGTAATTCCATTTTCTCGGTGAATTTACACAACTTTCATTTTATTTTTTCTATGTACAATGCAAATTTTAAAATCGACTTCGATACTGATTTTTTTTTGTAAGATCCGCTTTTCTCCCTATGATTAATTCTTGTACTGCAAAACGTCAGCTGCCTTATTCAAACTTTGTAGACTTTGACTGCTTCGTTAGATTACTGACTTAATTAGAAGCTGCACTGGCATTAAAATTATCATTTTTAAATGTACAATTAAGAAAATATCAAATCTCATTAGTTAAATCTATTCCAAAATTGAAATGCGAAATAAAAAAATTAGATAAAGAATCTTCACAAATTGAATATCAACGCTGACGGAACTTCCTTCTCTTGGGATGCATCTGAATGAGTTTTAATGATGCTTTCAACGGTATTCAACTTTCTAATTAAAACCTAAATGAATTAAGGCCTATTTTCTCTAATTAAATACGACGTGAACTTCTATTCTATGAGTCATTATTCAAAAGTACCGACTCGAGTTATATGGCTCAGGCTTAGTATTTACTCCAGTTGGGTCACCGTAAATCTTGAAAAAATATCAGCAATTTAAACTTTAGAAGGAGTCATTGATAATCTAAATTTAAAATGGTAACCAAATTCCGCCGATGCGTTAGCCGCCATCTTGAATTTAAAGCGGAATTGTTTTTTCTCAATATCTCAGCCATTTTCAATTTTACAACAAAAAGTTATAGGACTTATTTTGTAGTAAATTTAATTTTGTACAACTAATACTTATAATTTATATCACTAGATCGATATTTTTATTTGTTTGTACATTAATAATTTAAAAACATTGGTAATTAAATAATATATAATGTATCCTATATACATCAGTCAGAGAATCAAATCGTCCACTACAAGTCTACAAACCTTATCTTAAGCGATAAGGACACAATTTTGTCACACTCAAGGCCCACTTAATTACACTGAGTAACATTTCAAACGGGAACACAATAATACATTTCCTGGCAGAGCTTTGATAATCCTACTGGTTGATAAACACTAAATGAAAATACCAGTTTTGAAGAGGCATTTAATATATTATAAGTTTTAAAACATGGTATTTATACGATTTCATGGCGATAAGTTTGTTTGCTTTGATAAAGAAAAACTTAGTTTATTTAGTTCTCTTATACAACTTCTTGTATAGAAAATAGTATACGAACTTATTGCATTTGTAGGTTCTGCGTCATAAGATGATGTTGAGATATATCATGAAATATATATATATGATTTTTCATGGTTAAATCGAAAAGTTAAAAAACATTATAAATTTAAGGATTGTGTTTGATCAAAAGCACAAAAAAAAAATTCTCGATAGAAAAAAAAACACAAATTTCAACGAATCTTTTAATTATTTCAATTTTTAATAATAATGTTTAGTAAAATATGTGAAACACCAATTTGGGTGCCAGTTATCAAAAATAACAAATACATAATATTTAAAAAGTAACAGACAGTTCATGCAAAGCAAAATAAATTTCCTGATATACTCAGATAACAAATCGTACGCAGAATTAGAAATAGATAAATTACAAAAAAAATAGTAGAATTAATAGTGCAATGTTCCCAAAAAGGAGTACAATTTGCTTTATTGTCAGTGCAAAAGTTACATTGTCAAAGACATTTTCAGATGTGAATGTGAGTTCAACCCTATTTGCAACCGGCCGCCGAGTGCAACCGTGTTCTAAATTTAAAATATAAATCAAAAATATATGAAGCAACACAATTGCTTATTAAATACCTACAATTCATCATATACGCGTGCTTAACGCACACACTATCATAATATTTATGCTTTACGAGGTATTTGCAAGGCGAAGTGAGCCAGAAATAGATAATGGTCTACATATTTAATACATCAGGCAGCTATTCTATTAAATTCCATTGTTTATGGCGTTATTCTTGGCTAATGTCGATGGGTGTATCCTTAGCGATTCGGTGAAGCGTTAGCAGAATAACAGTAAATTTAGGAAAATGTTTTGCATCTATTTATTAAACCTTATCACTCTCAGTGGTACACTAATGAACACATATTCAGGTTTTTAATTGTAATTGGTACGGGTTTTTTGAATATATTTTAAATCCAGTTTTAAAATAAATAAGTTAATAAATATAACTGCAAAATAATACAAATAATTCCAAATCTATGTTTTATTATATAAATATGAAAAATATAAAACATTAACTATCCCACCCGTTCTCCAAGGAACAAGAAATTTACATTCATATATGACACACTCGTGCAATATGCATTAAACTTGCAACTATGAAGATAATATGTATGTTACAAAATAATAAGACTGCTTTAAACTTGAAAAATTTCCTTATATAAATTACTATCTAATACACAACTTTCAATTTGAACTGAAATATTAAAGGACGTTTAGGAGTTTATTTATTTATTTATTTAAGATTCACCAGTGGTAAATACATCAACACGTACAAAGGTATACAATTTTAATACAACTTAAAACTAAATGCATTACCTATTAAGGTGAAAACCACTTGCAAAGATAAAGTTGGAGATGACAAACTTACAAATAATTAATTGTTAGTAAATCAAGGTTAAAAATGACAAGAATTAACAATAATAGTAAGATAATAAAATACAAATATAAACAAAATAAATTAGTTAGCTGACAATTCTGACAATATTTTTTTGTGAAACTTGTTTGATGAGTCTCCAAAAGGGTCTAAAACAGCACTGTGCTCATTCAAAATTTTACATAAGCGAGATACAGGTGAATTGCTTCCTAAAACAGTTTTGCGGAAAGGTCTTACTAATGGTGTTATTGGTTTACGTGGAAATCCAATGGGAACATTCAATTTAATTTTTGATATCAAAAACGAGTTATCATAGTTGTTGTTAAGTGTTTTATAAAGAAATTTTAAATCCAACAAATCCCTCCGATCACTTAGTGAAAGAATTTTGAAAAATTCCAATCTTTTTTTGTAAGAAGGTAGTATTTTCCCTTTACCTAACGAGAAAGTAAGATGATAAAGAAAACGTTTCTGTATCCTCTCAAGTCTTAAGAGTTAAAAGAACTGCCCCTGAAGTATCTTACAAGAAGTAATTTGCTAACTGAGAACGAATGGATTATAGATCGATGTAAACACCCCTAATATACCGTTTCCCTAACAAAATAAGAATAATAAAAAATATGATATGGCAATAAAAAAAACTGCTCATATAAAAAAAAAATATTGCACGAATTGAGAACCTCCGTATTTATTTAACTCTAGCGAAACAATAATGCGTTACGTTTCTGTTGAGACAACAATAAACGCAATATGTCAACATACACAAATTAATAAAATCCTTAAAAAATACGTGTATATCTTAAATCACCTCTCAATATAGTTTTAAATAATAAACATTTCTGACGTTTATTTGATTGTATTCAAATTTGTTGAAATTTATAGAATGCAAAAACAATAAGCCAGATTCCAGACGAGACAAATATTTTCAATATTATTTTTCCGTTACGCGAAATATTTTAGCGACCTTCAAAAAAAAGGGAGATATTTAATTCTTTTTTAATCAATATCCTATATACAGTGAGAATGGTTCCATTTGAATTCCACGAGAAAACTCTTGTTGCGTTTAATTATCCTCTCGTTATCCTCACTGATAGATATCCAATCGAATTCTTATTTATTGAGAAGGCGTTGTCTTATTTAAAAAATAATTGCTTTCTAAGAAGTTAAATAAAAAACGATAATTAGAGTCTTTATCGTGCACCGTAGCAATGCATGTATTGATCTGAATGGGGATTTTAATTATTTAAAGAGAATTAAGTTTTACATCAAGGTCATCAGTTTCAAGAAAAGTAAAAATCTCCAGCCTTTTAGACTTATCTTAATTTGTAAGCATTTATTTTAATGAAACATTTACATTAAGATATATCCAACATCCAACAGACAGCTGTAGCGCTGTGTTAATTACTTGGTGAAATAATGAGTAAGCCCGCCGTATTCAAATCTTAAAGGCAAAGCCTTAAGAAAATGTTACCGGCTTAGCCGTTTCAAAAATAATTTCTACTGAAAATTGTTTCAACAGGAATATTTAGGCTTTCAGTATTTTCCATGGCACGGTAATGTAAGCACTGCTTCCAAATTGCTATTCAGTAATTTCTTGAGAACTAAATCTATACTGACGCGACGTGGGTTTTCGAACCCAGGACTTTGGCAGTTCATAATATACAGTTTACTTAATTAATTTTTTATATACTATATGTTTTTTTTAATAAATAAGCTAGCGCTTGACTGTTATCACACCTGATGGAAAGTGATGATACAGGCTAAGATGGAGCGTGCTTGCCTAGAAGATGCCTATTTACTCTAGATTTGAAGGTACCTATTACATATTATATTGTGGGTGGTGGGAAACACATAGGTCGGGAGGGAATTCCAGATCTTTGCGGTGCGTATCAGAAACGAGGAAGCAAATCGGCAATACGGGTGCAGATCTTTACGATGCCTCGCAGTTTTATGGTGAATCCACCTTAACCTATCACACAGCACACCCAATAACTTTCTAAGGATACAACTCGAGATTTCGAACCATAGACGGGCTGGTTGGCGTGGTTGGTAGATACTTGCCTTTCACGTCGAAGGTTCTGTTTTAGATTCTCACCCAGGACAGACATTTGTGTCTGTTTGTCCTGAGTCTTCGTGGATTATTATTTATTTGTAATCAACAGCGTTACAGAAATGGTTGTTCGGTTATTACTCATTACTAAAGTAAAGCCACATAGGATTACAATTTTATAATACGAAGCTTAAGAAAAAAATAAAAGTAAAGACGTAGTATAAGTATTTATATTTACAGTAAAAAAAAAAACATTTTTGCTTAATATTAATGCGAGAAAATCGAGAAAGAGTATGTATGTATATTATAGGTAGACATTTTCCTTTCACGCCCAAGGTTGTGGGTCTGATTCCCGCCCAGGACAGACATTTGTGTGCATGAACATGTCTGTTTGTCCTGAGTCTGGGTGTAATTATCTATATAAGTATGCTTTCACAAAAGAAATGTAGTATATGTAATATCAATAGTCTGGTTTCCATCTTGCGTTGAGTATTGCTCGCACCTTTGGGATGGCTCCGCTAAGTACCTACTTGAGGCCTTGGACCGGTTGCAGCGACGTGCGGTCCGCATTATTGGCGACGTAAAGGTCACTAACACCCTCGAGCCTTTACAATTGCGTCGAGAGATAGCAGCGCTGAGCGCTTTCTATCGACTGTATCACGGCGAGTGTTCCGAGGAATTATTCTCCCTTATTCCTACTTCCCCCTTCCTTCACAAGTCTACGCGTGCTGGCTCTAGATGTCACCGACTAACAGTGACATCAATTCCATCGCGCACAAAGAAATTTGGCAACTCCTTTCTTTGTCGCACTTCAAAAAAATGGAATTCCTTACCAGCTCACGTATTCCCCTCCTCTTACGACCCGGGTTCCTTCAAACGAGGCGTGAAGAGGCATCTTGCGGGCCGGCAAGGCGAGGGCGGCTAGTGCAGAACGTTCTTCCTGACTGTATTGGCCGTCCTCGCGTTTGGACTCTACTACCACTTAACATCAGGTGGAGTAGAGTCATTTGCCCTCCAGGCAAATATAAAAAAAAAAAAAAAAAAAAAAGTACAAGCTCTGCTTAGTTTTGGATCAGGTGACCGTGTGTGAATAATGTCCCAGGATATAATTATAGACTTCAGAAGTTTTTATACAGTTTAGTTATTTCTATCACACAGCTCAAGTGTTGATTAGCGAATTTACACATCGTTATATTGAGAATTACGTAGTATACTTACCTTTATTGACAGGCGCGTTCTAATATTACGATCTTATGAGTGATAAAATACCGCACGTATGTAGTTGTTTCACCCACTCGTAAAATATTCTACCGCCAAACACTCATTATTGTCGTGTTCTGGTTTGAAGGCCGAGTGATCCAGTGTAACTACAGGCACAAGGGATATTACATCTTAGTTCCCATAGTTTGTAGCGCATTACTAATGTTAGGATGGTTGATATTTTTTATAATGCTGTTTGCAGTGGTGAACGCTTACCATCAATGTGCGGGTTAAGTAATTAAAGCGAGAAAGCTTAGCAAACAAACATATATTACCACAGTATAAAAAATACAGTCACTCCAAATACCTATTCGCTTAGTAGATCACAGAAGCACAGGAAGGTTTTAGTGGGTAAGAATCCCATATAACCCGGTTCTGTTTCTTATTATCTTTTATTCCAAATTCCAATATTATCACTTATTCCAAAGTCCAATTTGCAGTGAGATACGAATATTTGCACCATTTGTTATGTTTGTTTGCTTCAACATTTTCTGCAGCAATTCCAGTCTATCATTATTTCCCAAAGTCGGCGCAATATGAGAACGCACGGCCTCCCTTCATAGGGCCTGTCTCCATTCCGTAGATTCTCGCAATTATAATAGAAACCCGGAAATATTAGTTCTGTGTAATAATAATAGTCTAAGAAACGTATTTTATATTTTATGTAGTCAGTCATTAAAGTTGTTGTCCAAGTAAATTTCTATTTATTAAACAGGTTCTCCGAATATGTGTGCGAAGCTCGTATATATGTATATGTAGGTATAGATTTAGCTTACATTCGTCTTAAGTTTTTCTTATAAATATTTCGTTATATATGAACACATTATTTTCTAACGTAAATAATGTCTTTATATACTATTAAAGTAAAGTAAATATTCTTCGAACATTGGAACTCTTCTGTAGGGCTATTCTGTAAGAACAAACTCGAAACACACCGCAGAACACAGTGAATTATCAGAAATTGATATGCGACCTTGAACATAATAATTATAACTACACGCATTAAAATTGTATATCAGCATAAGTCGGATGTCAATATCTCACGAGTGTATTATTGTGTACTGCTTCCTAAAAATTTATTCGGATTATGTTTGTACACTCAAAACAATATTTTCATCTTATATTCTACCTTCTAAGAATCTCATAAAATCTAAGAACTCATAACGTAGTCCACTGCCTGATTTTCAGCTCCCATGATTTCTTTCAAACATTTTAATAGTATTAAATGAAATGTTTTTATGACTTGAGACGTGTAGCACGTGGAAATGCATCGTAATATATAAAGCTACATAGCTTGTGTGTTTGTGTGTTGCCGGTGGGAAATAATTCAGAGATTTTGTACTGAATAAAAATAAATGCCTGTACGTAGCATGTCCTTGCACTAATGTTAAATAACAACTTTAGTTAGACGCTTTAATAACACGCTATGTATTACTATTATTATTTATAAAATTTGAAAATATATATATACTCACTCCCCCTTAAAACCAGAAGACATCAAACCAAAACCTAAGGTTAAAACCAACCAATTACATTAGCGACGATTATTTTAAAATACTTCTGACGATCGCCATGAACTTTATAATCTTATAATTTACATATGTTTCCAGTTTTTCTTATACAGTCTACTTTTGTGACTGTTTCTTTTGATTGACGTTCAGATTTATTATAATTACATAAAACTCGATAAGGTATTGGCTCCTCATATTTAAAAGGCAATCCCTTTGCCTGGGCAAACTCTGAAATAAAAAAATACAATTTATAGTTTCGGTAAACAAGATACCTATTTCTCAACGGACTCAGGAGCGCTGAAAGTTTTTATTTTTTTTTTACAAAATTATACTTTAACAATCTAATTTATCACTTGAGTCAGCTAGCGTAGAGCTTAGTCGTCACTAAAAAAAATCTGTACACGAAAAACTATTTTATTCATATTAATATATATCGTTACAAACAACGATCTTAAATCAATTTCCTCTTATTTTTTGGTAATTTTTCTTAAACGTGAACTCTCTAAATGTAAAAATATACCACACTTAATGGTTTGGCTTTATGCAAGCACATCTGAGTATGTCCCTTATCATATATTCTACCACCAAGCAAAGATACTTTGTTGCGTTGGGTTTGAAAGGTTCAGTGGAATTACAGGCACAAGAATACATAACATCTTACGTATCAATGTGGTAACGCATTGGCGATGATAGGCTACATGGTCCACTTGCCAGTCTAATACAATTTAAAAAAAACTTCAAAATTAGTAATATGACTGAGCACAAAATAATAAGCGAGAGTACAAAATAATACATTTTATTCTTAACACCTTTATAATCGAAAATACACTATCACAAATATTGCAAAATAAATATTATATTTGCGGGTAGTTTTGTTGCATCGAAAAAACTTTGGTTCGAATGACGCTAATGAAAATACACTGTTAAAGCAGTCGTTAAGTGTTTGTGGTATCTTAAAAATCAATGTTATTCACATGCCCAATTGTATATCACCTGATCTCGTGTCGGAAAACCAACAACATCATTTATTGACGCGCCGGAAAAAAACTAACAATGTATGTACCAAAAAGCAATACAATGAACACTATTTTTTATTATTCATTTCAGTTCGATTCGAATATTCATAGCTAAGACAGGACGACGTATGTCAGGTCAGCTAGTACATAAATATTTTCATCTATCTAAATCTGTTAACCTATAATGAAAAATAATAGAAAGCAATCATTGTAAGCTATTCACCGGTTAGTACGTCTGAGTATAATTACATTTCTAGAAAATTCCAATTTTGATATATTGTAATTTACATATTTTTATACAGTTAGCTACCTTTTTTAATTGGTCTTAATTTATTCTTATAACATGAACAAATTACGACATCTGACTCATATCTGTTAAGTTTTCTCAAATTGCTTGAACTGGCTTCTATTTTTGAATAGCGTTCTTTGCCTTTTTGGAGCAAAATATGAAACGTATCATTATTTCACTAATAAGAAGACGTCAAGACTTAAATAAGCACAATTAAGAAAAGGTAAAGGAAAATCATGAAAAAAAAAACGACTTGCTTTTCTAAACACTCTTAATTTAGTAAAGACTCGGCTGGAATAATTAATTTCTTATTCATCCTTGTTTTTAACGAGCTCCAAGTAACTGTTCGTCATTTTTTTTAGCTTTTTGAAATTCATCTTTTTTTTTAATAAAAGTCTACAGTGTACAGTTAGACGCAAATAAGATGGGTGAGATAAGAAGAGTCCGGTGACCTCATAAACTGGCATTTAAGTCACCACTGAAATCAAACGACATAATTTGGATTGAATCACTAATAATAATAAATATATATTTTTGTATGATTAGTTCAAAACAATTTTATTTTAGCTATTGGCAGGAATAGTATTTATTTATAAAGAAAACCATATAATATACATTATGTTGACTTGGAATTATTGTGTTCCGGCTTAAAAGGTGAGTGAGTTCCCAAGGTTGATGGAGCATTGGCGATGTAAGGAATTAGCAGGCCGGAGTCTGGAAGCTTGAAGTGTGTACACTCCCGTGCCTCGGAAAGCATGTAAAGCCTTTGGTCTTCAACCTGAACTCTCTCCGGCCGTGTCGGATTGCTGTCCCATCGAATTATGAAAGCTAGGGAATAGAGAGTGCCTATGTGTACACACACACTAGTGCACTATAATATCTCCTGCGCAGTTGGATATAATTCACTGCACAGTTGTTGGCCACCGTGGCTAAAGGCGGTCTGAAGGACATTATTATAAAAAAAAAACAACAATACCATATAGTTATATGAAGCTTATTACAACAATTCGACTGCATTCATATTTATTTGTGATAAAAAATATTTGATGTTATTTTATTAGGCAGGACGCAATAGTAAAACTGTTTAAAATTTAATTCTGATTGATTATATTTTTTAAGCTTTATTTTATTTTATTTCTTTGGAACAATGTACACATTAACTTGTTTGATTTCTTTAATCTTTTTATTGTATGCAGAAAAAAAACAATGCTATATTTGAAATGGTAAGTATTATAATTAGTTAAGTAAGGGTCTTACAGTTTTTAATTTATAAGTCCGCTTTAAATACATTATTCGTGTACAAAGACGGACTTAACCCAAAAAGGGATCTGGGGGATTCCAGTTAACATTAGAGACCTGGGTGAAATTAGTAGTCTCTAAGCTTCGTGCAAATTTGAAGACAATTGTCTGCGTCGTTGGTCTTGTGACAGTTTTCTATTATATTTACTTTTTTCAATTACGCCTATATAAAAAAAAATTACGTGAGACTCATCGATTACAAAGAATAATAATAATTAATAGACTTGTGCAAAAATCTTATTGCTTCCAGCAATCTCTTCCAGACAGTCTTTGATAAGAGGATTATCAAATCGATAAAAATCATGTTCAATTAAATAAGAACTTTATTATATAATTATTATAGCTTATAATATATACTCATACATAAAAAAACACTTATAACATTAATTAACTTATAAAATTAAAACAATATTTTTTGTACCTATGTTCCTTGTAAGATGAACCATCTAAGCCCCAGGCAAAGAAATCCTATGTGTTATTTGTTGTATTTTCCCAATTTACACTATATCAATAAATAATATATATAATCTACTGGTGGTAGAGCTTTGTGCAAGCTCGTCTGGGTAGGTACCACCAACTCATCAGATATTCTACCGCAAAACAGCCGTACTTGGTATTGTTGTGTTCCGGTTTGAAGGGTGAGTGAGCCAGTGTAATTACAGGTACAAGGGACATAAGATCGTAGTTCCCAAGGCTGGTGGCGCATTGGCGATTTAAGCGATGGGCAACATTTCTTACAATGCCAATGTCTAAGGGCGTTGGTGACCACTTACCATCAGGCGGCCCACATGCTCGTCCGCCTTCCTATTCTATAAAAAAAAAAATAGATTGTATTCAACTTCCCTTAACGGCATGGCATAGTCCAGTAGTTAGATGATCGCAGGCTGTTACTATTGAATTTATTAGCAAACAAATGACACTTACATAAAAAATAAACGCTTGTCATAAAATCATAAGTACTATTTTAAATAAAACGTAACACTAACGTTAATTCATTTACGAACTAATACGTGTGTAATCCGTGTATCGTATTACCCTTAAATGCCTAGCATTAAGATAAATATCTACCCACAAATTCAATTTAAATTACACAATGGCAATGATTCCTTTCAGCCTCCAGACGCCACGTAATAAATTTTCCTCTTTTTCTTTTCAGATGTGAAAGTGATCTCTTTTGTGGGATCACACGATATTACCTATGAAGCGTAAATTATGTGCGACCCCAACATTTACCTGTGACGACGATATGGAGCAATTGAATGTGGTAAGTGAAATATCACATACATTTATTATATTATCTATATATAAATAGGCAAAGGTAAAACCATTGGGCACGTTTTTTCTCTGTTTGTCGTTTGATTTGCTTTGTATTTAGTAACTATTGACGAAGATTAATGTTATCAATAAAAAAAATGGAAATAAGAAAGGAAGAAAAAAAATCTAAACATGAAATGAATATGTATTTTCCTCAAATTTTCAACTATAGTTTTACTAGAACATCGATGACTTGAAAATTACTACTTAATATAATAAATTGAGGTAAATGCTTTACGGACATAAAAATAATTATTATTATTGATCTTTTGTTTTACACTGATGTGTACCAATTTTCTTACTCGTATCTGATCTGTATGTATGTAGCTTCATTATTTCCATTACCAAATCATGGCCTCATTACCAAAACAACTTTAATCTAAATAATAAAAGAAACATCAAAGGCACGGACAAACACAAGGCACAGACACAAAAGGACTTTTGAAAACCTTATTTGAGAAAAAAAAACATTCCCTACCAAAATCTCGTCGACCTGCTGCTTTGTACTATGTAATTGCAATGATATTCTTGTCCTGCTCACCACAACAGAACATTGTAACTTCGTTGGTCCTATATCAACAAAAACTATTTTCCTTTCGTTGTCCTGAAAATATCTCATTTTAAAAGAAACTATTATTGGTCACATATAAGTTATATGTTACGTTATTTGTAAGACCCTTATATTTAATAAGTCAATTTCAGAATGTGACAGTATAGGAAAAAATATGACGCAGTTTTGTTCAATAAAAGAATTGACTTGAATGTTTCTTATACCAATTTGTTAATACTAAATATTAAAATATATATAGCTATTTATTACTTTTAAAGATTGCTAAATTATAAATGAAAATGCGCCTCTGATAGTAAAAACATTATTTATTAACTACTTTAGGTACAGTTAAGCAATATGTAATTGATTACTATTTTAAAGTAGAAAACAGTTACTCGATCTCATCTTTGCTTTGATTTTCTGAAAATTCCTCATTAATAGATTCCTCTGCAACTGAATAAGTGTATAATTTAGGTTCTGTTCCTTCTTCCTGTAATCTATCTTTATGCATTTTAATAAAATTTTCATGAGCGTTCAACGCTTGTCTTCGCTCTCTTCCTTCCAACAAAGTATTATCCCAAGAAAAATCAATTTTGAACGGTTGGTCACGAACTGTTTTACTAGCTGAGTTTTTTAATTCTTCGTATTCGTCTAAGTAAGATCGCTTAAGACTTTGCTTATCAAGTGAGAGATAACTTTTTTTAACTTTCTCTTCCTTTTTAATTGCTTCTGGAAAGAGTATTGCTACAGTATCGTTAAAAATCGTTTTCTGATTTTTCATAATCTCAAGCATTCTTCTTTCTTTTTCAAGGCGCTGTGCTTCGAGTTCTCTCAATGGTTTTTCATGTTCAATTAGTTCAGCTCTATTAATTCTTTTCTTAACAGCAATAGTTTTTTCTATAAGCTTCTGTATTATTTTCTTCCATCTTTCTTCCGGACCAACAACTTTCAGTTTCTGTTGTCTCCTGGCTTCAGCTTCTTCTTCAAGCTTCTTTTCTTCTTCTTCTCTTAACTTACGTTTTTCTTCTTCTTTAAGAGCTAATAGCTCCCCTTCTTTTCTTTTCATTTCAAGTAAAATTTCGGGGTTATTTTTCATCCAGTCGGCTTGCCATACAATGAAGGTTTGCATTACTCTAAGTTCTCTTATAAGCATACTTTCCATGCGTCCTATATAAGCTGGATTTTCAATCATGAAAATTGGAGGATATAAAAACATTCTAAAGGAACCATTTACATCGCTTACTCCTAAAATGTTTTTAGTTAACGGAAGTGTATGTAAGCTTACACTAGTAAGCATATTACCGGACAATGTTTGAATCGCTATCGGCTGATCGCTTCTAAGAAGCAAATCCCATGTTTCTAAATCTCCTTCAGAAGTAGTTATAAATAGTAAACTTGGTTTATATAGTGACCAAGTTCCATCGGTCAAACGATAAGGTCGCTTCTTCCAGATTAGTGGTCGATCCTTTAATTTATCAGACCATATTGCAAATATTTTACCACCTACAGTTAATGTGATTTGAGTGATGAAGGGATTTTTTTGGGATTGAGTTATAATACCATCATGAATGTAGCATTTAAATTTTATATCGCAATACTCTGAGTTTACTACTTCGCCGGTATTAAATTCATGTCCTTCCCATGTAATTCGGGCTAATCCACCATGCTGGGAACCGCAATAAAGAATAGTGTTCAATTCAGATTCACTTTGAGTTATTATGTCACACTCAAAGTATTTTCTCCCCGTCCCCGTATTTCTAGGAACATATGTATACTTAATTACAGGTAAATTCATCCCAAAACTTTGAAGGGGTAAAGTTTGTGGGTTTCCCGCTTCACCCAATAAAAGTTTATAACACGGCTGCAAATTACGGTCTAACACTTTATAAGGTGAAACGTCAACTAACAATCCTGATGGTCTTTTCAGTATTCTTTTAGATTTCTTAACTTTTTTAGCCTCAAAAAGCGTTACGTTTTCGACTGATAAATTCCAAATCAGAATTGTACCATCTTCTGACCCTGTGAAAAACATGATAGATTTTTTAGCACCAGTTAATACCGACGTTATACCGGTTGCAGTGACGCTGAAATTAGGAGAAAGCCAGTTAATAGCGGTTACAGGGCCATAATGACTTGTCATTAAATTACTTAAAGCAGTTGATTGCACAACAGCGTTATCCTGAACATTCTTCATCCATCCCATGTGTGCATTCATAGCAATTTTATATTTTTCTCTTGTTTCACTTAAGACTTCTATTTTTTCGACATTTTCTAACTTATTTGTTATATCCCACACAACAATTTGTCCATTAATACATCCGCCGACTAATATATTCTCATCAAAAGGACAAAACGACAGCACTAAAACTTCCCTTGGTGATTCCAAGTATAATTTTGGCAATAAACTATCAATATGACTCCATATCAAAACAGGATTTAGTCCATATACGGCTCTTTGTATTGGATCGGGGCGAATACCTACGCTTTTCATTACTGATGGTGAATCATCAGAATATGATATGGCTACTATTCCAGACCACATGGGATGAAAGACAGCGGATGATATATACTTATCTTTTGCTCTCACGTCAGTAAAACAAACATACTCTTCAAATGTCATCGAATCATAAACGTCCACTGTTTTTTCTGCTATTAAATTAGGATAGTCGTTGCAATAAATATCCATTACAGTATTCAGTTCCACAATAGCGTCCATTTCGATATTCTTTTCACGCATAAAGTTATTAACTTTTTTTAGATATGAAGGCCGACGCATATTTTTTAAGGCGTTTTTGAAAGTTTGTAAACCAACTTCATCAGGAGTTGCCGTTACCTTATCATCCTCTTCATCAGAACTGTTTTCTTCTTTTATATTTTTTTCTTTTGGATTATTTTGACCCACATCTCCGCCAGCATCGACATCGTCGACCCCACCCATAGCGTCAGCAATTGATTGAGTCCACATATTTTGTGGGTAGCGCAGTTCAGTTTGTGCATAATTATGAATTGTAAATGGACTCGCTTGAGAAGCACAGTCAACTCTACGTCGAAAAACATTATTAAACTTTTGCCTATAAGGAGTCAATTCTATATACCCATCTCGAATGGAACTTGTGTCTCTTACCCTAAACCTATCGGGTTCGTACTGTTTTGGAAACTTTGTTTTAATTTCTATTTCCAACAATGGCCTTGTATTAATGGGTTGTAATTCCTTTAACTCGTTTTCACTACCAAGACTTTTCCAAGGTCTAGGTTTCTTCTGAACGGCTTTCTCTAATTTTTTCTCTTGTCTCTTTATATACCTATCAGACTGTTGCTTACAGTGATCTCTTGCTTCAGTTGTACAGCATACATAAAATTCATCAACATCATTAGATTCATCTACGATGTACCCCATCAATACGACGTCATCAGTATATTTTTGTATGTGCTCTTTCAAAGGATAAAATTCAGATAATTCACCACCTATTTCAATAGTTTCCATTATTTTAGATTTATTTACACCTTTCCAAGGATATTGAGCATTTACGTGAGTCCCTACCACCATTTCGATTTGGATTTGTGTTTCTTCACCGATTACCACTTTATATACACCGTCAACATCATATTTTGGTATGAATCTCTTTCTCCGAGGCAAAGGTTGCGTTGATGTCATTTTTTCTTGTGCTGATGTATCTGCAAATATTTATAAATATATATGTTTTTTTAATAAACAGCACTACTAATGACGTCGACGTTATACTTGATGTATAAATGTCGACATGACATTGCCTTTTTAATTTTATCATATTTGAAGGATAAGGTCTTAGTTACTAACGGCCTTACTTAAGACTCTTACATACTCATTAAACGTTGTTTAGTAGTTGTAGCGAGTATGGGGTTGAACTAAGGTTTTCTCTTTCTGTAACAATTGGTTTTACATTTGATAGAAGAAGACACATTATTGTTTAACTAAGCACTCCTAGACGTAGTAAACCATTAATAAATAAACCAGTTTGTATTTGTTAGTACGAGTATATAACAATTTGCCTACTAATAAAACTGCTTATTGTTATGTTCACAACTTTCCTCAATATTCTAAGTTGGTTTGAGGTTCAGATTTATGTTAACAAATATTTTAGATATATAATATTTAAAAAAATGTATATTGTCGATCTATTATATGTAATAAAAGTAAAAATCTAAATTAGTTATATTTAAAAGTCACGAGTAAAACTTAGGTATTATAGAAAAGAAATTTAAATTTAAAAAGCATAAACTTTTCGCGTCATTATTGAAACTGATTTTGATGCAAAAAAGTGTACCTTAGCTCGTTATCGTAATAAATGTTATCGTTAATATATTTTTTGTACAACTAATAACCTATCTCGACTTCGCACGTACAGAATAAAAGTCTACAAAGAACATTTATATCGTAATCCCAGCATAATTGTTTCCAACATCTCCAACATTTATCGTCATGTTTCAGCCAATTTTCACAAAACTTTATTGAATTATGCAGCTAAACCTCCCTCGTGAATCATTCCACGCGTTTGTGAAAATCGTATGATAATCCGTTCTGTAGTGTTTGCGTTTATCGCGTTCACACAGACAGACAGACACTCGAGATATGGGAATTTGTTTTATAATGGCAACACCATTATAAAACAAATTCCAAACAAATTTTCGTTCAATAACATTTATGACAATAATTATCACAAAATTACATTTATATTACCGTGACATACTATGCTTTCAAAATTCATTCACAGAATTCCGTAAGTTTTTCCTGTAGAGAGAATACCATTTTAATATTACTTATTACTTCCATTATTCTCTCTCTCTGAAACGTGACATATAAGTGTTTTCCATGTTTGTGAATAAAACATGTCAAAAAGAGTCGACTTTTGCCAGCGCGGACTCTAACTTATGAAATTCAAAAGTAATGGTTTGTGCTTTTGCTGAACCATATAATAAAATATATAGCAGAGTATGCTATTTTATATAATTCTTATACATAGATAGATAAATTCTACTGTACGCAATTAGTATAAAAGCTATTTTTATAAGAGATAAAATTAATTATCACTAATAAACTATCACTAATAACGATTTCTCACATAATACTTAGGATTGGACATTTAGACTGGACATACAGAAAAGGCGTAGAAATACTTCCATAATTATAATATAATAAGATATATGTCTTGATTGACTATAAAATGAGCTGCACTACCGCCATCGATTCATTGTGATTTCGGTGGTCGTTGCGGCAAGTACGAAGTGCGTTGATTCATTGTTCGTAAAAGTGCTTTATCGTTGTAATTAGTCTTTATATGAATATATGTGATTTGAAGTGTAAATGAAGTGATAATTTATAAGAGTAAGTTATTTTTGTTTCAAGTAAGAATAAATAAATGTAATTACGTAGGGTACTCGTATATTTTTTTTATTTTTTTTCTTTATTTTCATTTTTGAACCTAAATTCAGAAGTGGGATAAAGAACTAGTTTTGTGATTGTTTGTTTAATTACATTGACAATGCCTCGCGATAGCAATGAATCGTCGCACCGTTCTCGCGGTAGTTTACGGCGTGTAATAACTCCATACGACAAACGCGATAGGTGACGTCATCGTAATCGCAGTGCTAGCTCTGATCGTAACAACCGCCGCTCGCGACGTCAGACGCGTTCACGTTCTCGCGAACGCCGAAATCACGATTCGCGCTCACCCGCATATTCTCGTTCTGTCCATAACGATAGATTGCAACTTACGCTCGATGCTATTATAAGAAAGTGGGATCTGAATTTCACTGCCGCACAATGTTCGAGATTCAGTAGAGAAATATGATGCAATTGATTGAGGCTATTCGAACACCAGTATCGTCGCCCAAGGTTTCTCTGCCGGAGTTCAACCCAGAGCAACCAGATGCTGATCCACGTGCTTGGTGTGCTACGATTGATTTCTTCGTTAATGAACGTCCTCTGGAAGGTGCATCGCTCATCATAGCTCTCAGTAAGGCACTGAAGGGCAGCGCCTCGTCGTGGCTGTCACAAATCTCCCATGAGGCATATGCAAGCCGTGTGTTGACGTCGCTGTTGACTACATGGAAGGATTTAAATCTCTACGTCATATGTGCTGGCTCATATTGCCCAGTTTGATTCGTGTCTACGAATACTAAGGGATACGCTTAGCTTCCTGAAATAGGACCGTTGGCTATGCAAATTAAACTAAAGCAGTTACGATTTACTTTACTACCCTACGAAAGTATTATTATTTAGTGAGTGCGTGTTTTGTGGTAACGTATGGAAAAGATCTGGTGAGTACGTTCCAATTTGTGTAAAAGCGAAAGACAGTGTGTCTTACTGTGTGTTGTGCGAAGTTTCTTACTAACTTCACAATTTCGCTTGTACATTGCGATAATTTCTTTATTTACGCTTTGCTTTGGATTATTAATTAAGAGAAATCTTACGCAATAATAGCTAACTATATGTCGTTTTTCTTAGTAACTTTACAATTTAGCTTGTACATTGCGATAATTTCTTCAATTATCTACCCTGCTCTGGATTAGTAATAGTTAACAGTGATCTTGTGCAATGATTACTAAGAAACTTGCCTACAAATGGTCGCATGACCGTGACTAATGTTTCAGAAATCTATTAACGCTGCCGCGAACGCGGGTAGTCATTGTGACTATTGTGGAGCATCGGGACTTTGCGGCATTGTCTTCGCCATGGCGTTCCGTGAGTGCTGTCATGAACCGCGATGCTAGTGCGACCGATCGTATAATTGATGCGATACGATCTATCGATACTACAGTAAGATCGAACCAATATTTTTATATTTCTAATTTCGATCCTAACATCATCGACATTGATTATTGGTGCGAGAAGGTAGGTCGTGCTAAAATTTAAAGTTAATGGATAATGAGTGTTTGTCTCGTATTGGTACCTAATTGTGTCCTGAAGCGTGTACTGTACTCTTCGATTGAGAGTATAAGGAAAATTTACTGGCCGTACTAGTTGGTCTTTAGCGTTGACGGTTTGTAAAGTCGCTGTTGATGGATAATTTTAATGTTGTATTAATTTAATGTGCTTCTTTTCAGCAACCAATATGGAACTCTTAGGTTGCACTATGAGTCAAGGTCAGGTACGGCCGAGCGCGGATATACGTGTTCAGACGGCCAGTCTGCTCACCACTGGTGCTGTGGGCTGACCAGTCGGTAGTTTCCAGCCTCCCGGTCGAGGCGCTTGCATGGCGTGATGATGATGGCCAAGCGGCACGGGTGCGCGGGCGTGCGGGCGTGCTCGCCTGTCATTGTGCGTGCGTCACCTGTTGCCGATGGCCGAGCAACACGAGCGGGCAGGCGTATACACCTGTCAGAGCGTACGTGCGTCGTCTGGGGCTAATAGCTGAGCGCGCAGGCGGGTTCTCATCTCCAAGTCTGCGTGTGGGGCGTGGTGCTGATGCCCGGCATCACGAAAGCGCGGGTGTGCTCACCTATCGGTGTGCGTGCGTCGCCTGGTCCTGACGGCCGAGTGTGACAAGAGCGCAAGCGTGCTCACCTGCATCGCGTGGTACTAGTGGCGACGCGTGACAAGCGCGTAGGCATGTTCACCTGCCGGAGCGTGCGTGCGTCACCTAGTGCTAGTGGCCGAGCGTGACGAGCGCGCAGGCGTGTTCTCCAGTCCAAGTTTGCGTGTGGCGCGTGATGCTGGTGGCCGAGCATGACGAGCGCGCAGGCGTGTCTTCCTATACGAGTCTGCGAGTGTCGCGCGGTGCCATGGCGAGGGAATGGACTCCCGATACTTGTGCCCAAGGAAGGGCTTTGAGTACAGACTACTCTTGAAGAGAGAGAGAGAGAGAGTAGTCGAGAGTAACGTTGTGCCTATGTCACAGTAGACACTGTGACGGGCTATTAATACCTGATAAGCGAGCTACGGGCCTATCTCGGTAGACGGGCACATGCTATGCATGTTGCCGTAGCAGGCGATGCTCCTGACGTGGTACCTCAGGAGTATCGACTGCCAATTTGATGGATATGATCATGGTGATTCAACTGAATTGACTGCAGCGATTTTGTTGTATTATCATGTAGGAAGTTACGTAAATTAATATTAAACTATCTTCCTTTTTTGTTTTCTCAATGGGAATAACATATTCAAAGGAAATTTTATCTGTCGCCTTGGAAGGGCGAATGGTGTCCTGAGTCTTGTGCGTCGTTTTTCAGTCGTAAGTGCTAATACGAATTCTTTATGTCGACTTTGGTCGAGCTTATAATTATGGTGTGTGATACCTGAATTACGATGTAATTCGGATGACGTGTATTATTTGTGTGATACCTGAATTACGATGTAATTCGGATGACGTGTATAATTTTTGTGATACCTGAATTACGATGTAATTCGGATGACGTGTATTATTTGTGTGATACCTGAATTACGATGTAATTCGGATGACGTGTATTATTTGTGTGATACCTGAATTACGATGTAATTCGGATGACGTGTATAATTTTTGTGATACCTGAATTACGATGTAATTCGGATGACGTGTATTATTTGTGTGATACCTGAATTACGATGTAATTCGGATGACGTGTATAATTTTTGTGATACCTGAATTACGATGTAGTTCGGATGACGTGTATAATTTTTGTGATACCTGAATTACGATGTAATTTGGAAGACATGAATTATTTCTGTGATACCCGAATTACGATGTAATTCGGATGACATGTATTATGTTTCTGATACCTGAATTAATGTTTAATTCGGAAGACATGTTTTTATGTAGGTGTAACTCGGAACATGTGTAAAGCATAATGACTTCCGAGTTAACTCATACAACGGATATAAAGTATACGGTCGCGATATTTGTATGGCATACAATGGCGCCTTGTGTGTCGTGCGGGTATCGGGACGGTATATGTCACTAAAATATTTAAGTACCATAAAAGATTTTTATATGATTTATAATCCGCAGATGACGATGATGATGAGGGAGAACAGGACAAACAACGCCTGGAACTAGCCAAGGTTTGTCAATGCCACAACTTGACTGTGAGGATGTTGATATGCCACAAGACAACTCGGAAGGGTGTTCATCAAACGTCGTCGAGGACGACTCCACGTCAGGAGAGGCCGTATAAGATATATGTCTTGATTGACTATAAAATGAGCTGCACTACCGCCATCGATTCATTGTGATTTCGGTGGTCGTTGCGGCAAGTACGAAGTGCGTTGATTCATTGTTCGTAAAAGTGCTTTATCGTTGTAATTAGTCTTTATATGAATATATGTGATTTGAAGTGTAAATGAAGTGATAATTTATAAGAGTAAGTTATTTTTGTTTCAAGTAAGAATAAATAAATGTAATTACGTAGGGTACTCGTATATTTTTTTTATTTTTTTTCTTTATTTTCATTTTTGAACCTAAATATATAATAAATTCTTGCTTTTAAGAATTTCTTTAAAATCGCCTAATAGACTTCGATATACGCCCTTAACTTATTGTAGCTTATATGCAATTTAGAACAAATTAGACTTTTGCCATAATAACATAATTGATATTAACTGAAAAAGCATAGGGTAAAATTTGTATTAAATAACGGGGGATAAATTTTGGAGTAAATAAAGGCTATACATATACCTGTTTTATATAACTCATTTTCAACTCGTTCTTCTTCATCATAGCTAGATCCTGAGGAGTCAGTTTCATCTTTTTTAATAGACGCCTTTGTATCTTCATCATCCGAATCACTCATTGGTAACCTATTTCCAAGAAAATAAACTTAACTTGAATATATTTGAAACTATTAACGTGAATATGTTCACATATTCTGCTCAAGGTCAACAGTGACCGAGACCTAGATCATAAAATGTACAATCTTTTTAAGAACCAAGGCTGCCCAGATGATAGAAAATTTGGATTATCAAAAATTGGCAAAAATCCAGAAAAAAATATATTAATGTGATTTATTTTTGTTCATAATTCATATTCTGCTCATTTCTGAAAGGAAACATGATTAGGTAACCTGATTTTACCAGAAGAAATTCGATTGCTTGTAAATTTTAACTCACAGTCGAACAATGATAGAATGGACTCGAAACCTTTTCCTCCACTAGTGGAATATTTGCGGATTTTTATTGTACGTTACTAACCCGTGAAATGTTGACAACCAACTTATTGTGATATACTATTTTAATGCGGGTATTCTCGAAATATTATAATTATTATGATCAATGTCACATATCACTCACTCTCTGACATTTTACGACCTGTTTCTGCGGTGAGTTTCGTGTTTGTTCTCACACAATAGCCATACTGTATATCTTATTTATTTGTTATATACGAGTCATAGCTGAAGAAACTCTTACTACAGGCAAAATAAAACATTTTTTTTTTTTTTATATTTACCGGGTCGGCAAATGACTCTACTCCACCTGATGTTAAGTGGTAGTAGAGTCCAAACGCGAGGACGGCCAGTACAGTCGGGAAGCAGATTCTGCACCAGCCGCCCTCGCCTTGCCGGCCCGCAAGATGCCTCTTCACGCCTCGTAAAGAGACGTGAAGCGAGCGACGTATTGCCACGATAGGGATGGGCAAAGTGTGGAGGCGTGTTTCCCCCGGCATTGGTTCAGCAGCCGTCTCCACTGGACCAACACCCATCGCGGCAATGCTCGCTCGGGCACTGGCTGTACGCTGGCTGACCTCGAAACGCGGCTGCAAGCCACTTCACGAGATTTTCACCATGCGTACGGTGGTAACAAGCCAGGCGGATGTGTATCATCCTACCACCAGATGATATCCCTTAGTCGCCTCTTACGACACCCATGGGAAAGGGGCAGTGAAATGTATTCTTTCTCCGTCACTGCACGGATATCTAAGATTACCATTAAAACACAATAAAATGTAAATATATGTACTGAATAATTATATTTAAATCGCGAAGGCTAAAAAATGACACACAATACAAGTAAAATACATTAAATACAGTACAAGTAAAGTTTTCCTATTTCCACATGGCATGTATAAAAGAATTGATGAGAAGTTTTGGTAGAAAAATACAGTTTTTTGATTGCATTGAAACCTTTAATTTGTATAAATATGTATTTTTTGGGGCGTTTTTTAATGAAAAATACATGTTTGCTCCAGAAGTAAAGTACAGTCATGTTATATCTCTTTTCGTTTTATTCAGTGGTTTTCTAGGTCGTGTTTATGTGTAAAAATAGTTAAAATTAACTACGACGAGTCGCATACAAAATAATTTGTATATTTATTTATAATCTAATATTCTATTCGCAGACCCACATAGGCAATTTCTATTATGATATAAGAAGATAGAATATCAAAGGTTACAGTTAAATACATTATAATTTTTTTTTAAGTTTGACACATAAATAAAAAAAAATTACTTACCAATTTCAGCTGCTCAATATTTATACGTATGTATTACGATATAGTTCGACTTTTTAAATGACAATGGTGTAACAAAACTACAGGTGATATGCGCATGCGTCAAATGGGGTCTGTACCAGGCAGAGATTCCCACCGTTTTCAAGTTATCCCCTTTTTAACTGACTACGCATCCAAAAGCAGTAATGCAATTACCTAGTATAACAATACACACTCGTCATTGAATTATTTGTGAATTATAAGATAATTCTTAAATTCCTCAATAGAAAACACCATTGACTTACTGTGCCATCCCGGGCGTTGAAAGCATGTCGTCGACTCTTCCACTCTCGTGCAGCCAGCTGGTTAATAGACCGAGTAATTTACATCTATTATTATAATTATATTTAACAAGAACATTGGTATCTTTTTAAAATTTTATTATAAAAAATAAATAATATATTACAGATGTTTTACAAAATAATCTCGAGTCGAGGTGGCCCAGTTGAACACGTGAATCTTAATCGAAGATCAAGCTCAAATCCAGGCACCACTGAATTTTCATGTGCTTAATTTGTGTTTATCGTCCGAATTCAAAGATTCGTGTTGTTCAAATTTAATTTGGTTCAGACTTTGGTTCAGAATTTGGTTCTGATAAGGGACGAAGCTCTTTTATGTCAGTGAATATTTAATGGTTACTATTTAATGGTAACATTCGTAGAAAAGCCACAATCGTGTTAAGCAGTCACGATAAAAACTATGTGTTCGTGTTCACAGATTTTTTTTTTCACAACACAACTACCGGTAAAGTTTCCACGTCTTATAAAGGATATATCAGTGATAGATTAGATTAGTGATAGATTAGATAAATAATAATTACAGCATTTTTAGTATCGAACCTGTGCTTTTTTGCATCGGTAAACCCGTAACCCACTACGTTATTGACACTTAAAAGACTTACAGTAACTGCATTTAAAATCAGTGCTACTTAATTGAGCTGAAATTCTAAGCACAGATATGTAGAGATAGTGCTGGTAGCTAAGTATTGGTGACTGGTACAAGCTATATATGTATATATTTATGTTATTAGTAAGCGGACTGGCAAATGGGCTACCTGGTGTAAAATGGTCACCACCGCCCATAAACATTGGCAATGTACAAATATTAACATAATAGCCAACCATACCCATATCTTACATCGCCAATGCTCCAACCACCAACAACCAACTTTGAGAACTTAGTTGTGTTATATAAACATGGATTAAATATAAATGTAAGTAAATAATTAATTTACCAAAAATGTTCTTAAAAATATTTTACATGAAAAACTGTAGTACAAAAGAAAGATTATCTTTATAACGGATTTCTTCCAGACAGTCTATTATAAGCAATATAAGTTTATTTTTATATTGTCACTAGTTTCCGTCCGCGGCTTCGTCCGCATGTGAGGGCTTTATTTTACCGGAAAACAACAGTACTTAGTATTGTTGTGTTCTGGTTTGAAGGGTGAGTGAGCCAGTGTAATTACAGGTACAAGGGACATAACATCTTAGTTTCTGAAGTTCTTGGCGCGTTGGCGATGTAATCGATGATTAACGTTTCTTACAATGCCAATATTTATGGCCGTTAGTGACCACTTACCATCAGGTGGCCCATATGCTCAGCTATTGTATAAAACAAAGACACGTGGGTCGAGCCGCCGGTAGAAATTAGTTTGTCAATAAAGTTTATTATTAGTTTGTCAATAAACTGTCCTATAATAAACGCCTGAAACCCACGCAGATCACTAAGTATGGCAGCTTGCAACATTTTTTTTGCCATAAAACAGTTTGATGGGTGCAAAATTTACCGACAGCGTAACGAACACTATTTAAAATCGCCCCAATGATCCGCGATCTTGGTCATACCGCAACGAATCTTCACGAATCTCGGCATATGACCTTGAGATAATTAATTAATGTTCATCACGTATCAGATATTGCTTTGGTTCGATTAAATAATATGTTATACATATTTTTATAAATAATTAAACACGTACAGCAGATAATTCGTTTTTGCTAAAATGAGTAATATGTGCACAATTAGTTATAGTGTCAACAATAATAATAAAAAAATAATAAACTTCAGTATTTTTTTATAGGCAGCTCTGTCACACCGCAAAGAATCAGGGGCGCCGCTAACAGCAGATAGAGACGGCACTATCTTCCGTCACGCTCTCACCTACCCGCTCGCTTTGGTACTTCGACTTCGAGTATTACAGGTAATCATTTTAATTAATTTCAACCTTTAATTAAATTAAGGAACATATTGTAAAAATATTTAATATAATATTGGTTACTGTAATATTTTGGGAGCGTTCCCTGATATCAATAAAATTACTTTACGATATTATTATTGAACCTTTGAGTAAAATATAAATAAGTTAATTACTGTTGTTATTTTAAACCTGCTTTCTGTGGAAACAGCTTTCGCCGGTGACTTTTCCGAACCGATATGACATAAAAACCTTGAAGCAAATAGCCTAGTCATTCCGTAAAAGCCGCCAACACACCTGAAAGGTGTTGCAGGTGTCCATGGGCAGTGGTAGTCACTTTCGATTCGATCTTCCCAGGTCTACTTGGTAGTAAGGCTTTGTGAAATACCGTCTAGGTAGGTACCACCTAAGGTAGGTACATCACGTAATATAATACAGCGAAATTAAAATACTTAGTATTGTTGTGTTCCAGTTTGGATTCTTCAATAACATCGTTATTCCCAAAGTTGGTGACTACGATGTAAGGTATGGTTAATATGTCATACAGTGCCAATTCAAATGGGCAGCGTTGACCACTTACCATCAGATTACCCATCAGGTACCCGTTTGTCAATCTTTTTATATAAAAAAACATCAGCGTGGAATAAAATGATGTACTTAAAAACATAAATAAATTCGTACACTTTAGTAATATATATAAAATTTTGTAAGAGTACATACTAAGTTGATTAAGAGCCGAGTCCCATTAAAAATCAATAACCTCGCTCAATGGCTTTTAGCGCTAAGCGAAAAAGTGCTATGATTATGTTTAAATAACTGTGTAATAATAGACACTTCCTTGTCTACACACACGTGTAAACACGTGTAACACGTGTTATTCGTATGATAATTTGTATAATCAAAATCTTATAATAATAATTTCAAAAATAAAAAATATATTTATTCAAGTTCTTTTGAATAGTCATTTTACAAAGATAGATTCGATTTAGAACGAGAAGAACCAGCAAGGAACGTACTTGGCGGTAGGACTGTACAAGCTCATCTGGGTAGCTACTACCCACTCATAAGATATTCTACCACAAAATAACAGGACTCTGTATTGTTGTGTTCCGGTTTTTTGAATATAACTACGGGGACGAAAGACATAAGATCTTAGTTCCCAAGATTGATGGCACATTGGTGATGTAAGAGATCGTTAATTCTTAAAGCACTAATGTAAATGGGTCCACTTACAATCAGGTAGCTCTTTTGCCCAACCACCTTTTCTATATAAAAAACACTCTATAGTCATTTCACCATTAGTTACAAAGTTATATCAAGCAAATATTTTTTAGTAACTTTTACTAACTCTCGGAGTTAGTAATCTTTTTTATCATCATATATTCTTGTGTTGACACAATCAATAACAAATAAAATTACTTATGGACTTAATATCTGAAGGTATTCTCTGCCAGTCAACCTATAGGCTAAGCAGAAATCCGTGAAGGTGGTAATTAGTAATCAAAAATATACATACATACAAATATAACATCAACAATTTATATCTCACATTAAACAACAGCTGGATTCAATATTACGAAGCAATTATTAATGCAAATATCGTAGAATATCATCGTAACAATTGATCTAGATATTACTACAATATCATTGTATTCGTATTCACGACCGAATCAGTTAATTGCATTGAATATATCTGGTATCCGATATTATTGATTTTGCATTGCAATAGTAATTGAAAACTGAAACATTTGTTTAATATGAATATATTTATCGGAATATGAATAATTTTTACAAGCTATGTTACTTATGATGTTGGTTAGTTTGTTTATGTCAAATCTTGCTAAGTTTCAATTTTAAATGTTGGTTCTGTTCTTATGTATAAAGCGGCTAATCATAAGATCCTGGCTACAAGCCCTAGGTGGGTCCATTAAAAAATATTAAGTATTTCTGTCGAAGATTCTCGAACCCGGAGTCTGGAAGTTGGAAGTGTGAACACGTGTGCCACGGAAAGTACGTAAAGCCGTTGGTCCTGCGCATGAATTCTTTCCATTCGTGCCGGATTGCCGACCCATCAGATATGAAAGTGAATAAATAGAAAATAAAAAAATATAAATATACGTGATACTTTCATGATCATCAAACATACTTAACAACATCGATTTTTATGTATAAAGCGTAGACAATCACGTTGCTCTAATGCTGGATTGGTGGATACACATGGTAGATTGTCTGGAGATTATATTGGAGATAAACTGCACTTTTCATAAACTGGAGAGTTCGTACGTTAATATATACAATAATGCGCTAATTATAGTATCAGTGAGATTTATAAATTATTTTCAGTTCGAAGATTGCACAAGGATATAGCCTGTACAGTTGCATATGTATATACACTGCATTTACATTGTAAATGTGACGCTGATAAAAATTTAAAATCACGGACGTCGTCTACCATTTTAATATAAAATGTTATGACTCACATACGTGTGTTTAGAGACCATTTTATACATATTTCATGAGATATGTGGAAAGTTATAAAATGCTCAGTGCTAGGTATAACTGAGTATTAAAATAGATTTTTACATAAGAAATGTATGTTTTATATCGTAACAATGACGTTAGCAAAATACACTTACGATTCTATTAGAAGCTTCCGAGTCGCTATCTGGATTAGTTTTTATTCAATTTTTGTTATACATTTTTGATGTAAAATATCTATTGGCGCGCTTTGTATTGGTCGGATCGTATGCCGTGACGACAAACGACAAACGACAAACGACAACGACACGATTTTTTCCGCCCCATCTCCGCTGTCGCTCTTTACTTCCTTAGTGTGAGCGGGACGCGTATACTATAAAATTCATTGCTATATATTATTACAATAATAAGAAAAGTATATGTATTGTTGTTATTATTTAGTTCATATTTTTATTAACTATTATTTATTATTTTAACAACTATCAATTTTGATGCTTCTGACCTCTCGTGGTGATCTCTAGTGTTTATTTAATTCGTTATAAAGAGGCAAACGAGCAACTGGACTTCGCTGTCACGCAATGCTAAGCATGGAATGTTAAGTTGTTATATCCCTTGTGTCTGTAATTACACTGGCTCACTTACCCTCATAAACTCACGAACCAGAACACAACATTTTACATTTTTGATATATGGCAGTAGAATAATTAACCAGTGGTTGAACCCTCCTAATATTCAAAATCATAGAATAAGAAATTTTACGTATGTATATTATATTAAAAGCTAAAAGATTTGTTTTTCAAAAGGAAACCATAGTTCATTTTCCTTAATATTATCAAATCAAATAATTATTGTACACCACATTTCAAAATATAAACACAAAGAGAAGATGTTCACGGTGGTCTTATCGCTTAGCTAATAATATTATGTGTAGTAAATTAAGTTAACCAAAATAATAATATAATATTCATTTCAAATTCCGAATTATCTTTGTGCCTTTTGCAATTGAAACTTTAAGTAATTAAACACTCTATCTTATTGGCCTCGCTGGTGACGGTGCTGGTGAGCGAGGCCAATAAGATAGAGTGTGTGAGTGGAGTACATATATTTTCGCAGTCTTTATAAAGAGCAAATGCTGCTAGTATTGTTGCTATAAAGACTTTAAGCAATAAGTACTTTTGAGAAATTAATAAAAATATTTTTTTAGAAATTTCTCATCTAACAAATTACATTAGGCTTTGTGTAAGTCTGTCTAGGTGCATAACGGCCATTCGTTATTCGAATGTAAACTTTGTGTTATTGATTTTGAAGATTTAGTGAGGCAGAGGAAACACGGCACAAAGGTTATGCTCCATAGTTAGCACATCAATGGTATAAGTACCATCACAGACAGTAGTTTCAGTGTCAAAATCCATAAAAAACGAATCGCCATCGAATTTAATAAAAAAAATGTATACATTATAAAGTAAATCAAACTACTATTTATTTTATTTATTAACACAGAATAAGATATATTTTTTTATTTAAAAATGGAAATAAAACTAACTTCATTGTTTTAGCTCACGTCAGTATAATACATTTTCCGAATCGCTGATAGCGCAAATTTATCGATATAAATTGATTTAAAATTTAAATGGATTTACATTTCATAATTTTTTCACTTGAAATAAGGGACATTCCATTTCAGATAACGATTTCATGACTAGCCATTTGGTAGAAGAAAATTACTATTTAGTATGCATGATTATATATTTACTTTTTTTTAAAAAACAAACTTCTCTGTACGTTCTTGTCAGCTGAATAATGCTTGTTCATTTAATTGAATTAAATGCTACCCACGATAAAATTATCCAGTTGGAAGGCTTCAAGACTCGACAAAAACTAAATACAATTATATTAGATGTGCCCTTAAGGTATCCAAGTTATTTTCATCAAAGTATTCTTTGATAGTAATCAACGTTGAATAAACTTTAATAAAATATGTTAACTCGTAATACAGACAATGTAGATTCGAAATTACACTGACATAAATATTATAAAGAAGTATTTATTAATTTGTTTTTCAAAGCCATACAATTGAATATAAATTGATTAACTTCTATAAAAGATTAGGAGAACATTCTTAAACAGGTTTATGAAAAATATAATATCCTGGGACATTATTCACACATGGCCTTCTGATCCCAAATTAAGGAGAGCTTGTACTATGGAAACCAGACAACTTATATACTACGTACACTATTTTTCTTTTGAAACTATATACTTATATAGATAATTACACTCAGACTCAGGATAAACAGACATGTTCATGAACACAAATGTCTGCCCTTGGTGGGAATCGAACCCACAACCTTCGGCGTGAAAGGCAAGTATCTACCAACCATGACAACCGGCCCGTCAAAAATATATCGATATAAAAATCCTTATTCTTTATTTTGTCTAAAATCATATATTTCCTCATTATAAAACATAAAAAGCCACGATATAGGATAGTGTTAGTAATATTATTCTGTAATAATATTTGTAAATATTAGTGAGCTAGCTGATTTTATAATTGCAAGCTCCAACATAAACTAGAAGGTAAAGTGTCCTGATAATGATATCCCAAGGGTACTATCAGATAGAAACTTTGAGATACGACAGTTCATGTCAAATTTGACACAAAATTAAACGATTGAAAGAAACCACCCTCAGCTTCAGCTTAATCAACTAAAGAATCTTGATACTGCATGCAATTCTATCTAAAAATCTCGGAAAACTTTTAAATAGAGATTTTTTTCTGGAAACACAGCTGCGCTTTGAGCTAAGATCAGCGTATCTTATTCCAAAAGTTTAATAAGATCAAGATGGCGTTTGAGGTTATGCCTCCATATTTATGTATACGGAAGCCAATGAAAATCACTTTTGAGATTATCTGACTTAAATATCAAAGCTATAATATATAAATATCAAGCTGAGTCCCTTTCCCGTCCCTTTTAGGGACATTGCACTTACATTATTTATCTTTTATTGGATTTCTCATTTTTTCTTTTGTTTCTATGTAACCATGATATTTTAATATGGGTGCGGAAGTATAATTCTCTCAATGAAGAAAACTTTCTCTCTTTCATATTTTACTTTATGGAAGATTCGAAACATTCAACCACCGTAAACCTATTTTACCTTTTCATCATTAGAGCTTTGCGATGCAGTTTATGCGTCCAATCATCGCTTATTAAATGAATTCATCACGTAATGCTTTTGATATTGAACCAGCAATGCTTTGTGTTAAATTTTCCGTTGAGTCAGTAATTACTGATTTAAATGCATAACTAATAAAGGACAAAATTGACTGTGTATTGATGGTGTAAAGAGTGACTTTTACTTCTTATAGTGCTAGTACCTAAGGGCCGAGATAAACGCTTATCAAACGGTCCATTTTCTGGACTAAGTTTTAATGAGACTGAACCATACTCTGTTCTCATATTACTGGTACCAGAAGACCATGGATGATTTTGGGTTAGACTATACTTTGATATCCTTCGTATGTTGGAACTGCTACAATAGAACAATGTAAAAATATGTCTGTTAATCTAAATTATATATTTTTTTTTAGTAAGCCTTAAAGGTTTGAGTAATGATACAATCTTTTTTTGTCCACTATGTTAGGGTCTTTGTATTCACCAAGACGGAATGATGTTTTCATTTCAATTATTTGTTGACTAAATAACTTTTATTAAACCTTTTTGGTTTGTAAAAGTCTAGTATATTATGTGCAAAATTATAATATAATCAAACTCATATCAATAAATAAACATAATACATATACAATTAAAATATATATTTATATTGTAGTGAGTATTCATCATCATCTATCTATCATCATCATTTATCATATTATTATTTAGACTTATTGTTATAACTTTTATATCGTGCATTATGATTCTTATTAAAATGTAATCACGATATATACGATTAAGATAAAAATAAACACGTGTTATATTAGTATTTATAATCATTGGCCTCGAATGAAAATATCTTCAGCAAACTCTTCTTCCTTCAAACACAGCAGAAGATCTTTGCCAAGAAAACCTAACAGTCTAAGTCTGCGGTTATTGAAAGCTTATCGTTATTTTGACGAAAGTATTTACACAATAGTTTTCATGTCAATTGCCTTGGCAGTTATAGATGTTAATAAATCCCGAGAAATTTTATTATATTACTATATTTTATTATATACCTATATAAACAAATGACGAGAAGACGTGAACAACAGAATATGACGCCATCTGAGTGTCAGGCACTTAACAGGAAGGTTAAAAAACTAATAAGGCGTGACACAAGACGAGCGCATACCCGAAATATTGAAGATGCTATAGCACTCAATAGGGGCTCAAAGGTTCTTGCAAAGTCGCATACCTCCTGTTGTCACCTGACAAAACTCAGAACAACATAAGGCACAACCGTCACCTCAAAACCAGAGATTCTAGCTAAAGTCGAAAAGTTCTATAGCAATCTATACTCATCACAAGTGCCTCCACCTGAGTCCCACAGCGCGGATAACCCAAGAGCCAGACTGACACGCCATCTATCTGACGAGCTTCCCGACATCGACTTGGGCGAGATTAGGATTGCTCTCGAACAACTTGGAAACAACAAGGCTCCAGGGGAGGACGGAATTACCTCAGAATTACTTAAAGCGGGAGGAACACCAGTTCTGAGAGAGCTGGTAAAGATCTTTAATTCCGTCCTCCAAAATGGTATTACACCAAAGGCATGGAGCAGAGGTGTGGTGGTGCTGTTTTTTAAGAAGGGTGATAAAGCTCTTCTGAAAAACTACCGCCCCATTTCACTTTTAAGTCACGTATATAAGTTGTTCTCGAGGGTAATCACGAATCGTCTCGCCCAAAAATTCGATGATTTCCAACCCGTTGAACAGGCTGGGTTTCGAAAAGGCTTCAGTACCGTAGACCACATACTCACACTTAGGCAAATGATACAGAAGACCGAGGAATATAATCAGCCTCTATGCCTAGCGTTTGTGGACTACGAAAAAGCCTTCGATACCATCGAGACCTGGGCTGTTCTGGAATCGATGCAGAGATGCCTAATAGACTTTCGGTATGTCCAGGTGTTAAAGTGTTTGTACGAAGCCGCAACCATGACCGTCCAAGTACAAGATCAGAGCACAAGACCAATCCAATTGCATCGCGGGGTAAGACAGGGGGATGTAATCTCCCCGAAACTTTTTACCAATGCATTGGAGGACGTCTTCAAGACGCTCGATTGGAACGGACGCGGCATTAATATAAATGGCCTACACATTACACATCTGCGATTTGCTGACGACATTGTCATCATGGCGGAAACTCTGCAAGATTTGGAAGAGATGCTAAACAGCCTAAGCGATTCTTCAAGACAGGTGGGTCTGCGGATGAACTTAGAAAAAACCAAAATTATGATCAACCAACATATATCCCCGAGACCGGTTGTCGTAAATGGCTCTCCACTCGAGGTCGTGCAGGAATACATCTACCTGGGCCAAACTATACAACTTCGCCGGCACAATTTTGAGAAGGAGGTCAAAAGAAGAATACGTTTGGGCTGGGCAGCATTCGGGAGGTTGCGTCATATTTTTGAATCGTCGATCCCACAGTCACTTAAGACCAGGGTATATAATCAGTGCGTCCTGCCTGTTATGACTTACGGCGCCGAAACGTGGACACTCACTGTAGGACTGGTCCACAAGTTCAAGGTCGCTCAGCGAGCTATGGAACGTGCGATGCTTGGGGTTTCTCTGGCAGATAGAATCCGAAATGAGGACATTCGCCAGAGAACTAAAGTCACCGACATCGCGCGTAGAATTAGCACGCTGAAGTGGAAGTGGGCTGGTCATGTCTCCAGACGCATCGATGGCCGATGGAGCCGACACATGTTGGAGGAGACCACGCTAAGGCAAACGTAGTGTAGGACGCCCTGCGGCAAGATGGACCGACGATTTGAAAAAGGTGGCAGGTACGGGATGGATGCGGGCTGCCCAAAATCGGGATGGTTTTCGTTCTATGGGGGATGCTTTCGTCCAGCAGTGGACGGCGGTAAGCTGATAAATCAATTGATCAAAAACGGTTTATTGCCGGTTCTTCGCGGAGATTACATTCTTAACCAGAGGTATCTTTATATTAAATTAATGTAGAATGACGATACAAAATAACTTGTAAATACCTTCTTGATTATTGTTGACTTACCCCAAGAATATATTAATTATGAAATATGACTAAATGCTTTTATAAAAGATATTAAACTAAATCAATATTTTTTTTATTCCGCATTATATTTTTTATGGTTTATATTAGGTTATTCTAAAAAATAATAATATATTTTTAGTATCATTGTTCAAATAAATAAAACATGATAAGTAATCACAATAATTAACATAGGTACTTAGTATTTTCTTGCAATTTATGAGTTCTTGCAGTCAGCTGTTAAATATTTGAATTTTATAGAAGGAAATTAATATTGAATAATTTTATAGCACGTTGAGACGCACACGTATGTCATTGTGTTTTTATAAATTAAAATTTTAAAATCGCCTTCAGAAGTTCAGTCTCTCGAGTCATATTAGTAGTATTAAAATAACTTTTCTTGTCTTTACTCGATAAGAAAATCCCGAAATCATTGCTTCAAATCTTCCTCAGAAATCCTATTACCGAACTAGGGGATCGGAATATCAAAGGGCTTCATATTTTCCGACCAAAAAGAGGTTTGTAAATATTTTGTGATAAAAATTGTCACATTTCTTTATATATTTTGTTCTGCGACAGCGGAATTTTTCATTTGTTCATGTTATGTATTTTATTTTCCATTGCTGTATGAAATGATATGAATGTTTTTTATTTAACCGACAGAGCTCCGAGGCATGTAAACTTTAATCGAAGATTTCGAGTAAAAATTTTCATGTACTTAATTAGTGTTTATGTCTGCTTGTGTCCAAAAATACAAATTTTAATATATCCTCTGTACAACCAACTAATAAGCGAATAAAACTTTATATACTAGAAACCCATTTAATACTTTTTCTCAGGCGGACTTCCCATGAGGCATGTAATAAAATATTCAAGAAAATACATTGTGAGGTAGGCTTTTAGTAGATCATTAATAAATAATAAGTACTTTCGTATAATCATTGTAATAAACAGAATTACTTTTATTAATAACTTTTGTTTCGGTGGTTTCACTCCCTTATATTAAATATCTCACTGCCCATATCCTATAAACAATCAATAAATAAATAAATTTTCGCATTTCTTATATACTATCTGACAGCCTCGTTGGTCCATTGGGTAGATATTAAGCCGCAAATCTCGAGGTCCTGAGTTCAAACCCCAGGGCGAGCCACTAAAAAGTGATTGAGTTTTTCTATCAAAAAATTCTCAGTAGCAGCTCAGAGTCTGAAAATTGATAGAGAGTACATTCACGTGCCTCGAAGAGCACGTAAAGCCGTTGGTCCTGCACCTGAACTCTTTTCGGTCGTGCTGAATTGCCGTCCCATCGGATTATGAGAGTGAGAGAATAGAGAGTACACCTGTGTTTGTGCACACACTTGTGCACTATAATATGTTCTGCGCAGTTGGCTATACTCTAATATAAATCTGGATGTAATCATACTTTGTTTTTCGATACCGAAATCGAATTTTTATATATAGACAATATTTCAGCTTCATTATACAGTTAGACGAACGTTTGTAATGTAGAAAGATAATACATTTGATAAATTAAACGAAAAAGCTAATGTAATTAAAAAAGATTCTCACAATTAAAATAATAGAAGGCAGACATAATTGTTGGCTGTTTTATTTTATAACAACAAAGATATACTAAACGGAATTGTAATTAGTTTTCGTGTTACGTTTAATTATACTTTATAACATTATTGGATGATAAATAATACTGCTGGCATTCTTGCCATCATTTCACGCGATCAAGATTTATACAGTAGGTATTTTTAATTTGTATTTGCCTCCTCTTACATAAAATAGATTATACATATATATATTATTTATTTTATGTTATAGGTAGGCGGGCTAACGGGCTAACTGATGGTAAGTGCTCACCACCGTCCATAGACATTGGCAATGTTAGAAATGTTTACAATTCCTCACCTTGGGAATTAACATGTTAAGTCCCTTGCGCCTGTAGTAACACTGGTTCAATCACCCTTCAAACCGGAACGCAACAATATACATATGAGTGAGTGGTACCTACCGAGACGGGCTTTCACAAACTCCTACAATCTAGCAGTAATATTCTAAAAAAGGAAATAGATCTCTCAGTCTCTTGATATTATTTTACAAAGTCCTTGCTAGACATATATATTAAGTTTTAAACAACTTTATTTCTTTACAAAAAAACACTCGCTTGTGTACTTAATATTTACATTAACACCGTTATAAAATTATGCCTTAAAAATTCACTCATATGAAAGTCGTTTTTATTATAACAAACCTCAAACGAATTTCATTTGCATTACGACCTCTTTTGTAATAACTAAAAAATAAATGAACATTAAAAGAGTTCTTTGCTGACTAATACAGAATAGAGAATTTCTTTAAATTGTATTTATCTTTTTTTTTATAGTAATAAATATCATCAAAAATATAAGCATGTCATAATTGTTACCGACGATAAATACTCATATCAGCTTGCTCATTTCTTTCTTTGTCACTCTATTAACCATACAAATCCAATATGATTGTTGAAATCCAGTATCAATGAAATTAAACGAACCATAAAAAGGTGCATTCTCTTTATTAATTACTTGTTTTCCAGAGAGCCATAATAAAGCTTTAGGTTAACGTTACGTTAAATAATTTATCAAATATTTCAACTCATAAATAAAATTTTCATATTGCATACTTAATTCGATATTACAATCTATTGTATTGAAAAGTTAATACGCAGCAGAGGAAATTCCATTAAAGCGAATGAATATAAATGGAAAATATAAACGTTATTTATGAAGACTCAACAAATTGGATCATCGTATTATAACGAAAAATAATTAAATTACTATAGTAGTTAGCAGTCGTAGTCAGCAATTTTGTTGCGTATTTTACTTAATGGGAATAATATTTGAACCATTAATTTAAGCATTTTGTAAATTGAATTTCGAATATTTCTTTTTAATAACGTTTTTGAGTTTCAATTTTGGGTATCTTTGGTTTAAATAAATTATCATTAAAGTAAATAAAAAATAAATAAATTATAAAGCATTCTCGCTGAAGTGGAAGTGGGCTGGTCATGTCTCCAGGCGCATTGATGGCCGATGGAGCTGACACGTGTTAGAGTGGAGACCACGATTAGGCAAACGTAGTGTAGGACGCTCTGTGGCAAGGTGGACCGACGATTTAAAAAAGGTGACAGGTACGGGATGGATGCGGACTGCCCAAGATCGGGATGGTTGGTGTTCTATGGAGGAAGCTTTCATCCAGCTGTGGACGGCAAAAGGCTGAAAAAAAGTAACAGCTCGTAAACTGTGTTATATCATAATTGGAAATAAACAACAGCGATATTTTTAGGCAACGTTTACTTCGCTACCCACTCTGTGGAAACTGTTGAGGGTAGTTAGCGAAATAGTTACGACTTTGGATACTTCAAGAAAAGTGCCTACTCATTGCTTACAGCAAGCCTGCACCAGCTTAGTTGTATTACATCTCTTATACCGTTTACCAATGATTTAAAAAGGTTCTATGGTAAATCAAATCACTACCTCCGGTGGATATACAAAACAACTTTTTACTGGTGGTAGGGTTTTGTGCAAGCTCGTCTGGGTAGGTACCACCCACTCATCAGATATTCTACCGCAAAACAGCAGACCTTGGTATTGTTGTGTTCTGTTTTGAAGGTTGAGTGAGCCAGTGTAATTACAGGCACAAGGGACATAACATCTTACTTCCCAAGGTTGGTGGCGCATTGGTGATGTAAGCGATGGTTAACTTTTCTTACAATGCCAATGTCTATGTGCGTTGGTGACCATTTACCATAAGGTGGCCCGCGGTGGTGGTATGCTCGTCCGCCTTCCTATTCTATATAAAAAAAAACAGTATGTTCCGATTCGAATATTAGATTATTCCACTTGCTGTAACATTTCCCAAGTCCAATGTAACAACTTAGACAAAAAACGAACTCCATGTCTTACCTTTTAGTTTATTTTATTAGTAAGATTATTATTTTCCTTAGACGTGTACAAAGCCTTGCTACCGCTAAGCCAATCCATTATTAGATCTTCAATCTAAGTTAGAAATTGCATGTCATGATCAAACTTTAGAAGCAAAACTTGTCAACTAAGCCCACTTCAGTAATAAAACAGTGATATTTATTAGTATCACAGTTTTTTGGCAAATATTGACATTATGAAAAACCCACTTGCTTGTATAAACCTATCTATCATTTTCTGTGAAAATATAAATGTTCCAATACCTTAATAAACCTTGAAACCTTTGAGGCATATCGTCCATAAATGCCAATGTTGCTTAGCAAATAACATCAGGCCGACTATTGTAAACAACATATTCGGTCGACAAATTCCGACGTAGCTCTGCAACTTGCATCTGTAATTAGAGCATCAATATATTACAGTGGCCGATCAGATATGTACTAACAAATACATTTTACAAATAATTTGTAATCATATGATGTAATGTGATTTGTAATGAGTCATAGTGGCTAACTTTTAAGGGAAAATATTTGGTGCATATACATATATACAGGTTTTTGTACGCTTAATTTCTGAACATACAAGATGGAGAGGAGCCTCCATCTTGTAGTTTCAGAATGACCAAGATGAAATATTTTCGTCATTATTGACATTAGGCTGTAATTTTATTAACCTGTCTTACGTTATTTAAATCTGATATATATTCCAGTAAAACAACAAAGAAAGAAAAACTACGTAATGCTGACTAATTTCAAACTAAAGTATACTTTATTTATAATTTTGTTATTATTTTGAAGCTAAAATAAACTTTTTGTTACAGATCGTATGTGGCATATCAACTATGGTCATGGGCAGCGTGGCGTTTATAGAAGAGAGACAGAAATTCAATATGGGTCTAGGTATTCCTGCTGGGAGTCTCAGTGTATTAGCCGCCGGTAATAATACGTTAAAATTTAATGTTTTTATCATAATACGCAGATACTTCATCGTGTGAGAGAAGGGAGTTGTAGGTATGGAAAGTATTTGGCAATTTTTTTCGATCAGCCTGCCTAACATCAACCCTGGTGGACTAGTTTCTCGATGTCAGCTATATATTGAGGCTCTTATGTGCTGGACAGACGTATGCACTTAGAATACATTGTTTTCTTAACCAGAATCTCACGACATACATACAAAAATTCTGGAAATATCTGATCTACTAAAATCGAAACCCAACTATAAATGTATAAGTTCATTACATTTTCACGTAACCCAAAGCAGAATAAAACTAATTTACAAATTAAAATGCTCAATAGTGCCAGTTTGGATTTCAATTCACTTTTTTCACTTTCCAATACACTATACATGTTCCAATAAGCAAATTCAACTCTTATAAACAAAACAGATAGACGATAAACATAACAAACTCCCAAATCCATTTTCACTCGCAAAGTTTCTGCCCTTAAAATTTTCTAAGTAATTGTGACTGTAAGTAAATAAATATATTTTTTTGTTGACGCTAAAGACGCATTCAGATAAAGTTGAAGTTAACTTCGCGCGAACTTTGCAATTATTATATATTTTATAATAACAAGGGACAAAGGGATTTAACAAACAACTGAGTTGAAATTTTTAAATGTAAATTAAACTTTGAGATAAAAGAAGAAGAATGTTTCTAATTTTGAATAGAATTATTTTTTTTAAACTTATCTCCATAAACGTCTGGGTAGGTACCACCCACTCGTCAGATATTCTACAACGAAACAGAAATCATTAGTATTCTAGTATTTTGGTTTCACGGGTGAATAAGTCAGTGTAACTAGAGGCACAAAGAGCTAACACTTTAGTCACTAAGGTTGATATCGGATTGGCGATGTAATAAATAGTTAATATTTCTTCGATCTCTATGTGCTATGGAGACCATGACTTACCAATCCGCCTATTTTATAATTAAAGTCATACATTTTATAATAAAATACATCATTACATGAAGACTTTATTTACTCTACCTACAGATTAAAGTTACTTTATTTTACTTTCGAAAACAAATTCCATGTGTAATGTTTGTTTTAGCGAAAGGCACATACGAGTACGACCAACCTCTATGTGGTCTTGTATTGTTCAAATTTACAAACCTTATTAAATATAGTGTTCGCTTTGTGATTAAAATTCGACAATTATCACTTTTGAAAATTTTAGGAAATTATTATAAATTATCATATAATTTTAACTTCTTACATTTTTTTTAAGAATTAAAACAAACGAACTAAGTGAGCCAGTGTAATTAAAGGCACAAGGGACATATAATCTTAGGTCCCAAGGTTGGTGGCGCATTAGCGATGTAAGCGATGGTAACATTTCTTACAGTGCCAACGTCTAAGGGCGTTTGGTGACCGCTTAAAATCAGGTGGCCCATATGCTCGTACGCCTTCATTTTCTATAAAAACAAACTTATAATATTTCAGTATATATAACATTTTTAGTTTTAATTTCGTGGGATATTATTCGGTTTCGGATCTATATTGGACAACATACAATTGGAGTCATACATGAGAAAAACATAATTCCCCTAAATCTATTCCGACATACTTGAATGTATTTCCTTGTGCTTTATTTATTGACTGCAAACCGAAACTGTTAATATTGTTTTGGGTTCTATTGCATTAATAAAGGCCCCCGGTAATAGGTTTACTTATATACCTCCCATGTGCAGACAGCGATCAGTTACAGATTTATAATATGTATACATTGTTTTTTTCAGAATTATTACATTAATTTATTCATGTATTTATTGTCATTCGTCTGATAACCAACTCGATACTCAAAATTGTACTTTTATTGATTGACTCCGCCATGTTGGATTTAATATGACATTACACATTACCATAAGCCTAAGATCAAATATCATTTTTCGTATTCGCAATGAATTATTTGACTTTCCCCTGGGAGTTCTTGTATGTTACGAAATAGAAACGATATGGCCTCATATATTATTATTAATAATATTATCTCTATAAGACTTTTGTGTCCTTGCCATTTTACGATTATTATTTTTTCGTTTCATTTCGTTTCACTTTATAAATTGAATTACATTATATTTATATTACTTAATAATTATAAGGATCGTCAGTATATAATATTATAAAGATATTTCTTTGTTTATAAACGATAAACTCTAAAATTACTGAACTTTATCGTGTGCATATTTATATATGTATTTACTTTAATAGTCACAAACTTCAGTTGGCTAGTTTATAATAAATCTAGACAGATTGGAACGATACTATATAATATAAGTAATACTAAATAATACACTATCGTAATTGTATGCCTTTTATTGTAAATCGAAGTCAAATACTCCTTTCACAATTTTTGGATTCTTAGATAATTTTATATAAAATTATGCGTCCTTTTATTTTCATTCGTGGATCCCTTGGCGCGGCTTTAACATTCGACAGTCAGCATGACCTCATTAATTATTATACTTTTCGAAAATTAATTTATTTTAACATGGACTTGCCTCGTAGGTATAATTAAATTTTATAAGTAAATATAACGCGGGTGTTGACTTTAACAAACTCAAGTGACGTTGGAAGTCACAGGTTGTATAATTGTTTGCGTCAAGTTCTATCGACATGTATTTCTTATGGGTAGGGTAACGTGATAAGCGAAGCGGATTTTCATATAGTAACTATATAAAATTGTATTAATAACTTTAATGTTTTATCTCAAGTTTCAATTCTCTGGCATTTCTTAATGAAATATCTTTAAATCGGATAAGAAACAACTGTTATTTTTTTCTTAGAGCAGCAGAGATAAAACATTACTTTAGGTAATTTTAATGTGCTACTGGTGGTGGTTATTTACTAGGTGGTATAGGGCTTTGTGCATGCTTAAGATATTTAACCGATAAATAGCAATTAGTATTGTTGCGATCCGGTTTGAAGAACATATTCGTTTCCAAGTTTGGTGGTGCAAGTTTGGTGGTCATTCACCAATGTCTATGGGCGGTGGTGACCACATAACAACGTGTGGTTCATTTGCCCGTCCACTTACCTTTAATATAAAAAATAATTCCATAAATTCTTATTTAAGTAAACCTTCTTTTGGCAAGTTGGCAATTGTTACATACAATTTGCAATTATGTGGACGTGTTAAGCCGCAACTTAAGCTATCGAGTTTAGCTTCATAAAGTAATTTATAGTAAAAATATAACATAAATATGATATTAGCGAATTTTTTTACTTTAAAAATTTAATTTAATTAAAAAAAATTAAACGATGACTGGCCATTTTAAAGGCCATTTTTAAACTATTTTTATAAGTATTTAATTTACAAGCTCTAGAACAGGCACAATACAGGTTTTTAGTAAAACATATAATAAAGAATTCAGTCTATTTTAGAGTTAAATATAATTAAAATTCAGTACTGCCAATGTATTTATTTTTTAATTTTCTAACGTAAGAACCGGCACGCAAATACTTCTCAAATTCCCAGACATCATTAATTAAATAAATAAGACAGTAAATAAAATTTATGTTAACATTTTTTTAGATCTATAATATATCTTAGTCAAGATATTGTCGCATGATTTATTAATGTACATACCTCTGTGCGTCTAGAAGTTTTTTCCTGTAAACACGTACTGTAAGCGTAGTACACTTGAGTTATTAAAAAAAAAAAACAACAAAAGTTACTAATGTTATTCAAAAGTATTTATAATTTAATCACATTTATTTTAAATCGACTCATTTTTCTTATATCACTTCTGCTACATGCGATCCGTGATGGACATTCAAAGGGCCTGACGGCACATAAGTTCAGGAGTTGGTCTCGTTGCTAGTTCAGACCGGCGAGAAACCAGGTCCGTAGCTGAATAGCGATTTGAATACCAGAAAGACTAACTGTTTGTTATAAATATATCGGTTATATACGCGTATATTGCCGACTGTCAATTTATAATTGACCTCAATCGTTAGTAGTATCATGTAGTATGTCAGCAATATGTATATAAGAATTGGGGATGTTACAGTATGTAACGTTAGTTTATTTATATTTCTTAATGCTGTGTCTTCTTTTTTCGTATGACAAAAAAGGGAGAAAAGATTGTTTAACTAATCAGCTGCTAAGGAACGTTTATAAGTAAGGCCGATAATCTATAATGTGTGTTTTATATAATTAGAATTATTATAAAAAAAACTTTCTGTTACGCAGCTGTTTCAATACATACATCTCGCGGTTGGGGAGTCGCTAATGCAGCTGGCGCGGGAGCTGCGGTAGCATTGCTGTGGACCGCTTCGGGATGCCTTCTGATTGCTTTGATAGTACAATGCGTTAGGACGATACTAGAGCCACCGGGATTTGATCACGGGTAAGAATGGAATTGGTTAAAATATTCTTCATTTCTTAGTTTTTGATCAATATTTAATAATCTTATCAGTAAACTAATACTGCCAACTATCAAATTTAAGCTTTAATATGATGTGTTCTATTTAACATTACAGAGACGGCTCAGAAGAAGACTCGAAGCCATCATCACGCGATTTAATTGTTATCGCTTGCGTTCAAATAGTTTTAGCAGCGGCTACACTTTTTAGCGCAGTGGTATGCGCACGAATCGACTACAGTGCATGACGCGAACCAACGGGCGCACTTACGCGACGACGCATAAGCGAAGCGCCCGCTCCCGCTCTCGCCTCCGCTCCTAACGTACCGCCACCCGAAAACGCAGAACGCGAAAAGGGAGGGCGTGTCGCATGGCTTATATAAACTTTTATTATAACATTATTCATCGTACATCTTAATGGTTTTATTAGGTTGTGCTTGACGCGCAGTTGTGGGATTCAAAACTTTCGTCATATCGTTGAAGACTGTTAACTATGGTGATTATTACGACTGTCTTGGACTAAACTTATTGCAAACACTCTATTTCACAAATCTTAATCGTAAAGTTAAATAATATAAGATATAAGTTAGTCGAATAGAACTTAATAGATTATAATTAGTAAGGATAAAATTATATAGTTATTAAAATCTTTATGCTGTTTTCAATTATCTTTCAAGGATGTGTATTTAAGAAATCTTTTAAAATATACGTAATAGTATAGATGTCTATATGTAATAAATGTAATAATTATGAATGTGTAAAATTTTATTTATTTATTACGTAAGGTAAGTTATGTACTTTAAAATGTAATTAACCTTTAGAAAAATATATTTACTGTGTTTTTTCTCTGACAAAAATATTCGTGTAATATTTATTATAAATGTTTTCTGGGCGGTCATAATAGATTTTATGTAATGATTTACTATTATGTAAGAACTATTTCCTTATATTTTTTATTTAAAAAAAAATTAAAATCGTGAAATTTTAGAAAGTGAAATGCGACATTGATCATAAATATAACATTTCAAGTATACACGTATCATAAAAGTATATCACAAAGTCAGTTGTCAACATTTCACGGGTGAGTAATGAAGTGAGCTCCTACAGAATACTCTACTTACTTTATAGTTAACAATACTTTTCTTAGACACAATATATCCCTTTTGTAAAATTGTACTCGTATTTCAATTTATTGTGTTTGATATTTATAATTGTATTTTTGTAATAAAACATTATTTTCGTCATATTTTTATTTATTTTAAACCCTTTTTTACTAATTATTCTCAACTCAATTCATGTCAAATTTATTTTTCCCGAAAAATACTGTATGTATTTATGAAGTACTTACTAATTGTACCCGCGTATAACTTAAATAAATCACTAAAAGCAGATTTATAATATTTCAGTATTACAACATTTTTAGTATTATTTTCGTGGGTTATTAGTATTTATTGGTTTACCCACCCGGATACGGCAACATACAATTGGCCATGAGAAAAACAGCAAATATTGCGTTATTTAAGAACAAATTTGATTACCGTACAAAAGGTGTATGGTAATCAAATTAGTGTATGGTAATCAAAGTAGTGAGTCAACATTAAAAGATGGACATATGCTTTCGCGGACTTTTTTAGAACTTTTCATTGTGATATATATAATTGTATACATTAAAAAAAAAAACTAAAATTTCAATTTAATTAAAAAGGAATTTTCCCTGCTATTCTACCCTTTGATCTATTTCTATCTCCTAATTACTATTTGGCCAATCGATACGAAGGTCGAAGAGAAACTGTCAAAGAACACTTAATCAACAACTATTTTCGCTAATTAGTTTCGGTCAGCGAAAGTCTAGAGTATTTTAATCGAATTGAATTGTCAAATGTCTGGATAGGTACCACCTAATCATAAAATATTCTACCGCCAAACAATAATAGCTTGTTATGTTCTGATTTGAAGAGTATGCCAGTGTAACTACCTGAGATAGCCTGTAGAACATTGGCGATGTAAAGGATGGTGAATATTTCTTGTTTACGGGCTATGATGAACTCTTACCATCAGATAACGATCGTCACTTGAGATCTTCTCTACTTACTCTTTAGCCAAGTTGACCAAGGTGGTAAGGCGGAGAGTCGACACCAACAGGAGAACCGGTAACTCTGGCACTACTTAATACCTACGTCCAGCAACAGGATTGGGTGAATTAATGATGATAAGAATTAAACCTAAAATTCTCGTGAAAGCCGTGACGTATAGCATTACTCAATTTACCATATTATGTAAATCTGAACTGACCGTTTCGAGAATTCACTGATAATTATTTAAAACACAATTATACGTTGAATTAATTTAATTCCAATTGATATGTGAACAGGCCATGTGTTTACACGAAACGTGTTAATTGTTTACGAAATGAATATAAATGCGAGCGAAATTCAGTTTTTAAGCTTTTATCAAAACGCCTATTCACGTTTTCTTTTATTTGTTTTACAAATTCAAATAAGCACCAATTGTTAGGGAGCTAATGGGTATTTCGTTAAATTATTTGACGCAATTTCTTTAAGCCATGGTTACCCTGCCAAGTGGTACCCTGTTTTATTAATATAAAACGTTGCACTAGTAGTAAATAAACAGATTGTAAGTCCCACTGTTAGAAATGCATGTTTTCTACTCAAGGAGACGGTTTTGTAAATTATTCCACCATGTTGACCAGTGCAAACCTGTAAACATAAATGTATCTTTTTTTATTATTTAGGCAGACATGCACCACCACCAGTCCACCAGTTGTTAACTGGTCACTGGCCCTGGACATTGACATTGCAAGAAATATTAAACATCCATATCATTACAAATGCACCACCAACCTTGGGAACTATCTTCCTTGTATCTGTAGTTACACTGGCTCACTCACCCTTCAAGCACAACAATACTAAGCATTGCTGCTTGGTGGTAGAATAAATGATAAGTGGGTGGTACCCTACCCTGGTGGTAGCCCTTAATTTTGTCCTTTTCCACCGAGCATTAAAATAATAATTAACTAGCACACATAAGGTCCAATAAGTCTCACTTCCTTTCTGAATTTAAACCCACGGTTATCCGGTAAAATCATCATGTTCTAATCACTGAGCAATCTCGGCTCCGGTGTGTCAGTTTGCCTCTACATATATATCCTCAATGAAAACATAGACCATTTGTAACGATTTATCGATAAAGTTCTCTGTTTTCCGATCTCCTTCGTGTTATGTATTCGAATTTTATTGCTTTAAATAAAACTTATTGTTACTTGAAATTCTGTAATCGTATTTTTGTTAGAAATAACATTTTGAATAAAATATTTGATATTACTTTTATATTATTCGCTATACATAATCAGATAAGATCGTTATAGCAGTTCCACGTATCTAGTAGAAATGAATCTAAGACGATAATATAAAAGTACCCATAATTTTAAATTAGCATAGCCCAACCACTAGCTCGCATAAGATAATGAAGATTTAGTCATAAATAATACGAGGAGAAATCAACATCATCATCATATATATATATATATTTATAACTGTTCAACATCAAACCTGAAACCTGAAATATTCGTAACGGAAACAATAAGAGAAACGAACGTCTTTTATAAAAAGACCTATAGACAACCTCGTTAAACTTATAAAATCATTATAGTACTAAATGAAAGTTGGCGAATTATTTTTCTCTAATAATCTTATTTCTTATTAGTTTAAGTTTTATTAAGTTGTATTCATTTTACAAAATTCTTATTTTCCAATAGAAAACTGTAATTACTGAAATACTCCTTAAAAAAATTAAGTATTACGTACTTAAACTTTTATGCTCACTTAGTCAAAGAAACGGCGGGGTTCTTAAAACGGTCTTCAAAAAATGTTATACTTGTTACGCTGGAGGCCATGTTTACTTAAAGCCAATGATTCACAATGAAAGCTATGCTAGACGAATCACTACACTATACATTATTTCTACTTATGGTATCATGGGTTCCGCCTCTTATTGCTTGTATAATAAAATATAATAATAATGTTCTCTATACCGATTTCGGCCACGGTGGCCAATCTCAAGAGAAATTAGCCAACTACGCAGGAGATTTTAAAGTGCACAAGTGTGTGCGCAAACACAGATGCACTCTCTGTTCCCTAACTCTCATAATCCGATGGGACGGCAATCCGACGCGACCGGAAGGAGTTCAGGCGCAGGACCAACGGCTTTACGTGCTTTCCGAGGCACGGGGGTGTACACACTTCCAACTTCCAAACTACGGGCTGCTACTGAGATTTTTTTGTCAGAAAAACCTAATAACTTTTTATTGGCCCGATCTGGGAATTGAACCCAGGACCTCCGGGTCTGCGGCCTTACATCAAGCCACTAGACCAACGAGGCAGTTTGTATAATATATTCGTTATATAATAGAATTAAAATTGGAAACACATTGCTAATCATATACCCATATATGCACAAAAACCTGCGCTTTGTTGGATTTTGTCATATTCCTAACTGGGTTGTTATAGGTCTCGGTTGGTACCATTTATAATGCTGTTTTCCAGTGAAATGTGTTCCAGATTATATAATAAATTCAAAAATTCACAGTCGAAAATGCATTATCATTCTGAGGATAAAAGTAAATGCTTTTACAGCGCAAATCAATGGTTGTCAATCAATCACCGTTTACAAAATCTGGCTCCTCTTACAAAAGGCGTCCCATTTCGGGGAATCAGCCTATCTACTAACTAAAATACGTGAAAAAGTTATATAGGCGGAGGCTATTTATCTAATTTATATGCTAAAATACATCTAAGAATATAAATTACTCTTTTACATGTGTTTTATGATTCAAAATTTAATAGGGGCTTACAGGTTTTCTTCTTCTTATACGAAATTTGTTCGTAAATTTCGTATTCGATTTGTCAAACTCTTCCCTAATCGGGCAACTTTTTAGAAAAGTATTGTTGATCACTCGTTTTTATTTCACTGAACGTGAAAACGTTTCTTCGATTGACGCAATTTAAGTTATCGAATTAATTTCTATAAATAATTTTACTAAGATGAAAGTTACTTATATATATATATATATATATATATATATATATATATATATATATATATATATATATAATTTTACGATTTTTGTTTTAGAAACAGTCATCTTTCGTGGGTAACTGAGTGACATTCAAACAACAAATATTCGAATATATATTTATAGTGATTACAAAAATACGTGGGGCGTGTTAGTTGATAAGGTTGGTGGCTTCCCAAGGTTGGTGGCACATTTGCCAGACTGCCTACCTATTACAATAAATAAAATGTGATCCAGAGTGACTTTTAAGTTTCTTGCAAATTCTTCTCGATAGATTATAAATTCTAAAATTATTCAAAAGTGCTTTAAAAAGTCAACTTAGATATATTTTAATTTTGATTCTTACTGTTAACAAAATACGAGCTATATAAAAGTGAGTGAGTCAACATTAAAATTAACAAAAGATTTTTGCTTCAACGCTATCGGTTTTATAGCCCATTGATTTCAGGTACTTTCGATTTCATTCAAAAACTTTTTTCGGAAATTTTACACAATTTGTTTGCAGGTTAGGATTGATATATAGTCTTTTAGAAAAAAATACATTTTTTTTACCACTTCAACCAATAAACCTAAGTGGTAACATGTAATATGTTAAAACCTGTGAAAATTTAACGTTTATCGTAAATATTACAACATAAACGATACTTCTATTAGTAACATAACAGGACGATCGATTTTTACTTCGTTTCCTGTATTTTTTGTAAATAATTGCGTTTTGATCAGGGTAGACACCTACTTATATTCATAAACTTAAAAAGCAACTTATATTAATACAAAACATTCTAAAATTTCACAAAAATAGGAAACAAAAGGTTAAAAAACTCATCATGCAAAAAATTAAGATTACAAAAATCGCTAGAACTTTAAACATTAAATTGTCACAAAGCTTCCGTAGGCCGCTCATCATTTATTATTCGGAAATTGCAAATTATCATAACAAGACTCGGTATTAAAGCTGGAAACCTTTCGTAAAGCGCTTTATGCTTTATTCAGTTACGGTAAATATTCTGAATTCATCGTTGTAACGAATACCGGCTTCAATTATTTGCTAGATGGATTCCAATTGTGTCTACATAAGTATATTCAATGGGCTTTGGGGACGTTGTTAACAAATATGAATAATATTTTTTCAACGAAACTCTAATTTTATTGAACCGTATGGAACACGCTGATAATTGTGAGATGTGTTTCAATGACACTTAACCGTTTTTTCAAGTGCTATTTATTAAATTCACTTGTTTACGTTTACTTAAAAAACATGCTATCTTACAACGATTAAATAAAGTACCGTACCGTAACAGCCTGTGAATGTCCTACTGCTCGGCTAAAAGCCTCCTCTCCCGTTTGAGGAGAAGGTTTGGAGCTTATTCCACTACGCTGCTTCAATACGGGTTGGTGGAATACACATGTGGCAGAATTTCAGTGAAATTAAACACATGCCGGTTTCCACACGATGTTTTCCTTCACCGTAAAGCACGAGATAAATTATAATCACAAATTAAGCACATGAAAATTCAGTAGTGCTTGCCCGGGTTTGAACCCACGATCATCGGTTAAGATTCACGCGTTCTTACCACTGGGCCATCTTGGCTTTTTAAATAAAGTGTAAACGTTGAAAGGGCTAGAGGTCGATTTTTTGGATAGGCGTATGACGTAATTATATAAATATTTATAATAATAAATGTACAGGTATATAAAAAAAACTTACCCATGACAAGCATATAGCCATAAGATCTAAAATAATAGTTTGGTTTTGCCTTTAAAAACTGAATTTTAACATTGACAAATGTTATCTGAAAATAACAACTTCAAGCGGATTAAATAACAGAGTCAAATCCTTTTTTGTACCTTCACAATACGTTGTTACAGACGTAGATAGAGCCTTAGCAAAGTCGCGTCCCAAGCTATGAACAGGATGCGAATATGATACATACAACATAGAACATTTTTAAATATTATTTTACAAAAACAGTAATAGAAAGACACTCACAATAGTGACACACAAAAAACACTCAATAAGGATTTTATATATGTCGGAGGGACATCAGATCTTTGATCATTATCATGGAACATCATGTGGTGTGGTTCACACCTGTTGGTGCACCTTTCGTTCCTAGTGTCCGTACGATTGACCGGATGCGACATATGTAATCATACAAAAAAGCTGAATATTTTGTTCAATATTGTTAAATTTAATATTGTAACGAGAAATAACAGAAAGAGAAAGAACACACAGATAGAGAGAGCTACAGTATATCTGTATGTATGTCTGTTACGCATTAATGCCTAATTGGCAATGCGTTGATGGTGTTTGGAGTGATTTGTAAAGACAAAGGTGTGTTACCAACCAGATTTTAGCTTGCCTGCATTACTAAAATAAATAATAAAAAAAGCAAAATAAAGCGTATGCTGATTGGCGAGGCGGTTGGCGTGGTTGGTAGACACTTGCCTTTCACGCCCAAGGTTGTGGGTTTGATTCCCACCCACGACAAACATTAGTGTGCATGAACATGTCTGTTTGTCCTGAGTCTTGGTGAAATTATCTATATAAATATGTATTTACAAAGGAAAGTAGTATATGTAGTATATCAGTTGTCTGGTTTCCATAGTACAAGCTCAGCTTAATTTGGAATCAGATAGGCGTGTGCGAATAATGTCCCAGGCTATTATAAAAAAAAATGAACATCTTGGCACATATCATGTTGTAATCCGACTTCATTTTCTGCTTTCCTTTTTTCGCGTTCCGTCTTAAACTTGGACCACGGCGTAAATTCCAACGTACAACCGAAATTGGTGCAAAATAGAGAGCCAACTAAGTTACCGCTTTTTCCTTTGTGTAAATTGAACACGTCCAGCTGATTGTACTTAATTGTTCTTTGGTTTGTAAACTCGTTTCATACGAATTAAATTTACATTTAATTCGACGGTGTTCTATTATTAGCGTTTTCCGAAAACTAAACTATTTCATTTTTTTCTTTAATTTATACAAAGTTAACAATATGAAATCTTATCATCTTAAAATTTAAAGGCTCATTAATTCAGAAGCAACAAGTATTATTTTGAAAGGTTTTAAAAACTTTCACCGTAACTTTTTCCGTATAAGTGAAAGGGCTATAAATATTACTTATTGAGTACATGAAAATTCAGCAGTGTTAGCCTGTTTTAATTAACGTCTTCTGGCCACTGGATTCCTTGTGTTCTGTGTATTTTCTATTTCTATTTCAGTTTTATTAAATAAAAACTACTAATCCGATTGACATACATTCGTAATATGGCTTCACTACATACGAATACAAGCATGGTAGAATTTCATCCAATAAATTCAGGTCTGATTCCTACGTTCCTTTAGCCGAGTACGAGGCGAATTATAACACAACACAAATTAAGAGGGGGTATAAGGCAAATTTTCTACTCTTTTAGTTAATTATATGTCCGTAAATCCTGATCAAAGGTAAGTGGTCACAATCGACTGTTATAATATAGACATTGGGCGGTGATAGCTTACCATCAATACCCACGCCTAGTGAAGCCACATTTCCTAATATTCGCTAAATTAATTTATTTTCAATACTTCTAACTTCAATAATACTATAAATCATTTGCAAATGAATATTTCATTGATTGATAAATGAATAATTTTAATTTATTTGTGTTCTGTTTATGACTACTCAGCTGTGAGCTGCGGTTGAATCTATAAAATTATATTGCATTTTCTATTCAATAAGCTATTCAATCGCATTCCACCGTGTTAAATTAATTATTCACGGTATACAAGCTCACCCATATATATATTATATTATTTATTAAAATAATAATTATTATAATTATATGGCGTTTTTTAACATCATCTTTATGATTGGAAAGAGCTCGCAGATGAACATGAAGTCTGGAAAACAGGTTGGTCGCATCATCCAAAACCAAGGGCTATAGTTGGGCTTTGTGCAAGCTCTTTGGGTAGGTACCATCCACTCATAATATATTCTACCGCCTAGCAGTTATACTTAGTAGTGTTGTACTCCGGTTTGAACTGACTAACTTCTTAATTCGCAAGGTCTGTGACGCGTTGGCGATGTAAGGGATGCTTAATATTTCTTACAATACCAATGTCTATGGGTGGTGATGATCACTATCAGGTTGCCAGTCTGCCTACCTAATAAAAAATATGTTAATAAAATTTGACTAATGAATGGACAACCGCATGCTCGTTATCTATTAACCAGTTCGTTCGTTTAACTTATCCCTGAGGAGAGCTCCACCGAGATACAACCGGAGCATGGCACGAACACGGGGCAGGGGATGTGGATACGACCCCACAGCCTCCATTTAATGGCGGCCCCTCGCAGTAATTTGAGTAGGAAGAATCTTAATAATCCAGTCCGCTCACGGCCACAGAGACTGACCAAAGTATTCTAATCAATCAAGATGATATCATTACTATCATCTTATGCTAATTGTAATGTTTTTTTAAAGTTTTAATTTCAGGCATGCTAAATGCTTCTGGCGCTGACTTCTTGAATAAAATTAAATTACATACCTTGGTACATTCTTCATCTTTATTTCAATAAAGCTTTTACCAAACTGCAAGGCCTTTTGATCATCGTTAAATTCAACCTTATCCTTCTAATAATCATTGTTATGTGAATAAATATTTCTTTACTTGAAACTTATATTTTTTAAATTATTAGCTGTTCATCTCCAAAGATCCTAAGATACCTCTATTCCAAATTCAATGGCTTATATTCATTTACTAAATTCAAGAAATAAATAGTTTTGCTTACGGATTTCTGAATTGACTACGATGGAGTTCAACACCATTGATTTGGTAAATTGTTGCTCAAATATCAGGAAGCTAGGAATAGCGGATTGTAGAGTAAATACATGAAGATGCAAGATACAAACTAACTATTAAACGGTATTAAAACAATTCTACTCTCCATAAGCAAAATGAATCTTTTATATATATAAATTGGATTGAATTTATGTTCAGGTAACAAACAGACAGACAGATTTTCGCCCGCATGTTAGGCAGATCTTATGTATAAAAAAGTACACTTTGTCCTTCTTTTATAGTTGAAGCTTGCTTCACAAAAATTTTTATCAAAATTGGTTTAGTGCCTTGAAAGGACAGACAAACAAACAGCCAGAGTTTTTAATATTAGTAATAAAATATGTAAATCAAATATTTCAAACATTATAAATAATCTATACAAATGCTTAGTCTGTACAAAAACTCTTATATTATAATATAAATTATTGCAATCCATCAACTAGCAACGCTATACATACTACACTATCCCCAAACCTTCTCACTAATAATGCCATGAGACACTTAGTGCAATCCATCAAGAGCTCCATATACATTACACTATCGCTAAATCACGTTTATCTTAAGAGTACTTTACTAAAAATATCTTTATACGATACGACACGACGAAAGTACCTCACCGCTCATAATAATTTATAACTAGCTTTTCTCCGCAACTAATATTTCATCCGATTATACTTTCCTCGAAGATCCAGTAAATTATATATCACGGTAGCAGCCTGTAAATGTCCCACTGCTGGGCTAAGGCCTCTTCTCCCTTTTTGAGGAGAAGGTTTTGAGCTTATTCCACCACGCTGCTCCAATGCGGATTTTTGGAATACACATGTGGCAGAATTTCAGTGAAATAAGACACATGCAGGTTTCCTTACGATGTTTTCCTTCACCGAAAAGCACGAGATGAATTATAATCACAAATTAAGCACATGAAAAACCTCAGTAGTGCTTGCCCGGGTTTGAACCCACGATCATCGGTTAAGATTCACGCGTTCTTACCACTGGGCCATCTCGGCTTCAAATTATATATGCCTATATCCTAATCTACAAGCTACAACAAAAATAGTTTACGACTTTTTTTATGAATTTATTATATTAGTCTGATACTGACAGGCGAATTCAATTGGTAGTTTTGAAAATTAAAGAAATCATACAGATGCTGAAATGAAAACATTATTGTAAAAGATTTCTAAATTTGTCCAAAATGAAACCGAGTATACACCGAGAGGCAACTCCTACATACGCCAGCCCAACTATAGCTACATCTGTCTAGTGTATCATGGTAAATATATGTAGATAGCCTATTGGGCGTGTTATAGCCTATTGTGCGTGTTATAAATTTGTATTAACATAATTATTTAAGTAATTTCATCTTCTTTTACCTTTTACTGCCCCGAATGTAACTTTTGTGTTGGCAGCATATGTACATGGTGTAGACTGAGAAGCAGCCTAGCTGAGGCAACAACCTTTTCAACAAATTATCAAATATCACATTGTTAACTATTTTTTATGGCTTTGTACCTTAATTATGTCTTTGTTTCTTCTTTGTAAATAAAGTTATTCTATAATTATTATAAATTTTGTTCGAAGAATTTACGCTTATAACTATTTTGTAACCACATTGTAATGGGGAGTCAATTCCTATTTTAGAGAATATACTCGGTGTGCTACAGTGCTGATACGAACTTTACAGCACTCTGAAATAGTTTGAATCGTAAATGAGTTTCGTTCATTCATTATCAATCCATTCCGTTCAGTTCAGTTAATGGAACAACAACTTCAACATTACAAAGTGAAGGTTTTCCCACATTGAAGCGTCTCTTAATTCTCAGCCTCTGTTTTTAAATATATGCAATTTATTTTCATATATTGAATAAATACATAATATTGTTATTAATGAAATACTATACATATAATAAAAGTGTCTTTGATGTCTGTACGTTATAGATATTGAACAAAAAATCTAATGTAGCTTATTAAACCTAATAATCTTTATTAAAGCAACAAAAACCAAAATATGAGTTTTTAGAATTTTTATCTGCCTTTCTGTGTGTTTGTACCCTCATCACGATAAAACTACTGTATGGAATTGAATGCGATTTTTTATGTATTGCTAGAGGTCTTACGTAAAATATAAGTTCTATTTTACTGCCTAAAATATCTTATTCCGATTGTTTTTAATTAAACATTACCTGGAACTTATGTTATTTAATGAACTTAATGCTCAATTAGGATAATACCTATCACCGCACTTAATGAACATTGTGTATGACACTCAAATAAAACATAGATGGCGTTGTTTCAAATGAAAAAAATGGATCCATGAATTTGAATAGAATAGAAAGACACACAAAGTTGAACAGAAATTTCAAATAAGAAAAGGATTGATTTTTTTGTATGTTTACATGTAATAAATAAACTCAAACCACTAAACCGATTTTAAAAATTCTTTCCCTATAGAGAGCTAATTATCAATGAGAAACAGACTATATTTTATTTAAAAAAAATTACAGATCTAAAATCAATGACTCGAAATAGTAGTAATAGTGAAAGTCAATGTCGTTGATATCGTAAATGTAATTGTCAAAGTCATAGCCATCGTCATCGATATCGTAATAGTCAATGTCATAGACGTTGACATCGTAATAGTCGATCTCATAGTCATCGTCATCGATATCGTCATTGTAATAATCATAGTCATATTAGTAGTCATCGTCATAGTAATCGTCATCGAAATTTCAGTATATCAACAACTACAAATCATTGTAGAAAGATTGTTATTTTATGTCTTATCCTTTGTAGTATATGCCCAAATATGTATTTTGTTTATATAAAAGTTTTAATAAAATCTTTCCAGCCACAATTTGACTATTAAATTTAATCTTAAATAAACAGTATTGGTTAGTATTTGTAACCACACTCAACGGTTTGTAGTCGGGACTTCGTGTCTCGAAATTGCGTACACTCGTACCACTTACGAAAAAACCAATATAAAGGAAAGGAATTATATACCTACAGTACTTGTGAGTAGGTTTATTATTCGACGAATTGATTCAACCTTAATTATATTATGTCTTCCCTACCCACGTTCTTAAGAAACCTTTCCCACTTCGTTTGCTAATCAAAGGGAATTAGTTTTATCTGTAACCAACGACACGTTTCAATCCAATTAATCGATCTTAAAGCAGCACTTGTTGAAATAGGACTTAATTCCTTAAGAAAAACTACTCTCAACTAATTCGCACTTCGGGTACATTTCAGTCTTTATAGTTATTTATTTTTTATTTAAAATGGGTCATCTAATTGCTTTTAATTACACTGAATCATTTTACTTCGTACTTATCATATATTCTACCGCCAAGTAGCAATACGTAGTATTGTTGTATTCCTTATGTATATATACATATACATATTTAATAACACTCTTAGAAATTCCCAGAGCGTTGTTAGGGTTCAAACAGAGTTATCAGAACCCTTCAGAACCAACGATGGCTTAAGACAAGGAGATGCACTCTCATGTCTACTGTTTAACATCGCACTCGACAAATGTATCCGCGACTCAAAAATCGAGACAAAAGGATCTACCACAAATCCGTCCAAATTCTGGGATATGCGGATGACCTCGACGTGATAGGAAGATCCCTGCCTGCAGTGGAGAGTGCATACCTTGCTCTTGAAAAATCAGCAAAGGAGGCCGGTCTCCAAGTTAACATGGCCAAGACTAAGTACCTGAAGGCGTCAAGAGAACAGCAAGCTCCCCCACAAGGAATCAATATTGGCAATAACACTTTCGCTAGCGTCAATGAATTCGTATATCTTGGGTCCTTAGTAACCCATAAGAACGATGTGTCTTCGGATATAAGCAGGAGAATAAATGCAGCTAACAAGTGCTACTTCGGCCTGCTGAGATACTTTCACTCGAAACTTCTCTCAAGAAGCATAAAACTTCTCATCCAAAGGCCCATACTCACATACGGTTCTGAATGTTGGGTGTTGGGCAAAAAAGACGAAAATTCCTTGTTAGTATTTGAGCGCAAAATACTAAGGCGCATCTTCGGACCTGTGGTAGAAAATGAGAGATGGCGTACGCGTTATAACCACGAGCTATACCAAATGTACGATGAGCCTAACGTCATTAAGACGATGAAGATCGGACGCCTACGATGGGCAGGGCACGTAGTACGAATGGACAAGGCCAGAGTACCCAAACGCCTCCTGGAAGGCCGGCCGGAGGGTCGCAGAAGTAGAGGCAGGCCCAAGCTCAGATGGTTAGACGGCGTCGAACGGGAGACCAAGATCTTAGGGGTGACAAGTTGAAGAACGAAAGCCACAAATAGATCGGACTGGAGAGATTTACTGGGCCAGGCTAAGGCCCACCCGCGGCTGTAACGCCTCAGATGATGATGATGATATATAATAATATATTCCTATGTATATATAGTATAGTTCGAGACTGACTGCCTCGTTGGTCTAGTGGCTTGATGTAAGGCCGCAGACCCGGAGGTCCTGGGTTCAATTCCCAGGTCGGGCCAATAAAATGTTATTGGGTTTTTCTCTCAGAAAATTCTCAATAGCAGCCCGGAGTCTGGAAGTTGGCAGTGTGTTCACTCCCATGCACGTAAAGCCGTTGGTCCTGCACGTGAACTCTTTCCGGTCGTGTCGGATTGCCGTCCCATCGGATTACGAGAGTTAGGGAATAGAGAGTGCACCTGTGTTTGCGCACACACTCGTGCACTATAATATCTCCTGCGTAGTTGACTAATCTCTCTTGAGATTGGCCGCCGTGGCCGGAATCGGTCTGGAGGACATTATTATTATAGTTCGAGACAAACCAAATTCTAATCTGCAAGCACGTTCCGGCTATATATTTAACTGTAAAAGCTTTTTCTTATTACAGATGAATTAATATCACGAATTAAAACGTTATACTTGACTACACTATATATTACAAAATAAAGGCCCCCACTATGTCTGTCCGTCAAAGTCTGTGAACGCGATGAAATCAAAAAATAATGAACGGATTTTCATACGGTTTTCCCCAATTAAGTTTAACGTGTAATTAGGTTAAGGTGTATAATTCATTAAGGTTCTGTGAAAATTGGCAAAAATCATGTCAACTGGGAGTTATACTGACATGGGCCCCACAAACCATTAGATTTATCTGTATTAAAATACAAACGCTTTACGTAGACAACGTACTTTCCCTGGAAATGGAAATAAACTCTATTGACATGTGGTGGTTTATTGGTTCTTATTCCAGGAATCTGCGTTAAGCACGACAACTACGGCAAAAAATACTGGAATGTTTCAATTTATATTTTTGGCCCTTTATAAAATGGAAGCAATTATCAATAGCTTTAAAATTCCCTTCGTTGGGCCTTCTCGGCCCGTAATTCCAAACGAAATTGTGTGTAGAAACCAAAGCAAGACCCTCTGAATTTTCATGAACTTAATTTGTATTTATAATACATCTCTTATCGTGAGAAAAGATACATCTGTAGGATAAACTCTGTTACATATATGTATTACCAACCTGTATTAAAGCAGCATGATGAAAAAAGCTCCAAAACCTCCTCATTGCCTATTTTTTTAATAAAAGAGTTAGTTCAATTTAGTTTAACGATCAAAACCAATGTACTTTATTCATATGGCTCTAAGAAGCAAATTTGAATAGTCAGTGCACAAGATAAAAATAAATATTTTTAATTGTTTACATAATATATCATAACTTTCATGAAGATCGTTCGAACAATGTCGATTGTTTTTTTTTTCTTCTTACATTTGTATCTCCATAGACGTTTTGTTCGTGCCTTTCGTGTATATTATCTTTAATTTGTATTAATGTTATATGCCTGCCTGTTTTAAGCCAGGCAGCATCACAATCAAGTCAATGGGTTTGACGTATCTGTAGGACAAAAGTTCCTTAATTAAATAAGAAAAAAAAGGATTATAAACCTTTGACGTCGCAGAGACTTTGACCGAGAACCTGTACCAGTTGACGTCCTTGAAGGGATGTTAGTTGTCTTCATGGAATTTTGGATTCCTCTGGTCTGAATGGTATTCGGCCAGTTTTACCATAATTCTGTCGTCTCTATTATCACCATCTTTAGGTTGTTATCCAGAATCTCCAGGTGGTCGCCCCTAACGCGTCTTCGCTGTCATCAAAGTATTTTAAACTCAAACAGATGTTTCAAATTCCATTTCAATTTATAAGATCTTTAAAAGAAACAAAAATTTCACACTGACAACAATTTATATATAAAAAAGAATAGTCGATAACTAAATTATAATTAACGTCCAAACAAAATTCATTTACAAAGAAATTTTTCAATCATTGTAATTAATCAAGTCACTTTCTAACTTTTTATAAAGAAGTATTAATCAAAAAGATATTTTCTTTCAATATCCAATGAACGAACCTTCGAAGAAAAAAGATTTAGGCTTAACAATCTATTATTATATTTTTTCCCCTTTGAACGAAATAAATCAATACCAGTTTAAAATTTTTGTTTTCGTTATTTAAACACATGGTTAATTATTAAGGAGCCGAGATGGCCCAGTGGTAAGAACGCGTGAATCTTAACCGATGATCGTGGGTTCAAACCCGGGCAAGCTCCACTAAATTTTCGTGTGCTTAATTTGTGATTTTAATTCATCTGGTTTACGGTGAAGGAAAACATCGTGAGGAAACCTGCATGTGTCTAATTTCACTGAAATTCTGCCACATATGTATTCCACCAACCCGCATTGGAGCAGCGTGGTGGAACAAGCTCCAAAACCTTCTTCTCAAAAAGGGAGAGGAGGCCTTTAGCCCAGCAGTGGGACATTCACAGGCTGTTACGAGTAATTATTAATGTATGACATAAATTTTATTCTATACTAGCTGTGCCCGCGGTTTCACCCGCGTATAACTTAAAGAAATCACTAAGAACAGACTTATAGTATTTAATTACAGTATGTACAACAATTTTTAATTTTATTTTGGTGGGTGGTATTTATTGCATGCGTTTTCGCCGCACCCAGATCATATATAGGGCAACATACAATTGGCCATAATAAAAACAGCATTCCCTTAAATCTATTTCGACATACTTGAAAAAATGAGAAATGAGAAAAAAATATCTAACTCACAAAGTTATTTACAAACCGAAAACAAATACTTAAGTATTATCTTTATATTATCTTTATCTCGATATCTTTCATAAGAATAAATGCCATGTTTATAGAACGACTTCGCTAATAAAACATTATTTTAGAACAAATTTGATTACCACACAAAAGGTTATAGTGACTTTTTAGAACTTTTCTCGAGAAATCCATACAAACATGATTTAATTATTGGGTAACTATAACCGTTGACGCAGCGCACGTAACGGAAGCTCTCAAAAGGAATAAATTTTTCCCCGGTTTTTGCAACATTCATTGATGCTCCGCTCCTATTGGTCGTAGCTTTGATGTTATATAGTCTATAGCTTTTCTCGTAAATGGGCTACCGAACACTAAAATATTTTTTCTATTCCTACGAGCAGTTTCTGAGAATAGCGCGTTCAAAAAAACAAACTCTTCAGCTTTGATATAGAAACATTCAGTTTTAAGTGAGTTAAATAGTTTTGTTTAATCTGAATATTTTGGAATAAAAAAAAATATTTGTGCCCTTAGTTACTTACAGCATTAACAGCGACGTGGATGACGATATCTGATCTACAGCATTGTAGATCGGAAGACATGTATAAGATAAATTTTGGTTCAACCCATTTAGGCCACAATAAAATATATTACGTCAAACAAGAGGCATCACTGTAAATTCATTGATAAAATTTTATTTTTTCTAAGCAGACTAATATTTCATGCTTCTTACTTTAAAATCACAGACTTCCATATAACCTTATTTATAATTACGCGCAAGCGAAGCCGCGGGCAATGGCAAGTTAAATATATTGTATATAACAAAATACATTACAAATGAATACAGACAGAGGTTTACCAGGTCCTTGTTACCAAAGAATACCGTGCGTTCGCGGAAACAGCGCGGCAATTGCTGCAGTTTACATACACGAGTGGGCTTGTTTAAGCGAAATGTGCCAAGCATAAGCTGAGCTATATTCAATACGATTGATCAAATAGATCTGAGCTAAACTTACATTGGAACTCAATTTTAGTTACTAAATCTCTGAAACTGTCCATTTTTTAACTTTATTTTGTTCTTATAATTCATTATTATTTTGCAGACTGAATTTCTTTAATAAAAAAATAGACCACTGTTGTTGTTTACAATTAATAATATATTTTATTTGAAACTGTCTAAATTCGATCATTACATTTCTAATGTGTATCCCATTATTCTAAAATTAAGTGTTAATGCGCATAATGACTAAATATAATATTTCATTTATTATTAAGTTCAATTATCATTTATTCATTATCATTGTCATTTACTTTTATTAGAAGCTTTACGCTATACGCTTTACGTATTGGTTTTAAATAAATAATAAAATTGAAATTATTATTTACTCGGAAGCCATCATTAACACACACAAACGTTTACTTGGTGATAGGGTTTTGTGCAAGCCCTCTGGGTACCACCCACTCATCATATATTCTACCGCCGAACAGTAACACTTAGTATTGTTGTGTTCCGGTTTATAGAATGAGTGAGTGAATATGGAATGGTTAACATTTCTTTCGACGCCGTGGTGTTTATCGGCAGCGTTGACCACTTAACAACAGTTGGCCCGCGATGTATACCCGTTGGACTTTCGATAAAATTAATATAAATTACAAGTCCGAAAAAGTCTAAGTTTAACGAAAAATGGAGCATTAAAACATTTTGAAATAAGCTCAAATATATATTTTTCAAGAACGAGATATTACCTTTCTAGTTTCGTATAATAACGTTTCCCATACTTAGTCAGCATAAACGATGCTCAAGTTAAAAATCATTCAATTCCCATCCAAATATATTCACAAATCCTCTCCTAACCGTCGTATTTTAACACGGTCACTGATGAATCGTGTCCATAAATTTCGTGCTTGAGGTCAATCAAGCCATGACATTGTTCTATATTTAACCATTTTGTGTTATATTTCTCGTCACAATCTCGGACCGGCACTCAGGGCTAACACTTCAGTCATTGTGTTACACAATAGCGGATCATATTCTCTAAAACACAATAGCGTGTATCTTATTTTGTTGGCACGCTTGTGTTTCGCATAATGTCTACTACCGTCAATATTTCGTGTTTTAGTATATATGTATATAAAAATGGATGTTGGTTATCTTCTTGAGATAAATAGACTTCGACTTTGGCCGATTGACTTTTAAGTGCGCACGTGTACTTTTTCATGGGAAGGTTTTTTTTTAATATTTTGCGCTCTTTTTCGTAACTATAGGTTAGGTAACGTACGTTTGCAAGTTTACGCGAGGATTTGAATTAAACATATTTAGCACGTGAAATTGTCCGTGCTTGAACCCACTATCTTGGATTAAAATTCACGTGTTCTAACCACTGGGCCATCTCAGTTAATCCTTTGATTTCTACATACATATTTTTTTATCAAATTGATAAAAATATATAAGATTTGTATTAAATAAAAATACTCTTTGATACAAATTTTACTGACGTGACAGTTAAGCGATTGAGTTTCATAAAAAAACGTCTTCTGTATTTTTCGTAAGAAATCTAATTCGAAATAATTTGATATGATTTGATACTCCACGTAATTGCTTAGTAACATGATTAGAGGAAAATTATTTTTAATATATTTATAAGTATAAATTTATTTACAGCAGTAGACAAATTTTAGTACCTGGTTCACTATTGTATTGTTTATTAGTATCAAATTATCATTTGGTTGTCTTGGTCGTTAGATTTTGCGAAAGCCTGTCTAGACAGGTAATATCCAATTATCGTACGTTTTACCGACAATCAGCAATACTTAGTATTGTAGTGGTCCCGTTAAAGGGTAATTAAGCAATTACAAAATTGAATTCTCAAGGCATATAACGTACCTACGAGTACATAACATCTTAGTTTAGTTGGTGGCACATTGACGATGGTGAATAGTTAATATTTATTACATTGGTGACCAATTCGAAAATTTGTTTTTTAAATATTACCTGCTTAGTTCTTACTAAGCAGATTTCGATTAAATTTGGTATGAACCAAGCTTGAACACCCAAGGAAGGTCATAGCCATTTATATATTTTTTATACCTAACATCTGTTTAACTGCCGTAAAACACACGGGCAAAGCCGCAAGCGAAAACTTATATTTTAGAAAAATAAAAAAAATAAAACTATTACGCGCCCATACTTGATATTTGATTCTCGTGTATATTTTTATTAGAAAATAGCAAACTAAACCCGAACCCACTTACCGTTTCACTATAATTTCAGATAAACTAATTTCCGCTGGTAGCTTCCTGCCCTCGCCAGGAATTTCTATTCATCTTTAACTAGTTAAAACGCCGATAAACCGAAACACAATATTCAGCTAACTAGGTTAGGTTATATAATAGTTTGTAATGTGTTTGACGAACAGAAGTAACAGCAGTAGTTGTTTTGTAGTTTGACATACTGAGGTAAATTAAGTTTATTGAAGGTATTTTTTTTAATTATCATATTAGTTCAGCAGACTGGTAAGTGTGTCACCGATAGAGATTGGCATTATAAGAAATATTAAGCCACATTACATCGCCCATGTGTTGTACCTTGTGCCTGCCGTGACACTTGGTTACTTATCCTTCAAAACGAAACACAAAAATATTGCCTGGCGGTAGAATATATGGTGAGTTGATCATACCTACCCAGAGGGACTTGCACAAAGCCCTACCACCAAGTAAACGTAACGTTTCCCCATATTTATGCATAGAGTAATAATCCAATTGATATGAAACTTACACATTATGATAGTATAACGTCATGCCACATAACGCCACGCCACATATCGACGAGACGAGACATCCCAAGCCAAGCCAAGCCATGCCATGCCACGATGGTTAAAGCCGGAACTGCCCGACAAGCCCTGTAACCATTACTGACGTCATTCATTTTTGTACAAAACTGTTGCTATGGCAACCAAAAGAATGGACGAGAGGATGTGTCCATGACAACGGAAAATAACAGTTGCGAATTGGAAAAGTATTAAGATATTCGATCATTCGATTATCATATATTGTTATTATTATAACCTTCCCGTTTCAATAGATTTTATTGATTTCACCTTGAATTAAATCTTAAATCTAAATTATTACGATAAAAGATTTAATGGTATATATTTATATATAATACAGTTTCCTTTTCCGAGTTTACAATCAACCAAACAAAAGTTAGAAATAGAGTTTTATGGAAGTCATCCGAGTAACTAAGTTTTAACTTAAAAAGTCGAGACGAGAATTTCACTGTTTCAACAATTCCAACGCCATTCTACTTTGTGTTAAAAAGTTGCCCTTACATCTAAGAGAACTTTGAGTGTCCTGCGTTGTAAGGACAATACACAACGATCGTACTTGTTAGGTATATTCGTATTTATTTAATAAAATTAACTAACCTAGAATAAGTTAATATCGGGTATCAAACACACTATACATTTTTCATTTTATTTAATCGTAAATATATGTAATATGTGTAGTGTACACACATCTACATCTACTGGTTTTTAATTATATATATATATATATATATATATATATATATATATATATATATATATATATATATATTCAAGTAAATTAAGTACACATTGAATAAATTATATGACAATTTCAAATCCGTAAAATTTTCTACAAACAAAATCTATTTACCTGTGAACTAATCACATCATAGATGATCAAGCATCATCCCTCTTGGGTCTCCAAGGCCCATAAAATTGTGTTACCGGATACTTCGTTTAAATTAGTCAGGAAGTTCCTTCAAAGCTAACTAATGAGGCGCTTCCGTCGCAAGGGCGGGTATTAGCGATTTAGAAGACAATCGATAATGGTCCAATTGATGAGATATTTTACTGAATGGCTTATTAAATAATACCACGTTATACATACTTACTGCCACAAACAAAAACGAATGGAATTTTACAAGTACTTTCAAATCATTTATATATAAACGTTAGGAATTATTAATATTATAAATGCTAAAGTGAGTTTTGCTTGTTACGTTTTAACGTCGTAACTCCTCAACCCTTATTCTTCTTCTTCGTCGTGACACTTGTCAGAGCGGTCGTGGTCGCCATGAAGTATGAATTATTCGGCGCAGATGTTATTCGCCTCATGAGCCTTTGCCATATGTCCCTGTTAGTGGTGAGCCTGGTGCATTCATGCAAAGAACCGCCAACAGTTCATCGCACGAGCATCCTTCCACGTGGTTCTCTCTCACTTAACCCACCATCATTAAATTTTGCATACACGTTATAAGAGGTACAGAGAAGGACATAGATAGGTTAATATTGCAAGAAATAATTTTATTTAACAACATGATACCTTTGTACTGTTAAAGGTCATAACTACTTACATCCTATGATTGGTAGCGCTTAGGCGACGCCAGGAATAGTTAATATTTCTAACAGTGCTAATTTCTATGGAAATGGAGACCACTTATCTTCAAATTGCCCATTCGACAATCGCCTACAGACTAGTCTACCTATATAAAAAAAAACATACATTTAATCCGTCGAGACTCTATCAACATTGTTGCAAAGTAAACGTTAGTACCCTTTAAAAATAGTACAAAAAATGCTACTATAGTTTTACAACCACTATTTTAGATATTTATGTATGTTATAGTAGAGTATTAGAGGTGGTTCCAGGGCGTCACGCAGAACCTAGGAGGGAGGCTTCGGGAACTGTTCGACGAGTGTCTTTCCAGTGGGCAGTTCCCGAAGCTATGGAAGGAAGGAAAATTGGTCCTGTTGCCGAAGGAGGGGCGCCCACTAAGCTCTTCTTCGGCATACAGGCCAATTGTGCTGCTGAATGAGACGGGCAAGCTCTTCGAGAAGATTGTCGCTGCCCGTCTTGTTCAGCACCTCGAGGTGGGGCCGGGTCTCTCAGAGGCTCAGTTCGGGTTAAGGGCAGGTCGATCAATCATCGATGCCCTGAACACCCTGAAGACCCGGACCATGTAGGCGGTGGCCCGAGGGGACGTGGTCCTGGCGGTATCGCTGGACGTGGCGAACGCCTTCAATAGTCTTCCTTTCGGGACAATAAAGGAGGCGCTTCGATATCACGGATGCCTTCCTATCTCAGAAGGCTGTTGGGGGCATACCTCCAGGATCGGGTGGTCCTGTGGGAGGGGGGCGATGGGCGACTTGTCCGGCGTCGAGTAGGTTGCGGCGTTCCACAGGGGTCGGTTCTCGGCCCAATCCTGTGGAACGTTGGCTTTGACTGGCTCCTACGGGCACCCGTCCTTCCCGGGATGGGGGTGCTGTGCTACGCGGACGACACCCTCATCATGGCGACGGGACGTACCTTTCAGGAGGCGACCCGCCTGGCTGAGGTTGGAGTTTCGCTCACGGTGGATCGGATCAGAATGCTGGGCTTGAGAGTCTCCATAACAAAAACGGAGGCCCTCCTATTCCACGGTCCACGTCGGGGTCCCCCTCGAGGGGCGTCTATCACCGTCCAGGGGACGGTGATTAAGGTGCAGGCCCAGATGAGGTATCTGGGCCTGATTCTGGATGGAAGATGGAGCTTCGGGCAGCATTTTGACCAACTCAGCCTGAAGCTCATCAACGCCGCTGCCGCCTTGGGCCGCCTTCTACCCAACGTAGGAGGGCCGGAAACACCTTGCCGGCGTTTATACGTTGGTGTGGTGCGTTCCATGGCACTGTACGGTGCACCCATCTGGGTGGACGCTCTCACCGCTCGCAACAAGGCTCTTCTTCGGAGACCACAGAGAGTCATAGCGGTGAGATCGATACGTGGTTACCGTACAGTGTCATGGACGGCAGCGACACTTCTCGCGAGCGATCCGCCTTGGGAACTCCAGGCAGAGGTGCTTGCGGAAGTGTACCGGTTCCGGGTGGAAGCGAGGTCGAGCGGCGATCGTCCAGGATTGGCGGAGGTGGAGCGAGTCAGGGCTCTAGCCCAGCGAGCCTTGATTCGCAGGTGGGAGGAGGACCTGGAGTCCCCCTCGGCAGGCCTGGCGACAGTGGAGGCGGTCCGTCCCCACTTGAGTCGCTGGGTGGAACGGAGTCACGGCACACACACATTCAGGCTGACGCAGGTACTTACCGGACACGGTTGCTTCGGTAGGTATCTGCACCGGATAATGAGGCGGGAGGTCACTCCCTCCTGCCACGAGTGCGGCGCGCGTCACACCCTGATTGAGTGTGCTGCATGGGGGCCTTAGCGCCATTCCCTGGCGGCCATTGTAGGCGGAGACCTCTCGTTGCCGAGCGTGATGAACGCCATGGTCGGTAGCGAGAGGTGCCGGAAGGTCTCTTTCTGCGAAAACGTCATGTCGCAGAAGGAGGCCGCGGAGCGGGAGCGTGAGAACAGTGCTTCCGCTGACTCGCTTCGCCGAAGAAGACCGGGGAGAAGACGTCGGCGCTATGCAAACCTTCTCCTCCCGCCGTAAGTGTCGCCGGGGCTAGGGGGTCTCTGTACCCCGAGAACCTCTTAGAATTTGGAGGCCTGCAGAGGCGGGCCTACCGTCGGGACGTCACGGTAGTATGCGCAAGCGATCCCGTGGCGTCCCCCGAAAAGACGGCGTGGGTACCGCTGGTTTTTTAGTGGGTATTCCGACGCCTTCAGCGTTGGCGAGCCCCACATACGCTGGAAACGCGTCAACGCGTTTTTCCAGCGAAAAAAAAAAAAGAGTATTAGAGGTCTTCTTATAGTGCCTATTAAAAAATTTATCATAGCAGTAAAGCAGTAAATTGAATTTAAATGATAGAAAAAAAAAATTATGCAATCTAATAGAATTTAAAAGTCGAACGCCATTCTTAGATTTCACAACAACATATTTTTATTATCTTTGTGTAATATTGAAATAATAAATATTCATATTTCAAGCCTGAAGAGTTGAGCTTATAGAAATATATATAGTTTATGTAAGAGGCTGTAAAAGTTTCATTGCTGGTCTAATGCCTCTTCATACTTATTTGTGAACTCACGTGTGGCAGATATACATTAAAAACATGCAGGTTTCCTCGTGTTTTCTTTGACTTCCGAGCACAAGATGAATTATAAACACAAATTAACCTGAAAATTCTTTGGTCCATCCCCGACTTTAAGTCCGCAATCATCAGTTAAGGTATTGTAACCACTAGTTGCCCAGTGTCTGGGCTCAAAAAGTTGGCACATAAAACAATTTCGAATGCCTTCATTGACATTCATGATTATGATAATAATGGATAACAAAACGAAAGAATCTTGAAACATTTTTCTTAAATCCACTTCGACCGTAATAAAATACCAAGAACACGTATTCACGATGTTATTTAATTTTTTCATTGAAAGCGAGAATCAAATTTAACCATCAAATAATATCGCTTAACAAACGTGTAATTAGCGCTTGCAAAACTTTACACGCCTATAGGAACCGTAATAGCTTAATTCGGTATAACTGCTGCAACTAGAAACGCAAAGTTGGTTTGCGGTTTCCTCTAACTTAAGCCCAAACTGGAAACGCTCCACCTTTGCTTAACTCTTAATTAGAGAACCAACGCTTGTTCAGTATGTTTGATATGAACCACACAAGATTGAAACAAAGTGGATTTACTTATAAGATTATTATGTTTGTTCAGATATTAATAATCTTCGAATATTACTTAGTCGTGGATTATTTTTGGATAAATATTTCAAAATTACAAACGGAATCGGAAAATTTTCTTTATCTGATTTTTATCTTATATGAAGCAAAAGAAACATTCATCTTTATCTAGTTCTCAACTATATTTAACTAATGTCCGACCGATGAGAGAATGTGGTCCCGGTGAACTTTGGACTGGCGAAGAATTTACCTTAAAAATATTTTTATAATTGATATTTTGCCCTACTAACGAATAATATCATTAAAGTGATATAATTTTAAATTATATCATTGCGGCAATTAAATTGCAAATGAATGAGATGTTTTTCTTTTTTTATTTAGTCCACAAAACTGACTACAATTATACAATCAACAATGATATACAGTAATACCGAAAACCGAAAATATTTACAATTGAGTCTTCTCGATGTGGACATTACATGCTTATATGAGGGCTAAAGAGCAAAAAAAAAAAAAGAATTACATAAGAACAAACACATGAAACTTATAAAAACTATCAAGTATAAAATAAAAATAAATAACTTTAAGGCAAGATAAAATTAAATAGTAAATAAATACAAAAAAAAATAGATAAATAATTTAAAAATAAAACTAAAAATTAACCGATTTGTGTAGACAATTTTTTTTTATCTGTTACAAAGTTGTGTCAACTTTTTATTTTTGTAGTGCATCTAGTCTATACTAGTCATGACCAAATGACAGACATCTCTCGGTGGCCAAGCTTTAGCGTGGTCATTAATCTTTCTAAGATAAGACGGGGACTACGTATAACTTTGAGCAAATCACTTGATAGGTAATGATTGCACTCAAACGATCTCTAGCGAAAACTTTTATTAAATATTTATGATAATAATACTGAATTACTTAGCTATAAAAAATGTTATCAACAAAACTAACTTAAATAGAGATACAATAACATAAAAACAAGACTGATTATGAATTTTTATACTAGGGACATTATCAATCCTGAATAATAAAAAACCTACTTCAGATTCACTTAAATTTTTCTCTTACATTGCCTCACATGTGTACCTAACACAGTTTCTACTGAAGCTTTCCTGCAAAAATAAAAAATGATCCGCCAATAAAAAAGCACATAAAAAACTCAGTGGTGCCTGCACCGATTCGAACAACTTAATCTTAACTTGTTCTTTTCAGTTTGCCATCTTTGCCCAACCACAACAACGGTGGGCTCTAATGGTATCACGAAAACTATGTAAGCAATCGTAATAGTATATAATATAGGTATCGGTATCGGATATTTACACAAAAAAACTATAACAAAAATTCAGACCTCGTAAGCTAAGGCAAATCTTAATTTAATTTATCTCCCAACCATTTGTTGGTATCTCTACTATCAGGCTATAAACCTCCTTTCTTATTCAGATTTAAAAATTCTTTTTAAAGAGAGCGAAGGCTATCTTATCTCCATAGTTCATATCAACCTTTCTTTGGAAGTGAATCGCTAGATTATAATTATTTCTGGAGCTTTAAATTAATGTGTTATAACCTTAGGTATTTTTGTTTTTTGCATGCTATTATACCATTATTTATTATCCTAGTAAACATCAATACTTGGTTGACACTTATATAGTTATTTAGTTATTAGGGTAGTTGAGCCATTTCAATTACAACTAAAATGGGCATTATGTCTGAAGTCCTATAGTTGCCTGCCAATTGACGGTAGAAGGAGTGCTGGTAACCTATATATTCCCCTAACTAAATTTAGTTAAAAATATATTACACCAATCTAGTTAAAACTACCAAATACAATTAGGGAATAACCAGACTTCATAATAGGTAATGATTGCTGTAATAATCGGGATTCTTTCAAGGCCAACAGTGGGCGTGGTCCGTGGGCGTTTCGCTCGGATGTAGCAGGTTAATTGATAGCTAGTCACTGTACAGAATAAATATTTTCGTAAAAAAATATTCACCCAAATTTTGAGGTCTGAAATTACATATAAATTGTGATTTATTATTGATATTTTTATGGATAACAAGTATTTAACTACACGTTTGAGTATGTGTAATAATTAATGGTTTATTTTTATTGCAACTTATTAATCGTTATCGTTAAAATATCTAAAAATTGTACTATTTACAATTGTACTATATACTATATATTATAGAGGTATTTGCCTCTATAGTACAATTTTTATGTACTGATTTTTAATCGACTTCAAAAAAGGATTATATTTAACAGACATAACATTTTCAAAAGAGAGAATTAGATTCGAATTTCATCCGTATGTATGTTTTTTTTTTATATACAACCGGATAAAACTTTTATGTTTATGAACCGATATCCAAAACTCTTTTTGTGGTTGCTCTAAGCTCCCATCTCAATATCATTTTTCACAGTTCACAGTTTCGATTTTTCTTGAAAAAAATATAGACTTTTGTTATAACGTAGTTTATCGTTATAACTTGAACTCTTTTTATTTTTCATGACAACGGAATTGAAATCTTATTTTTATCGACAAAAATATGATAGAAATATGAGAATAATTTTAGCACATCGAACGATTCGAAGCACGGAACGCAACAAATTCTGGCCTTTATCTTGATAAAATATCCACCGTCGACTTTGCATACCAAACAGCTTGATACAAAAGATTTTTGAATAACAATTGATATGAATTGAAGATGAAAATTAGTCAGTGATCAGTTACAAGAAAGTAAAATCTTGAAATAGTACATTTTTTCTCGTTAATTACATTATATTTTATATTTATTATTTAAAGTTAAAAAATAAAAATTCATATACTATTTTCACTTGAAATAGTGCAAGGCCATTTTTTTGGGTTTTTTTTTAATAAATTCTCAATAGTCCGATAATACGCAGTATTAGTAATAGTACGAATATAACATAGCGCCTGATCTCATTCTGGTATTATAATTAAAGGTAAAATACGTTAAATATAAAGTATGTACATAGAATAGCTTATATATAATATCGGATTATATATATTATATGATATCGGATATACGATATTTATCGGAGACTCGAATAAATTCCATTAAAAACAATGACTTTTCTATCTAGCACATCATGTCCTTACGATAGAGATAAAATCTCTATTATACAAACTTCGGGTACAGAGATCGCTGTATCCTTTGTGAGCCTGTGAAACAAATATCTTCCTAATACCTTACTCCTATAAGGTATTTTACTTCCACCCTCCGATATATTTTATATTTCATAGATAATATTTTCTCTTCTATATTTAATATTGTAGACGATATTTTATCAGTTTTTATTATTGCCTAGTAGCTTGCTTATATGTTTAAAATGATTGAATTAACCTTTCATTTTAATGCAGCAATATAATGCAAAATATTAAGCAATCATGAAATCTTGTAAATCATTTTACGGTGATACGCTATTTTGATCCGTATATCTTTTAAATAATATAATTATTTTAACCAATATTACATCAATGCCTGAAATTTCATGACCGTATTTTTTGGCAAGCTTGGAGTTTTTCCTAACAGGATTATCAACGCCGTTATATATTTTAATTTTCAATGTAAAATCGTACCAAGTTTCCAGGAAATATTTCAAATTTTATAAATTGTATTGAAATTTTTGTTAGTATCGCCCAAAAATAAATGCCATTATATCACTAATTCATATCGATAACTATAATATAATACGAACCAAAGCTGATTCAATAGATATCGTGTTTTATTTTAAAAGAATCCTTTTTACACGCATTTCTCTTTCCCTTCTTAGACCTTAAGGTCTGATATATGTATGTTAAAAGGTTTTCCATAAGAAGGTTGTTTGTTATTCGGTTCAAAAGGTGTTGGAGACCTTCTTAGAGTGGGTATCGGCACCAACTCAGCAAGAATCCGAATTTCATAAATCACTCTTAAAATGAGAGGTCTATGTAATTTGGATAAATCGTGTAAACGTGATTCATTTTAAACGCTTACAAAGCTGAAGTGCTTACAGATGGAAAATGAGTTTGCTTAGCACTTTTACCTTGTTACAAAGAATCTTATATTGATGAATATAAATAAAAAACACCCAAAAATGTCTTAAACACGTGAAATGTAATGTTTTTGCGTCAGTAGCTTTTAGTCAAAAGTTACATATTTATGTTGCGTCATAGAAGTTTAATATTAAGGTTAAATGGTTTGATTGTTGTCATCATCAATACAAATTTTGTCGAGTAAATATAGTATTATCTTATCTGTGTTAATGTAGAAGAAAATAGAAAAAAAGCCGAAATGGCTCAGTGGTAAGGACGCGTGAATCTTAACCGATGATCGTGGATTCGAACCCGGGCAAGCACCACTGAATTTTCATGTGCTTAATTTGTGATTATAATTCATCTCGTGCTTGACAGTAAAGGAAAACATCGTGAGAAAGCCTGCATGTGTCTAATTTCACTGAAATTCTGCCACATGTGTATTCCACCAACCCGCATTGGAGCAGCGTGGTGGAACCAAACCTTCTCCTCAACAAAAGAGAGAGGCCTTAGCCCAGAAGTGGGACATTCACAGGCTGTTGCGGTTACGGTTACGGTATGTAGAAGAGCCTATTCATGCAATATTGCAACACAGACACTTCAGTATCATTTAAAAAACTGTATATGAACTCACTGGCACAATAAAAACAACAACAATCTCGTTTAACAGTATTCTTATTATATGACAATCAATATATATGATTTTATTATCGTATTTCATGCTTAAAACATAAATGTTTTTAAATTAATACAAGAAACAAAAGAAATGAAGCCTCTGGTTGCTAACGTGGTCAGAAATATTTTTGGTACAATTTTGTTAAAGATTTTCGAAAATGTTCCATCTTAGAATGAAATGAATGAAAACCTTTTCCACTTCTTTACAGATCTCTGGATCTGATATTTGTCATTTCGAATAGGTACGGTAATGGACATTCGAGTATTAATAAGTAAATACAAATATTCTTTATTGAATAAACATTTTACCTTAGGAGTTCTATTATAATTTGAAAAATATCTTGAGTTACGAGCAAATAAATCGACTGACCGCCAAGATCAGATTAAATTTGATTTAAAAATAAACTAATATATACCTAATGTATATATTTTTAAAAGCCTGATGCATTATCTTTATGATGCCATCATTATTATACAAGTATAACAAGGTCCTTACCGCGAACTGTTTATGTCTTTACCGCGGGAAACCATCGAGTTTCAACAAAGTAAAAACTTATTTACTTATTTTTTAGTAGCTTAATTCAGAACGCATTAATAAATATATATATATATACTTCAATTATTATCGTAATGGTATTCTTGTAAAGATAACACATATATACATTGAAAAGTATAATATCCTTATCCTCCAGACCGATTTCGGCCAATCTCAAGAGAGATTAGCCAGCTACGCAGGAGATATCACAGTGCACAAGTGTGTGCTCAAACACAGTTGCACTCTCTATTCCCTGACTCTCATAATCCGATGGGACGGCAATCCGACACGACCGGAAAGGGTTCAGGCGCAGGACCAACGGCTTTACGTGCTCTTCGAGGCACACGAGTGAACACACTTCCAACTTCGATACTCCGGGCTGCTACTGAGATTTTTATGACCGAAAAACCAAATAACTTTTTATTGGCCCGACCTGGCAATTGAACCCAGGACCTCCGGGTCTGCAGCCTTACATCAATCCACTAGACCAACGAAACTTGAAAATTGAAACGTATATAATATGTATGTATTTCTAATTAATTATTTCTCTGTTTTATTCTCTTTGAATACAAATATTGCTTGATTCAATTGCCGATTGAAGTGAGTTGCCGAGTGAAGAAATAGATTACGACTATTCGTTTTGCACAGACTTTCTTCTACATCGTATATACGCGTCGTACGCGTCATACGCGCGTATATTCTATACGCGTCGATTTCAAAAGAATCGAGGGGAATCGGTCCGAACGTTTTCAATAACAGATACTTTTGGAGTTACCATCTCTTAAAACGTTCTAAGGTAAAGCAACGTGAACTATTGACATTTTATTTGTGTAGAAATAATAGTGCTTTTAAGTTTAAAGTACAAATTATTTTAGGAAATAAAGTAAATGTTCTAGTGTTGGCTTAAAGCTTTTTCTCTTGTTGAGGAGGTTTGCAGATTATTCTACCACGCTGCTATAGTAAAAAAAAAACCGATACAAAAAATATGGGACAGCAATCCGCTACTGAGAATCTTCGATATAAAGACCCAAAAACTTTTCACAGGCCCAACCTGGAGTTTAAACTCAGGACCTCGGGATCGGTGGATTCATATCTAGCCACTTTACCAACGACGCAGTTAACAAGGCATAATATACATGTATAAGCAAAGGTATTTGAACGTATAAAACAAAACACCGCTCGTAATGTAACTCGATTTTTCCTCAGTAACTTTTTTCACGTGTTCATGCGACCGACTAACTTTGTTTGGCTTCGACGGTATACGTCTTCTTTTATAAGAAGCAATATAGAATGTGTAGGATAATTAAGTTTTGTACATAATGAGTAGACTTACGACAAGACCGTCGACGAGTCCACTTATACAAAGGAGATTGACATTTGAGACTCATATTTGAGAAAAAAAAAACAAATGAATTGCATGCAGGACCGTGCTGGAAGCGCTTACTGGGGGAGGAAGGAGCAAATTGAATCTCTCCAAGCAACGGTACTGCGTTCGCATGAGCAATTACATTAAACTAGCTTCCGCCCGCGGCTACGCCCGCTTGACAGGGGTTTGTGGAGGCTTTAGGTACCTTTTCTATACTCCGGACAAAGTGTAGGCAAAATTTCATTATAGTCGGTTGAGTAGGTACGACGTAAAAGCGCAATAAACAAACGAAGTTTCGTTTTTTTTTTTGGGTTATTCGTGCACAGAACACCTCACCAAATGATCATCATAGTCAGATTAATGATTTCGAAACACATAGAGAACCAACACACGAACATCCAATTTCATTTACATAGAGGAAAATTTACAACGACAAAGTTTTTAATAACAATTTTTTAAAGTCAAAATCATGGACACGCTCCCAGCTTATACTCCCATATCGTTTCAAAAGTTAAACTTTCACAATAGTACAAATAGAAACGTAATATTGGTTTGAACGTAAAATGGAATATTCCAATATGAAAATAGTAGCAATCTTTTAGTTCAGTCAGACCAGTCTTTCGCGTTATTGAGCAAATCATATATGATATGAATGCACGACGTGACGTCACGTGCATAGTTTATTCGATGATATCTTTGTCATATCGTAACGTTTATTATATTCATTTAGAAATATAAAATACTAACATTTTTTTTTTTTTTTTAATTTCTTATTTCACCGGTTCGAAGCTATCCTAACTGCCTAACGATATTATAAATGCGAAAATGAGTTTGTTTATCATTATAACGCTTTCACGTCTTAACGACTCAAATTCAAATATTGCGAACTAAGGACTACAAAGATCTTAAAAGTTTAATGTTACGTTTACGTTTGAAACATATTTTATTTTCTCATCATGTTATTAAAGAAAAATTACTCTGATATTAAATTATCATTATTATTCGTTATGATAAACTAAACAAAGCAATAAAACGAGAACCAATCTGTATAGCTGTGTAAATAAAATAAAATTAATTAAATAATAAATTTCATAAACAATTCAACTGAATGTATCTATGAGATAAGCATGTCAGAATTATATATTTCTCAACCGATAATCCTAAAATTACATGTAATTAACCTAAAATTAACATTAATTATATTTATTCTATATTCTATCAACTGTACACCACCCTACCGCTTACACAATCTAATGTCCTATATCCCATGCCTGTCTGAAAGAGATCGCTTTCGTAATAGACCGCCTTTTGTATGCTATCGAGTTTCTTTTTTATTATATTATACTCTTATAATAGTCCTTAATTATGCGAAATATTTAACATTTTAATCTCATGAAATGTTTTTTTTCAAGCGTATTAAAACTGCATAAGTAAAACCTCATTTCTATCATAATAAATCAATCGATCGCGACATGATTTTTTTTTTTTTTATTCTTTATTAATTTTAAAGAGGGTTTTATCTAACAAGAAAATGTCACCCTCATAGTTCTACACATTTTTCTATTGCTAAACAATTTAAAGAAATAATTAAAATAACTATTATTATATCCCTATCTATCAGATTTTGTTATCTACATTTAATATATTTAATCGCGACATGATTTAATCTCTGTATAGTTATATTAAAAGAAAATAAAGTCAAACTGCTGGCATAAGGTTGTCTCTCCATTTAAGAGAAGATTTAGAATATATTCCACTTACACATAACACATGAAAGTTTTCTCGCGAAGATTACCTTAACCACCGAGCATGAGATGAATTATAAACACAAATTAAGCACACCGCAATCTTTCGTTTAAGATTCGAGTGTTCCAAAAACTGAGCCATTTTGACATTATATACATGCTATATTTATTTATTTATTTATTAAGGATCTCCAACAAAGGATACACACACTTACGAGTACATTACATCATGAATAATACAGCACGCACATAAATTATGACTAAACAGAAATAAAAAATATATATATAAAGTAAATGTTACATAGTGGTACTCAGTAAAACATAGGAACTATAAAAAGGTAAACAACGGTTAAACTAAGACTAAATTGTGCAAATGTGTGTAAGTGTTATATAAAATTAGCTACAAAAATTAAAATTAGAATAACGAGTAATAATAAAACTTAATTATAAAACATTTAAACAAAAAAAAAACAAAACATTATGCCAATATGACGTCACGCAATTAGTACCAGTAAATACCGCATTTTTGGTAGATATTTCACGTCAAATATCTCTTATATATAGACCCAATTACTTTTGATCTCTTAGAAATAAATTCAGCAGTTCCTTTGTATGGCAGATGACAGATGTCCTCATATTGTAAAGGTAACATCTGCCATATTAAAATCTATTCAAAATATACTTTATTCAATTTGGCTTTTAGTATAACATTTCGAATCATTATTTAATAAGAACAAAATTTAAAATAACCATTTCATGAAATAGTAGACTTAGGGAACTGTTTATAATGTCCAAATTATATATACTTAAAAGAAAAGGCCTACCGCTCAATATTCTAGAATTTTCTGTAAAAAAGATATAGTGCCGCAATCATTAACAAATTGTTATATTTAAAAGCACAGCCAGGAACAATCTGGACCTTGAACAAACCTTGGATTGAAATAGTTCTTTCTAGTTTCTTCAGACATATTTAATTCTTATTGAGCATGCTTGAAAATATATTAATATAATTGTTGTTACTAAATTATTTTATTCTAGTTTTTATGTCAATATATTTTTGAACCAAATCAATAAAGCTTTTAAACCAGAAAACTAAGAATAATTTTGATCGTAGAAAATAAAATAAATATTTAATTTATTAGACAATAACGAATAGCAATTCGATGAAAATGAAACGAAATGCGTTGATTAAGCCTTTATACTAATCTCGTCTTTTATGCGCCGTATTTCACTAAAAGCGACGTCACATAGACATAGAAGAGGCCAGATCCAGCACACGATCGAGACACTTCTAACGATACCTCATTTGTCACATTGTAATTAGCAGTTAAATAATTATGCAATAACAAAAGGAACATACCCTCTATAATCGTTTTTTTCAAAAAAAAAACACTAAAAGCAAAACTTTAAGTATAAAATTTGAGCCAAAACGTTAGAGGCATGTCCGAGATACATGATTTATATATATGTACAGGAAGTGCTCATTTATTATTATAAGATCGAGTTGGTGATCTAACCATCAATCAAGTGTAATGCTTTTTCAATTAAAAAATTAGATTTTAATACTTACTTTTAATAGTTACAATACTATACTGGTGTTATGGCTTTGTGCATGCTCGTCTGGCACAAGGGACATAACAGTTTATTCCCAAGGTTGGTGGCGCATTTACGATGTAAGCGATGGTTAACATTTCTTACAATACCAATGTCTATGGGCGTTGGTGACCACTCACCATCAGGTATGTTCGTCCGCCTACCTATTCTATAAAAAAAATACTGTCGATCGAGATTATATTATTACGTCGACCTCGTATTAAACTATAATTTCTTAATAAAATAAGACTTTCTGGTTTTAACAAAAGCAAAATATGATAAAAGAATTATATTTTAATATTATTGTAGAGTTAAGATAAAAGATAATAAAAGGGCAAAGTCTCTAGTCTCAAAGGGGCCGTTAAAACACATTAATGGGTTGACGTGGAGATTAAACATTCATGACAATTATAAATTAGTAGCCGACTTCGTACGGGTATAATATGGATTTTGTCATTTGCATTTTTTTATCAATCAATCGATCCATTCTCGAAAATCGAAATGTACTGCATGGGCTGCAGTACATTTCTAAGGTGTTATAATAATATATATGTTATTCATATGTACTATACATATTTGTTTTCAGAACTAGTAATCTCAACCGATGATCGTAGGTTCAAACCCGGGCAAGCACCACTGAATTTTCATGTGCTAAATTGTGATTATAATTCATCTCATTCTTAACGGTGAAGGAAAACATCGTGAGGAAACCTGCATGTGTCTAATTTCACTGAAATTCTGCCACATGTGTTTTCCGCCAACCCGCATTGGAGCAGCGTGGTGGAATAAGCTCCAAACATTCTCCTCAAAAGGGAGAGGAGGCCTAAGCCCAGCAGTGGTACATAAACAGGCTGTTACTGTACTGTACTGTATATATATATTTGATCATAACTATATAAATAAAGAAATATCTATTAGACATTTAACCCAAATATCAGTAGTTTAAAGATTTATAAAAAATATGTGATCGTATGACTAAATAATGCAATCAATAACTTTCAACATTCGTTCTTAACTCCGTCGTCTGAAGTCACTTTAATATGCAGGGTCAATCGAAACTAGACTCACCATAGCTTATACAATGCTATAAAAAATCCTATTCATATATTCATTCTTGACTAACAATGAAAAAAAAAAAAAAAAAAAACCAAAATTATGATCAACCAACATATATCCCCGAGACCGGTTGTCGTAAATGGCTCTCCACTCGAGGTTGTGCAGGAATACATCTACCTGGGCCAAACTATACAACTTGGCCGGCACAATTTTGAGAAGGAGGTCAAAAGAAGAATACGTTTGGGCTGGGCAGCATTCGGGAGGTTGCGTCATATTTTTTTTTGAATCGTCGATCCCACAGTCACTTAAGACCAGGGTATATAATCAGTGCGTCCTGCCTGTTATGACTTACGGCGCCGAAACGTGGACACTCACTGTAGGACTGGTCCACAAGTTCAAGGTCGCTCAGCGAGCTATGGAACGTGCGATGCTTGGGGTTTCTCTGGCAGATAGAATCCGAAATGAGGACATTCGCCAGAGAACTAAAGTCACCGACATCGCGCGTAGAATTAGCACGCTGAAGTGGAAGTGGGCTGGTCATGTCTCCAGACGCATCGATGGCCGATGGAGCCGACACATGTTGGAGTGGAGACCACGCTTAGGCAAACGTAGTGTAGGACGCCCTGCGGCAAGATGGACCGACGATTTGAAAAAGGTGGCAGGTACGGGATGGATGCGGGCTGCCCAAAATCGGGATGGTTGGCGTTCTATGGGGGAGGCTTTCGTTCAGCAGTGGACGGCGGTAAGCTGATATTATAACAATGAAATTATGAATAACTAAAATAAAACTTAAATTTAACAAATACAACCTTCTTTTTAAAATCAGCTATTTGTATCTGTACTTTTACCGGTTTTTTATACTTACGAATCGTTATCGTACATCAATAACAGATTGTTTTTCAGTTACGAGTATTTTTTTATATTTTCCGGGAGGGCAAATGACTCTACTCCACCTGATGTTAAGTGGTAGTAGAGTCCAAACGCGACGACGGCCAGTACAGACGGGAAGAAGGTTCTGCACTAGCCGCCTTCGTCTTGCCGGCCCGCAAGATGCCTCTTCTCTTGAGATCTTTTGAACTTACGAAACGTTTTTTAATTTCGCCTTGTAATAGACAATACTAAAATAAGTGTAAATGTAAACAATGCGTTTGCCTGTCCGACTACCAATAACTTAAAAAAAGTTAAAGCATGAGAAATATTAATTCAAGTACTACAAAATGATAAGTGTTGGTCTCCCTACATTGAACGTGTCGACTTCAGGAAGTCGAAGTTGAGTTGCAATTGTCTTTGACCTTGTTATCTTTCGAAAAATAATGATTCGAATAAAATTCAATTGTAGACATTGAGTTATTCGATCGGATCAAAGTACGTTTTTGAGTGAAATGTAAAGCACATTTCGCCATATATGCTAAATCATTTGAAAAATCATAAATTATTTTGAGCTAAAAAGGCATAACAAGCAAACTGAGAATTCGATCCTCAGACGAGTTAGCGTAAGATTTCGAGCGTCAGAAGAGTAAGCGTAAGATTGCGAGCGTCAGGGGACGTCAGCGTAAGATTTCGAGCGTTAGAAGAGTACGCGTAAGATTTTGAGCGTCAGGGGACGTCAACGTAATATTTCGAGCGTTAGAAGAGTAAGCGTAAGATTTCGAGCGTTAGAAGAGTAAGTGTAAGATTTCGAGCGTCAGGGGACGTCAGCAAGATTTGTTTTTACACACCAATTCTCGTGAGTACGTAGGCTCTCAAGTCATTTTTGTATGTTATATAAAACGACCATCTCATCATTGTTTTCATTCTGATTACCATACGTAAGGGTAAAGTAATATGAATTATTGGTTCTCTTAATGCCAGGCCACAGAATTTTAAAATACAATATTAAACATAATTATTATTGTTGAAGGTCCTCCAGACCGATTTCGCCACGGCAGCCAATCTTAAGAGAGATAAGCCAACTGCGGACATATTATAGTGCATGAGTGTGTGCTGAGCTCTCCTAATCTGATGGGACGGCAATCAGTTCAGGCGCAGATATTACTGTTTATATGTATTATAAAGGACATAAAAGTTAATACCTAATATATAACGGAATAGTTATAAATAAATAATAACGAACCAATTTCTATCTTTCTGTCATCACTAATTTTACGGTCAAGATGAAGTCGCTTTACAAAATTTTTAATTTACATTATGGTAAGGCTTACTGCACGTCTGGGCCTCACTCTCTCACTCACTCACTCAGACTCACTCATCAGATATTCTAACCCAAAAAGCAATACAGCGCCAATGTCTATGTCAAATTAAGCTGTCCATTAGGTACCACCCACTCATCAGATATTCCACCGCAAAACAGCAGTACTTGGTATTGTTGCGTTGCGGTTTAAAGAGTGAGTGAGCCAGTGTAATTACAGGCACAAGGGACATGACATCTAAGTTCCCAAGGTTGGTTGTGCATTGGCGATGTAGGCAGATATATATATATATATATATATATATATATATATATATATATATATATAAGTATATATTATTATATAAGTATATAGTATATATAAGTATATATATAACAATAAGGGAAGATATTTTTATGCAAGATATTTTTCTATTATAAAGCAAACTACAGTCGTGGCTAGAAATGTACCGTTGTTTTTTTTTCATCATGGAATCCGCATTCAATTGAAAAATGCTAAAAGAATTCTAGCAACTATTGCACGCGGTCATGATTTTTCAATTTTAACGTATTTATAAATATTTTATATTTTACTTATTTATCCATAATAATCATTATCTATAAATAAAAAAATGCTACAATATCTTGAATTTCAGGACATTTAGACGACAACATGATACTTATAATTTTATTGTTATTTTTATCTCTAAAGGCGAAGTTCAAATAAATTAAATTTTCTAACCGAAGAAAAGGTCGGGAATTTGTAACGCCGTTACGGTCTATCGGGACCATTTGCATAATTTGTACCGTAATAGAGTTCTCTTCTAACAACGTCCTTAAGTGAGATCTTATGTCTTATTCCTAGAAATAAAATTGTTCAGAAATAAAATGTAAGGAACTATGTACGCAATAATCCAAGTACAACGAAAATTCAAATGTATTCAGTAAAAAAAAAAGTGATATTTTTATAGTTTATAGTTTATAGTAGTCTTTTAATTTCCGTCAGTAAAAAACAGTAAAATAAAAAAAAAGTAAAGTATCAAACTTAGATTGTAATTAATAAAATATGAAGGCACATTAAAATAAGATAAATATAAATAAAATGTATTCTATAATCAAAAACACCATCGCCCTTCGACATTGGTGCCGTAATAAAAAATTACCAATGCTTTGTATCAATTACACCATGGAGTATTCAACCTTGGGAACGAAGATGTTTATGTTCCTTGCACTTGCAGTTGAATTACCTCACTCATCCTTCCTTATATATACAATAATACTAAGTATAGAATTTGTGATGAATGTATGTTACCGATCCAAACAATAGGGATGAAGCACTACCAACAAGTAAATAAAAATATTAAAAAAAAAACTATATTGTGAGGTACTAAGCTTATTCTGCCACGCGGCACCAAAGCAAATTACACACGTGGCAGAAACATCCGACACGTGAATATATGATACGATACGATATTTTCCATCACCGCCAAGAACCATATTACCTGATTAATTTCAATCATCAACATGGTTTTATTGGTCGGAAGCTCAACTTTTAACTGGACCCGAATCCAACAAGACAATTCTATGTGAATATATGACATAGCTTATGTCCGTACTATAACCGTAATAGCCTGTGAATGTCCCACTGCTGGGCTAAAGGCCTCCTCTCCCTTTTTGAGGAGAAAGTTTGGAGCTTAATCCACCACGCTGCTCCAATGCGGGTTGGTGGAATACATATGTGGCAGAATTTCAGTGAAATTAGAAACATGCAGGTTTCCTCACGATGTTTTCCTTCACCGTAAAGCACGAGATGAATTATAATCACAAATTAAGCAAATGAAAATTCAGTGGTGCTTGCCCGGGTGAACCCACGATCATCCGTTAAGATTCGCGTTCTTTTCATGTTCATTTCATTCAGATTGCCCAGTGGTAGTAGGGCCGTCTCGGCTATTTTAAAATATATAAACTAGAATGATATTAGAGTTTTAAGTAATTGGATAAACAGTTCTTACATTAAACCAGCTTCTCGGATCAACAAAATAAACTCGTCCCTTTATTATGATCATAAAGACTTAGATGTACAAGTATAGCATCTACTAATATTGAAAACAAAATAGTTTAACGTCTCAAGAAAATAATGCCGCGGTTATTTTGAATTTTTTTTTTCAGCCTTTTGCCGTCCACTGCTGGACGAAAGCCGGGGAGGCTTAGATAGATAGGCCATAGAACGCCAACCATCCCGATCTTGGGCAGTCCGCATCCATCCCGTGCCTGCCACCTTCTTTAAATCGTCGGTCCATCTTGTCACAGGGCGCCCTACACTACGTTTGCCTAAGCGCGGTCTCCACTCTAACACGTGTCGGCTCCATCGGCCATCAATGCGTCTGGAGACATGACCAGCCCACTTCCACTTCAGCGAGCTAATTCTCCGCGCGATATCGGTGACTTATTTTGAATACCTAACGATAAATAGAACGATTACCACAGCAATTCAATTCCTCGATATTTCCATTTAACGAACCAATTGGGTCAAATGTGCGATGGAATGAGATGACTTCTTGAACTTTACAAAAGAAGTTCTATTAATATTTTTGGGTTTCATTACTTGAGATGCTTTGCATGAATGACGTAAATTTTAATTGTTAATGCCTTTATCTACAATGATGGTAGGGCGCGTAAAATATCGACCGTTAATTTCGAACAACGATTAGTTCAACGCATGTGGATATTATGAATGAAGAAAGTATTCAAACTCATTCCCGAAAAAGAAATAATAAAACTAGATAAATCTTGCTTCTAAGGATTGTGTTGTCTAACAAATTGAAACAAAAATTAATAATTAAATTTGTAGTATAAATTCTGATAAGAAATTAATTACACGTTCATTCTGGTTCGGAACAATAAGTTTATATTTATTTCTTGAAATAATTGTATAAGCACAATTATATCGTAAAAAATCAATATTGCATAACTTTATTAAACAAAATACATATTATATATTAATAAACCAATTTCTAAATACCCTTTACCCGAGCAAGCTCGTAAAAGCCCTTTTGAACGATCATATTATAGGATAAATTGGTTCTGGGAAGTAGATTCTAGTGAAGAGAATCGATAAGAAACTCAGTTGATGCTTTCTCAAATCCGTAAAGGCCGACAACGCACCTGCAAGTCCAAGCCCAGGTGTCCATGGGCGGTGGTAGTCACTTTCCATTAGGTAAGCCTCCTGCCTGTTTGCCCCCTCTAACATAAAATATACACAGACATCTTTATAAAAGAATGTGTAGATAGTTTGGAAATCATCGAATGCTAGATCCATCAATTTAAGCATTTACTCATACATATATTCTTCTATAGTAGTCTTATTGATTAATATTTCTTAACGTTTTAAAAATATCTGTGAAATCTAATTTTAAAAATAAATAAAATAGGTAATATATATTGTATTCTATTCTATATTTTTGATTTCATCATATTTCATCCTTACAATGGCGAAAGCAATTTCGTAAGAACGAAATACAATTCACGTATCTGTCGAGATCTATTCAGGCTGACTTCTCACGAGCAGGCAACGACGTGGTTTATTCAATAGCACAGTTCATTGGTTTTCAATAAAACGTTTTTTTTAATTTGTACTTTTGATATAAAAATTTTTGTTTATATATTTTAGTATCAACCTTCTTATAAGCCAATGATATTAAAAAAGAGGTATCTAGGTAAAAGGCGGGAATCTTAACTGATGACGCGGATTTAAACAAGCACCACGAAATTTTCGTGCGCTTATTTTGTGTGTATAATGCATCTCATGCTCACATGGAGCAGCGTGATGAAAATATTTCGAAACATACTCCTCAAATGAAGAGTAGATCTGAGCTAAGATCTACTGTGAGATATTTACAGGCTAGCACGATCACCACTAAAATATAAATTATGTTCAATATCCAAATTACCAAATTTTTTATCGTCTTTATTATAGTATGTACAATTTTGAATCTTGTATCGTAATGCCATATTACTGGTGGTAGAGCTTTGTGCAAGCTCGTCTGGGTAGGTACCACCCACTCATCAGACATTCTGCCGCAAAACAGCAGTACTTGGTATTGTTGTGTTCCGGTTTGAAGGGTGAGTGAGCCAGTGTAATTGCAGGCACAAGGGACATAAGATCGTAGTTCCCAAGGTTGGTGGCGCATTGGCGATTTAAGGGATGGGCAACATTTCTTACAATGCCAATGTCTAAGGGCGTTGGTGACCATATCAGGTGGCCCATATGCTCGTCCACCTTCCTATTCTATATAAAAAAAAAATACATATTTAATATGAATCAAATTAAAAACACTAATATCTTGTAAACACACCCATCTATATGGAGATAAAAACGTTCAAACAACATTTATTGTTTTGATAATAACATTTTGCCACCCCAAATGTTTACGAATCAGAGATACATACTAAAATATGAAGTATGTCAAAATAAAACTCCAATCAAATTCCAACTATGTGGAACGCACGTATTCCAATTTATAAATTGTATTGTGCCTCACAAACAGTATTGATAGTACGATCAATACATACAATTAAATTAACTTCTCAGTGAAACAATTGGAAACTACCATGAACTAGATAGAAACTTGTAATTGGGTGTAGTGCTCTGACGAGTTGAACATGAGTTTGTCCTGGCTAACAGCCATATGGGAACGTTTTGAGTGCTGTTTTAAAGGATAATTGGACATACTTGTGACTGTATAACTAAAAATAATTTTATTGAATAAAATTTTGGTATCATGCATTAAAAGGAAAAACGAAACCCTTATATGATCACTTTGTTGTCCGTCTGTCAGTCAATTGATATCAAATACTCGAGTCTGCATCTGCAAATCCCTTGGAGCAGTAAAAAAATCAAACTTTTAGGTCAATGCAATCAAATATATGGTCTCCTTCACCTCAGCTTCTCACATCTCACCTCAGCACCTATAGTGCTGGGTGAAGATACGGATGGCGAAGCCACCTTTGTCGTCATCTTTAGCGACTTCGCTAAGCCCACTTGGGTTGGCGTAAGGATCTTGGTACTGACGTTTCGCTGTCACCTTCAGGGCGATGACTGCTTTGAATTAGGCTGCCGTAGACAAGACCTTCTCTCAATAGCACATGGCACTTGTCATACTGGGCAGATAGGAGTCTTCACCTACTATCGCTGTCACGGCAATGCACTGTCGAACATGTTTTTATGATTATTATTGAATTACTACATTTGGCCTCTCCTTAACAAAAGAGATCAGAATAATATTGACATCTTAATTTTATAATAATCATCGGATAATCTTTTTGTGATAAATGCTTGGCCCGGCTTAGATCAATTTAAAATGGATTGCGACATTAATGCTAGTAAGTTGAACAGTATATGCTATAAAAACCGCATATCTATGTTGTCCTATAGTACGGGTACACCAGCATTTACGTAGTACAAAAATGTGTAATTTGATTTTACTCCAAATAATACACGGGTGTATCTCAAACATCTGTAAAGTAAACATCTGTAAAATGCAGTTATATCAATAAAAAACAATCTTACTTCATTCGAAGTATTACTCTATGTAATATGCTATAGATAAATATATATACAAATTTAATTTGGGCGTAATTCATTGTCCTTCGAGAGTAGGTCGCGTGTGTGGCGCCGAACCGAGAAGCCCTGCGAGTTGCGACCAACTGTTTACTATCTAAACATAGCAATCAATTGGAGATTATTATTTATTCAGTAAACATAAATTAGCATATATCGAACCATTTACAAAACACGGATATTTAAAAATCAAACTCAATAAATTTACTGCATAGGTTTTATAGTACATAAATAAAATTGGATGAAAAATTGTATTTAATTTTCAAAATGTTCATTCAATTCAACGACAAAGGTAACAAACTTGTACCATAATTTAGAAAGCCTTACTGATGTTGATATTATTTAGAAGTTAAATGTATAAAGTTTTATAATTAACGTCACGTTAGCTCCGGTTTCCATAAGATTTAGATCAGTAAATATAGATCCGAATGAAATGAATGCTTGAATGATTTTCACATTCAAATTTCCACTACATGTAATTATTAACTTGCAGTCGAATCTTCATATATTTTATTCGAACGTTTTTCGAAAAGAGTATCGGAATTGCGTAAACATTCTGGTAACATTTCTACGAATATTCCATTATATTTACTACTAACTTTACTCGTAATATAAAAAAGTCGAAGATACGCTCCATTCTTATGGAAACTACTCACCATATCCATACTGCCTTCGAAACGATATAAAGGAAAGAAAGAACTATGCCTTATATTGCAATAATATGTTAATCATGACTTCTAAAATATAGTTATTGCGTGTTTTCATTGGCCCATACCGACATTAGTTCGCGTATTGTCATTGTGCTATAATAGCCGCTAGGTTGGTGCCATCTTCCCAAAAGATTGGGCCAAGCCATCCATATAAACATGACGATAGTGTCCAAACCAAGTCATTTGTTATGAGTGTATGTATGACGAACAATGAGAGACTAATTATATAATTAATTAAATGTAAGCTATGGCCATAAAACTGGTCGTCGTGTCGTCATCGCTGGGCGATTAATCCAACTTCTGATAAATCCGTTGGAAACCGATCCAAACGATCTATTACACAAGTTTCTAGTAATTAATGAAATTCAGAAACTTAATACTCATTCGTTGGCCAATTAAAATTATTTCATTTACTTTTTAAATATTTGCTACAGGATATTGTTTTCACTTATATCATCATACCATACCGTTACGTCAGTTAAGAAAAGTGCGGCTTTTCTAAGCAAAGAGATAGATTAACACATTTATATCCTAAATTACACTAAACCTTGATTTACCAAAATAATGTTTATTCGAAATTTTGGTAATTAACTGAGAAATTATCGTGACTGACAAGAGAACTTGCTTGAAAGCTAGTATATAATAGTAATCAGTATAAAATTAGAGGGTACGTATTATTATATGTATGAATAAAAAAAAAACAACGACTCGTCTTCATTTTCCACTTTATTTTCACAAGATCAAGAACATCAACAAATCTCTTAATAATTACAGTAACGAAGGTCTACAGTACAAGTAGCAGCAACTGCGCCGACATATTTACAATTTAAGCTCTTTGGCCTGTACAAAAAATAATATACACATTAAAAAAAAACATTAAAATAATGTGAATAAACTCGCAAATCAATGTCAAGGTAACGAATTTAAAATTAATAATAAAATTTCAACGAATCATCTGAAAATAGCATTAAAAACTAATATAAGAGTGCTTTAATGCAATACGGCTCCATACATTCCGTTGAATACTGCGAACGGTTTTATTGCTATAATTTACACGAAATATTAATTAAATTTAATAAATTTCACAATAAAGGTGTCTATGTGTGCCGATAATGAAACATTTAATGTGATAAGAGAAGAAATTATTTGGTTAAATGCATGAACCATTTACACACCAATCAAAAATCGCCTCAATTTCGAGAGCATTAAGACATAAAATCGCGATGAATCGTTTGTCTCATATATCCGACACAGCGGAGCTATTCTGTATAGCTGCGTTTCCACCAAATGAAAATTGAAACTTTTGTGTTGTCAACACGCTTTGATATAAATAAATTTATCAACAAATCGATTTTGTTGGAATTATGTTATAATTATTGTTGATATTTATTAAAGAACTACAAACTGCCCGTTCCATCATATCCCCCTTTATGTATTTTTTAATATAGTTGAAAACTTTTGTTCTAAATATCAGATGATGCAAAAAAAATATTTTTAGATAAAATTTGCGTAAGATCAGCAATTGCTAGATTTCAAATCAATCGTACCGATAGTTTCTGAGATGTCGTGATGAGTCAGTCAGTCAGTATCATCAAACAAAGTATCAACTATTTCAGTGAAAACGCATCATAAAAATCAAAACCGTCACTCGATTCTCGACCTAATCGAAAAACATCGAACCGTTCAACTGTGACGCTCTTGTACTATATTCAATGTCTCTTATCACTTTTCGATTTCACATGTACGAGTTTTATTTCGACTTTAGATTTAATCTACAGAATAACACCACTGAACCGAACGCGCGAAATAATCTATCCTAATTGCAATTCTCCATAAAGTACGAAGTACTACAGCAACGTTTATAGACCGAGGAGCGCTTTTTAATATAGTTTAAGTGATGCGTCTCCTGGACTATAAAGTTGATTATATAAAGCGTAGACTACGTAGAGCAGGCACAGAAGGGTTCAGTACATTTGGCTTATACGGGAAACCTTAGGAATATCACATCCACTATAATCCCTTGGGTTTAAGTAATTTTTAAAACAATGGAATGTTATTTTTTTTATACCTTGTTACTTTGAATTCGATTTTTAAAAAAATCAAATTTATTTTATCAATTAAAAGAATCGAATATTAACAAACGATTCGTTAAGTATCGAATGATAATCATAATCGATTATTTCGAATCGAATACAAAACGACCAAGGTAATTTTTTATTACATACTCGTATCCAATACCCAAGGGATGTAGGAAAAAAGCGACATTTATTACCATTAAATAATTACACTAATTATATATAACCTACGAATAGCGTTGAGCTGAGATCTTGTATACTATTTCAATAATTTATGTTACATCTAATAAAATTAAAAAAAAAATTACTATATCTACGTTAAAATCGATAATCTATCGAAACGAATGCTATATAAACGATTAATCTTACAATTGTGAAAATTTTCATTACGAATTAGTGATGTGAATTTTCCGTTTCGATAGAATATCGATCGGAAATATCGACAAAAATTCGGATCGTTCCGCTATTTAATATAAACATAGTGTGATGCGTTTCATAGTTATTATAATCAACGACAATTGTGATATGAGAGTCATATTCGATATCAAATTGAAATATACATTTATATATTTTAATTAATTTCAAAGTACATTTATCCATAACTCAAACGATAGAACATTGAGAATTGAATCGAAATCTAATATTACATTAAGTCAATTATTTCATAGAGTTAAACATTCATTATGAAATTTCGGTACAATTTAAAAATTACAAATATTTTTTTTTTCAAATATTATTGAAGGATGTTATAATATAACGTATCGTTAAAATATATTAAAACATTTGATGAATCGCTTTGAAGTCAATAAATCGTATAAATGTTGCAAGTACTAGAGGCGATAATCAATAGTATTGAAAATATTTTCAATCGATAATATCACATCACTGAAAAAATCGAATATTTGTGCAAATATTAAAAATTTCAATAAAATATTTGTCGCGTTGCTTATTACATATTAATGGAAAACAATTAAAAAAAGAAAAGATCATCCATCAACTTGCATTGGAGCACCGTGGTATAAGCTCCAAACCTCAAAAGGAGTCCGTAGCCCAGCAGTGGGACTGCAGCAGGCTCTTACTTACTTTTAGAAATCTTTACCTTTTACATTTGTTACATTAAATCTTATTTTTTCCATTTAAAAAAAAAATCAGAATCGATATTTGAAAGACAATATTATATAATAATAAATATTTATCTAATTTAAAAATTGATTTTAATCAATATAGGAGACATGTAGAAATCTAAACGATATTTACACAATAAATAAACAAATAAAATTTCTCATGTTAAAAACCGCCTTACTTATAAACAGCAGCTGTGAATCTGCTCAGCAGCTGTTTAGTGAAACAGTGATTTCTCTCTTTCTATCATTATTCATTTGACATTCGAAAGAAAGAGACAGAGCATTGTTTAACTAATCGTCCGCTAAACAGCGCTCATAAGAAAGGCCGTGATTTCTCCCTATCTGTCATTATTAATTCACCGGTTATTATATTATTACTGGACAATTTCATTAAGACAAATTCACATAATAAACTTCCAAATCATTTAAATCTAATATATATAAAGCTATATGCACACGATATAAAAACGAGGCGGTTCCACTAAAGAACAGCCATTACTTTCACTACTCAAGGTCATAATCTTCTAAAAATTTCAAGTATTGTCCAATACTATATAATATAATATTATTATACAGCGGATTTATTTATTGGTGTAAAATATATATTTTATGAGTGGTACCATTCAAGAGAGATGTATAGAAACGCACCGTTGACATACCTTGGCATGAATTGAAGTGAATTAAGTGACACGACTATTGAATGAGAAACTTTAAAATCCAGCCGTTGAGAGAATGTATGCATGTACGTGTATGACTATGCGTGTATGTTACGTGGTGACAAAAATTGCTACAATACAAAAATAAACAGTTGACAAAAAAATGTAACAGCGCAGTACTGATAGAAAAAAAATGTTTCACTTATCTATTTTAAATTTATTGTACGTTGACATAATGTACCTTCCAACTTATAAACGTTGCTTCGCGTGTATTAAGTTAAAATTTTACTTTGCATGTAGACTGTACATGAAGACGATGCATTATGTAATTAATCAATTGCAATTTATAAGTAAAGCCAATACTTTTTTAATGATATTATTCATTAGTAATATAGCAAATTCTTCGCAATTTTTTAGTTCCATCGTCATTACAATCAAGGACCTCTCAGCGGCCGGACATTAGAGTAACTTCACGTTGTAAGTAGTTTTGATATAGAGCAATATAATTTCTAAATAATTAGATAAGATTTCATTATCACTTATAAAATGATATTAAAATGTGATCGGATTGAATCATAATAGATATTTATATATTGATCTTTTGCCAAAAAATTGGCCAGAAAAAAAAAATCGACAAATATAAAAAACACGTTTAAAACCGAACCACCTAGATTAGCACTTTCAAACTAAATTAAAATTAAATGAGCACCAAAAATTATAATTAAAAAAAAAAATTTTGTTCATATAGAAAAGTTCAGCACCTCTGTACTATTGAATTACAAAAAGGTATAATTTTTAATCTGTATCGCATCGAGCTACCGGTAGGTCAACCGATCCCTACCTTATATAACATCACGAATAGCAAATAATTTCATTCAGTTCCAAATCAAAACTGATTTAAAACAAATAATTATAAAGAAATTTGATAATGAACAGCGGCTTTATTTTTTTAATCTACATCGAATAAATCATTTATTTTAAAATGAGAACATAAAAATTTGTGTCACTTTAAGAAAAAAACCCTTATATTAATTTAAAACTAATAGCTTTTTTAAGCTACATTTATACTATTATTTATGCAAATACTATATGTGTATACTCGGTGATTTTGGTAACTACGTATGATGAATTATGAGACATCAGTCGAATTTCATATAGAATTCGCTTTTAAAAACTTAAAACGATATTTATTACATTATATACTGGTGGCTCATTGACAAAATATTCAATACAGAATGTTTAAGATAATTTTAATGGTGTTAAGAGAGGAAAATCACAAAATTTTACTCGACAACGTATTTTAAATTAAATTTGTATTAATTAGAATTATCTATATAGATTAAATTATTATATAATACGTGTAAAAATAATATTTATTTCGAAATATAAAATTTCTTTTCATGCCTGCAATGAGTCACCAGATATCAAAACCAAGTTCCAACATCCGATACTAAACCAACTACAAAAACGTAGAATTATAATAGAAATAATTACACGATGCTCCCACACTTGCCATTGGTTAGTGATAAATTAGGTCCGAGAGGCCTGCCTAGCGTCTGACTGAAGGAATCGAACCCGTTACTCATGTACTGGTTGTTCTGTAAGCCGAGAAAAATTTCGACAAGTGCGTTCGAAGCGCTCTGCGCGTTCAACAACTCGAATATGATACAATTACATTCGGGATCCGGTATTTTCGTACTCTTCGTACTCGAGCTGGAGCTTGTCGAATTAGTTCCGGAACTCGTGGGGGGGTTCGGGTGGAGCGGACACGTGATTTGAAGATTTTTCGGGTACTGGGTGGGTATACCCGACAGGTGGTTCGCGGCCGCTCGGGCGTAGAACACGCACGTGTGGCCGTCCGCGTCCGGGAAGTTCGGGTTGCCGTTGTGCTGTGAACAAAGATTATTATTATTATTTTCTCTTTCAAGTTTAAATTTCGTTGCCCATGTGATCATGGACCGCATTATTGCTTTTTTTCTAGTAGCTAGCTTATACAGATTTTCTTTCAAAAAAATATTATTTGGAGTGTTGAGTTAGGAAGTGTTACTTATTTATACAGTCCAAGGCATGTAATATCGGTATTCGTAGGATCGGTAGGATTGCCATCCCGTCGGACTGTGAGAGTGGAATAAAGAAGACACCACTTTGTGTATTTATGCTCCATAGCTTGTATGTGGTGTTTTTAGTAGTAAGTAAAGTAGATTAATATCACAAAAAAAAATTAAAATCAGAACCGACGATGCGCAAATAAAATCATAAATTTCACCCAAGACCGAAGTTAAGGGTACACTATGAACACGATGACGTCACGAGGTACGACTCACCCAGATGAGCAGCTGCGCGGCGGGCAGGTCGCCGGCGGCGGCGGCGGCGCGCAGGGCGAGCGCGCGCTCGGCGGGCGCGGGCGCGCGCGGCGGCGGCGCGGCCAGCAGACGCGCCAGCGCCCCCACGGCGCCGCGCGCGCTGGCCGCCCGCAGCGCGTCCGCGCCGCCCGCCGCCGGCTCGCCCGACAGGAACGCGCGCCGCTCGTACTTCAGGCGGATCCATCTGCGAACCGATTGTTGTTTCATTATTTATACATGTATTATAAAATTGTATCGTACATTTTTTTCCATTGGATGGATAAATTCAACGCGAATTTTGAATGCGACGTTAGAGTTAAATGTTTCTGATGAGAAAAGTAATCATTTATGTCATGTAGACCGAGTTATTAATATCTATTCTAGTATATTGCTAATAGTCGTAATCACATAGTATCGGTGGAAATAATAAAAAATATTACCTACATATTGAGAGAACTTTTTGTTATAAAGCGATTCATTCTTATTCATAAATATATTTCTTTGCAATTATCTCATTAATAAAATAATAAGGAGATTAAATTTCACATGAATTAAATACATTCAACTCACCGTTCCTTCTCTTCCCTCGTTGAAGTAGCTATGGGCTTGACGTGGCCCCGCAGATCTGATTCCCATATTGAATTAGCTAGAGCATTACCCATCGTCACCATCACACTCACATGACCCAACCTGTTGACAATAAACAAAACAATACAGTCGAACGAATTATAACGAAGAAAATAGGCAACACTGGCTTAAAAATTATATAGATAAAAGTCAAGTTAAAAGAGGTTTTATAATAAAGTTCACTATACGTTATCAAGTAAATACAGAATGAAACCTTCCTTATAAAAATATTGTTTGGAAACTTGAAGAAAAAAATATCAACGACCTTACTTATAAACGTTGTTTAAGGGGGTGATTATACAATTAAATTCGCCATTCCATCTTAGGTACTATGTTTTAGATAATTAGGAAGTGTTAACAAGTTTAAATGGTGGGTATTTTGAAGTTAATTTTAAACATATACTTACGAAATTTGCACAGTTAAAAATTTAATTACAAATAGAATAATAAATGAGATAAATAAAAACAAAAACAAAACATGAAAATACAATAATAAATAGGCTGATTAATAAAGGTTAAGTTAAATATGAGTATATGAGTAAGACTTACGGCCACTCGTCCAAATCCAAGGACCGCACCCTCGATATATGCGAGCCGAGGTTCCTGTGTATACCGGAACACTCGATGCATATTAACACGCCCAAGTTTAAGCTCGCCCAATCAGGATCTGCAGATCAATATACATTATATTACAGGATAT